>CM061033.1:25893219-27243219 GCA_030763125.1 Hippophae gyantsensis | reverse complement strand
TTTGAAAATTTGACTAGAGATTATTTTTTTATATCATATCGCAATGTAAAATTTAAAATTATTTACAAATAAAAGGTAAAATACAATAAAATTTATACATAAACATATTAAATTAACTAATTAATTACAATGTTATAACTTAAAATAAAATAAACATAATAAAGTCTTAAATATAAGATATAATTTAGGTATTCAAATTAAATATATATCTTGATGAAAAATCTAAAATTGATAAAGAAAATTGACGAAAAAAACCTAATAATAGCAACAAAAAAAAAGAATTAAAATTTTCATAATACTTCAAATAAAATAAAATTATCAAAATAAGATGTTAAATAATATAATCCGGCGTAATGTTAAAATTAAAAGAGAAAAATATCTTAAAAACTTTGATATGAGAAAAGAACAGTACGGTGAAGTTTTATTGTTATAAATTAACCAAAGTTATATATTTAAACTAATTTTTAGTTTCACTATATTATAAGTTAAGAATTAAGAAATATTATAACATGATATATATTTATGAGCGAAATACTTGTATTTAAAGGTAAAAGATGATAAAATATTTTATGTTACATGTTGTATGCCCTTATTAGTAGCATCAATGATTTAGTCATTAATTATTACATTTTTCTTTTATTATAAAAATAAATAGTTAGGATAAATGGTTCTATTAAGTAACGATATCATATTTCATGATCTTCAAGAAACACCACGTCTTTGCTTCTGTCAATCCTTTTGCTAACAGGATCCCAAAATCTGTACCCGAATTCTTCATGGGAATATCCCATAAAGATACACTGTTTTGCTTTTCCATCCAACTTGGACCACTCATCTTTTGGGATGTGAACAAATGCTCTACAACCAAATACTTTCAAGTGTTTGTAAGAAACGTTTTTCTCCGTCCAAACTTTTTCTGGTACGTCGTAGTTTGGTGGAATTGATGGAGAAAGGTAGATTAGGTCAACTGTTGTCCTTATTGTCTCCCCCTAATAGGAGTTTGGCAGTTTTGCATTTGAGAGCATACATCTGACTCTTTCACAGATGGTTCTGTTCATCCTCTCCGCAACACCGTTGTGTTGAGGTGTCTTTGGTACTAATTTTTCCAGCTTGATGCCAAAACTTCTGTAGTACTCCTCGAATGGTATACGATACTTACCACCATTATCTGTACGTACACACTTCAAACTTTTGTTAGTTTCTCTCTCCACTTTTACATGAAACTGCTTGAAAACTTCATGCACTTGATCTTTAGTTTTCAAAGCAAAAGTCCACACTTTTCTAGAATGATCATCAATAAAAGTCACAAAATAATGAGCACCTCTTAGTGACTTACAACTCATTGTACATACATCTGTGTGTATTAAATCTAGAATATTTGCCTTCTTAGATGGTACGAGACTACGAAATGCAACTCTATGTTATTTTCCCATAATATAGTCAACATAAGTTCGCAAGGGTGTACCTTTCATTCTTGGAAAGAGCTCCTTCTTGGAAAGAATTATGAGACCTTTTTTTACTCATGTGGTCGAGTTGCTTATGCCATAGCTCGATAGGAACTTCTTTCCTAGTGGTGTTTACTTCTCCTCTACGCAATCTGGCTTCTTTGAGGTAAAGTGATGTATCTTTCTTGCCTTTTACTACTACCAAATTGCCTTTGGTAAGCTTCCACTTTCCTTCACCAAAATAATTATTATAACCATCATCATCAAGCATATTAGTAGAGATCAAATTAAAGTGATTATCAGAAATATGCCTCACATCTTTTAGAAGTAATCTGCATCCAAGATTAGTCTCTCTATAAATGTTACCAATGCCTACAATTTTTGATGCATCATCATTTCCCATCCTTACATGTCCAAAATCACCTTGAATGTAGGTTGAGAAGAATTCTCGTCGTGAGGTGACATGATAGGAGGTACCTGAGTCAACTACCCAAGTAGTGTCTTGACATGCAAGATTGACATAATCAGCATCTGGAACAATGACAACTTCTTCAGTTACAATTGTGGTGTCATTTGTTCGTGTTTTTGCTTCCTGATTTCTAGATTGTTTTGCCTTTAAATTTTGACATTCTTGATTGAAGTGTCCAGGCTTGTTGTAGTGGTGACACTTCTTGTCATGCCTTGATCTATACTTTGACCGTCCTCTTTGTTGACTATGGTTACTGGGATTATTACTTTTACTTTTTCCGTGAAATTCTTGCTTGCCTGGTTTCTCCATGACAAGCGCTTCAGTGTGAGGGGTTTATCCTTCATTTTTTTGTCGAGACTCTTCGTTTAACATTTTGACTTTTACCATATCCAAGGTAAGCTTGTCGTCAGGTGCTAAGTTGCTAACTAACACAACTAAAGTATCCCAACTTTTTGGTAGAGAACTCAGCATCAACAATGATTATAGCTCGTCATCTACTGTCAACTTCATAGAGTTGAGTTGATCTATAATGCCTTGGAACTCACTCATATGTTCTGATACGATGCTTCCGTCTTTATACTTCAAATTAACTAATCGTCGCATCAGATTAGCTTTAATCTATGCAGTTGTCCTCGCATACATTTTCTCCAACTTTTTCCAAAAAAATGTAAGCATCATGTTCATTAGAAATTTTTTGAAAAATACTCTTATCAATCCATTGTCTGATTTGAACAGCACACTTTTGATTTAGCCCGAACCAATCAACGTCTACATTGGTTATTTTTGGTGTCTTATCGTTGATTTTTTCATCCGTTGAAGTTGTAAACATTGCTTTATCCTTTAGCATTATAATTGGCTTCCACAGATCTTTAATGTATAAAAGATCTTCCATCTTCGGCTTTCAAATTGTAAATGTGGTTAATTTTATCATATTGCCTATGCTCTTATCCATTTGAATCGTCAGTCAATAGGTTTCGCTGAACTTGGTACTTTTTCAACAATGAATAGTACTGATAAATAGTATTGATGAATAGTGCCTACTGACATAATAGTATTGTATATGTGAATAGTGCCTATCGATAGAACAATACTGTATATGTGAATAGTACTCTGAATAATACCTTCGTTGAAAACCACAATGCTCTGATACCACTTTGTTGGAAAAATTGATGATTGTAAAGAAATAAATTCCACAAATCCAGAATAATTTCTCAAACCAAAATATAACAAAAATAACAGCAAAAGATTTTAGCATGTAAAACCTTTCAAAAATGAAAATAATAACCATGGGACCCGTAGGTCACTTAAAACCTTTCAAAATTATTTTTTATTTTTAAATATGCAAAGAACAACCCACACCAATGAAAGTGTAGAGGTGAACAGATATGATGGAGGTTATATGAATGACTATTAGTAGCAATGCTCAACCGAAGAACATAAACGAATCACAACAAGATCCCAAAATGATACTAGGAGAGAGCCCAAAAACAACAAGCAATGAATAGGCACCTATTTCACGTTGTTGTCTTCGTAACCAGATAAATGAACAAGAAAGGTGCAAAAGGGAATGATTGAGAAGTTTGATAGAAAATGTAAAGAAAATGGCAAAAACGATTGAAGAAAAAGAGGGTTGGAACCCTAAAATGTGTTCCCACAAGAGGCTCTCAAAACGGCGCTCCACTATTAAAAAAAGTTGCTATTTTAATCATGCAATTTATATTTTTAACATTAAACTTAGGTTTTTTTTTTTCAAATGGTTGAATCATTTAAGATGTTATTTATTATTTGGAGAAATATTATATGAAAATGTATGAAACATTTTGATCAAGATAGATAAATTATATTATTTCTATTGAGTTGTTATTCATTATTTTTAAAGTATATTTCTCATCAATTATATTCATTTATTCACTTAACAAGTATCATGTATTTTTTTTTGTTTTTTTACTAATCGTAAATTTAATTAACTTGAGACACTAAGACATCACACTAAATAATAATAAATAATTCTCATTACTAAAAATACTCCACTAACTCACATAAAATATGTGATATATTTCTAACAAATGAGAAGCCACAATATATTAAGATACAAACATATTTTAATTATATCATGATTCTATCATATTTATTCAAATTATTAGATAGAAAGTAAAATGTAAAACGAATATAAAAATATAAAGGTTAGAATTTAACAACGACACAAAATCATGTTCCCAAGCATTTTTTTCTTTTCTTTAACTATACATTAGATTGGGATATAATGAGTATTACGTGGTTTTATACTCAAAACTTACTAAAGATTATTCTTTATTTTTAGAATGTATAATAAAGTATTATTTTAACTTAATGAAATTTGATATTAGTGTACATTTTTTTCTTAAAAAAAACATATAATGGAAGATAGAGTGAGAAAATAATCTAATAGATAAATAATATACTTCAAAAGTACATAACAATATCTCTTAATAATATTACTAGATTTTGTTAAATAATTTTATAAATGAAAAAGTTTAAATCGAAGAAAACATGACTATATATTAACATGAATTTAATTATATGTGCAAATTCAAATAATCATATCCTGAAGTACATGTATTAAATGAATATTAATGAGGTGAGAGAATATAATAAGTTTTTCAATCTTGAAAATTGCAACTTTACCTTTTCATCTCAGTTTTGACATATATAAGAATTCAAACTTAATGCCAATTTGGCATACAGGTACAGATTATTAGCGTCGAAAACTGAAAAGCCTCCTCATCTATCAATGGAAAACTGCAGTGTTTAATAAATTTTAAATTTGGCATACAGGTACCGATTATTAGCGTCGAAAACTGAAAAGCATTCTCATTTATCAATGAAAAATTACAGTATTTAATAAACATTTTTACACATCATGTGTAATAATTTTTTTTAAACAATACAAATAATTTATATTTTAGATAATTTTGACACGTATACAAATTTAAATGTTTATAACATTTCTCATGCATGTATATATCTTTATATATATAAGAATAGACAAAAAAAAAATTTACTAGTTCGATTATCTACTCTATCGATTTTGTTTTTATCCAATAAATTTTGGAGACGAATACGTATTATCCGAATATGAAATAACGGATACGATTTGGGTACGTTATATTGGTAACCATATTCATCTGTATACAAAATTAATTATATTTATTAAATTAATTTATATTTATTAAATCAAATTATATATTTATTTTAATTAATATTGATTTCTCTTCTACAATATAGGTTTAGCAAATGTACGATTTTTTTGGATATTTTTTAATAACTCATTCGAATCGTTATCTACAGATAAAAAATCGTCCTCAAATTGTAACAATTTTCGAGTGATTTCGATTATGAATTTATTAATTCGATTCGGAGACAGTTATATCAAAAACCGTTTTCGTCCGTACCTGTACCCATTGCTATATATGTTGCAAGGAACTCTTATATGGTATTAGAAAAATTATTCACTATTCTTGGATCATATGATTATGTGTTATTTTATTTTAAAAAAGATTAAAGATTAGTGCAATTTTTTTTAAAATAAATACCTAATAAGAGGTATAAAAAGAATGTAATCTAATCGATGAATAATATAAAAACACGTCATGTTCGCGTGATCAAAGAGCCATAAGGTCTCTCTTGTACAAAAACAGACCAAGAATTTCATTTACATTTTAAGCACTTATGTTATGGACATTGTCAGCTATAACAACTCAGATGGTGCATCATCTCTCTCTCTCTATATATATATATATAATAGTAATAATAATAATAAGTTACTTTTCCTCTGTGTATAAGAATCTTCTCTAAATTATTATATGATTGTTATTCAAAAATAAAAAACGATAAGCATCAAATTGGTTGTATCTAACTCATTTGTTATCATATCATTGTTATATTGATACTACTTAAAAATGTAGCTTTTAATTCGGTTATTAACCGACTTATAAGTCGTTTAAAGTCGATTAGGTAAACTTAAAGTCGGTTCACACTATAAATCGTTTTTAAACTTATGTTGTGTTTGGTTAGAGGGAATGGAAATGAATCAGAATTAATTCCTTCCATTTATATGTTTAGTTGGGCTGAAAAATGAGTCAGAAATAGAATTGATTCCTAAAGGAGAATGAATCAATTCCTTCTCCCTCTTTTAAGAATCATGATTCTATTTTCATCTCAATTTTTTTTTCAATTTTATCTCACCTCAAATATATTCCTAAACTCAAATACCAAATCCCAAAACCCTAAACCCTAAATCCCAAAACCCTAAACCATAAGCCCTAAATCCCAAAACCCAAAACCCTAAACCTCAAACCTAAAACCCTAAACCCTAAACCCTACACCTTAAACCTTAAATCCCAAAACTCTAAATCCCAAAACATTAAACCTTAAACCCCAATTCCCTAAACCTTAAATCCCAATCACAAAACCCTAAACGCTAAACCCTAAACCCCAAACCCTAAAACCTAAACTCCAAAACCCTAAATCCCAAAACCTTAAAATCCTTAAACCCTAAACCCAAAATCCTAAACCCCAAAACCCTAAACCCTAAATCCTAAAATCCTAAACCCCAAATCTCAAATCCTAAATCCCAAAACCCTAAACCTTAAACCTTAAATCTCAAAACCCCAAACCCTAAATCCCTAAACCCTAAAGCCTAAATCCTAAACCTTAAATCCCAAAACCCTAAATCCTAAATCTTAAAACCCTAAACCCTAAATCCCAAAACCCTAAATCCTATATCCCAAAACCCTAAACCCTAAACCCTAAATCCCAAATTCCAAATCCTAAAACCCTAAACCCTATTTAGAAAAATAATAATTTTAATCCTAAACCTTAACCCACAAATATAACCCTAAACCCCAAATCCCAAATCCTTAAATCCTAAATCTCAAACCTCAAAACCCTAAACCCTATTTAGAAAAGTAATAATTTTAATAATATATTTTCTTTTTAAATAATAATTATTTAGAAAAATAATGATTTCAATAATGTATTTTGTCTGACAAAAAAATAATATATTTTCTTTTAAATTTTATTGAATATAGGGGTATTAAGGTAATTTATAATTTTTTTCATTCTATTCCAGTGGCAAACCAAATACTATAATACTGATTTCTTCTTTTATTCTAGTGGTCAACCCAAACAACATTGTTTCTTTTCTATTTCATTACATTCTTATTCTGATTCTGATTATATTCTACGAACTAAACGTCACCTTAAAGTCTATTTAGGAAATAAGTTTATTTTAAATTTTGTATTTTTTTTTTTTTTTGCATATTTTACTTATTTTTTGTTATCTTCACAATCTATATTCGCAGAAAAAATCAAAATTTATTTAAAAGAGTTTTAAATAAACACTACACATAATTGAAAAATTAAATATTAATTAATTACTTAAAAATTAAATTTATTACAAAAAAATAATTTATATATATATATATAACTTAAATTATAAATAAAAAATTTCATTTCGAACAAAACTTGACTATATATTAATATGAATTTTATTATATTTGCAAATTCAAATAATCATATCCTTCCTTTGGTACACGATCGTAAGAATTCCATATATTAAATGAATATTAAATAGGTGAGATAATATAATTTATTTACAAATATTTCTGGGATTGAAACCCAACCGTGAGATAATATAATAAGTTTTTCAATCTTGAAAATTGCAACTTTACCTTTTCACCGTCTCAGTTTTGACACATATAAGAATTCAAACTTAATGCCAATTTGGCATACAGGTACACATTATTACATTTTTATAATCATCTAATCCTGTGGTTGTTGATTAATAACAGAGATGTCAAGATCATTTTCTGATAACCCATCACCTGAATTCACTCTCAAAATAGAATCATTGTCCTTACTCCTCAAGAATTCCATAGAAAAGTACGAATCTGGCGTATTTGAAGCTGTAGGATACAAATGGTAAATTTCATTATCTTTATTTGTTAAATTTGTATGTTTTATATTTATAATTTTTAAATAAATAAATTGAAGTATTTTGTTCTTGTGATTTACAGGAAGTTGGTTCTATATCCAAATGGAAATAAGAGCAAGAATATTAATAAGTACCTCTCTTTATACCTGGTCATAGTAGAAACTAAATCATTCCAGGTTGGTTGGGATGTTTATGCCTTTTATAGGCTGTTTTTGTATGATCAGCACAAAGACAATTACTTCATTCTGCAGGGTAATCAATTTTTTATTAATTACGTACACTAGATTATTAATTAAAGATAGAAGCTATTTTATGTAGTTATTGGTTTTGAGTACAGGTAATGGAAGGCGGTTTAATGAATTAAAGCATGAATGGGGATTTGATGAGTTCATTTCTCTTGAAGCTTTTAATGATGTTACCAATGGATATTTGGTTGGTGATACTTGTGTGTTTGGAGCTGAGGTTTCTGTTTGCAGCAAAAGAATCACGGGCCAAGGAGAGTGTCTATTGATGAGGAACAAAGATATTTCTTACAAGCATGTTTGGAAAGTTGATAATTTTTCCAAGTTAAAGGATGGGCCTAACGAATCAGAACCATTCACAGCAGGCGATCATAAATGGTATCAAATTTTAGCCCCTTTAATTTGTCTTTTATTCCAAGTTCTAACCCTATGTCTTGTAATAAATATTGGTTTGAATAATATTTATTTAATTTATATTTAAAAAAAAAGTAGAGGGAATCCCCAAAAGTCATACATTCTTACACACGCCAATGATTCTTATCCATATGTTTGTTGCTGTAGGAAGATATGGCTCTCTCCTAATGGAACAGACGCTGGATTGGGCACTCATATTTCTCTTTTCTTGCGTTTGGATAAAACTGCATCCATTTACTCTGGCTATAAAGTGTGTGCAGACTTTGAGTTTCGTGTTGTTGACCAATTGCATAGCAAACATGTTTCATTTAAATGTAATTTTAGTAGGTTCTCTCTTTTGTTCATGAATAAGGTGTTGAATTTTTACTTTTTATTTTTTCCTCCGACATTTGTTTCAATAACTTTCAACTACTCGTGTTTTTATTCTGTCAGGTTGCGAAGTCTGGTTCCGTGGCCCAACATTTAGTTGGGGTTTTGAAAAATTTATGTTGTTGGACGAATTAACAGGGCCGAACACGGGTTTCTTGGTGAAGGATACTTTAATTTTGGAGGCAGAAGTTACAGTGATTGGAGTTGTTAATGGGCTGTCATGAATTTGTTGTAATATCCATAAGTACTCAAGTACCTATCCTAAGATTGCTGTCCTTTTCTTATTTTTTTTCTCTTTTTTTTTTTGGGTCAGTAAGGTAAACAGAGGCCATACACTTTCAATTTATCAGCTAAACTGTATGAGTTTAGACACATGATGTACCCACCATGATTTTTTTGTAAGAAAGGGAACACCCACCCACCGGGTGTAAATCGAGCCCTTTGTGTCTTTGCTATGAATGAAATGTTGGAATATCTCAGTTCATTATCAGTTACCATATTTAGGGAGCGTCACCGTTATTAATTGTTGTAGCCAAATTTGAAGGTCGAACATCAAGGCTATTAGTACGTATCACTATGAACATATTTTTTTTTGTTGTTTGTAAAAAGTTTTATTGGAAGAAGGTCCATGAATAGAATATTCAGTAAATGTATCGCGTTTTCAAAAATTGACTACTTTATCAGCATCCAACAAGTATCTGGACCCCTAATTACTAATAAATTCATTCGCGTGAAAAAAAAAAAGAATTAAAAGGTTGCAAATTTATTTTTTAATTTTAAATATGCAAAGAACAACCCACACTGGCCAAAGTGTAAAGGTGAACGGATATGAACGACTATCAGCAGGAATACACAACCGAAGAACAGATACCAACCACACAGCAATATCCCAAAATGATACTTAGGAGAGAGCCCAAAAACAACATGCAATGAGTAGGCGCCTATTGCACGTTGTTGTCTTCGTAACCAGATGTTCTTGGAGTTTCTAATCCATTGTCATGACTTGCATGGGTCAAAAACTTTTGTTAAATGATAATTTATATGGGTGCTTTTCTTACAAGCATATGATAACATTTGTCTCATTCATTTATAATTCTTGAAATATAATCTGTCATAGATTTATGAAGGTCAATTGTTTAAACATGAACATACAGTTTCAAGCTAGCCTTATAGGGTTCTTTTCTTGTGTCATACTACTTTATTACATTTACTTACAAGATAAATAAAGTAATGTTTAATTGACAGTATACAACAACAAATTAGCCAAATGTTTTCTCAGTGCTGTAACACATGTACAGAAATCCATCGTCGTCCTTGTAATTTTCATAAACAGAATCGAAATGGCTAGCTGTAGTTGAAGGTTATAAATAACATCAATTAGCATAATATTCCAAACATACGAGTCTGAAAAACTAAATTAGAAAGATGTAAAATATAATAGGATCAATTACTAATATCTCTCTCAAAGTTTTTTGAAATAGTAAAAACCTCTAAAGTTTTTTGGACCTAAAGGGGTTTTGTAGTAACGTTCTTCTTACCTGTTTGAGGTAATGTGTTCTTCACAAATACAAACAGGGCTTTCCCGGGGGTCAACTTAAGCCTGCTGCTTAACATATGTATAAATTGTCCAACTGGCATGTCTCTTGGAACTAGGTATCTGTTGCAAATATGAAAAAACAAAATTTGTCATTATCCTTCACAGCGGTAAAAAACAGTAAGGACTAAATTGGAAGCATGTTCACTATGTTAAGCCTCAGGTATGTCTTCATAGTTTTTGTTCGATCTTAATTCAATTTAAATAGAGAAGTAAAAATGATAACTTAAGTACGTTATTTTTAACAAAAATATACTTTAATTTACTACTTATTTGATGATGTAATACAAGTATGCTTTCTTTACAGAAAAGTTCCTAGAAATCCATTATCTTTACAAAATGGATTTTAACTATATTTTTACGAAGATAACGGACTTGTGTTACTCTACTTAATAAGTATATATCTAAAGTATATTTTAGTTAAATATAACGAATCTAGACAATCTTTCATACGAGAATATCACGTGAGTACTTATATGCTAACAAAATGTAACTGATATTTGTTATTAAGACAGCTTATATAACGCGATGAAGTACTAAATTATGAATAAATAGTATGAGCATGCAAGGTTCTTCGGTAGAACAAAATATTGCTCTAAATAATTCAAAATAAAAAATAAAAAAACTAGATGTACTTTTTCTTTTCCAATTTAGGCAGATCTGTCTTTGAGTATCTTTCTATTATCACCTGCAAAATGAATAGGAAGAAAAAACTCAGAAGCTGAACATGTCTAGTTAAAGCAAAGCCTTAGTATATTCGTCTACAGTTTATGGTAAATTTTTTTTGTTAAAAGAATCTAAGCCTAAGTCATAACCTAAAAACCAACTTATGAGTTAGAGGATTGTTCAAGTTTATAAGCTGGTGTTACACTCCTAACCGATGTGGAACTTCCTTAACACTCTCCCTCACATCGACAAAAACTGTGCCTTGAGTACCGATGGAGATAATAAGTTTCAAGGATTGCAATCGGATTAGGAGTCTACTTTGATAACATGTTAAAGAACCCAAACCTAATTTATAATCCAAAAATCAACTTATGAGATAGAAGATTACTCAGGTTTATAATCAGCATTCATGTTGTACTCCTACGTGGAACTTCTTTAACATTTTTATTCAATCAATTCATAGTAGTGGTGAAGTCTTTGTCTTTAACACAAGAATAGCAACCCAGATCTTTGTAAGGAAAATACAAGCATGAGATAACATTTCATAACTCAAAACACAAAAGTCTTACTGATATTAGATCATAATCAAGAATGCAAATTAGACAATTTTTGACCTTGTGAACAACACGATAGAAAAACGTATCAAATAATTATCCAAAGCTCCTACTATCCTTTTATTATACCAAAAAGGTGAAAAAAGTTACCAAATTTTGTTTGCGTCAACTATCAACAAACATAATGACACATCTTAATATGACCCATTTGATGCAGGAAACATAAAAACATAATCGAAAAAAACAACATAAATTTTTAGATGCAGAAACTTCTAACCAAAAATGATATCTATCTAACTTACTATCTTCTCCTAGTTTCTTAGCATTACTTGTATATATATTTTTTCAATTCAACGTAGTAAGATTCATCATCTCCTCTCCCTTCTTGTTTTCTATGAATATATCCAAATGTAATTCCTAAGAAACAAACACAACTATTTCACGTCATATTTGACCAACAAATGTTGAATATGGGTTAGGATTCAGAATTCAATGATTATGGTTTAGGATTGGGAGATCAATGAACTTAATCAATAATGAATCCTAAACCATAATCCATAATTATTATGGGTTAGGATTCAAAGATCAATGATCTTAACCAACAAATCTAACCAATCATATTTGATTGTTGAATTATTTTAATTTAACGTTGAATACGTGGGTACTTTGGAAGTTAATAACTAATTTAAATTTTCGAATTGTATTAGCATTCTATTTATTTAATTTATTCTATGGATAGAATGATTAGATTTATGGGTTAAGGACCTTGAAATTGCTCTTCATCCCATTTATTTCCCCTGTATAGTCCGTTAAATTTCAATCCACCCAAAATTATAAAGGAACAATCTTTACAAAATTGAATCCCAAAATCTCATTTTTATTATAAAACAAAGCTGAAAAACAAATAAAAGTAAAACGAGAATGCCGTAAAAATTGAAAACATACAGGAACTCGATCTGGGTATTTGTTAATTATGCTCATTGATTCTTTAACTCGTTCTTCTGCACTCACAATCAAAAATAATAATTATTATAAATTATAGTACATACTAAATGCAACAAATTATCGTAATTTTTTTATAGATGGAACCAGAAATAGAAGGTGATCAAATAGATTCCAAATTTCACTGAGAAGAAAGAAAAAACAAAGAGAAACAAACCGAAAGAGTAGTCATTCTTGAAAGATTTGACCTTCCCCATGGAAATGTGTTACTTTTTTTTTTTTTTTTGAGTTGATTAATTTATGGGATGAAAAGTTCGTGTTTGAGGAAGGGAGAGAGAAAAGAGAAAAGAGAAAGAGAGAGAGAAAGAGAAAGGGAATGAGAGACAGCTATGGCAGTTGGCGTAATCGGTTACAAAAGAGACAGGTCGGACACAAATAGACTCATCACAATTCTAGAAAAATACGTTCTGTTTGTAAATTTAAGCTTCTTGTATTTTAAGGATTGACTGACCGCGCTTCTTAGTTACGTTAACATTGCTTGTTTTTGACCAAGTTACGCTCTGCCTTTCTGTCTTTAAAGTCTTTCATTTTTTGCTGCAAAATTACAGGCTGCCCATTTAAAAAATTTCTAAGCTATCGCAATACTTTATTGGTTATAAAAGAAATACTAAGATTTATTTATTTAAATAGTTTTATTTTTAATAAAAAAATATATATTATTTTTCTTAAAATTTAAAACAATATATAAACAACACATTTAAAAAAAAACATGTTTCTTAAAAGAAAATATGACTTTCTGTCTTTAAAGTTTTCATTTTTTGCTGCAAAATTACAGGTTGCCCATTTAAAATTTTTCTAAGCTATCGCAATACTTTATTGGTTATAAAAGAAATACATTTTTAATAATATATATATATATTATTTTTCTTAAAATTTAAAACAATATATTAACAACATATATTTAAAAACAAAACATGTTTCTTAAAAGAAAATATTTTCCATAAAAAACATATGTTTTTTACTTGTTTTACATTTTAAGAAAAATAAAGTATATTTTTTTTATGAGAGGAATTAAGTGAAATTTCACGTATAAAAAGAATTATGCAGATAATTAAATCTATAAAAATTTCCTATGATCTATTTAAATGAAAATTCTCAATTGCATTCCATAATCTTATTTACAAATAAAATTTTAATTTTAACTTTTCCCCCCACCATATATATATATTGTTTATATGACCTAAAAAATATGTTTTTCGTATGTCTAAAAATACAATATATATTTTGTTTTAATAATATAAAAAATAAATTTTAAAGAAATTAAAAGCAAAAATATATGAATAATTAGATTATGTAAACTAAAAACAAATAATAAATTGACTGTGAAAACTTAGAGTTGCTTATGTTAATAAAAATGAAGATATTACAGTTCAAATTGAAGAAATAAACAGAATTGTTTGATCAAATAAAGAATTTTATAATTCTAATGAAGATCATTATTTTCTACAAAGTTCATAGCATCCTGGAATGGTGCTTCTAACAACACTTCTAATTAGAGGTAATTACCTCACTTAGAACAGATCTATTAAAATTGCTCTTGGAGCCAAACTAAAGTTGAGTTTCGTTGATGGTAGGCTTCCTATACCTAATGAAGAAAATACAGAGTATGAATTCTGGACAAGAGCTAACTACATGGTAACTTCTTGGATATTTAATTTTATATCCAAGGATCTTGTTGATAGTTTTCTTTATACAACTTCAACCAAATAGTTATGCGATGAGATAGCTAAAAGATATGATGAGAGCAATAGGCCCTTGATTTATCAGATTCAAAGAGACATTCCTTCAATATTTCAAGGTAATGATTCTATTGCAAAATATTATGGCAAATTGAAGCGTTTGTGGGATGAATTTGTTTGCCTTATGTCTTTACCTCCCTGCACATGTGGAGTTGCAAAGGTAATTTCTGATTTCTATTATATGAATAGATTGATGTAATTTCTTATGGGATTAAATGAATTATATGACCTTACTAGAAATCAAATTTTGGTCATGGATCCATTGCCAACTGTGAATCGTGCTTATCCAATGCTTCTTAGTATTGAAAAGCAAAAATAGGTTCATGTTAATTTTAATGAAAGCATTGAAGTTGTTGGATTACTGGCCAGAACTCAAGTAAGAATGAATCAATTTAAGAAAGAAACTTCTATGAAAGGAACTACACCTAAGAAGAAAGAAAAAAAAAGAAATAATGTCTATGAATATTGCAGAATGAAAGACCATGAAAAATATACTTGTTTTAAAATTCATGGAGTTCCAAATTGGTAGAAGGAATTAAAAGGGTCAACAGAAGAAAGGTACTAACAAAACTATGGTAAATATGGTTGACAATTAACTTGATTAGGAAGATATGAATGAATCCAAAGGAGAGAAACAAGGTGATTTAGTTAATATAGTTTAGCAAGAGTTGATGAAGTTGATCAACGACAAGATGATTTATGGATGGTAATTATGCAAACTTTGCTAGTTTCAACAATTCTACAGGTAACACTTTCTCCCTTCAATGTACTTTAAGTTGTGCTACTAGTACTATTGAGTTCTTGAAAAATGGTACTTAGATAGTGGACTCAGGGGCCACCAATCACATGTCAGGCGTTAGAAATTTTTTTAGTAAGTTAAGAAAGCCTAAAAGACATTCACCAGTTTATTTACCAAATGGATCTGTGAAATATGTTCATAGCATAGGAGACATTAATCTTCCTAATAAAATTTGCCTGAAAAATGTCTTATACATACCAAGTTTTAAATTTAATCTTATATTTGTTCAAAAACTTGCTCACCTTACCCAAATGGAATTTTATTTTACCCCAACTACTTGTATTATACAAACCTACAGACAAAAGAGATTCTGGCAGTACAAAAAGCTTTATAAAGCCTCTATATTTTAGATACTACTAGTTTTCAAGATTTCAATTGTAGTAGCTTTATTAAAAATATTGAGTTTCTAAAATCAAATCATCATGGATTGAATTGTAGTGATGAATTTTCTATCAATGAAAATAAAAGATTTCTTAAAACTCAATTGTGGCATAGATGATTGGGACACTATCATATAGATGTTTTGAAATGCAATGTTTTTTTTAAAGAACAAGATTTAAATTTTTTTGATCAATGTGAAGTTTGTCACAAGTCCAAATAGCAAAGATTACCTTTTCCCATTAGTCATACTAGAGTCTCACAACCTTTTAAATTGATTTACTTAGACTTATGGGGTCTTTATAGCCAAGTCTTTGTTGAAGGAGCCAGATATGTTCTAACTATTATTGATGACCACACAAGGGCCATCTGGACTTACCTTATGATCTACAAAAGCCATACCAGTTCCTTTTTTACCAACTTCGCCAACATTATTCATACATAGTATGGAAAATAGATTAAAATCATAAGGAGTGACAATGGTATAGAATGCACAAATTCAAAATTTCAATAATTTATTTTTAGTAAAGGAATAATTCATCAAAAATCATATCCTTATACACCTTAACAAAATGGGGTAGTAGAAAGGAAACACAAACATTTCTTGCAAATAGCCAAAGCTTTCATATTTCAGGTAGATTTACCAAAGAAATTTTAAGGTTCTTCAATTCTTATGACCACTTACATCATAAATAGACTTTCATCATCAATTTTAAATTGGAAAACCACCGTAGAAATACTTCTCTCAAAATCACTAAATCATTCAAACCTTAGAGTCTTTGGATGCTTGTGCTATGTGACAAATGTTTAACCAAATAAAGACAAATTTATTGAAAGAGCTTTCAAATGTATATTTCTTGGATACATTTCAACTCAAAAGGTCTTTAGAGTTTATGATTTGGAAAAACATAAATTATATGTTTCAAGAGATGTAAAATTTTATGAACAAATTTTTCCTTATAAAATTGAAAATTCTAGTATTGAAAACATAGAACAAGATGTCTTACCTCTTCCTATAAGTGAAAATGACATTGAACCAATCATCTTAAGCACAAACCAATCGCCTTTTATACCCATAACTGATCAAAATATCTCAGTTGATTCATCTGCTCCTAATGATGATCATGATTTCCTAATTCCATAGAAGAATATCCAGATAAAATATAAATAACCAATGAAGTTCAAAAACACAATACCAAAATTAGAAGTAAACTAGCATGAATGACAGATTATGTTCTTAATTTAGATATCAAGTCTTTAGATAGAATCTCTTGTCAGTCATAGGATCTTAGAACATATACTCCACAAACCTTCCCTTTTACAAAATCTCCCATATTTTTTTATGCTTACATGTCCTTTTTGGCAAATATGTCCAATGTTCAAGAACCAAGTTCTTACAAACAAGCTAGTACTTGTGCAGAATGGATAGAAATCATAAATCAAGAGCTGAATGCTCTTGAAAAGAACATTACATGGGAGTTAGCATACTTTCCAGAAGGTAAGAAAGCAATAGGATTAAAATGGATTTACAAAATGAAGCTAAAACTTGATGGAAGTGTGGATAGGCACAAAGCAAGATTGGTTGCAAAGGGGTCTAATCAAATTGAAGGAATAGATTATTTTGAAAGTTTTTCTCCTGTAGCCAAAATTGTTACGGTTCGAATTCTACTTGTTGATGCAACTTCTAAATGGTGGCCAATTTATTATTAAATATAAACAATGCTTTCCTACATGGCTTCTTGAATGAAGATGTCTATATGTTACCACCTGAAGGATATAACAAGGGTAAAATTAATCAAGTTGCAAATTAAAAAGATCACTATATGGACTCAAGCAAGCCTCAAGACAATGAAATGTTGAATTCTGTACGAAAATAACTTGTTTTGGATTCACACAATAAACTCATGATAACTATTTGTTTATCAAAGAAACTAAATCTTCTTTTACAAATTTTCTTATTTATGTAGATGATGTTCTTCTAACAGGAACTTCAGAGAAGGAGATCGAATTGGTTAAGAAACATTAGGATCATTAATTCACTATTAAAGATCTTTGTTATGCAAAATATTTTCTTGGATTAGAAATTGCAAGAGGGGCCTCTGGAACTATCATAAACCAACGAAACTATATGCTAGATATTCTTTCTAATTTAGGTCTTCTTGGAGCTAAACCAACAAAGACACCTTTTCCCAAAGGTCAAAAATTGGTTGCTGAAAAGGGCTCTCCTCTTCTTGAGCTATAGAAATACAAGCGTTTAATTGATAGGTTGTTATATTTGAACATCAATCGACCATATATAAGTTATCTGGTACAACAATTGGGTCAATTTGTCAATACCCCTTGTAAGACTCATTGGGATGCAGTCATGCATTTACTGAGATACCTAAAAGGGTGCCCATCCAAAGGGTTATTTTATCCTAGTCACAATGGTCTTCATTTGCAAGCTTACAATGATGCTGATTGGGTATCTTGTCTGTACACTAGAAAGTATTTAACAAGGTTTTGCATCTTCTTAGGTTCATCTCTCATCTCCTGAAAAACTAAGAAGCAGACTACTGTTTCTCGATCTTCTGTTGAAGCAGAATATCGTAGCTTAGCTGCAACAGTTTATGAGGTGCAATAGATTTCATATATTTTTAAAGACTTCAAGATTTATTTTACTACTCCTATCCCACTCTGGTGAGACAACAAAGCTGTCATTCATATCACAGAAAATTCAGTGTTTCATGAAAGAACAAAGCACCTAGATATTGACTGTCACTTGGTTAGAAATCATTTCAAAGAAGGTTTCATTAAACCGCAACATGTGTCTTCACAAGAACAAGTAACATACATGTTCACCAAACCCTTATCAGTTCCTCAATTTAGCAAATAATGTTCAAGTTGGATTTATATGATATCTATCAAACTCCAACTTGAGGAGGGGATGAAGAATTATTATATGGAGACCACACAAATGATTATGTTGCACATTGGTAGATAAAATGATTATACAACATAATCATTTGTGTGATATAATAATGTTTTGTCATAATGATGTTTTTTTTTTATTGTTTCAAAATTTCTTTTAGTAGGAAGATAGATCAAAATAAATATAAGGTTTTTTGTACATTGTAAATCATAAAAATAATAAACATTATAGAAAAAAAAAATTTCTGACATTTATTTTTCTCAATATGTAATATCTGAAAATTTAAATATTATCTTAAAATGATTTTCTAACTGGTATTTGTGAGTTGTGATAGATGATGAACATTGGTTTGCTAAAAAATTGGTGATGTGCAAGAAGGAAAATTCAAAAAATAGTGAAAAACACACCTCACATAATAGTGATAATAGTGATGATAATAGCAGTGTGTAACATTAAATTAAAATAAGTCAAATATGCAATATATATATATATAGTAAATTGGTAAAGTTTACCAACAAATGTTCTTACAATTCTAATAGCATAAATATCTTAATCAAAAACAAAGAGAAAGAAAAAAAAACCTAAGATAGATTTCTTCTAAAACAAAAGGCACAAAGAAATCATACTAATTTTTCTTGAGGTAATACTAATTTTTCTTAAGGCTGACTTTAATATCAGCTGAGGCAATGCCATCTCCAACTTCAATCTTGTGGGTACCAGACGGTACAAGGTTGTAGCCTGACTCGTCCACAATGTTTAAGCTCTTGCAAGGTTTAAATTCAAAGTTAACCTTCTCACTTGTGTCAAATTATTCTGAGTTTATTTCTGTAATTTCTGTTCTCTTCTTTTCTATACAAAAACTACTTCTATGTATACTAATGAAAAAGAATATAAACTCTAACCCTAACAATTGTTTTACTTCCCTAATTTCTGATTCACTAACCACATTGTCTGCCATTTCCTAACTCCATTAACTTTGTTGTTTGCCACTTTCACTGCACACGCCAACACTCCTCCTCAAGTTGGTGCATATATGTCTCTTATGCCCAACTTGTCAAGTGTGTTGTAAAAGTTCCTTGCAGACTGATAACTGTATTTTATATAGTTATTTTCACCTATTTTATCAATTATAATTGCTATGTTCTTGATGTTTTTCGTTAATTTTCGATTAATAAATTAGTATTTACTGTTTTTTATATATTTTAATAAAAGTAAATAATTTGTATCGAAAATGTACTTAATGTTAAATTTATGTCCACAAATATAATTTCAAATAATATAGTTCTTAATTACAATTTATAAAAATCAAAAATATAATTTAAATTAAATTTGGGCTTCATTTTAATTATTAAAAGTTTGAAAATTTAATTTAAAATTAGCAAAGGGCTTAATTGTAATTATATAAAGTTGAAAATGTAATTTGAAATATATTTGTGGGTCAAAATACAATTAAGAAAATTGAATTTTCTACGCAGATTAGAAGAACCACGCGCCAACAACAAGCGCCAAAGGTGGACCGTCCGATCAAAGAAGAAACGGCTACGATGCGCGCGTTCAGATCACTCCCGACCAAATGGCGTGTGCGAAGATTCTTTCACGCGGCTCGGCGCCCGAGTGGGGCCCACCTGCCGCACAGGCCGGCGTGCATGTGGGACCCACATGTCTGACGCGTCCAGCCGCTGTCCCCCACGTTCGCGCGCCTCCGATCCCGTGCGCTGATCTCTGCGTACAACCGGATTTCCCTCCAATAAAGAGATGCCACGTGTTCACCTGAACCCATTCCTTGAATCTGAAATTGCCACGTGTCCCAGTCTTTTTGTCAGCTAATCAAATGATGACACGTGGCATGTTATGGTGATCACGAAAGCACAGGATCAAGCCCGTGTGTAGCCGTTGATCCCGTGCGCTGATGTCTCCTACGCACGTCCCCAGAAGCGAATCAGAAGCTGCCACGTGTCCGCATTAATTCCTTTCAGCGAATCAAACGCTGACACGTGGCATGCATAAAGAATTTAAAAAATGCAGAATCGGCGCCCCTGGCTCATGCGTGATTTAATTAATAAAATCGATACGCGTAATTTTTGTTTTTCGATACAAATTATTACGCGTTTTTATAAAAAAATAAAATAAAAAATGTAATATTTTAGATGTATTATTTTTGGCTATAAATAGGAGATAAGATGATAGTTTAGAGAGGTTTTGGAGTTTTGGGTAGAGTTTAATTTTCGTGTGTTGCTCGGTTTTGGATGGCAAAACACGTAGAAGCCATATTTTGGCTTTTGTTGTATTTTGCGTGTGCCAAATATTTGTTTTAAGTGATGTTTTAATTTTATTTCTGCTTCTTCTTATTTTTCTGTAGTTGTTATAATTTTTATTTTAATTTTATGAAGTAATTTAATTTTTCTAGGGTTGCATTTGATCTAAATTTATGAAGCTTGATTTTAATTATTTTTGATAGATTTATAAGACGTTCGATTTGTTCGTTCTATTTTGTGCTTAATGCTTTTTGATTATTTACGAATCTTATCAAAACGATCTGTGGCACATGAATAAACTTGAGAAAGGCATTTGTGTGTGTATTGCTCGTAAATAGAATGACATGTATGATGAAGGATAGAGATATACCCTAATTGTATGTGTGGCCATTTGAAAACTTAGAACGTAATGAATCTCGGTAAATTTAATTTTCATAGAGATATAGTAAATTAATTTAACGAGGTGTGTTTATACGGAGCTCGAAAGAGATGTATGAATAATAAAAAAGAAGTTTTCGGTTGACAAATTAAATGTACTAAAAAATATAAATCAAAAGAAAATAACATGATTTGAGTGGATTAATTTGGTGAAAAATTGCAATCCTAGATTTCTTTTATTTTCTTATTTTACTTTTTTATTAACCAACGATTATTTTGGATAAAATCATAGAGATACAATTTTAGTACTCGACAAACTATAGTAACAAATCCTCGTGGGATCGATCTTTACTTACAAATCATATTACTTGTGAGCGTGTATACTTGCACAAGTTCGTGTGTTGAAAAACACGTAACACAGACACAAATTTTGTGAATATATCAGCCAATTGATCTTCTGATTTAACAAATGGAAGCTTAATAATCTTTTCTTCAAGATTCTGTTTGATGAAGTTCCGATCCACTTCAATGTGCTTCATGCGATCATGTTGAACTGGATTGTGAGAGATGGCAATGGCTGTTTTGTTATCACAAAATAAATTCATTTCAAAGTTAGGAGCAAGACCAATCTCAGTTAGAAGTTTTTTCAACCATAGGAGCTCACATATTCCCTTGACCATTCCTCGAAATTCAGCTTCAACACTGGATAAGGCAACTACCTTTTGCTTCTTGCTCCTCCATGTAACAAGATTGCCCCCCACAAAAGTAAAGTACCCAGCAGTAGATTTCCTATCCTTCATATTCCCTGCCCAGTCTGAATCTGTATATCCAAGGACTTCCAATTGACCATTCTTTGAGAAAATAAGCCCTTTGCCAGGGGAGGATTTTAAGTAACGAAGTATTCGCATGACCGCATCCATATGGTCTTCACTTGGGCAGTGCATGAACTAACTCACGACACTCACAGCATAAGCAATATCAGGTCGAGTATGAGATAAATATATGAGTTTACCTACTAACCGTTGATATCTCTATTTATCTGCTGGTACTTGGTCCACATATTCTCTGAGTTTATGATTTTGAACCATTGGAATATCGACAGGTTTACAATCTAGTAGTCCCGCTCTCGCAGGGTCCGCAGTATATTTCCTTTGGGAAAGACATATGCCTTGTTTTGATCTTGTTACCTCAATACCTAAGAAGTACTTGAGCCCTCCCAAATTCTTCATTTCAAACTCATTTGACAGTTGTTCTTGAAGCTTAGAGATTTCTTCTTTATCATCCCCTATAATGATCATGTCGTCTACATAGACTATAAGGGCTGTTATCTTCCCTAATCGATGTTTTAGGAAAATAGTATGATCAGAGTTGCTTTGTTGGAACCCATATTTCTTCATTGCTGAACTCAACCTACCAAACCATGCTCTAGGTGATTGTTTTAGTCCATACAATGCTCGTTGTAATCTACATGCAGTTGCTTTTCCTGATGTAACAGTATATCCTGGTGGGATATCCATGTAAATCTCTTCCTCAAGATCACCATGAAGGAAGGCATTTTTTACGTCAAGTTGGTGCAATGGCCAATCTAAATTTGCCACAAGAGATAACAAGACTCTAACGGTTTTTAGTTTAGCCACAGGTGAGAAGGTTTCTTGATAATCTATCCCGTGTTTCTGTGTATATCCTTTTGCTACAAATCTCGCCTTGTATCGATCAACTAACCCATCTGCTTTATACTTAATGGAGAAAATCCACTTGCATCCTACCATCTTTCTCCCTTGAGGCAACTCGCTTAACACCCATGTGTTATTCTTCTACAATGCCTCAAATTCTTCTTTTATAGCTTGAGCCCATTTTGGATCAGATAAGGCTTCTTCAATGCTACTTGGAATTTGACACGAGGAGAGTGTTTGTGTAAATGCCCTGATAGGTTCTGATAACCTTTGAGTAGATACATAATTTGCTATTAGATACTTGGATTGTTGTTCTTCTCTTTCTGGGGAGTATCGATTTGGAGGTTTGCCTCGATTGTGTCTGAAAGGTAAAACATAACCAACAGATGTATCTATAGCATTAGTTTGTAACGGTGTGATAGGATAGCTTACTTGAGGAGTATTATCAGCAGGAGGATCATTGGGTACTAGGGAGTGGAGGGGTACATCAACCACTTCATCTTCTGGAGATTCAATTACTACTTCAGCTTCAGTTCTTGGAAGTTTAAGCTCGGGTCTAGATACTGGCTCCTCTATATGATTGGCATGATCCGAGTATGTTGGACTAGTGTCTAATATTTCAACATCAAGCCAATTTCGTTCTTCACCATAACTCTCCTCCTGAAGAGTGGAATTGGATACTGGTGATGGGAAAAAACATTCTGATTCGAGGAAAGTGACATCCATGGTAATAGAGGTTCTTTTAGTAATTGGATCATAGCATCGATAACCCTTTTTTTGTACGCCATACCCCAAGAACACACAGCGGACAGCACATGGATCCAACTTAGTTCGTTGATTTTTATGGAGGTGGACAAAAGCAACACATCCAAAAATTTGGGGTGGAAGCATCAAAATAGTAGGCAAGGGAAGATGATCAGATAACACCTTTAATGGAGTCTGGAATTGTAAGGTTTTTGTGGGCATACGATTCAGTAGATACACCGCTGTAGTAATAGCATCACTCCATTATTTATTAGGCATATGTGCACCGATTAGTAAGGCCCGAGCTGTTTCTAAAATATGCCGATTCTTCCTCTCCGCAGTCCCATTCTGTTGTGGGGTTTGTGAACACGAGGTTTCATGGAGAATACCATGGTTTTCCAAGTATGTCCGAAATTGTTGATTAACATACTCCCCTCCATTATCAGACCTAAGTATCTTAATTTTTTCAGAAAATTGTGTCTGAACCATGGTGTGAAACAAGTGAAATGTAGCAAATACTTCATCTTTATGTTTGAGAAGGTAAAGCCATGTCATTCGTGTACAATCATCAACAAAAATAACAAACCAACGATGGCCCGATGACGTAATGACCGGGGAAGGTCCCCAAACATCAGAATGTACTAAAGCAAAAGGAGTCACACTTTTATTCATGCTCATAGGATAAGACGCCCTATGACTTTTTGCTAGGATACAAGTATCACATTTGAAATCTGAATGTGTGATATTTGAAAATAAACTGGGGAATAGGTGTTTTAAATACCCGAATGATGGATGCCCAAATCTACGATGACATAGCCAAATCTGTCGTTCCTTGTTACCAACAATGTTTTCCATATGATTGGCTCTTCCTAAACTGAGGTCATCCACATAATATAGCCCTCCTCTCCTAGTACAACGCCCAATGATCTCCTTGGTGAGAATATCCTGTAGAAGGCAAAAAGTAGAATACATCAGTACTACACAGTTAAGATCTGAAGTGACCTGACTTACAGACATTAGTCGGTTTGACAGAGAGGGTACAAGTAAAGTATTAGATAATGATAATGAAGGAGATAAGGTCACTGTTCCAGCTCCTATAATTGGATAAGTGACCCCATTTGCATTGGCAACACGACTCCATCTTGGCTGGGTTGTTTTGGAGAGATCGTTTGGGTCAAATGTCATATGATCTGTAGCTCCAGAGTCCAGAATCCAATCCTTCTTATCACTACGAGTAGAGATGTGAAATGCTTTACTTGAAATACCTGGATCCTGGGAAGATTCGGCCTGAGAAGTAAGGGATAGTGAGGCATTATTGGTAGCCACAGCGGCTCGCCCAGTGGTGTCCCGTTTCTTCCGTGCTTGAAGATCATTCCACCATTCTGGATACCCATGTAGTTTGAAGCAGTTTTCACGGGTGTGTTTGGAGTTTCCGCAATGGCCACATTTCATGTCAAGAGATGGTGGATTTCCCGTGGATTTCTTGCTACCCAAGGAAGTTCCTGTTTTTGGTGGCATTAGATTATGGTGTCCCTTGACCCCTTTAAAAGCCATAACTGCTCCGGGTGTCGTATCTACACCTGTGATCATCACGGTCTGCCTGACCTCTTCCCTACGGACGAATCCATAGGCTTGTTCCACCGTAGGGAATGGTTTGATCTGAAGCACATCACTTCGAGTTTTATCCAATCTATCATCAAGTCCATCGAGGAAGGTATACACTCGATCTTCCTGTACGATGGAGTTGTATTTTTGTATATCAATCGCACACTCCATTGGATTAGGACGACGGAAATCAATTTCACGCCACAACCCTTGAAGGTCATTGTAGTATTTTTCAATGGATCCACCCGCTTGCTTCGTACGAGTAACTTGACGGCGAAGATCATACACTTGAGACGTGTCTGTCCCATCATAGTAAGTGGTAGCCACCGAATCCCAAACCTGTTTTACAGTTGGGAATCAGATAAAATTTGCAATTAAGAAGGGGTCCATCGAATTGATCAACCATCCTTTGACAATGGCATTTTCAGTACGCCATCTCCTAAATGAGGGGTCGGTTTCAACAGGTTGAGGAAAGTCCCCATTAATATATCCCAGTTTATCTTTGCCAGAGATATACATCTCCACCACCTGGGACCATAAGGCATAGTTGGATCCTCCCAACTTGATACTAATGGGAGCAGTCGACGCTTCAGTTGGCGGAGGTTGTGAGCTGATCTGAGCTCTAGTTAAAACTTCCGTCATTTTCGCCGTCAAATCTTCCAATATGAAATTGGTAGTTAAATCTCTAGATTCTGCCATGAAATCTAAAAATTTTTCTTTTTTTTTTACAAAAACGCCACTATATAAATGAAAAAAAACACAACTCGTAACCCTAACCCTAATTTCTCTCGCAAGCAGTGCCTTTTCTCTCCCTGTGCGTTGAGCAATTCCCTCGTGCAGCCCTGGAGCGGCGTCCTTTTGCAACCGAGCGCGACTTTCTTCTATACGTGAGCGGCGCCCGTCTTCTGCAACGAGCAGCTAGGTCAAGATGGCCGAACCTTAGCCAGCTACAAATCCAGACAAATTTAACCTTTCACTTGGTCCTCCGTCTCTGAAAAAAAACCCTCACTGACCAGCGAGGAGTTAGCAGCTCCAGTGAAGTTGATTCGTTTTTTTTTTGTTGTTGTTGTTCGAGCTATATCTTGCACTATCTGATTTGTTGTTGTTTGAGCTATATCTTGCACCGTCTGATCTGTTGTTGTTCGAGCTATATCTTGCACTGTCTGATTTGTTGTTGTTCGAGCTATATCTTGCACTGTCTGATTTTTCCCTTCCTGTTTTTTTTTCTTTTTTTTTTTGGCTTCAAATGTTGTAGAGAAACAGACACCTAATTTAGGTCAGCAATCATTTCCATCTTTTCTTGGTTTCTTCTTCTTCTATTTTTTCCAAGGGGGAGGTAGATTGAAGATGGTCGCAATCGCACCCTTGTTGATTATAATATTCAACAGAATCAACTTTGCATGCACAGAGACACTCGAACTTGAATTAAAACTAAGAACCTTGAACTCCAAAAGGATATGGAGAATCTGCAGAGACAGTTTCGTAAAGTGTTGACACACAAACACCCATCTGCTTGGACTAGTGGATGGAAGAAGCTGAGCAAATTGACCAAGATGACAGTTCTTGAAAAAAAATGGATATGGGGTATTATTGATCTGATCTCTGGATTTAATAGATCAAACCAATGTTGAGGAGAACAGGTAGCAACGTAGGATTTTTATTTCTTTAGAGTCATAATCTGCTCTGATACCATGTCAAATTATTCTGAGTTTATTTCTGTAATTTTTGTTCTCTTCTTTTCTGTACAAAAACTACTTCTATGTATACTAATGAAAAAGAATATAAACTCTAACCCTAACAGTTGTTTTACTTCCCTAATTTCTGATTCACTAACCACATTGTCTGTCATTTCCTAACTCCATTAACTTTGTTGTTTGCCACTTTCACTGCACACGCCAACAACTTGCACCTACTTTAACAAACACTCTTTGGAATCCAATCAATTGCTTGATTTGAGTTCCAACTATTCCCTTAGGAGGCTTAGAGTAAACCATAACAACTTCATTACCATCTTTTTTACCCACATTCTTCACCTTCACTTGCAATTTGATTTTATCTTTAGAACAATTCAATTCATCAACCACAGCTGCTTGACAAGGTGCGACAGAGTCACTCTTTTCATATGTCACGTTGCGACAAAGTTGATGCTTGCTTAATTCCACGGTGAGTGATATTGTGGAAGATACTATATAATAATTGAATTGTGTATAGCTCAATCCAAACCCAAATGGAAAAACTGTTGAACCATTATAGAATTTGTATGTTCTTCCTGGATAACCAAGGCTTTTCACTGGCCTTAATGGCATGGATGTCATTGGTAGTTGGTTAACATAATCGGATTCGTACCATGTAATTGGCAATCTTCCACCTAATCATACCATATACAAAAAGAGATTATGTTGACAATGTATTAAAAATACAAGAATATACAAATATCAAATTGTACTTGGCAGTGATTAGAATATGTTTGTACATAACTCGAATTAGTACTAACCGGGATTGTATTTTCCAAAAACAACATCAGCAATGGCCCTTCCACCTTCTTGTCCTGGAAATCCAGCCCACAAAATGGCTTTAATTTTAGGATTCTTCTTAGCAAAAGAGATATCAAGTCCTCCGGCAGACATGACCACAAGAACTACAGGACCTTTTGAAGCTTCTGCTATTTGCTTGATCAATGTTGTTTGTAGACCTGGAAGTAGAAGATCAGCTCTATCCAATCCCTCAGCTTCAATTGACAAAGCTGAACCAACAAATAACAATGTAGCATCTGCATTAGAAGCAGCTTTTATGGCACTGAAAAATGCAGTGTCATTAGGACACTTAACATCACAGCCAATTTCATATGTCACATTTTGTATGACTTTAGAAAAGGCATCTAGTGGAGAAACTGTACGGCATGGAACACCTGTATGTAAACAATCAACAAATGATTAGACATTAGTTATATAATTAACAATCTTAATTTCATTATTCAAATACTTAACCAAAAAAAAAAAATGGTACTATACCAGCATAATTTCCCAACATCTCATTTGTAATATTAGCATGTGGTCCAATTAGGGCAATATGACCAAGTTTTTTAGATTTGAGAGGCAAAGTTTCGTTGTCATTCTTGAGGAGTACAATTCCTTCTCTCGCTGCTTCAACTGCCAATTCAATGTGTTCATCATTGCATATATGTATCTTTCCAAGTTTCTCATAACCAGTGTTTCCATCAAAAAATCCAAGTCTCATGAGCACAACATAAAGATACTTCAATGATTTGTCAAGTTGTGTTTCTTTCACTTTTCCTTGCCTTACTGCATTTCCTAGAGATTTGGGATAAAAGTCTCCACAATCCAGATCCAAACCTGATCATTCCAAAACATTCAAACCACTAATTATTAAAATAGTAATAGTAATTAACAAAGTTTTAATTGTTATTATTTTTCATTTATTTATGTGTAATAATACTATAGTGTTGAAAGAATAATTAACCTGCTTTTAGAACTTGAGAAACTGCATCTTCATTAGTGTCACCAAGCCATTTGTGATGATCCACCATTACTTCAATAGAATCACAATCAGAGACTATATATCTGATTAAAAAAGAATTAATTAGCAGGTTATATATATAATTAATGATACATTAAATATAAAAACTGATATAAATAATTAATTTATATAATTTTTTTGTTATTTTAGTTACCCGTGGATGTTCCATTCATCTCTAATGATGCCTTTAAGAAGATTTGGATCAGCACAAGTTGGGATACCATTGACACGGTTATAAGAACACATAATACTAATAACATCTCCATTTTTAACACACGTACATTTCGAAAGGTCGAAGAAATGTCTCCACCATGTCTTGTTCACTCACCTTATTCAAGAAATTTTTAAAAAATTATTAACGATAAATACATACAAATGATTAATTAAAGAAGAATATTTATACAAAATACCTTAGCATCAAAATGAAAACGATCAACTCCTAGCCAATTATCAAGATCATAAGCAGTGAAATGCTTACAACAAGCGGAAACTTTAAGAGGTCTTGAGTTCAAATCGGTGGAATTGAAGTTTGATCCTTCAACATCTTGAAGTCCCCTAACATAGTTGGCAGCATAAAGTCCAACGGTAAAAGGGTCTTCCCCTGGTGTCTCAGTAATTCTTCCCCATCTGGGGTCCCTTACTACATTCATAGTTGGACTCCAAAATGTCAATCCTGCCCTCCCTAAATTGTACATTGCTCTTGCTTCTGTTGAGACAGCCTATAAAATCAAATTATTAATTTTTCGTTTCATTTAATTAATCACTTATTTAATTCCCAATATGTTTACAAACATGTATAAGTGTTTGATATTAACTCAAGAAAGACACATGTTTTTGAAAAATAAAATTAGTATCTATATTAAAATAATAAAAAAAATTATTTAGATTATATACCTGACCAATTGTTTTCCATAGGGTGGAATTGAAGGAAGCAGTGGTGAGGATAACAGTAGGGAAACTTGTAGCACTTGGAACAACATCATCGAAAAAACTTCCATAGCCAACATTAGAGACACCATGAAGAGCTTCAGACCACCATTGATATTTAGGTAATCCAAGACGAAGAACTCCTTCAGCTTTGTTCCCGACTTGCTTTGCTTTCTCATCAAGTGTCATTCTATCCACCAAATCTTTAGCTCGTACATCGAATGGAAGAGACTTGTCGCAATAGGGGAAATCAGCCATGTTTAAGCCAAGAAGAGAAAATCGTGTAGGATCACAAGCATGGTTACTACCACTAGGAATATTATCAAGTGTTAAGAGCTTTCTAGCATTAGAAATGGTCATGAGAAGAGAAAGGAAGAAAAAACAATTGAGATATGTAGTCATGCTTAATGAGAATGATGAAAGTTGTGAGTGTGAAGAAATAGATCTAGAGTTACATATTTATACATGCAAACGAAGGTGTTAGATAAGTTTGAAATAAGAAAAATTTGGTAAAAACAAATTATCGTTAGTATGAATTTAGTTTAATTATTTAATAATAATGATTTACATAAAAATTTAATATTAATATATTATTTTTAATCATTTTAGATATATCCACAAAGTATGTTTTTGGATATAGCGATTGGTTACTAAATCCATATTTGTATGATTGAAATATCAAGCACCAATCTTAAAAATTTATAATCTAATAATAATAATAATAATATTAAAGTAGAGAATTTATATTTTTATATGAAAGTGATCATTATAATATGACATGTTATATTTGATTGATAAGATATACAATAAATAATAATATATGTCCTCATATAACATAATATAACTATAATTTAATTTTATTTAATTTATTTTTAAATTATATTTAATATAAAAATAATTTATTATATGTGTTAATTATGCTTTAGTGGAAGAATTAAAAAAAGAAACTAAAATATTGGTATTATAATTGATTGTATATGAATAAATTTAAAATTTATAAATTATTAATTATCAAACAATTCATTATCATTATAATAACTTTCTCTTATTATAGAATTAAAAAAGTAAACCAGTAACATATATATGTATTAAATTTTAATTTATTTTAAATTATGTTTAATATTAAAATAATTAATTATATGTAATTATCTTTTAATTGAAGAATAAAATAGAAAACTAAAAGAGTTAATGTATTTATTTTTTATTAAATTTTTCATTATATTTGAAAGATTTAATGAAATTCATACTTAGAAAAATAAAAATTACTCATTAATATTATAATAATTTTCTATTATTATAATATCAAGAGAAAAAAATAAAATTTCTATTATATATTGGTTAAATTAGTATATTTACAAAAATAAATATTATAAATATCAATGGATTTCTTCATATGATATAACTTGTAATTTAATTTTAGTTAATTTATTTAAATTATATTTAGTATAAAAATTAATTGATCATATATATTAATTATCTTTTTGTGGGTGAATTAAAAATAAAAACCAAAATATTTCTAAAATAATTGATTATATATGAGTAAATTTAAAAATAAAAAATAAAAGGCTCATAATTATTATAATAATTGTATATTATCTCATAAATATTTATTAAATGTAAATCTATTTTAAAATTGTATTTAGTGTAAAAATTATATATATTAATAATTACTTTTTACTAGAAGAATAAAATGAAAAATCAAAAGAATATTAAAATATTTATTTATTTTTAAAATATTTGATTATATTAATGAAATTGAAAATTGAAAAGAAAAGGGAAAAAACTTATGAATGTTATAATAATTGTATATTAAAAAAGAAAATCAATTTTTTTTTCTATATTTGTGAAAAATTAGTATTCTTAAAAAGAGATATAGATAAGTATCAAAAATATTTCTCATAAAACATAATCCAACTTTAATTTAATTTAATATAATTTATTTTTTAAATTATATTTAACATAAAAGATAATTTATTATATGTATTAATTATCTTTTAGCAAATGATTGGAAAGGAAATACAAAGACTTTTAAAGTAATTAATTCTATGTGAATAAATTAATGTTTATAAATTATCTTTTAGTGAACATTTAAAAATAAAAAATCAAAAGATTCACTGTTATTATAATAATTATATATTGTTACGAAATTAAAAGAGAAAACTAAAAGTCTCATAAATATACGTTAAATCATAATTTATTTTTTAAATTATATTTAATATAAAAATAATTAGTTATATATATTAATAACTATCTTTTACTAAAATAATAAAATAAAAAACCAAAAAAACTCCTAAATGTTTGATTATATGTTAAAGAGTTAATGTAATTGATAATTAAAAATAAAATAAAAAGACTCATAAAAATTATAAAATTATTTAATATCACAGAATTAAAAAATAAAATAAAATTTATACTAATATGTGATAAATTAATATATTTTAAAAAAGTATAGGTAAATATCAATGTCTTTACTCAAATAACATAATCCATTCATAATTTAATTTAAATAATTTACTTTATAAATTATATTAAGTGAAAAATAATTTATTATTGTATTAATAATCTTTTTGTGGAAATAAAAGAAAAATCAAAAGACTTTTAAAATAATTAATTTTATGTGAATAAATTTAAAATTTTATCTTATTATAAGTTTAAAAGGGAAAATCAAAGGACTTAATCATTATAAAAATTATCTATTATTAAGGAATTAAAATAGAAAATAAAAAGTCTTTTAATTATATTTTTAATTTATTTTTTAAATTATATTTAGTATAAAAATAATTAGGTATTAATAATTATCTTTTAGTGGAAGAATAGAAAAAAAAAAATTCTAAAGGCTAATAAAATATTTGATTCTATATGAAAAAGTTAATAAAATTGTCACTTAAAAAAAATTAAAAAACTCATAAATATTATAGTAATTATCCATTATTACAAAATTAAAAGAAAAAATCAAAATTCTTCTAAATTTGTGCTAAATTAATATACTTAAAAAAAATTAAAACATGTGATTATAAAAATTATTAAAAAAATACACTCATTTTACTTACTTCTATAAGTCATAGAAGTAAAAGATACACATTACATTTCAATATTTTGATGACATTAATACTTAACTTTCGTATATTATTTTTTTAATTTTGAATGTAATGTATCGATGTATTAATACATGTATTGCATTGTATGCTTAAGCACCAAATATATAATTTCTTTAATAAGTGTGAAATTTAACTTTATTTATTTAATTTAAAGTTATAAAAATCATAGAATATCATTATAATTTTACATATTGTTGAAGATTAATCATCGTACATATTTTTACTTTAAATTATTTTTAATTGATCAATTTTAAAGTTTTGTAAAATCTCGTACATTAAAAAAAAACTAAATGAAATTAAACTCTATGTATTTTAAAATTAAATTTTTATATACTATTTAAATTAATTGTAATACATTATAATTAATTACAATAATTTAAATTAAATTTAACGTGTGCATCGGCTAGTTCTTCCAACGGGTTTGCCATTAATAAGTCTAATAATTTATTTATAATATTTAAATTGATTAAGAAGATATTTTAAAAAATCCAAAAAAATGCCATCATCTTCTAACATGATAATTATCTAAAAGATAATTATTATTATTATTATAATTTAATAAGGAAATGGATGAAATTAAAATGTTTACCATAGATAAAATAAAATAAAATTGAGAAGTAATTGATAAAATCATACTAAAGATAATATATATATATATATATATCTTAATATCGTATTTGTGATTTATACGATAAATACTGTTCATTTGCTCAACAAGTAATGACGTACGTTCAAGGAAAATAATAAATGGATGAAAACTTACCATGTTTAAAAAAAAAATACTCATCATCCTCTAAAAAATGAGGAGGATCATCTGAAAGACAATTATTATTTCAAAAAGAAATGGACGAAAACTAACACGTTTATCTTATCTTAAATTGATAATAAAGTCCAAAAATGGAAATATAATTGATAATATCAAAATAATAAAGAATATATATTATCCTAAAAAGATTAACAGAAAAGAAAAAAAGATAAATTAACATCATATATAAAAATAATGTAAATGTCCATAGAAATTATTTTATTAGTTATTAACAGCACAATGGTAGAGTTACACATGACATTACTGTCAAATGCCTAAATCTCTGATCTCTGCTAAAAATTAATTACTAAGATATTAACCAAAATCCCACTACTAATTTTTCTCAAGGCTGACTACAATTTCATCTGAGATAATGCCATCTCCAACTTCAACTTTGTGAATACCGGACGGCACCAGGTTGTAGCCTGACGTATCCACAATGTTTAAGCTCTTGCAAGGATCAAATTCAAAGTTAACATTCTCACTAGCACCTACTTTAACAAACACTCTTTGGAATCCAATCAATTGCTTGATGTGAGTTCCAACTATACCCTTAGGAGGCTTAGAGTAAACCATTACAACTTCACTTCCATCTTTTTTACCAACATTCTTAACTGACACTTGTAATTTGATTTTATCCTTTGAACAATTCAATTCGTCCACCACAGCTGATGGGCAAGGCGATTTCGAGACACCCTCTTCGTATGTCACGTTGCGGCAAAGTTGGCGTTTGCCCATTTCAATGATGATCGATTTTGTTGAAGAAATCAATTCATAATTGAACTTTGTATAGCTAAGTCCATAACCAAATGGAAAAACTGTTGTACCATTGTAAAATTTGTATGTTCTCCCTGGATAACCAAGACTTTCAATTGGCCTTAGTTGCATAGATGTCATCGGTAATTTCTTAATATAATCTGATTCATACCATGTAATTGGTAATCTTCCACCTAATAATCATAAATCATCATTATATTTTCAAGGAGCCAACTTACTGACAAATTGGTGATATAAAATATTTCCTATCATATCAAAAGCGGATGGTATTTGTTGTAAATCGAATTAATTAGTACTAACCGGGATTGTAATTTCCAAAAATAACATCAGAAATGGACCTTCCACCTTCTTGTCCTGGAAATCCAGCCCACAAAATTGCTTTGATCTTAGGATTTTTCTTAGCAAAAGAGATATCAAATCCTCCAGCAGTCAAAATCACAAGAATAACAGGACCTTTAGAAGCTTCTGCTATTTGGTTAATCAATGTAGTTTGTAAACCTGGAAGTTGAAGATCAGTTCTATCCAAGCTCTCAGCTTCAATTGATAAATTTGAACCCACAAATAACAATGTAGCATCTGCGATAGCAGAAACTTTTACGGCTCTGAAAAATGCAGTGTCATTATGACACTTAACATCACACCCAATTTCATAAGTCACATTTTTAATGATCTTAGAAACAGCATCTAGTGGAGAAATTATACGGCATGGAGAACCTGTATGTAAACAATTAATAAATTAATAATATTGTTCCATTATGCATGCAAATAATAATTCAAAAGTTAAATTTTAGTAAAAAAAAAAAGGGTATACTATATATACCAGCATAATTTCCCAACATGTCATCTTTAGTATTAGCATGTGGTCCAATTAAGGCAATTTGACTAATATTTTTAGAGTTAAGAGGCAAAGTTTCGTTGTCGTTCTTGAGGAGTACAATTCCTTCTCTTGCTGCTTCGGCTGCCAATTCCATGTGTTCATCACTGCATATATGTGTCGTTCCAAGTTTCTCATAACCAGTATTTCCATCAAAAAATCCAAGTCTCATAAGCACAACATAAAGATATTTCAATGATTTGTCAAGTTGAGCCTCTTTCACTTTTCCTTGTCTCACTGCTTTTGCTAGAGAATCTGGATAGACGCTTCCACAATCCAAATCCAAACCTGATAATTCAAAAATAATGAAAACCTTATCCCTAAAAACATAGGTTCATTTCCGTATGTACAACACTAAAACAACACATGTTTATTTTTTATGTTGTAAGAAAAATGTACATATGTTATTAAAATTGAAACTCAATATATGAAGGGTTTATACTAGACAATTAAACCAAACATTAATTAATAAAATACTAAATAAAATTTTATTTATTTATTTGTGTATATATTAGAATTAGAAGATTAATTAATTAACCTGCTTTTAGAACTTGAGAAACAGCATCCTCATTAGAGTCACCAAGCCATTGGTGTTTATCCACCATTACTTCAATGGAATCACAATCGGAAACTATATAACTGTTTAAAAGAAATCATAAGGTGGTATCATTATTTTCACATTAAAATTAAAAAAAAGAAGAATCTAATTGTTTAATAACTTTTTTTTTTTAAAAAGAAAGTAAATTTAGTTACCCGTGGAGGTCCCAATCTTGTCTAAGAATGCCTTTGAGAAGATTTGGATCAGCACAGGTTGGAAAACCATTGACACGATTATAAGAACACATAACACTACTAACATCTCCATCTTTAACACACATTTCAAAAGGTCGAAGAAATGTCTCCACCATATCTTGTTCGGTCACCTTCATTAAAAAAAAAATTAAAATTAATGATGATAAATATGTACAAATTAATAAATGAATAATTAATTAATTAAAGAAAAATATTTGCATATAGTACCTTAGCATTGAAATGTAATCGATCAATGCCAAGCCAATTATCAAGATCATATGCAGCAAAATGTTTACAACAAGCGGAAACTTTAAGAGGTCTTGAATTCAAATCCGTAGAATTGAATTTTGATCCTTCGACATCTTGAAGTCCCCTAACATAATTAGAAGCATAGACTCCAACTGTTAAAGGATCTTCACCTGGTGTCTCAGTTGTTCTTCCCCATCTAGGATCCCTTACTAGATTCATGGTTGGACTCCAAAATGTCAATCCTGCTTTCCCTAGATTGTACATTGCTCTTGCTTCTGTTGACACAGCCTGCAAAATTTAATTATTTTCATTTAATTCTCCATAAATTCACATGTATATATACATTCAAAAAAATAAAACTTATTTAGATTTTATACCTGACCAATTGTTTTCCATAATGTGGAATTGAAAGAAGCAGTGGTGAGAATAACAGTAGGGAAACTTGTAGCATGTGGAACAACATCATCGAAGAAAGTACCAGGACCAACATTAGAGATACCATGAAGAGCTTCAGACCACCATTCATATTTAGGTAATCCAATGCGATGAACTCCTTGAGCTGTGTTCCCCACTTGCTTTGCTTTCTCATCCAATGTCATTCTATCAGTCAAATCTTTTGCTCTAACGTCAAATGGAAGAGACTTGTCACAATAAGCAAAATCAGACATGTTCAAGCCAATAAGAGAGAACCGTTCAGGATCACATACATGCTCCCTAGCATTAGAAATGGTGATGAGAACAGAAAGTAAAAGGAACAAAAACCAAATGAGATATCTAAACATGTTTAATGATAGAACTAAGAATGTGAAAAAAAGTAGAATGGTGAATATCTATTTATAGATGTGAATATATATTTATGAAATTAAAAAAGATTTAATTTAAGAAATAAGGTGGTTAAGATATAGTTGATTTTATATTGATAACAGAATATCTTATATGGGATTATTACTAAAAACTGGATTATTTTTTAAATAATTAAATAAATAGTAAAAAGAAGAAGTATATAATGGATTATTGGGTGAAGTAAATTTAAAAATTAAAAATGGCTGCTATTTGTGTACATTTTTATTACTTAATCTATTAGGTAATAAAAATAATGGATAATTATTTATGTTATATTAGATAAATAATTTTGTACAATAAAAGATAAGTAACGTAAATATTTTAGCTATTAATAATTTATTACTTAATGAAAAAATAAATAAATAATAAACTATAAAAAAATTGTAATTTTTTATGTTAATTAAGATAAGTAACTTTGTATATAAAAAAAGAAGATAGGTAATTATAATTTAAACTTTTTTTAATATTTTAAACGTTAATAATTTATAATTTAATTTATGTTACTTATAAAAAAATAAAACTTAATATAATTAACCGATAAATCATAATAATTATTTATGTTAATCAAGATAAATAATCTTACATAAAAAAATAATTTTAATTTAAAACTTATCAATCTTTTAACTACTAATGATAATATATTACTTAATTAAAAATATAAATTAAGTTAATTAACTGAAAAATAATGATAATTGTTTATATTGTTTAAAACTAATAACATAACAAAAAAGATAAATAATTATAATCTAAATTTTTTTAAATATTTATTATTAATAATTTGTTATTTAATTTAATATTATATAAAAAAGATAATAATTATAACCTAGATCATGGTTAATATTTTATCAACTAATAATTTATTAGTTAATTGATAAAAAAATTAAGATAATTAATTAAAACTTATCCATTTTTACATATTTTTTAATTTATTTTTTTACTTTTTGTAGTATATTGATGGGTTCTTAGCAAAGCACCTATTAAAAAAGAGGAATGAAATGGCCCAACCATTATTGGATTAAAGAATAAAATGTTAAAAAATTAAATAAAGTATGGTGGTTAAGATATATTTGATTTTATACTAAAATATATGCAATAATATTATTAGGGTCAACTATTTTAAATTAAAAAATGAAGCTTGTTATAAAAAGAAATCACAACACATAGATAAATATATATAATCAAAAATATATTTGCAGTATTAAAATTGGTATATTTTAATATTAAATATATAAGTATATGTTTAATAAATATAATAATTTTTTATTAATAATTATATTAAATAATAAAAAATAATTATTTATTACTAAATACGTAGTATTTTTTTTTTTGTGTTTAACAATTTAATGGATGCTATCTAATAAGAATATGGTAGTTGTCATGCCTCAACCAGTAAAGTATGATGTCCATGTTATTATTATTATTATTAAACACTTGCCAAGTATTAACTAAGAATGTGGAAAAAAGTAGAATGGTGGATATCTACTTATAGATGGAGTATTTATGAAATAAAAAAAAAGTTAATTTAAGAAATAAAGTGGTTAAGATATACTTGATTTTGTATTGATAACAGAATATCTAATATAGGATTATTACAAAAACACTGAATTATTTTTTAAATAATTAAATAAATAGTTAAAAAAACAGAAGTATATAATGGATTATTGGGTGAAGTAAATTTTAAAAAATTATAAATGACTTAGTAAAAAAAAGAGCTTATTAATTTTTATATATAATCACTCGTAAATATAATATTACTCTTAATTTATATAAATATAAATTTGAGTAAATGAAAAGGTATTGGTTATTATTATTTTTTAATTTTATCCAAGATAAAACTATCTTTATCTGTCGATTATCTATTACCTATATTCCGTTAACAATCAATTATCTATTATCCACATTTTTATCACTTAATTTATTAATTAATTGATTAAAAAATACTTAAGATAATAAATTAAAAAAAATTATTTATGTTACTTAATATAAACAACTTTGTGTAAAAAATAAATAATTCTAAAATTATTCATATTTTAACTACTAATATTTTATTACTTAATAAATATAAAAAATAAGACTTAAGATAATAAATCAAAATTGATAATTATTTATGTTATATTAGATGATATATAACTTTTTATAATAAAAGATAAATAATGTAAATATTTTAACAATTAATAATTTATTTCTTAATTGATAAACAAATTAAAACATAGATAATTAACCATAAAAAATGATAATTTTTTAGTTAAGATAAATAATTTTGTATAAAAAAATATAAATAATTATAATCTAATTATTATTAATAATTTAAGTACTCATATACTTATAAAAAAATTAATACTTAATATAATTAATCAAAAAACATAATAATTATTTATGTTACTAAATAATTTTAATTTAAAAATTATTAATATTTTAAATACTAATTATAATATATTACTTAATTGGAAAATACAAATTAAGTTAATTTAAAAAATAATGATAATTTTTTATGTTGTTTAAGATAAATAATAAAGCATAAAAGATAAATAATTATAATCTATATTTTTTTAATATTTTAGGATAAAATATATCAAAAGATAATTACCCAAAAATGATAATTATTTATCTTATTTAAAATACATAACCTTACATGAGAATACAATACTTATAATATATATAATGGTTAATATTTTAACAAATAATAATTTATTAATTAATTGATAAAAAAATTAAAATTATTTTAATATATAGGATCGTTTTTTTACTGAATCGATTTTAAATTAATTATAAGTTGGTTTTCTACAAAACCCGATTTTACATATCGATTTAAATGTCATATTTTATAATAGTGACTTAATTCTTAACTATTTCTCTATTTACACTAATTCATTATCAAATATAATAAAAATAAAAATAATATATAATAAATGGAACATTTAGTAGGTTATTTGGTTGTTTATTCTTGCATATCTTTTTAATTTATTTTATTAACTTTTTTAGTACATTGATGAGTTCATAGCAAAGTATGTATTAAAAAAAAAAGAATGAAATGGCTCAGCTACTATTCCTTGAGAGTTGGGAAGGGAAATAAAGTAAAAGTGCGGGTATCTATTTATAGAATGGATATATAATTTAAAGAATAAAAAGTTTAAATATTAAATAAAATATGGTGGTTAAGATATATTTGATTTTATAGCAATAAGATTATTAGGGTGAACTATTTTAAACTAAAATAGAATATGAAATGGAGTGGATGTGTCCTCTATCAAAGTAATAAATTTTCAATAATAAAAAAATGGCTTCTAAAAAAGAAGCTTGTTATAAAAACAAATCACAACACAACAACGATAAATATATATAATCAAAAATATATTTGTCTTACTAAAATTTGTATATTTTGATATTAAGTATATAAGTATATGTTTAATAAATATATTAACAATTTTTTATTAATAATTATATCAATTAATAAAAAATAATTATCTATTACTAAATATGTGTTATGTATTTTTTTTTTTGGTGTTTAACAAATTAATGGATGCTAGTTAATATGAATATAGTAACACTACTAAGGTATGATATCCATGTTTTTGTTGTTATTATTATTAAAATTTCTAAGACTTGCAAAGTATGATATCCATGTTTACTATTATTATTATTAGTATTATTAATGTTTTATATGAACTTTTCAAAAAGTTAAATACATTGAGAGAGTTACGAAAGATTATAGAAGGAAATAAATTTATTATTGTTATTATTATTTTATTTTTAATAAAAGAAACTTAAAATATTTACCTGCATTTTAATTATCTATTTTACATTTGCTTGTGAAAATAAAACATAAGATCGTGCTCGAAATATCTGCTTAAAAATGTTTATGATTATTTTTAAATCGTTTAATATTCAGTATTATTTTATATATTTGTCAAATAAGATTATACATTATTTAAATTTGAAATGATTTTATTTAAAAAAAAGTAAGTAATATTATCAATTATAACATACATATATATTATAAGACAAGCACCATTAAGAATAATTATGTAGTAAAGGATACAAGTGTTTGCTTAAATAAGTGTTTTCAAGAAACAAAAATGTCACGTGGCCAACCATCAATGGTCATGTGAAATCGCTTGACCATAAGATGCAAAAAGTGAATATATTTATTTTTGGCGAAAAGAAGATAAGAAAAACACTTGAATTTTTGCTTCATAATAACCAATGTGAAAAGAAATCCAACTTATGGTAAGTAAGAAATCTAGTTTAAAGTAATTTTAGTTGTTTTTGGCACAAAAGAGAACTCTTAATGCATAAAAATTCAAGAAGGAGAAAGAAATAAAATAAGATCTTTTATTAAAATTTAATCGGCTAGAAGATCACATCATGGTTAAAATAATGCTGCGGAATTTTGGGATGAAAATATTATTTTTAAAAATTTATTTCAATTAATAAAGTAATGACTAACCAAATCAAAAAGAGTTAATGTAAAAATCAAGAGGGGGATCACCTCATGCGAAATATAAATACTTCTATTTTCCATCTCAAGAAAAACAACCCAATTTCAAAAACTACATCAAAATTATGGTAATGTCAAAAAAAATTAGCAACTAATTCTCTTAAAAGTTTAAGTTATTAAGAGGTGAGATAACTATTTTTCTATATGTTTATACTAATGGACATTTTTTAACATTTTTATTGAATTAATTGACTCTCAATTGTGAGCTAAGTATACGAGTGTGACGGGCTCTCACATGTAAATTTAGTAGATAGTTAAAATTCAATTTTTTTGAATTGAGACCTAAGACCTTACACACCTTACACTCTTATGTCATGTTAGAGGAGAGTTAGCAATCAATTATTCTAAAAGCTCAAGTTGTTAGGAATTAGACTAACTATTATCTTATATATTATATTTGAGTCTTAACATAATAATTATAATTTATCTTCAATATTTTCAATTAAAATAGTTTTTTTTTCATCAATGAGACCATATCTATTATCATGATCACATTAGGGGCACTTGGATAATTAGAAAAATAATTATTAATGAATTATTTTAAACTCATATCTCATCGTACAAAGTGATGTTTTCTCTAGAAAAAAGAAAAATTCTCTAAAAGCTCTTCAGAGGGAGCCACGGTGTCAAACTCTCCACCACCCCAAAAAATTGTGGGCATGATGTACTAACTGGGCTACCTGTGATCTATAAAATGCTTATGGGATAGGCATTGGTTGTGCCATAAGGGCATGTCAATATCTCCTTGAGGTGAGAGTCTTAGGGACAATATTGGTGATGTAGAAGGATCGATTTTGTGCATCTTTCTTATGCAATAGGCTACACGAGAGGTAATGCCTATGCTAAATGGTTTACTTGATATGAGCGTGTGATGGTAGATTTGTGTAAGAGAAATATGCCTTATGGATGGTGTTACAAAAGTGATAATGCACTAATGAATAGCAACATGCTAGTAAGGCAATGTTTCTCTATAAAACACACATTATGAGTGTGATGACACTTATATAATTATGTCAAGTAGGGATGTATATTGGCTAAAGGTTCAGCCAAGCACTAAAGATCCATATGTTGGTAAGTCATGGAAATTGGTGACAACATGTTAAGATGATGGCATCATTTATGGGTTTCATATTAATGATTTTCTTACTTAGGCGATATATGAGTTTATCTAGATAGAAATTATTTACATGTAAGCTACATTTACCTAATTGACTTGAGGATAAGTTAGCATATGAGTTAGTTTGAGTATAAGTATGCTAAGGAGAATTAAGCATACATACACGAAGGTGTGTATAAAGAGATCCAACAAAAGGATTAGGAATCCAACTAAGGCTTGGTACATTGTTGTACTACTTGCTACCAATATGTACGACTTGCATAATTGGTCGAATAGTTGCCTAATCATCTAAACTCATGTTATATGGCCTTAAACCCTATTACTTGTGGGAGGAAATAAATATACAAGGTGAGCTGGAAAGCTCAGTAAGTGGGTAAGTTTTATAAAGTAACATAATACTCATGTAAACTGCATATGAATCGCTTATGAATTATCTTGAAATACATGTTAATAAAAATAACCTGTATATAATCTTTATGATAAAATAATGTATTCATAAACACATAATATGAGTTTCATAAAATAATTATAATTTGATGCCTATGAAAGCCGTAAATGACATGCTTATGACTTATAATGAAATTACATTATGATAAAAGTTATCTGTCCATGATCTTTAGAATATAATAATTTGTTATGATTAATATACTGGTAAAATGTATGATCGTGATAATGTATTTTTGTTGTCAAGAGCACTTGGAGATATGGTCATACACGAAGGATAAATTTAGCACTAGTGCTAGCACTCAACTACAAGTGTGAGGAACTTGCTTGATATAGCCATTACAATGGCTTAGTTGGCTCTACTAATATATAAGTCATGTGCGCACTAACTCAACTGAACTTGTCATCATACTGAACTTGTAACATCATATTGAGCTGGTAAACATCATAGTAATCTGAATTTAGACCAAATATGTTGGCCATGATGTTTTATAAAGTCATTGCATATCTAACTACTGAGTAGGGCTAACTATCTTGAATACATGAGGGGAAGTACTTTGACAACTGTAAAATATTTACTATACTTGCAAGTTTGTATAAAAGCTAGCACATATAATAAAATTGATTTAATCTTAATTTTCTTACAAATTATCTTGCATATACTTGACTGATTTTAATAATGAAAATAAAATATATTCTTATAGTGTATATGTTCTTAAAGTGTATTGAAATTGATATGTAAATGTTTCTTCTAATACTAGTGAAAATGATCACACTTTCCATAAACATGCATCTTGTAAAACTTATATTTACTTGAACATAAATGTGGTTTAAAACAATGTTGTCAATGCTTTAGAAAAGATATTAGGTATTCACTCACAATACTAAAATGTTGGTTCTCTACGTGCACGGTAGGGTCTACTTGCTCAACTCTTTCTAAATAATTATACTTATGTTAGAACATGAATATGTTGTAGCTTGCTTATTTAAGTCAAATTGAAAGGAACTCTAACACTTCCAAAACAGGGGTTACTAATTGTTGATTGTTGCATTTTAAATAGTTTTAGGATACTTCTAAAACTATCCTTGTAATTTCAAATATAAGTTTGGAAAAAAAAATTATTCCATTTATATAAAAACATACCAAAATTAGACATTTCAATCTTTAAAATAAGATATCATGCACTTAAATATCACATGAAAAATGCTTTCAATTCATAGAATACTGATTAATTTCAAAACGAAAATTTTAGCACAATTTCAACATAATATATCTTTAGTTAATTTGCTATAAATTTTCCCCAAAAACTCGAAATAACAAACCGAAAAATGTTTCTAAAACTAAACAATCAAGCTTTAAAAAAATAATATAAATCATCAAATTACAATCAATGAAACTATTTCAAATAACAAAAATACCAATTGGGTTCTTCTATTAAAATCAATGAAACTATTTCAAATAAAAAAAATACCTATTGGGTTCCAAACAGTTTTCCAAGCACCAATCTTACTTAACATATCCTTAGTTAAATGGACATAACTGTCTAGAAAATTTGAAATAACAAACTAAAAAATGTTTCTAAAACTATACATGTCAAGATTTAAAATAGATATAATTTACTAAATTTCAAATTATATAACCATTTCAAATAGTAAAAATATTAAGGTTTTTTTCAATTTGAATTTCATAGAACCACCTTTAATTAAATGTGTATAACTTTGCGTAAAAAAATAAAAATAAAAAAACCATAAAATTTATTATAAAATAGACATTTATACCTTTCTAAGTATATATAAAACAAAGTCTAATTATTCTTGAAGTTTTCTCAGCTTCCATTTGAAGTTGCTACAAAAATAGTTACCTAGCTATGCTTTATCTTAGAATTTATATCTTCTTCCACTTATTTTTTTTTTCATTTTTCCCTACTCTTTCTCTTTTTTTCTTATTTATTTTCAGCTAATTTCATGCAAACATATTAAAAAAGCGTGTACTAACAAGATAAGAGATGATAAGACACGTGGACATATGACTCACATCTTAGAAGCAGCATTTTATTATTATTCATAAGGGCATATTTGCTCTTAAAAATAAAGGTGTGATACCTCATGCTTAAAAATAATAATTAAGTAAAATACTAAAATGTCCTTGTACTATAATTTAAAAATTTTAAAGAATTAGGGACATTTTGGTAACTTTATTCAAAAAATTAAATATATTAATTTATACCTTTTTAATTTATTACACATGTACATCAAATTAAAATCATAAATTTCATCTTCTACACATTTAGGGTAGAATCATAAAAATTCTGGAAATAAAACTTTGGCTAAAATTTCATTTCTTGTAAGGAATGGAATGTTACACTGTAGTTTTAGATGTCTAATTTCACTTAAGACTTAACCATTTCTTAATGTATAATGATTAATGATATAATCTATTAATCAATCTAAATCCTAAACAACCTAGAGATTCATTTATTATATTTAATTCACTCATTGCATTAAAATCTAAAAGGGTGTTAATTGAACTAGGAAAGACTAGAATAATTGTTTAACCTTTAGTGAAGATATTCAACCCTACTTGTGACAGTAACCATAAGGTATTACTTTGAATAAGAGTATTAGTGATTATATTCTAGCAGCTTATACTAGATATAAACATACACATGCAATAAATTAGTTGACTACCTAATCCACAACATGCATAGTTTTGACATTTAAACATAAAATTGAATACATTAGGAATCAAGAATTGAAACTAAAATTTATCATGACATTAAATTAATTTAAACTATAGTCTAGAGCATGAAATTTTCCACAATCACATTAAAAGTTTAGGTAGACATAGATTCTAAAATAATCATTATTAAGAATTATAGATAATGAAGCCAAAAGAACTCAAATCTCAAATCTTCAATCTTTCCTTATAGATCTTTAAAAGTTTGCCTTTGATGTGTTCTTTGATCTCCCTTAAAATGATATATCAGTACTAGCTTGTACTAATATGTATAACTTAGCTGTTCACTCTAGTAGAAGAGGTAAGGTTGCTGCAGAAATGCTTCGATCTAGGTGAAGGGTTGTAAGTCCCGCTTAAGCCGAGAGAATGGCGTCAAGGGCAATAATTCCTTAGAAATACCAGTGGTTTTAACAAACGACCAAATCTATTAGGTAAGTGTTATAAGTTATAAGTATTCTTATAAGAGATAGAACAAGAACTTAAATATTAAATACTTCATGCATTAAATATTTAAAATAATTCCATGACTCAAATTTCATGACTTATACTCTATATCTTGCTTGTTATTAATAGACTGTAATTTATCTGTTAAGAATCATATTTACCATGCTATGCATATTATATTGATGATTAGTTCATCCATATTGATTTACAATTTATATTTAAATTTTGTTTAAATATGTCTAAATAAAGCTTTTCATCATCAACACCTTTATTACAAAAAACTTCACCATCTTCTGCAAAGAAGTCTTATATTACCAATAGTAACGAAGTTACTATTGAAAACTTTGAAAAATCTATTGATCGTTGGAAAGTTCCAAAGATCAGTAAGAATCAAATTTATCAAATTAAGATGATGATTTTTTTAAAACAGATTACATCATTAAAACTGAAGAAAGAGATCTTCAACTTTCATTACCTTTTGAATCAATCCAACTTCTTTCAAAAGAATCATTACAAAGGAATTTTGATAAAAAATTCAAGTATGTCCATATAGGCCTAGTCCAGATAGGATTAAGACCTTTAACCCGATTGGGGTTAAGCTCATCAATACTAGCAGTCTTACGAGATGCTAGATTAACAGATTTTAAGGAATCTTTATTAGGAACGGTAGAAACAGGTTTAGGTTTAGGACCTATATCCTTTAACTGCTTTCCAAACATAGTGGTATCAATTACAGATCCCTAAATATTAAAAACATTAACTCTTCAAATCCAAACTCATAATGTTAAGGTTTTACCAGGAACAATTACGGTAGCTTTAATATATAGAGTCCATTATAAAATTATGGTGTCCACTTGGGACATAAATGTCATTCATAACTCTACCAAAGGAGAAACCCTATTATTACAGACAGACTTGTCTAGATCCAATATTACCATACTTAGACCAATTAGTTGGGATAGTGTAGTATATCCAGATAGTTGGCTATTAGAAGGAATTTCCCAGCTCAAATCTAAAAACAATCAACAGGAAGTAGCTGAACAACACACAGAACTTTCTAAGATAATAGAACACAAAAATGGAAATATTGAAATAGGATTCAATAGATCTTCATCAATGAGGTGCTCTTCGAGTGCCTCAGAATTCTCATCAATGGATTTACCATCCAAAACAAAGCCTAGGTTATCAACCTCTGATTTACTTAGGAAAACAAAACTTAAGGAGGTAGATTGTAGTAACCAAATACCCAGACCAGTATATACAGTTGAAGCATCTGAGATGAGCGAATCACCTCAACTATCTCCCATATGGCCTTTATCACCAACTCAATCTTTAGCACCCAGCCAGGATGTTAGAATTAATGAGTTAAATGTATTAACAGTAGATTTGGAAGATTCTTGGGAAGAAAAAATCCTTAGAACAGACCTAAACCTAGCACATAACAAAAGAATTAAACATTGGTTCTTTAAAATCATTCAGAACATTCTAGGGCTAGCTGCTTTAGGAAGCATGAACGATATGTTAAAGAACATGATAAAAATATTAAATTTTTCGAATGGTTAGAAATCTATAGGGCAACCAAAGGATTAGACTCCCCATTCGTTCATCAATCGAAACATACAGATAGGATAAAACCTAGCTCTGTAAAAAAGTTACCAGATCACATTGTTACCCTTAGCTAGGATAGCAAATTATCAACAGTTGACTTAGTCAAACCATCAACGGTCTTAATAGGTAACCTACCAGTTACTATTCAGGATCCACTACTAGAACTAATAGTCAAACCTCTAGTTCAAATTGACCCAAAACCAGTCAACATTACAGTAGAACCAATAGCCATAGAACCTATAGCTATAGTTCCACAATACAAATCATTTCCATCAATTAGTGTTTCGGATGTCACAGAAGCTGACTTCGACATACTTTTAGATAATACACCAGTAGATTCTTTACCTAACACACCAATAGCTTTAACTCCACAACTCAAAACCTTTTTGAAAATTAAAATTAGCGAAATCACATTAGATGACTTCGATAAATTTTTAGAAGAAACGGATGATCAAATTGACGAAGTTAATATGATCAAAACAAAAAAGAAGTTACTCGTTTGGGAAACTCCAGATGGTTCAGTTGAAGCTGAACTTCCTCCACTAAGACCTATTACCGTCCCTTACCAGGATAGTCAGGTAGAAGCCTTTCCTCTTAAGAACCCTCAAGAGAACCAGGCAACCAACCTCAAAAACATAGTTACCCAAAATAACTATACAAACATCAGCCTAAACAGTTTAGGTAAACAATTAATTAGTATAGAGAAGAATCTAAAAATAGATATCCCTTCTACCTCTACAAAATCAACAGATAGGATAGTAAAAACCCTATCTTCAAACCCTTCCAGGTCTCCAAACCAGCCCAAGAAGAAATAACATCAAAATTTGAAAAACTTTAAAATTGGAACAATACACTTAGATCCCAATTAGAAGACCAATTTTCAAACAAAATAGGACTAGTTGTTCCTGATACACCAGTGACGGCAAAATCAACCCAAACCCCATTACAGGATCTTAGTATTCTTAGCAAACTAGGATCTGATGTATCATCTGAGGATAGTTCCCAAGAAAACCTTTTTGAACCAATTCCTCATCTTCAAAAATTAGCTTGGCAAGAACCTAGCCTAGTTAGGTATCCTCATACCATAGGAACCTAACCTAGTCAGGTTATCCAAACCAAGTATAACGCGTCTTCTATCTATGTTTGGAACATAGATGGTATGACTGATAATGAGATATTAAATATCTTACAGCAAATGACCATGGCGTCAAATGCTTATAAAACCCAAATCGGTACAACTGATAAAACAGTTGTTGAGTTATTAATAGTTGGCTTCTTAGGCCAACTAAAGGATGGTGGGATCATCATCTTTCAAAACAACAACAGTCAGATATCTGCAATGCAATACTGACTGATGAGTGTGGTACACCCATACTTTCCCATCAAGGTGCTCCTATACAGGATGCAGTCTCAACATTACTCTTCAGCATATCACTTCATTTTATGGGGGACCTATCCCATTTAAAAGATAAAAACGCTGATCTTCTTTCTAACATAAAATGTAGGAAGATGAGCGATTTCCAAAATTATAAAACAACATTCCTATCTAGAGTTATGTTAAGAGATGACTCTATTCAACCCTTCTGGAAGGAGAAATTCCTAGCAGGACTTCCTCCCCTCTTAGGTGAAAAACCAGAAACAAAATACGCGAAACTTATGGGAATCATATTATCCCATATGATCAACTAACCTATGGTCTGTTAATCAGTTTTGCTCAAAACCAGGGTCTTCAAATTTGTCAAGATTTGAAAATACAAAAACAAATTAAATTAGAACTCAAAGTTTCAAAAAGAGAAATTGGATCATTCTGCAAACAGTTTGATGGCAACTTCTCTATTGATAAAACCTGCGAGGGAACTTGCAGCAAAACACAAACAAAACCTTATAAGGAATATAATAAAACTTATAATAAGTTTTCAAAACCAAGAAAACCATTCTTTGAAAAAAGAGTGAATTTTTATAAAAAAACCTTATAAAAGAAACTTTAATAAGGATTCAAGACATCATAAACAACCCTTTAAAAACTTTAAAGAGTTTAAATGTTATAAATGTGGCAAGAAAGGTCACACTGCAAACTATTGCAAAATGTCTAAAAAACTTCACGAATTAAATCTTGAAGAAGACACCTTTGCTAAAATATCTGCTCTTATGGTAGATACACCCTCATCATCTGAGTCTGGACAATGGACAGACGAAGAATCTAATCCCTAGGATGATGAATTTGCAACAAGCAACTCTGATTCCTCAAACAAAACTATTAATGTATTAACTAAGGAAGAAGATGAACAACTTCAAGAAAAAATCCTTAAGTTAAATGATCCATCATTAACCAAATTATATGCAGAATACTTAACTACATCTTTGGATAAAAAACCATTAAAAAATTCTGAACTTCCGTGTACCAGCAAAGGCTATTACAACCTCACTGCTGTTCTGGAAAGAAAGAACAAAGTTATAACACCAGAAAGTCAAATTCAGGACTTAAAACTGGAAATCAAAACTATTAAACTGGAACTCGACCAGCTTAAAGAAAAATTAAAAGAATATGACATTAAGTTTCAACTACTTAATAATGGAGATAAAATATCAACCTATGTGAGTGATTCGGAAGATGACCTTACTCAAAATAATCAAGATATCCAAAACTTGAGGAAAATTACCACCAGGAAATATAAAATTAGGATAACCCTAGTATTCCCTGATGATTCAAAACTCGAGACCATTGCTCTGTTTGACACAGGAGTCGATCTCAATTGCATCTCTCCATCAATTGTTCCTAGAAGGTTTCACAAACCAACTGAAGAACGTCTTAATTCAGCCAATAAATCTCGCATGAGTATTATTGGAAAAACAGAGGTATCAATCCTAAAGGGTTTATACCTAATCAAAACTCCATTTGTCATAGTATCTGATATAGGTTATTCAGTCATATTAGGCACTCCATTCATGGATATCATTATCCCGTATTCTGTTCAACATGACAGGATATCTTTCAAAATGGGAGCAGAGGCTTTCATTTTTCCTTTCATTGAAGAACCAAAAACAAGAGATCTCGATCTCATCAAATCTTATTCAATCTCTCCAAAGGAGATTTCTGTTCTGATTAATCATAGAGAAAAGGACCTTCTCTATCTCAAAACCAAGGTTCAATCTCATACTGTTGAGAAAGAACTTTTGATCCCAAAGATTAAGGATAAAATCTCTAAATTACAAACTTCTTTTGAAAAAGAAGTATGTTCTGAATTACCCAGTGCATTTTGGGAAAGAAAACAACACATGGTAGATTTACCATATGAACCATCCTTTAAAGAAAAGGATATTCCTACAAAAGCAAGGCCTATTCAAATGAATGGTGACCTTGAACAATTCTTTAGAAAAGAGATCGAAGATCTCCTATCTAAGAATTTAATCTCAAAATCCAGATCGCCATGGAGCTGTGCGGCCTTCTATGTCAACAAATCGGCCGAGATTGAAAGAGGAACTCCTCGGCTAGTCATCAACTATAAACCTTTGAACCAAGCCTTAAAATGGATTAGGTACCCTATACCCAACAAAAAAGACTTGCTTCAAAAATTATATTCATCATCAATATTCTCCAAGTTTGATATGAAATCAGGCTTTTGGTAGATTCAAATCGAGCCCCAACATAGGTACAAAACTACATTCACTGTTCCATTTGGATAGTTTGAGTGGAATTTTATGCCATTTGGACTCAAAAATGCACCCTCTGAGTTTCAAAGGATTATGAATGACATATTCAATCCTTACTCAGAATTCTGTATTGTGTACATCGACGATGTACTTATATTTTCCAAAGATGTCAGACAACACATCAGACATCTCAAAACATTCTTCTATATCATAAAGAGAAATGGATTGGCTTTATAAGCCAAGAAGATGACTCTTTTCCAAACAAACAATAGGTTTCTTGGACACAACGTATCCAATGGAACAATTATTCCGATCAATAGATCCCTATAGTTCATAACCAATTTTCCTGATAGGATTATTGACAAAACCCAGCTACAAAGATTTCTAGGTAGCTTAAACTATGTATTAAGTTTCTGCCCAAATATCAATAGGTTAGCAAAACCTCTACATAATAGGCTTAAGAAAATCCCTGAGCCATGGACAGAAGAACACACGAAAATTGTGCAAAAAATAAAAACACAAGTTCAAAACATTCCCTGTTTACATCTTGCGGATCCAACGCTTCCCAAGGTAGTAGAAACCGATGCCAGCGACCTTGGCTACGGTGGGATTTTAAAACAAAACCAGAATAACAATGAGCAAATTGTTCAATTTACCTCTGGCCACTGAAATGATTGTCAAAAGAATTATTCCATTGTCAAAAAGGAAGTACTATCCATAGTACTTTACATTTCTAAATTTCAATCAGATTTATTAAATCAAATTTTTTTACTAAGGATTGATTGCAAATCTGCAAAAGAAATTTTATTAAAAGATGTCAAAAACATTGTATCAAAACAAATTTTTTCCAGATTGCAAGCATTATTAAGTATTTTTGATTTTGATATTGAATTTATCAGAGGAGAGAATAATTCATTACCAGATTTTCTAGCCAGAGAATTTCTCCAAAATAGGTATAAAGATCAGCAAGAAAAAGAAAGGAAAGGAGAAGAGTGAACCTCCAAACCTCACTATTACCAGCCTCTCATCGGCTAAACCAATCATGACCTGGTCTCAGGTTACTCATAACCAACCATCACCCTCCAACCAAATATTGGAAAATTCATCACCTCATTTAACCCTTGAGGATTCTGAACTAAATAATCGCATCCATCAATGGTTGCAAAACATGGATTCTGAAAAAATCAAAACGACATTTCGTTGTATCCCAAAAATTGGGGGACCAACCACCTTATCAAATTTGGAAATCATACCTTCCAAGCCAAAATTATTTTCACAAAAATCATCTGGAACAATTTCTCTTCCAGAAAGAGGCATTACATCCTCAACTTATTTTCCTTCCAAAGGAACAAGGGATTCATTTCCCAAATCAAAACCATCATCTGAGTATTTTAAGAAATAGCCAACTCAGGTGGTAACTATTATAGAAAAAGAATTTTTTAGCCAAAATCCTTACTTGGCCATCCAAAGTTATTTTGGAAAAAATAATTTTTTATAGGCCATCTTTATCATCAAAAACTCCCCAATACTATCAGAGTATTTTGCAAATTACAGGTAGTGTGGAATTCAAACATTTCCATTACCCAAAAACAACAGAAGTGCAGTTTTCAACTGCTAAAATTCATAAAATCATATCTCCATCAGATTGGGGCAATGATCTCTATAAATAACTGGTTTTCCCAATCAGTTCAACACATTCCATTTCCCATTGTACTTCATACAATTACTGGGATTATCACCAGGCATGGTTTAATGCATTTCTTATCCAAAATAAAGATAACCAGCATTCTTTATTTGTTTGGAAAAGAGTCATCTTCTTGGCTTATAAAGCCAATCCATTTCTCTTTATGATATAGAAGAATGTTTTGAGATGTCTAATGTGTTGTCTGATATCTTTGGAAAATATAAGTACATCGTCGATGTACACAATACAGAATTCTGAGTAAGGATTGAATATGTCATTCATAATCCTTTGAAACTCAGAGGGTGCATTTTTGAGTTCAAATGGCATAAAATTCCACTCAAACTATCCAAATGGAACAGTGAATGTAGTTTTGTACCTATGTTGGGGCTCGATTTGAATCTACCAAAAGCCTGATTTCATATCAAACTTGGAGAATATTGATGATGAATATAATTTTTGAAGCAAGTCTTTTTTGTTGGGTATAGGGTACCTAATCCATTTTAAGGCTTGGTTCAAAGGTTTATAGTTGATGACTAGCCGAGGAGTTCCTCTTTCAATCTCGGCCGATTTGTTGACATAGAAGGCCGCATGTACCCATGGCGACCGATTTTGAGATTAAATTCTTAGATAGGAGATCTTCGATCTCTTTTCTAAAGAATTGTTCAAGGTCACCATTCATTTGAATAGGCCTTGCTTTTGTAGGAATATCCTTTTCTTTAAAGGATGGTTCATATGGTAAATCTACCGTGTGTTGTTTTCTTTCCCAAAATGCACTGGGTAATTCAGAACATACTTCTTTTTCAAAATATGGTAAATCTACCATGTGTTGTTTTCTTTCCCAAAATTCACTGGGTAATTCAGAACATACTTCTTTTTCAAAAGAAGTTTGTAATTTAGAGATTTTATCCTTAATCTTTGGGATCAAAAGTTCTTTCTCAACAGTATGAGATTGAACCTTGGTTTTGAGATAGATAAGGTCCTTTTCTCTATGATTAATCAGAACAGAAATCTTCTTTGGAGAGATTGAATAAGATTTGATGAGATCGAGATCTCTTGTTTTTGGTTCTTCAATGAAAGGAAAAATGAAAGCCTCTACTCCCATTTTGAAAGATATCCTGTCATGTTGAACAGAATACAGGATAATGATATCCATGAATGGAGTGCCTAATATGACTGAATAGCCTATATCAGATACTATGACAAATGGAGTTTTGATTAGGTATAAACCCTTTAGGATTGATACCTCTGTTTTTCCAATAATACTCATGCGAGATTTATTGGCTAAATTAAGACGTTCTTCAGTTGGTTTGTGAAACCTTCTGGGAACAATTGATGGAGAGATGCAATTGAGATCGGCTCCTGTGTCAAACAGAGCAATGGTCTCGAGTTTTGAATCATCAGGGAATACTAGGGTTATCCTAATTTTATATTTCCTGGTGGTAATTTTCCTCAAGTTTTGGATATCTTGATTATTTTGAGTAAGGTCATCTTCCGAATCACTCACATAGGTTGATATTTTATCTCCATTATTAAGTAGTTGAAACTTAATGTCATATTCTTTTAATTTTTCTTTAAGCTGGTCGAGTTCCAGTTTAATAGTTTTGATTTCCAGTTTTAAGTCCTGAATTTGACTTTCTCGTGTTATAACTTTGTTCTTTCTTTCCAGAACAGCAGTTAGGTTGTAATAGCCTTTGCTGGTACACGGAAGTTCAGAATTTTTTAATGGTTTTTTATCCAAAGATGTAGTTAAGTATTCTGCATATAATTTGGTTAATGATGGATCATTTAACTTAAGGATTTTTTCTTGAAGTTGTTCATCTTCTTCCTTAGTTAATACATTAATAGTTTTGTTTGAGGAATCAGAGTTGCTTGTTGCAAATTCATCATCCTAGGGATTAGATTCTTCGTCTATCCATTGTCCAGACTCAGATGATGAGGGTGTATCTACCATAAGAGCAGATATTTTAGCAAAGGTGTCTTCTTCAAGATTTAATTCGTGAAGTTTTTTAGACATTTTGCAATAGTTTGCAGTGTGACCTTTCTTGCCACATTTATAACATTTAAACTCTTTAAAGTTTTTAAAGGGTTGTTTATGATGTCTTGAATCCTTATTAAAGTTTCTTTTATAAGGTTTTTTTATAAAAATTCACTCTTTTTTCAAAGAATGGTTTTCTTGGTTTTGAAAACTTATTATAAGTTTTATTATATTCCTTATAAGGTTTTGTTTGTGTTTTGCTGCAAGTTCCCTCGCAGGTTTTATCAATAGAGAAGTTGCCATCAAACTGTTTGCAGAATGATCCAATTTCTCTTTTTGAAACTTTGAGTTCTAATTTAATTTGTTTTTGGATTTTCAAATCTTGACAAATTTGAAGACCCTGGTTTTGAGCAAAACTGATTAACAGACCATAGGTTAGTTGATCATATGGGATAATATGATTCCCATAAGTTTCACGTATTTTGTTTCTGGTTTTTCACCTAAGAGGGGAGGAAGTCCTGCTAGGAATTTCTCCTTCCAGAAGGGTTGAATAGAGTCATCTCTTAACATAACTCTAGATAGGAATGTTGTTTTATAATTTTGGAAATCGCTCATCTTCCTACATTTTATGTTAGAAAGAAGATCAGTGTTTTTATCTTTTAAATAGGATGGGTCCCCCATAAAATGATGTGATATGGTGAAGAGTAATGTTGAGATTGCATCCTGTATAGGAGCACCTTGATGGGAAAGTATGGGTGTACCGCACTCATCAGTCAGTATTGCATTACAGATATCTGACTGTTGTTGTTTTGAAAGATGATGATCCCACCATCCTTTTAGTTGGCCTGAGAAGCCAGCTATTAATAACTCAACAACTGTTTTATTAGTTGTATTGATTTGGGTTTTATAAGCATTTGACGCCATGGTCATTTGCTGTAAGATATTTAATATCTCATGATCAATCATACCATCTATGTTCCAAACATAGATAGAAGACGCGTTATACTTGGTTTGGATAACCTGACTAGGTTGGGTTCCTATGGTATGAGGATACCTAACTGGGCTAGGTTCTTGCCAAGCTATTTTTTGAAGATGAGGAATTGGTTCAGAAAGGTTTTCTTGGGAACTATCCTCAGATGATATATCAGATCCTAGTTTGCTAAGAATACTAAGATCCTGTATTAGACTTACATATATATAGTTTGCCAAGCTAGTACTATATATATATATAGTGAAAGGTTTAAACACAATATAATTAGACTTAAAATGCTAAAACTTGGCCTTCAAGTGTGCAGTCACGAACCATGGGTTGTGACACACATTATTTAATATCGTGGCGTGCAATCAAACTTGTGTCTTGTGATCCAACACGAGAAGCATGTACCACGATGCATATAAGAGCATGTCACAATGCGCATTGTGTGGTTTTAAGAACCCAATGATTCGAGAGGAATGTGTCGCGATGCACACATTTCATGCCACATTACATGTTGTAATTCTTGTTTTAGCTATAAGTACACATTTTTATCTCTTTTTGCTTCTTTTGTTCTCTAACATCTGTTTAATACAAAGTAATCACATAAAATACAGAGGATAAAAAAAATCAATATAAATATGTATGATTTGATACACAAATATATATGTATATTGACACCAATCAAAAGCTCAAGAACAAAAGAATGAAGGCATAAGTGCACAACATGATATCATGTACGTTGGAATGGGCTGTTACAAATGATATTAGAACATGAACTAATCAAAATATGGCCAACAATAATGTCGGCCCTCCACAAGGAGTGAAATGGAGGGTGATTTATTGTGACAATCATCAATCTTTTGAGCTAAAATGCCTTAAATTTGGGCTAGACATGTTAAGTTGTGTTATCTCACATTGTTTAGGAAAAAATGATTGCATGGTTCATAAATATGTATTCTACTCTAAATATTACGAGCTCTTTTAGGTAAAAGCCTAAGAGCAAAACTACGAGGGGCTAGACCCAAATTGAATAATATCATACTAATCTTGGACCGAGACATTACACACATATTATGATAAATGGATTTCTAAAAAATTTAGTAAGATTGCTCATGTAATATCTCGTTGGATTCTAAAATGATTAAGTGGAGGAAACTTTTAATTTCAATCAACTCCCTCCTCGTATATGTAGATAGGTCATATTAGAACCAATTAGTGTGTAAATACCTATTTTATATGTCAAAAGTGACCGAAATTCGAAAATCTCAATGAGATTGTCTTCACTATATGCTTTCTGGCATATAGAAGTCATATACTAATTTGTCTTCACTATTTTCACAGGAAAAAAAAGTAAACACGCAATGAGACCGTACCTAGCTAATTACTTGTTTAAGTTTTCGTTCAGTTTCCTGTGAAAAATTGAAACTTATCTTATATTGCTTGCCATTATTGAATTGTTAAATATGTATCACTTTATTTTATTTTTACGTTTCATATAAATGATTTAAAATGTATTTAGGCCCTATTTTCATGCTAAATCTAAATATTCTATTCTTATATTGAGAACTACACATCTTTTAAGTATAATTTTGACGGATTCTCGCCAAAGCACAAGAAACAATATCCAAACTCGTCATTTTTTCTTATTTAAGACCAGATAGATTTGAATATTAGATCTCCATTTCATATTTTGGTTAACTTCAGTTTGTAAAAAACATGAACAGTTGAATTCAGACTTGATCATTGAAGATGTTAAAAATAGAGATCTATTTCTTCTTTTTGTTTTTAAAAACAACAAAAATAATATATTTAAAATTTTGATAAAGTATTTCATATTTAACATCATATAAATTAAATTATAATCATATTAATAATCAGTTAAATATTGATTTTTTTCTAATTAAACTTCAATTAATATTATTAGGATGATATTCTTATAATTATAAATATTAGAGATGTTATTCTTTAAAATTTTACAAGTTTATTTTCATATTATAAGTTCTTTAATAAGAAAATAAAATGGCGCTAGTGGATAACATGAATACTTCATGCTTTGGTAGGAAAGGGTTAAAATATCATTAACTCTGTTTATAAGGCGATCAGCTTTCGTAAAACGACTGTTTTATAAAATTTAAAATAGCATTACAAATTATTTTATATACATAATTTATGTGTGTTTTTTAAATTTTCATAAGAAAAAAAAATAGTTCCAATAAAATTAAGCCATTAAATTATTAATCTAAAATTATAAATTATAATTTATAATATTACAAAAGAAAAATTAAATTAAATTTTTGATGTAAAATTAGGCAGTACTAAAAATATTTTATTATTATATTCTAAATATTATAATTTAAAAAGTAATATAACATAAAATAAAAAATAGTATTTTATAATATGATTAAGTTAATGAATTCTTTGAAGTAGAGATTTAATTGATGCTAATTATTATTTATATATTTAGTTTTTAAAATATGATATATATAAACAAAATTTAATTTAATTTTTAAGATATTTTTTTATTTACGTGCCTTTGTAACAACGTTATAATTATTTATGTGTCTTTATGACAACGTTATAGTCATCATAAGTTTAAAATTAAAAAAAAATTAACTGCACAGCTTTTACATAAATTATATATGCTACTTAAGATCGTTTAACATATTTGTTACATAATAATAAAAACTAATTGTATAATTTTTGTTTAACCGTGTGTTTGACTATAAAGTGAAATAATATTATATAGAATAAAAATTAAATATTTGTATAAAAATTTAGTACCAATGGTGGGTATAGATTTAAATCATATTATATACTTTACTTAGTCTATCTAAAATTTTAGTTACAAAATTATATGTCGAATTTTCCTTTCATCATAAATTAAAAATAATTTTTTAAATTTTAAAAAATGTATGAAAAACAAAAAATAATTAAATATTGATTTAAATAAATTTGCATAATAAAATTATTTTTCATAGATAAGAAAATTAAAAAAAAACAAATTAAATACTATTTTAAATATAAATTATATTATTAAAATGTTTATTATCAATTTTATCCATTTATATTATACAAATTGTCATTAAATACTATATAAAATAATTATAATACAATTTAATACAATATAATTATACTCAATCTATCAAATATGATACAAAAAACATACCCTTAATAGATAAATCCATATTAATAAAAAGCAACTATAAACCTTTGATAGAAGAATCAATTAATGAATAATTCCTTGAATGTATTTCACTCTAAATGAGTGCTTATATAGTGTTATTATTATGACAAAGAGCAAGTTAGTTATAACTAACTATATAAGTGCAAGTAATACACTACATAAGAATACATGATAGCTAGCATACATCTAATGTTAAAGCATATACAAGATTATATCTAATACTCCCCTATCAATCTATGGTTTTGGTAACACATAAACTTATTTTTAAAATTTGAAACTAAGACACTCTTAAGGGTTTTGTGAAGATATCTGTAATTTGATCATCAAAGAAACAATGATTGATAGTACGCTTGAGCAATTGATCATGCATAAATTGGCAATCAATTTCAATGTGTTTAGACCTTACGTGTTGCATAAGATTTCTAACCATATGTTGGGCATTAAGATTATAACACATCATGAGAGTAATAGCAGTAATGACTATCAGTAATTCCTAGCTGAGTTCAGATAGCAACAAAGAAATTCATGTGAGTTCAGCACCCCAATTGCCAAAGACTTATACTCAAACTCAGTTAAGAACTTGGAAACACCTTTTTGTTTAGCTTCCTTTCACAAGATAAGATTTTTCCCAAAAAAAACACATTGTCCTCCCACATTTTTCCTATTATCTTGGCAACATGCCCAATTAGTATCAATGTATGCAAGGAGATCTAACTGAGTTGGTTTAGTGAAGAGTAAGTCATGATCAAGAGTTCCCTTCAAATATCTTAGCACTACCAATGCAAGTTAGTTGGTATAGATATGAATTGACATAGACTGTTTACAATAAAGGTTATATCTATTCTTTTCATAGAGAAATATTGTAAGACTCCCACCACACTTTGATACATAGATGCATCTTGGATAAAAGTGCCATTAGATTTGCATAAAACCTTTTCTAAAGCCATATGATTGTCATAAGATTTGGAATCAAGTAATCTAGTTTTGTCTAGCAAGGTGGAGATGTATTTGGACTGATTAAGGTGCAAACTATTAGTGCCATGAGCTACATCAATGCCAAAAAAATAGTACAACAACCCTATGTCTTTTAGATAAAAAGCGTGATGTAGATTAGTGATAACTTATTGTACCCTTGAAGCATTATTATCAGTGATAATTATGTCATCGACATAGATAAGAATAAGAAAAATTTTCTTAGACTCAATGAGAACAAATAAGCTAGTATCTGACTTTATATTCAGAAAGCCACACTATTACAGAAAAGTGCTAAGCTTGTGACACTAGGCTTAAGGGGCTTGTTTTAAACAATATAAAACTTTCGTTAGTTTGTAGACTTTTTAGAATAATATGGATGAATAAAACCCTTTGGTTGTTTCATAAATGCATCTTTCATAAGGTCACTATTGAGGAAGGCATTATTAATATCAACTTATCGCAATTACCAACCAAAACATAATGCTATAGTAAAATAATTCTAATAGTAATAGCTTTAACAACTAGACTGAAAGTATGAGTATAATCTACTCCATTAGTTTGTGAAAATCCTTACACATCCAATCTTGCTTTATACCTATCAAGGGTCTTATCAGACATGTTTTTTTTTTGTATAACCATCTATTTCCAATGATAGAACCACTAGATGGAAAATTCAAATAACTCTTATATGTTATTTCTCATGAGAGCTTGATATTCTTCTTGCATGGCTTAAAACCATTCAGCATGTAACAACCTCTTTATATGTAGAAAATGCTTGAAGAATAGCTAATGGCTGCACAGTGTGATTAAATGCTTTTGATTTGAGATAAGCAATTTTAGATCTGGTTCTCATGGCATTGGTTTTGGTATTTTTTATTATAGGGAATTAACAAAGGTTGTAATGGATGAGTATTGAAAGCTTATGTATTTATGGAATTTATAGGTAAGTCAATAGTTAACTGAATAGATGGAGGTGAAGACATACTAGGATGTGCAAAAATTAGCAAAGGCATAGGTAGGGGTAAAGGCATATTAGGATGTGTACAAACTGGTAAAGTCATAGATAAGGGTAAGGGCATAATAAGATATGTAAGAATAGATAGAGGAAAATGTAGGGTCGAAGGTAAACAAGGAAGGGAAGCAACACAAGGGGATTGGATATTGTTAGACAAGTGTAACGGAGCTAACACATAAGACATATATATATAGATGTAATAGGTAAAACTTGTTCATTATTCACATTGTAATCAAAAATAGGAAGCAAAGGTGTAGGTAAATTTGGTAACCAATGTAGTATATATAATGTTGCATTATGCTCATCAACTATTCTTTCTAGACAAGGAAATTGCTTCAATCAAGCTTCACTGAGAATGACATGTTTGCAGGTGGAATTGAGATGGAATTCTGAGCAAGAAAGCTCAAGAACTCATTGGTACTTCTACTGGCTATTGGTGCAATCTCTTTCTCAACACTAAGATTCATTATTCACAAGAAGATTATGATTAATATGAAGGAAAATGAAAAACATAAGAAAATAAATAAAGAAACGTAGTAGATTGACACCAAGACGAGAAAAGGAGAAATTCTCATATTGAGATATTTTCTTTGATACCATATAAACTTTTGATAAAAGAATCAATTGATGAATAATTCCTTGAATGTACTTCATTTTAAGGGAGTGCTTATATAACCTCGCTAGTATGACAATAGTAAGTTAGTTATAACTAGCTATACAAGTGTAAGTAATACACTACATAATAATACATGATAGCTAGCATACATCTAATGTTAAAGCATATAAAAGAGCAATAATGAGATTCGAACTTGATAGGATTTGTTGCAATTGTAAGTATTATATTTTTCAATTACGTTACTTGATTTAGATAATAGAAATAAAAAGTATTTAGATAATCAATAAAAAATTATTTAAATATAATTTGATTCGTATTTAAATTAAAAAAATGATAATAATAATCTCATGATCTAGTGGTAAGTGTAAGTCACTCATACAAAATGTGTAAGTTCAAATTTTGGTATTATTATTATTACGTGCATTTCTCCATTACAAAATGGTACTTTATATACTTTTATAACAATATTATAATTGTTTACCTACCTTTCTAACAACATTATAGTTGTCGTGAGATTAAAATTAAAAAAATAAATTATAACTCTTTTACATAAATTAGATGTGCTTCACGAGATGATATGTGAGTTTTCTTCACGGGTAAATTCATATTTGCAAAATACAATAGCTAAAATTGAACTTGATAGGTCTATTTACAATCGTAAGTATTATCATTATTACTTGATTTAGATAATAAAAATAAAATTTATTTAAATAGTTAAAAAAATTATTTAAGTATAATTTTTTAGTATATAAAATAAAAAAATGATTTACCCATAGTCTTATAATCTAACAAGTGTAGATTCACTCATATAAAGTGTAAATTTAAATCTTAAAATTATTATTGTATATCTTTTAATATTATAAAGTGATGTTTTAAAATATAATTTTAATTTTTAAGAAGAAAAAAGAAGGAGAAAAAAAAGTAGTAGTGGATGCTTTGAAACCGCTCTTTTAATATAGTTAATAGAAATAGAATTATTGATCGTTGGATGGAGTAGATAAAGATATCTAATTAAGTGTAAGAGTTTTTTTTGTCTTAATTTGACCTAATATCTCAATTAAGATATCAGAATTTAGTTATATTATAAAATGGGTCTAATTGTTTTGATAAATTAAAATACGTCACTTCATTTTAAATTTCAAATTAAATTAAAATAAAAAGATTTTTTCTAAATACAATATCAGTGAAATAATTTTTAAATGCATAATTACATGATATATAGGGATGGGTATGGATACAGGTGGGTACGGTTTTTGATATAACCTTCTCTGAATCAAATTATAAAAATTGTACCCAAAAACTATTATAGTTCGAGAACGTTTTTTTACCCGTGGGTAACGGTTCAAGATGGTTATTAAAAAATATATAATTTAATTAATTAAATATATATAATTATTTTTTGATTTATAATTTAATTTATTAAATATATTAATTAATTAAATAAATATAATTAATTTTGAGTACGTACGAATACAGTTTTCAGTATAACCGTAACCAAAATGTACCTATTACTTCATGTTTGATTTATACCCGAAACTGTATACATGATATATAGGGATGTGCATGGATACAGATGGTGATGATTTTTGATATAACTTTTCCTGAATCAAATTATAAAATTTGTACCCAAAAACTATTATGGTTCAGGAACGTTTTTTTACTCGTGGGTAACGGTTCGAGATTATTATTAAAAAATATTAAAAAAATATATAATTTAATTAATTAAATATATATTATTATTTTTTGGTTTATAATTTAATTTATTAATTAATTAATTAAATATAATTAATTTTGAGTACGGACGAGTACGGTTTTCAGTATAACTGTAACCGAATTGTACCTATTACTTTATGTTTGATTTATACTTAAAATTGTCCTTGTTTTCAAAATTTACATGATAAAAATCGAACTACCAGTTCAGATAACCATAGATAATCAAACTCGTGATTTTTTTTACTTATTCTTAATGATATATATTAAAAAGTAAGTATTATTATTAATAAGAAGTATGAATTTATATAGTTTAAAAGTAGATAGTTATTATTTTCACTATAATATAAATTATTATCAGAGAAAATTATTTATTTTTAAAAATAAATTATTTATTATGATAATAGTGGTTATTGCCTTAAAAATAAGGTTACTCTCAGAGTACCTAAAAACAATTTCTTTATGTACAAAGTAAGTTTTATAATTAATTATAGGTGGATGATATTATCAAAATTTAAATTATTATCACTATAAAAAAATATTTAATGATAACTTTATTTACGATAATGGCATTAAGAGTAGCTCAGTGAGGTTGTATCCTAATAATGTGTCTATTTTTTTTATTAATTATTATATTGAAATTCTCTATTAAATTAAGTGAAATCTATAATAATTAATGAATGATTTAATTTATTTGTAAGTGATGGGAATAAAGATAATATAATACTAAAAACATTTAAATTTTTTTGAGACTATAATATAACTAATTATAAAATAGAATGAATAATTCAATTATTTTCGTTATGAAAATAATATAATTAATTGTTAAAATATTATTACATGATATTAAATAATAAAATTAAGGTATAATAATATAATAAAATTGTTAAAATATTATTACATGATAGAATCATTAAATTAAGATATAATAATTATAACTTCTAAATTAATTAAGGATCTTAAATGTTTAAATATTTATTTATATTAATTTATAATAAAAAATAGAGATAAAAATAACACAATGTTATGATAAAAAAATTAAAAAAAATTATCTTTAATTAATAATATATAAAAATTAATAATTAATGTTATATAATTTTCCACAATTTGATATCAGAATTATAAATCGAGTAATATTAATACAATATATATAAAAAATTTACACTATTATATTTAAAAATAACAATTATATTAATTATAAAATCTAATAACATTATCATTTTTTTTTACTTCGAAGATATTAGTAAATATATATTAGGCAACGTGGATATTTAAGATAATTTTGTCTAGTATCACGTATACCAGATGTATTTAACCCATTGATTTTTATCATGGGTAGGTAGATGGGCTTTTCGCACTAGTCAAGTGTGACAACCGACTTCCGACAGCGTGTTCTCGGTTGGTGGGGTTCCACTATCTAGCGGAGGAAAGCGCGTTAATCTCTAAATCTAAACACTGAATTTCAAGTATAAACCCCCATCATATTTATTCATTATCTACTAACTCAATAAACGGTTCAGATCCAACATAGTTAGGTGAAAGCTTTACCATTAGCCATAGATCTATTTGACTGAAGACGAATGAATCTAACCCGATTTCCGATGTTTAGGGGGGCTCACCTCCATTTTATTGTTCCTATATATTCCCACCTCCTACTTTAACCCAACTCGCCATTTCCATTCATCATCTTTATTTCACAAAGCAGTGCCAAAGACTCCCTCTTTTCTTTAAGGTATATTATTATTATTATTATTATCGGCTTCTTCTAAGCCATTCGGTTTTTGGGTTTCTTCCTTTTTTATCTTCAAATTGAAGGATTGTGTTACCAAGATCTGAACTTTGTTCGGTTTTGATGGGTTTTATGGCTCTCAAATCTTAGAAATTGGTTTTAGTTAGTTCTCTCAAAATATCATCTTTTGCGTATGATTTAGTTTTTGTACTTGAAGAAGAAATGTTCATGTGTGTGTTGTTTTTGATCAGCATTCATTTTGTTTGTGGTATTGCTTTACCTATTGTGAATCTAGAGACTTGCTTGCTACTATAAAGAGCTCGATCTCTTGGTTTTAGTATGCAAATTTTTGTAGTTGAAGAAGAAATTCGTGTTTTATTTTGTCCTGTTTGTTCTGATTATGTTTTGTAACTAAATTTGATGAGTTTGTAGGTTTTGGGGGCTTTAAGCAGTATACAAATGCGGTTCTTAGGAATTCTCTAAAAAATAATTTATATGGGTTGGTTTGTATAGATCCAATGCTAAGAAAGCTTAATGAATGGTGCATCTAGATCTGTATAGTTCCATTGTTTGCAAAAAAAATTAATAATTTATTCAAAATATATGCAATTCCTCACGTGTATGTGTTTGTGCCTGTCTTATGCATTATTGGCTTTTAGTAAGCAAGTTTTTGAAGTTGAAGAAGACATTTGTATTACATCTTGTTCTGTTTGACGTGATTATGTTCTGTATTTCTAAATGGGTTCATGTGTTAAATTCCATAAATTAAAAACTTCTATGGGTTTGTTTTGTAAGTTGTGTAGGCCTTTTTAAAACATAAAAAAAATAAACTAGTATAAGTGGTGTATCCATTATTAATGAGCATTTTAGTTCAGCTGATTTCTTGCTTTATTATACATGTTTATGTTTCCATTTTGCTTCTTAATTTACTCAAAAATATATAAATCTCCTTAAGAATGTGCTTGTTTCTGTCTTATGCAGCTTTTAAAAACGAAATGGAGACCTTTTTGTTCACATCCGAATCCGTAAACGAGGGACACCCAGACAAGCTCTGTGACCAAGTATCCGATGCAGTGCTAGATGCCTGCCTTGAACAAGACCCAGACAGCAAAGTTGCTTGTGAGACCTGCACCAAAACCAACATGGTTATGGTGTTTGGTGAAGTCACAACCAAAGCCAATATCGACTATGAGAAGATCGTCCGTGATACATGCCGTAACATTGGCTTTGTGTCCGACGATGTTGGTCTTGATGCTGATAACTGCAAGGTCCTTGTCAACATCGAGCAACAAAGCCCTGACATTGCCCAAGGTGTTCATGGACATCTCTCGAAACGTCCCGAGGAGATTGGTGCTGGTGATCAAGGTCACATGTTTGGTTATGCAACTGATGAGACCCCAGAGTTAATGCCCCTTAGCCATGTCCTAGCAACCAAGCTTGGTGCTAAACTGACCGAGGTTCGAAAGAATGGAACTTGCCCATGGTTAAGACCTGATGGAAAAACCCAAGTAACTGTTGAATATTACAATGACAAAGGTGCTATGGTTCCAATTAGAGTCCACACTGTTCTAATTTCCACCCAACATGATGAGACAGTTACTAATGATGAGATTGCTACTGATCTGAAAGAGCATGTGATTAAGCCAGTGGTTCCTGAGAAGTACCTTGATGAGAAGACTATTTTTCACCTTAACCCATCTGGTCGTTTTGTGATTGGAGGTCCACATGGAGATGCTGGTTTAACTGGTAGAAAGATCATAATTGACACTTATGGTGGATGGGGTGCTCATGGTGGTGGTGCATTTTCTGGTAAAGACCCAACAAAGGTTGACAGGAGTGGAGCTTATATTGTTAGACAAGCTGCTAAGAGCATTGTGGCTAGTGATCTTGCCAAGAGGTGTATTGTGCAAGTGTCTTATGCAATTGGTGTGCCAGAGCCTTTGTCTGTTTTTGTTGATACTTATGGAACCGGAAGTATTCCTGATAAGGAGATACTTAAGATTGTGAAGGAGAGCTTTGATTTTAGGCCTGGAATGATTGCTATTAATCTTGATTTGAAGAGGGGTGGAAATGGAAGGTTTTTGAAGACTGCTGCTTATGGTCATTTCGGTAGAGATGACTCTGACTTCACTTGGGAGGTTGTTAAGCCTCTTAAGTGGGACAAGGTTCAAGCTTGAAAAGTTGAAGAGCCTAATTTGTCAACTTTTGAATCTGCTGCTGTGCTCCGTGAGTCAGCAATTTTGCCTTTTGGCTCTTATTACTACCACATGTCAATTCTGCTATTTACTTTTTTTTTTCTTTGATAATTTTTTTAATAATGCATTTATGTGTTTCATGGGCATGGTTATTGAGTCATTAACTATCAAGTCAGACAAATTGAATGTACTTTTTACATAATATGCATCAAGAGATAAGTAACATTCGTTTTAAGAAAATTCTTTGGCTTTAATGTTCAGAATTTTGATACTGTGGTTAATGTTTGCAGAAAATTGTAGTTCATCCTTTTTTGTAAACTTCACCAAACTCTATTTGTTCGAGTAGTGGTGTCTTTATGCTCTTGTTATGTAAATGCCTTGCTACTTTATACGGCACCTACGATAAAGTTAGAATAATGCTAGACGTGTATCTTGTCACATAATTCGTGACTGAGTCATTACTAAATATTGTAGTGATAATGTTATCTTTCTTTTGTTTGAAAGATGACCAACTTCAAAGCAGTCTCTTATATAAGTTACTGATCATTAAAGCCAACTAATATGGCACCAGCCGCCAACATCCCTACAATTAAAGGAACCCAAGCTTTGAAATTTTCCCCTAATAAAGGAGAGGTGTCAGGTGAGCTGAGTTTGCCAACTATCTACAAGCTCTTGGTGAAGTATCTTATCATACAATGTTAAACATGGATCCATCTTTTGTGGTTTTGTTCTGACCATTACATTAAGCTTATGTTTCCATAACCACTAAAAAAACTACCCACCACTCTCTTTTACTGCATGATTTACAGTGATAATTAAGATTTGTGGTCTTGGTGAAGTATCTTATCATACAATGTTAAACATGGATCCATCTTTTGTGGTTTTGTTCTGACCATTACATTAAGCTTATGTTTCCATAACCACTAAAAAAACTACCCACCACTCTCTTTTACTGCATGATTTACAGTGATAATTAAGATTTGTGGTGTGAAATGATTAGCTAAAGGTGGTCATAATTTTTCAAAAATCATGTAACCGACTGAATCAAAGAATAAACGGAAATTTCATTTTTCTTATAGAATGGTTGATATAAGTCTTAAAATTTAAAAAATCGACTTAGTCAGGATTGGTTAGAAATTTTTATTTATAAAATCGAAAAAATTGAACCTAATTACTTTTATTATATTTATAATGTTAATTAATATATTTATCTTTTTTTATGCATTTTAATTTCTAAAATCTAGTCATATGCATGTAAAATAAATATTTTTCTTTTTTTTTGTTGGAAGGAGGAGATTAATACATTTTAGCAAATTTTTCTTAGCACTTTTGCATGAGCTTATCTCTTATTTATTTTTAAATTCTAACAATTTTAAGGATCTTTATTATCTATTTTACTCAATTATGATTTTAGGGTATTTTAAAGTCTTTATTGGGTAACTTTAATTTTTATTAAATTTAAACATTTTTAAATAACAACGTACATGAAACATATAGCATGTTATGGATTCTTCTTTCGTGTGAGTTATTTCTTTGTAAAACAAAATTTAACAATTTTAAGAATCTTTATTATCTATTTTACTCAATTATGATTTGAGGGTATTTTAAAGTCTTTATTGGGTAACTTTAATTTTTATTAAATTTAAACATTTTTAAATAACAACGTACATGAAACATATAGCATGTTATGGATTCTTCTTTCGTGTGAGTTATTTCTTTGTAAAACAAAATTTGATAAAAAATATGTAAGAATTGTAAAACAAAATTTGATAAAAAATATGTAGGAAATAATACATGTATAAAAAGTAAAGAATAAAATTATTTTATTATAATTATATATATATATATATTATAAATATAAAATTTAAATAACATGAAATTAAATAGAATAAAAAATCAAAACATGTGTATCATATAATATCCATAAGATAATTTTAAAACGTATATGTTAAAGTCCCACATTGACTAGGAATCGCACCTACGCTGCGCATATAAACAAGGTCAATCCTCCATCTCACAACCTGGGTTTTGAGATGAAGTTAAACAATTTAACATGGTATCGGAAGAAAGTTACTCTGGCCTAAGTTGTTTCGCCAGGTGAGTGATGATTCCGCCACTAGGTTAATGTTCTCAACATCCCCTCGCCTCAGGGGCACTTGCCGATGTGAGGGGGAGTGTTAAAGTCCCACATCGACTATCACTTTGTAACTCTTGAAATCAAATAAATTAACTTAATAATAAGGATGCATCTTAGATTTATATGTATTGTGGAATTAATTTGCATTAAACGGCCTTTTGTTTTTCCTTGGTTTTACCAGAAAAGCAGAGAAGCTACTTTGTAGTCCTTCCTTCCCATGCATGTTACCTAATACCTACATTTTCTCGTCTTGCATGTCGGTGTCAGTGACCAAATCCTATTTTTGAAACTGACATTTGATCTGAGGTGGCTTGGGCATAAAACTTTTCTTGCACTGAAAGGAAACTGGACCATTCTATCTCAAGAATTATAAGGAAATCTCAAAACCTTCTTATTTTGAGTGTTGCATATAGATGCCAACGTGGCCTTGGGTCAGGAGGCTACTTTCCACACCATTTAAAATAATTGTATTACGTGACAGGATTCTTCATTAAATATTCGGATTTTTAGCAGATTCCCCACAAATGAAAACTTAGAGTTTGATGTTCATATTTTCCGATCCTTGTATGATGAGAATCATCGAGTTCTACAAATTTCAAGTGGACCAATCACAAGGTCTAGGAAAGCCTTGGCTTCGAAGAGAACTTTGAATCATTCGAAGGTTAAATGCATGTCGAAGGACCTAAATTGGGAGTGAAAGGATTGGGACAATCCTATGATGGAAATTAGGGCAAAATTGGCAAAATAAAACTAGACACATTGTTGTGCCATTTGGACTTTTTTGGGCAGCTTCATTTTCAACCCTTAGATGGAAACAAAGGTTAAGATGTAATATTTTATGGTGTTTCTTTTTTGTTCTCGGTACTCCATATTTTGCTCCAATTTTGGAGTGCCATTTGGAGGCCCGATTTTTGGTAGCTTTCTTTTCGACCCTTGGATGAAATCAAGGGTTAAGATGTAATATTTTATAGGATTCTTTTGTGTGGTTAGCTTGCCAATTTTTTCATGTTTTTGGTCAATGTTTTACTGCTACACTTTTACGCTTTTTTTTGTGTTTATTTTCAACCCTTGGATGAGATCAAAATTTATGATGTAGTAGAGCTTAGGGTTGGTTTGTATCCTATTAAAATGACTCAAATTTCTTCAATAAAACAAAAAATTTGAATGAAGTTTGAATATTGAATCATTTGAGAGCTCATTCTAGCTCTTTGTTCCTCTTTAAGCAACTTATCAAGGGATTGGCAACCTTTGTGGCGTTGTTTAGCATCCAAGCATTTGTGGTGAGTAATATCCATACTTGTTAGGGTGTCATTTATGCTAGACTTATCAAGGAATTAGTAGCTCGCTTGTGGCGTCTTTTCTTCTCGGAGAAAAATGGTGAGTAATATCCATTGATTTGTGGAGAAACCCTTTGCTATATAATCACGAAATTAGCTAGGTCCTATCACTTGGTTCTTATCATTTGGTATCGAGCTTTTGGTGCTAATTTTGATTCCTATCCTTTATATTTGTTCTTGTTCTTGTTCTTGTGTTCTTGTTGTATTTCGATACATAAAAAAAACGAAAAAAAAGTATCATGTTGTGTTCTTCTTGAAATTTATTCTCCATTACCCTAAAAATATTGCTCTTCTTTGTTTCCACGTTTTTTACGCATTTTGCTTTCAAATTCTATTGTGTCCAAAGTCTTTTGTTAGTAACCTTGAGATCTTCTTTGTTTGAAAGTTTTTTTGAATTTTCCTTTCATATTTTGCGGTTTCCTTGCAAATTACGCTATTTTTGAATCTATTACATTTTTCCTTGCTAATTACGCAATATCGATATATTACGTAGTTTTTGGTTGGTTTCTAGTATTTACGTGGTAGTTCTGAAATTTCATTTTCCCTTTGTGTTGTAATCTATGTGCTATTTACCAATCTTAAAAATTCCTTAAACTCATATGGAAAGTATTGTATTGATTTACTCTTGAGTTATTAGCATAATTGTTCCAAAGCGAAAAAAGCGAGAAAAAAGTGGCGAAATTAATTAAAAAAAAGCAAGAAAAAAGAGAGGCCAAGTTACATTTGCTAATTTCTAGTGAGTATTAGAACTACGTAGTTTCAAGGATTTTACACTTTGATTATAAATCTTCCATTGTGTGCTTAGTTCCTTTGGGAAAATTATTGTTTTCCAATTGTGTTGTTCTATTGCTTTTCTTGTGCTTACTACCTAAACACTTTGAGTTAGTTTCCTTTGTGCTTTAACAAGTGGGATATTGTGAACTATTTTTTTTGGGTGTTTGATAATTCTACAAATTGGTTGGAATCCCTGGATTTGGTTGCTTTGATTAGGAACTAAGAGGGTTTGAGCGATCAATCAGGAGTGCTAACACGTGAGGTATTGTGCGGGTTATATTAGTTCTATTTTATTACACTAACCTATTGTTGTGTAGAATTGAAAAAAAATGTCAAAGCAGTAGTCCCGAAGGAAGGCAGGATATGATGTTCATGATGAGAAGGCCGTTAATGACAATCTTTTGAGAGGATGACAACTTGGTGGTTGATATGAATGAAAGATTGGAAAGGCAAGAAAATTCCTTAAGCGACTTTACAACGAGAAACACCTCCACCCAATGTTAGGAGGGTTAATAGGCAAGCACGTATTTGGGGATGATATAGAGGAAGAAGATTGGGAAGAAGATTGGGAAGAAGAATTGGAGGAAGAAGGGGAGAAGAATGCCTAGAGGAGGAAGAAATGGGAATAGAGGAGGAAGAAATGGTAGAGAGGAGGTATGTGGAGACCCAGCCTAGAGCTCAGATGGAGTTGATAGAGATCTAAGTGGTATAAAAATGAAGATACCACAATTCCAAGGAAAGAATGACCGGAGTTGTATTTGGAGTGGGAGAAGAAAGTGGAGCATATTTTTGAATGTCACCTACTCCACGGAGAAAAAGTAAAACTTCTTTGTAATTGAGTTTTCGACTATGCATTGAATTGGTGGGATCAATTGGTCATTAGTAGGAGGAGAAATCGTGAAAGGCCAGTAGATAATTGGGAGGACATGAAGGCTATCATGAGAAAAGAGGTTTGTGCCTAGCTACTACTATAGAGTTACACCAACGCTTACAAAGATTGACTCGAGGATATAAATGTGTTGATGAGTACTACAAGGAAATGGAAGTGGCTATGGCAAGAGCTAATGCCGAGGAAGATAGAGAAGCAACCATGGCTAGTTTTGTTAGTGGGTTGAATCCGCACCTTGCCAACATTGTGGAACTTCATCATTATGTGGAGATGGAGGACATGGTCCGTATGGCAATCAAGGTGGAAAGGCAATTAAAGAAACGAGTTTTCGATCCCAAACCATTAAGGTCTAGTCCCATTACTCAAAAACCAAACCTTACTAGTCCTTGGAACACGAATGAAAAAAAACATGAAATACGTACATCCAAACCAAGTTTTGAGCCTTACAAACCCAAAGAGATGGGGGCTAGCAAGGGACAAAGGTAAAATCGACACCCCGATTAAATGTCGTGACTTAAGGTGTTTTCGGTGTCTTGGTAATGGTCCTATAGCCTCTCAATGTCCCAAAGAAGGCAATGATCACCTTAGCGAGTGGTGAGGTTGGAGCAGATAATGAAAGTGAAGAAGATGAGATGCCATCTGCGGGAAGCGAGTGAAGAGGAGATAGGACCCAGGTGGATGGGGAAGCACTTGTAATAAGGCGATCTTTGAGCACTTAAGAATCGAGGAGGATGACCTTGAACAACAAAGAGATAACATCTTTCACATAAGGTGTCATGTGAGTAACAAAGTGTGTAGTGTTATCATAGATGGGGAAGTTGCACCAATGTGGCTAGTACTACCTTAGTTGAGAAATTAGGGTTGCCTATATTTGAACACCTAAGCCTTACAAGTTGCAATGGTTAAATGATAGTGGGGAAGTGAAGGTTAATAAGCAAGTATTAGTGAGCTTCTCCATTGGAAAATACAAGGATGAGGTGATGTGTGACGTGGTACCCATGCAAGCTGGACACATCTTGCTAGGTAGGCCTTGGCAATATGATAGGAGGGTTACATGACGGATATAGAAACAAGTATTCATTTGTGAAGAATGGTAGAAACATCACACTTGTACCCACTTTCACCCAAGCAAGTCTTTGAAGATCAATTGAGGATGGTTAAGGAAAAAGAACAAAAAAGAGAAGAATGAAAAAGAAAAAAAAAGTGAAAGAAAAAAAAAAGTGAAGAAAAAGGAGAGGAGAGTGGAAAAATACTAGAGAAAAAAATGTGAATTTTTATGCTAAGGCAAGTGAGGTCAAGAGAGCTTTTTATTCAAAACAGCCCATACTTGTACTTTTGTACAAGGAGGCAAATTTTCTATTAATGACCTTAACCGATCTTTGCCTAGTACCACTATTTCTCTTTTGCGGGAATTTGAAGATGTCTTTCCCGAGGAAATTCCTAATGGATTACCCCCTTATCCGATGGATTGAACATCAAATTGATTTTGTACGTGGAGCTAACATTCCAACCCGAGCTATCATGTAGGAGTAATCCAAGGAGGCAGAAGGAACTACAATCACGGAGTTAGTGAGTTAATGAAAAAGAGGGTACATGTGAGAGAACGAATGTGTCCACGCATTGTTCTAGTAATTTTGGTCCCTAAGATGGATGAGACATGGAGGATGTGCGTAGACTACCGAGTAATCAAAAATATCACGGTAAATTACCGTCACTCTATTCCCCGCTTAATTGATATGTTAGATGAGTTGCATGGCTCTTGTGTCTTTTCTAAATTTGATTTGAAAAGTGGATATCACCCAATTAGAATGAAAGAAGGTGATGAATGGAAAAATGCATTTAAGATAAAATATGGTTTATATGAGTGGTTAGTCATGCCATTTGGTTTAACTAATACTCCAAGTACTTCCACAAGATTAATGAGCCATGTTTTGCATGCTTTTATTGGAAAATTTGTAGTTATCTATTTTTATCATATTCTCATTTATAGCAAATATTTGGAAGACCATTTGAAACATTTACATTCTGTTCTAAAATTGCTTAGGAGAGAAACTATTTCTAAGCGAAAGAAGTACACATTTGCACCTATAAGTTTGTGTTCATGTGTTTCATTTTGAGTGCAACAAGAGTTCGAGTTGATGAAGAAACGATTCGAGCTATCTAGGAGTGGCCTAACTTGACAAGTTTAAGTAATGTTCAAAGTTTTCATGAACTTGCTTGCTTTTATCGGACAATTTGTGAAATATTTTAGCATAGTAGCCTAGATAACCAAAGTCATCAAAAAGAATGTTAGGTTCAAATGGGGAGAAAAATAGAAATTTCATTCCAAGCTAGCAGAAAAAAATTGACTCGTGCTCCTTTATTGTCTTTACCAAACTTTGCAAAAACTTTTGAAAAAGAGAAAGCAAGGCTCAACATTGAAGGACGTCATAGGATGACCTTTGAGCCGGGAGATTGGGTGTGGGTGTACATGAGAAAAGAGCATTTTATAAAACAAAGAAAATCAAATTATCTATCATGGGGAGTTGGTCCATTTCAATCCATCGAAAGGATTAGTGAAAATGCCTACAAACTAGACTTTCCTGGTGAGTATAATGTTAGTACCTCTTTTAATGTTTTGATCTTTCTCCTTTTGATTATGCGGTGACGATTCGAGGACGAATCCTCTTGAAGAGAGGGGAATGATGAGAATCATCGAGCTCTACAAATTCCAAGTGGACCAATCCTGAGTCTAGGAAGCCCACTCGAAAAGGCTTTAAATGGGCTCATTCAAGAGGTCATGCATAATCAAGAGGACCTAAATTGGGAGTGAAAGGATTGGGACAATCCTAGGATGGAGAAATTAGGGCAAAATTGGCAAAATAAAACTAGACACATTGTTATGCCATTTGGACTTTTTTGGGGCAGCTTCATTTTCGGCCCTTAGATGGAAACAAGGGTTAAGATGTAATATTTTATGGTGTTTCTTTTGTTCTCGAAATTGCTCCATATTTTGCTCCAATTTTGGAGTGCCATTTGGACTGATTTTTTTGGACTTTCTTTTCGGACCCTCGGATGAAATCAAGGGTTAAGATGTAATATTTTATAGGATTCCTTTGTGTGGTCAAGTGCCCCATTTTTTCCATGTTTTGGTCAATGTTTTCTGCTACCTTTTACGCTTTTTGGCTGTGTTTATTTTCAACCCTTGGATGAGATCAAGGGCTATGATGTAGTAGAGCTTAGGGTTGGTTTGTATCTATTAAGAAGCAACTCAGTCTTTGTAAAACAAAAAAATTTGAATGAAGTTTGAATATTCAGATCATTTGAGAGCTCATTCTAGCTCTTTGTTCCTCTTTAAGCAACTTATCAAGGGATTGGCAACCTTTGTGGCGTTGTTTAGCATCCAAGCATTTGTGGGGATATTCATTTGTGGTGAGTAATATCCATACTTGTTAGGGTGTCATTTATGCTAGACTTATCAAGGAATTAGTAGCTCCTTGTGGCGTCTTTTCTTCTCAGAAAAATGGTGAGTAATATCCATTGATTTGTGGAGAAACCCTTTGCTATATAATCTGAAATTAGCTAGGTCCTATCCCCTTGGTTCTTATCATTGTATTTTCACAAATTGATGTTCTTTTGAGGTGAGTAGACCAAAGAATTTATAACATGATGAGACCAATTAAGAGCAGAAAAATATGAAAATGATAATAAAATGCATGGATTCATTTTTATAATATTAAATTTTAATTACATAGTATGGCTCATGTAATAATAATTAATATACTTCTGATCTTCATATCACCATTTATTCCTTAGCATACTTCTGATATTGCTATTTTCAATTAGCAGGGTAGACACATTTTCCCACGGCTGCATAACAATAACACAAAATTGATTATACTCTTCTTCTGATCTACAACTTAGAGGTTTAGAGATATTATAAAACACAATAACACAAAATTGATTATGCTCATGTAGAATTTATGTTGTTGAGTCCTAGTTGGTTTGCAACAGAAAGATTCTGAAAGTTAAAAAAAAAAATACATATCTTTCCTTTAACCAACTCTATTGATAATAATGATTATTTAATTTTCTTATAGGTTACTAGTAAACCTAACAATACACATTATAACTTATCGGTAACCTTGTTAGTAACTTAGATCCACCTATAGACATTTCAAAAGATGAAAACTTTGCCATTAACAAAAATACATTAGACTCGTACTTATTAAATGATGTAACACAAGTCTATTATTTTTATAAAAAAATCGTAAAAATTCATTTTATAAAGTTATATTGTCTCATTTTTTGTAAAAGTAATGAATTTTTATTATCTTTTTTGAACATATGTTGTCTTACTTATCAGAATTAAAATATACTTTTATTAAAGAAAATAAAATTTCTTTCAAAATGACGACGAATTAATATGCTTAATTTTATGAAAGAGCTAAAACATACATGGATCATAATAGATAATGAGACCACTAGAATTGAAGTTGCAAGCATGTTGTTGTTTTCCAGTAGCTTGGAAGTAGAGATTCATAACCAAAGATGCATGGGAAACTTTGTTAGTTGGATTGTTGCAAGCTCCCTCAAGTTGAATGATTGAACAATCAATTGGAGGATTGCTTCCTGTACAAACATACTCTATGTTTAATTCTAGTTGAATGTCCGAGCTTGATGGCTTTGCTATGCACCACCTTCTCGAACATTCTACACTAACCTGAAATATTAAACCCATCATTTTTTTTAAATTAAGAGGTAAAATATTTAATTGTTATGGAATTAGTGTTTTATGCTTTGAAAATATCAATTTCTTTTTTATTTAAAAAATATTAAATACTTTTCAAAAATTATTATTTTTCTTTTTCAGATATTATATATATTTTTTAAGTTGTTGAGTAATTACCTTTCCAGCAGGCCTAGAATTAATTAACTCCGAGCTAGTACTGGTTTCATACAGAAAGGTCCTTGCCTCTGAAAAAAAAGACATTTCATTAAATTAATGTTAATAAAGAGTATTACCTGTAAATAAATATAGATCGATGTAGCCTAAATTGTAATAATAATTATATAAAATTAAATGATAAATAAGAATAATCAGTTTCACTTAAATATATGAATATGTAATTAATTTGACCTGTGCTCAAGGTGAAACATAGGAGAAAAGCAAACGTAAAGAGAAGGAAAGAGGATTTCTCCATTGGTACAATTGATTAATTTCAAAGCTGAATTTTATTACTAAAATTAAAAGAAAATGGAAGTTGATAGATATTCTTAGAGAAAGGAAATCAATTGAGAACCAGAGCTTTAATACTGAGAAGCTTGATGTCACATTAAGCAGTAATCTTGTTTATATAGGGCTGCATGCATGTGGTTGTATTATGTGCTGGCTAAAAGCGAAAAAGTTAATTAAATGGTAGGAGATATTCATAATTTTTATAAACTCATATATTTATGAGTTTTATTATTTTATATATTTAATTTATATTTTATCTATTTGGTCATTTGTAAACTTTTTAACTCATTAATGATGCATACCTTATCAAAAGTAGTATAGGAATCCTAAATCTAAAAAAATAAATTTAAAAAATAGTAATATTCATACTTACTTTTAAACGTATCATTTTTAAACAACGTAGACACCCTCTTTTTTTAAACAACGTAGACACCCTCTTTTTTGCTCTAATGGATGGTCCTCTCATATTTCCCTTTTTAGTGGTAAGTAAGTAATATCTAGTTTGTAGTTTTATTTGATTTGCGTATGATTAAATAGCTTCACTAACTTTTTTAAATGAAATATTTAGGTTATTTAGTTTTTTTATTATAATTTATTTTATTATTTTTAAAAAATTTACATTACCAATCCAATCGAGTAATTTTTATGTTTTTCATTTTTTTTAATTTAAAAATTTTTATTTTAAAAATTATTTTAGTAATTATTTATATTAAAATTTTCTTTAGAATACAATTAAAAAAAATTCAAAAACTTAAAAATTGACTATTTTAATTTGTAGTGTAACTTTTAATTGAAAACTGATAAATTAAATTGTAAATAATTAATAATAATAATAATGCTTAAAGTGTAATAACACATATGTTTTCTTTTTGTAAATTTAATGAAACAGAACGCGCATGAATCATAATTAAAATTAAGTTGGATATTTTATTCCGTCATTAAACAATGAGGACTATCGAGATGAGAAAAAACCGAATCCACACTTTAGTTTCAACTTTCAGATTTTTCATAGGGTCTAAAGTTATACGAACTCTTTTTTTTTTTTTTTTTTACTTTGAATAAAAAATTGATTGATATAATAAACAAGTTACAATTAGAAGATTCTAAACAAATAACCCTAAGCCCTTATCTAGACTAATATCTTCCTTTTCCATTTTTGTCAATACGTAGTTATTCATTTAAGCAACAACATGTTCATCTTACAAAAGTTGTGGAATTGTTTTTTAAGTATTACGAAGATAAATAATGTTGTTATAAAGTCACATAAAAGTTAAGAAACTCGATTTTTATTTGTATAAATTAAAAACTAAGACTTCATACGATTATAATATATATATATATATATATATATCTTTCAATTAATTACTAATTTTATAATAATTAAATTTTTAATTTTTAACTTCTAAAATTAAGTATTAACAAATACATGTATAAAACTAATATTAGCTATTTTATAGATAACTTAAGTTTAAAAGAATTGATTTCTTAATAATTTTTGATCGATAAATATATAAAAATAATATTAATATTTATTTCATTAGCTTAAACTTTTGAATAATTATTAGTATTAGAGATCTTAATTTTGAACATTATTAATCTTAATTATTAAATTATGTGTTTAAAAAATATTGATAACATAAAATTTATTATTTATAACTTAATTACGTTATAAAATTCTAAATTATTTTTAAAAATATAACATTTAAAATATAAAAATAAGAAAAATAAATATAGACATCATTTAACCCAGTGGCTAATTTTTATAAAAAAAATTATTTTCTCTTAATTTTTTTAATATTATAAGCTTTTTTTTTATAAATTAGTTTTTTAATTTTATTGGTATAGTTTTTAATTTTATTTCTTTTAAACAACTAAGTATTTACATATATGCGCATATATTTATACACATAATTCAAATAAATGAATATATACATATAAGCATGAGGAAATTTATAATGTATTTTAATTTTATTTTAAAAATTCATTAATCATATGTTTGCTTTTGCAATAAGAGGTCCAGAAATGGTCCACTAGTATTTCAACTGAATTAAGGATGTTAAAGTATAAATTATTTTAAATTGAATAAAGAATTATATTTAAATATTTAAAGATAAAAAGTATATTATTATATAGATTTAGTGAAAGGTTGAATGTTATGGTGTTTTTTTCAATTAAAGAAAAAAAAATTATGTTATGTTACAAGAGAGACATGAAGTTAACACATTATAATTTATAATAAAAATTATCTAACATAAATAAAAATATAAAAATATAAAAATATAATAATTTAATAAGTCTTAATATCATACATGTATAATTGTTAAGAACTAAAACTAAAAGAAATATATGTATTAAAATATAAATAATAAGATTCGATTTAAGATTTTGAATTTTAAAATATATATTATTAAAAAATAAAAAATTAACAAACATAAATATTTTTGTCTATTTCTTGCATCTGTTTTCTTTAACATACAACATGAATTAGTTTTGTAGTACCGATAAAAATGAACAAAAAACTATTGAAAAAATTTAATATAAATTTTTTTAAATAAAATAAAATGCAAAATAATGTAATATTAGAAAAAATAAAAATTTAAAATTAAATAAAATATGATAAACTTTAAAGATATTAATAAAAAATCTTAATAGTTTTAGTTTTAAATTTATCATTATGTTTTTTTTATTTTAATTTTCATATTGTTTCACATTAATATTTTATTATCAGTTAAATATATAATAAATACATGAATATAAATATTTATGTTTGATTATTTTACTCATAATTTATTCATATCATATTTGTTTATATGTTTGTTAATTATTGTTTATATATATATCAAAATATAAAAAAAATTAAACAAAAAAATATTATTATAAGTGGAGTACTTATTTAATATTAAATATATATATATATATATATATAATTAATTTTTTATAAAAAATTTGAACAGTTTCTTGCCGAGCACGATAAGGCTCAGCGTTAATTTACTCGTGTGAACAAATTTAGATAGGTATGAAATGTGTGAATGCAAGTCAATTTAGAGCAATAAGAAAACTAGATAGGTAGGTGAAACTCTATGATATTCTCTCTCACGCGTCTTTGTTTTTAGAAAAAAAAAAAAAAGAAGATACGTTTTACAGAGAATATATTCTATATTTACAACGGCACACATGCAAATGCACATGGTATATTTATGTATATATGTGAAATCGTGTTGTGTGTCATAGATATAGCATATGAAACTTGCTTTTATTTAGAAACTGAGGTCTAACTTTGAATCCAAAAGTCAGCTTGTGAGTTAGAGGATTACCTAGATTTATAAGGAACATTGTTGCCTTACTTTTAGCCAATGTGGGACTTAACATCCCCCCTCCACATCGGCTAGAGTCCTGATTTACGGCACGAGGGCCAATGGGAGTACGAGGAAGTTAAGAGCCTAGCTCTGATACCAACTTAGAAACTCAGGCCTAACTCTAAACCCAAAAGTTAGCTTGTGAGTTAGAGGATTACTTAGACTTATAAGGAACATTGTTACCTTACTCTTAACCAATATGGGACTTAACACTTTTGAATTGAAAGTAAAGATATTAAATGTTGGAATCAGAATGCCAGTTTATTTTGATTGCCTCCTTGATTACGAAAGCGAATCAACCTTCATTATCCATATATATAATTAAATATTTTTTTAGTTTTAAAAATTAAACTGATTTATTTAAATTTTTATATTTATTAACATCTATACATTTAATTATTTTAATTCAAATATATTATTATAATTTATTAATATTATTTATTTAAATCATATATATATATATTGATGTTACAAAAAAAAATTATTATAAAAGATGAAGTGTCCAAATGGTTATTTATTTAGGTCAAAATTCAAAAAAAATTATTAAGTCATAAAAAAAATTTCATTATTTATTATTCAAAGTCATACATTGAAAATTTTATTTAAATTTGATCAAAAAATTTATTAAAAAATTTGAATAATCTTTTAAATTAAAAATTATTTTATTAATATATATTTATCAATATATATATATATATATATATATATATATGTTAATCTATTATATTTAACGAAAAATTAGATAAAAAAATAATTTTCTACTCATTATCGCACATATTTTTCACAAACAAATAAACTTAAAAACACATTTTTTAAACACAGTAACTCAGGATATTTTTTCTATTATAAGACAGAGTGAAGTGACAAGATCATCCTAGGCCAAATGTTTACTGTTTAACTATTTAGTTTAAAAAATATTTTTATAAGTCTTTTTTTAATAAAGAATATATGCCTTTTAAGTCTCTTTATTTATAAAAAAATTATTAAGTAAGATAAAAGTAATTTTTTATTAAATATAACAAAATATTACATATAATACATGGATGTTTATATTTTTTGATATGTATATACATAAAAAATTACTCAAATATTTTAAGAAATTTTTTCTTTCAAAATTCAATAAAATTTAAACAAAATTTTTATTTTCTAATACACAATTTAACACATTAGATAATAAAAATTTTATTTAAACTTAATGTAAATAATTTTTAAAAAAATTTGAATAAATTTTAATCAAAATTTAATATATCAAAAAATACAAACATACATATGTTATATATAATATTTTATTATTTTTAATAAAAAATTAGATAAAAAATTAATTTTATTATTAATTGTTATTTTTTTTAAAAAAATAGACTTAAAAATATATTATCTAAATAAATAGATTAAATAATTCCTTGGACCAAAATAAATAAACTTATGCAATATTTTTCCTAAAACATGTACTATTTAAAATTAGTATCATGTTACTAGCTCTCACACCTTTTCTTTGTATGTGTTTATATTTATTAAAGTTAAAAAAAAAATAGGATTATGACCGATGGAAAAAGAAGAAGGTATGTACTGTTATTCTCAAAATATTGCTTTTACTTTCTTGGGCGGTAACAAAGTCAAATTTTCATTCAGAAGGGCATCACATAAATAACAAACATAAAAAAATAAAATATTATATTAAATAAAATGTTTACATTTAGAAGGGCACAAAGTACTTTTCATGATATTCATAGAAAAAAAATGTTCTCTCCATAATGATAGTTACAGCTGATAAAACAAGTAAAATTTGAAAAAAGTAAATAAACCAAACTTTATTTTTTTTCTCTACCATTTTAAAAATGAATCAATTTTTGTTTAATGTAATTCTCAAGTTAATCTTGAAAATATATATAATTTTTATTTAGACTTTAGTTATATAAAAGAATAATTTCATATTTTCCTTAATAAATAACCAATGAGCTCATAGATTTACAATTGGTTTATATGAGGTAGTAAATAATCAATTTTTTTAAATAAATTATTTATAATAATAAAAAATAACAAAGTATTTAAATTTATAAATTTATTGAAAATAAATTCTTATTTAATTGTCTTTTATTTATATAATAATAGTGTTTGTGATGTGTTTATTTTAAATGATAATTATTACCCTTATACTTCAATGAAAATGAAATAAAAGAAAATAAATTTTGTTTTTATTTTATATTTTAATTACAATAGAAAACATAAAAGATCACTCATTGAATTGGACCGCCTACATGACCTGACGTTAAGTTGGATGTACTTATTTACCCAATCCCTATATATTTTACGTTGGTTCACTTGGACCGGCCTTGATGCCAATCTCAGCCCCGTAGGAGTAAAGTTGTATTCACCTGGGGTGAGCAGCATAGATATGATATTTATTTTCCTTGGGTTTTGTAATGGGATGGGGTTGATATTATGCACCCGCACATATCCCACATATACACGGCATGGGTATACAAACACATGTCCATATACATCCATAGAAACTAGAAATGTTGAATCACAACCTGACTCCAGCCAACAAGAAAACTATCTGACTTGATATCACGATATAGACATGACTTAAAATGAATAAATTTGATAAGATGAATCTGAATCAATTGTAAAGAAATGACAACCTTGGTAACAATAGTTCGGCTCAATCCTTTTTGGAAGATTTGGCCAAAAATGTACATATATATGTTCATGGTTTTTTTTTTTTTTTGACATTTTCCATCCCCAAAATGTTAGAAATTATTTTACTTGAACTAGCATAATTATTGACAAATTTAAGTTATATCAAACAAATAATAAAATATGTTAGGTTAAAATCGGAATAATGAGTTAAATATTAAATAAACATCGATTTATTAGTTTTGAGTCATAATGGGATGTACCTTGTTTGATTGTATGCGATAAGCCTGTGGGCTCACCATACTTAAAGTCTAAACTGGCACATGCTCTAGAGCTCTACGATTGTGCAACACAAATACAACATATTCATGCTAGACACAACCATATTTCATAAAAATAGTTGGGTTGCTCCCAAAAACCCTACACATATACTAATACTTTTACAGGTTTATTTTCGCAATAGATACAAACAAAGATTAATGCTTTCACACTAAACATACCTCATGGTATGTGTTTTTATATGTTATATTATTAAAGCAAGTTATTATTTAACTGTTTATGTTTTAAATATTTCAACAATCGGTATCATAGTTCCTTGTTTTCGACATATAGCAGTATTATGTTTTGTTATAATCGATATAGCTAGTTTCGGTCAAATTTGAAATCATGAAAAATGGATATTGATTTTGTTGTGAATAGTGGTTACGGTACTGGAATATATTTGTGTATATATAATCAAGTGTATTGTCCTGAAAACTTGGTATATATATTGATGTTGTTGGACTATTTTACATACCCCTACAAACAAAATTTGTGGGCATTATAAGAAATCTTGTTTTTTTTGTATAAGATTATGCCATATATCCTTTATCATGTGCATATGATTATTTTGATGTATTTTTCGTTGTATTTTGTTGCCTATTTGGGTTGTTTGTGAAATATTTTTTAATCTGAAGGGTTTGTTTGGTAGCATATTTTAAAAAATATTTTTTGTATTTAAAAATAAAAATTATTTTTAAAAATAAATTAAGATGTTTGACTGTATTTTTAAGTTATTGTTTTTTAAAATATATTATTTTATAAAACAAGAAACTCAGAATATAAGATCTCACTACTATAAAAGTGGTCATTTAAGTCAAAATTTAAAGTCGATTTTTGATTAAAATTGACTTATATAATGAATTTAAAGTTATTTTGTTGAAAAACTGACTTAAAACACGTAGAATGTAATATCGGTTGACGTGTTGAACCGACGATACACGTAAGACGTAGCGTCGGTTCTACGTGTCAACCGACGCTACAGGTGGATAGCATCGGTTGATACATAACGTCGATTCTACGTAACGTAGGTTCAACACGCCAACCGATGCTAAGACAACCAAATTTTTAATTTGACAACCAAATCTATTTTTATTATTATAAATTTTAATAATATTATTTTTTGCAATTTTTCTATCATTTTTTACTTCTAAACCTTTACTAAAAATACATATGTTAATTTTATTACAATATTATGCATATTTTTTTATGGGATTAAAATTAAAATTTTATAAATAAAAAATTATATTAAACAATTAAATTTATAATAATTAATTTATAATATAAATGTTTTTTTGATATAAATAAGAAAAATAAATAATATAATTAATAAATGATATATTTTAAAAATAATAAGTAATAATTTCTTATGAGAACATTCTTTTCTATCAAAGTATCATTCGTTAAGGTAGATTATTCGTTAATTAGCAAATATTTATTTTAAAATAGATTTTAATATAAGTATTAGTGGTATATTATTAGATTTATATATATGTTTCAAATTTTTAAAATGCATGATGTGTTTTTAAAATTTTTGAAATTTTATACATAAATTTTGAAATTTTATACATAAATTTCTTAACTTATATATTGTATATATTTGATCTCAAATTTTCAAATCTACATATAAATTATAATTTTATTAATAAAATACATATTTATAATTTAAAATTATATATATATGATCACATGTTGTTTATACACTATATAAAATTTATATAATACCAAAGATCATTTTATCAATAAGCGCATATCTCGCACAAAAGAATATATAAATCTTAAAAAAAGATAAATAATTTAAATATAATAAAAATATTTAAGAAAATATCTATGTGTGTAGCGTCGGTTGACACGTAGATATTTTCCTTTTATCTCTTTCTTCCCTAATATTAGACAAAAACCAGCGTTGTATGTGTTAACTCTTAAATGCCCAAAATCGACCTCAATTATTTCTCATTTTTTGGCCACCAACAACCATCAATTCTAGTGTCGTTTAGTAAGTTTTCTTCCTCTCCAATTTATCTTTTAGATCTCCTATTTTTTTGAGTAAAATACTCAAATTTTTTATACTGATTTTCCCACTTACAAAACACCATTTTTTTCTTTGTTTCCTTCATTTTGTCACTTCATTTACTTTTGTAAGTATTTCATTAATCATATGCAATTATTATTCATATTTCTTTATTTTTTGTATATTATGTGTTATTATTTATGTGTATAAATTTTTGTAATGAAATAAATTTATATATTTATAAATGTGATTTAAGGTTGGTTTTTAATTTATTTATTTTTGTTAATATGAAATGGGAAAGACATGATTCAACAATATGATGCTCATTAAAAATTTAGGTTTGAAGTAGTGTAGTTATTTAAAAAAAATATTAATCATCATAAAATTGTTATATAAATTTTGTTTTATATATCTTAAATTTGAAATCAACTCAAATGATGTGACATATTATTATTAGTAATTATAATCTATCTCATATAATTATATTTTATGTGTATATATTTGTTATGTTTGGTTTTTATGTATGTATTTTTATATGATGTTTTGATAGATATTCTAATAATTAGGGAATTCATATATAATAATATCTGAAATATATTGATTGGATACATATTTAATATGCTTAATGTTATTAATAGAAAATGGATAAATCTTAGATGTCAAAGTGTAGAATTGAGCATGACTACATTTATGGAGTTGAAAGTTTCTTGGAATATGCTCGTAGAAATAATAATAATGAAATTAGTATGATTCGATGCCCATGTGATAAATGTAAAAATGAGTGATTTCATGATGTTGACAAGGTTAAGTGTCATCTTATCCGTATTGGTATTCTTTTGAGTTATAAATGTTGGTATTATCATGGTGATAATATTGATAATACTCATTGGGAAATAAGAATGTGAGTGAATTATATACATCTTATCATAATGTACAGACCATAATGTACAGATAGAAAATATGTTTCATGGTAATGAATATGAACTACATAAAGATGATTCCGAAACCTTTGAAAACTTTTTAAAAGATGCCAAAAAATCATTGTATCCAGAATGCAAGAAATACACTAAAATGTTGGGATTGGTTCATTTGTACAATGTGAAGGCAAAAAATGGTTTTTCTGACAAGGGATTCACAGAATTACTAAATTTACTAATAGATATGTTTTCTAAGGGTATTGAATTGTCATTTTCAATGTATGAAGTGAAGAAATCTATTAGTCGATTTGGCATGGAATATCATAAAATTCATGCTTGTCCAAATGACTACATTCATTATAGAAAAGAATATGAGACATTAGATGATTGTTCGATGTGTAAAGAATCGAGATGGAAGCATCCTATAAATGAGACAACACCTAAGAAAGGCGTGCTCACAAAGATTCTTCGGTACTTTCCTCTGATTCCTTGCTTTCAAAAGTTGTTCAAAAGTAAAGAGACATAAAATATGTTGACTTGGCATTCAAATAATCGATATGATGATAGGGTGCTACTTCATCCTTGTGATTCTCCAAATTGGAAAGTAATAGATAATTTATCCCCTCAATTTGCATATGATGTGTGCAATCTTCGTCTTGCCATTGCTACCGATGGAATTAATCCACACAGTTTCCTTAGTAGTAGATATAATTTTTGGCCAGTAATTATGGTAACATACAACCTTCCTCCCCAGTTGTGTATGAAAAGAAAATTAATGATGTTAACATTATTGATCTCAAGATTGAAATAACCCGGTGTTGATATTGATGTATATTTGTAGCCTCTGATATATGATTTAAATACGTTATGGAATAATGGTTTAAATGTTTACAATGCACATAAAGAAGAACACTTTAACTTAACGGGGGTCATTTTATGGATAATTAATGATTTTTCTACCTATGGGAACTTATCAGGACATGCAATAAAAGGTTATATGGGATGCCCTATATGTAGTGATGGCACTTATGCAACTTATCTTGTTCATGAACGAAAGATGTCTTATATAAGACATAGAAGATTTTTTCTATTTGGACACAAGTTTAGATATCAAAAGAAATCGTTCGATGGTGAAGAAGATCATGATCATGCACCCCGACCTTTACGAGGTGTTGAGATATTAAGACAATTGAATGGTATGACATTCAAATGATATGGAAAGATGAAAAAAAGAATACTCACTAATGGAGGGAAATGAAAGAGGTCAACTAATAAAAAGGGTGAAAATGAAAATGTTATTAAATCAATAGATTATGGTTGTTGGAATAAAAAATCAATATTTTGGGAATTACCTTATTGGAAAGACCTACACATTCATCATATCTTAGATGTCATGCACATTGAGAAAAATTTATGTGAGAGCTTGATTGGTATATTATTTAATATACCTAGAAAAATGAAGGATGGAATTAAAGCAAGACTGGATTTAAAGAAACTAGGCATACGACCTGAATTGACACCAAGGGTAGAAAATGATAAGAATCGAACATACTTGTCACTAGCATCATATAAAATGTCAAAAAAAAAAGAATGATGTGTTTTGTAAATGTTTGGCAGGTGTGAAAGTTCCTGATGGTTACTCATCTAACTTAATAAATTTAGTGTCTATCACCGATAAGAAACTTTATGGATTGAAATCACTTGACTGTCATATTTTAATGCAACAGTTATGACCAATTGCTATTAGATTAATTCTTCCAAAACATGTTTGATTATCAAGAATTCGTATTTGTTCATTCTTCAATATAATATGCAAGAAATCGATATCAATTGGCGAGTTAAAATCTTTACAGAAAGATGTAATGAAGAATTTGTGTCTAATTGAAAAATATTTTCCTCCTTCTTTCTTCGATATAATGATTCACTTGTGTGTTCATTTAGTTTGAAAGGTTCAATTGTGTGGTCCTACTTACTTAAGGTAGATGCATCCTTTTGAGAAATACATGCATGTCCTTAAAGGATATGTAAATAATATAAATCGATCTGAAGGATGCATGGTGGAATATTACATTGCTGAAGAGGCCATTGAGTTTTGTTCTAAATACTTTAGTGGTTGCATTGAAATTGGGAATCATATGCACAAGTTGTTCTTAGAACTTCCCATGAATCACAGACGATGGGAAAAATCACACCGAACCATTTTGGTAAATAATGAGGTACAACCGTACATAGAGTAAGTGATGACATGTTCAACCTTTTCATTTAAAATATAATTATTTTCTATTTAACTATTAATGATATCTAATTGATATATCTTTAATAACATTACAAAATGCATATAAACTTACTGAAGATCGATTCTCGTTATAAAAAAAGGAGGAGAAAAATGTTTGTATGATGAACATAAGCGAGAGCTTATTAATTAGCTTTGCAACCATGTAAGTGTCACATACAAGAATTCATTAGTACTTATATGCAATGTTTTAAAATTTTGTTTTAAACACATTTCATGTTTCTGTATGCATAGATTCAAGTTGAACTCAACAAACTCAATCATAAAATAACAGAAAGTTTAGAATGGTTTGCACATGGTCCAAAATTCGATGTCAAATCATATTCTAGTTTAATGGATCGAGGTTTAAGACTCAAGAAAGGTACAAAGTGCGAGTAAATCAGAATAGTGGTGTGAAGATGGTTGCACAAACTATGCAATTTGTCCGTTCAAAAGATGGTAATATTGTACTTTTTGATAGAACATATTATGGTATAATTCAAGAAATTTGGGAACTCGATTATGAGGTCTTCCATGAAACAATATTATTGTGTGATTGGGTTGAAGATGTTATCAATGTTGGATATAAAATAGATGATTTTGGATTTTTCCTTGTAAATTTATCTAAGATAAGTCACATTGATGATCCTTTCACATTAGTACTTCATGTAAAACAAGTATTTTATGTGAGCGATCAAATTGACACAAGATGGTCTATTGTGTTAATGCCTCGACAAAAAAGAGTTTTACCATTGTGATGCTTTAGAATATGATGACCCTATGCTTGATACATTATCCAATATTAGTCATTTCTCAAACAAATTGCCTAATGTATGTGATAATCTAGTTGATGATGATGATTCTTCGTCATGGACTCGAAGTGATTGTGAAGAAATATATGTATATGATCAACAACCTAATTAAACATAATCTACTTTCTATATTGTTCTAATAACTCTTGTATGTTTATATGTTTGGAATTAAAATTGTCAATTAACTTCTATTTCATCATTGTTTGCATATATTTCATGGATCCTAGGGTACCAGAGATTGTAGGTCCAAATGATCCATTGGGGCATTTGAAAAGAAGGGGTTGGGTGAATATACATGATGCTCCACTTAACCTAGATGATAGAGTACCCATTCTATTTGATGCTACTAGTAATCCATCGGGGGAAAATGGCCAACAATTGAAATCCTCTATTGGTATATTTGTGAAGTCAAGTATATCAATCAATATAAATGATTGGACTAAGGTTGACGACGCTGAAAAGTTCAAAATATGGAAAATCATTTGTGGAACTCTCTTTTATTTTATAACTAATTATATATATTATATCTTTTTTGTATTATATCTCATCTTTTGTAGTATGTTTTTACAGAATCGTTATAAAGTCCCTAACACTTGGATGAACAAGTGTTATAAGATTGCAAATAAGGTATGGAAGGAATACAAAACTTCTAGATTGGCCAAAAAAATATGTGTTTTCATATTTGCAACCACTTGATGAAGTACAACTATACAAAATCCCTAAAGAACACCCCTAAATTGAACCCCAAGTTTGGAAAGATTTTGTGGATTATAGACGTTTGGATGAATTTCAAATTATTAGGGAAGAACATCAGAATATACAAATGCATAATATTCTTCCTAACCGTACTGGGAGGTCTTCAAATCCCAAAGTTAGACAAAGAATGATATTATTAAGTTGTTAATTTATAAATATTTTTATATTTATTTTCCTCAAATTTAAGCTGATGTTCTAGTTAATAAATTTATTCAATTTATGTAGGAAGCTGAATTGGGTGGATCGGTTACCGGATCTCAACTATATATAATAAAAAAAACCCCAAAAACGAAAAAGTCAAGACCAATGACCAAACAAGAATAAGAATAACTAAATAAGTTGGTTAGTAATTTAACTTGATAGAAAGTCTTTATGATTTTTGCTAATTGATGTAATAATATATGATATGTTTGTTTGCTTTATTATTTGTAGAGAGCTGTTCAAGAACAAATAGCCAAGGTTGAAATAATCGAACAACTAGAGAGAGATGCTATATATCATGCATTCGGACGTGATCATCCTGGTCTTGTTAGGGGAGGAAGCCAATATGATGGTTATATGGAGTTTTTTAACATTTCAAAACAAATTCCTTAGATGGTCAGTAAGGAGAAGTTGTGTAAAATTGAAGAAGAACTCAGCTTCTGTAAGGCCTCAATGTTAATTGAGATTGCCACTTTAAAAGAATATTAATCATAACACATGTCACGTATGGCAGCATACTAAAATTAGTGCATTCTTACCATCCATCATATCACGATGAACTTTTTGATGAGAATGTACTTCCAATAGCTACTCCACATGAGAGTCTTCCTCTATTTGATGAATCATTTGTGGTAAGATTTAAAGTTTATGTAGATAGCCTATTATTTTTATTTTTTATTATATATTTTATTTATTATATATAACGCTTAAATTTTTTACAGAATATGAAATGTTTGTTGAAACATTCTTCATCAACAAACCTTTTTGCTATTGGAATGGTACAACAATTGAGCGATGATCGAATGATTCATAATCAATATTTGCCAAATTATTGACAAATAGTAATTGATCAATCATTTCTCCATGATTGTCCATTACATGTGCCTTCTGATGCTACCACAATCTAAGAAGCGGTTGGACAATATATGGTTTGCCTGTCGAGTCAAGTTGTGATTAATTTTGACATGGTACTATTTTTTTACTTAAAATAACACTTTTTTACTACTATTATATTATTATTATTTTATTGTTACTAACATATATAATACTTATTCTTTAGTCTATTATACCAAAATTAGTAAGTGTAGCACATTTAAGAGATACAAAGCAAGTATCTCATGGTAAATCTATGTCTAGTGGGCAATCATCGCACACTAAGTCATTTAAGAAGAAGCCATGAAAAAGATATAGTTATGATTATGCTATAAATTTCAACAAAAATCTTGGCACTTTGATGACTATTGTTACAAGGGCATATAGCATAAATAAGTGATGGACTGTGCCATTTCCTATAGCAATTTCTGGTGTAGACATTGGTCAAACCTATATATCAATCAAGTGTATATTGCAACTATTTGAATATATATATATAATCGATTTAAGTATAATTCAAGTGTGGACAAGGTGAGTCCCCAATCGGTAAATAACTTTCATTTATGTAAAACATATATAATTATATTTATATTATCTAATTATTTATATATATTTCTTTTATATATGGCATGTTATTATTGACTTCAAGCTAATCACTCATCACATTTAGCAATGTTCTATGACTCTTCATTTGTCAATCAATATCTAGAGAATGATGTTATCATTAAAGCTAAATAATTATGTGATAGGGAATTAACACTTAACAGGAATCAAAATTTAATAATCCATTGGTCACTAAAGTTTGAACAAGGCCAAGGTCATTGGATTTTGGTAATCCTTGAACTATATAGAAATCATGTTTGGTACTGTGACTCAGCTTCCATAGAATTGAGTAAAGATACAAAAACAGTTGTTAAAATGTAAGAGTTATAGCTAGCTATTTTTCTTCTATTGTTCTTTGTAATATGGGACAAAGTTATGGTATGTACAAGCGAATATTAATAATTGAATTAATTTTAATATTGAATAATAAAGATGTTCGAATATAGAAATTAATGTACACTAGTTTTTTGTAGGTTCCATAACAAAATGATGGAGTCATGTGTGGTTACTATGTCATGAAGTTTATGAGTGAAATCATCACAAATATCAAAATTCCAATTAAAGATATAGTAATCTCTTTTACCAATATACCTTTTTAACATATATGAGTTATTTTTTATGAATTCATAAAATTACATTCTTATTTTGAATTTAAATACATGTTGTTCTTTGGTTGAAACAAGTTGGGCTATGACCCAAAAATTTTGATGATTTACGAGAGGAATGGGAAAAGCGCATGGTTCAAATTATATCATCACAAGAAGAATCAAGAGAAGATTCTGATGATCTTGAATAGCATATGACAACATCAGTAATCGAGCATCGCGATCCTCGCCTGCTACTTTGGTTTTATCTATTTATAAAAGTCTCAAAGTGCACGAATCATTTCGTAGAAAATGATAAGTATACTCCTCAAGGCTTCGATCTAAGGAAGGAATGTATGTGGTTTTTAATTTATTATTCAAACTTTTAAAAAACGAATTAAATCCTAAACATCCTCACGATATTTTGGGTTTTGTGTTTTTAATCTAATTACATAAAAATAAACATAGATTCAATAAACATTTATGCAAAATTTATCTGTTAAAACAGTGGAGTATTTATGGATATAATAATTAAGTTAATTATGCTTGCTCATATTATTTAGGTTATTAGAGATATGAATTGATATTTATTGATTCTCTCTTTTTTGTATGAATACCACCTTTGGTGGGGTTAGATATTCTTTGTTAACTAAACAAATCAATTAACACCTATAGGTGGGGTTGATAACTAATTTGGTTAATTAAATTAATTTCTTTTTCTAAGAGATTGAAAATGAACCATTTAAATGCCACCTTTGGTGGGGTTAGACAGTTTAAACTTTATTCAAGGTGTCCAAATTAAACCTAAGAATTTAGTTATCCAAGTACTAACAACATGTTGTCAATACATTTTCAGATAATAATTCTTATAAAAACTTTTGAAATAGAGCTTCACTCTAACTACCGGGCGATTGTACCAACAAATAAAAGAGCACTACTCTAAATTAGACCGGATAACTAAACCTTAAAATCTAATTTTCAGATTTAAGTTTGTAATGAAAAATAATATATTTCTCTCTAACATTCTTAATATAAAATCTTGAATAAAAATAAAATCAATTCATTTTAGAGATTTTTACCTACTTAATATTTCGCAAGCATAACAACGTTATTATTACATCATGTTTATAAATGAACAAATAGAGTTAAATTTAATCACAGACAAATTAAATATAACATGTAAGAATAAAGCATAAAAAATAACTATAAAGAAAATAAAATCCTTACAGAACTTCGACGCTATTCCCGTTGCTGGAAAACCTCTAAGCGAAATTTGCACTCCCATTTATTGAATCAAAAGCTAATATAATTACAAAAACATAACTAGTTCTTCCCAAAAAGGGAAGAACTCTAAAACTAAGAGAAATTAACTAAAACTAAGAAAAACTAAAAAACCTAAAATCTAAGAAAAGAGAGAAATAAAGAAGAGAGAAGTGTGTTTTGAAGGTGTGTTTTGAAGTGAAGGGAAGGGGGGTATTTATAGGTGAGGATGGAGAGAAAAAATTAGTGAAAAAGTGTTAAAAAAATGTGAAAACGCGTAGTGCAAATGTTGAGGTCATTGATGACGTCAGCATGACGTCATGGGGCGGTTGCACGTGAAAAATGGGGCGAAATGGCGTCGCCGGCGTCGCGCGCCGATGGCAGGCTGCCGCGCACGGCGCGCGCGTAATCGACTGGCGCGCGCCGAGGCGGACGTGAGGCGTGCCGCGCGTCGGGCCGCGCGCGCGGTCCGGGCGCCGGCGCGCGGCGGCTCCGCAGACGGCCGGTTGGCGCGGCGGCGCAATTTTTTCTCCTTTTTGGACATTTTTGACCTTTTTGACCCATTTTATCCAATTTTTCCATATTTATTGACCTTTCCCCATTTATTTATTAATATATTTATGATGTATTGCTTCCAAAAGATTCCTCGAGTCTTTAAGTTACGTTTTTAAGTGAAAATACCTGAAAAACAATAAAAACACCCGTGATTCCTAAAAGACAAATTTATATAAATATATGATAAAACATATAAATATATATATTTTTAATCAATTAATGTGCATAAAATCATGGTAATTTTAGTGCTTTTTGAGCACTCATCACAACCCCAACCGCCTTCGCTTGTCCCTTAGCAAGAGAAGCGATAAAAACTAAAAATTAAACTATCCTAAATCACTTCCGTAGATTGACACGCTTGCATTTAGCCTATGCAACAAGCCTTTAAACCCCTAGGTTGCCCTAGTGGACGCCTGAGTCTCATGGAGGGTTTTCAAGAATGATACCCATAAACATTGAACTAAATGTAAAAATTAAAAGAAATAATAACAACAATCAACTTAAAAACTAAAATTACAACAAAATCAAAAATTAACGTTTAAGAATAAAAAGAAAACAACATATCACAAAAATGTCTCATACTTTTTTAATCTCCTTTAAGATCATAATTAAAATCTCAAGCATAAGTTATTTTAATCTTTTTAAACAATCATGATTTATTATAATAATTAGTCTAAATCATTTTCATATTTCATATCAAAAATGTATCAATTTAATTTCACCCAATTTCTTGTCATAAATCTGAATTCGCTCGACTCTATTCCTCACAAGTCAATACTCTCAAAACACTGAATCCTACGGGTTCAAACACTCATACTAATTTATATGCGAAAAGAGTTGATGTATAGAAATGAACTAATATGTTCGCATATGTATAAAGAAGAAAGGCTCAAAGTGTTATTTTGACGTTGATCTCATGGAAGGAATCAAATGTATAAATTATAAAGATATCATATATAAAAAATTATTTTCATGCATAAATCAAACTCATTAAGAAAAAATTTCAAGATATATGCCTTTTACAAATGAAGAAAGTGCAATGACTTTTTAGTGGAATTACTTCCTATATCTTTCTTTTGTAATTAGCCTTTACTCACAATTTTGTAGGCAATGTGGGTCATAGTATGTAGATTATACTATATATTCTTTCTCTCTATATTTTTCTCAAGATATTTTTCAACATATATCATTTTTTAGAGAGTCAACCCATGTACAGATTGTACATTTTTTTTGGGTAATAATGGGTCATAAGTATGTAGATTATACTATATATTCTTTATCTCTATTTTTTTCTCAAGATACTTTTCAATATATATCATTTTTTTTAGAGAGTCAACCCATGTATAGATTGTACATTTTTTTTTTGGATTTTGAAGTGAGTTGGTTAATTTTGTGGCTTTTTTGTTTGATCTTGGTTTAGGTAACCCCGTATATGTCTTTTTTTTGTAACAAATACATGCACGAATGAGATAAAAGCATATACTATCAATTTCTACTCAAATCATTTAATCTAAGCAAAAATAAAAAAATATACGACACTCTATTAAGATGAGAAAAAATTCATACATTCAATATTAATGCCTATGTAGATCATCTAAGAATTTGAAGAAATAAGAAATGTGTTTGGAGTAGAAAAAATATATATTTCACTCAATAAAGGAAATTAGGCTCAAATTATATCTCACAAAAGGTAGTCTCCACTAAAACAAATTCATAAACCGATTTTGGGTTTAATATAATTTCTACATCTATCAAGAAATACTAGTTATGACAAAAATTAACTAATTATCAAAAATAATTACATAATATTTCATGATATGTTTTCAAAAATTAATCAACAAGACAAAAGACTTAACTATTTACTTAAATTTGATTTAAAGAAATGATAAATTTTTGTGAGAAATTTTTTTTTTTAATTCCAAAATTTACTAAATCACACAAGGAAAATAAAACCAAACACAAAAAATGAAGATGTGAACATAAAAAAGAAAAAAATTAATAATTGTTTTTTTTTTTTTTTTTTGAATTTTTAAATTGTTAAATCTTTTTTTTTCTTTTCTAATTAAGCATGGTAACTTTTCACCACCCCCAACCTAGAACTTACATTGTCCTCAATGTAACAATCAGAATTAAAGATAAAGAGAAAAGAGAAGAAAGATTACCTATTTCGAGAATGTTGCAAGTAAAGTGATGGAGAAATACAGTGCATCCATTATATTCATTAAAGTGTATACGTATTGCATTGTTGTAAACTTCTAACATCTCAAAAAATATTTTTAGTTTTAACAATTTTAAAATTATTCACACATAATTAAACTAAAATAAAAAATAGAAATTAAACAAATTAAACAAATAAAATTAAATTACCTAAAATGACGTGTGGTGCTTCCCATCCATAGTTTAACGTCTTAGTAAGACGTGAACTGGGGATTGCCTTTTAAGTAAACTCAATGTCCTCATCATTGAGTCAATCAAACCGGACAAGTAAGACAAGATTATCTACCTATACTTTTTCACTATGTCCTATGGATTTTAAAATTTTTCTCAGTACTTAAAACTAGGACATGCTTGTGAGTTTCAGATCATCCATGTCTAGGTACAAATAAAATAATTAAAGGCATCAAAACACAATTGTACCTAGATCAAACAAAACAACTAACTCCTTAGATTGTAATTAAAGCTTTAAAATTTTGGAGATAGTTTCAGAAAAAAAAATTTTTTTTTAATTTTTTTAAGTTAAAATAACATAATCAGTATTAACCAAGAGTGCTCCCAGGAAAGAATGGTGGGGCAAAGGCTCCTTAAAAACCATCCTCCTAGACAGAGCAACGTTCCCAGGAAAGACTAAAGGCACAAAGGCTTCCAAGAACTAGTCTCCTGTGCATTTAACTCCCTTAGATCTTTACTTTTCATGCTATTAAAATTAAGTTAATTCAGCTAAGTTGCTTAAAATTTAAGTTAATTAAGTTAATAAAAAGGTAGGTTAATTAAGTTAATGAAAATCTAAGTTAATTAAGTTAGTAAATTAAATTAATTAAGTTAGTAAATTAAGTTACTAAAAACCTAAGTTAATTAACTTAAACGAAAATTAAAAAAAAAAGTAGTAAAAAAATTTGTAAAAAAAAAAAATTTAAACCAAAAATAAAATAAATTGAAAAGTAAAAGAAAAATAAAAAAAAATAAAAAGAGAAAAAGAGAAAAAATAAAAATTAAGCCAAAAAAATTAAATAAAATAAAATAAATTGAAAAAATAATTGAAAAGGTAAAGAAAAAACAACAAAATAAAATAAAAAATAAAAAATAAAAAAAATTGAAAATAAAGTTTGTGATTTTTTTTTGATTTTTTTGATTTTTTTGATTTTTTTGATTTTTTGATTTTTTATTATTATTTTTTATTATTTTTTATTATTTTTTTATTATTTTTTATTATTTTTTATTATTTTTTATTATTTTATTTTTTTTATTTTTTTTATTTTTTTTATTTTTTTATTCTTATTTATTTATTAATTTAATTTAAAATTTATTTACTTTTTTTTTCCTTCAAATTTCAAAATGCAAAATTATTTTATTATTCATGCTATATTTTTTTTTATTTATTACGAAATTGAAATTTGAATTTTATTTTTTTACTTTTCACAAACAACAAAATTTTTTATTTTTTTAATTTTTTAATAAAAAAATCACAATTATTTACAACACAAAAGTTTTTAAAATTTTGATAAATAATTTAAAAACGCTTATTCCTTCACTTCTGAAGAATCGCTACTAAAATCTGATCGGCAGAATCGACATCGCTGATCCTCTCGTTACTTTGGTTTTATCTATTTATAAAACTCTCGTTAGTGCACCGAATCATTTCGTAGAAAATGATAAGTATACTCCCAAGGTCGATTCTGAGGAAGGAATGTATGTTTTTAATTTATTATTCAAACTTTTAAAAACGAAATTAAATCCTAAACATCCCGTCACGATATTGGGTTTTGTGTTTTTTAATCTAATTACATAAAAATAAACATAGATTCAATAAACATTTATGCAAATTTTATCTCATAAAACAGGAGTATTTATGGATATAATAATTACGTTAATTATGCTTGCTCATATTATTTAAGTTATTAAAGATATGAATTGATATTTATTGATTCTCTTTAGATTTAATACCACCTTTGTGGGGTTAGATATTCTTTGTTAACTAAACAAATCAATTAACACCTATGGGTGGGTTGATAACTAATTTGGTTAATTAAATTAATTTCTTTTTCTAAGAGATTGAAAATGAACCATTTAAATGCCACATTTATGGGTTAGATGCTTTAAACTTTATTCAAAGTGTCTAAATTAAACCTAAGAATTTAGTTATCCGAAAGTACTAATTTTCAAGTTTTAAACCACTACTGTAAAAACATGTTGTCAATACATTTTCAGATAATAATTTTATAAAAACTTTTGAAATGAGCTTCACTCTAACTACCGCGATTGTACCAACAAATAAAAGAGCACTACTCTAAATTAGACCTTGATAACTAAACCTTAAAATCTAATTTTCAGATTTAAGTTTGTAATGAAAAATAATATATTTCTCTCTAACATTCTTAATATAAAATCTTGAATAAAAATAAAATCAATTCATTTTAGAGATTTTTACCGACTTAATATTTCGCAAGCATAACAACGTTATTATTACATCATGTTTATAAACAGCCAGAAGAGTTAAATTTAATCACAGACAAATTAAATATAACATGTAAGAATAAAGCATAAAAAATAACTGTAAAGAAAATAAAATCCTTACAGAACTTCGACGCTATTCCCGTTGTTGGAAAACCTCTAAGCAAAATTTGCACTCCCATTTATTGAATCAAAAGCTAATATAATTACAAAAACATAACTAGTTCTTCCCAAAAAGGGAAGAACTCTAAAACTAAGAGAAATTAACTAAAAACTAAGAAAAACTAAAAAAACCTAAAAATCTAAGAAAAGAGAGAAAGAAAGAAGAGAGAAGTGTGTTTTGAAGTGAAGGGAAGGGGGGTATTTATAGGTGAGAATGGAGAGAAAAAATGTTAAAAAAATGTGAAAACGCGTAGTGCAAATGTTGAGGTCATTGATGATATCAGCATGACGTCATGGGGCGGCTGCACGTGAAAAATGGGGCGAATGGAGTGCCGGGCGCCGCGGAGGGGCTGGGCGCTGAACGATGTGGGCCACAAGGCGGGGCGCTGGAGAGGGTGAGATGCCTGCGGCGTCATGAACTGGGATCGGCGCGGGCCGATGCGCGCGGACGTGAGGCGTGTCGCGCGCGCCGAGCCGGCGCGCGTGTCTCCGCGCCGGTGCGCGCGGGCTCCTACAAGCGGCGGCGCAATTTTCTCCTTTTTGGACATTTTTGACCTTTTTGACCCATTTTATCCAATTTTTCCATATTTATTGACCTTTCCCCATTTATTTATTAATATATTTATGATGTATTGCTTCCAAAGATTCCTCTTGAGTTCTTAAGTTACGTTTTTAAGTGAAAATACCTGAAAAACAATAAAAACACCCGTGATTCCGAAAAAGACAAATTTATATAAATATATGATAAAACATATAAATATATATATTTTTAATCAATTAATGTGCATAAAATCATGGTAATTTTAGTGCTTTTTGAGCACTCATCAACAACATCATGGTAATTTTTATAATGCTTTAATTTCTCTATTCTTGCATTTGAAGTTTTGGAAGCTTGTTTGATAGAGGTTTTGTTTGATAGATGATTATGTGCTCATGTATTTAGGGAAATGAATTTTTATATGGACTTGTTTTTTCCTTAAACTTCATCTCATCTCTCTTGCCTAATTCCCTTGTATGAAAACATCATGGTAGTCATTGGCCAGCCAAGTACATGAAAACCACTAAGAATCATCATTCTGGGGTAATATCATGAATTCACAAAAAAATAACTTATATATGTTAAAATATTAGTAAAAGAGATTACCACATCGATACCGGAGTGATATAATAATAACCCCATCCCTTTGAAATCATATTAATAATGTATTAATCTTTTTTCTATAAATATGAAGCTATATGGAATCAAGATGGTATTTTTAATGCTATAATGAGCTCTAAATATGAAGTTAAGTGTAACTCTGATTTTTTACTTGGGTTGGTTGGGCAAAAATAGTTGTTCTATAAGTTTATGGGCACCAAAACTCAACCAACCCAAGTAACAAATCAGAGTTACACTTGACTTCATATTTAGAGCTCATTATAGCATTAAAAATACCAGCTTGTTTCTAAATAGCTTCATATTTATAGAAAAAAGATTAATATAGTGATAATATGATTTTGAAGGGATAAGGTTATTATTATATCACTCCAGTGTTGATGTGATAATCTCTTTTACTAATCTTTTAACATATATAAGTTATTTTTTGTGAATTCATGATATTATATTCTTATTTTGAATTTAATTATTTATAGTTCTTTGGTTGGAACAAATGAGGCTATGATATGTAAATTTTTGATGATTTACGAAAAGAATGGACAGAACATTTAGTTCAAATTATAACATCAGGAGGAGAATATGATGATCTTGAATAACATAGAACAACACCATGGTAATTTTTATAATGTTTTAATTTTTCCATTCTTATGTCTTTGAAGTTTGGGCTGCTTGTTTGATGGATGTTTACGTGCTCATATATTTAGAGGAATAAATTGTTATATGGACCAGTTTTTTTTTTACCAAAACTCCATCTCATCTCTCTTTCCTAGTTTCTTGATCACTATGTTGGTGATTCTAAGCAAACCAAGCTTCCTCTCCTTGAAATAAAGTAGGAATATCACAAAATCCATGACAAAAGAGACGACATCATTTTATTTATAATTTAAGTTAAATATATATGTATTATATATAAATTTTTTTTGTAATAAATTTAATTCTCAAGTAATTAATTAATATTTAATTTTTCAACTATTTGAATTATTTAAATTATTTATTAAACAAATTTTGGTTCTTTTCTGCTATTATGTGATCGAAAATAGGTTTTCAGTATAATAGAAAATGAGTAAATTTTGTAAAAAAAATTAAAAATTTAAAGTCGGTTCAAGGCATAAACTGACTTAAAATTTTTAAGTTACAATATACAAAGTCGGTTATTAACTAACTTTAAAGGTCTTTTTTGGCATAGTGTCTATTTGGTGACGTGACTAAAAAACAGTTTTCAATGTTTTAAAACAAAAAATCTATTCTTAAAAACAATACTCTTGTTTGTCCATTATTTTTCGATTAAAAATTTGAAAAATTAGGTGATTAAAAAACATGAAAACAACATATATGTATTTTCATTGTTTTCGAAAATACATAAAAATAACGAGAACTTGTTCACTTGGTGTTAATAGGATCTTAAAATAATTAATAATTTACTAGGGGTTTTAATTTTACATTCCTTTAAAAGATAACAAAAAATGTATTGCTTTTAATTTTCAAGAACAATTTTTAAAAATAATGGCCAAATAATTTATTATTTTTAACATTATCGAAAATTATTTTTTAATTATGGTTTAAAAACAATTTTTGAGAACTATTTTCAAGTTAAGTAGTCAAACATGCCCTTAATGATAATATAATTTTTACGACCTAAGGTGTCTAACATAGCTGATCTATTTCTTTTATTCTATCATTTTTTCTTGGTTTTATGTAATGTTTGAGGTAATTTTTAAAAAGTATTTCTTTATAATTTTCTTTCATAGAAGATAATAACTTATAATAATACATTTCATATTTACAAATAAAGAAATCTATATAAAACATGTTACATATTTTCATATTTGTTAAATGTCATTTGACATCCTCAATTTCATTTTCACTGGATTCAGTAATATGTTTTTATTTATCTTGTATATTTCATTTACTACAATATCTACATATTCTCGACAAGTGGGAGCATTCTCCTGCATTTGTAAATATTATTATTCTGCTAAATTTGTAAACTACTAAAACATTATAAGTTGAAGGGTTTGATTGTGTGGTTAGAAAGATTGGTATTATTACAGTCATACTAATAGAACATTCATCTAAAGTTTTTTCCCTATCTCTTATATAATCTAAATCTAAAAGATCATATTTATAATTTTCAAGAAGTTTGAATTTTGTTGGGATATTACCTCTAGTTCTCTAGTATAATCTTTTTTTTTATTTTGAGTTGTTTTTTCTTCTATATGGAATGTCAAGTTCTTTTGACCTTTACCTATTTCTTTCTTCTCCATGTGAGTCAAATGTTCCTTCTTGATAAGAAACTAGTAATGAAATTGGTTTCATATGAATTTTTGGGATTATAATGTCTTACTAATTCTTCATCTGTTAGGGTTAACAAACTGATTAACTTTTCTATGTCCCTATTCTCAAGTTCCATAAACTATTTTTCTAATTCTTTTCTTTATTCTATTGAAGTGAGATTATTGCTTCTTCTTTATCTTTGGGTTTTTTATCTTTCTTTTTTCTCATTCTTTGTTATCAATGCATCTGATCTCTTAAGTTATTCTTCTTTTAATCCTACAAATGGATCAAATTTATAACCTATGATTTCATTGTCCATAAGTATGTTATTTACATCCCTTCTTAATACTGTAAATTTCTTATGTATGTCTTGTTGTAGTTTTTTATTATAACCATATTCTTTTATTTCTTTTAGGATTTCCTTTTGTATTTCATTTATGATTGTAAGGACTTGATGTTTGATTCTTATACTATATCCAGTTCTTTTGCTAAAATAATTAAAGCATTCATTATTATTATTTAGTTTTTTGATATGTCGATTAGACTTCCATCAAAATATAATTTTATATTATGTATTTTATTTTTTAGCATTATTAGGATAACAATAATATCATTTTTTTTAAAATGTCGTCATGAACTAATGTTTTCGTTATTTTGACCTTTTGTTTTAAATCTATAACTTCTTTTCCTTTATTAGAGGTTTCTCCTTCGGGATTTATAAACGTAAACCTTGATATATTATTATTTCTTGTTACATTACTTTTTCTTCTTAATATTAGAGATTTTTTTTAATATCTAAGTTCAATTCTTTGGATATTTCAAAGTTTGTTAATATTTTTGATTTTATTATTTATCTAATTTCTTGAAATTTTTTATCTATTTTTATGAATTCATTTTGTCGAAATATTAAACTATTATAACTGTTTGTTAATAAATATATTACTATGTAGTGTATTAAAAATGGACGATATTCTTCTTTCATTAAATCTCTTCTTTCGAATTCATAGACTAAATTTAACATTTGGTTTAAATTCTTATCATTAATATTAATGAAAAATCTAGGACATGCTGTGAGTTTTAATTTTTGGTATTCTAAATTTTCATAGATCATTCCCAATAGAGCATATTTTCTATTTATTATTCTATTATCTAGCAATACTAATTTTATTGGTGTATCAATTTCTTCTTTAAAATGTGTTTTTATTAATATTTGGATTCCTCTTGAAAGGATGTATCCAATTTTTCTTTTATCATTTTGAAGAATATTTGATAGTCTATCCATAATGATTTATTTCTCTGTAATGTTAATATTCATTTATTTACTTATTCCATAATAAACTATATATTTTCTTGCAAATATTTTTTTATTCTTGATAATGATGAATCTTTAAATCCCTCCTTCCTTAAGACTTAATCTTTTTTATTTATTTCTTCAAATTTCTTTTTATTATTTATCATTTATTGTGAGAAACATACATAAATATTTTGTATTTTTTTATTTTTTTTATCATTTTTAATGTATTAAAATCACTATTTACTGTCATTAATTTTAACTTCTGTTAAGTGTGATATTACTTCAAAGCTTGAGGGTATATATTTATAAATTAGGGTAATTTTGTACATCCCACATGACATTCAAATAATGATCATAATCATTGTATAAGTGTAAAATCAATATAATTTTCGTAAATGATAAGGGCCTAATAATTTTCCTTTAATTATCTTAAAGAAATAAATGTCCTAAAATTATATTATCTATTTGAAGTGATAATCTAGCATATAATAAATAATAGATGTCTACAATTAATAGATATCTACAATAAATAATTATCTAATAAGATAAATGTCTACAATAGATGATTATTTATAACATTACAACATAATATAATATCATAACTAACATCATCAAATATTATACATTTCATAACAGAAAATCACAACTAAGTACTTTCTTTTCATATAATTACTAGAGGGAGATTGAAATCTCATTTACCCAACATCTTATAGTTATTGACTTAAGGATCATATGGTCCAAGACCATCTTCCCATAAGTTGGTCCAAGGTCCTAATAGTTTATTCAACTTGTAGATTCTACGGAGAACAATTCTCACTACTATAAAAATGGGCATTAAAGTTGGTTAAAAATTGACTTTAAATTGAGTGACTTAAAATGTAAAGTCGGTTGACCGCGTGAACCGACTTTACACGTACATTTTATGATTTTTATTTTTATTTTTATTCTCATTTTTCGTATTCAATATTCAATATATATAGCATAAAAAAACTAAAATATAAATAATAATACAAATAATTAAAAATTTAAATATAATTAATTACTTGATAATTAAATTTATTACAAAAACAAATAATGTATATACAATACATATAGTTAACTTAAATTACAAATAAAACAAGGTCGTCAAAGTGTAATTGGATTGTGAAAGCAAGCTTGGTTGGCTTAGAATCACCAGTATTATGATAATGAAACTAGACAAAAAACAACTGATCCATATAACAATTCATTCCCCTACATACATGAGCACGTAAACATACATGAGCACGTAAACATCCATCAAACAAGCAGTCTAAACTTCAGAGACATACGAATGGAGAAATTAAATCATTATAAATATTACCATCAAAAGGAGATTACCACAGCAACATCCGAGTGATATAACCCTTCGATGAACTCATATTAGCACTTTATCAATAATTTGTCTATAAATATGAAATTATCTAGAATCTCTGCTAGTATTTTTAATGCTATAATGAGCTCTAAATATGAAATCAAGTGTAAATCTGATTTCTTACTTGGCTTATGTGAGTTTTGGTGCCCTTAAACATATGGAACACATTCATGGGCACCAAAACTCATACAAACCAAGAAACAAATCAAAGTTACACCTGATTTCATATTTAGAGCTCATTATAGCATTAAAAATACGAGCAGAGATTTCAGATAACTTCATATTTATAGACAAATGATTAATAAAGTACTAATTATTGTCATAAGGAAAGTAGGCAAGAGAGATGAGATGTAGTTTGGGGAAAAAATAGGTTCATAAAACAATGTATTCCCCTTAATACATGAGCATATAATCATTCATCAAACAAGGGACTTCAGACACAGGAATAGAGAAATTAAATCATTAAAAAATTACCGTTATGTTGTTATATGCTATTCAAGATCATCAAAATTTTCTCCTGATTCTTCTTGTGAAGATATAATTTGAACCATGTGTTCTACCCATTTCTCTAGTAAATCATCAAAAATTTGCTGGCATAGCCCGTCTTGTTCCAACCAAAAAACTACATGTATTTAAATTCAAAATAAGAATGTAATTTCATTTATTTACAAAAAATAACTCAAATATGTTAAAGACTTTTCTGTATATGGGTAAAAGATATTACCACATCATCAATTGGAATTTTGATATTTGTGATGATTTCGCTCATAAACTTCATGACATAATAACCACACATGACTCCATTATTTTGTTGTGGAACTTACAAAAAAACAAGTGTACATGATTTTCCATATTCGAACATCTTTATTATTCAATTGTAAAATTAATAAAATTATTAATATTTGTTTGTACATACCATAACTGTGTCCATATAAGTTTATGAGATTTTTTAAGGGCAATGCCCCTAAACTTGTTCCACAACTTCCATGCCCTATCGAGGTTTAAAACGGTTAGTTTTTATTAAATATTACAAAAAATAATAGAAGAAACTAATATGTAGTTATAACTCTTACATTTCAACAAATACTTTTGTATCTTTACTCAGTTCTCTGGAAGCTGAGTCACAGTACCAAGCATGATTATTGAACAGATCAATGATTACCAACATCCAATGATCTTGGCCTTGTTCAAACCTTAATGGCCAAGGGATTATCAAATTTTGATTTCTGTTAAGCGTTAATGTCATATCACATAATTGTTTAGCTCTAATGCTAACATCCTTCTTTTGATATTGATTGACATATGAAGAATCATAGAATATTGCTAAATGTGATGAGTGATTATATTGAAGTTGATAATAGCATGCCCTATATAAAAGATATATATATATATAATTAGATAATATAAATATAATTATATATGTTCTACATAAATGAAAGAAAAATAAATAGATTGAGGACTCACCTTGTCCACACTTGAATTATACTTAAATCGATCATTTGATATTCAAATAGTTTCAATATGCACTCGATAGATATATAAGTTTGGCCGAGATCTACACCAGAAATTTCTATAGGAAGTAGCACATTTTATCCATCATTTATGCTAGATACCCTCCTAACAATAGTTATCAAAGTGCCAAGATTTCTGCTAAAGATTAAAGCATAATCATAACTATACTTTTTCCAAGGCTTCTTCTTGAATGACTTGGTGCGCAATGATTGGCCACTAGACATAGATTTAGCACGAGATACTTGCTTTGTATCTCTTAAATGTGTCGCATTTAAGAGTTCTCGTATAATAGACTAAAAAAAAGTATTATGTATTTTAGTAACAATAAAAAGATATAATAAAATAATAATAGTAAACAAGTGTTATCTTTTAAGTTAAAAAATAGTACCACGTCAAAATTTAGAACAACTTGAATCGATGGCCAAGCTACATAATGTCCAACTACCTCTTAGACTGTGGTAGCATCAGAAGGCACAGGTAGTGGAAAATCATGAAATAATGATTGATCAATTACTATTCACCAATGATTAGGAAAATATTGATTATGAATCATCCGATCATTGCTCAATTGCTATACCATTCCAATAGCAACGAAGTCCGTTGACGAAGGATGTTTCAACAAACATTTCATATTCTATAAAAAATTTAAGTGTTATATATAAAAAATAAAACATATAATAAGAATTTAAAAATAATAGATTATATACACCAGAAATTAAAATCTTACCACATATGATTCATCAAATAGAGGAGGACTCATGTTGTCTCTTTTAGAGAACATAAAACGTGCAAGCATACACGGTCACAAGTAATAAGATTTGTAAGTAAAGTATCGTTTCTAAGGAGATTTGTCACTATAGTTTGTTGAGTACTAAAATTATTTCTCTATGATTTTATCCAAAACAATCGTTGGTTTGAACAAGTTAAGAAAAGATTTTTATAACAAAATAAAAGAAATCTAGGATTGCAGTTTTTCACCAAATTAATCCACTCAAATCATGTTATTTTCACCCGAAAACTTCTAATTTTATCCATGCATCTCTTCCGAGCTCCGTATAGACACACCTTGTTAAATTAATTCATTATATTCCTATGAGAATTAAATTCACCAAGATTCATTATGTTCTAAGTTCTCAAAGTGCCACACATACAATTAGGGTATATTCCTATCCTTCATCATACATGTCATTCTATCCATGAGCAATATACACAAAAATGCCTCTTCTAAGTTTATTTAAATGCCACGGATCATTTGATAAAATTCATAAATAATCAAAAGCATTAAGCACAAATAGAATAAACAAATCGAACGTCTTATAAATCTTTCAAAAATAATTAAATTCAAGTTTCATAAATTTAGATAAAATGCAATCCTAGAAAAATTAAATTACTTCATAATAAAGAAAATTAAAATTACAGCAGTCAAGGAATATCAATTATAGAACACTAAGAAAATTAAATCATTTCGGATCGTAAATATTTGGCACATGCAGAACACAACAGAAGCCAAAAATGGCTTCTGCATGTTCCATAGTCCAGCCCCAAACACTACTAAAAATCCAAAACTTCTAAACTCTAAAAAAAAATTTCAAAACTTAGCAATAAATGCCCTATTTATAGCTCCAAAAATACATCTAAAAAATATACATTTTTTAGACACGCGGGAGACATTTTACATCGAAACTTAAAATAAAACGCGTGAGGGACAAATGGTTACAATAAAAACAATATTTTAAACTGACTGGGAAACAGCTGCGTGCTTCTGATTTTGTTTTCAAAACATGCTGCCACATATCGCGATATGATTCGCTGAAAGCTAAAGTGGGACACGTGGCAACAAATCATTGGTTATGAAGAATGGGTGCACGTAGACTTGTCGCACAGGATAAGCGGCGCCGAGAAAGTGATGGTGTCGCGCATAAGTGATGGTACGCGTTGTCTCCTTTTCCTGTGCAGAAAATAAATTTCCTTAATTGTATTTTAGCCCTCCAATTTAACTCAAATTAACTTTTAAACTTTCTTTAATTGCAATTAAGCCCAATTTTAGTTCAAATTATATTTTCGACTTTTATTAATTGCAATTAAACACTCTTTTATTTTAAATTATATTTTCAGACATAAATGTGCAATTAAGTACGTTTTTTATACAAATTATTTAATTTTCTTAAAAATATATTCCTTAACAAATAAACAGTAAATATTAATTTATTTAACTAAAGTTAATTAAAAATATCAAGAACATAGCAATTATAATTAATGAAATAGGTGAAAATAACTATATAAAATACAGTTATCAACTCCCATGTGGGGTAGCTATTGGATGTACATTCTCACCAAAATGTTCATCATGGTTTGATTGATGGTAAGAATGTGCAGATTGCATTGGAGAAAATGAACCACTACTTGATTACATATGCATTCCTGGCATATAGGGAGGACCAATAGGATGAATATATCCCATACTGGATGTAGTTTGAGCGCAATGAGATTGCGTGGGTGGCATATCTAGCATGGATGGTGGCCTGCCTGTCATGGATTGTGGCATGCTTGGCATAGATGGTTGCATGCTTGGCCAATATGGCATGCCTTGGTTGTAGAATGATGTCATACCTAACATGTGTTGTGATTGATATTCTTTTAGAGTGGCAATCTCACTTAACATTGAGGCCTTAAAGGAGTTGAGTTCTTCTTTAATTTTAGTGTACTTCTCGTTACTTACCGTCTGAGGCTTTTGTTTTGAAATGTTAAAATACTCCATATAACCATCATATTGGCTACCTCCCCTAACACGACCAGGATGCTCGCGTCTGAATGCATGATATAAAGCATCTCTCCTAGGCTCTTCGATTATTTCACCCCTGAATATTTTTTCTTGAACAACTCTCTACAAATAATAAAGCACACAAACATATCATTCATTATTACATCAATTATTAAAAATCATTAAGACTTTTTATCAACCGAAATTACTAACCAACTTATTTAGTTGTTTTTCTCCTCGCTTAGTCATTGGTCTTGAATTCTTCATTTTGGGAGTCTTTGTTTCTATATACAATTTAGTTCGGGTAACAGGTCTACCCAATTTAGCTTCCTACATAAATTATGAAAAATTTATTAACAATGACATGAAATTAAATTGAGGAAAATAAATATAAAAATATTTATAAATTAATAATATCATTCTATATATAACTTCAGGATTTGAAGACCTCCCAGTACGGTTAGGAAGAATGTTATGCATTTATATATTCTAATGTTGTTTCCTAATAATTTGAAATTCATCTGAGCGTCCATATTCCACAAAGTCTTTCCAAACTTGAGGTGTAATCCAAGGGTGTCCTTCAGGGATTTTGTAGAGCTCTACCTCATTAAGTGGTTCCAAATATGGAAACACATAATTTCTTGCCAATCTGGATGTCTTGTATTCCTTCCAAGCCTTATTTGCAATCTTATAACACTTATGTTTCCAACTGTCATCGACTTTGTAACGATTCTGTAAAAACACAATACAAAAGATTAGATATAATATATATATTGATTATAAAATATAAGAGACTTACACAAATAGTTATCCATATTTTGAACTTTTCTGCATCGTCAACCTGAGACCAATCATTTATATTGATTAGTATACTGGACTTCACAAGTCGACCAATAGAGGATTTCAATTATTGGCCATTTTCTCCTATTGGATTACCTGTAGCATCAAATAGAACATGTATTATATCATCTAGGTTAAGTGGAGCATTAGGTATATTCGCCTAACCCCTTCTTTTCAAATACCCCAATGGATCATTTGGATCTACAAGTCTGTTATCCAAGGATCCATGAAATATCTACAAACAATGAAGAAATATAAATTAATTGACAATTTTAGGAACATACATATATATAAGAGTTATTACAACAATATGGAACATATGTTATGTTTAATTAGGTTGTTGATCGTATACATATATTCCTTCACAATCACTTCGAGCCCATGATGAAGAATCATCATCATCAATTAGATCATCACATACATTAGGTAATTTATTTGAGAAATTACTAATATTGGTTAATGTATCAAGCATAGGGTCATCATCTTCTACAACATCACAATGATAAAACTCTTTTTGTGGAAGCGTTAACACAACAGACCATCTTGGATCAATTTGATCGCTCACGTAAAATACTTGTTTTGCATGAAGTGTTAACGTGAAAGGATCATCAGTGTGACTTATCTTGGATAAATTTACAAGGGTAAATCCAAAATCATCTATTTTATATCCAACATTGATAACATCTTTCACCCAATCACACAAGAAAACTGTTTCATAGAAGACCTCATAATCCAATTCCCAAATCTCTTGTATTATACCATAATATGTTCTATCAGAAAGTACAGGATTAGCATATTTTGAACTGGCAAATTGCATAGTTTTTGCAACCATCTTCACACCACTATTTTGATTTACTCGGACTTTTTCCCTAGCTTGAGTCATAAACCTCGATCCATTTATTGTGAAACTATAAAAAAAATTGACATCGAATTTTGGCCCATGTGCAAGCCATTGTAAACTTTCTAATATTTTATGATTGGGTTTTTTGAGTTCATCTCGAATCTATGCATACAAAAACATGAAATGTGTTTAGAGCAAAGTTTTAAAACATTGAATAGATCTAGGAACATACATGCATGAATTTTTGTTTGTGACACTTACATGGTTGCGAAACCAATTAATAAGCTCTCGCTTATGTTCATCATACAACCATTTTTCTCCTTCTTCTTTTTTTATAACTAGGATCAATCTTCATTAATAGTTAAATAAAAAAATGATTTTTGCATAAATAGAAAGGTTAAAATCACTTACTCTATGTACGGTTGTGCCTCATTATTATTTACCAAAATGATTTGGTGTGCTTTTTCCCATCGAGTGCGATCAATAAACAATTTCTTACTTCCACCAAGCATAGGGTTACCTACTTGGATCATGTGATGTTCTAAGAATAACTTGTGCATAGGATTCCCAATTTCAGTGCAACCACTAAAGTATTCAGAACAAAATCAATGGCCTCTTCAGCAATGTAGCGTTCCACCATGCATCCTTCAGATCGATTACTATTATTTACATATCCTTTAAGGACTTTCATATATCTCTCAAAAGGATACATCCACCTTAAGTAAGTAGAACCACACAATTGAACCTCTCAAACTAAATGAACACACAAGTGAATCATTATATCGAAGAAAGAAGGAGGAAATATTTTTCAATTAGACACAAAGTCTCTACAACATCTTTCTGTAAAGAATTTAACTAGCCAATTGATATATATTTCTTGCATATTGTATTGAAGAATGAACAAAGCCGAATTATTGATAATCGAACATGTTTTGGAAGAATTGATCTAATAGAAACTGGTAATAACTGTTACATTAAGATATGACAGTCACGTGATTTCAATCCATACAGTTTCTTATCGGTGATAGACATAAAATTTCTTAAGTTGGATAAGTAACCATCGGGAACTTTCATACCCTCCAAACATTTACAAAACACATCCTTCTCTTTTGTTGACATTGTATATGATGTTGGTGGTAAGTATGTTCAATTCTTATCATTTTCCACCATTGGTTCCAATTCTGGTCGTATGCCTAGTTTCTTTAAATCCAATCTTGCTTTAATTTCATCCTTTGTTTTTCCAGGTATATTAAGTAAAGTATCAATCAAGCTCTCACATTCATTTTTCTCAATGTGCATGACATCTAAGATGTGATGAATGTGTAGGTATTTCTAATAAGGTAATTCCCAAAATATTGATTTTTTTCCAACAACCATGGTAAGTGGGTTCAAACTCTTTTTCATTTTCACCCATTTCATTAGTTGACCTCTTTCGTTCCCCTACCTTAGTGAGTTTTTTTCACCTTTTCATATCGTTTGAATGTCATACCATTCAATTGCCTTAATATCTCAACACCTCACAAAGGTCGAGTTACATGATCATGATCTTCTTCACCATCGAACGGTTTCTTTTAGTATCTAAACTTGTGTCCAGATGGAAAAAATCTTCTATGTCTTCTATAAGACATCTTTCACCTGTGAACAAGATAAGTTGCAGAAGTTCCATCACTACATATAGGGCATCCCTTGTAACCTTTTGTTGCATGTCCTGATAAGTTTTCATAGGTAGGAAAATCATTAATTGTCCATAAATGAACCCCCTTCAAGTTAAAGTGTTCTTCTTTATGTGCATCGTAAACATTTACACCATCATTCCACAACATCTTTAAATCATCTATCAGAGGCTGCAAATATACATCAATATCAACACCGGGTTGTTTCAGTCCTGAGATCAATAATGTTAACATCATGAATTTTCTTTTCATACACAACCAGGGAGGAAGGTTGTATGTTACCATAATTACTGGCCAATAGCTATATCTACTACTAAGGGAACTATATGGATTAATTCCATCAGCAATAATGGCAAGACAAAGATTGTGCGGATCAGATGAAAATTGAAGAGATAAATTATCTACTACTTTCCAATTTGGAGAATTATAAGGATGACGTAACACCCCATCATCAGATCGATTATCTGAATGCCAAGTCAACATCTTTGATGTATCTTTACTATTGAACAACCTTTGAAAGCGAGGAATCGGAGGAAAGTACCAAAGAACCATTGCAGGCACGCCTTTCTTATGTGTTATCTCATTTGTACCATGCTTCCATCTCGATTCTTTACACATCGGAAAATCATCTAATGTCTCATATTCTTTTCTATAAAGAATGCAATCATTTGGACAAGCATGAATCTTATGATATTCCATGTCAAATCGACTAAGAGATTTCTTCACTTCATACATTGAAGATGACAATTCAATACCCTTATGAAACATATCAACTAGTAGATTTAGTAATACTGTGAATCTCTTGTCAGAAAAACCATGTTTTGCCTTCACATTGTACAAATGAACTAATCCGGATATTTTAGTGTATTTTTTGCATTTTGGATACAACGGTTTTTCGGCATCTTCTATAAGTTTTTTAAAGGTTTTGGGATCATCTTCGCGTAATTCATCTTCAACACCATGAAACATATTTTCTGTGTGTACATTATGATAAGATGTATGTAATCCACTCACATTCTTATCTATCTTTTCCCCATGAGTATTATCAATATTTTCTCCATGATAATACCAATATTTATAGCTCAAAAGAATACCATTACGGATAAGGTGATACTTAACCTCATCAAATTCATGAAATCTCTCATTTTTACATTTAACACATGGGCATCGAATCATACTAGTTCTAGTATTACTATTTCTACAAGCAAATTCCATGAAATTTTCAACTCCAGAAATATAGTCTTGCTCAATTCTACACTTTGACATCCAAGATTTGTCTATTTTCTATTAATGATATTAATTAAACATATTAATTAATTATGTATTCAATAAATATATTTCAAGTATTATTATATATAAATTTTCTAATTATTAGAATATATATCAAAACATACATAATACAAAACAGTTATCATTTTAATCATTTTACAAATGTATTACTTTTACTTAATAAAATATAATTATTTATATATAAATAAATTTATCCACGCACGGTAAATATATATAATCTCTCAAACCCACAACATTTCAGATATTATTTTCACAAAAAATAAGTCAAACATTTAATAACAAGCAAAATAAAAAAAAATTAATATCAACATTTGATGCTATATGTGGGAAAGAAGTGTGTTCTATATGGCTAAAAAAAATTCAAAATTATAATACTCTCAAAAAATTTCTTCAAGTTCTTGATCCACTAAGAAAGAAATAAAACAAAAAGATATTTGAAAAAAGAAAGATCGTGGACCTTAGTAGTAGTTTTTCTGAAAAGAAAACACCAAAATCTTTTGATATACTATTTTCATCTTTTCTGGACTTGCAAAAATATTTATGGACCAAACAGATAGCTCTACCTCTCAGACCCTAAAAAATAGTTAAGAGGTCCAATTTGTTAACTAGTACGCATCCTTCCAGCTCCACCATAGCTTTGCAGAAATATGGATGCTGCACTTGGACCTACCCACTTATAATAAACCAGGCAGGCCAACAAATCAAGACGAGATTAAACTCGAGCCCATCTAGACATGATAAAAAATAAACTTTAGGTCATCTTGGAACATCTGTTAGGACCATTGATTCCTGTACCAATTGTGATCCCAGAAGATATTCTTGAGGGACCTTCCATGCCCAAAGTGCTCAAGGCCAGACCCACAGCCATCTAGGGCTTGGCTAGCAAGCTGATCGTCCATAGAAGGATCGTAGTTCCATGGCTAGCCACACTATATTTATTCATCATATCCATCTAGCCTTGGATGTCATATCACAATCCCACCAACTATTTAAGACCAACCCAAGATGCTCTTATGCATTGCGACCTACGTGACCATCTTAAGGCAAAATGATAAGGACATTTTTTCCAAGCTATCCATGCTAACTAAGCAACCTTTGCAGTAAATAACTACCCAAAGGTCTAGGTAAGGTACCAACTATGCCTTATCTCACCAATGAAAAATTTGTTGAACAATTGCAAGAGTTTGAACCTAGCCAGGCTCCCAAAATTGATAATCTTTATTGAGTTCCTATTCACCCAAAAAATCATGACCATCCTACTTTTTGATAAGTTCAAATTGCCTAACACAAGTAGATATCATGGCATTAAAGACCCTTTGGAACATCTTGGAAATTTCAAGGGTTGGATGGATCTTTATGCCTATAATGATGCCAAGAGGTGTTGAGCTTTCCAATTCACTTTGATAGATAAGGCCAGAGCTTGGTATTGAATTTTGAAGCCCAACACTATTTGTTCCTTCATAAAATTTGGGATCATCTCACTTCTGAACCAAGAGAAGAAGGCCAAAGACATTGGCACACTTACTGAATCTATAATAGGGAAAATATGAGTCATTGAAATATATCTTTAACATATTTAATATAGAAAAGATACAAGTGGTAGATTGCCCAAACTCTATTCCCATTATTGCTTTACATCATGCTCTACTCCAGGAACCTCTATAGAGAGACTTGGAAAGGATCTTCCAATGAAATATTCTAGGGTTTCTCAATTGAATAATACTTATATTAATATGGATGAAATTATCTCCACCAGAAAAAATCAAGAACCTTTTAGGAAAGAACTACCATAACTGAAGCGTGGAAGGAGAAGATGAACCCATATGCCATGAAAACAAGAAGTTCAAGCCAGACCAACGAAATGATAGAAAGGCCATGAATGGAATTCTCGTCTATACTGGACAGAGTTTCAGAAGTTACTCTCCTTTCAAAAAAATAAGAGAGGTTGTTCAAATGCCAGTCGTTCATATAGTGGCCCAAGAACATTAAAAATATTGGCTAGGACAAACTTTAGTATTATAGGTTCGACAAAAACATAGGCTACTTAACTAAAAATTGACGTTAACTTAAAGATGAAATTGAACAACTAAGTAGGAAAGGGTATTTTAATGAATTTATTCATAATCGAAGGCCACAATAACCACAACAGTAGTGGCAACAATAATAGTCACAAGCATAGTAGCCATAATCGACCTTCCCACCTAGAGAAAGAAATCAACCTCAAGGACAATAAGTCTGTGAGAATAGAGTTATTATGGGAGGTCCTACTAGGGGTAGTTCTAACAACCCCGTAAGGCACTTATTCATGAGACCATCTCTAGCCTAGAAATTTTAGAGACTATTGTTTACTCAATCCAAGGAAAGATCCTTAACTTACAGGCTTAAACATAACATTTTCTGAAAGAAAATCCCTTAGGTTGATCCACCCTCATGTGGATGATTTGGTAATCACCTTTCAGATGGCTAACATCAATTTTCATCATATCCTAATAGATACTAGTAGCCTAATCGACATCTTATTGATTGGACATGCAAATTGTATGCAATAAATACATAAGTATACATATCGTAACAAGTAATATAATAATAAGAAAAGATCATTCCCACGGAGATTATGTTATTAGAAACTATTTTAAAAATATATATATAAATTAATTTTTTGTGTTTTTATATTTTAAGAAAGCAAAATTAAAATAAAAAATAATAATTAATGATCTCAGATTTGAAAACTAAGAAGATATATAATAAAATATCTATGATTAATACTTAATCTCCTAATTTTTTAAACATGTGAATCACTAAAATTCCCCCAATATAATTATCAATTAATTATATGATTAATTGAATATAACTTAGTATGTATTCCTCTCTAAAATAAACTATACATCATATAGTAATTAACTTAATCACACTCTCATGTCAATTAAATTGCATATTACTCATTAAGTTCATCAATTATATATCACATACATAAGAATCATACATCTCTGCCTAGAAACTATGTATGTTATTTAATCAAGACAAACAATTAAATAATTTTCTCAAATCTATTTAATTGCCTCTATAGATAAATTATTGGCCAAACAATTAATAGCATAAAAATCAGATTAAATAATATAATTAAATTAAAATCATACTTAGGGTAAAATATTAGATCATCACATGATGAAAATTGGGTTCATAAGATCCCTAGATTAATAAATCAACTAGACATACTTTTATTTATAAAACTCATAACTTTCATAAAAAAACATAAAAATTGATTAAAAAAATGAAAAGAAGAAGAAATATAATCAATCTCTTGAATTGTAGTACTAATCCCCTCTTAAATCTCCACCAAATTGTATTTCATTTTGAGTTTTTCTATATTTTTCTCTCTTATTTACTCCAAAAATTGATAAAAATTGTGCTAATTATAGCTCCTTAAGGTTTATAGGGTGATTAAGGGGTTAAATATAGCTCAAGTGGAATCTAGACCATCAGATCAACTTCAGATCAAGCTTGAGATTAAAACAAGCAAAATTAACAGTGTCATCCAATAACAACATGATGTGTGGTAAGGGAAGACAGGTCTGGTCAACGCATGATGAGTCATCATCATACGATGTAACATGATATGTGGTAATGGATGGCGTGCACACGGGTGGAACGGCTTGACTAATCAGGTGATGATACGTGGCGGGATGGGTTGACTAAGTACCAAACTCGGATTGAATGTCGTGCTAAAACGTGGCATAACATTACATCACACTACACATGTGGTGATCTGTGATTGGGAATTTTTGTTGGCATGGTTTGCACAGTCAGCTCTTCTGCTTGCATGGCATCCACGTGGTAGCTTCTGATTGGTCATGTGTTAAAAATTCATAAAATCCTTAAAATTTCCAAACAAAATTTTAAAATTTATGTTTTCACCTCTTTTCACTAAAACGTTTATATTTTAATATTTTTAACCCCAAAAGTACTATTTATTGAATAAACCAAAAAAATGTTAAGATAAAAAGTGCATTGATGACTCTACTTTCATAGCTTCATTACCTATTCTCTGAGGTATGGAGGTAAATGAAGCTTTCACATCCTGTCAAGCTAGTAACTACTCCCCTAGTAGGATTTTCTAGACTCTCACTCATCCTAGAAGGTAGTGTGACCCTCCTAGTCACAATTAGGTAGGGCACCATCACTAGAACAATTATGGTGGATTTCCTTGTTATGGGTTATCCATCCTCTTATAATTGTATCCTAGGCAAGCCTTACCTACATGGGGCCAAGGTTGTAGCCTTAATCTACCATCTTTTCGTGAAGTTTCCAACAAATATAGGAATAAGAATAGTACTGAGATAGTAAAAGGTAGCCAGAGAATGCTATGCCACAGGAATCTGAATGAGCTAGAAATAAAGATGCTACCAAGCCAGAATTTGAAAGTGTTCATCCCATTGAATTTGTTTTTACTTAAAAAAATTTCAATTTTCACTATTACAAAGCTTAGTAAAATAAATAACCTTATATGGTTATATTTCAAATTTTGTTCCTAGAATAATTTTAATTACTTTGCAATTTAAATTTATTATTATCAATAAAGGAAGCAATTAGGATATCTACATCTTTCTACATATCAAAGATCTACACTTAGAATATTTGACAATATAGAAAGTCCACAATCAGATAAAAGTAGGGCTGAACTACCTGGGCCTAAAATGTCTAGAGCCCTCAGTGTCCTGCACTTAACCAGAGCTTGTACCCCTACCATGGACAATGAATAAGAAATAATCTTGTATGTGAGTATAGAGCCTTTAGGACCAGAAACAGACAATAGAAGCTTGGTGTGACTAAGTAACCCTAAAGGATGCACCTTACTCTTAAGTAGTGTCATCTGGGTCCAAGCTTGCATAGAGAACATCTTAACTTGGTCTAATGGTCACTTAATTCGACCTTAGACCTTGAAAGATGGGTCATGGCTCGAGAGTTGTACCACCCTGGTATTGAGTAGTCCTTAGTATCTCTTCAAAAATGTACTCATATCATTGGAAATGAATAAGAAACAATCCTATGGATGGGCTTGAGCTACCTCTGGACTTCGAGAATCCAGAACCCTTAGTACACCATAGGTGAGTACTATGCCTTAAAGTCTAGACCACTAGAAGATCAGTGAAAGCTGGACATATAACTTGAAGAACACACCATGATAATAGGTAGTGCCATATGAGTCAAAGCTAATATGAATAAGCATCCCAACCTATGATTCCTATGCCCAACACCCAAACTACTACACAATGGAACTGAATGCAATAAAAGCCTCAGTATCCAACTAGAGCATAGACCCTTGCAAAGCCAATGAATAAGAGGTATCCCAACACATGAGCTTGGCATTTTTAAGGCCAAACCAAAAAATTATTTTCAGAAAATCAACATTTTATTCATATAGTCCAAGCCATAGCTAACACCAAGAATGGCCTACCGGGTTTCCTATCGACCTAAAGTTGGACAAAGACCTTAAAAAAAAGCTATGGCTTATATGCCACACCATCTCAAGTCTAGGAACTATATTTAAATTCATGCATTATACTTAGGCTTACAAGGCTTCAATGAGAGAGATGATAAGTCTCCAACAAAATAGTAACTAAACATTTCCTAAGATGAGAACTATCTCATGATTATACCACTTGAACAAGTTTAAGTAATCCAAACAAGGGGTTGATGGACTGATTGGCTTAACTAAGCAATACTTGGATCAATAAGTCTCCCCAAACTTAGAAAAATTTCAAATAAACACAACAAAGCCTAAATAGAAAAGTAAGGCCACAGATGCAAGTTAAATGTCACCCAAACTTCAAAGCCACCAGTGTCCCAATAGAGCCAATGTGTGGTCTAAAGATCGAACCACCATCCTATTGGATAGGTCAGGACTAGGAGGGATGACTAGTAAAGAGCACGACTAGCTAGCCAAGAAGATGGCCGACCAGGGGTGTGACTGGCTAAGATGTTGCCGACCAAGGGTATGACCGTCTAAGAAATGGAAAGCTAGAAGTGTCATCGTTGGTCAAAAAATGGCCAATTAGGGGGTGGTTTCATACACGTTCATCTAGCTAGATCGAGTCGAGCTGTGATCGAGAAATCATTCCCCATCTTCACAACCTCAGGTCTAGGATCTACATTTCATTTTATGCTAGTATATCCTTCTACACTCGCATGTCAACTCAAAGGTCCACGGCCTATCCAAATATATGGGGTGACAGTTGGGTCCATAAATAATATTACAAGTACAATTAAGATAAATTGTATAAATTAATACAAGGATAAGTCCAAGGAGCCTTGGCCACTACCTTTCTAGGCCATGCTACAATATATGTCTTCCCAGGAAATATACACCTATTGGGACACATCTCAGCCAATCCTTCCTCATTAAGTATTTTATGAAAGGTTAACCTACCTGCCTACATCCTGGACAAAGTCCAAGCATAATCTAAAGCTATAATTTATTAAAGTATAACAGGATATTGATCCTACCAGAACTTGAGATGATCAAGATATGATCCTTACCTATGATCCTTACCTCCTGAACTTCCTAAAAGTATCCAACCTTACATAACTTTATGTCACTTCATTCTAAAAGTATCCAACCGTACATAACTTCATGTCACTTCATTCTAATGGTAAATGAAGTGTCCAAGTGTTAGAGAATGGGTGTACCTACAAGAACAATATCAAGGTTCCTCACACTTATGCAAATCATCAAGGAAAGAAAGGAGTTATCTAATTGATGCATCCTACAATGATCCTAGAATTGTCTTCATAGGCATAGCCAAAAAAAACATTGTATTGATTGGAAGGAACAGACCCATCAATCAATCTAGGCCTCCTAATTGGAACATTACTAGCCAGAGGACCATCAACCAGGAATAGACTGGCCAAGAAGGGGCCAACCAGAATGTCACCATTAAAGATTTCACTAGCCAGGACGTTACTGGCTAGGATATCGTTAGCCAGAACCTGGTTGGCTAGAATTTTGTTAGCCAAGACTTGTTTAGCTAGAACTTTAGTAGCTAGGACTTGAATCTCCAAAACTTCAGTGGCCAAGACTTGGTTAGCCAGAACTTCATTACCCATGACTTAGTTGGCCACAACTTCATTTGTCAAGACTTAGTTTATTAAAACTTAGTTCACCAAGACTACACCAACCAAGGGCCTACCATCGAAGGGGTTGTCACCTAGAAGATCACCAACTAGAACTTCGTCGCTTAGGAAAATGCCACCTAGAGGTCCGTCTAGATTACCACCGACCAAATCATTATCAACCAGGATGATGTCGGCTAAAGGTGGATCGACCATTCCTTTGCCCAATTTTCATTCATTTGTCAATGTTCATCGCTACGCTAATCCTTATCGGTGTTGGCATGCACCCATAGTGGCCAGATCTAATCCTATACATCCATAGATCTGGTATCCATCACTTTTTACGCAGGAAAGTGTTGTACAAGGGTCCTTGGGTGTAAAGTGTTTGGGTGATGAAGAATAATTATCCTATAATACATAAAGAAAAATATATGGCCAAGATTATTTAACCAATCCTACGGTGATTAAACTTAACGAATTTGACTTCTTTGATAAGAATGTTGACTTCAACATATCTTTCCAACCAAACGTTTGATTGGAAAACTGAAGACATTATTGACATCAGAACGCTATCATGTACATTTCAAGTGTAAGCTTAAAATCGTCAATTAAATTAGAAGAAATATTTAATAGAAGAAATATTTAATATAAGTATTAAAAAAAATACAATCAAACCTTCTAGCCCAAGGGTCAAAAAATCCGATTTCATACACCGCATGCGATAGTCAAAGAATGATCCTAACAAATATGTTTAATAATTATCTTTTAGTTATCTTAAAAATATAACCCAAAAATTATCTTTATCCATTTGAAAGAATAATCTATCAGATAATAAAAGATAAATATCTACATATAATAGATCTACAATTGGTAACTTTTAACAAAAATAACTATCTAACAAAATAATTATCTACAATATTACAAAAACTTAATCCTATCGGACAAGATTAAACTATCAAGTTTATTCTTACTCCTACAATGCCACTTAATGGATTATTTTGTCAAATTCACACTACTGGCCTATGCCCAAATTGTTTATACTAATTGTTTACACCAAGTGGGAGCAAAACATAGCTTAAAATTATCCAAAAATATACATTTGGCCTATTTATTTGGTTAACAATTATTTAGGATTTACTTGTATACCTAAGGTGAGGTACAATCATTACATACATTATTACCTGCTAGCTCTGTTGAAATCTAACAATCCTCACTAGGGACTTCACACATATGTCTTTAAACATAAAGGTCGGAGGAAAGACTGACGAAAAAAAGGGGGGGAGGGAGTCCTAAGAAATCTACTACAAATTACACATAGTAAACTACATTACATGGACCCATACTTCAACCGCTCCCATCTGAAGGGCTCTATCACGTAAAGGACTTGAGGTGAGCTTTTGAAGAGCAAAGCCACACAGACACACACAGTAGCAATGGCAACCATTGAGACCATTGCTGGTCTGTAAAGCAGAGAAGTCCTACTTCCATATGCTACCTTCTTTAAACAGACTTTGCAATGTTGTGTTGATTTAGTTTCAAACCTCTCGCTCTCCAAACTGGCAACCTTTGATGATCTATTCCAATCCGGTTGCCTCAGCTTGCTGCTGTAGTCTAAGATGGTGCCAGGGATATTAAGCACGACATGCACACTTTCTGATGATTTATTGACTTTCCTCTTTACAAGATTCACATAGGAGTAGCGGCCTCGTAGGCATGCGTAATCATTTGGTGTCAACCCTGTGCTGTCCCGAGCATTTTTCCATGCTTCAATTCCTACCTGAAGAGCACAGACATATCAGTATTATCTACAATCTATGAATAAAAGGGGGCAAGAAATACAAATAGGACTTGAAAACAGAGAACTTGGTTACAAAAATGGAACAACAGAAGAAAAATTACATACAATGTAGTAAACAGCTCAAAATCCAAACTGCAATTAGGTTTTCCAAATTGCAATTTAATAATCACTGTCGAAGTACTAGAATTTGTAACCAGCATAAATGAAAAAAAAAACAAATGAAACACATGCATGTAGATAGCAGAGAGATCTTAAACAAACAATGCGTCATGGTAGAGTTAGGATTGGTTTGCTTCTGCTTTTGAGGCCCCTAGAAGCATTTTTGACGAGAATTTTGGCAGTAAAAAGCGATCCTTAACCAAAGAGAAAAAAATTACCATAAGGGCTTTCAGTGCTTACTTATACAACACATTTTATGCTTTCTTACAGAGGCACAAATTATGTGTTTCTTCTTAAAGAACTTTTGTCTCAATCCACTTTTAATAAAAACACAAGCAAACGGACCCTTAGTAGTTTAAACCATATACAATGTATTCATGAAGTGGAATAGCATATGATCAAGAAAAACAGAAGCACAAAATTGATTGAAGGAAGAAAAAGAACAATTACGCAAAAAAGGAAAAAGAAAAAAGAAAAAGAGAGAGAGAGAGAGAGAAAAAGAAGCCAAAAAACTAGTATCATCAGAGTGCAAAATCAGTTGGTTATGTCCAGGGAATCGAAATTAACACCAAGATACATGAAGAGGAAAATACCTTTCCAGGATCATCAGTTAGGGCATCTAATACATCCTCACAGCCATCCATACTGGCTGCAATATGAAGAGGAGTCAAACCCATGGGCCCTGCAGAATTGGGTTTAAACAAGAAGCTCTTCTCGCCTCTCTCAGCCTGTTGACTCTCATTAGATCCTGCTTTATCTAAAACTGTAACTGGAATGAACTTTAACAAGAGTTCAACCATGAGCCTAGAATTTCTCCGCACAGCTCCGTGGAGGAGGCCCATATCTAAAATGGCAACCACAATTGAAGGATGCTCTCCAGAATCAACAGTTCCCTCAAATAGAATGCCTAAGAGTTTTTTCACAACTGCACACCAATTGCGATCCAAGGAGAACTCCATTAGACACCTGAACCGTCTGAAAGGAAACAGATCCAGGTTGTGTTCCACATGACCTAACCTAAGCTTGGCACTACTTCTATGAAGCAACCAACCCATTTCGTGTATAAACTCAAGTGCTTGATTCTTTGCTTCCATTTTTTCAGGTTCGCATGGAATGCCATCTGCAGTCTCAACCAAATCTAGTGCCTCCTCCAGAGTACATATCTCAGAACATACTTCCTGCTCTGCAACTATAATTGGATAGAAGCTGCTGCTGAGACCATTATCTTCAACCTGATAGAAAGCATTAAAACTTTATGAGAGAAAAGTTGTATGCAAGTAACAAGATACAATCGTTTAGTCCTTGTAGAGTACTCTTCCCACGTCAATGAATTTCAATTATCTAAAGCAATTTACACAAGTCTTCTTTGAAGTGCAATTTTCATGTGTAAGGTTTTAAAAGGCAATTTTAAACCTCAGTGCGTTTTTCTCACATGAAGCGAGGCATAAGCCTCAAGATGGTATCACGTGAACCTTAATATAGAAAGTCATAATATTTTATCCCAATGAAAGTTAGAAGCTTATTTTTTACCAAGGAATAAGAAAACAATATTAGATAAAATTCTTAAAATAAAAAAAATTATAACGTATTCATAATTTAAGATTGAAATGCTCATGAAAACAATTAAAAATGTGATTTTAGGAATGTTAGTAGAGGAGAAGTTCCTACTCTTTCACGCAGAATATGAATAAGGTATGACCGTTTAACTCAAAGATACTGAAAAATATGATAAAAACAGATGATGGGCAGAATTGAGATATTTAAGGAAAGCACAATTTTGCGGTGGTTATTTTGACTCTAAAAACTAGTTTTTTTGCCTAGTATGGGTTGTTTATTGTGTCATCAAGGATTTTCAACCCACACATGAGAAGACAATCCTAGAAATAGAGAATTTTTAGACATACAGCCTCATTGCACACCATCTAATTGCATAAGCCTCAACCAAAAAAAGGCACAAGCCTTCAAATAAACCATTTGAGACTAAACCTTAACTCGTTAGATAGATGATTTATACTTTACACACCCCTCTAAATTGCACTTCAGAATTTAGTTTAAACTAACAAGCAAGGCTCTTTTCTTAGTATTGATAAAAATAAAAATAAAAAGTTCTTAAGACAAGTCTGGATATCTGCTAAATTCTGTGAATAATGACTAGCTCATAGTATATAAATTGTAAAGCTAGAAGACGGTTCCAGAATAATCCAAGTTACTTATTTATAAGCAATAGTACAAATGATGATCGTCAAAAAGAAAATTAAGGTATAGCCGCACTGGAAATAATGAACTCCCATTAAAGAAAAAAAATTCTGTCAGTTAAAAAAACCCAGAGCTAGCAATTTCAAAAATAATTTAACTTCAGATGGATATTTTTAGTTCTGACAGATTCATTACTAGCCAAAAGCTGTTAAACGCACTGGAAGCACTTAATAAAAAAATGGTATGCGTGAAGAGGAAGAGGAAAATAAGGGGAGTTAATAAAGCACCTCTATGAATCCTCGCCCAGTAACACCTGGCATAGAACATGAGAACTTGATACAATGGACTTCATCATGATCAATAGTTGTATTGGCGCTCTCCATAAACTCATAACAAGATTCCTGGACGAGATACATCCCTTCTAGCGCACATAGTATCCTATCAAATGGTAGGAAATTCAGCATTTACAAGATATTGTGACTAATCAAACAGGTAAGTTTGACATAAATAAAGTAGATTAGTAGAAAAAAAAACTAAACGATACCTAGCACTAGAATGTAAGTTAGAGCCTTTTACTACAAAGTGTACTCTCTCAGATAATGGAACTGCAATGGGTTTGATAATTGATACCCTGCATTTTTTATTGATGTTCAGAGGTAAAGGTGTATCTAACACGACCTGGCCTGTGTAACAGACAAAAAGTAAACAATTAATAGAATTCCCCTTCACATCATCATTGTCCTCAGTGAACCCACTAAATGTCAAACCATAAGTTAAGAGTATAATACATAGAGATATCGCAATTCATGAGTTGAGTTTGAATGTAGACACACCCATCCATATGTGCATGCACACACACACACACAGAGAAAAAGAGAACAAACCATTGTATAAGAACGCTACAAAATGCTGCACCCTAGTATATACCCATCCTGTTCTCCAAAATGGATCATTTGTCATATCCAACAGCCTTTTCAAGCTGGTTCCAAGATGCCAGCATAGCTGTATGTAAAAATAAACAAGAGAATATAAAACAACAAGATATAGAAAAAAAGTCTCTGGAATAGCAAAGTAAGAGGGGTAAGGAATAAATTGAACCTGCTCCCACATAGACTTTTCTAGACGAATATATATTGTCAGAATGATACAGCCTGGCCTTATGTAGCTTTCTATATCAGTAGGACTGTGGGATAGCCAGTCAAGGATCTGCAAAGTTAAATGTGTTTGAAAAGTTAAAACATCTCTGCAGGAAAAGATACAGGAAAGGTTATAAAAATCAAGCATAACTAAATTACCTGTTTTCTCAAAAGAAGGGGAAGATCATTTGGATCTTTTCCAAAAAGCTTAAAAACGATCCGATCTGTGCGACTCTGAAGAATTAGCAGGAAAACAAATAAGTTATAAGACAACAATCTCAGCTCCACAGAGTCATAGTTTCAAAAAGAAAAGCATCTTCCATCTACTTTCTTGTATATGCCTGTGACTAACCACGGCATTAAAACAGTGTGCTTGCAGCAACACTCTATCCCTTGTCTCAGTGAAAGTAATATTTCGATTAACTATAGGTTCCACTACACAGGAATGAGAAACCAAACAGTGAATAGAAAGGTCAGGCTGTTGAATATTAAACTTATGACTGCTATATCAGCGTGTTAGATTAATTAGTGAAACCAGCTCGGCACCATCCATGTAATACTATGCAGTTATAATAGGAAACAGTTATAAAAGCAGTGTACCTGAGCCTCTCCACTAGAACTTGAGGGCGATGGTGCAGAAGTTGAGTCTGAGTTCCCACTTTGGTGGGGTGGACTTGTCTTTTGAGACTCACATTGTATCCGCAAAGGATTATACGAGACCACATTCCTTGAATTTACAGGTAAATGAGAATTTGCTAGGTTCCCTACATGGTCCTGTGAATCATCATATACATTATTCAAGTCAATATTTTTAATGCTGCTCCTTTCACTTGCCATATCTGATGTGTTGAATTCGGCTGGTAATCTATTTCCTGTGAGATTTGCTTTTGTAGACCCTGGAGCCGAAGGAGCATGTAGACTACCACCAGTAGCTACTCTCTCTTGAGTCATATCTGATGCAGGTAGTCTTATTCCACGTCCTACGAACTCTGATGGCTCTTTTAATTTACTGAAATCATCCACTTTAGAGGCTGAACCAAAGAGCTGGTTTCCTTTTAAAGCATTTGAAGTCACATCTACTGCTTTTTGTGGAGCCTCGGCAGATGTTTGAGCATTAGATGGACCTTGAGATCCCTGCAGCAACGCAGATATATTTCTTCCATCAACTGTACCAGAAAAAGTAGCAAGGTTCCTCAAAAGATGAGTTATTAGGTCCTGATCCTTCATTTGACTTGAGCTGTTTGCTGCATATTACAAAAGGGATAATCCACGAATTTAACAGGTATTCCAGTGATGATGACACTAAAAACATGAAGCAGAAAATGCTCATAAGAGCCACATATGCAACATGCTTTCCCTTTTTTATATATTGATTCAACCATATAGGAAACAAATATATAAAAGCCCTCAACTGCCTAGACTTATTAACAACAGTTTTTCATCTTGAAACAACTTAGCAGCCTTAACCAGATGAGTCTTGTCAATTAGTCAACCATCCCCACTTAATTAGAGCTAGATATATACACTCAGGGAGACACAAGAATGAGATTATTAAGAAAACTGTTTCCTTAAAATCCTGAAGAACAAATGGCAAACAATGAGATAAGAACATTAATAAAGCTAGAGCAAGGTCATGATTGGGAAATTGTGGTAACATAAGCAACACTTACAAGGCAAGCTTGACAGTATCCTCAACAAACTTATCAGCAAATAATTGCTACCCCTTTCATCATTCAGAGAGATTCCATTAGCTGCCGTTTCAGGATGTGTTTTCCTCCTCCTCCTATTATGTCCGGCCAAACGCCTACGACAACTCCTCCTACCTTCATCAAACTCTTGAAGAACATGGAACCTGCCCACAAGTATAAGCAAGTTGAATCTAATTGGATACAAAAGAATTCAACCACATTCAACTGTTTTTATCAAAGAATTTAACAGCTTTTCACCAAAATGTTTATAACGAGACTAACACAAACCAACCTCTATTATCCATCATCATCTTTCACAAGTATTGAATAACTGTAACATTTTTACAGAATTCCTAGAAAATGTAAGAACACGCAAAGATAAATATAGAGCAAAAACTACAACTAACCTGCTACATTGTTGACAAAAGCGCTGCATAACATTTCCCACCAGTGCTTCACTGGCTTTAGAATGCACATGGCAAACTTTGTGCCTTCTGTGGTAATCCTTGGCATTGCTTAGATCAACTCTACACTCATCAACCTGACAAATTGAGCGGTTGAAAGCGTTTCCAACTATCTTTGTCTTCTTTCCACCCTTTACCTCCCCATCCATTATAGCATAAGCTTGATCACCAAGTTTTAAGTTGAGGGACCCGGATTCCGGATTCAAGCCTTGATCACCAACAAACAAATCCCTCCTCCTTTTCTCTAATTCCCTTTTTCCTTTCTCATTTCCCAGATTGATATCTTCTGAAGCAGAAGAAGAATTATTCGACAAACCAGCATTAGCTGGAGTCTCAAGCCCAACAGGAAATAACTGTCTGCTTCTACAATCCGATGGAAAAGAATTTAAAGAACTAGCTGTAAAAAGATCACCATCCCACTTATAATCATTCAAATCCCATTCGAAACTTTTTTTCCCAATTGCCTTCAGATCTGGCACCATAGGACCATAGATATCACGAGCCTTTTCTCCAATTTTAGCTTCCATTTTCAATACTCAAGAAAAATTACAATACACACATTCCAATTACCGAATACAAATGCCCAAACGAAGAAAGATACAAATTCAGGATTCAAATTTCAATCTCACAGAAAAAATTCAGTATTTTGGAAACCCAAAAAGCTATATCGCTAGAATGACGAACAACTATCAAAATCTACAGCTATAATAATATATCCAAAAACAGTACACCAACCAACACATGAATCGAAACAAGCACAGGCTACTTGCACAGAGCCCTCTATTTTACCCACTTGTTTGCTCAAAATCATCAGCGACAACAGAACAATTAAAAGCCCCCAATTCCATGGCTTATATAAAGTTAAGGCAAGAAAAAAGAAAAATATATATATAAAAAAAAGAGAAATAAAACAAAGTTGAACTAAAGAGCAGCAAAAACAACAATCCTGAGTTGACGAAAGGATAAAAAAAACAAGTTGGTGAGTTGAGGAAGACTGGTAATATCGTAGAGAGAATATAGGGGCTGGCCTTGAAAAAAGGGAAAGCGAAACAGAGCAACGGAGAAAATTAGGAAAAGGTTAGGAAAAGAAAGGGTGTGAGTGATACAAATTCGGTTTTCAGTGGTAAGAGAGAGAGAAATGAAAGACACGAATAAGGATGCACGTACCATGGGTTTATTTGAATTTAAGTTAAAATCAAAATCAAATTAATAAAATCGACTTTTAAAAATTAAAAATAGTTTTTATTTAATAGATTTATAAAATCAATAGAAATCAAATTCTTTAAATTAAATTATATCAGATGGAGTGGATTAACTCCTTTTTTAAGTTTTTTTTTTTTCCACAATCGTCAATGTTTTAAAAAATATTATTACTTAATAACTAAATAATTATTATATTAAATTGTATATTTTAATAATCAATTAAAATTATAACTTAAAAAATTTATAAATAATAAATAATTAAAGATGATGTATTGTAATTTTAAATTATATTAAATACTTAAAAATTTATTATTTAATTTCGTATTAATTTAAACATAAATAACATGTATAAATAAAAATTAATATATAATTAAATAAATAATAAAATAACTTATCTGCCTTTACATAAAATTCATAATAAATATTAAACAATTTAAAGATTAATTAAAAAACAATGACACTTAAATTTATAAGATTATTAGTTTTTAAATATAAAATTTATTACACTAATAATATTTAATATAATAATTCATACAATTTTTACATATTTATTTAATAAATAAAACATATTTAATTAATTCATTTATAAGCGTGTGGAAACTCATTATTTTCGTGTTAACTTCATATCATAATAATTAAAAACAATTAATTAATTTTTTTTTTCAACAGACAAACTCTTATCAAATTCAATAAGTTTATGTCTGTTATATTCACGTAGATTAACTTTTTAATATTATTATTATTTTTATTTTTGAATATGTTTTCTTTATTGGTTAAAAGAAATAATAGATTATTTAATTAAATTTAATTCCTTTAATATTTGTTAATTATTGATATAGTAAAAAATGTTAAAAGTATAAATTTATATTAATTTAAAAAAATTAATAAATTTAAATAAAATAAATAAAAATTATATTATTTATTTATTATTATTAAAATTTAAAATTAATTAATAAATTATTTAAAAATAAATAAAATTTAATTATTAATTATAAGATATTTATTATTTATAATTAATAATTTATTGATGGATAATTATATAATAAATTATTTATTTAGTTTAATAAAATAACTTTTAATAGTCAACATACGAATGTGTGTAAGACACGGACCGAAAACTAGGAGAGTAACAAATTTTAAAACCCTCCTTGTATTGACAAATCTGTATGGGAGAAATATTCCGACTAAGATTTCTGTTTGTTCTTTTATTTATTTATTTGTATTTATTTTTAAATTAAATGTAAAATTTTATATCAAATATGTGATAATTTAAAATTATTAATTAAAATAAAATTTAAATCTTTATATAAAAAAATATAATTTAAATTTAAAAAATAAAATAAATAATTACATGATTTTATTTGAAATAAAGTATATTAATACACATATTTTTGGATGATAAAAATTTATATGATGGTGACAAAGGTATATTTTATATCATAATAATTTAAAGTGATTAATAAAAAAATTAATTTTTATATTAAAAATACATGATTCAATTTTAAAAAATGAAATAATAAAAAGTAAATTATTTTATTTGAAATAAAGTATACCATACATATGATTTGAGCAATAAAAATTTACATGATGGTGTAATTGTAAAGGGTATTTAAAAATAAACAGATTCCATAGAATTTAAGTTATACAATTTTTTATTTTAACGTGAATTAGTTTGTTTAGATTTAAAAATTACATAATCGATTTATTATGAATTAGATCGGAATCCAACTCATACTTATATTATTTTTATTTTGATATAATAATTTTATTTTAATAAAAAATTAAAAATATATATAAAAAAATTAATAATTTTTTCTCTTCCCACTTTAGACTAATGTACTTCACCTTGTTAAATTCTAATTAATATTTCTTTTACTTTCTTACCTTAACCGAGTAAATTTATCTAATTTCTTAACACGAAAGTCCCTAATATAGAGAAGAGTAGGAAGCCTCAAACCTAGCATCAAGTGGTTTACCATCTAATTTTTACTTTTTTATTATTTAAATTAAATAATTGTTTATGTATACAATATGTGTTTAAATTATACAAAATTATATAGTAAATATATGTGTTAATTTCTGTGATATTTAAAATTTAAAATTGAGGACATAATCTTTATTTATTTATTATTTGAAAAAAATAAAAATCATTTTAAGTTCAAACTTTAATCAATTATTAAAACATAAAACATAATGAAATATTTATTTAGTTATTAAAAATAAATATTTAAAAAAATTTACAGATCGGCAATAAAAAAAACACTAATGTTATGCGACAAATTATATTTTGTATCACAACTTATCTTAAAAATGAAAAGAAAAAGTAATAAGAAATAAAATATGCACATTAAATCTTAAAATAATAGTATGACTTAAAATTTTTGTGTTTGGGGCAATTTTCACTGAGAAAAAAAAAGTAATTTTTTATCAAATTATTGATTATCACTGCAATAATTTGATAATATAATTAAATTTATTTTTTAATTATTTTTTACCTGTTATATTAATTATTTTTAACAATAATTTAATGCAAATAAACTTTTTTGAAAATTAATATAAATAATCTTCATTAATTTACAATTACCGCTATATCAAAAACAGAGCAGGGTTCGGTAGGAAAAAAACAGAGGAGTTAATTAGCCACGAGAGGTTGAAAAATGAAAGGGTCACAAGAGGTTAAAAAATGAAAGGGTCCAGATCGTTACTAGTTCAATGATTAGATAAGCCTGTCTTACGTGAAGATAATGTTTAGTAGGTAGAATGAAAATATAATAAGCATAAAAATGACAATAGAAAAATGAAAATAATAATATTATTATTATGTTTATTTAACTAGTATAATTAAAATAATAATAAATATTAAAATAAAATATAAAAAATTATAAATGAAATAAAATTTAAAAAATAAAATTTTATGATTTTTAAACGAGATAAAGTGACGAAAATAATAAATAATTATATAAATATGTGAGAAAAATAGAACGTTATAGTGTATTCATAATAGATGTAGGAGGAATTAATTTCATTTCAGATTAATAATTAAATCAAACATAAGATTATTTTAAATCATTTTTATTATCATTCTTATTACTATTAATTAAACATTATGAAATGTAAATTCTACTTTTTAAAAGAGAAAAACAACAACATGTGACATATTTAAGAATAATGATGTGACTGTTGGATTAAATATTAAATTAAAAATATAAAATATTAAAATAATTATAAAACTATTTATTAATAAAGATAAAATTATATTATGAAATGTATACTTGGCTTTTATGTTGATGTAAAATGCAAAAAAAGGGTAGGTATCAATTGATATCTTCTCTTTAAAAAATATATACAAAAATATTGCATTTATTAGGGTATATCACAAGTACCTTTATTTTGAAAAAGAGTACAATTTAGTCTAAAATGACTATTTATAAAAATAAAAATATCACTAATGATCATGACATTTAGCATATATTTATATGCTCCTAATTAGTTAATGAAGTTAATTATCCATCTAATGATATATTTTTTCTTTCTATAACTCTGATATCAAATTAGAGTTAACTGTATTATAATACTAGTTGTTATTTTTTATAAATGATTATCTAAATACAAATCTTTAAATTTCTTACTGCTATTTTACAACTCTAGTTGTTGTTTGCTACAGATTATTATTTAAAGACAAACCTTTAAATTTTTATTAAAATATTTTCTAACTTTGTATTTTCCTTATGTTTGTTCTCATGCATACTTCTTACTAGTTTTTTTATTTTTATTTTCTTATTTATTAATTTTATAAATGTTACAAACAAACATTTAATCATTCAATCCTTAATTAGTTTAGAATTATAATTATCATACATAAATTTAATAGATCCACCACGATCTTTCCTTCTATTGTTCGTCTTCTTTTGTTACACTTAATACGCCATAGTTTGCTCAATTCTTAATACCCTCTTAATAATGGTGAAACATTTACATTCATACATAGTATGGTGTCCAAATTAAAAAAAAAGTGATTGTACTCTATTTTATTCATAATATTACTAACTATTACAAAAGCCAAATAAGAATCTTGAAGATATTCTTAGCTGCTCATAGTTTTTAGATACCTAACTGCTAGGTGAATATTCTTTTAGAGCAAAGAGATTGCTCTTTTTGAAATTGTGTTCAACTAATTGAAATAAGAGTTTCTTTTATAGAACAAGAGATCCATGTTTACAATAATAAAAAATTACCATTTTATCTCTACTTTAATAATTCATCTAGCTTTTGGCTTTTGAATCTAAGCCTTTTTCATTTCCTTGCATGATATGTCGATCGAATATGTGAGTTCTACATCTTTATTCTTCTTTATCATTTTCTACCTACATTACTTTTGATGACATAGACAATGATGCATATTCATCTTATTGATCTCTAATACAATAAATACATTTGTGATTCTTAGTGATTTTCTCAACGTAAAAGAAAAATATTTTTCTTATTTTTGACAAATTTTTAGGTTATTACTATTAAAATTTATCTCAAACTTACTGATTTTCTCACCATCTTATTCAGTAAGGGCCACATTGCTATAGGAAATGATTATGACATTACTAGTCAAATAATTTACTTTAATTTCAAAATAATTATCATTTTTTTGGAGTTTATAATAAATTTGATTACATCTGTCATCTTAGTATATAGAGTTCATCTATATTAAATTTATTTTCTAGAAGTGTCCTTGGTTTTGAAACATCTCTATTAATGTTGGAAATCTCTAATTGGATAAAATGATAGGGATTAACACAACCCTTTTCGTTCCAGTTCATAAGTGAACTAAAAAATCTAAGATAGGTTTTTCACTTATTTTGATCTTTTTCCTAAAGTTCTTGATAATCTTGTTGAAATTTTTAAGAAAATAATTTAATTCACTAAAATTAATTCTTATATATTTTTTCTTAATTAAACCTACATAAAAAGCTTTATATACAAAAATTGGATCCAACTCCTTCAAGAATATTAAATTTACTACCTATAAGGAATTATTTTTTTGTGGTGTAAAATTTTATATCTTCGTAATGTTCCTGGGTAGATTTTCATACTAAGTTATAGAGATTCAACCATTGTGGTTTACTTAAATTCTTATACTAGTATTTTTCATCTTCAATGACTAATGTATTCTTGGGGAATGTTTCGCTGAATAGTACTCATGGTCATACTATATTTGCTTTTTTCGTGATAAGTGTTTCTCTAAATAGTACCGATGGTCTTATTATCTTTCTAAGGTTTTCAACCTGCGTGGTGGCGATAGTTTTTGTTGCAATGTTATAGATTAATTTTTAACAATATCTTCTTAAGTTATTAGTTTTAGTACTCTATAATTGGCATAACTACCTTCAACTTATATTCTATTAATGAAAGCTCTATGATTAATTCCACTAAATTCGATAGTAGTTTTGCTTACTTCAGCCCATTTTTTGGTTTTAGACTACAAGTCCTGTTATTCTTGTGTCTGTGTGTTGGCCTCCCATGTACAAAATATGATGTCTGTTTTATTTTACTTAGTGTTTTTATCATCCTCTATGTAAAAGTTTATTATTGCAAATTAATAATACGTATACACATAGTTAGCAACACTTTGTATGCAAATATGTTTACATATATTACAAGTTTAGTTATCATAGTGTGCGTCTTAAGTGAAGTGTTGATTTTTGGCGAGCGAGCTTACAAGTAAACCAATAATGTCACTTGTATTTTTGGTTCATTTTGGGTGTTAGTATTAATGAAAATTAGTTGACAATTTTTAGAATATAAAAATGTGACTATTTACTACCTCATCACCAAGCTCGCCACGAATCTTGCGAGCGACCTTGTCATAGGTGGTGGCAAAATGGCTGGCGAGATAACTAGCAAAGTGACAAATCTGAGTTTTATAAATACTCCTCATTTCCTCTTATTTTAAATCCAGAAAATATAACGGAGCTATGTCAAATTGACATCTCATTTATCTATTTTTGGATCACTGGTACCTCAAGTGTTGTTCGATATTGGTGATACATGATTTTGTGAGCAAAATCACACTTGTGAGTGTTGAGTACTCGAGATGGAGTTTGCAAATGGATTATACGTGAGTCGTGTGTCGATTGAGTGTTTATTGGATATGACTATTTATTTGTGAGAACTTCATTGTGAGAGTGATCTAAGTTAAATGTTTTGAGTTCTCATATCTCTTATTGTTTATAATAAGAGATATGATGTTTAAGTTTGACAATGGTCCTCAAGATTGAGAGTAGTTACACTTTTAGTTACTAATTTGTAGTCACTGATCACACCACATTAGGTAGTATGGGCTTTGGAGAAGAGTCAAGTTCGTGTGTAAAACTAGGTTGTTACGGGAGTAACAAGCAAGAGAAGCAATAGGTAGTTAGGATAGAGATCCTGACTAATAGAGGTAATGGTGATTTTATTTCTCTCAAAGTGTAGCTATTTTATTGTTTAATGGATTGTTTTCTACTGAGTGGTTGCCTTAAGCAACCCGAAGATGTTACTACATAGACAAGGTTTCTATGTAGGTTTACCTAATTATATTTGCTACTATACATGATCAAATTTTGTGTTAGTATGATCTGAATTTCTATTATGTATATTCCATTGTATTAGGTTTAGACTCTATTTAGAAAGCTTATTTGTTTGCATAGTTGCATGCTTTCTTTCCTTTACTTGTATCATGCCTATAGTTTTCTAATTATTACTTCTACTTTTTGATCATGCATTTTTAGGATGAGTCTCTAAGGAGTCTATATCCCCTTCCTTTGGTAATGTACCAAGTGTCTATTTATTATGGTTTGTTATGTAATGTATGATTGCATGCTATGAAAGTACAATTATCATTTACCAAATATGTTTTCATATATGAGGTCTTAAAGAGATTGAAAATCTCTTATAGTTTTTTAGTATGTATGATTGTCTTGCATACTGTGTAATGTTTGCTATGTTTATACATATTGCTAGCCTAGACAAGAACTTGCGAGATATACCGTCACTAGTGTGTTTACTGCAGTTTCTTCTTTCTTACTACAGATTGTTTTTTTATGTATTGAATTGAGAATGTTGTTTTGTACTGCTGTCATATTAATTGTTCAACTCACGTTGTGAGGTCTACTTGGCCAAATTGTTATAGAGCTCACGAAAAGATTTCATGGTTGACATTTCCACCTCTCATCTAGGTTTTAGTTACCTATTTGAGTTAGAAGAATAATTGATCTTCGTGTAATTGTTCATACATATGAAAATCTTTAATTGGTATCAAAGCGGGTCACCTCTTTTTAGGCTTAACTACCTGGGTAATCTTCATCACTTTCTTCCATAAGAAGTTCTTTGATCCAAAAACAACAAGATTATAAGTTTAGAAGGTGTTAATATAATTTGGCTACAAGTTAGTCCAACAAGGAAAACTTTGAGGAAGCACAACTCTCGCTCAAAGTGGAAAAGAAGACTAGGAATATGAATCAGAAAGCAAAGAAGCCCAATGTAGGCACTAGAGTGGCTCACCTGGAAGAAAATTTCTAAGAAATACTCTAGAGACTTCCTTCATTCCAAAAGGAATCACTCTTCCAAGAAATTTCACTTGCGACATCTTCCAAAGCCTAACATTCTCGTAACAACGTGAAAACCAACCTATAAACCCTAGGGAGAGCCATAACATTGACTAGACATCCATGTCCCAACTAGTACATAGCCACCTAGGACTTTCTATCACCATCCATATAAGTGTTACCAACCCTGATGACGATGTTCACCCAAGACTTGGCTCTTGTTCTACATGTAGCCATCACACCAAGATTCATCCTAATAATAGATGTCCAGACTTAAAGGAACACTTTGAGGCTAGACGTTAGTTGTGACAACCACACTAATGACATCGTAGATTCTACTATAGAGATGCACAATAATGTCTACCATAAAGCTAATGCATTGGAAACCCAACATCCACTAAATAGACTTAAATTACGAGTTATACAGATGGAAATGAATATGAAAAGCACGATCAATGATTGAAAGATGTCAACAACAAACCAATTCATTCCAAAAGTGATAACTATGCAAATCAATGGAAAGTTCAAAGTGTCCACCATTTCTAATTATAATGGGAGTAAAGATCCACTACACCATCATGAAGCCTTTAGGTGTATAATGGATCTACACATTTACAATAATGTAATCAAGTATAGAGCCTTCCCTATGACTTTTAAGGATAAGGTTAGCCGCTAGTACATAACTTTAAAGCTAGGAGCTATCAACAAATTCATTGAGTCTAGCAGACAGTTCCTAGCACACTTCTCTATGAAAAGAAGGTTTCCAAAGACTATAGCCCATCTGATGATTATCAAGTAGAGAAAAGATGAGTTTCTTAGAGACTTATTGGATAGATTAAACATGAGAATTTTATCAAATACACGATGTGAAGTTTCATTGATTCATGTCACAATGTGATTGGTCAATGATCGATAATCAGTATATAATCAACACCTAGTCAACACACAGTAAACATATGATTTAAATTAAATAAGATAATATTCAGGAAATATTCTCTTAATATAATAAATATCTTATTTATTTAATATTAATAAGATATATTATCAAATAAGGAATATCATTCAATAATTGAATAATATTCCATAAAGAGATAACATATTTTATCATATATTCGTGAATATTATCAAATAAATATGCTTGATATCCCACCATCTAAGGTACGCTCTCAATTCTTTTACTAAGTTTCTATTTTCTTTGTCAATTATAAGAAAAATGATTTAGGTATCAAAGTGAATTTGACAACACTCGATTTCTATGTCCCTTGTATTGTAAGATCTAAAATTCAATAAAAGTGAATAACACAACGAATAGAAATTAAATTATATATATTCATTGCCTTAAATACCAAGACTTTTTAAAACTATCATGGCAAAATGTATACAATAATCCTTTTATTACAATGTCATAAGAGTTATTTTATATAGACTCATTGGGATACAAACACTAAGGATAAATATTTGATCATTAATTAAAATTCATAAAAATATGTGATTAGATATATGATAAATATATGATATTGGGTAGTGTATTAATATTATTAATAAGAATTTTTCATGTAATAATTAGGGATGGGTAAAAAAACCGCGGGTTTGGTTATCCGAACTAACGGTTCAGTTTTTAACCGATAAATTTTGGGGATGGAGACAGTTTCGGGTAAAAATCGAATATGAAACAACGGTTATGGTTCGGTTACAGTTATACTAAAAATTGTACCCGTTCGTACCCGTTCGTACCCGAAATTAATTATATTTAATTAATTAAATTATATATTAAATTATAAATAAAAAATTAATTATATATATTTCGGGTTTTTTTTTAATTTTTTTCATAACCACCCCGAACTGTTATCCGTAGGTAAAAAACCGTCTTCAAACCGTAACGATTTTCGAGCAGTTTTGGGTATAGGTTTTATAATTCGATTCGGGGAAGATTATATCAAAAACCATCCCCGCCCATCCGTGCCCATTCCTAGTAATAATCATATCATTGAATTTTTTTTATTTTTTAACTTCCTAATTTAATATAGATTTTGTGTTAAATCTTAACTCTTAAAGTTTCAACCATGTAAAATTAGATTTTTTAAAAATAATAAAAATAAGATATTGTTGGTTCCATAGATTTGAGTAAAAGAATGTTTTAATACTATATTGTTTAACTAAAATATTTTAATTATATAACTTTAAAAAAAATATGTATTTTAATTGTACAAAGATTACACACAAATTCTATAATTTTAATATATTAATATTAAAACGCTCACGTTAAAAACGACCAAACTAAAACACCTTTCTTATAAAAGGTACGTACATCTCGTCTCCCCTCGCTAAAAAAAAAGTTTACTAATATATGTATTTAGGTAATAATATAATCACATGCATGTCCGTGAATTACCTTAGAAGCTATTGTATATATAAAAAAGTCACGTAAGTCAAACACTACAAAAAGAGAAGTACTACATAATTAGTTTATATTTTTCCTAAAAGAAAACTAGCATCATCCTATTATTAATATTTTTAAGTATTTTTATTTTTATTTTAGTATATTTTTTATTCTTATTTTTAACTTATATTTTTATTTAAATTATTGGTATTTATTTTAATTAATTTTAATTAATTAATATATTTTAAAGATATCATTATTATTAAAATTAATTAATATAAATATCAATAATTTAAATAAAAATAATACGATAATATTAATTGAAAATAAAAATAAAAAATATATAAAAATAAAATAAAGTAACTCAAAAAGTATCAACTCTACAATATTTCACCTTCTTTTTTCGTTAATATTATATAACTTAAAAGTAATAATGATTTGTCAAAAAGGCTAATATTTTTACTTAAAATTTTCTTTTTTAAATTAATTACAAATTTACATCCCACATTCCACATCATGCACAATGCACATGTGTGTGAGGAGAAGAGCATCGGATAAGAAATGTCATACGACAAGACAATTGCAATTGAAGACGAATTGAAATGGGTTAAAAAAGTTAGAATGGACAAATGCTTAATATAACTCAAAATTATTATATAACCTTTGAATTTAGTCTACTTTTTTTAGGAGAGATTTTATTGTTATATTGATCTAATTTGTAGATAAAAAATTAGATAAAATTCAGAAAACTATGATGTGAATCTCTTATAAATTTCACATATATAGAACATTACATATATATGTATTAATTACATAATAGGTATACGTCACAGCGTATTAAAGGAATATAAAAATAAAAGAAAATACATTTAAAGCTTGAGATCGATAACATCATTGCTCGGTTTGGAGGTCGACTTCCAACACTAAAGTTCCTATGTGTAAGTAGGCCTATCATATGAGTGTCGTTGAGGGTGCGGATAGGTCTTCTTAGACTGGCTTGTATGATGGCTCAGATAGTTAATTGGATCGGATTCAGGATCGATCCATATGTTTAAACAATTATTATTATCAAATTATAAATTTAAAATTATATATAATACAAATAACAATAAGATATCATACTTTATATTTTTTATTTATTCTAATTTTATAGTAGTATCGACAAATTCGCAAAGTTTTACTATGTTTTTTTAAAGGATAAGTAAATCTCATATTTTTTTTTTGTAAAATATAGAACATTTTACACGAAATTCAAACTTAGGTCTATAATAGTAAAGTAGAAAATCATACCACCTAACCACAAACCAATCTTAAAAAAAGTCACTTATTACGAGTAAGACTAGAACTCATGGTAATAAAATTCTTTGTAAAAAACTCATTCATTATATGCGGATAATATCAATAATATCTCTAAATTTTGAAATAATATCACAAATATTCTAAAAGTTTTAAAAATATCACAAATACCCACAATTTAAAGTTAACAAAAATAATAGTAATTTTTTATACATAAAAAAACATAAATAATAGAAAAAATAAAATATAATCATTCAATATATGGACTAAATAAATTCATAGAAATAGATAAAAAAAATTCAAAAAATTAGATAAATAATAAAACTAAAAATATTAACAAATTTTGAAATATTTGAAAGAATGAAACTGATATCTAAAAAAAACATCCAATACCAAGAAGAAAAAGTAACGTATCATAAACTGAATTTACAAATTATCAAATAAAAATAAATTAATAAGAATAGAAACAAGAAGAGAAAATAAAAAATTAAAACAAGAAATTAAAGAATTCAAAAATCTTATTTATGAAGTAATAAGAAGTAAATTAATAAACTATAAAGTAAAAATTTCTTAAAAATATCAAAATACAGATTACAAGGTATAAAATTAAAAAATAATGATACCCTAATAAGCATATCAAATAATCAAAAAGATATCATGAAAACCTTAATTCTTTTAGAAAAAAAATAGAATCTTTATAAAATATAAATAAAACCCAAGAAGAAATCCTTAAAGAAATAAAAAAAATAGTTACGACAAAATATTAGAATTAGACATTCGAAAAAGAGATCCATTAAAAGAATTAAAAGAAGAACCACCGAAAAGAACTAATCAAATGATTTCCCTATAATAAAAAAATAAAAAATGAAGGAAAATATATAATTGTAACCTAATGGAATATAAAAAATTAAAAGAATAATTAATAGATCCTAAAAATAAGGATATAGAAACATTAATAAGTGTGTTAACACTAACAGATGAATTTTTTTTTTTTAAATTATGAAGAAAAAATATGTTCTAATAAAAAATAAGATTATATGACAAGTAATTAATGAAATAGATTATAAATACAAAAATTTCAAAATTATTATAAAAAAAACAATGTTCTTTATAATTCAAGGAAAAACTTATGAACCTCACAGAAAATAAAAAGAATAGACAAAAACCAAATGAACATAATCCTCTAAATAGGAGAAGGCAACAACCAAAATTATAAGAAAGATTATATAGGATACCAAGGGATTTATACCATCATAAGTCAAACTTTATGAAAATAATAATAAAATTAACTATCTTGACTTAGATTATATTAAAGATAGAAAAAATACATTAGATAAATGGGCTAGTATAATAAGTGTACTAATTCATATATTTGGAATTATTAATACAAATCCATAAATCTGTAGAGCATTATTAAACCATAAAATGACTAAAAATGTTAAAGTATAGTTTAGTAATCTACCAGATGATATACATCTTATGATGTAAAGAGATACTACAATAGGAAGATAATATTTAGATAAAATAGTAAATGAAATATATAAAGAGTTTATAGGAGAATGTTAAGGAAACTATATTACTGAAATAAGTAAACTACAACTATATGAGGATAAATAACATTTAACAAATATGAAAATATGTGATATGTGTTATATAAATTTTTTTTTATATATGAATGTGAAATGTATTACCATAAGATACCTAAAATACAACAAAAATAATTTAAGGAAATGTTTCATCAAAAGTTACCATAAACTCTATATTAAACTCTTGAAAAAAATTAGAGAAATAAAAACATTATATTGGTACTAGATATTTTAAGAGGAATAATAAAAGAACTAAAGACTTGGATAATTTTTCAATAAGTGAATATAATTATGCTAAAGGAAATTCTAAAATATGTTGTGATAGTAAGAATTTTCATGTGTCATGAAAGTATGGATGTAATATAAAGTCTTCCAAATGAAAATATAAAAAAAATAAGATTTAGAAAATAAGATTTTTCTAAATATAAAATAAGATATAACCAAAAAACTTATAAGAAACTATATTTTAGAAGAAGAAAGTTTCGTAGAAAAAACTATTGTTCATCAAGAAAACTTGCGGGTGTTGGATATATAATGAAGAAGATCATTATGCCAATGAATATACTAATAAGTTAACTCATAAAACGGAATATAAAAAATTTAAAGATATAAGAACAATCCTATAAGATAGAATTAGAACTCATATAAGAATCAGACATTGATGAAACATGATCAATATACTTGATGAGTGAAATTGAAGAAGAAAAAACAGATTCAGATGAAACATCTCAGAATGAATAACCTATATCGCATAACTAATCCTAATAGTACTTGTATAAAAATATGATGTAAATTCAATGGATACAATATATACCACTTATATGTTTATATATACTAGTATGTATATAGCAAGCAAATATGTATTTTCATAAGAACTTTGGACTGTAACCCCAATGACTTAATAGTAAGAATCGTAATAATACAACAATTAACTTTAACAGGGTTATAAAAGATATTGATTTTATAATAGGAAGAGAAAAATTGCATATCTCTAGTATATATCAGCATAAAATGAGAGTTGGTTTCTTGATAGAAAATAACTTCTTAAACTTATATCAATCATTTACACAATATATAGATAAGATAAATATAACAACATTAGAAGAATAATCAATATAAATTTCAAAATTTAAAAATGCCAATAGTGTGTCATCATAAAAGTTTATTGAACAACATAAAAAGAAAAAAAAAACATGATGAGATGTACCAAAAATAGAAGCCACGTTTAGAAACTATAACACAGAAAGAAAAATTACTAGATGAAGATGATTTAGAATTTAATAAAAAAATACATTCTTAAAAGAAATACAAAAAGATAAGAGGTCACTGAAAATAAGAAAATTACTTAAGATAATAAGCTCAAAAAATCTTTTAAATCTAAATATTACATAGTAAGTATAAAACTAAAATTACCCTAATAAGATTATAAGAGCAAAACCTATGGTTTACACCCTAGAATATCGAGAAGAATTTAGTAGAAAAATTCAAAAACTTTTAGAACTAATACTAATTGAACCAAACATAAATCCACACTTAAGCTAATCATTATTAGTAGAAAAAGAAGGTGAGAAAAGACGAGGAAAGAAAATAATTGTGATAAATTTTAAATTACTAAATAAAAAAATAAAAGATGATGGATACTTTATCCCTAAAATGGAAGAGTTATTTTTCTTGATCAAAGAAAAAAATATTTTTCAAGTTTTGATTATAAAAGTAGATTCTGAAAAATCAGATTATATGAAGAATTTCAATTATCAACAGCCTTTAGTTATCCACAAGGACAATTTTAATAAACTATTGTACCATTTGAATTAAAATAGGCACCATGAATATCAACTGTATATGAAAATTTTAAAAAAATATTACCCTTTTGTTATGTCTATATTAATGATGCATTATTCTTTAGTAATAATATCAACCAACATTATCTTGATTTTATAAAAATCCTAACAAAATGTAAAAAATAAGGAATAATGTTGTCTGAGAAACACAATATTAGTCTATTAAAAGATCAAGTATTTAGGACTTGAAATAAAAGATAAGAAACAACACCTTCAACCTTATGTGCTAAATAATGTACAAGGATTTTTCAGTCTCATCACTAACAAAAACCCATTACAAAGATTTTTAGGATATTTGACATACGCAAAAATATATATTAAGAAATTAACATAAATGAGAAAACTTTTATAAACAAAACTTAAGAAAGATTGTTTGAAAATGGATTGATTTAAATGGTAAAGTATTATTAAATTTTTTACCTGTGCTTTTACCTGTGATAATATCAAGTAACATTATCTTGTTTTTCTCTAAAAATCCTAACAAACAAAATGTAAGAAATAAGAAATAATATTGTCTGAGAAAAATAGTATTAGTTTATCAAAAGATCAAGTTTTTAGGACTTGAAATATAAGATAAGAAACAACACCTTCAACCTTATATGCTAAATAATATACAAGGATTTTTCAATGTCATCATTAATTACAAAAGTTTTTAGGATGTTTGACATATGCAGAAGCATACACTACTGCAAAACGAACCTTTAAAGTCGATTTGGTGAACCGACTTTAAATATGATGACTTAAAAATGTAAAGTCGGTTCACGCATTGAACCAACTTTAAATTTTTAATTTTATTTTTTTTACAAAATTTACTCATTTTCTATTATACTCAAATTAAAACCTATATTCTATAACTATATAACAACAGAAAAAACCAAAATTTATTTAACAAATAGTTTAAATAATACAAATAATTGAAAAATTAAATATTAATTAATAGTAGAAAATTACTATGGTGTTATCCTATATTATTCAAGATCATCATATTCTTCTCTTGATATTATAATACAAAACCTACATATATAATACAAAAAATTATATACATAAATAATAACACATAATATACAAAAATATGAATAATAAGTGCATAGGATTAATAGAAATACTTACAAGAGTAAATGAAGTGACAAAATGAAGGAAATGAAGAAAAATGGTGTTTTGTTAGTGAGAAATGGATATAATTTTTTTGAGTATTTTGCTCAAAAAAATAGGGGATCTAAAAGACAAGTTAGAGAGAAAGAAAACCCACTAAGTGACGCTGGAATCGATGGTCATAGGTGGCCGAAAAATGAGAAAAAGTGGAGGAGAAGTGGATAAGGTTTTGAGTTTTTGAGAGTTATGCAGCGCTTGGAAAAGTTTATGCCTAGGAAAGAAAGAAGAGAAAAGAATTTATCCACGTGTGTAGCGTCGGTTCTACGTGTCAACCGACGCTATCCACGTAGTTTATAGCGTCAATTCGACACGTCAACCGACGCTACATGTAGCGTCGATTTTTCACCGAACTGACTTTAAATTCATTATAAGTCGGTTTTCTCCAAAAATCAACTTTACATATCGACTTAAATATCACATTTTGTAGTAGTAATATTTTAAGAAGTTAGAATAAATGAGAAAACTTTTATAAACAAAACTTAAGAAGGAATATGTCTAAAAATAGACTCATTAAGATACTTAATACATTAAAAAGGTAAAAGCATAAGTAAAAATTTTACTAGTACTTTACCATTTAAGACTAAATGACAAAATGATAATAGAACCCGATGAACACGGGTAAAAAATTTACCAACACTTTATCATTTAAGACCAGATGACAACATGATAATAGAAAAAGATGCTTCACATGAATATTGGGCAGTCATATTAAAATCAAGAGTAGATGAAAATGATGAATATTTGTAGAGGTTTACTTCAAGAGTTTTTCAAGAAGATGAACTAAACTACTATAGTAATGAAAAATAATATTTTGTTATAAAAAAGACAAAAAAAAGTTTGTTATATATGTAATATCCTCAAGATTTATTATTAAAATATACAATAATTTTTTTGGATATTTCTTAAGAACTAATATTATAGAAGATTATAAACAAGAAAGATTAATCAGTTGAAAAAAATGATTTAGCATTACAAATTTGATATTGAACATCTATCAAGAAATAATAATAATTTAGTTGATACTTTAACTAGAGAATTAGTCCCACTAATTTGTTTTACAATTACAAGAAAGATGTACAATTTTAACATATAATTCTAAAATATCAATTAGAGATTTTATATCTCAAAAAGTCACTCATATGTAAAAAAAAAGTCTAGTTCTCCAACAAAGAAAGATATTAAAATCTCAAAGGAAGATGATAAACCATTAGAATTAACCAAAAGAGAAAATGGTAACTCCTCAAAAGCTTTATGGTCTTAAATCACATATGAGGAAGAGTTGAAATAAAAGAATCAAGAAGAAAAAAAGTATTATACTATCTACAATAGACCATCTCTAAAAGTATATAAGACATAGTAAGAAGTAAGTAGAACAATAATTGGATTTTTCATTGTAATATACAAAGCATTCACTAGTAGGATTAAAGAAGAAGAAAGTTTTTCCAATTTCAAAACCCTTAAACTTCTTAAACTCAGTGATGTAGTAGCTAGTTTAGAAGGCAACTATGTACAAATACTCAAAAACCAAACAGTTATAAAAGAAAAGACGACAATGTTAAGAAAGATACTAAAATCAGTAATCTTTAAGGAAATAAATAATACATTTCTTATTCCTGAGGAAAAAAAGAAAGATAAAGAAACATAAATGCATACCAATTGCTAAATTTTTATAGTTTGACAAGAAAATTAAGAAAATATCAATTTGAAATAATGAAATTTTTCACAACAGAAAAAAGTTCATACATCAAGGCAAAAACCAATCACATATAGCAGATTCAACATTATTAAAGAAGCATATCCAAAACTTGTTTACCAATTATTTTATTATGGGTTTATTGAAAATATTAACCCAAGCAACAATTTGATGGAATTAAATTATTTTCTGAAAGTATTAAAAAATCCATTAAAAATTTTAGGAAAAAGAAAAGACGAATGATATTCGTCCAGTTTTTTTAAGATTTTTCAATTTCATAATGGATTAGTATAAAAAAAAGTCAATAATTCCTTATCATTTTATTAAAATAGGAATGTCATATTCAACAAGAATAGTAGACCAACTCAGGGTTCTACTAGAAGAAATGCCTGATGAAGAAACTCTTAACCATGAAAGAGTAATAATATTGAGTCAAATATACCATGAAAACAAAAAAAATAAGAACATCCTCTAAAATTAGGGTAAATTGCTCCACAAGTAAGGTCAAAATGATCTCACATAATAACTTGAATATAATTAAAAAATTATCAATTATAAAGCACTATTCAACTGTAATGACTTGAACGTGACTAAAGGCATCAAATAAGAATTTTTCCAATTGCCAAAAAACAAATTGAGGACCACAAGTGCCATTATTGTATAAAGGATAGAAATAGATCCACATTTCTAGTATTAAAAGGAAGTATGTCGATAAATGATTTTTAATAAATAAATGTCGACATAAATTTTAAAAGGAAGGAAAAGATAAGATACAATATATTTTTTATCCTTCAACGTGTCTTTATTTTAAAAAAGGAAGAAACACATAATGATAAAATGTAATCCTTATTCTTCCACATGTTTTTAGGTTATATATGTAAAATAATTGTTCTTATGTCTATAAAAGAGCTCTTGTATAAGGGAAAAAAAGGTATAACAAGTTCTAACCACAAAACTCAAGCATCCATCTCTTCTTATAAAATGTATAAATAAATTTTTATGGAGTAATTAGTAGAAAACTAGAACTGTAATGATCTTACTTCCTTAATGAATAAAAGTTATATTTTCACCAAAACCTAGTCTCTTTCTTATATCTTAAATAGAATTATGGATCCTATCATTGATTGAAGATAGAAAGAAATTACTCTAACTCCAGAAGGTGAAGCCTTTAACAAAGTAACTAAAGATCAGACGCAAAGCAACGAAAGATGAAGGTTAAACCATATTCAATAAAACAAGGTAAGATCGAGCACAATTTTAGTATTTATTTATTAAAAATGATATTTATTTATTCAAAATTTTAAAATGAGAAAATTAATCAATATTTATATGTTATAAATTTTTAAATCAAAAAATCAATCAGAGCTAAAAACTATTTGGTATCAGATTAATAGAAAAGAAAAAATATTATTGGATGAAAAGTTAACGTCATTAATTATTTAAAAATATTAGTGATATTAAATATAAAAGTTGAGGATATTAGAACTATTTTTATAAAAATAAGGGATACATGTAAAAATATGTTAAAGGTAAAAATCATGGATTATAAGTTTCCCATTATAACGGATGGCAATTGTGTGTGAACACTGTAAATGTTATTTAGTTTGCTTTTTAAAAAAATAAGAATAAGAAATGGAAGTTAGTTATTTTTTTTAAATAAAAATAATACTCACACCTAGATAATTACGACTTAAACTTCAAGTATTCTTCATGTTCAAATAAATTACATGTCTTTATAATAAAAGAAAATTTTTTAGCGAAAATTTCTCATTAACAATAAATCCTAACTAGTTTAACCTTTTTTTCATGATAAGGGTTGCACTTGTAGTCATTTAATTTTATAAAATTAAGTTTTAATACATCTTTTACTTTTAATTTATATCTAGACGATCTTTACACTAATAAATATCAAAATATTCATATAATAAATATATAAAAAATGACGATCTTTGGTCAACAATTAAGTTTCATTTTTTTCAATTTTTTTAGTTTTTTACATTCCTAAATATCAAAATATTCATATAATAAATATAATTTTTACTCTTTTGTTAATTTTTATACCAATAAATATTTTTTATGATTAGTTATTTATACAATGCATTGGTTTTATTACATTAAAAGTAAAAATTTATATAATTTATGATTACACGTTTAGTTATTATTGATTAATTCACTTATGAACCAAACTTTAATAATTTTTATATCGATATCATATCATATCTTATATTAATAAAAAAATTAGTTAATATAAATTATTTTTAAGTAAAAACACTTATTAAATTCAATAAATTTATATCTATCATTCAACATAGAATTAACTTCTTAGATAATAAAAATATTAATTAAATAAGTTATATCATATTTTATTGTATTTAATTTATTTATTAAATAAAACTATGATATAAAATTATGATTTTTGTCGTTATATATATTATGGAATATTTACGCACCTGAATAGAACGGGAAAGAGCCATGCTTTGCTTTTTGTTTTTACTATGAGTTGTTTTTGTTTAGCTTTGTGTATGTGACATGCAAATTAATTAAGATTCGTCTCCGACAATGACACTAACTTCTCCAAGTATCCTACGACTCTCACATGTATATTATTTTTTTTATTGAATGTGCATGAAATACAATCCTAAAATTGAAATAAATATCTTTTTTGTTTTTCTTTCAAATTTTGAATATTTTTCGATAAGGATAAAAATTGTCTATATCACTAACTTCATCTCCATTACGTTGGATTTATGGATGACAGTGTTTGGGTAAAAACATTCCACTATCCGTAAAACTTGATAAACCCGAACACTTGTTAAATTTTAAGAGACTTCGAACCAATTATTGAATTGGATCGAAAAAAAATTGAATTTGTTAAGTTGTATAAATAAAAATTAAATAATATTTATATATTTTTACAAAAAATTCATTTTAATCGGTTAGAAAAGTGAAAACAGATAGAAAATGAAAAGTATTCTCTTAAGCTTTGTATATTGAATAATCTGAAAATAGAGTTATAGAGGTGCTATTTATATAAAGGCAAAATAACAGATTTTGTAACTGAAATAACAAACTCAACAGAATTAGTAATCTGTTACAAAGTCTAACTACTTCTAATATGCTCCCTCAAACTAATATTGGTTTCTTCTCCTTATCCTCTGTTGCAATAACAGTCAGCTTTCCTTTTAATCTATTGAAAAACTGAGTTGAAAGAGGTTTTGTAAACACATCAGCAACTTGATCAATGCTTGGAATATGGTTAACTTCAAGCTCTTTAGCAATGACCTTTTCCCTTACAAAATACAAATCCAACTCCATATGTTTGGTTCGGGAATGAAGAACCGGATTAGCAGAGAGAGATATGGTACTCATATTGTCACACCATAGAGTAGGTGGATATCTGAAATGGACCTTTAATTCAGAAAGCAGAGATTGCAACCAAAGGATTTCTGAGGTGGCATTAGCTAGACTTCTGTATTCTGCTTCGGTAGATGATTTAGAGACAACATGTTGCTTCTTTGAAGACCAAGAGATCACATTTCTTCCAAGGTAAATACAATACCCGGTTGTAGACCTTCTATCACACAAGTCATTTCCCCAATCTACATCACAAAAACCAGTGAGACTTAACACCTTTGAGCCCTGCATCAAAATCCCTTCGTCTGTAGTCCCCTTAAGGTACCTCAAAATTCTTTTAACTGCCTTCCAGTGTTGATCAAGTGGGCTTTGCATGAACTGACAGACTTTATTGACACTAAAAGCAATCTCTGGACGAGTGATGGTAATGTACTGCAAGGCCCCTACTATACTCCTGTACTCAGTGGCATTTTCTATTGGATCTCCTTCATCTGAAGTAAGTTTCAAGCTGCTGATCATAGGTGTGGGCAGAGGTCTAGCATTATCCATCTTGGCTTTCTAAAGCAGGTCTTCTATGTACCTTCTTTGAGATAGTTGAAGTCCCACATTTACAGCTTTGACTTCAATTCCTAGGAAATAAGAAAGTTGGCCAAGGTCTTTCAAGGAAAAGGAACTGTTTAGGACAACAACCAATTTCTCAATCTCTACTTCGTTGCTTCCTGTAATTATAATATCATCAACATAGATCAAGATTAACAAAGTTGACGATTTTGAGGTTTTCATAAAGAGAGAGTTATCTACCTTGGAACAATCAAACCCCATATTCACTAGTGATTCTTTTAGCTTGTCATACCAGGCTCTTGGGGCCTGTTTCAAACCATACAAAGACTTGTGAAGTCTGCAAACCAGATGTCCATCCTCTTTAGTTTCAAACCCATTTGGCTGCTCCATATACACTTCTTCCTTCAACTCCCCATTCAAAAAAGCATTATTGACATCTAGCTGTCTTAGACACCATCCAAAAGAAAGAGCCAGAGTGATGACAACTCTGATTGTAGTTGGTTTAACAATAGGAGAGAAGGTCTCATTGAAGTTAAAACCTATTCTTTATAGGAACCCTTTAGCAACCAATCTGGCCTTGTACTTCGAAATTGTCCCATCAGAATTCCTTTTAACCTTGAACACCCATTTGTTTCCAATAGCTTTTCTATCTGTAGGAAGGTTCACAAGAGACCATGTTTTGTTCTCAACCAAAGCATTGTACTCTTCTTCCATTGCACGTTTCCAGCTTTTATCAGCAAGTGCTTTTGCAAAATTGTTAGGTTCCTGTATAACAGAATCAGAAATCATGGCTTTTGGTTTATAAATTCCATTCTTAGAACGAGTCACCATAGGATGGATCTGTTCATTTTTTTCAATACCTGTAACATCATTGACAATATGAGGATGAACTGATGGCTAGATAAGAAAATTTGAAGACTCACTTTGGGAATTTTGAAAAGAAGAAGTTTGTTGTCTGCCAGATGAAGGATCTGCATCAGTTGTGTCTTCTGATCTATGATCAGAGAGACTTGAATTTGTGTGTATTGTAGATTGATGATCGATAATAGAAGGCTTGGACAAGTCAAGTAAGGGAAAAAGGGGCTGGTGTAGAATCAGGAACTTGCATAATAGGCTTGTTGGTCTTTTCACTGTAAGGAAAAACATATTCATTAAAAATAACATGCTTGGAAACATAGATATTTCCCTTTTCATCAAGACACTTGTACACTTTGTGTTTGGTACTATAGCCTAGAAAGGTGCAGGGTAGAGATCTAAAGTCAAATTTGTGGGAATTGTAAGGTCTTATGTGCGGAAAATATTGACAGCCAAAGACCTTAAGGAGAGAGTAATCGAGTTTAGTTTTGTGGAGTACCTCAATTGGAGTTTTCTGCTGAAGAACTGTAGTTGGTAATCTGTTGATGAGATACACGGCAGAAGAGAAAGCATCTGGCCAAAAAGAGAGAGGTAAAGAGGACTGAGCAAGGAGAGTTAAGCCTAGCTCTACAATATGTCTATGTTTCCTCTCTACAATGCCATTTTGTTCTGAGGTATGAGGACAAGAAACTCTATGTACTATGCCATGTTTGTTAAAAAATGAGGAGAATGCACGAAATTCACCACCCCAATCTGATTGGAAGGTTTTGATTGTGGTGTCTAAAGTGTTTTCAGCTTGAGTTTTGAAATGAATAAAGGTCTCTAAGGCTTCTGACTTTCTCTTAAGAAAATATATCCAAGTAAAATGAGAATAGACATCAACAAATGTTATATAGTATCTGAAACCAATGGTAGATAGAATAGGCGAAGGTCCCCAAATATCAGATTCAACAAGTTGTAAAGGTCTAGTATACTTAGTTTCAGATTTTTGAAAGGGAAGTTTGTGGCTCTTGCCCATTTGACACGAAACATAGAAGAAATGAATGTCTTTATTGATTTGAAAATGAACTTTATAATTATTTAGAATCTTAGTAAGAATACTAAATGAGGGATGGCCTAATCTTTTATGCCAGAGATCAACAAACAGGTTGTTATTCTTTTTGGTGACATCTTGACTGGTTGTAGGATTGGTTTCTGAGACTAAGGCTTTAGATGGTTGACCAGATGCATTCGTTCTTTCATCTCTCAGATCAAACCTATACAGCCCCTTATGTAGAACTCCTCGAAGCAGGATGGTTTTTGTTACCTGATCTTTCATAAAGCAGGAAGAAGAGTTAAACTCAAAAATAACATTTTTATCTTTAGTAAACTGAGAGACACTAAGAAGATTTTTTGTTATCTTAGTGACATGTAGAATGTGTTTAAGAGTGAGAGATTTTGAGGGTTTTGAACAAGAAATATAAGAATTGCCAATGTGTTTTATAGATAGGCCTGTACCATTACCCATGTGAACCTTTTGAGTACCATTATAATCTGATCCATAGGCCATGTTCTTGAAATCATTGGTGATGTGGTTTGTGGCTCCTGAGTCGAGATACCAGCAGTTGTCACCCTGATTGTCTCCACATGTCAACATGGCTTCTAGTGGGGCATTCTCTATGAGCAGTTCTTCATGTGCCTGAGCGAAGTTGGTACTATTCTGACCAAGATTGCTTGTTTGTCTAGAATTGGAGGTATTGCCAGCTCCACTACCATGAAAGTTCTGATCAAATCTATAGTAACACTTCAGAACAGTATGCCCAACTTTTCCACATAGTTGACATTGAGGCCTGTTGTTGTAACTTCTACCTCTCCCTCTGCCACGGCTTCCATAGCTGTTTCTACCACCTCCCTGATTTTGATGACCATTCCAGTCAGACCCTCTTCTTGAAAAGTTAGAGTAGTTTGCAGCCATCTCTATAGAGTTCTATTGTAAGATTCTTCCCTCATGAGAAAGAAGGAGGCTGTTGACATGTTGCAAAGTGTAGGGAACTTCTTTGGAGCAGATGATAGCGATGATAGATTCATACTCATCACCAAGACCATTCAAGATAGCAAGAACCTGGTCTGTGTCAGACATCCCATGATCAGCAGCAACTAACATATCAAAGAATCCCTTCATTTTCATCAAATAATCTCTCATAGGAAGAGGATCTTTCTTGAGAGTTTGTATCTGTCTTTTGTAAAACATCACTTTAGCAGTGGATTAAGAACTGAAAAGTTGCTCAATTATGGTCCATATCTGTCGGGAAGAAGAATAACCTACCAATTGTGGCAGGCAACTAGGAGTTATGGAGGCAAGAATCCAAGAAATAAGAAGGCGATCTTGTTTGTGATACGTGATGAACTCAAGGTTGGGGTTTCCTTCGAGCAATCTTGGGGGAATTTGATCCGTGCCATATATGTAATCTTTAAGGCCATACCCAAGAAGGCATTCTCTATTTGGAACTTCCAGAGAAGATAGTTTTCTTCTTCGAGTTTAATGGTGATCAATTGGGAAAGAGGAGTAGTAATAGACCTTAATTGTTCCTCATGTGTGGCCGGGTTACAACTCCTTCTGCTGTAGATTCCTCCGGTCTAATTCTGGTTCTATTGTTCGTCTTTGTCATTGAAGAACACCCAAGAAAAACAAAGTGTGAGCAATAAGCTCTGATACCAAGTTAGAAAAGTAAAAACAAAGAGAAAGTAAAAAGTACTCTCTTGAGTTTTGTATATTGAATAATCTAAAAATAGAGTTACAGAGATGCTATTTATACAAAGGCAAAATAACAGACTTTGTAACTGAAATAACAAACTCAACGGAATTAGTAATCTGTTACAAAGGCTAACTACTTCTAATATCATCCCTTTATCTTTATAACTATATAATAATATTATTTCATTAAAAAGTAATTAAAAATATGAGAAGCTTTTTTAATAACAAGAGTAATGTTAAATATGATAAAATTTGTGATATCACAGATAATATAAAGTGATGTGATAGGGACTTAGGATCCAATAGATTTTGCTAGCAAATAAAATAGTGACAATTTATTTAAGATGGAAAAACATTTTCCCAATAAATGATTATAAAATCTAACTAATAATCATAACTAAAAAAATTAACAAAACTATGACAAAATTTTAAAGTTGGTTTAGTATAGTTTAGTTTTTTAGATTATAAAATTTGATTTTTGGTTTTTAATTTTTAAAAAATAATTAATTAAAGATAAATTATATTATTTTAATAAATTTTTTTATTATCTATCAAGTGATTAAAATGTAATAAAATATAAGTCATTAATATAAAATTTAATATTGAATTATTAAAAAAAATAAAAAGAATAATATTTTAATAAAATATTATTTAAATATATTATTCTTCTTTTTTTTTAAATAAAATATTAAAATAAAATTGTAACAATTAATAAATATTAAAATAAATATTTTGTTAAAATATTCATATCATAATAATTTTATCATTATTAAAATCAAATAATTTTAATCACATTATAATTTTATGATAAGAAAAATAATATTTTAATAAAATTATTAAAATCATATTATTTATTTTTAATTGACATTTTTCACTAAAATTAAAAGACTGAAAAATATTTTTTATAATATAAACGAATAAATATATAAAATATATTTTACCTTCCAAAATTTAATAGGAGGACTTAAGCAACCTTTTTCTCTTATTGATAACTGATACAATAGAGAGACTTTCTGTTAAATGACACCTCTGTCTTATAGATTCTTATTTTCATTTAATTTATCTCAATAAACTAATATTATAAGTAAATTATACATAGATTTTAATCTAATATGATTTTTTTAAAGATTTTAATCTAATATGACTTTTCTTTTAGATTTGCATTTATGGGTAAGATTTGTTTATAAACTTATAAGTACTGTGTTTTTTTTTTGTAAAAATATGTTATTTGTTTTTGAAGTCAAGATGTTTGTTAAAATGCATATAAGAAGGTTTTTTTATTTGTTTTGTAAATTGTTGCAATAGAATTTCAAAGACCATTATTATTAAAGAATCACTATTTTAATTACTATAATCAAACGTTAAGTTATATTATAATATGAAACTATTGTTTAAAATTAATATATATCTCCTCACATATATATTAAAGTTACAATAGTCTACAATTTATTGCTTCATATTTAAATATATCATGTATTTAATATTAAGTTTGTTGGTTTGGATTGTAATTTTCCTTTATATTCAATGAAATCATTAATGCTTACTATAAAAAAGGGTAATTTTAGTCTTATTTTGTTATGTTTTTATTTTAAATTTTATGTTTTTTATTTAGATATATTTTTATCGTTCAAAATATGAAAATCTCAAAGTATTAATGATTAGATTATATTGAAGATTTATCATATATCTTATCAATGAAAAGATTTATATGTACATGGTTGGAGAATTCAAAGAACAAAAGAAAAAAAAATACTTGAATACATTTTGTTATTGTATAAATAATAATTTTTATGATCATTTTATATATTTTTATTTTTCTTGTCACTTTTCATTTCATTTATAAGTTAACACAAATAAAAATATTATAATTAATTGTACCATTCACTAATGGTTAAGGAATAATTTTTTTAATCAAACGCTAAGTACTAACTTAAATGTTCAAAAGAAGCTGAATGATTAATAAAGTTAGCATTATGATACTCATGTAAAAAACAACATAATAATTAATCAATATAACAATTAAATTTTAATAAAATTATGGTGGCAGGAGACATAATCTAGAAGAGTTTGAATAATAATTGATGGAAATATCGAAGTATCATATTCTAATAAGACATGCATCGACATAATACAAGAATAAAGGGCAGGCATTTTTGGGAATTTTTATAATAAAAAGATCCCTCCAATGGTGTTAGATACAATGGTTCCTAAAAAGAAGTAATAAAATATTGAAAAAAAGGTCAGTTCCTTCCCCTCCTCAGAAAGCTACAATATTTAGATTTATTTAAAAGGTTTATATATTTTAAAGTTTAATTTTGTTAATCTATCATCTAAACTCAAAAAGAGACAGATTAATGTTATTATAATTGAATTCACGGGTAAGCCAATACATCATTAAAAGTAAAACCCTAGCATGACTTTGATCTGGCTTTGGTCTTTGACAATCCCATCTAAATTTTGCGCACATATATATATAACTTGACTTTTTTTTTATTTCGCTTTTTTATATTATTTATTCGGTTTATTTAATTGTAACTTGTAATAATGTAATTGTTAAGGTTATAATGTGAAGTTCAAAGATTCAATTACCAACTTTACAAGCACAAAATGATTACTTAAGAAATTGGTAAGTTATTTAGATAATATGATTTTTAATATCTTATCAATATGAATTTAAATTTGAATCTTATTTGTATAATTTTTTTTTGATAAAAATTAAAATTTTATTAAAAATTGTAACTATTATGTGTTTTGCTCTCATTAATTGAATATAAACCCTCAATTTGAATATCTATAGCTTAAATTAGAGGATGCGTATTAATATCTAAGACCTTTGAACTTATTGGTCATTATTATGTACTCATTTTCTAATTGTATTTTATAAAGCAACCAGCTTTATAATACAGTTAATAAACACATAATATATATTTTTTCAAGTACTTACTATTTGGATTATCCCACCTTGAAAAAAATTTTAAAAATTGTTCTTGAAAACAAATCTTGCAATTCCAGTCTTTCAAATTAAGCTCTGCTATTTCTCTCTCTTTTTTTAAGTGCTAAGTAATATCTCAAATATAAAATTTTAGATCACATTATTTTAAAGCTTTTAGATGATCGACGAAAAAATCAAATAGGTGAAGGCTTTATTCATAGCCAAACATGTCATTAAATTAAGTGTGGGTTAGAACACAAGCATAAATCCTTTAATAATATTGAATTTGGGACTTAGGTGTTTTAGTACATGAATGTATCCATCTAACTCATAATATTTAGATGAAAAATTATAATAATTTAATATGTGTATTTTGATAAAAAATATATTAAAGAATAAATTTTTGAAAGTTAAACAATATTTTGTATGATTATGTTGATGAATGATAATGATTGTTGATGAGTTGTAACTCTTCGTAAAAATTTATGATTATTAGTGAAGGATCGTAACTCTTGGTAATAAAAAAAATCGAGAAAAGTACATGATTTTTTTTCTTTACTCTACCAAAGACAAAAACAAAAATAGACTTTTAGATTGTGAATATATAAGTTCTAATCCTTTTTGCATTAGAATTTTTTCCATTGATTATGTTAGGAAAAATATTGAGTATAATCCGTCTTTATTTATTTGTGAAAGTCATTTATCAAATATTGAGATACAATTGTCATTATTATATTGTTAATTGTTCTACCTTGATATTCGAGATAGGTTATGAGTTTTTCGTGCTTGTTTATATTTTGAATGTGTGAAATGTGAATAATTAAAAAAAACGTAAACTTTAATTAAATGAGTTGTTTGGTTTCTAAAGAATCGAAAGTTATACCATTAAAATTTACATTTCATAAGCTTTCTAGAATTATATTATTTGAAATTTTTTATTAAATCATGAATAGTAAGAAAATTTTAATTTCTTAACATTTTATTTACGAAACATAATTATGAATACGAAAGTTTTCATAAATAAATTTTCTTATATATGTTCATATTATTGGTTCCTTTTATTTGTATAGTCTTGAATTTAAGACATATATATGTTATTTAATGAGAAACTTGATATTAAATATCAAAATAAAGCATATCATGTATTTATATTTAAATTTATGCACCAGATCAAATTGCATGAAATTTATTAAAATTATAAAGTAATTATTCTATATTACAATTGGTGCATAATATACATGTAATATGCATTTAGAGATTGTCATAACTATGGTGAAGTCGTAATCTTTAATAAAATATTATAAAAATTAATGATATATGTTAAAGAGTCTTGACCTATGATGAAAAGTCATAACTTGGTTGTGATTCTATGTGAATAGTCATGATTTTTGGTGAAAAGTTATGATTCTTATTGAATGATCGTGATTGTTAGTAAATGGTTATGACTCTTGGTGAAGGATTATAACTCTTGACAAATTGTGACGGTTGATGAGTACATTAACTCTTGATGAATAGTCATGACTCTTAGTGAAAATTCATGACTGTTGATGAAGGATCGTAATTCTTAGTGAAAAGTTATAACTCTTGGTGAAAGGTTGCAAACTCTTGATGAAAATCATGACTCTTTGTGAAAATATGATTATTTATTCAAGGTTTTAGGATCCTCTAAGTTCAACGTTGTTTCTTGAATTTTGACTTTAACCCATCTCATTTGTCTATGGTTTCAAAGTCATCCAAGTTTAACTTCTAAAACAGACTTACACCACGATAAAGTTTAGAGAATTTTATTTCAAGTTTAATCAAACTCATATTTTAACAATTAATCTAAGACAAAAACCATAGAATCTGATATCATTTGATAGGCCTAGTAACTCACGTAAGTTTTCATAAGACAATGAGCTCTTATTTCAAAAATATTAACCAATTTGGTTTGATTTATGTATTTAATAAACTCATGCTTTCATTTATATTTTATTAACGTAAAACTTGTTTACTCTTTACTTCCCAATAAGTTAAAATAATACCTTGTACCAAAAAAAATAATTAAAGTAACAATATTTATATAAATATAATTATTTTAATCCTCGTTTAATACCGGGTCCTAAACTCAAATTAAAAAATCATTTTAAGAAATTTCATGGGACAGAAAGTGTCCAAAAAAGAAGGCGGCCCAATCTGTAAATCCAAAAACACAAGGCCCGTATGAATGACTATCGATTTTCTTCACCGTTGTAGGTTATTTGCAGAATCGCCCCACTTCTGATTTTCAAATTACACAGGTTTTGATTACGTATAAACGGGGTTGTCAATTTTTTTTAGATGGGGATTATCGATGAATAAAGATAATAAAATAGAATGACATGGCTTAGGGTTGAAACATATTTTGACACCTTGACTGTTTTGCTCAATTGGGCCTGTTTTTCCTTTGGTTTATGCTATTACTTTCTTCTAGTTTATTTGATTATTTCTTGGTAGCCTTCTTGCCTGAACGCAAGATTGGTTTGTTATTTGGGCGCTGGACCTTCGGTTCCAGTTTTGGTCATACTTTAGTCCCTTGGTTCTTACCTTTTAAATATACACGAGACTGAAGTGTTCTCATATTTAGGCTTAGGTGCTTAACTATAAGATAAGTGATTAAAGTTTCCTATTAGGGACTAAAGTGTCTCTGAAAAGTTAAGAACTAATAGATTACATTTTAGTTGATTAGAGAAGAGAAAGTTTAGATTGAGATATTTCTTTATATTACATAATGAGGAGAGCATTTACAAATATATATAACTGAGATTGTTAGAACTTAACCACTCACATGAGTGTGTAGCCGAGAATAATAATCAAATGTGATGTAATACACTACATTACAATGCATATGATCCTGTGTAGTGTAGTACACCTTAGTACAATGCATACAATGATATCTATTACCTTTTGGTTTTAATGGAACAAAACTACTGCTCAGGAAGTGGTTTGGTAAAAATATTTGCTAACTACTTAGTGGTAAGGGTATACCTAATGTCTAATTCCTACCATGCAACACAAGATTGGTGGCAAGTTGTTGGGCACTTATATTATCACATAAAAGAACTAGTGTGTAAGACATGTTTACATGTAAATCAGCTAGCAAATATCTTAACCACGTCACCTTCGAATCAGCCATGGCGAGGGCTTTGTACTCGGCTTCAGCATTATTGCAAGCTACCACCTTCTGCTTCCCAACCATCTAAGACACAAGTGAATCCTTAATGAAAATGCAGAAACTACTAGTGCTTCTTCTGTTATCAACAGAGTTGGCTTAATTTAAATCAGAGAAACCAACTAGGCCAAGAGACGATTACTTCGATAAGATAATGCCATGATGAGAAGAGCCTGCTAGATATCCCAATAACCTCTTGAGGGATTGCCAATAGATAGTGATTGGTGCCTGTTAAAATTGACATAATTTTTCAATAGTGAAGGCAATTTTAGGATGAGTAAGGACATAGTATTGCAAACTCCTAACAAGTTACCTATAAGTGGTTGGATCATCTAATAATTCACCATCAAACTTAGATAACCTTGTATGGGAGGACATAGGAGTGGAAAGATGCTTAGAGGAATTGAGTCTTGCCTTGTTCTTGTATAAACCTCATGAACAAGTTCACCATTAAAAAATGCAGTGTTGACATCAATTCGCTTTATGACCCAATCAAATGTGAGTGTAAGAGTTAGCACAACACGCACTGTTCGGGGCTTGACGACAAAGAGAATGTCTCTAAGTAGTCAATACTATGTCTCTACCTTTAATCCTTTACAACTACACATGCCTTATACTTGTCAAGAGAGCTGTCACTTTTGAGCTTCACCCTAAATAGTCATTTGTAGCCAATAGCCTTCTTACCAGGTGGAAGAGGAACCAAACCCTATGTGTTATTGTCTAAAAGAACTTGAAACTCCTTTTTCATTGCCTCTTTCCACTTAGGGATACATTTGGTTTCTTCATAACATGAGATTATGGTAAGATGAGAGAGGAATTGCTAAAAAGATAGAGCTATTTAGGCTTATGTATACTAGATTTTTCTCGAGTTTGCATAGGGTGAGCATCGATGATTGGTGGTGCTAAGTCAATAGGTAAGTCAACATATGGTTCAATAGGTCTATAAGAACCTATAATGTCAATACAAGGAGGATGGGACATATGTTGTGACTAAACATGGGTTGAAGAGATAGGTTTTGGTGAAGGGTTAGAAAAGGATTGAGCACCATCAGGCATTGTCAAAGGTGAGGAAAGAGACAAAATAGGACTAGTTGGAAGAGAAAGTGTTGTTGTGGGACAAGTAGCCTGAGCATTATCAGATAGCACATGATCAATTCTAGACACAGGTTGAACACTAAGAGATTGAGTAGGCATAGGATGCTCATTTTCAATAGTGGCTAGTGTTTGGCTAGGGACACGAGAGGGAAAAAGTAAATGTTTAGGGTCCAAAAAGGTGTAGTAGCTATCAACAATAGCAAATTGAGGATTAAGGGAATGAAAGCATTGTTCATCGAATAAAACATGCCTACTAGTATATAATTTTCCAACGATTGGTTCTAAGGATAGGTGTCCTATCTTTTGATGGGCATATTCTAAGAAGATGCAGTTGAGTGATAGAGGTTGAAGTTTATAAGAGTTAAAAGGTCTAAAGCAGGGAAAACATTGATATCCAAACACATGCTAGAAGACATAGTCAAGTTGTTTGGAATACAATGTTGTATAAAAGAAGATGCAAACTCAACAGTCTTAGATGAGAGTCTGTTAGACACAAAGATAGCAATTCTACAGGCATACACCTGATACCTCACATAGAGATGAAATAGTAAAACATGGCCCTTCTTTACAACTCTTATTAATCGAGACTCAATAGCCCTATTTTGTTAAGAAGTGTAAGGGCATGTGATGCGATGAATCAAACCTAAGTGTGCGAGCTTGCTATCAAAAAATATAAACTCACCACCCCCATTAGTTTGGATAGATTTCAACTTAGTTGTAAAGTTTCTCTTAATCATGGCCATAAACAAACTAAATGCTTGTTGCACTTGATCTTTGAAAGTAAGAAAATAAATCCACATATATTTATTGTAATCATTGACAATAAAGAGGTAGTAGTTGGCATCAATGTTAGCAAGCACTGGTGATGTCCAAAGATCCATGTAGATGAGATCAAAAGGCTGTGAGGATTCCATGTGCCTAGACACAAGTGGCCGTTTATGATATTTGGCCATAGCATAAACAGAACAAAAAGTTTTTTTATTATTGAAATTTGTACAAGAAGGCAACAATGCACGCTGTACAAGCATACTTATTATAAAATTAAAAGGGTGAGCTAACCTTTGATGCCAACCATTTATATCTATAATATGATTACTAGAGAAAACATAAGGCATACCAAAAAAATTACTACCTAGTTGATGAGCACCAATCAAGCCATATTGAGCTTCATCCTGTGCCAAAACCTTTTATGCCTTTTTGATACAAAAAGAGGCAACATTAAACTCCACACTAATACCATTATTAGAACAGACGATGGAAAAAAGATGGTTACTGAAAACATAAGGTGTGTGAAGAACATTGGAAAGATGTAGGTTATGAGGATGTACATTTTAAGTTGTTGTGGCCATGATGAAGAATAGATAAGGAAGATTCATTACCTGTTGTAACTTTATCATGTTCAGTGTATGTCTCAGGCTACTCAATGTTGTTAGCATCGTTAGTCAAGTGATGTGTTGCATTAGAATTCAATAATTAAGGTGTAGATATTGGTGTAGGGGAATTTGCTATGGAGGATGAGGAAAAATTTACTAAGGCATTTTGTGATTGACCATGAAGCAGATCTCTCAGCTTGAAGCACGTGTTGGCTGGGTGGCCAGACTTGTTACAAATTTAACAAGTGACCTTAGGTGCATTAGGATTGCTTGGTCCATTCTTTTTTCCTTTATAACCTTCATCCTTATCACCACTCAAAGGATTCATCTGGTTGGATTGACTTTGTTTGAGATTGTTTGAGAAAATCATGAATGTTCTAACCAGACCTTGAGGTACTTGAGTTATTCTACTTGGAGTCTAAGATGAATTCTTCAATTGCAAACTAGAAAGACTAGCAACATTAAACTAAAACAAGGCTTGGTTCTCTAGATTGATGCCCAAGAATCCTCTCATATGACAAAAGCAAGCTATGAACCTCATCAAATTTCATAAGGCCAGATTTCATAGACAATGATGAAATAAAAGAATTGTACGAGGAATCCAAATCACGCACAACACATAGAATTAGATCTCTCTTAAAAACAAATTCACTTATAGCATTTAGTTGATTTGATATGTTCTTGATATGCAGAAGAAAATCTTCAATTGTTAAACCTTCTTTGCAAAGAGTCTGCAATTGAAGTTTTAGATCCATTACTTGAGTATGAGAAAGGATCAACAAATTGTTTTGTCAATGCAGTCCAATACTCAGTGGCTGTGGATTTGACAATTCTATTAAGTCTAGACCATTCAGAATGATCTGGATTTGATAGACTTGTTCTAGAAAGAACATATGGTGGAATTGGATAAGAAAGACCTATAATCATTTCAAGACTATAGACAGTGGCAATTGCCATGATGTGTTCACGCCAAAGTAGGTAATTTCCACGATCAAATTTGAACGGGAAATTGAGACTAATTGGAGGAGCTGAGTATGAAGGCTTGGAGCATTGCGGAAGCATTTCTGTAGAAACTGTATTTTTGGAACTATTAGCCTCCATTGTTGTAGTTTGTTGAGGAGTGTTGATCAAGCCTTGCTTTGATAACATAGTTGATTAGAGAAGAGAAAGTTTAGATTGAGATATTTCTCTATATTACTTAATGAGAGAGCATGTACAAATATATATAGCTAATATTGTTAGAGCCTAACCACCCATACGGGTGCCTAACTACCTAACTAAGAATAATACTCAAATGTGGTGTAGCACACTACATTACAATGCATATGATTATGTGTAGTGTAGTTTACCTTAGTACAATGTATACAATGTATACAATGTATACAATGCATACAATAATATCTATTACATTTCCCTTGTTATTTACTTAAATATATATTATGTGACTTGGAGATTGCTATAAAGCTCCTTAATTTAAGGAGAACATTAAGGAGCAAAACATGGAGCAAAACAAGGAGTAAAACATTGAGCAAAATATGGAGCAAAACAAGGAGCTTAATTCAAAGATCAATTCAAGGAACTATTAATTTAATGAGTAATTCAATGAGTGAATTTTCCTATAAATAGATTTGTAATTGTAATGAATTAAATAACCAAGTGTTCATTCTAATTGAGAGAAAAACTTAGAAAGAAAAGCTTTTGTGAAAGAAAATTGAGAGTAATTTTCTTGGATGTAATTGGGTTGTGGGTTGTGGGTTGTGAGTTGCGAGTGTTGTAAACACCTTGTGTAATTTCTCCCCTTTCAGTAAAAAGATCTACAGTAGGTCCGGAAACGTAAGCAAGATTGGTAGAACTCTGTTATCAAATTTGTGTGTTATTTTTCTTGCTTTCTCATAAATTTGGCTTATCGGAAATTTGCATAATTTTCCAACAATTGGTATCAGAGCTTTTGGCAATTTCTGTCAATTTCCTGCATAATTTTAGCATATGAATAGTAAAATTTGTCGACGATATTTGTTTGTTGACGGAGGTGTTCTAATAAACGGTGGTTTGTAGAAATAGTTAGAAACAATCTAGAGGAAGTCAGATTTGAGTGAGAGCAATGGCTGCAGATGAAGGAAGGATGAAACTCGAGAAATTTGATGGCACAAATTTCGAGTTCTAGAAAATGTAGATAGAGAATTATTTGTATCAAAGAAATTTGTATTAACCTCTCTTAGGGAAGAAGCCAGAGGCTATGAAGGAAGAAGATTGGAAAAGACCACGGTGGGTCTTATGACAGCTCTCTCCAATATGTATGAGAAACCATCGGCCTTAAACAAACTGCACTTGATGAGGCGTTTATTCAATTTTTGGATGATGGAAGGCGTATCGGCAGCTCAACATCTCAATGAACTCAACACAGTCACAACCCAGTTGAGTTCAGTTGAAATTGAATTCGATGAAGAAGTACGAGCATTGATACTTTTGTCTTCTCTACTAGAAAGTTGGAATGCTACTATCACTGCTGTGAGTAGCTCGTCAGGAAGCAATAAGTTGAAATTTGACAATATTCATGATCTGGTTCTCAGTGAAGAGATCCAACGTAGAGAGTCGGGTGAATCATCAACCTCTTTAGTTTTGCATACAGAGTCAAGAGGAAGAGATTTAACTAGAGGGAATGGACGTGGCAGAATAGACTACCAAGGTAGATCTAAGGACAGGAGCTCTAAATCTAGGAATCCTAATAATTCCCATAGCTTGAAGACTATCGAGTATTGGAATTGTGGGAGAACCGGGCACTACAAAAATCAGTGCAAGAGTGCACCGAAGGACAAACAAGTGAAGGCAGAGCCAAATGTTACTTCCACCTTAGGAGGAGATGGAAAAGATGATGCATTGATATGCTCTTTGGAGAGTAACGAAGAATCTTGGGTGTTAGACTCTAGAGCATCGTTCCATATTACTTCACAAAAATAATTCTTCGAGAAATATGTCCCCAGAAACCTTGGAAATGTATATGTTGGTGATGATCAACCGTGTGCTATTATTGGCAAAGGTTTAGTGAAGATTAAGTTGAACGAGTCTGTTTGGGAACTAAAGGATGTAAAGCATATTCCCGACTTAAGAAAGAACTTAATCTCAGTAGGGCAATTGGCTAGTGAAGGTTACACTACGATCTTCCATGGTGATGATTGGAAGATTTCAAAAGGTGCAATGATGATTGCTCGAGGCAAGAAAAGTGGCACTCTTTACATGACAACAGGAGCACGTTGTCGATCGAAATTGCGGCAAGTAATGAAACACCAAATCTGTAGCACTAGAGACTAGGCCATATGAGTGAGAAAGGGATGAAGATTATGCACTCAAAGGGAATACTTCCAGGTATAGAGTCAGCGGAGATAGACATGTGTGAAGATTGCATACTTGGAAAGCAAAAAAGAGTCAGCTTTCAAACAAGTGGTAGAACCCCAAAGAAGGAAAGGTTAAAGCTTATCCACTCTAATGTTTGGGGACTAATGACTGTCTCATCCATTGGTGGGAAATACTACTTCGTGACTTTCATTGATGATCACTCTCAAAAGGTATGAGTTTACTTTCTAAAGCATAAGTCTAAAGTATTTGAGGCTTTTAGAAGATGGAAAGCTATGGTGGAAAATGAGACAGGTTTGAAGATCAAAAAGCTCAGAATCGATAATGGTGGTGAATATGAAGACACCAGATTTCAAAATTTCTACTATGAGCACGGGATCAGAATGGAAAGAACTATGCTAGGCACGCCTCAAGACAATGGTGTAACTGAGCGTATGAACCAAACGTTGACAGAAAGAGCCAGAAGCATTCGTATACAGTCAAGTCTACCGAAGCAGTTCTGGGCTGAAGCAGTCAACACTACAGCTTACTTGATCAACTGAGGCCCATCTATTTCATTGGAGCATAGAATACCAAAAGAGGTATGAAGCAAAAAAGAGGTAAAACTATCACATCTAAAATTTTCGGTTGTGTAGCATTTGTGCATATTAGAGATCAAGGCAGGAATAAGCTTGATCCCAAATCTAAGAAGTGCACCTTCATCGGCTATGGTGAGGATGATTTTGGCTACCGCATTTAGGATGACAAAAACAAAAAAGTGATCCATAGCTGATCGGAGAGAACCGACATCACCGATCCTACTGATAATTTGGTTTTATATTTATAAAACTCTCGCAAGTGCATGAATCATTTTGTAGAAAATGATAAGTATACTCCCAAGGTCGATCTAAGGAAGGAATGTATGTGGTTTTTAATTTATTATTCAAAATTTTAAAAATGAAATTAAATCCTAAACATCCTATCACGATATTTTGGGGTTTTGGGGTTTTTAATCTACTAACATAAAAATAAACATAGATTCAAATTCAATAAATATTTATACAAATTTTATCATTTATAATAGTGGAGTATTTATGGATATAATAACTAGGTTAATTATGTTTGCTCATATTATTTAGGTTGTTAAAGATATGAATTGATATTTATTGATACCTATGGGTGGGGTTGATAACTAATTTGGTTAATTAAATTAATTGCTTTTTCTAAGAGATTGAAAATGAACCATTTAAATGTCACATTTGGTGGGGTTAGACAGTTTAAACTTTATTCAAGGTGTCCAAATTAAACCTAAGAATTTAATTATCTGAGTACTAACTTTCAAGTTTTAAAACCACTACTGAAAACATGTTGTCAATACATTTTCACATAATAATTCTTATAAAAACTTTTGAAATAGAGCTTCACTCTGACTACCGGGCGATTGTACCAACAAATAAAATAGCACTACTCTAAATTAGACTGGATAACTAAACCTTAAAATCAATTTTCAGATTTAAGTTTGTAATGAAAAATAATATATTTCTCTCTAACATTCTTAATATAAAGTCTTGAATAAAAACAAAATCAATTCATTTTAGAGATTTTCACCTATTTAATATTTCCCAAGCATAAGAACGGTATTATTATATCATGTTTACAAACAGCCAACAATGTTAAATTTAATCACAGATAAATTAAATATAACATGTAAAAATAAAACATAAAAAATAACTGCAAAGAAAATAAAATCCTTACAGTACTTTGATGCTAACTCTGTTGGTGGAAAACCTCCAAACGAAATTTGTACTCCCATTTATTGAATCAAAAAGCAAATAAATTACAAAAACATAATTAGTTCTTCTCAAAAAGAGAAGAATTCTAAAACTAAGAGAAACTAACTAAGGAAAAACTAAAAACTAAGAAAAACAAAGAAATGAGAGAAAGAAAGAGAAGAGAAGATGTTTTGAGGTGTGTTTTGTTATGAAGAGAATGTGGGTATTTATAGGTGAGGATGGGGAGAAAAAGTGGGTGAAAAAATGATAAAAAATGATGGAAACGTGGAGTAGTAAATGCTGACGTCATGCTGACGTGGGGCGGCGGTGTGTGCGGACTGGATGTTGATGGGCGCAGGTGCACGCGGACTGGGTGGTGTGCTGGGACGACGCAACTGGGCTGTTGCATGCGCGATTTCCTCCTTTTTGACATTTTTAACCCAATTTTTCCATATTTTTTTATTCTCATTTATTTTTGAATATATTTGTGATGTATTGTCTCTAGTATTCCTCTTTGAGTCTTTAAGTTACGTTTTTAAGCGAAAATACCTGTGATTCCAAAAAAGACAAATTTATATAAATATATGATAAAATCATATAAATATATATATATTTAATCAATTAATGTGCATAAAATCATGGTAATTTTAGTACTTTTTGAGCACTCATCAATAGTAGAGATGTGATTTTCAATGAAAAAGTGATGTATAAGGACATGCATAAAACAGACACCAACGACTTAAAGCAGAATGAGTCAGTATTTATAGATGCAGATGATGTCCCAGATAGTTGCATGAAGGAACCAATTGTAGCAAGTCCTCAACTAGAGGAACTCGTTGGACAGAGTAGTGCGTAACAATTCGACACACCACAACCTCTTACTACAACTCCTGTATTGAGAAGGTCTTCTCGACCTCATGTGCTTAACAGAAGATATGTGAACTATATGTTGTTGACTGATAGAGGAAAGCATGAATGCTATGATGAAGTTTGTCAGACTCGAGATGCCAACAAGTGGGAGCTTGCCATGAAATTGAAGTTGTGCTCAACTTCAGTTGGTTTGCTAGAGTAACAAGACTAGAAAAGCTGTTGCATTGATCGAAGTGTGAAGACAGATTGAAATCAGTCTTCAAGTGGGAGATTGTTGGGGATTGTTATAAAGCTACTTAATTTAAGGAGCAAAACATGGAGCAAAATATGGAACAAAATAAAGAGTTTAATTCAAGGAACTATTAATTTAAGAAGTAATTCAAGGAGTGAATTTTCCTATAAATAGATGTGTAATTGTAATGAATTAAACAACCAAGTGTTCATTCCAATTGAGAGAAAAGCTTAGAAAGAAAAACTTTTGTGAGAGAAAATTGAGAGTAATTTTCTTGGCTGTAATTGGGTTGTGGGTTGTGAGTTGTAAGTGTTGTAAATATCTTGTGTAATTTCTTCCATTTCAGTAAAAAAATCTACAGCAGATCCGGAGACGTAAGCAAGATTGACCGAACTCCGTTATCAAATTTGTGTATTATTTTTCTATTTTTGTTTTCTCATAAATCTGACTTATCGAAAATTTGTATAATTTCTCAACATCTTACCTATTCACTGACCATATTTGTTAAGTAGGTTTGACATGCCAGCTGCGATATCACTCCAGAGTTGCAGAAAGATCTTCAGTTATTGAAGGTGTGGTAGACTTTACCTTGCTATTAAATAAAACCTTATATCAAGTCTTTTACTTTATTTTTGCTTATACATTGTGCATTTCATATGCTGTTTAAATGTAATATTCTGCACCATTGTTTGCAAAACATTGAAATATAGAAAAAAAAATTGAACGATTGTGTTTTGTCGTTGTGAGTTGGGATACCTTATATAGTCTTGTGTCTTAAACAGAAGGAACAAAACATTGTTGTTTTTACTTAAATTATCACAATTTTTTGACATTATTGTAACTATGATTACTTATTTTGTTATTTTGGAATTGGTTTCAGTTGTAAGGAATGCAATGGATCCAAAGAGGCACTACGATAAGGGTGACTTAAGATCAACCAAGTATTTCCAGGCAAGTGTAGAGTTTCATAGTTATTTAGTGGCATAAAGGTCATGTTTAGTTCTTTATGAAAATCGTCCTCAAAATTATGACAATGGTTATTTTCTTTATAAATCAGGCGGTCACAGTGATAGAATCTTCATTTGATTTCTTCTGGGGAAGATTAACAAAGAAGGAGAGAAAGGCAACACTTGCAGATGAGCTTCCTTCTAATCATATATATGCTTCATGAGTACAGGCGAGATTAGCTTAAAAACAAGTATTAGGTGTCAGCAATATCATTTGAATAAATCAAAGAAAAAAGAACTACGTACAGTTTATTGGCTGCTTTGGATTATATAATGGAGTAGGAATTATGAAATGTTGTTTAATTAAGGGTCCGTTTTGAATTTCTTGAGTTATTATTTAAGTGTTTATGCTGTTAAAATTCTATTTCTATTTAAATATTGTTACTCTCGCATGTATAGCAAGATCATTTGATGCTTTGAGCTGCACCTACACCTTCATATTGAATATGATCTACTATTTTGCTTTAACTTCTATTTTCATGGTTATTTGATTCGTAATTGCAATTATTTACATTTTTTAAGTTACTTTAAAGATAAAGTTTGAGGCTTAGGTCTCATCTCGTTAGAAGAAAACACTTTGGTACTTAAAATAGCCTTGTAAACTATAAAATTATGAGCCTATTGTTACATGATAGATGAATATATTAAGTGGTTCTGTAAGTGTCTTAACATTGTTAACATTAGCTATTGAGTTCTGTTAGAAAAATAATTGATTTATTGGAAAATTAGATGTGTATTTTAGAGCTTCCCTTTCCACCATGAAAAGAAACCCTAGGATTATTTACGAATCTCATTCTCTTTTTGAATGTCCAAATTTCCAGTAAGCACAAGGTGCGGGAAATAGAAGAGACAAATCGACCAGCTGATAACGCAAAATGGAAGAGAAAGGGCAAACACTTCAATAAGCTTACAAAACAAAGGAGAGCTATATAGCCTCTAGATAAATGATTTCCAGAAATTGATATTCTTTCTAACAAAACACTCACTAACAGCTGGAGTTTTAGTCTCAGAAACATCATTTGTGTCTTGTATTTTCAACTTTGAAGATATTTCTTTTTATTATGGCTTAAATTTTTCCTTTTCTTTTTTGCATGAAGTTTGCACTAAACAGAGCTCTAACGATAGTAATCAAAAGGTCATATTTTCTTTGGGGAAAAGTCACGTGAAATTTTGTTATTTATAAGTACAATTAGAGACAAAATTCTATTAAATTACAAAATATCACCTCATAATAAATTTGTGACGTAAAGTTGTACACATTGTTTGACGAATCTTTTTGTATTGTTACTGTTTACAAAGCTAACCCAACTCAACTTCTTCCGTGAACATCGTTACAGCGGAACTACTGTTAGCAGTGTTCATGGTTTATATCCTTTATTATTTATTATCTATAATTATTTAAATTTTAATTAAATTTACGAGTTAGTTTTTAAACTTTTAATATGTATAATTATATGTTTAAATTTTTAAATCATAAAATTTAGTATTAAACTTTTAAATTATGGTACATATGTATTCAAATTTCGTATTAGTAAATTATGTATTTTACTGATTAATTTAGGATTTGTATTAATTTTTTTAAAAATTAAAATTAAATTATTAGATTTAAAAAATTTTAAATTAAAGTATAAAATTTTAAATTTTAAATATTTATGTAAATTTATTTAAAATTCGATAAAAATAAAATCATTTATCTTTTACTACATGAGAAACGAAACAATGACGTTTGTGAGATTTCTACGGTAATGAAAAACGAGACCAGATTCCAAGTTCGAAAAACATTTCACACTCAAGGGTCAATCATCGTATCTTTATTGGTGACTAACATATTATTTCACATCAATAACACAACATGAGAGATAATATTGAGAGTGGAAGGACGTGTTTTCTCTCTACATTCTACGTCTTACTGTTCTCCACTATTTATTATAACCAATAATTTTAGATAGTGATATTGCATATATCTTTTTAATAGTAAAAATAAAAATATATCAAATATATATTTTATTTTTATATTAACTATTATTAATATCATTATTATCGAATAAAATTAATTATGATAGTAACGTTTAGATATTTTTTTTTAAAATTCGCTTTCTAAAGCAAATCAAGGTATTATGATGCTCAACTCTGAAAGTCTGGACCATATATTAAAGAACTGTACAGAATATTCAATTTATTGGAAGTGAAAACTCAGCCACTGCTCACTTATCTCTTCTTCCTTCTTTTTTTCAACAGATTTTATCTCTTTTTGAAAATAAAGTACATATGGCCATTTCACTTGTCCCATATCCCATTAATTTTATTCATTTGGGCAGCTTTTAAGTATATGGCCGAATCCCAATACAATACTGTATAGTTGGCTCATGACAAAGGTTCTTGTGAATCCCCCAAACGTGACAAATGGAGGTATGCATCAGTCCCTGCATACAAACAACGCAAACCTGAAAATCCGTGAGAAAATTCACTGCTATGTGTATATGTTGTAGTATAACAAAAGCTATATCAAAGTCAGAAAAATCTAAGGTTTTGTTTGCTTGCATGTTAGTCAAAAGTGCTTTTAGAGCCTTAAAAGCACTTCTGGAGAATCTCTTTTGTTTGATTCAGAAGTGCATTTTTAGTATAAAAAAAGCTTTTAATAGAGTGGCATACTGCAAATAAACAACATGAGCAAACAATCAAAACCCTTGAACAATAATAATCAAAACTTACCATATCCCTCCATAGAGATAATCTGCAAGTCCCCTCCGAAATACCGAGCATACAAACGGCTGATTGGGAGCCCATATCCATATCCAGCCATTGTTACTGCATTGGTTGTTCCAAGATCTGCGTTCTCGTTCAGAGGGTTTTGAGCAGTGCTGTAGAGATATGTGAAAATTTTGTTCAGACCACTTCTTGCTATACCACCACCTTCATCAGAGACCTGTGAAGAAACAGGCCCAACCGATTGAATTAGTATTAGATCGTTTAGGAGGCAATATATTGGAACATATATATATATTCACAGGAAAAACAATAGAACATGTAGCATTTAGAAACCTTGATAGTAACATCCTCAATTCCATCAGCAACTATTATTCTAACTGGAGGGGAGACTCTGTCCGAGTCTATATAACGCTCTTGAACAGCACGCAACGAGTTCTTAACCAACTCAAACACCATAAGATGCAAATGTGATGGAACATATCTGTGAAAGAAACAAGTGTTCACCCATGTGAAATAACAAACTAGCAGAAAAAGGAGCAAATCAAAACTAGGAAAGAGGAAATCTAGGTGATATCAATTCAACCAAGTAATTAGAGAATATATTGTGGTTCATCTAGTGGTATGACAGATAAGACTATACCTCTATGTTTGAAGTCATGTTACTTGAATCATGTATGCCAAAAGAAGAGTAGAGAATAAACTTACGGGAAGGTAAAATCAGGATCCCCGTATATGTTCACATCAGGAGCACTGCCATATTCACATAAGCAAATTGATCGTGCATCTTCGCTGGCATTTCGTGCTATCTCAACCGGGGACATTCTGGTATGGATGTAACCAACGCAGTTAGGAGGAGGATTGGGATTATGCAACTCAACATGTTGACCTGGTATGCATTCACATGTTCAGAGTTCAACCAAAATCTATCAAATTACAGTAGCGTGGGAAGCAAGAAATATAGCTGACCAATTAGCATGCGAATTCCAATTCTTGACATATAGAAGCGATCCAAAAATTGATGGATAGCATCAAGATCCTCATAAGCAGTTCTAGGACTCAATGTTTTCTTCAACTGTTGCACACCCAAAGCCATCATAGGGACCACGTTGTTGTGTCTCACCTTAATTGCTTTGATCATATTTGTGAATTCGTTTTCATCACTTGTATCCTTAATGTCTGGGAATGATCTGAGGTCACGGAACGAATCCAAATACCAATCACGAACCTAAGCAAAATTGCTTATGCAATGTTAGTACCTCATTCAGATATTCAAAATTAAATTCTTAGCTTATCAACTAAGATATATACTACAAATTGATAACATTTGCCTAGCAATTTCAAATACTTAACTCAAATAATACAATCCCTCATCTACAATGTAAATAACCCTGAAACAGAGGATTACACTAAATCGAAGAGACTGCCAAACTAGTACATACAAAATAGAAGATCAAAGCAAAAATATTGAAACCACATAAACAAAACGTACTCCAATTCAGACTCAACCAAGCTTCACAAAGCCCAGGCAAATCCAGTTCGTCCATGGATATTTCTATGAGATCCAGACAAAGAGGATCGATGTCTCAGATTCATATTTTATCCACCAGAAACAAACAATATGTAATAAAATAAAATTTAGGCCCAGAAACCAGAATCATATTTATTAAACAAAAGTAAACAAGAAAAAGAATAAGAAAATCGCTCAACTTTTCTCATACCTTATTTTCCCACGATGTCCCAGAAAAATAATAAATAAAAAAGTACATGTAAGACCTCAAAATTTCTTTACCATATTAATAAAATATTACCAGAAAGGGAAATAATCAAATAATAGCCAAATTAAATCAACTATAAATCAATTCAGTATGACCCGACACAAAAAAAAAATGAACCCAGAACAAAAATCGAAAATCCAAACCGAAATTATCGAAAGTTAAGAGAAAATGAAGTGTTACCTTCAAAACGGTGGGCCTCTCAGACAAGCCATAAGGGAGACTCTCGAGTTCAATAGCTCTTCTGGCAATTCTAATGGGAAGTTCTTTGTGAAGAAATTGAGCAGAAATAAGCAAATTCTTGTCATTGGGTTCGGACCCAAATTCCATCATATACCTTAAACTCACCCCAGTTTGCTTTAAACAACCCCATTTGTGAATCTCATCAAGCAAACTCTTCGAAAACGATTCACATGCCTTCTTAGCCGCCATGGCTAAACAATATTTAAGCAAAACTTGAAAGAAGATCCGCGAGGAGGTGGAAGAGGAAGAGAAAGAAGACGAAATGAAAAAATAAAAAAAAACTTTTATAATACTAACTTACAAACCGACCTCCTCGTAACGAAACTAAGAAAGAAATCATAGCAACAAGAAGAACAACATTCCAACGTCCCTCCTCTGAAATTCAAAACAAATTCAGAGAGTAGAAAAACAGAGGAGAAAGAGAGGAAAGAAATAAGAAGGATGGTTGAATTGGGTTTTCTGAAAACGGGTTAAATTATTATTTTAGAGATTTTTTAGATATCGAGGAGAAAGTGACAATTTAGCGATTATTTTCGTTATTGCAATTTTTTTTCCTTTAAAAAGAATGCTATTATTAATAATAAAGAGTTTCTACATATTTAAATTACATATATTAAAAGGTATATTTAAAAGATTAAAATTGCTTTTCTTAGAGTTTCTTAAGAACCAAAAAGAACTACACCATTAGCATTTTTAGGTACCTAACAAAAGATTGAGTGTAAAAATTAATATAAAATGAGAGATTTTTTTTAAACTGTTTTGCTTTTCAAGATAATGGTTTAGCTTAATTATTCCAACAATTTAAAATTAAATGTGAATCGTTTTTAGTTTTTGTTTTACCGAATAGAATTAGAATGAGAACGAGAATGATAATAGAATTAGAATTAGAATGAGAATGAAAAGGAAAATATATTGTTTGATTTGATTACTGAAATTAAAGAAAAAATCAGTATTATAATGTTTGGTTTACAATTGAAATAAAATGAAAAATTCTATATATTATCTTAATATTTTTATATTCAATAAAATTTAAATAATAAAATTTAATTATTATTTTTTCATCAGACAAAATATATTATTGAAATTATAATTTTTCAAAATAATTATTACTTAAAAATAAAATATATTATTAAAATTATTTTTTTAAATATGATTTAGGGTTAGGATTTAGGGTTGAAATTATTATATTTTCTAAATAGGAATTAAGATTTTTGGTTTTTGGATTTAGGATATTGGGTATAAAGTGTTGGGTATAATGTTTAGAGTTTAAGATTATATTTATGGATTAAGATTTAGGGTTAACATTATTATTTTTCTAAATATGGTTTAAGATTTTGGAGTTTAGGGTTATATTTGTTAGTTGAGATTCATGGTTAAAATTTAAGGTTTTGGGATTTGGAATTTATGATTTAGAATTTAGGATTTCATGTTTAGGATTTAGGGTTTAGGGTATAGAAAATAAGGTTTTATGGTTATATTTAAGGTTGTGGTAAATTGGAACAAAAAATTAATATGAGAATGAAATCATGATTTCTTAACGGGAGTAGAAAGAATTCTTTTTAGGAATTGGTTTTATTATATTCTTATTTTTTAGTTCAATCAGACATAAAATTAAAAAAAAATTAATTTTGATTACATTACAATCTAATCAACCAAATACCATCTTAAAGTAATTATATTTTTAATTGGATAATTATTTAAATTATTAAAATAACATCTTGAACTTGTAATTTTTTCTCATTTATAATTTTGTTAATTACATGTAAATATCTCTTTACTAAAATCTTATAATATTAAATTGTAAAGTAAAATATTTAAAGAAAAATTTATTAAACTATTTATATTTATTTTGTTTGTATCATCAAATTATTTTTTATCTGATTTATATTATCTAATTATTATATTTATATTATTTCATTAATTTTTATATAATCACATCATATATTAATAATATATTTAAAATAACTCATATTATTACTTAAGTATTTAATATGTGTTGTCGTTAACTAATACTATTAAAATGATATAAATAAAAAATTAATAATCAGGTGAGTTAAAAAATATTTCAATAATAAAAGTAAAATAAATACTATTTAATGATATTTTTATAAGTATTTTAATATTTAATTGTTTTAATATTAATTTCTATTATAAAAATATCAATTTTTTATTTTTTAATTATGGTTATGAAATTTATGGATGTCGTGTGTTCGGAGGAAAACTTCCACGCATTACTATGATGATATTATACGTAAATTAATATATTACATGATAGATGCTGAGTGTACATTGTCTTCTAATATATATCACGATTTGATTGATTTGTTTATATATACTTAGCTTGTTTCAAGAGTTACTAAGTCCTAGTAATTATAAAAATACTAATAATAAAACACTACTAAAGAAGAAATAGCCAGCAGAGAATTTTTTAAGGTTGAGACTTAAAGCCTTTCAGGCTCCAAAAAGTTTATTCAAGTTCTATTAAAAAAATTAATTTTAGATATTTTTTTGCCACCAATTTAGCAAAGCTTTTTTTAGCATAATTACAAATATATATATATATATATATATATTTATAATTAATAAAAATAATATACTTAAAATTTATAATCCTAAAAATATTATTTTTTATGATTATTATAAAAATCTCAATATTAAAAAATAATTTAATATATAATTTCAAATTATATATTATTTAAATTAAATTACTATAATTTAAATTTATTTACTGTTCAATATCATCGAATTAAATTATGATTAATATTATTAAGGTGTTATTTTATTTATATAAATTTTAAGGGTGATATGTTTAGAAATTTTTCTAAAATATTTCTTATAATACGTTCAAATTCAAGATAATTAATTTAATTAAGTGTACGAGAGTTAAATATATAAATATATATATATAATTATATTACAAATATATATATATATATATATATATATATATGTGTGTGTAATAATACATGAAGTTTAATCAAACCTAATTTTTGATAAAAATATCTCTGTATGTTTAGATATAATGTATTTTATCTTTTATATTTTATTATTACCTTAATTTTTGTAAAAACTTTAAGCCAAGAACATCTAAAACAAAGATTCTAATAATATTAAGAAACTTAATTTTTAATAAATATTTATTATGTATAATTTTATACATTTTGCATGATAAAATAAAGAGTGATCTTAATCAATAAAATGTCTTATGGTTCAAGCCTTATAATTGAGTTATCAGATAAACATGACTCCAAAATATTCTCAATAAAGAGATAAAAGTCTAATGATGATCCCCTAATTGGTAATTACTATAAAGAAATAATTATGGATAAATGTCCACAATATTACAACAAGATTATCTATATAAGTTAATGATATGTATCAAGTTAATTTTTTTTTCATATATATACTCACATGTGTACACATTCATCATATCTGAGATCTTAAACAAAGAATCACAATTAAATATTATCTTTCATATCAATCACAGAGCGAGATCTAGATTTTCTCTAATCTTCATTATATTGTTACTAACTTAAGCATTGGAGGGTTAAATATCACCCCTAGATTGTGAATCAAGGCGATGTTTGGTTGGAGGGAATGTAAATGAATCAGAATTGATTCCTTCCATTTGTGTGTTTGGTTAGGCTGAATGGAGGGGATGGAATGAAATCGATTACTAAAAGAGAAGGAATCACAATTCCTTCTCCCCCCTTTAGGAATAATGATTTCATTCCCATCTTAAACCCTCACCTCAAATACAACCCTAAACTCAAATCCCAAATCCCCAAACCCAAAACACTAAATCCTAAATCCAAAACCTAAAACCCTAAACCCTAAACTCAAAATCCAAAACCCCAAATCTATAAACCCTAAATCCCAAAACACTAAACCCTAAATCCCAAATCTCAAATCTTAAATCCCAAAATCCTAAACCTTAAAACCTAAATCCCAAAATCCAAAACCCTAAACCCCAAATCTCAAAACACTAAACCCCAAACCTTAAAACTTAAACCACAAAATCTTAAACTCTAAAACCTAGATTCCCAAGCCTTAAACCCTGAATTCTAAATCCCAAAACCTAAAACCCTAAACCTCAAATCCATAAACCTTAAACCATAAGCCCTAAACCCTAAACCCCAAATTCCAAATTCTAAAACCCTAAACCCTAAATCCAAAATCCCAAATCTAAAACCCTAAACCCTAAATCCAAAATCCCAAATTCTAAAACCCTAAACCCTTTTTAGAAAATAATAATTTTAACTCTAAACCTTAACCCACAAATATAGCCCTAAACCCTAAACCCTAAACCCCAAATCCTAAATCCCTAAACCTTAAATCACAAATCCCAAACTTGAAAACCCTAAAACCTATTTAGAAAAATAATAATTTTAATAATATATTTTCTTTTTAATTAAATAATAATTATTTAGAAAAATAATGATTTTAATAATTTATTTTGTCTGACGAAAAAATAGTAATTAAATGACATTATTTGAAATTTACTGAATGTAGGGGTATTAAGATAATTTACAATTTTTTCCATTCCATTTTAGTGGCAAACCAAACACTATAATCTTGATTTCGAGCTTGATTCCAGTAGTTAAACCAAACAACATTTTTTCATTTCCATTCCATTCCATTTCATTCTCATTCTCGTTCTGATTCCGATTTCATTCTACGAACCAAACACCACCTAAGGTTCTAATGGTTTGTTTAATCTTGTAGATTCACAGAGTATAGGCTTACTTGATGTAAATAAGCATTAATAATATCTTATCCTTATTTAAAAAAAGATGTATGCACATTTTAAAATAATTTTAAAATTTAAGAATTCAATGCTTATTATATTAATTATATATATCTTGATTAAAAAGTTTTTAACCTAATAAATCTTCAATTGAATATAAAGAATATTATTTTTGTTTTTTTTATATTTTTTGTTCAACCATTATAGTCCACTTTAAAAAAAAATGCTCACTAACAATTAAACTATGAAAAGACTTGAAATTACATCCCATTATTATTTAAAAGATAAAAATAATTTTAAAATTTTTAAAATAAATTATAAAAAAATATTGATTTAAACAAACAATAAATATGAAACAATATTTCATTTTATCTCTTTATGTACTCCTCATCTTTTACATTTTTTTCTTTACTTTATTAATTATTCTTATTTTTTAATTTATTTAAATAAAATCGTATTCATCTTTATTATTTTATTACTATTTTTTCTCATATATTATGAGTTTTTTCTCATATATTATGAGTTTTTAGTAGTTTCATATTTCATGAATTGTGTTCCTTGTGTATTTTTTAATCTCATTTGCTTTCAAAATTTATCTAATAACCTTGCATTTGAAAAATAAATGCAAAGTAGTTTAGTAAAATTATATAAAGGACAAAAGGAGGGAAAATCCATACCTTTCTTTACAAATTGGAAATGAACAGAAAGAATATCGTGTGAGCATTACCACAAAAAATTCTTCAACTTATTAGGTAGTTTCATATTTCATATTAGTTTCCAACATCTTGAATCACTCTCATTAGTCTTGGTATCAAAATTTGAAGCTTTTGTTACCTCATTGAAGACATCGATTCCGAAGCCTAACAACTAACTTATATCCAGATTGAACTAAGTCTATTTAGATTCAAACTCCAAACTAGTCTATCTTTTTCTTTTGAAATAGAAGTATTGGGAATTGCTTGTACATCTACTTGCTAAAAGACACTTTGAAATTTTTGCACATTTTAGTCATTTCTTTAAGAATTAATTAAACTTTTACCGATAGAGCTTCACTATTTGGTTTGGTTATTGACTTGAGTGAACCTGAATCTGCTAACCATGACTCCTCCTAGATTTTGATAAGGTTGTTTTTGCCGATTGATGACTTAATTCCTTCTTTTAATAGAGCTCTCAACTCTATAATACTTCTGCACCCCTAAGATGGCATATGGCCTATATTAGCCTCCAAAAAAGATGAGTTGTTGGAATATTTTTCCTGAAGCACTTTATAGAGAAGTGAATCGAATTGCGTACACAATGTCCATGCTTGTTCTACTAGCAAGGCCAAGTAAGTTTGATATCTTTGAATCCTAGATCTCTCAAGGACTTGGGTTGCTGTAGCTTGTTTCAAGATAACCAATGTATTTTATTTTTCTTGTTTGTAGCTTGCTACTAATATCTTTTCACCATTTTTGTAATTTCATCATAGATAAAGTGTGGGAGTTGGAAGTAAAGGATCGACTAATTTGGAATATGATTTATGCCAACCATAGGCATACGTCTTAAGGATGCTCGTGTGTGCAGAGTGGTTACTTATTTGGTAGATTTGCTTAGGCGTGGGTTGGAGCGCGCACACATAGGCACGAAGTTGGTTATGTTGGTACGTATTAATGCATTGCTAGGCAGGCGTCTGGCGTGTACTAGGGGGTACCACATAGGTTGTTAGGAAATCACAGTTTGTTAACCTCTTTTCTATTTTTCCTTTCCTTTGTAAGGTTATATATAGCCTTAATGAGATCAATAAAATACATAAAAGAATTTATTAATTCAGCTTTTCATCTCTCTCTTGGTTTCTTTTATCAAATTACACATAACATTGATATTAGAGCCATGGATACCCTAGGAAATTCCAACGTTGAGTTTTGCAATGAGGTCTTGGAAACTCTCGCACGACACGAGACTAGTTTCGACCAAGTTAGTGTTACCTTACAGGCTGTGCTCACCAAGTTGCAAGCCCTGCACATATCTCGTAGCCCACATGAGGTCAATCCATTTGCAAGGGATGAGCCCTCACATCCCCATCCACACACTTCTCGGTCTAACCATGACCTCTCTTATTCACACCTTAAATTGTCTTTTCCAAAATTTGCTAGTGAGGACCTAACCGGTTGGATTTATAAGGCATAACAATACTTTGAATTCACCAACATCGAACCTGACAAACAAGTGCAACTAGCTTTCTTCCATATAGAAGGTATTGCCTTGCAATGACACCGATAGCTTACCAAATTTAGTGGACCACTCACCTGGGATGAGTTCTCTAAGGTTTCACAATTGCGATGTGGCCCAACTGATTATGAGGATCCTTTCGAGGCCCTGACCTGCCTTAAAAAGACTACGAGTATAGCCACTTATCGGGAAGCTTTTGAGAAGCTTTCCTACAGAGTTGGTGGCTTGCCAAAAGAGTTCCTGATTGGCTGCTTTATTGTTGGATTTAGAGATGAAGTTCACATTGATGTCAAAATCAAACAATCATGAACATTGGCAGATTCCATTGGAGTAGCAAGATTGGTCAAAGAAAGGAATCAACTACATAAGAAATACACTCAACTTCATCGTTTCCAACCCATATTAGTGCCACAAAGGAATCCACCCAATTCCACTGCTAGTGTGTTAGGACCTCCACCCAACCTTGCCCCTTTGTCGAATCACCAACCAAGAAGCACGTGAAAGGAAAGACAAAGGACTTTGTTATTATTGTGATGAGAAGTTTCTTGCTAGCTATCATTGTGCACGGCCTCAGCTATTTATGATTGAGGATTCACCTCAAGATCTCACAGATGACATGGAAGAAACCCTTATTGAATAAGAACCTCAAGAAATAATACTAGAAATTTCCTTCCATGCCATAATAGGCACTGTACATCCACAAACCATCTAGGTTATGGGTAAGATGAAAAATAAAAAAAGTGCTAGTGTTGATAGATGGAGGTAGTACTCATAACTTCATTGATCAAGCCTTAACCTCTCAATTTGGTTAACCATAGTAAAAAATAAGAAACTTGAAGTTATAGTGGATAATCATGAGAAGATAGAATGTGATAAATAGTGTAGCAGTCTCACCCTTACCATTCAAGGGTATCCACTTACAACAAATTACTATGTGCTCCCAGTTACAACATGTCAATTGGTCTTAGGGGTCCAATGGCTTGAAACTCTTGGCCTCATTAAGATGGATTATAAGAAGCTCACCATAAACTTCATAATAAAATGAACCTCTCATATGTTCCAAGGGTTAGGAGGAACCAGCATTGCAGCTCTAACTAACAAGGAATTCAATAGACTGCAAGGCATATGGCTATTTTTCCAAATCATCCCTTCAAGCAGCACAAGCAACCCTCAAACCAATTCATACCCCCCAGAGATAAGTCATCTGCTCACAGAATTCTCACATGTATTTGAACCTCTCACCAGCTTACCACCTAGGCAATTGCATGACCACCGAATCCCATTGTAGCCTAGTGTAGAACTAGTGAATGTGAGGCCTTATCGTTATCCATATTACTAGAAAATAGAAATAGAAAATATAGTTAAGGAACCTTTTCAATATGATTTGGTGAGGCCTAGCAATAACCCTTTTTCCTCTCCATTTCTATTAGTCAAGAAAATTGATGGAATATGAAGGTTCTGTGTGGACTATAGGGATCTAAATGACAACACAACCCAAGTCTATTCCAAATTGGATTTTCGTTTAGAGTATCATCAAATACGAGTCCATGAAGAAGATGTTCCTAAAACAACCTTCCGAACACATGAGGGCCATTATGAGTTCCTAGTGATGCCATTTGGTCTCACTAAGGTCCCAACCACCTTCCAAAGTCTCATGAATGATTTCTTCATACCCTACCTCAGGAAATTCATCTTGATTTTCTTTGATGATATCCTAATATACTCTAGATCATGGAAATACCATAACATGCATCTACAAATTGTTCTTTAAATACTAGCAGCCAATAATTTGTTTATAAAAGAAACTAAATATCAATTTGGTATGTTACAGGTGGAGTACTTGGCCCACATTATTTTAGAATAAGGAGTCTCGATTGATCTAGAAAAAATTTGTGCTATTGTTGAGTGGCCAATACTAATCACAACCAAAGGATTTAGAGGGTTCCTTGGGTTAGTAGGCTATTGTAGAAAATTTATTCATCAGTTTGGTGGAATAGCAGCTCCTTTGACACGTCTATTGAGTAAGAACAGATTTCGATGTAATGAAACTGCAGAGATGGCCTTCAAATAGTTAAAAGAAGCCTTAACCTCCCCTCCTATATTATGTCTTCCAAATTTCACTTAATGATTAGTGATTGAATGCGATGCTAGTGGAATTAATTGGTCTTGGGCCATCCTTACCCAAGATAATAAACTCGTGGCCTATTTTAGTGTAGCACTAAAGGGGTCAGCCTTAGCATTATCTACCTATGAGAAAGAAATGCTAGCCATTGTCAAAACCATCAAGATATGGCGCCCGTACTTACTGGGAAGACCATTCACAATTCCTACTAATTAGAGAAGTTTCAAGTACTTGCTGGAGCAATGGATCATAACATTAGTGCAAACACGTTGGCTACCAAAACTCCTTGGTTATGGCTATGAAATTGATTACAATCGTGGAACAAAAAATCAAGATGCATATTCCTTATTACATGTAGTGGAGTTTCAATTTCTATCTATTTCTCAACCCAAGGCAGATTGGTGGCCCGTGCTTCAAAAAGAAGTCCAACAAGACTCTTTTTATGAAATGTTGTTAGCCAGAACCCCTTCTTCAAATGCCCATAAGTTATGTCAATGTGATGGGATTTGGTTCAAAGAGTACAAGGTGTATTTGAGCTCCTATTCATCCTTAATTCCATAGATATTAGTTGATTTCCACTCATCACTTGTATCAAACAAAACTTTTGTTGGTCTAACATGCGCAAAAGGGTGAAGGAATTCCCACACCTATGTGATATATGCCAATGATTTAAAACTGAGTGTATGAAACCAACATGATTGCTTCAACCATTACTAGTTCCTATCCAAATATGGACTAAAATCTCAATGGATTTCATTGAAGGGTTACTATCCTCTAAGGGGAACACTGTGATCATGGTAGTTATGGATTGCTTGACAAAATATGCCTAATTCATTACCATGAAACACCCTTTTACTACAATGATTGTAGCTAAGTCATTTATGGATAATGTGGTTCGCCTACACGGTATTCCAACGCCCATAATTAGTGATCATGATAAAGTATTTATCAGTTCATTTTGGCAAGTTTTGTTCCAACTGCAAGTGACCAAACTATACATAAGTTCTAGCTACCACCCTCAAATAGACAACCAAAAAGAGGTTATCAACCGCATTTTGGAACAGTATTTACGCAGTTTCACTGGTGATCAACCAAGGTAGTGGGTTGAATGGCTTTCCTGGGTTGAATTCAACTACAACACCTCAACTCAATCTTCTACCAACATGACACCATTTGAGGAAGTTTATGACATTCCACCTCCACTTTTACTAGCCTATGTCCTAGGAACTTTCCACGTTCCAACAATGGATGAATACTTGCATGATCGAGACACTATTATAAGTAACCTACGCCATAACCTTATGAACGCTCAGAATCACATGAATGCCAAGATGATCAATACCGGTGCAAGATCTCTTTTATGGAGGGGGATTATGTGTAACTGAAACTCCAATCGTATAGACAAACTTCAGTGACTTTTCGCTCTTCTATGAAGCTTACTCCACGTTTCTATGGTCCATACAAAGTAGTTGCCCAAGTTGGTGCAGTAGTTGATAAGAGTCAAATTATTGCATTTTTGTTATGATTTAAATGTTGATATTTGTGTGAAAATTGCGTTTATTTGATTATTTAATCCACAAATGTCATTTCACGTGTATTTTGTGTTTAAAGTGCAATTTCAGGTAAAATCATAATTTTGGAGAAGTTTGGGACAAATTTCAATGAACCGGATTGAGTGCAAATAAAAAGAAAACAAAATTTCAAAATTTGGAATTTCGCCGCCGACGAGAATATTCTCGCCGCCGGCGAAAACCTTACGGCGAAAACGTTGAAAATCATACAGGGAGCACGGATTTTGGCACAGCAATCTCGCCGCCGGCCAAGTAAATATCGCCGCCGGCCAAATCAATCTCGCTGTTTGCCAAATGAATCTCACCGCCGGCCACAATAATCTAGCCACCGGCGAGATTGAGCGGAACCAAAATCGTAAGTTTTCCAGAAATCTCGCCGCGGTGAGAACAATTTCGCCGCCGGCGAGTTTCGTCCGAAAACAGATTTTTTGGTTGTTTTGTTCCAAAATTGCCCCCCCAAACCCTAGATCTATATATATAATATGATGGAAAAAGAGGGGGACGACAGAGAGGGGAATTCAAAGACATTTTTGGAGGAGAGAAAGAAATTTTGGAGAAACTTGAAGGATCTTCACCATTGATGCTACCAAGTCTTCATCTTCTAGAGTTTTTCATCTCTTCTCCTTAGCTTTTATATTCTACAATTTATTCAGTTTTATTATTAATGGATTCAATTGAAATAATGGTTGTTCTTATTTCCGTTATGAACTAATTCGTTTTTGCTAAGGCTATGATGTAGTTAAATCAAGGAAATCTGATTTCTTTTATTATGGTTATATGAATTCATTGTTTTCAAGTCGTGTATTTATTTCCATGCTTAATGCTTTTAAATTTCTGATCAAGATTTAGATGATTTGTTGCATTATATTGAGACCGAGAGGAGATGTGTAGTGAATGCTTCTTGTGATAAATACCGTATGTTGAATGCGAGTTTGACACCTAATGCATGATGTATGTGGTTATTCCAGAAATTCCATAAATCGTAATGTGCTTATTTGTGATTAAATCTTCATAGAAATATAGTTGGTTTTCATAGATAAGTAATTCTAATATAACTTGAGAAAGAGTATTACATAAGTTTGGGTTTTTCAACCATCACTTTTAGCTTTGATTCTCATATAACATGACTTGAAATCGGATTGAATTGATTTAGCGAAATCAAATGCCTTAGCGTTTTTAATCATTAGTGAACAACATTTAATTTTGTTATTTGCGTTTAGTTTTATGTTAATTTTCTTTTTAAACAATTTCAACAATTCAGTTTTCAAATAAAATTAGGGTTAGTCAATTTCGGTACTTAGTAACGCCATTCCTTGTGGGTTCGATATCCGTACTTTTGTATACTTTATTACTTGAACGATTCGTACACTTGCGAAAATAAGCATCAAGTTTTTGGCGCCGTTGCAGGGGAATGGTTTGATTTTATTAATATCGATACTACCTAATCTTAATTTTAATTTAAAGTTAATTTGCTTTATCTTTCATTCATTTTTAATTTTGTTTATTTTGCTATTTTATTTTATAAATATAAAAAATAAAAAAAGTAACTTTGTGTTGTTTTTGTGTTAGTTGATTTTCTGGTTGTAGGATTTTTGTATGAGACGTACAAGAAGCCTTAACCTTCTTCCATTTGATCCAGAGATTGATAGAACATATAGGCATCTAAACCGAGAGAGAAGACGTTCAACCTCAACTCCTATAGACAATCAACCATGGATCCACCATTTGTTGAGGGAGGTGGAAATCGTAGAGCTTTGAAGGATTATGCTGCGCCTAATGTTACTGGAACTATTTCAGGTATAAAGAGGCCGACTGTTCAAGCCAATAACTATGAGATAAAACCATCCTTTATCCAAATGGTTCAATCAAATCAGTTTGGGGGAATGTCAAAAAGATGATCCAAATGCACATATTTTTTACTTTCTGGAGGTGTGTGATCTTTACAAGATAAATGGTGTGTCTGAAGATGCTATAAGATTGAGGGTTTTTCCTTTTTCACTTCGGGATAAAGCCAAGGAGTGGCTAAACTCATTACCACCGGGATCAATTACGACATGGAATGAATTGGTTCAGAAATTCTTGTCCAAGTTCTTTCCTCCTGCTAAGACGACAAAATTGAGGAATGAAATCACATCTTTTACACAATATGACCAAGAATCATTGTATGAAGCTTGGGAAAGATTCAAAGAAATGTTGAGGAAATGCCCACATCATGGTATACCAATTTGGCTACAAGTCTCTACATTTTATAATGGGTTGGTTTCAAACTATCGGGCAATGATTGATGCTGTAGCTGGAGGGTCTTTAATGGGAAAAACACCGGAGGATGCTCATGAGTTGTTAGAGATTATGGCAGAAAACAACAATGAGTGGCATTCAGAGCGGGTAATTGCAAAAAGACCAACAATAGTGCATGAAATTGATTCAGTGAATGCTTTGTTGGCTCAAGTTGCTGCTCTTTCAAGAAAAATGGATTCTTTGTCATCCAAGTTAGAATCCAAACCAACTGCACAATGTGATTTATGTGGTGGAAATCATGCTAGTATCGAGTGCCAAGTTGGAAATCCATTTGCTTCACCAACTGCTGAGCAAGCAAATTATGTTTCAAATTTCCAAAAACCTCAACATAACCCATATTCGAACACTTACAATCCAGGTTGGAGGAATCATCCAAATTTGTCATGGGGAAATAACCAAGGGAGATTCAAATCGTCATCATCTTCCTACCAACCCCAAGAGAAGAAACAAACAAATTTGGAAGAAATTTTGGGAAAGTTCATTGATGAGACGAGAGCAAATTTCAGAAATCAAGAGGCAATCAACAGGGACATCCAAAACCAACTGGGGCAGCTTTCAAAGCAGATTGCAGAAAGGTCTCAAGGATCACTACCTAGTGACACAATAAATCCCACAGAACATGCAAAGGCTATCACATTGAGAAGTGGTAAAGAACTTGAAAGGTAGAGGAAATCAGAGAAAAAGATGGAAGAATCTAAAGAAAATCCATCAAGATCCCAAGATGTTCAACCTTCCCCAAATGCGAAATATGAGCCTCCTATCCCATATCCTCAAAGATTGAATAAGAAAAAGCTTGATAATCAATTTGATAAATTTCTAGAAATTTTTAAGAAATTGCATATTAATATTCCTTTCGCAGAGATGTTGGAACAAATGCCCAAGTATGCAAAATTCATGAAGGAAATTCTATCAAAGAAGAGGAGGTTGGGAGATTATGAAACTGTCATGCTAAATGAGGAGTGCAGTGCAGTTCTTCAAAGAAAACTGCCACAAAAATTGAAAGACCCAGGGAGTTTTACTATACCTTGTACTATAGGAAGTTGCAATTTTGATAAAGTCCTATGTGATTTAGGAGCAAGCATTAATTTGATGCCACTTTCTGTTTTCAGGAAACTAGGCCTGGGAGAAGTGAAGCCCACTTCAATCTCTCTACAATTAGCGGATCGATCGGTGAAATATCCTCGAGGGGTAATTGAGGATGTTTTAATTAAAGTTGACAAATTTATTTTCCCTGTAGATTTCGTGGTGCTTGACATGGAGGAAGATAGAGAGATACCGTTGATATTGGGGAGATCGTTCCTTGCAACTGGAAGGACATTGATTGATGTTCAGCAAGGAAAACTCATTCTACGGGTGCAAGATGAACAAGTAAATTTTGATGTTTTTGAAGAAATAAAATTTCCAAGTGATGTACATTCTTGTTTTCAAATTAACACTCTTGACGAGTTAATCTCGGAAACTTTTGAGGAGAGAACTCCATTGCTACCACTAGAAGCTTGCCTTGTGAAATCTGCAACAATTAAGGAGGAAGATAAGGGGATGAGACAATGTTCGACTTGGCAGGACCTAATGAATATTTGTGCAGTGATGAAAAATTTAAGGAGTTGGGAACAAATGAAACTCCAACCTTAGTGGTAAAGAATGGAGCCAACAAGATTGAGCTAAAGCCAATGCAATCCCATCTAAAAAAAAATCTTACGTTCACTACCAGCAAAGGCAGTTTCACCGCCGACGGAAAGGAGATCTCTCTTTCCTTTCTTACATTGAGGACAATGTAAGGTTTTGGTTGGGGGTGCGGTAAACGGTAAATCTTTTCTCCCCTTCATTTTTAGTAGTTTTATTTGTGTGTTTAGTTGTGTTTAATTTTGATTTTCCATTTATTTTTCTGCATTTTGATTTAATTTTTTTTATTTCTTTATTGTCTTATTTTGATTTTGATTTTTTATTTTAATTTGCACGTTGATGATAATAATGTGATTGTGATAACAAGTAGCTGTTAGAAGACATTAAATTTTGCTTCGGTTTAAAGAGAATTTCAAATGTTGATTTTACCTAGTTGGCGACTCTTTTGGTATGTGGTGTGATTTGATTGATTAGTATAAATGCTTAGAGAAGTCTTATGTGCGAATTTTTCATGGATATTTTTTTGATTTCAACAAACTCTAGAACTCATTTGAAAACCTCTTGAGGCGAAATAATTTGGAATTGCACTGTTTAGGATATGATGTAGGCCATTTTTGGATCGATTGTGCCATTTTAAGCCTACCTTGTTATCCTTATATCACTAGTAACCTCTTTGAGCCTATTTAAATATATTGTTAGCCTTACTTTTCTTTCTTTTTGCCTTATATAACCTACCTTCTATTGAGCCAAAATATATATATATATATATATATATATATATATATATATATATATATATATATATATATAATTCCTACCTTATATGTTAAGAGCACTTAATTTTGAACACAAACTTTTCAAGAGGAATTGGAGAAATCTTCCACATATATTGGAAGAAATTGGTTGGGGGTTATATCTTTTCAAGAGAAATTGGAGTAAGGATGCAAAAAAAAGAGAGAGAGAGAAATCCACATATATTGGAAGAAAGTGGTTGGCTTTTCAAGAGCAATTGAGAAAAAAGAAGAAGAAGAAGAAGAAAGCCTTCACATTTTAATAAATAAAAGAGTGTTAGTGATGGATGTACTAAGGAGAAAGATTGAGGAAGAATTTTGTTTATCTTTGGAAAAATGGGTTATGATCGGAAGAAACAATTTGGTTTAATGGTGTTACTCTTTTACTTAATTGGTTGTGTTTAATCTAATAAGTGCCCTTATTTGTATTTTGACACTTCCCGTTCTTTCTTAACCAAATACCTAAGCCTAACATTACAAGCCTCGTAAAGTCCTATTGATCCGAAGTGGTGTATTTTTCTTCATTAGTGGAGAGAGGTTTGAAAAGTGAGTCTATGGAGTTTGAGATTTCACCTTTTTGTTTGTTGATGTTGTGCATAATATTATCTGGGCATTATGGCTATTGGTTTGTGGTTTGATGGATGTTTAAGAGTCAATAACAAAAGTGAAATTGGTATTTGAGATTTCTTAAAGCTTAGGTGACATTTAATTATTCTATATGTTGGGTGTTATTTACAATTTTTGAGACATTTGTGCAAGTTATTTGTTATGTGATTTTATTGTTTTAAGTTAGGATAGTTATAGGTAATATGTTTGTGGGTATCATCACTAGAAGCCCTCACGAGACTACAACTCGTCCTACCAGGGCCACCTAGGGGTTTAAAGGCTTATTGCATACGCTTAATGTAATGTTGTAAATAGAATAAATTTCCTTTGAATTTTTCTTTTAATGTCTCCTTTGAAATTATTCATAGATCGCTTTTCTTGCTAGAGACTAGCAAGAAGCTGGTTGGGGGTTATTGATAAGAGTCAAATTATTGCATTTTTGTTATGATTTAAATGTTGATATTTGTGTAAAAATTGCGTTTATTTGATTATTTAATCCACAAATGTCATTTCACGGGTATTTCGTGTTTAAAGTGCAATTTCAGGTAAAATCATAATTTTGGAGAAGTTTGGGACAAATTTCCATGAACCGGATTGAGTGGAAATAAAAAGAAAACAAAATTTCAAAATTTGGAATTTCGTCGCCGGCGAGAATATTCTTGCCGTCGGCGAAAACCTTACGGCGAAAACGTTGAAAATCATGCAGGGAGCACGGATTTTGGCACAGCAATATCGCCGCCGGCCAAGTAAATATCGCCGCCGGCCAAATCAATCTCGCCGCCGACCACAATAATCTAGCCGCCGACGAGATTGAGCGGAACCAAAATCGTAAGTTTTCCAGAAATCTCGCCGTGGCGAGAACAATTTCGCCGCCGGCAAGTTTCATCCGAAAACAGATTTTTTGGTTGTTTTGTTCCAAAATTGCCCCCCCAAACCCTAGATCTATATATATAATATGATGGAAAAAGAGGGGGACGACAGAGAGGGGAATTCAAAGACATTTTTGGAGGAGAGAAAGAAATTTTGGAGAAACTTGAAGGATCTTCACCATTGATGCTACCAAGTCTTCATCTTCTAGAGTTTTTCATCTCTTCTCCTTAGCTTTTATATTCTGCAATTTATTCAGTTTTATTATTAATGGATTCAATTGAAATAATGGTTGTTCTTATTTCCGTTATGAACTAATTCGTTTTTGCTAAGGCTATGATGTAGTTAAATCAAGGAAATCTGATTTCTTTTGTTATGGTTATATGAATTCATTGTTTTCAAGTCGAGTATTTATTTCCATGCTTAATGCTTTTAAATTTCTGATCAAGATTTAGATGATTTGTTGCATTATATTGAGATCGAGAGGAGATGTGTAATGAATGCTTCTTGTGATAAATACCGTATGTTGAATGCGAGTTTGACACCTAATGTATGATATATGTGGTTATTCCAGAAATTCCATAAATCGTAATGTGCTTATTTGTGATTAAATCTTCATAGAAATATAGTTGGTTTTCATAGATAAGTAATTCTAATATAACTTGAGAAAGAGTATTAGATAAGTTTGGGTTTTTCAACCATCACTTTTAGCTTTGATTCTCATATAACATGACTTGAAATCGGATTGAATTGATTTAGCGAAATCAAATACCTTAGTGTTTTTAATCATTAGTGAACAACATTTAATTTTGTTATTTGCGTTTAGTTTTATGTTAATTTTATTTTTAAACAATTTCAACAATTCAATTTTCAAATAAAATTAGGGTTAGTCAATTTCGGTACTTAGTAACGCCATTCCTTGTGGGTTCGATATCCGTACTTTTGTATACTTTATTACTTAAATGATTCGTACACTTGCGAAAATAAGCATCAGTAGTCTATAAGCTGGCTCTACCTTTTTACTCCCAAATTCACAATATTTTTCATGTCACTTATTAAAGAAGCACTTGGGACCCTTCATTCCAACCTTTTCCTAGCTTCCTCCATCCTCGAACAACTTTACTATGCTTCTCTAACCAAAAGTCATCTTGGCTCGACATGTGATCCAAAAAGGGAAGTATCGGCCCAAGTTTGTAATCCTTGTGAAATGGACAGGTGCAATGATAGAAGAGGCCATATGGGAGAATGAGTGACATTTCACCAAATCTATCTTGATTTTTTCCTTATGGACAAGAATCCTCAGGCGGGGGAGAACTGATACGTACTAGCCATGGGTATGTGCCTTGAGACTACTCGTGTGTGCAGAGTGGTTACTTGTGGTGCAGAATTGGTTAGGCGTGGGTTGGAGTACACGTATGTGGAAACGGAGTTGGTTATGTTGGCGTATATTAATGCGCAACATTTTAGCTCTTCATCTCTCTCTCGGTTTCTTCTCTCAAATTACACTTAACAGAATAGTTGCAGACCATGAATAAATTCGCTTCTTAACTTTCTCACAAATAAAATTAAAAAACTTCACCTAGCTTTGTAAATTAAGGAGAGAAGACCTAAGTATTTGTTTACTCCTTCTAAAGTGGGTATCGTTAGGATATTTGTGAACTCTCTCTCTCATCTTTTTTATGTTAAATCGTATATATAAAATAAATAATGTTTCATATGTTATTTTATTTCTTAATCTAAAACTGAAATATAAAGAGTAACATCTACTTATTTATTTATATGTAACGTAGTTTGTGTTAGATCAACTTATTGTTTATTTAAAATATTAATAAATATAAAAAATGATTGGATGGCTCTTGATAAAAAAATTAATAAAATTAATGATAATAAAAGTTAATTAGGATTAATTACAAAATAATTAGATAATTTTAAATTTTTAAAATAATTTATAAAAAAAGTTATAGATATTTTAAAAGAATAAAAATAATTATATATTTAATTTTAACATAATTAAATATATAAATTAATATTTTTATTAAAATGAGATATATGAATTTGTGGAGTATGACAGATAATAAAAATTCTGATACTTGTCCCATGCTGTGTTATGAAAATGAATTTTTATTCCCCTATGTAAATCCTAATTTTGTTGTCTCCATAATTATTTTCAATAAAGGAATTCCTGAATTTGGTTATTCTGAGAAAATTAACAACTTTATTCAAAAGTTGGCTTGTTTTGTATTGAAAAAATACTTATACTTTCATTTACCTTGTGTTAAAGAGACATATAAGTTACTTTATATTCATCCAGCATATTTAAGCCATTTTTTTTTTTTAAATAAGGTAAATTTTATTCACATAGTTTTAACTAAAATATTATTCTTATTTATTAAACTATATATATATATATATTTTTTAAATAAAAATTACTTAAATAAAGTGTATTCCAATTTCCAAGTCTCGGGATTGAAAGTTGGTTGGGTTGGGCTGTTTTAGAGCCTAAGACCAGGTCCGTTAATTTTGAATGAGGGACGACCTGGAGGTCGAAGGTGTGAAGTTTTGCAAAATTGGTCCCCTTATACTTTTTCTTAAATGGACCTACCTTTCTGCCCATCAATCATTCACGAAGGTGGAGGAGTCTGGTGGACCTTCGCATCTGGACAAGAAAATGATTATAAGATTGTTTTTCCAATAAATTACAGATAATTTTATTCTCCACATATAATATATTAAATTTGTGGTTAAGGTGTCTAATATATATAAATATAATTTAATAGTAAATATATATTTAATTATAATTATTTTTTTAAAATTTTATAAAATAATTATTAATTATTAATTTTTTATTTATTAATATCTATATCATTAAATAATTTTATCTAAATATTATTTATTTAAATTATTTATTATCGACCCATATATATATAAATTATATTTTTTAATTTTTAATATATATTTTAAAGAAAGGAGTAGTATTATGTTTAAGCATTAATTCTTGTAATAAATTATTAAATTATTGACAATTAGAATAAATATATAATTAATTTTTTAATTCATTTAAATGAGTTATTCATATTTTTAATTCTTTAAAAAAATTAATTTTAAAATGTGAATTTAAAATTTTAAAAAATAAAATATAAAAATTACTAAAAGCATTAAATTTATATTGGGAATGAATTGTTTTATAAAGAAGACTTTTATGTTTGAATATCTCCATATACAGATTAATGTAGAAGAAATGAATCAATGGAGTCAGCCAGCTAGCTAGGATTTCCATTAGTGACGTAACAAAACATAGAATTTTAAACGAAGTATACGCAACAATTAGTGTGACCTTTTAACGCAATGGAATAGAGAAATGCCATAAAGATTAAAAAAGTCTTCTTTAATGAGTGTATTATAAAAATACGAATAAATGTTCACCTAATATGCCACATTTAGTATAGGTTTAAAGAGTTATACTACACGTATATTATATGGTATATGAAGTAATTGAATAATAATGTTAAAAAAAATACAATTTTATTTATTTTTGTACTTATAAGTTATTTGTTAGTATTATTTATAAAAATGATTTAATTCTTTTTAATTTTTAAAATAATTTTAATATATTATGTGACGTTGATATAAAACTTGTGCAATATTTTTTATTATAAGCATTTCTCACATGGAAATTACTTAATATATGGCTTGCCACTCAATCCAATCAAATATTTTTCCCCATCCTGGCAATTTAATTAATTAATGAAGGGGGAAAACGTATACGTTTTTACTTGTACTTACGTTAAAAATTATCTCATATAAATATCATAAAAAATGATAATTAAAGATAAAATTAAATTATTTTAATAATATTTTATATTAAAATATTATTTTTATATATTAAATTATTCAAATGTAATTGAAAAAGAAGTTTAATAAAAATAAGAATAAAATTTAATATTAAATTATTTCTAAAAAATTATAATACATTCTCACCTAATATTATTTAAATATATATTTTATTTTTAAAAAATTAAAATTAATAATATATTAAAATAAAATACCTAAGATTAATAAATAATAAGCATATATTTTGTGAAAACATTTCATATTATTTGTAATTTTATCTTTTTAAAGACTTGAGTTTTAATTATTTGATAGAAATAATAGATTAAAGCATACCATTGGTATCAAATTTTAAACAAATTCATATATAGGTTTTCAAATATTTAAAACATATGATTTGATCCTTAAATTTTTAAAATTTTACATATAGATCTTAGTTTTGTTAATAAAATATATATTTGTGAATCAAAAACTTAGAATTTATATGTGAACTTTTAAAAGTTTGGGAATAAATTATAGAATCGAAAAATTTAAAGACCTATGTATGAAGTTTTAAAAGTTTGAGGATCAAATTATATATTTTAAAAATTTGGAGATCAATGTGTGAATTTAGTTAAAATTTGTAAATCAATGGTGCGCTTTAGCTAAAATAATATTTTAAAAATTATTAAATTTAATAATATAATTTGTTGTTAATTAACCAAATTTTTCAAAGATATGAGACAAAATGATAATGTTTTTAATTTAAGGAATGAAAAAAATATCAATGATTTAATCTAGAAATAATGAGAGTTATTTTTGAAATCATTTACAAAATTCAGTAATGAGATCAGCATAACCAGTACGGAATAAAGGATAATGAGATTTTAATACTTGGAGTTTATTTAGTGTTAAGTGGAAAAGGTTGGAGTAATATTATAAATTCTCTTAAGATTTCAAAAATATCACAAATATCTTCAAACTTAACGAAAGTTAAAGTTAACGGAAATAAACACTAATCTTTTATACATAATGATAGCATAACAAAGAATTGGTTATGATTGGTTTGTTGTTGTATGTTGCTTGTATGGGTAACTAGGCATTGTGAATCTATTTAGCTACATTCTTATAGTTTTTGAAGGTGAGTCAAGACTGTAAGCTCCTTTCGTAGGAGGTAAATGTCTCCTTTAGAATGAGGGAACAATGTAGCTAAGTTTTCTTTGAAGAAGGCCTTTAGAATGAGGGAACAATGTAGCTTAGTTTACTCCGAAGGAGGGAAGGGCTTGGTTCTCTTCGCAGAAGAGGACATGGAACTCTATTAGTAACAATAACCTATAGTAACAATAAACTCTTCTGAAGCTCATTGTCTATTAGTAACAATACCCTCTTCTGTAGCTCCCATGGAGGAACCTACTTCATTATAGAAAACCAGTGCATGTGACATTCCAAGAAAACTTTGATTCCTTCTATTAGTTAATAGTATGTGCTAACTAATCTATATATACTAATTTTACATTAATGAAAATATCAAGAATCATTTTTATCAATTACCTTCCTCTATTGTCTCCTTTACATCCATTTCTATCTCTATCTTCATCTTTGTCATTTCTACTCATAAAGCTCTTCATAATATCAGAGCCATAGCTATGGCTACTGACGATAGTTTCGTACAAAACCAAGATGATATAGAGTCACCTATTTCCACCAATAACAGTTACACCAATTCTATCATACATTAAATACTTCGAGCACTCACTCTGATGAACACTATCACTAACCTACCAAATTTCCAAGTAAAACTAGATGAAATAAATTATCTTATATAGAATAACAATTGAAACATGTGATTACCTTGTATGTCATTGATTAATGGTTTTGCACCAATACCTTTAAGACTCGGGAAGAAATGAATCACCATTGAGATTGGTGAAATTCAAAATAGCATTGAAGATAACTCTAAAAATTATTTATGGGACAAATAGTACAATGCCTTACAAAATTGGATTTACTTCTCAGTATCTCTAAGCTATTTGATACATCTCATTGGAAAGACCACTACATATGATTATTGGACAGTTTTGAAAAAAGCCTTTAATGATGACACACAAATAAGGTTTATGGAGTTGCATTGGTAGCTACAATCTCTCAAAAAGGGGGTCACAAAGTATGGAGAAATATATTAGTCACTAAAAGAATCTCATCGATCATATACTAGCAATTAGAGACAATTTGAGTTACAGAGAACAAATGTTATATGTGCTAGGTGGTCTTAATGTTAGATATGAATCACTTGTCACTACTATCACCAATAAAAAAAGAGTTCTAAGTCTTGATGAGCTTTTCACTAGAATGAGAACTCATGATAGACAAATGAAATGCATGAACCAACCTAATACATAACTTGTCCAAGCAAACTATACTACTAGCAAAAAAATTTTCCAAACACTTAAAAATTCATCTGTACCATTTATTCATCAAAATAATCAACATACTCCATCTTTAACCAATCAACCTAACAAATCATCTATCTCACCTAAAGGAAAGTTACTACTAAAAGACAATACTATCCAATGTCAAATTTACAAAAAAATTGAGCAAATAGTAGCTAAATGCTACTTCATTATAGAATCCAAAAACAACTCACGTAACAATCAGCAAAGACCACTAAAAGGATCTGGTCCTCGAAGAGCCAATGTATCCCACATTAACCTTGAGGGTATGCACCAGATACCATCAATCATCCCATTCTTGGACATATGTTTCATTATCCATAGTCATAATTTGTCCCTTGGAATGACTAGAATTACTAGTCTTCACCATTACCTCAAGCACACAGTTGCAACTCTAACTACCTTTACAGATAGAACCTGGTTTATAGATACTAGAGCCATTCATCACTTCACCAATAATAGTACTCAAATTCATCATCTTAGTCCATATACAGGAAATTCATCAGTCATGCTACGTAATGGATCCAGTATTTCCATCTCTAAATCAAGATCCTTTATCATTCCCTATTATACTCAAAACCTATACTTAAATGAGTTGTTGTTAGTACCGTAACTAGAACAGAACTTAATCTCAGTATAAGACTGTGAAAACAACATTGTATCTATTAGTTCCATCTTTATGAAGGATCTAGCCACAAATACTAATATTCTCACTAGGGGAACTGAACAAGGAATTTACAAGGTTGGAAATGGAAGCTCTATCTCAGAAACTATCCAATGCAATAAAGTTGTCTTTAAATGAACTCTCTTACATAAATGGTTGTGTCATCCTTATGTGTCAATCGTGCATTAGGTAGCTCAATTACTCAAACAACCCATCTTATCTAATGGTAACTTAGAAATATATGAAGCATGTCAATTAGGTAAGGCTCATAAGTTACCTTTCACTCATTCTTATATTAGATATACAAAACCATTTTCTATGGTTCATATAGACCTCTAGGTCCAGCATATGTTAACATCTTATCTAATGGTAACTTAGAAATATGTTGAACATGTCAATTAGGTAAGGCTCATAAGTTACCTTTCACTCATTCTTATATTAGATATACAAAACCATTTGCTATGGTTCATATATACCTTTGGGGTCTAGCATATGTTAACTCAATGAATGGAATGAAATAATTTTTCTTGTTTGTTGATGATTTTACAAGATTTCAATGGACATATGTGTTAACTTACAAAACATAAGTTGCAAATATTTTCTTGCATTTTGAGGCCTTGGTGTCTAGACATTTACAAACACAAATCGAACAACTCCAAAGTGATGAAGGCATTGAACTTAAAAGCTTGAAAAATTATTTGTTTCAAGTAGGATACAATCACAGAATTTCATGCCTATACATACCCTCTCAGAATGGGGTTGTATAAAGGAAAAATAGGCATATGGTAGAGATAGGGCTGACATTTTTTATTTGAATAGGTTTGCCTTTGATTTATTAGGGGTATGCCTTCTAAACAACAGTTCATATCATTAACAAAATGCTTTTTAAAACTCTTAACAATGTTAGTCCATATGAGATGGTCTTTAATCAACCACCATCTTATAACTATCTTAAAATCTTTGTGTGCCTTTATTATACCTACCTTAGGTCATACACTAAGAGCAAACTTGAACTAAGATCACTACCATATGTCTTCCTGGGTATGTTGTCCATCATAAAGGTTTTTGGTGTCTTGAACCTACAAGTCAAAGAGTATATGTCTTTACTCATGTGGTGTTCAAGAAAAATAATTTCCATTTCTCAAACCTGTTACATCCTTTACTCAGTCCACTCAGGACTCTACTCGCCTATTTTGTGACTATTCCCTCTCATATGAATACCAAGTCTACATTTCCAAATGGTAACCTACAATCCCACACCTATAAATACATTTCATAATTTTGAACCATTAGGTACATTGACATACCAGACATAAATGCTTAGTCATCAATCCCTATCTCACTTGAGATTTCTTGTCCTATTCCCACCTCCTCTAAACCTTCTCAAATTTGTTTGTTTCTTACTGCCTCACTATAAATACCAAGTCAACTTATACCTTTATCATCTTCAATCAATGCCTCTACATTACCTCTAGTCCATACCTAGGCAATCATAATTTTTGATCAAGTAGGTATAGATCTAGGTGTTGAATTACCCATGGCACCACCTATTTCTACCACTAATATTCACTCAATGGTCATAAGAGCCAAAGATGGCATTGTTAAATCCAAACTTTGCAATACTAGTGTTGTACTGGGAAAACAAAAAAATGTCAAAAAGGCTTTCAAAAGTCCACAATGGAAGGAAGTCATAGATAGTTAGATAACGATACATCATTTCTTAATGGGGATGTTGAAAATGAGGTTTATATGGCACAACCATTAGGCTTTATTGATCCTTCTTACCCTAAGTATGTATGCAAAATCAAGAAGGTTATATATGGATTGAAGTATGCTCTACTGACATGGTACATGAAATTAATAAGTTGTCTTTTGCAACGGGGCTTTCATCATTCTAATGCTAATTTTTCTATGATGATCTACTCTCAAAATGGTGCATTAATTGTCATATTAATTTATGTTTATGATATCTTAATTATAGGAAACAACATAACTTTGTTTCAGTAATCCATAGACCAACTTAACAGTCATTTTTCACTTAAAAACTTGGGGCACCTGGCTTACTTTCTTAACATTGATGTTTAGATAACACCTAAGGCTATTCATATGCACCAATCCAAATATATAAGTGATCTAGTTGACAAAGAACAACTATCAAACTCTAAGCTAAATTCAACACTAGCTGCCACTAGAAAAATCCTATAAAAGTTTGATGGAGAATGATTCAATGACACAGAAGCTACATAATATTGTTCCCTTGTAGATGGGCTACAATATTGCACTTCACTAGACTAGACATAAGATTCACTGTTAATAAACTCTTCATGGTCAAACCTTAATTCATATGATTACTACAAAGAGACTCATTCATTACTTAAAAGGAATTCAAGGGCATGGACTCGTGATTATTAAATTTAGTTGTTTAGCTCTCATAGTGTATACTGATGTTGACTGGGCATCAAGCACAAATGACAGACTTTCTATCGATGATCACTACATTTACACAGGGAATTCACTAGTTTCATGGAATTCTAGCAAGCATAAGGTAGTCTCTCGATCATCTACTAAGGTATAATTTTGAGCACTAGCATTTGGCATCATGGAACTCTTATGTATATAAAAATTAATATAAGAACTTAGGATTATTCTTAATGTTTCTTCCATAATTTATTGTGATGATGTTAGTGCTTGTTATCTGGTAAAAAATGTAGTCCTTCATTCTAGAGCCAAACATATTGAAATGAATTTTCACTTTATACGTGAAAATATTCTCTCAAGAGTGTTTTCAATTAAATATACTCCAATTCAGAAAAAATGGCATACATTATGACAAACCATTGCCTTCTCAACGCTTTCAAGAATTAAAGACTAAGCTCACTATCTTAAATCACCCATGAGCTTAAGGGGAGATGATAGCATAACAAAGAATTGGTTATGATTGGTTTGTTGTGGTTTGTTGCTTGTACGAGTGACTAAGCATTGTGTCAAGCCAAGCATAAGCACTATCAATGCAATGCATGTGCCTTTTATAACAAATTTTGATTCTCTCTATTAGTTAGTAGCATCTACTTACTAATCTATATATACTAATTTTACATTAATGAAAATATCAATAATCATTTTTATTAATGCCTTCCTCTATTTGTCTTCTCTGCATCCATTTTTGTTTCTATCTTCATGTTCACGATTTTTGCTTATAAAGCTCTTCACATAAAAATGGCAAACAAATAATAATAAGAAAATCAAGAAATAATAAAAATAAAAACATAAAATATCTCAGGATGTTTCTCACAAGAAATGATCATTTGTGGAAAGAAATTTGAAGAAATACAAAAAGATTAAATTTTAAGAAAAGAGATGGAGGCTAAGCTAGACAAGATATAAACCCTGGTCAACATGAAGCCTCCTACCAGTCTAAAAAGGATTCTATAGTTGAACGAAAGAATAGTGGCACTAAAAAAATTCATTTCTAAATGCATAGACAAGTGTTTTCCATTCTTCAAAATGCTGAGGAAGAACATATTAGTTTTATAAAATGAGGATTTCAATAAAGCCTTTCAAGGAATTAAACAGTACTTGAGAAAACCTCTTATCCTAGTCAGCCCACTCCCAAGAGAAACACTTTATTTTTATTCGATTGTAACCCATTAGACTTGTAGTGTTGTACTCCTAACTAAAAGAAACAAGGTCCAACCCATCTACTACATCATCCAAATCCTAATAGATTCCCAAAGTAGGTACCCAAAAGTTGAAAAGTTGGCCTTTCTCTAAAGATAATGGCACGAAAGCTCATACATTACTTTGGCTTGCACATAGTGGTAGTACTTACCTCTCAACCACTTAAGAGTGTATTGACGAGGCTACAAGTCACAGGAAGACTGGTACAAATTTCATAGAGCTGGGAGAGTATGATATTAAGTATATATCTAGAACCACCATTAAGGGACAAGTGGTGGCTGAGTTTGTTGCTGAGTTTAGTGAATTACCAGAGGTTACCAATGATGAGCTAAAAGAAGAAGTATGTGGTGTGGATCAAACAGAAAGGTCAAGGTATTTATTGATGGCACACACAACTTCAATGGCATTGGGCTAAGGGTGGTCATAGTTGGTCATGATAAAAATTGTTTTAAGTATACTATCAGATTGGACTTTCAGGAAACTAATATCATCATAGAGTATAAGGCAGCTATATTTAGAGCTATGACGATAAAGAATCTTGAAACAGATAATATCACCTTGCACAGTGACTCACGATTGGTGGTCAACCAATACTTGGGCATGTTTGAGGCTAAGGATAGCAAGATGAGAAGATATCTAGAGAGGTTAAGAAAAAAGTGCTAGAAATTTACCGATTTTAAGATCAAGAAAATAGCCCATAATGAGAATGGTTATATCGATGCTTTGGCCACACTAGCCTTCGTACATAAGGCCAACCGTACTCGGGTGGTATGAATGACAATCTTGATAGAATCCAGTTTGGAGGAGGCCAAAAAAATAGTCTAAAGCGTAGATGCTACCACAAGCCCACAGTTTACCCCAGTCTTTGACTTCTTGAAAAAGGGAGACCTATCTTAGGACCAGAAACTCACGAAGGAAATTAAGGTTAAAGAGGTCAACACATGATTGAAAATGATTAATTATATAGAAGGACTACATTTAGACTTGGGCTCTTTTTCATAGCTAGGATGGGCTTCGACAGAATGATGTTTGTAACCTATTAGGGAAAGTGTGGCTCTCATTTAGGTGGAAAGAGGATATCCTAGAAAATTATAAGGCAAGAGTATTACTGGCCCACTATACTAGTAGATTTCATAGGGTACACCTAGGCGTGTGATACATTTCAAAGTTTGGTCTTATTGTCACACACATTGCCAACCACCATAATAGGGGTAGTTAGCCCATGGCCCTTCTACAAGTGTGAGCTTGATATAGTAGAACCTTTACCCCAAGCAAGTGGCCAAAAGAAGTGTTAGTCTCCACAGATTATTATTTCAAGTGGATTGAGGCAAAACCTCTAGGAAGGATACATGAAGAGGAAGTGATTCGGTTTATATGAAAATCTATAATTTGTCGCTTCAGCCTGCTTAAGGACCTTGTTATCGATAATGGAAGATAGTTTATGGGCTATAACATCAAAGAGTTTACCATCAAGTACATTATCAAGATGTTCCATTCAATGTCATATTATCCATAAGCCAACAGTCAGGAAAAATCTCCTAACAAGTTGATAATCACCCTACTAAAGAAAAGGTTGGAGGGTTCTAAAGAAAGATGGGTTGAGGAGCTACCTAGTGTGTTATGGGCCAGCAGAACTAGTCCTAGAGGGAGCACTAACAAGACACCTTTCTAGCTAGTATATGAGACTAATGTTGTGATACCAAATGAGATCACAGTGCCCATTGTGAGATAATCCCTAATTGAGGATCAAAATGCCATAAGTAAAGCATTTGAACTAACCCTCATATAAGAAAAAATGGATGAAGCCTTAAGAAGGATGGTCGACCAAAAAATGAAAGTAATAGACTACTACCAAATAGTTGAGATGACTCTAAGAGGGGCCTAGCTATTATTGAAGGGACTGAGGATAGCACAATTTGGAATGCTCAACATTTAAAAAAGTATCACTTCTAATGAAATTTATTTATCATCCTTATGTATCACCCCTATATATATATATATAAGGTGACTATTTGCAAGTAATGACTCTTCTAATATTATCTGTCACGAGTTGATCACCTTGGTTAAGAACCAGTTAGACTTGATCTGACACTCAAAGAGAAAATTGATCACTTCGATCATAGACCAAGTAGAATATTCTCCCTTAATATTACATGTCATGAGTTGATCACCTCAGTCAAGAACTAGGTAGAGCACTCTAACACTTAAAGAGAGATTTGATCATCTTGGTCATAGATTAGGTAGAATGCTATCCCTCGATATTATATGTCACGAGTCAATCACCTTAGTTAAGAACCATGTAGAGCACTTTGACACTCAAAGAGAGATTTATCACTTCGATCACAAACTAGGTAGAATGCTCTCTCTCCATATTACATGTCACGAGTTGATCACCTTGGTTAAGAATCAGGTAGAGTGCTTTGACAGTTAAGAGAGATTTGATCACCTTGATTATTGACCAGGTAGAATGCTCTCCCTCCATATTACATGTCATGAGTTGATCACCTCGGTCAAGAAAAAAGTAAAGCACTTTGACACTTAAAAAGAGTTGATCACCTCGGTCACAGACTAGGTAGAACATTCTCCTTCAATATTATATGTCACGAGTTGATCACTTAAGTTAAAAACTAGGTATAGTGTTATGACACTCAAAGAGAGAGTTGATTACCTTAGTTATAGGCCAGGTAGAATGCTTTCTTTCAATATTACATGTCACGAGTTGATCACCTCGAACAAGAATTAGGTAAAGCACTCTAACGCTTAAAGAGAGAGTTGATCACCTAGGTCACAGATCAGGTAGAATGATCTCTCTCTATATTACATTTAATGAGTTGATCACCTCGGTCAAGAACTAGGTAGAGAGAGTTGATCACCTCAATTAAGAACTAGGTAGAGTGCTCTAACACTCTAAGAGAAAGTTGATCATCTTAGTCATAGACCAAGTAAAACGCTCTTCCTCAATATTACATGTCACGAGTTGATCACCTCTGTCGAGAACCAGGTAGAGCACTCATCCTACCAAAAATAAAGTACATTAATTGAGCATCATTTAATTTTATTAAAATAAAAAGTTTATTGGTCAAACTTACAAAGCTTTCAAAATTCATCAAAGGAGAGCTCAACCTCCTAAAAAATTAAAAGTTCTTCAAACGTTTGGACACACGACTAATGTCTGGGTACTCTGTCTCCTCCATTAAGGGTAACAACTTGGCCTGAATCTTGACAAATTTCTTACAGATATTGACCCCTGTTTCAATAGGGTCTAAGCTCGAATTAAGTACAGAATGTTCCAATTCCTTAGAAACACCCATCATTTTGAGGAAGACTCTCTCATATCACTTTATATAGAAATTTTATCATTGGTATTCTTTTCATTGTCCTTCTCTCTCGAGATCCATTTTGGGATAGTTTCTCCTAGTAAGAAGCAAGCTCACACTTGTCTACTGCTTCAAACAAAAAAGGATGTCTGAATTTTATAGCATCCCTTATCCCCTTTTATATAGAATGATAGTGGGGAAAATTTAATGACACATGTCCTTAAAAGTATATAGATGGGTCAACATCATAAATAAATACTATAAATGCTATAAATACATAATCATACAAGTAATATGAGTTGTTCTCAAAATCAATTGTTTCTCATTAATAATAATGGGTTACAAGTGCAAGCTCACGACCACACATCAAACTACTTAATTAAGAGGCTTGGTCCAGTGCCAATATTAGAGGTCCTTAGTTCCACCCTCTTCATCTCCCACCCCAATCCCATCATCACTCGTACAATATTTTGATTCTTGTTCCTCAACCTCATCTTTGGTTTGAGTGGGAAAATACTATGGGGTGACCGAGGATATTCAGGATATGATAGTAGTATTCCCCTAGGCCCTTCTTATTGGCCTTATCCTTGAAGAATTCCATGGATAGGCTATTCTACGATATCAATGATTGAGTAGAGATGTTTAGTCACCATATCAAGATCATACTTAACCTTTCCTTGATCTTAGGAATATTTCTCTTTGGTTTCGGTTAGCTCGCACCTATAGGATTCTACCTCAACATTGGCCTTTCTCTAGGCCTATCCGAGCTCCTTAAAATTCCTCGTGTTATCATTCAGTCCATGAAAGAGCTAGTTCTATAAAAAACACAAACAACATGAAGTCAATAAATACAACTTGAAAGAAAGATCGTGGCTTAATCAGAAGTAGGGATAGACTGACACTTGCTTGGTACAAAAGTTGGCTGAGCACCACCCTAGATTCCATATCCTTGCACATGGAATTAAGTTGTCTCTCATGTAACTTGTAAGGGAGCTAGTCCAAAAATTGGTTAAACCTCTACGGTGTCATACCCTTGTACAGGGCCACTCCCTCAACATCTATTATGAAGTCATCGATGACATATTTCCCCTTTCTCGAGTCCCTCATAGGGGGAGTAGGTGATTATTTACCCAAGTTGACAAGTGTTAAGGTATGTTTACCCAGGCTGGTGGATGATTTGGTATGTTGACTCGGTGATGCTGGTGATGGCTCGACAATATTCAAAGGCGTCGGCCTGAAAACCAGGGAACTTATTCCTTTTCTTTCCTTTGGAATTCATCCTATGCAAGGGAGGTGTAGGTTTTTGAGAGCTCGCCTTATGTTTAGAAATCCTACTATAAAGCCACGTCAATAACTCTGAAGTAGTGAACTCCATGCTATCTACAAAGATAAAAAAAATGGTGTTAGTTTTCCAAGCATTAGCTAAATAAAAAGTAAGATAATTTTGGTCTTAGGGCCAGTTCACTATCATCAGGAAGCACCTTGAATATGTGGTAGAGGTCTGACACTTAGGGAGTGCTTGGGGCTTACAAACAATACGGTATAGGGGATCTACTGAACCCTACCTTATCAACCCACATGTAACAAATCACAGAGTGTTTAATAGCTACTTCTATTGAGTCTTCTCAAGTAGATAGTTCTAGATATCAGCCAATCATTACTTAGACTTGTGGTTCAAGTTCATGATAAAGGAGCCCATATTCCTTATCATAACCTTAGTGTCAGCCCAGATCCTTCTTATCAGCCTAGAATCATTGTCTGGGGTCTTTTACCAACCAAAAATATAGAAGAAATACTCCTTCTAGTTCTTTTCATTCTTGGGAAGGGTCAAATTTATGTCATGCTCTTGTTTCATAAACATATAGACTCTCTTCATATTTGTTGATGACTCTATGAAAATAGAGTCATTAGCGCACTTTTTTACTTAATATTTACTTGTTTTATTTAATAAATAGTATTTTTATGGCTAAAAAAATTAAAATATAAACTTTTTAGTGAAAAGGGATAAAAATATAATTTTTGAAATTTTTATGAATTTTTAACACAGGACTAATCAAAAGTAGCCACGTGGCATGCCATGTAAGTAGATGAGCTTATTGGGTCAGCCACGCGGACTCCACGTAAGCATGGAAAGTGAATCACGTCGTGCTGCATGTGAGGAGAACGAAACACGTGCCGTGTGTCATCACGGCATTCAATTCGAGTTTGAAAATCGATCAATGCGCCATGACACGTGTCATCACGCCATTACTCTGCACGTTCCAGTCGTGTACCACCCCATCTATTCCCGCGAATCATGTTGCCACATGTTGCCACATGTTGTTGACTCGATGAGCATTGACTCTGACCGGTCTCCCCTGCCACGCGTCGCTCCCTGATTCGGCCAATGAATTTCTGATGCCATGTGTCATGTTGTGATTGGGTAAAATTGTCAATTTTGCTTGTTTTGATCGTAGCCCTTGATTTGAAGCTGATCGGACAGTCTAGATTGCACCTGAGCTTTATTTAAGCCCCTAATCACTCTATAAACCCTAATTAGCCTCTATTAGCATAATTTTGGTCAATTTTTAGAGCTAAAAAGAGAGAAAAATACAAAAAAAATTAAGAAATGACAATTTTGGTGGAGATTCAAGATTAAATTAATTCTACAATTGAAGAGATTGATTGTATTTTTTTTTCTACTCTTTTCTTTATTATCTTTATGTCTTTCCTTATGAAAAATATGAGTTTTACGAACACAATTATGTGTCATTAATTTATTATTGTAGGAATCTTATGAACCAAATTTTCACCATGTGATGATATAATATTTTTTCTCAATTATAATATTTAATCTGATTTTTATGCTATTAATTGTTTGGCCAACAATTTATCTATAAAAGCAATTAAATAGATTTGAGAAAATTATTTAATTGTTTGTCTTGATTAAATAATATGCATAGTTTCTAGGCAAATATGTATGATTCTTACGTATGTGATCCATAATTGATGAACTTAATGAGTAGTATGCAATTTAATTGGCATGAGAGTGTGATTAAATTAATTACTATATGGTGTGTAGTTTACTTGAGAGAGGAATACATGCTAGGTTAGATTCAATTGATCATGTAATTAATTAATATTATATAGGGGGGATTTTTGTGATTCGCATGTTTAGAAAATTGGGGGATTAAGTATTCCTAAATTTTTTCTCATATATCTTTTTAGTCACAAAATCTGATTTAATTAATTATTGCTATTTACATTTAGTTATTTTAATTTTTTTTTCTTAAGATATAAAAACACCAAAAAAATTTATTTTTATTATTTTTAGTTTTAAAAATTAGTTTTTAAAAAAATAATCTCCGTGAAAACGATATTTACTTATCATTATATTACTTGTTACGATACTTATACTTGCATATTCATTGCACACACAATTTGTGTGGCGATCAAGTTTTTGGCACCGTTGACTTTGGTTATAGTATTAACCTTATGTTATTATCAATCTTCAAGAGATTGGGGGTTGGTAAAGAAAAACCCACTTTGGTAACATTACAAATGGCATATAGATCGATTAAGAGACCTCGAGGTATGGTAGAAGATTTGTTAGTAAAAGTAGACAAATTCATCTTTCCGGCAAACTTCATTGTGCTAGACATGGAAGAGGACCGTGCCATTCCTATCATACTTGGTCGTCCATTTTTAGCAGCCAGAAGGGCACTCATTAATGTACAAAAAGGTGAACTTACAATGAGAGTGCAAGATGAACAAGTAATATTTAAAGTTTTTAAAGAATCTGAACCCTCTGATATTGATAATGCTAATGAATGTTTAAGGATAAATGTTACTAATTGTGGGAATGGCTTAAAAGAATCTGTTGCATCACCTAAACTTAAGACTTTAACACATGTTGCTATAAACAAGGACATAAACTCACCAGAAAACAACTCAACCTATTATAACTTTGAAAGTATGGCATTGAAAGTTGATATTGTGGACTATGTGAACTTTTTGGAGGACGCATCTCTCATATATGTATCAAAGGTGATAATGGAAAATTTTAAGATAAGATATAAACTCAAACCATCAATTGAAGAGCCACAGAGTTTAGACACTGCACTTCTACCCTCCTATCCTCAATCAAGTATGAAAGTGAAAGAGTCCAATGGAGAAGTGAAAAAGCTATTAGAAATACATAAATTGGATGAGTTACGGTAGAGTGCTTATAAGAATGCCAAGAAGTTCAAAAGAAAAAAAAAATATGGCATGAGAAGAGAATTGAGAACCGTGCTTGCGAACCAAAACATAAAGTATTATTGAACAAATCAAGACTCAAGTTGTTTCCAAGCAAACTCAAAAGTAAATGGATACAAAGGGATGTGCCTTAGGACTTAATAGGACCGTCTAGTCAAGGACGTTAAATGTGACGCTAGTTGGGAGGCAACCCAACGTTATTTTACTTATATTTTCATTGTTTCTATTTTGTAGGTGAATAAATGTGGAAAGAAATGACGCAACAAGAATGAGCATTTAAGTGAAAGATATGGTGTGCCATAATTAAGGGAGTTTTTCTTTACTTTTTCATATTCATATGTGCACATTGGGGATAATATGTAATTTAAGTTTGGGGGAGGGAACTTCATTCTCTACATTAGTATTTATTATGCATTTTAATTTTTAGGCTGTTTTTAATCATGATTTGGGTAGAAATTGATAAATATATGGAAACTAGATGCATGCATACTTGATATGAAACATATGAACTCAATGATAAAAATTGGTTGTCATGACTAGGATAAGGAATGTAACATATTTGTTAAGATATTTACATTAATCATGTGATATTCTTGCTAGTTTTGATTGAATTGATTCAACTTTTATGCACATGTTCATGATTGATTTTGGTGTGCTTATTGAGAGAAAATTTGTAGTGAGCTATGTGAGTCAATTAGATCTACCAAGTTTTAGAATCTATTTGATCATCTCTTGAGGCGAAATCTTAAATGGTATTTAGCAAGAGAAATGATTTAGGCCTTATTTGGATCGATTGAGCCTTTCAAGCTAACCATTGTTAATATCTTTAATCACTCATTTGAGCCTAACAAAGAACCTTTAACATCTGTAAGCCACATTTATTGCCTAGCTAATAAGTATTACCTTTACCCTTGCACCTTTAGCTTGTATGAAAAGAAAAAAAAATGCAATCATGTGTTATGCTTTAGAGTAAGGTGAAATGTAATGCACCCCGTAAAAAAGAAGAAGCAAAACTCACAACACAAGTATCCCTCTAAAGAAAAAGAAAATAGAATTGAAAATAAGTTTGAGGGTGTTGTGAAGTAACAAAAAAAAAGAAAAAAAGGGAAAAGAGATATAGAATAAATAAATATATATATATAGGAAAAGAATGTCAAAAGAAGGTGCACTAAAATATCAAGTAAACGCTCAATTACAGTTAAAAAGTACATGATGAAAAAAAAGCTAAGGTGTGGAAAGACCCTAAAATGTCTGCATCTATCGACCTTCCACCTAAGCCTTACATTACAACCATGTAAATCCTTATTGATCTTGAGCTAAGTGCATATTTATATTAGTGGAGAGGGATGTGAAAAATTGACTTATGAGACTTGTTCTAAGATTGAATTGATTAGCATGCTCATATAAGTTGATTTCACGAGTACATTGGATGATATCATGTGCAGCACACACACGAATCAATTTTTCAAAAACTTTGCATATTCTTGTTTTGATAGAACATTGATTGATGAATATGTGAACCTCTTTATCATAGACTTGTACGACTTTTGAGAGGAAAAGTTTTCTTGAAATATGCATGTATTAATAGAAGTATATTTATGAACATACTACCCAAGTTATTTTATTTAGTTATAGGATCATACTTTAGTACATATGCCTTATTGAACTTGAGCATCTCTAGTTTGACCCCAAGCTCTCTATATATTAGTGTGAGGTAAATCAGGTAGCTCCATCCATTTGGCATCAATTGACATGTCACAAGTTGAGTCCTTGCCAAAAATTTCCTTATAAAAGTGTATAGAGGAAATCTAATCCCAAACTATAAGGCCATCTCATGGAAGACTATCCATTCAGCTGAAGATGGGTTATTGTCAAGAACGCCCAGCTCATGGAGAACTATCTGAACCAAGAAGGAAATTTCTTATGTTTTCCTTATCCTCTCCTCATCCTGAGGAGATAACCCATTGTTCTTGACCTTGGCTGACTAACCTTTGGTATGGCTTATGGGTTCACTAGTTCCTTTCTTCATTGTCTTCTTCCTTTATGACCTTTGGATGGATATTTAAGTATAAGGCACATTTAACCTAATTGTAGGTATGGCCTGTGGACGAGACATGGAGTTAGAAGGTCAAGGCTCAGATAGCTCCCCTTTGCTCAAAGTTCTTATCTCATTAGTAGACCCTATGATGTCACTTTTTGCTTGGCCCAAGAAAGCGGGATATTGTGGGCTCTTCTAGAAGGATGAGCCCAAAGTACTTTATCTATACATGGTCTCTATAAAATATCATGAAATATAAAAAAGTTAAGGCATGAGAAGTAGAAATTACCTAGGTCGAGTGTGAAAGTAAAAGAGGGGGCGATTTTTTAAACCGACTTAAAAATCAAGTAGAAAACTATTAGACTCGAGGAGTTTTTCCTTTAAAACCCAAGCAAATAATTTATATGCCATATTAATTTTATTACCACCAAGCTAAGAGCCTATATGGCTCGAGTTGAGGTGCGAGAGCATTTTTTGTTCCAATTTTTTTCTGATATGAAGGAAATGATGAAATGAAGAGAAATCTAGGATCTTCCTTATATAGAGGTCCATATTTATCTCTATAATCATTTGACAAGCATTTATTAGGGGAGTCGAATGGTTCAGATTTGTTGTCTTGGTATTACTCTTCCACCCCTGTTGAGGACACGAGCTGAAAGAGTAGAAGAACTTGATGTTTGCACATATGGATCAACCTATAGTCTGATCTAGCTAATAGCTTGAGCCATTAGACAAGTCATCCCAGAAGGACCTACCTGTTCCCATGCCTACCTACATATAGGACCTTTGGTGTTGGAAGGCCGACCTCTAGATCGAGCTATAGTATGGTCAACCTCAAGTTTTAAATATGTTTTCTTTTAGTCTTGTACCCCTCTGATATGGTGTGGCATGTACCCCCTATATAATTGACATGTGTACATGTAACTCTCTATATATACATAGACCTCATAAGAGATCCACATATTTCATAAAATTCTTTGACTTCTCTCTAGTTTCTCTCTCTGAAAATCAGACCAATCCCAAAAAATATTATAATAAATCTTAATAAAGTCTTAAAAGATACAGATATAATGATAGGAGGAGATATATTTCATATTCCTACCATATATCAATAAGAATTAGAGGTTGATTTATTAATAGGAAATAATTTTCTAAACTTGTATTAACTTTTTACATAATATTTAGACAAAATAAGTCTAAACATTTATGTGTCAAAAATAAGAAAAGCGTAGACAATATTAAACCCAGCTTTTATTAAATAACATAAAAATAAAAAAAACGTGATATGATAGACTCAAAGCAGCAATGAAGACCTTATTGAGAAAACATTTTATTAGATAATGAAGAAAAACAAAACTCTTTTCTTAATGCAATACAGGAAGCTAAAGCCTTAATAGGTATTAGAAAATTATTAAAAATAATAAGCTTAGAAAATCCTTTACATCTAAAAATAGATAAATCTAATATGATTGTTAACATAAAAATAAGATATCTTAACAAAGTTAATAAAGTAAAACCCATGGTTTTTGCTTTAGAAGACATGATTGAAATTAAAAAACAAATTCAAGAAATTTTGGAACTAAAAGTTATAATACCAACTAATCCACTCCTTTTTAGTCTAGCATTCTTAGTTGAAAAAAGAAAAAGAAAAAAATGGTAATAAACTTTAAAGAATTGAATAAATAAACTATTAATAATTAATACTTTATTCCAAAGAAAAAATAAGTATTACTGTTAATAAAAGAAAGGAAATGTTTTTTTATGTTTTGATTGCAAAAGTGGATTTGAAAAATAATACTAGATGAGAAATCTCAAAAACTAATGGCATTTAGTTCTCACAAGATCAAATCCGATAGACTATTGTTTTATTTAGATTAAAACAAGCTCCAGTTATCTTTCAAAGATATATGGATAATATCTTTAAAAAATTACAAAATATTTGCTGCATTTACATAGATGATATTTTTATTTTTAATAATGAATGAAATAAATATTATTTGTATATTATTAATATTATATAAGAATCATGGAAAGAAAGCCTTATACTTTTTGAAAAGGAATCTTTAATTGTTCGACGAAAAAATAAGTTTTTAGGGTTAGAAATTTAAGATGATGATCACTATACACGAAGTGTGTGCAATGAATATACAAATATATGTATCATAACAAGTAATATAATGATAAGAAAAAATCGTTCATATAGAGATTATTTTATTAGAAACTAATTTTTAAAACTAAAAATAATAAAAATCAAATTTTTTGTGTTTTTATATTTTAAGGAAACAAAATTAAATAACTAAAATTATATGACAATAATTAATTAAATTAGATTTTGTGACTAAAAAGATATATGAGAAAATATCTAGGAATACTTAATCTCTCAATTTTCTAAACATGTGAATCGCTAAAATCCCCCAATATAATTATCAATTAATTACATGATTAATTGAATCTAACCTAACATGTATTCCTCTCTCAAGTAAACTACACACCATATAATAATTAATTTAATCACACTCTTATGCCAATTAAATTGCATACTGCTCATTAAGTTCATCAATTATGGATCACATATATAAGAATCATACATCTCTGCCTATAAACTATGCATGTTATTTAATCAAGACAAACAATTAAATAATTCTCTCAAATCTATTTAATTACCTCTATAGATAAATTATTGGCCAAACAATTAATAGCATACAAATTAGATTAAATAATATAATTAAATTATAATTATAATTGAGGTAAAATATTAAATTATCACATGATGAAAAATGGGTTCATAAGATTCCTAGATTAATAAATTAATTACATATAATTGTGTTCATAAAGCTCATATTTTTCATAAAGAAAGACATAAAATTAATAAAGAAAAGAGTAGAAAGAGAAATACAATCAATATCTTAAATTGTAGTATTAATTTCTTCTTGAATCTCCACCAAAATTGTGTCTTCTCTTAAATTTTTTTGTATTTTTTTCTCTTTTAGCTCCAAAAAATGACCAAAATTATGCTAATGGAGGCCAATTAAGGTTTATGGAGTGATTAGGGGCTTAAATAAAACTCAGGTGCAATCTGGATTGTCCGATCAACTTCAGATTAAGGGGTACGATCAAAACAAACAAAACCAGTAGTTTTAACCAATTATAGTGCGACATGTGGTAGGGGAAATTTATTGGGGGAATCAGGGAGTGACGCATGATAGGGAAGACTGGTCAGAGTCAACGCTCGTTGAGTCAGCAACAAGTGGTACGACATGATTTGCAGAAACGTATGGCGTGGAGCACGGATGGAACATGTAGAGTAATGACGTAGTGACACATGACATGCCGCGTTGATCGATTTTCAAACTCGGATTAAACATCATGTTAACACATAACACATGTTTCATCCTCTTTTCATGAGATGTGACGTGATGTGATTCGCTCTCTGTGCTTGTGTGGCTTGCCCAGTCAGCTTCTTTGCCTACGTGTTATGCCATGTGACAATTCTTGATTGGTTCTGCGTTAAAAATTCATAAAAATTCCAGAAAATTCCCAAAAATTATATTTTCGCCCCTTTTCATTAAAAAGTTTATATTTTAATTTACCCAAAAAAATATTATTTATTGAATAAAACAAGTAAATATTAAGTAAAAAAGTGCGCTAATGACTATATTTTCATAGAGTCATCAGATGAAAAACATAATATATAGCCCGATATACTAAATAACATTCAAGGATTTTCTAGTGAATTAAAAGACAAAAATCAATTACAAAGATTTTTAGGATATTTAACATATACTGAAGCATACATTAAGAAACTTCCAAAAATGCGAAAACCTTTACAAACAAAATAAAAAAAAGATCATGTTTGGAAATGACAAAACAAGATACTTTGCACATAGATAAGGTAAAAGCACAGGTAAAAATATTTATCAACTTTATATCATCCAAGTCTAGATGATAAAATGATAATTGAAACATATGTTTCATATGAATAATGAGAGTAGTTTTAAAAGCAAAAGTAGATAACGAGTATGAATATCTTTGTAGATATGCATCAGGATCTATCCATAGTCTTGAATTAAATTATAACAGTAATGAAAAGAATACTTAGCTATCAAAAAAGCTATTAAGATATTTACAATATATGTAATAAGTTCTAGATTCATTCTAAGAACTGATAATAAGAATATTGATTATATTTTAAGGCCTAGTATTCCAGGTGATTATAAATAAAGAAGATTAATCAGATGGCTATAATAGTTTAATCGTTACAATTTTGATGTCAAACATTTTTTAGAAAACAAGAATATTTTAATAGATGTCCTTACAAGAGAATTAACACCTTTAATTATTTTTGTTCTTGCATGAATGAAACATCTTGATATCAAGATCAAGATAAAAGCAAAGGAGATAAGAATCATTCAGGAAAAATTCAATGTTTTATACCTAGAGAAGTCTCTTTTGGAGATAGGAATTGAACAAGAAGAACTTAATAGTTCAAAACCAACATTAGTGTCCAAAAACTCTAAAGAAGAATCCACCTCAGAGATTCATTCTAAAGAAGGTAAAACTTCTAAGGATGAAATTCAAATGAGAAGGAAGAACCTAATAGTACAAAAGAGAGTAACAACATTGAAAAGAAAAAAAGCTCAAATAAACTGAAGAAGTAGAAAAAGAGGACTACAAAAAGATTTATATGATCTATAATATTCCAAAATTAGAAATTTACAACAATTGGAATGAAGTAAGTGAAGTTATTATCTGATTTATTGTAACTCACAGAGTTTTCACTAATAGAATAAAAGTTGAAGGCATTTATGCCTATTTAGAGTACTAAAACTATTAACTCAAAAATATATAGTTAAAAAGTATTCTCTGGTTTTGTCATAAAATCTACTAAGGAACATATCGAAGATATGAAATTTTACACCACAGAAAAATAATTTCCTGTAGGTAATAAATTTAATATTTTTGATGGAACTAATCTAATTTTATTTATAAAGTTTTTCATGTAGGTTTAATTGAGAATCTATATCCAGAAATTAATTTAAATAAATTAAATTATTTTCTTAAAAATTTCAAGATATCTATCATGGACTTCAGGAATAATATTAGACCAGGTAACAAGCCTATTTATCTCAAATTATTAAGTTCACTTATGGACTAAAATGAAGAAGGTTATGTTAGTCCCTACCATTTTACCAAATTAGGGATTTCTAATACTAATAGAGAAATTTCAAAACCTAGGGTGCTTTCAGAAAAGAAATTCAATACATATGAACTCTTTATTCTAAAAGGATAGATACTAAGTTAAATTTTTCATAAACTCAAGAAAATTGATAATTCTTCTAAAGTCATGGTAAATTACTCAGTTAGTAAAGTTATAATAACTTCACATAGTAATATGGCTCTCACTGAATAAGATAGTGATAAAATTAGTAAGTTTGAAACATATTTTACATTACTAGCCTGAAAATTTGTTAAGAAATAAGAAATGTGTTTTGTTTTTACACCGAGAAAATCATTAAGGATCGCAAATGCATTTACTGCATTAGTGATTGAAAAAATAAAGATGCATCATCATCTACATCTTCAAAAGAATTGTTAGTAGAAAATGAATAAAGATGTAGAACCCATATTTTCAGTTGGTAGATCATGTCAAGAAAATAAAAGGCTTAAATCCAAAAGTAGAAAATCAAGGTAAATTATCCGACTAGTAAAGTCATAATCACTTTCCATAATAACATGGCTCTCACTAAAGAAGATGGTGAGAAAATCTGTGAGTTTGCCCCAAATTTTAACAGTAATAACCTAAAAATTTGTCAAAAAACAAGAAATGTGTTTTGTTTTTAGCCAAGAAAATCACTATGGATCACAAATGCATTTATTGTATTAGAGATCGAGAAGATAAATATGTGTCATCATCTATGTCATCGTAAGAACTATCGATATAAAACGATAAAGAGGAATAAAGATGTAAAACCCACATCTTCAGTAGGTAAGTCACGACAAGGAAATGAAAGGCTTAAATTTAAAAGCCAAAAGTAAAAATTTAAGTGAATTATTAAAGTAAGGATAAAACAGTGATTTTCAACTATTGTAAATAGAGATTCGTTGCCTTATAAAAGTTACTCTTATTTCCATTAGTTGGACACAACTTGAACAACAATAACCTCTCTACTCTAAAAATTATTCATTTAGCAATTATGTATTTGTAAATTATGAGTAGCTAAGAACCTCTTCAAGGTTCTTAGTTGGCTTTTAGAATTATAATAATTATTAATATTATGAATAAAATAGAGTGTAGTTATTATTTTCTATTCTCTAGTAAGTCTAATTTAGACATCATATCATGTATGTATGTAAAAGTTCTGCCATTACCAGAAGGTTATTAAAGCTTGAACAAGCTGAGACATATCAAGTGTAACAAAAGAAGATGAACAGTGAAATGGAAGATTATGTAGACCTATTAAATTTATGTACAATAATTAAAATTATAAGTCAATTAAGGATCTTGGATGATTAAATATTTATTTATCACATTTATAAAACTAATAAATAATAAAATGAAGATAAAGAAACTAGCCATAAGTCTATATGAAAATAGACATAAAAAATTTATAAAGTTAAAATTATGTTTTAATAAGAAATTTAAAGATTTACCTTTGAATAATAATTGATAAGAAGTAACAACTAACGTTCTAAAATAGCTAGTCATAATTTAGTATCAAAGATGTATTTGACAAGAAAGCTATAAACAATCGAATCTATGATCAAGGATTCTCACAATGTGATATGTAGCAAAACATTGGCTTTTATCTTAACATGGTTGGATGGTTAGTCACCGTGTAGGTTGCATAGTCGAGAGGATGTTGCTTAAAATAAGTTTTGTGGTTATCTTTATGGCCACCACTATGCTAAAGGTGTAACCCCACGAAGTAGTGTCTGATGGAAGGTTAATGCAAACAATCATTTAAGAGTATTAGTGATATTAACTATAAAAATTAAGGGCATTAGAACTCTATTTATAAACCTTAAATGTATATGTGAATATATTGCTAAATCTCAGGGACATCAATGATAATCTTTCTAAGTGGAATTGGAATGTATTTATTTATTTTTATTCTAGAGATATTTAATTGTAAAATAGTTAAGTTAAATTTTAATTATCAAACATTAGTCAATTTGTTTTTAAAAAAATACAAAAAATAACACCCTTAAAATTATAAAAACAAACATAACACCTTAATAATGTTGAACAAAGTCTAATTGAATAGGTTCAATATTGAACGAGTCTAAATAGTTATAGTTTAATTTAAATTGTATTCAAAATGAAATGATGTGTCAGAATTTTTTTAAACAGTAAAAATGTATGAGGTAGACATAAGTAGTACTATTTTCATGGTTATAAATTTTAATAGTACTATCTTATTGCTTTCTACTTTTTTCCTACAAATAACTTTTTGGATGTAAATCAACAAAACAAGAATGATTGTTGTGATATGCCTTGTCTAGGGATGGAGTCACACTTAAACGAGAGGGGAGGACATGCCTCCTCAACTTTTCGATAAAGATTTTTTCTTTGTTGTATTTATAAATCTGCTTCTTTATTTTATAAAAACGCATAGTAATGTCGTTCTTAAGTTATTATTTGAATATTTTTTTCCCATTTGCTATAGAACTTATTCATTTACATTATTCTCAAACTTTTACTTTTACTCTTAACTGAATTCTCGTAGAGTGATAAATATTTAAAATTTTCTCATAAATTTTAGAAATATTACATCAAATAACATTTAAAATTATATGTAATAACAAAAATAACACTCCAATAATATTGAACAAGTTTAATTAGGCGAAGCTCAACATTGAACAAGTTTATTTGACCATAGTTCAAATTGAACAGCATCCAATTGAACGAAGTTCAATGTAAAATGATGGATCAAACTTTTTTTAATAATAAAAATATATGAATTAGACATAAGGGGTGTTATTTTTGTGTGTCCAATTTTTAAAGGTTTAATTTTATTATTTTTCTTAAATTTTACTAGTTTATTTTCCTAGCATTTTCTTAAAAAAATAATGTATTTTTTCTCATATACAATTAATCTATTATGTATTATACCATATATAATTATATAAATATTTATTGTTATTTATATCATGTAGTATCAATCTTATTAATTTTTTTACATATTTATTATATTTTATGTTGTTTAATTTAACTTTTTTATCTGAATGCATAGATATTAAACTATATTATTTAGTCTTATTATAACTTAATTTACATAATTTTGATTTTTTAGTTAAATTAGATAAAAGTATACATTTAAAATATAATAATTATGGTGTAATATTCAAAAATATTAAAATATATAAATTTTTAGAACATTAACTATGATCTTTTTTTATTTTATTTTATAATAATATGATTAAAAAAATTATAAATTTTACTTATTCATTCGAATAGTATCAATATTATTTATTTTTACTATTAAGTTTATGCATTGGAACTAAAAACATTAATCCTGACGAGGTGGGTTGAAACAATTCTTTTGGTTGGATTTTGAATTAGGTTCTTTTATTGCACAACTAATTGTTGTTTGCGAAAAGGTTGAAATGAAGCAATTCTTTCTAAAAACCCTACGTTAAACCTGAGGTGACATAGGCCAACCTATACAAATAGTTATTTCTAAGAGATATTAAATCTTGTGTAATATAATTAGATTATTTGGTTTTACGGTCGTTAAATATTCAAAAAGAAAAATATCTTTTTAATTATAATATATTTTTGTAGAAAAATATTTCATTTACTAAGAATAATTTTCATTTTCAATTAAAAATACTTAATTTTATAAGTAAATACATAATTAATTTATATAAGAGGGTAAGAAAATCAAGTTTGGTAATTTGATAGTACATAATGAGTAATTTCATAACTTATCTTACAAAGATATTTTTTTAACCGCTAAAAAAATTAGATTTTTTCTTGGAGAAAATTTACCACACTAGTCTAGACTATAGTGGCCGTATAGGTATTTGAACGGTCTCAACGACTCTGCTCTTTTGGCATCACATTCTTCATATTCAACTATATGTTATAGCTATGAGTCATTTTATCCCAATGAAATGTATGGTAACAATTATTTTATTGCAATTGGAAGTAATTAACTCAATTTTTAAGCATTGGTGTTTTCATTCTATCCCCAATTTCTAATGTGTCATTTTCTCTTCCTTTTTAACTTTCTTAATTGTATGATAAAATGTAAGAGAGTGGAGTGCAATATCCATTCTCGACTTATGGACAATACAAGAAGTTGAAGTATAATTTTATTTTTACAAAATTGATTATTTACTAATTTTTAATGTTTTATGTATTATAATAAAAAAAATCTTATTTGTTAACAAAAAATAAAATATGACCCAATATACAAATATTATGACCACCCTAAAGATGGATATGGGTATAAGTAAGATGATTTTTGATATAATTGTTCTCAAATCGAATTATAAAAACTGTATTTGAAACTGCTCGAAAACCGTTACAATTTAGGGAAGATTTTTTACCTTTGGATAACAGTTCAGAACGGTTATTAAAAAATATTCGAAAAAATGTTTTTTCAATTTTTTTAATAAATCTTAATTATTAATTAATATATAATTTAATTTAATAAATATATACATTAATTAAATAAATAGAATTAATGTCGGGTATGAATGAGTATAATTATTAGTATAATCGTACCCGATGTTTCATGTTTAATTTTTACCTAAAATCGTATCTATCTTAAAATTTATCAAATAAAAACTGAACGAATGATACGAATAATCACAGATAATCGAACACGTAGTTTTTTTGTTCATTCTTAGACCACAACACGAAAACCAACACAATTATAAGACAACTGAAATACAATTGATAGGAACTTATAAGTAATTATTTAAAATAAATTAATATTATAAATAATTTAATTTGTAAATAATGTTTAATATTTTTTATTTTATCAACCAAAATGCAAGCACAAATACAACAAGACATGAATACAATTGACGCGATTAAAATATTTTCTAAACGGGATTTTTCAGACTATGAATGGTGTCAAAAATTAATCCATGGTGAAAAATAAAAAAATAAAAAATTTGAAAAAGTGGAATATATTTTAGAGTACCTTGTACATAATTATAATAAGATTATAAAATTATATATAAATGTTATAAGTATGACCTGGCCGAATGCAAATGGCATGCAATCAGGGCGGAGAGCTAAGGGGCTGGAGTGGTTCATTCCATAAATATTTTTAGTAGTATATAATTTTTAATATTTTTAAGATAAATTAAGACATTTGATCTTTTATTGTAATAAAATTGTTATAATTATATATAAATAAATAAAAATAAAATAATTAATATAATATTTTGCATTTGAAAAAATATTTTACATATATTTATCATGTAAGATATAACTTTATTTACTATCAAATAGTTTATACCATAAAATTTGATTTACCATGATTCAAATTCTAACTTTGTAACAACTTAATTCCTGAAAAATTTAGTGGCATTTAATGTTGTTAATATTGGCGGAAGAACTAGTTTCTATTCCTATGTGAAGAAGCAGGTTCTTCTTATATGTATTTTTAACACTTGGTAGTCCAATTAATATGTTTTGTGATGCGGTTGTTTAAAGCTTCAAAGTTAAAATTCTAACATTACATACTATACATAGACGAAAAATAGCAACAAAAAAAAAGAAAAAAGAAAACAAGGTATAGCAGACATTAATTTCTACACAGCCATAATAATTTTATTCTTCCATGGGCCTCAAATAATTCAGCCCAATAAGTTATTAACTATAGGGCTGATTTCGGTTATCAATTTGGTGCTCACTGAAGTCTAAAACTGTCCATTTTTGTATTTACGTAGTAGCATAGAGTGTGGTCTGTAATTGTCATTTGAAATGGAAAGAGAATCCCACTTACTAGGTGAAACACTAAACTATTAAATAGACAAACCAAATCTAATCAAACTTGAAAACGTTTGGCATTTCAACTTAGACAATAGTTCAAAAATCAAATGTCATATAACTTCTATGGCAATAAGATTAGTTAAAGACAGCAGTATGGATTAGGGGTGTCCAACGGTTTTAATCGGACTGGACCGTTTGAAACGGTTTTAATTATTATAAACCGGACTAGATCGTTTGATTTATAAAACCGTTCGGTCCGATCCGATCCAATTCGGTTTCCAATTTGGTTCGATTTTTTGGACATCTTTAATGAAAAATAATGTAAAAATTTTAATATATTTATTAAACCAGTCCGATCCGGTTCGACCGATTTAAACCGGACCGGACCGTTTGAAAAACGGTTTTAATAAATACAAATTGGACCGGACCATTTGATTTGTAAAATTGTTCGTCCGATCCGGTTCGGTTTGATTTTACGGTTTGGCCCGGTTTATGGACACCCCTAGTATGGATTGAAATGGAACAACTTCAACAAGTGAACGGTATTGTTAGTAGGGTTGTGTGCAATTCGATTAACCTCAACTTATTTGGATATATAAAACAAAAAAAAATTGGTTCATTCAATCTCAATTTTGATTTCAATTGATTTATCGATTATTATGTCACTCTAATTGTTAAATTAGATTAATTGAAATCATCTGAAATTTAAGATAGTCTTAATTAATTTTAGAATTTAATTTGTACGAAAAAGAACATTTGGGCTCGACTTATAACTAATAATGTAACCTTCTTTTATAAATTTACCATACACTTTTTATTAATCTCTTAACCTATTAATTTTGGCAAGGTTATCTTATTCTTTTCCATCCTAGCTTCTTTTCCTACTATTTGATTCCTATATGAAGCTCAATGATTAATCTTACGTGAATTGGTCAATTTGTGACATGATCCCACAATAAAACTTTGCTCATGATAAGAACACAAGCAATCAGACATGAAGATGAAGTGAATTATATAATGTGTTTAATAAACAGATCAAATATAATATAAAAATTTGAATAAAACTCATTCAATTAATATTTTATTATAAATAAATAAATTAATATTACATGATTGAATATGACATGATGATAAGACCAACATGAATTTAATAACTCCTTTTGCTATAAGTAATGCATTTTGGTGGACTTATTTGAGCTAGAGATTATGAATTTGATACGAATATGTTAAATCAAAAACGAATATAATCTCAATCATAAATGTATTAACCCAAACAACCCATTTATTTTTGCAAAGTCATCTACTTCTCGTTGATCTTTGTCTCCCTTGAAGGCATCATTATGAATATCCATGTTGACTGGTTTGTTTTGACGACAATAATAAGAGTATTTTCTATTGTCTACGGTGTTAACAATTGTTTCCCCTAGGTACCACATAAGGGTTGTTGGAAGAAGTTTGATCAGTGGATGATCCTTGTTTCGGTTGTGTAACTAGTTGACTATTGGTTTTGTAGGAAATCAATCTAGGCATATGATTGATTCCTAAGCAACCCTTGATTTTCAGGGTGTAATCAGCCTCTGTTTTCAGGAGGTTAGTTTCTTGATTTTTAGGATGATTTTTAGCTTTATTTTCAGCTTTGTATTAGTGTATTCCAACTGTATATTAGTGTATTACAGTTGTATATTAGTTATAACAATTATATAAATATATGTTCTGTATCAAGAAATTAAGAGAAGAAAAGGAAATAAGAATAATACAACTTTAAGAGAGCTTGTTTTCTTTGGGAAGGCCTTTAGGCCTTGGCCTTTGGTCTTGGCATTTTCAACACTGATTAACAACATGGTATCAGAGCATTAGGTTAAGAAACCGCTGCTCTTACTCCTCATCAATAACCTTTCTTTCTTGCCATTATTCACAAGCTCATGTGAATCTGTCTTATAATTTCAGAGCTGTTATCACTTCCTCTATTACTCCATGAAAATCAACATTCTCAAGAGGTCCTCACTTCCAGTATGTCCACAGTAAGGTCATAGACAGATTCAAGAAGCATGAAAAATCCATCCCTAATCTAGGAAGGGATGATCACATCAGCTTATAATGTCCTCACTTCCAATATGTCCACCGCAAGGTCATAGACAAATTCAAGAAGCATGAAAAATCCATCCCTAATTTGGGAAGGGTTTATCACATCAGCTTATAATGCTGAAAGAAAAACTAAAGTCATTTCCTTCTCTTTGTCATGTCTGTCCATAGCCATGGAAACCAGGCGCTTAATGAAGTAAGGAAGGTATTCAGTTCATTAGGAATCTGACCCGTTCATCTACCTACACATCCTTCACTTCTAGTTTAAAATACGGGGCACTCTGCAACTCCACAATAAGTCGGGTTGATAGAGTCAAGTCAGTCAAAGAAGGTCACATACAACTCTCTTTGCATCAATATTCCATGTTTTAATGCCTATGAGAACAAGCTGGATCCATACCCATTCAGTTTAGTTCCACTTCATCTTCACCATCGTTTGAAGTGGCTGGAAATACAATTTTCTCAACTAGTAGTGGATCTATGCTTGGAGCTCAGGCATCACTTGTTACAACTGGTGTTGCAAGCTTCACACAGAGCATCACCCATGTCATTTTCATCCAATAACATTGATGGAATGTATTAAGTCCGGCAAACCAACAAACTGTAAGAATATTTTCAAGGTTGATTTTGTGAACCATGTTGCAACAACTAGGTTTTCTGGCAGTACAAGCACGAAATTAACATTGGATCCTTCCAAGTACAACTCGTTTACTTTGGGTAAATGTGGCAAAAGCATTTCCAGAATTCCAGCTACCAAATCTCCAACCACCAATGGTAGTGAACTTGCCTTCCCATCAATGTATTGGCAAGGATTCTATGGGTCCTCAAATGGGTTTCAATCCCAGTAGAAATTTGAAATCTTTGGTGCTTCCAAGCAGTACTCCAAGTTGGCAGTATTCTGTTCTTACAAGCAGTTCGTGTTTTCCATCTTCTATTATTTCAACAAGCAGTCCAAGTTTTCAATCTTCAATTCTTCTTGCCCAATCAGCCCTGAATATGGGAATCTTGAACTTACAACCTCCATTACTTCATGCACAAACTTTTGTAATAGTTTCAGACTTATCCACAAACTTAGTGTTCAGACTTATCCTGCAAACAGTGTTCTATTTATGTCAGACAATTTCTCAAGAACAAGACTTTCAACTTCAATTCAGATTCTACAAGTTTATTTTCATGGATGTTAATAGTAGATTTCAGATGTTAACCTCATCCACAGCAGATTCTGTTCAGATTTTGCAATTTTATCTTCAATATTCTATTAACCTCATCCACAATAGATTGCAACAGATTCTGCAAGTTTATCTTCAATATTTTGTTAACCTCATCCACAACAAATTGTAGCTTCATCATCGGTCCAAAATTATGGGAAAAATTTCCAATGCTCTTATCTACACCAACAACAGGGTCTGGATGTCAGTAATGAACCTTCTCCAGTTTCAATATTTTCAAGCATCAAGCTCAGTTTTCAAAGAAATTTCTTCACTATCAAATTGGTCATAGAAAGACCAAACGTCAATGCAGTAACTCCTGTTTTCTGTATTTGGTAAAACAGCAAGATTTTCCATTTTAAGGAAATAATCCATGAGAATGATTTCGTCTTAAGGGATTGTTTGGTTTCTTCCAATAAACTTCTCATTCTAAAGATGATTTTTTGTGACTAGAAGACGTCCCTGAATCTAATTGGCCTTTATGACATTCATTTGTCTTAATGTTACTTGTTTGGTCTTTATCAGATTCAATTGAATATAGCCATTCTCTAAGCTGCAAGATATTCAACTGCAAGCTCCACTCAGTTTCAATGGCCATTCTCCAAGTTGTAGGAAATTCAACTGTATACTCCAGTCAGATTCAAATACCACCCTCCGAGTTGCAAGAAATTCAACTGTAAGGCTCCACTCATATTTTGTGGTTAAATCTATTTCAATCATCCCAATCTTCAGGCTACTTAGCAACAAGATCTATAATCCTTTTTGGAATGTCATCATATACCAAGCTTAGATCCATTAACCTTCAAGATTTAACTTAAGTGAGAATGTTGAATGTTAACCCTTTTACCAACTTCCTCATCATCCCAATCTTCAGGCTACTTAGCAACAGGATTTGTAATCCTTTTTGGGATGTCATCATATACCAAGCTTAGATCCATAAACCTTTGGGATCTATCTTGAGTGGGAGTGTTGAATGTTAACCCTTTCACCATCTTCCTCATCATCCCAATCTTCAGGCTACTTAGCAACATGATCTATAATCCTTTTTTGGGATGTTATGATGATCTCCCTCAACTATATTCCATCTAGACAACAAGTACCAGATATCTTAACCAAAGCTTTATTTCTAAGAGTTAAGTGTAGCACTTGGTTTGGAAAACGTATATCGCCTAGCTTAAGGGAGAGTGTAGGAAATCAATCTAGGCGTATGATTGATTCCTAAGCAATCCTTGATTTTCAGGGTGTAATCAACCCTTATTTTCAAGAGGTTAGTTTCCTGATTTTCAGGATGACTTTTAGTTTTATCTTTTAGCTTTGTATTAGTGTATTCCAATTGTATATTAGCGTATTACAGTTGTATATTAGTTATAACAATTGTATAAATATATGTTCTGTATCAAGAAATTAAGAGAAGAAAAGAAAATAAGAATAATACAACTTTAAGAGAACTTATTTTTTTAAGGCCTTTAGGCCTTGGAATTTTCAACATTGATTAACAACAGGTTTATCTTAGTTTTGGTGCATCCATGTGTGTTTTTTCAAGTACTTTTCCTACATAAAATTGGAAGAAGTTTGATTAGTGGATAATTCTCATTTTGGTTGTGTAGCTAGTTGACTATTGGCTGATTGTAGTTTTGGTACATCCATACGTGTTCATTCAACTACTTTTCCCTTGTTTGGTGGGGGCTTTGGTGTCAATGCAAAAAACTTGGAATATATTGGATAATGCAACATCATTTTGTTGAATTGTGTATTTATATCCCAAGTTGAGTGCACAATGTGATCTTTTATAGACTTATCTTGTATGCTATCATGCATACCATTACTAATTTAGTGTTCATATTTGTTAATGGTTTTAAAATAAAAAAATTTAAACAGTATGTGAGTTTAATTTGGAAAATTTAGTTAATATATTTCACTTTAAATGGTTCCAACTTCACATGAAAGGACGAAAATACCCTTATCTTTTAAGTCATGTGTAATGCACCAATTGAATTCTTCAAATTACACTCATGTATTGTTTAAATCGTTAATTTTGGAAACATTTAATAAACAAAGATATTAAATTGAACTTCTTCAAAAATATGAGTAAAAATAAGTACCAATTTTTAAATATGAATACCTATATGATACTAAAATCCCATTATAACTAACTATATCACAATATTAATGTTTATATGTTTGCATTTTTAATGTTTGAATCCAAACCATTATCTATATTGCCAAAGTTTCTATAAATTAAAAATATTAAATAAAAAATTAACAATATAACCCTTATACTAAAAACATATTATCTCTTATTTTTTATAAATTCTTTCATATTATGGATATGTAGTAAGAAATAGATATAGATTGTTAAATTTAGAGTTTGTTTTGTATGATAATGATTTTGATTTTTAATTAAATAATTTTTTTAATTATATGTGTTTGATAATGATTTTTGATTACTATAATTGGCATAATCCTCTTCAAGTTTCATTTTTAATATTACTTAGAAAAAATATATCTTTATTTTTCTTAAAATTTAAATGAACATATATTTTTTTACTAGAGATTAAAAGTCAAATCAATTAAATAATTCAATCATTTATGCATGGAAGGTTTTTTTTTATTTTTTTTTTCACATTTTTAAGGAATCAATACCAAATTATGGATTGATTCATAGGTCTTTGAAAAAAATATTTTTTAATCACAATTTATGATTTTTTTTTTCATTTTCACCAAAAACTTTTGAAAAAAACATATCTTATGAATTTTACATGTATAAATATTGAAAGAAAATATTAAATACTTAAAATTTCGTAAATAATAACCAAAATTTTCTTTGATTTTTTAAATTTTCAAGAGAAAACAAAAAAATTTATCAAACAATGTATAAGTGATTCTTAAATTTTTTTTTCTTGAAATTCACTAAATACAAATTGTTATCAAATTATTTTTACAAAAGAATAATAAATCACAGAATAATTTTAATCATGAATCAAAATTGTTATCAAATATGATGTTTAATTAATTTAAATATTTGTTTGTGACTAATTATATTGATTTTTTTACTATTTATATTCTTTTCTAAACAAAAAAATAAATAATATTTGCTTTTATTTTTTAAGATCAAATAATTTTGGTTAATTGTAATAATATTTTTTTAATGTTTAATAGCAACAGATAACTCCCTAGCTCATAGTTTCATTTTCAACACCTTTTTTCTTTCTTTTTCTTATAAGGTTTTTTTAAAAAACTATTTCTTCCTTCTTATTTTTTTAATTACTTTTAGGGTTATTTTTTAATTTTTTATATACTCATTTTATATGCATCTATTTTAAGAAAATATTGTTTAATTAAGTCCCTTTGTTTTTTTCATCTACGAAACCCTCCGTTTTTTGTTTTTTAAATCTTTCACTCATTCAAGAAGTTTTAAAAATAACCTCCTTCTCTATGTAAACAATATATATTTAAGATATTAATGTTCAAAATAATTAATCATAACATGCACAAAAGATATGTATTTTCTTTCCATTCCAATGAAACAAGCTGATGATATATGAATATGTTTTTCTAAAAAAATGTTAACTATGCTATGTCCCTAACTCGAGTGAGTATCTTTGGGCAAAACCATGCAAACTCCACCAAGAAACTTTTAGCTCATTGATTATAGGATGATAAGTGCAAAAATTTATTATCTTTAAAAAAATTACACTATAAATTCATACTTATTAAATGAAGTAATACAAATCTAATACATTTACAAAATAAAATTCTATTATCTTTGATAATGGTAACGGACTTGTAATGTCTCACCTAATTATTTAAGTATATTTTTATTAAAAATAGTAGAGTTAGATAATCATTTTTTCTTATAATATATATCGTTATATAATCATGTTTAATTTACAATAATATGAATGATGATAGAAAATGATTATCAATATTCATGTATTTGATTTGATTATTATTTATCTAGAATGTAATACATAATATTTCATCAATGACATGAAAACTCATTCATCTAACATCCCTCGTGAATGTATTGGAAGACTAATTTTTTCCATATATTTATATTACTATTTATTTATCAATTTATTTTTTGTATTTAGAAGTAAAAATATTATTTTTAATTTTATTTTATTTATAATTTTTATAAATTTAATTTTCAATTTTATGAATATTTTGTTTTCAATACTTAAATGATCATAATAATAGTAGAACTGCTTTCTCTTGAAATTTAATTACTGTTATTATCATTTAAGCTTCCATTCAACCGAATCCTTAATTGGAGTAGCTTTTGGTTAAACAACAGCCAATCTTTATTGTTAATTAAATTTACATCTACATTTTACAAAACTAGAATCTCAAACTTCTATCTTATATCATGGCATATGCCGTCAAGCTACAAATCACTGTTAATTTACCCAACATAAACCTCAAATTTAAAGAATTTCTAGTTGTTAATTAATTTTTTCAATTCAATTAGAAACTGTAATGTTTTAAAAAATAGCAAAAAAAGAAAGAAATTGTACTGCTATTGTACAAATAATTATGTCACGTGTTTCACATAACACAAAGTATAGTAAGGCATCATATTTTTAATATAAACATTGCAATTTTAACAAAATTAGGAAAGTTAACCGTATGTGTAAAATCATTAAGTACTTAAAGATCGGAGGTTTTTTGCTGCAATAAAAAGTTGTGATAAAAATTAATGTAAAAAAAAACTATATAAATAAAATTTATTAGATATTATCGTGGTAAAGATTTACATGGTCTGTTTATTACAAGACAAAGAGATTATATTATATATATATATTAAAATTTTACAAATTACTATTAAAATATTATCATAATTTGATTTGTTATTTTTATAACATTAAATTTTATAATTATTACAAAAATATCATCAATTTTTTTATTACTTTCATACTATTAACCTTTATAAAATGTTATAAAAATAACATCCTGATATCAATCGATTAGCGGTAAGTTACACATATGTGATCATATTTTTGTTATATTTATAAAGTTTAATGATATGAAAATAAAAAAAAAATCAATGATATTTTTATAATATTTATAAAGTTTAATAGTATAAAATTAATAAATTAAAATTTAATAATATTATTGTAATAATCATTAAATTTGGGCATTGTTGTGGTACAATTGAGACATATACCGCACACAAATGTTTTAAGTGAAAAACATTAGATTGTTCCCTAATGTTTTGATAAGTTGTTGGTCGAATTAGAACCAAAGCGATAGCATGTTATATAGTGTGCTCTCCGTACAAAAATATAGATTTTTACTCTCATTATTAATGTCTTAATTATTAGCTGGAGACGTTAGATAAGAGACAGCTATATCATTTTGAATATGCATTGTTTTTGTATTTGTATGGTGAATTATAATGTTTATGTCGTCTTCCATCGTCTTTAAAACCATAATCATATTATATCTATTTATGGAAGTTGTAAAATAATCGACCTTTGGTCTGTTTTGCATGTCTTTAGGAGTTCATGCTTCAAATGAAAGTCATAAATTTATTTATCTAAATATGCATAATTGAAATGGAGGAAAATATTGATTGTAATTTTATCAATTATTTGCTTTAATTTGCTCCTGAAGAGCTAATTATTCTCTAAGGAAACTTTCTCAAGTATACTTACAAAATAGCTAATTATGACATCATTTAAAGATTTCATAAGGAAAGTTTCCAAAATATCTTAGTTATAAATTTGAGATTTGTTACCAAAATAAAACCCACATTTGTATCCCATGTTATTTTATTCAATGACTCAAATTAAGATCGTAACGTTTATGGGTGATGGTAATATTTGTGAACAAAACATGTAATTTAGTTTTGAGTTGAGTCTTTCAAGAATAATATTCAAGTTGAAGATTACTAAACTCCAAATAAACACATCTCACTAATATCTCTGTTCTTATACATGTTATATTTCATATTAGATATATAGGAATATTTTATATATAGATTACTCGATTGATCGAGTAATATCTAGATCAATTGCGTAAGTAGATTAATCGAGATTCGATTTATGTTGATTAAAAGTCCTCTTGGAATTAATTTTTAAATGAGATAGATCAATCGAAGTTTAGGGCTACATCAATCGAGGATTGGATCGATCAAAAATTGATCATATTTGATCTACCTAATCTTGAGTTTTATTTTTTTATACCCTAAATTAATCAAAATTTGGTTAGAATGATTGATCATCTTTTGATTGTTTCTTGGATCAATTGAAAATGGTTTCAATCGATGGACCTTATTAGTTCAATCAATCAAGCTTGAATTAGATCGATCAAGAAAAGAGAGTTTCATCTTTAAACCTAATTTTTAATGAGTCAAATTTTTTTATACTATATATTTCTTACTTTTTAAAGCTCTTTTAAATGATTTATGGACATACTAGTAATAGGCCTTCGACCTAAGACTTCAACAAATTCTATCCTATTAGGGTTCTTTCTTTAATTAATCTATCAAAAAATTTGTGATTATGTTTGATTGATTAATAAGTCTATATTATTTGTGATTATATGCTTAATCATTTATTTTGGTGTTTGCTAGTAATTTTTTTATCTGTAAATTTATTAAATCATCTAGCTAGGATTGTTCGTTATTTAATCCATTCTAAGATACACCTAGCACTTGTGTGTTTTGTGTTAACTTTTTAGGTACTAGTTGAACGAGTTCAATAACTTGTGTGACTCGAGCTTATTAGAACCTTGGTCTAGATCCTAACACCTTGCTTGTGGAGATTGTGAAAGAAAGAAAAGGCTTGTACGTAGGTTACTTAGGACATTACCTATGATGGTTAATCGTTGCTGTGGCCTAGGTTGTTTCTACCTTAAAATCTCATATATTAATCTTTATTTCCACATTATTTTATTTACATACGATTGCATGTTTGACGCTTGTAAAATTTTAATTTGACATAATTTTATCAATTAAATATTCACCCTTCTAGTTTATTAAATTCGAAACATAAAAAAATTTTATTTAATATCAATACAGGTTACTAGATTCACTTAATGTTGTTTAAGACTTTGTTATGGATCATATGACAGAGGTTTTGTCTACAACCCATGCTCCCTTTTTTGTTGGGCCTAACTATCCATATTGAAAAGCTTGTACGAGAGTTTTATATCATCTATAAATGAGAGTTTCTAAAACTTTGTTATTTATAAGTTGAAAATACCTATGGTTAACAAAGATAATATAATTACTTTTAAACCTAGAAGCGAATGAACTACTGAAAATAAGACTAGTATTAATTAAAATAAAAAATGTATAAATGTTATCCAATATTTTTATATCTTTATGAAAAAATTTAAATTATTTTTTATAGTGATTTTTTTTTATCAATTAATGATATTTTATACATTCATTTTGTATTTGTTGTTATAATACTCATTTTCTTATTAACTATTCCATAATAAGTTATATATTTTCATAGAAATATATTTATTATCTTTGAGAAAAATAATTATTTGAATCCATTTCCTTTTTAAGATTTAGTTTTTATTTTTGAATTGATTTAAATTTATTTTTGTTAAATATTATTTTTATGAGAAACATCATGAAATATTTTATTTTTATATTTTCATTATATATTAATTTTTTATTATTTATATTATTTTTAAACATGTATAAAAGTTTATTATTAATTTTTATTACCTTTAATTTTTGTTATTTTTAATTTTTATTAAACTTAAATGACATTAATAATATTTTTAAATTTAAAAAAAAAATGGTGACATATGAAACATTAAGTATATTATTGACATTCATGAATTTTAGTTAAGAAATGAATTAAATAATTTAATTACCAGACGGCGATTATTTCTCCGGTCAGTGCCCAACTGTCCACAGTCTTTGCTTTCTCTTTCTTTTCTAATAATTTTTGGCTTCACTTTGTCTTTAAAATTCTCTAACAATTAAATAATACTGAAAGAACCAAAAATACCTTCTCAGTTCTTTACCCGCAAATATTTCTCAATGTTATTCTAAATTATTATTTTTCAATATTTCTTCTCAAGAATTTGAATTTTGTTCAACGAGAATCGGAGTTTTGGTTAGGGTTTCGGGGTTGTTTGACGGATAACTGTGAAAACGTTTGCATCTGGAAGGTGAATCGAAAGCTTGTAGATGTGGTAAAGAGTGAAAATCACAGTAATACTAGGGTTAAAAAGTTATCGAATTTCCTGAGGGATTTATCTTCGGCTACAATGACGAGCAACTTGCCGATGAGCCCTCAGTTGGAGCAGATCCATGGTGAAATTCGCGACAATTTTCGAGCCCTCACGTATGTCCTTTTTTTATTTTACTTTCTCCTCTTGATTTTTCTATTTTTTTCCTTGAATGCGAAATCGTCTTTTTATTTTTTTGCTTTATCTTTTTGTGAATATGATGACCTGGGATGAGGTGAACTGGTAAGATTTATCCGGCATCTACAGAAGATTACGAGTATGTGTCAAATGTGGATGGTATTTTGATGCCGACACTTTCACGATCGAATAGATGTTGTATGAGACTTTTTTAGGTTAGGGGAAGTCAAATTTGAAACGATGACAGCTTTTCAGAAGTTTGTCTGTTTGACTCTCTTTGATTACGATTAATATGACAGGTTGCTCTTTAGAAATTTGTAATTTAGTGAATTCTTTGATTGAAGAAGTTTAGAGCATGTTTAAAAGATGCTGATTGATCGATGAAGCTTCAATGCTATTTTGTTTTGGACTGAATACGTATGTTTTTATCATTTTGTTTGTGAGTTATTATTATCTCTTATATAGTTCTAGTAGATGGCAATAATATAACCAAAAGCACATCGTTGTTTTCTCATCGCAGCATTACTCTTGACTTCCTTATAGTTGATTTTGTAACTTGTATTTTGCTTCCACTTGATGGTGTCTTGAGTAATTGATTAACCTCTAATTCATGTTTCTATTACGGTTAATAATTATATTCCTACCTGCATGTGATTAGCTGCACTTTTGCTTACCATGAATTGGGTGATGTAAAGTTCAGCACTTTTAGAATTCTTATATTTATGCTGTCTGACTGTCATTTACATTCTATTACTGCACACTATCCTAGTGTCTTTGTACTTAACTTTTGCAAACAGATGTAATTACTGATCTTGAGTTGGCTGCTAAACAAGAGTAACATTCTTTTTGTGTTCTTTTGGTTTTGGGGGAAGGGGGGAGTGAATGATGGTTACGTATTAATTTCTCTTTTCATTTTTAGCATATTAAGTTATATTTTGATCACTTAGCCCTGTTTTCTCCTTCTCAGGAATGGCTTCCAGAGGTTGGACAAAATCAAGGATTCCAATAGGCAGAATAAACAGCTGGAGGAACTTACAGCAAAAATGAGAGAATGTAAAAGGTACTTTTAAATTTTTATGCTCCTAATATCATTGTATTGTTAGTAACTAGCGATCTTTTTCGCTTCCATACACCATAATCCAAAAAGGAGACAACAGCAGATAATAAGTATATTACCACCTCAATTTGACCTTTAAACTTCTTTTTTCCTTTTCCTTTTAGTATTTCTATGTGATATCTTCTATCTTCTCTTACCTCATATCATAAGATTTAAAAATTTGGATAATGTAGAGGACAAATTACTTGAGCGTGTTTTCTGTTTATACACGCCTCGAAGTTCAATTTACTAGCCATACATACCATATTGGATCTCCATGCATTTGTCGTTTCTATGCTGAATTTTGTTCTGATAATTGGATAATGCACCTGTGGACTAATGGTTATGGAGGGAAGAAAACCAAGAAGAACAAGACTTCCTTGATATGTATTGCTGGTCCTCTATATTTTTTTTACTATCAAATTGTGCCTATATATTTGTTAACCCTTCGGACTCCAATAATTGTTTATATAACCATCTTAGGCTAATCAAAGAATTTGATCGTGAATTGAAAGATGAAGAGGGTCGAAATCCTCCTGATGTTAATAAACAGCTCAATGATGAGAAGCAATCTATGGTCAGTTTTCCTATACCATCTTCAGGCATTATTGACTTTTAGGAGTTTTATTTACATCCTTGGAGGAAGTCAGTGCAAAATTGGACTTTTAAGCTTCTTATGTATTCTTTAGTTCGGAGGATCTTGTCTGTCATAACTGGGGGTAATTTGTATGTCATGGAAGCAGATTTGTTGACCAGAGAAGTTTTATATCTTAATGTGCCTAACTAAATCCCCCCCCCTTCTTTTCCCCTTTTAGATGTCTTTAATATCAATGTTCTAAACCTTGATTCTTGTGTATGTTTTTTTAACATGTAATATCTGTGGATTATTGTAATATTTTGCAGATCAAAGAGCTCAATTCTTTTGTTGCATTGAGAAAAACGTAAGTTATATGCATTTGTTGCTCTGGATATGAAGGTCTATAGTATGTCCATCGGTTCTGAGAAATAATATTATTTATTCATCTTTTGTTACATTCTGCTTTGACTGCAGGTACATGAATAGCCTTGGCAACAAGAAAGTTGAACTTTTTGATATGGGATCAGGAGTTAATGAACCTACAGCTGATGAAAATGTTCAATTAGCATCATGTGAGACCCTTTCTTCTTTTTTGCACATTTTCTGATAAATTCAAACTTTCTATTCTAACACTTAGAGAGGAAACAATTGAAAATCTGTTAATATGTCATCATTTTCTATCCATTAGTTTTTATTATGCTTTTTATTTCTTTGAGTCATTACCGCTATACCACACATTTCAAACCTCTCTCTTCCCACACTTTATTTTTAATCATACACTATAACATATTTTTGTTTAGCTTAAGACTTGTTGGCAAAAGGCATGATCATCTGGTCCTGCACAGAAGACTCTTCTGTTGTTTGAACTTAAAATGTCATCACTCCATGGCAAAAATATGTGTCAACTTGTGTTGAGTTAGTTGCAAACTTTGATGGAAATAAGAAGATAGCCATGTGTGTTAACTAAATCAAGCTGCCGATTAAGCCTAAAGAATGTGCAAAGCTTTGCAGCTTGATGGTCGTCTGTATGTTACTAAATCCTCTGGGATGCTTGTACCTATGTACATGGTTTGCTTTCAGTTTGATTTTGAAAAGAGGAGTGTTGTCTGATCACGTTATTTGGTTGATATATCTTGCATTGTAGCAATGTCAAATCAAGAACTAGTCAATGCTGGGATGAAAACAATAGATGAGACTGATCAGGCCATTGAACGCTCTAAACAGGTTAGATTAGATGAACTTGAAATAGCAATTAGCAGTTCTTCATTATTTATTTTTTTCCTAACAATTGAAAAACATTTGTGGGCTTGTTGTTGTGTTAACAGTTTCTGAAATATTTTCCTTTTTCTCCTAGGTTGTGGAACAAACAGTTGAAGTGGGAACTCAAACGGCTGCCACCTTGAAGGGCCAGGTCAGTTTGTTGCGTTATCATTTTTAGCTGGTATTCTTTTCATGAATGAGGAATTAGCCATCTTACCTTCAACTGAAATCTGTAGACTGATCAAATGGGTCGCATTGTTAACGAGCTGGACACTATTCATTTCTCAATTAAGAAAGCCTCCCAGCTAGTTAAGGAGATTGGTAGGCAGGTTAGTAGTCATCTGCCCCCTTAGGATGGATTCGTTCAAGCAACTGTTATTCTTTTTGTTTCTGTTTTGTTCTTCAGAAAATAATGTTTTCTTTTTATTCAGGTTGCAACAGATAAATGCATCATGATGTTTCTATTCCTTATTGTCTGCGGTGTGATAGCAATTATTGTTGTGAAGGTGTGTGCTTTAAGCTCATGTTGAAATTTCCATTGTGGTAAAACTTTTATATGCAATTGTACCTGTAAAATGATAAAATTAAAAACTGTCGCTCTGTTAGATATTCGTTGAGAAAAATCCTTCCCTAGACAAGATTGTCGCACTGGGATTTAGCTTTTATTGTGCTGGAAAAATTAATAACTCACTCTGTTAGATACTTGTAGAAATCTGTATACATAGACGAAACTCTTGGCCTAGGGTGGTAGTTTTCTATTGGCCTTTGTTGGTTCTCTCTCTCTCACACACACACATCCACATGCATTTTGCAGATTGTCCGTGCATTTAAATTTGCAGTTACTGTCTAACTTGGCATTGTTCCTGTTTATTTTCAGATCGTGAACCCCAATAATAAAGACATTAGGGACATCCCTGGCTTAGCTCCTCCTGCGCCGGCAAGGAGGCTTTTATATGTGAGGAGTGCAGAAAGCTTCCAATATAATCGAAGGCCCGTTTTGAAAATTTTCTGATCAATTATTCACGTGGAGTAAACCCAGAGGCATGTCCTATGTGGGTTATATAAGTGTCATTTTCTTTTCACAATTATTTTTTACTTCAATTTATTCTTTCCCGAGTTGTGCATATCCCGTTTGTTTTGTATAAATCGCATTGGAGACCAAGTTTCTTTTTATGTTCCATATGATATAAGCACATGTATGAACAATTAAAAACTTTATTTTTGGTGATTACGGTTGTGGCTTGTGTAGAATTGGTTTCATTGCACTGAATTTCATCAATTATCTTTTGTCACTGAAACATTGAAAGAATTCAACAAGTAGTTACTCTTTGATGGGTTGAGTGTTGCATGGTCAGGAAACATGAGTTGATCAGTTCATTAGCTTTCAAAAGGGTTTCTAGTCGGCTTTAGTCATTTTAGTCCTCTAACATTAGAAAAAGGAGATAATCAGTTGAAGTAAATATGTGATGAAACAAAATCATTCTCGACTCTTCATTTTTGTAAAGTAAAAAATGTTAAATAAGATAGATGATTGATATTAATAAAAATATACTACATTTTTATGTAAGATTTTTCTCAAAAAAAAAAGGATTATCTAATAAGGTACAAATTAAAAACCAATTTTCAAATATAAAACACTGAAAGACCGTTTTGTAATTTTAGGACTAAAATGGCCTATCTTTCAATTCTCAAAGACTTAAAGACCATGTCCAAGGACTAGGTATATCTAATTTGCGGCACACTAATTCTGGTTTTCTTTCGGTGTTATAGCTTAAACTAAAAGGTAGTCACCAAATGAGCAAGAAAACGAAAACATGATCACTTATAAACATGGAAATATAAATCCATGGCCAGCCTCAATTATTCTTCTCATTCAAGAATAAAAAACACCGCAAGATCACATTGAGAGATTGAGGTTTCATTTTAGAACAAAAGCTTGGAACAGATATCAATAGTCTGGATGATTTCAAGTTTCGGCACGTTCATTTGTTAACTTACACGCATAAGTTACCGTGTCAAAACGCAAGATCGTGAAGATGCCTCTAGCTAATATTAAAAAATATAACGAATTGGCCTACGTTTTCAGCATGAAAATCTACTTTTAAAAGAATATAGGGTCTAGATTTGCCTGATCCAACCTGCCTTCAAATCCTTTGGTGGTAAACGTAAACCTTGTGTCTGTTCTAAAGATTCATGCAGCATGATTACTGAATTGTGTCCGTCCAAGATATGATAACCTTGCCATTGGAATTAAAGACGCTTCTTCATCGACATATGTATCAGAGGTGGCAACAGTTCCTCCGCTGCCATCATTGCTACTTGGCACGAAAATATCAGATGACCTTTTCTCAGTCTTCCAGTCCTGAACCAGTATGGAAACTACTATTAAACCATGTGATAAGAGAGGCACTAAAGCAATTTTGAAAAAAAGAGGAAGAGATCTCTGAGAAACCTCCCTAGTTTCCCCATGGCAGAGAGGTTCACCAAATGAACCTCCACTGACAAACCTTGTAGTAATGATCAGGCAAAAGGATTTGTCTATTATGAGGTCTCCTAAATGCGAACCATTGGGTAATCTTTTAAGACAGAAATGATGTTGTCGAACTTGAACGAAAAAGCAGATTTCATTTCACAAGAGACTTAACTTCATTGCAATATATACGTTCAAATTGCAAACCAGCCTAATGAAATATAGAAGAATCCAGAAATTTAACCTTCACGATTCTCTCTGGTAAGCTTTCAGCAGGTGATTGTGATGCACGAACATCCTTAACTTTTATGTAGTTGTACATAACAACACCACATAGAGCTGCAAAGAAGATATAGTTGCAGGATAGTACTTCAGTTAAGATAATTTAAGGCTCAAAGAATGAGGTTGGAATTAAAAATTTGCTATTTATCCAAGAAATTTACCAATTGCATAGCCAATTATGTTCAACCCTGTTATCGTAGACTCGGGAAATATAACAGTTGAAAGTGCAATGAGTATCCAATCTTTTAAAACACCAGCAACCCGGATGGTAACTGCTCCAGTTCTACCAATTACTAAGAAGATGGAGAAGTTCAAGGCCAAAGCACACAGAGCATTGGTTAAAAAGATCCATAAATTGAACTGGATCTGTGAAACTTCCATAGCAGGCTTCTCCAGTAGATACCAAGGTACAAACAAAAAGAGAAAACTGCACCCAGAAAAATGGGAGTGGGGAATGAGTGGATAATGCAACAAAAGCCTTTTTTTTTAACTCCATTTTTACTATATCAAATTGCATGATCTATGGGTAGAAAAGTAAGTGTTGCACGCACTAAAATTTTTATGGATGATTAATAGAAATGGCTGACCAAGAGTGCCATAATTAATGTTTAGTCAACTAAATATGTACCTTAATTGATGAAGTATAGGATAAATTGCACCATTAGTTCCACATTATTCACACAAGTCCACAAACTTTTAAAATATAGAATTTGGTTCTCAAAACTATTAAAACTTCACACATAGGTCCCTAAATTTTTAAATCATACAATTTAGTCCCAAAATTTTAAAACTTCATACATAGATTCTAAATTTCTGATTCACAAATATATATTTTAGTAGCTAAATTAGGAGCTACATGTAAAATTTTAAAAATTTAGGGACTAAATTGTAGGATTTAAAAGTTTAGGTACCTATACGTGAAGTTTTTAAAAACTTAGGAACAAATCGAACATTTTAAAAGTATGGAAACCTAAGTGTAAATTTAGCCTAAAGTATATATTGTGTGCCTTAAAAGAACAACAGACTTAATTGCAGGTGTAATACAAGTACACCACTATTATATCACTTTAAAGAGATAATCATATCAAGCGTTTCATGTCACTTAAATGTCTACCATCATTCTGCTCAACATACAGATTTCGTAGAAACACGATGGAAACAAGTTTAACTAGTTCCGTGCACATACCCCAAAAGCATCAAAACATTACCTGCATGGAGCAATGTAATATAAGCTGGTAATTGGATTTAAAGTCAACCCCTTTTTCTGCAAAAGAACTTGTGTTAAGACCAGCCTAAGAGCTTCTGCAAAGATACCCGTAACCTGGTAAAGTGTACCAACTACATTGAAGTGAATTTCCCCATATGAAGAAACAACAACTCCAACACTGACCAGCACCATGTTCCAAAAAATGTCGCACCTTGGTTTGTCAGTGCCACACATAATAGCCACAACAAATGTAGCCACCGGCACTAACATAATGAAAATTAATATAAGCAGCCATTACTTACAGATACAGTTAAAGAGAAATATCAACATAGTGTGATTAAAATGTAAAACTCTTGAGACATACTTAGAGCTTTGAGCATCTGAATAAAGGCAACGGATATGTGCAAGTATGCGGTATTTCCAAACCTGTACAAACCATGATAAGAAAAGTTTACAGATTACTCATTTAAAAACTATCACGACTATTCATAAGGAATTGAGCATCGATATAGAATATGACATGTGGAACAGCCACACATGTATGCAAGATTGTATACACAAAACGCATGATCTTCTTCATTACTTAAATCTAAATATTACTTGTGAAATATATGATGAAACAGTCCAAGTTGAATTTCTCAGAAACAAATGTAAATTTGAGAGTTAAGAACCAAATCGGGAAGGAAAAAAAAAGAGTTTAAACAAATATAAAGCTGCCAAAGTATAGTAGTGGGCATATTACAAATATCTCCTTCTGAGTTTTCTTTAAGTGACCAAGAAATCCGACAAATGAAAATGTTCAAATAACATGTTACAAATCCTTAAAGTGACTTTTACAGGGAAGGTATTTTCACAAAATAAGAAAGAATCAAGGAATTCAAGGGGAAATATTGAAATGAAACAATAGCTTAGGCGGGGTAATTGCCTATTTTAAAAGTTATGTTAATATGTTATTTCACCAAACATTGGAAAAACAAACACAGATTTGAGATTGTTTGAGCTTCCCAGTAACAATTCCTCCAGATTATATTGAAAGCAAATAGCCAAAGGTGAACATAATGAGAAGGATTAAATAAAGTCACTTTATTTTGTCAATATGCCACTTTAATCACTTTGATTTCAAAAGGGACATTTAGGTCACTCTCTCTGTAAAAATGGGACACCTTAGTGACTTTTTAAATAATAAATTATTATTTTATTAATAAATAATTTTGAAATTCAATTTAATGGGAATAAAATTATCATTTTATGTTCACTATTTAAAACTGAATTTGAAAAGTATACTTCTTTCTTTTATTTTTTTGGTCACCTATTTTTTAAAATTTTATATTTTATGGAATTTTTCTATGTTTTTTCAAGTGCTTTATGTATTGCATATTTTGTAGGTACCAATACCATGCTTGGATCACAAAACATAATACAGAAAAGTGTCCCAAAAAAATACAAAAAATTCCATAAAATATAAAATTTTAAAAAATAATTGACCAAAAAAAAAATATTGTACTGTTCAAATTCAGTTTTAAACTGTTAAAATAAAATAAAAATTTTACCGCATTAAATTCACTAAAATAATATTATACTATTTTATAAGTGACTAAACTCCATTTTTTTTAGAGTGACCCTAGTGTCTCTTGTGAAAGCAAAGTGACTAAAATGTTCACTTGATACAAATAAAGTAACTTGGAGAGCCCCTCACCCTAATGACAATATGAAAACTTGGAGAGAGAGAGAGAGAGAGAAAACATTCACTTCACTTGGGGGAATTCAACTAAAACATCAAATTTTAACCATAAAGGCCAATTAAAAATTCCAAGCAGAATTTTTTGAATAAAATGTTCGATTGAAAGGACACAAAATTCTATGACACTGCTTTTTGCGTATAATAAGTCTAAAGAATCTAGCATAATCCAGTTCCAGATCTAACAAGAGCTGTCAAAGTTTATCTCATAATATTAAGCAGTTGCAGATACAAATGTAATAGAAACATACAGTTTTCTTCTTTATGATAGAACCATACATCAAACCAAGAAGAGCAGCTCTCAAGCGTTTTAATGCTTACCAAAGACTTGATGCAAAGAAGGCACTTATTGGTATTACACATGTTGCATATCTGTCACGAGAAAAATTATTTTAAAAATTTGAGATTGCACATCAAGGGAAAAACTAAAAACAAACATAAAAGTCAGGGGAGGGTCACAACAAGAGAAGGAAGCTATCACTCACATTTCAAAAGTCATTTTGACTGGAGTTACAACCTGTAGGTTGAAAACATAAAATAAAAAACAAACATTTCATCGTAAAACAAGTCAACAATATAACACTAACTTGTATGTAACATAGGAAACACCACAGAAATACTATTTTGAATGGTTTAAGACAATTAATCACTCAAAATGCAACAATGAGTACTCAAGTGCTTCAAAAACCTTTGGAGTATCAGTTTTTGGAGCTTATTGCAAGTAAATTATAACTGGCCGTGAATGCTATCTTACTCGCCATAACTAGGGCAAAGAATCAACACGTTCCTCGATCCAAGGACTCGATCCCTTCTGATCGTCTCTGTTCATGCTAATTTGGCAAATCTTAATTTATAATAGGACAGTAATTTGAACGTGTACGTTTTAAACTAGCTGGATAACATATGCCTCAACATGCTGAATAATTAACCAATAAATAGAACATGGTACACATGAAAATAAAGATGCCAAACATACCTTGAAAACACGAACAAGAAAAAATGCCACAGTTCCAGAAAATCCCATATGAATCATAGTAAGCGTGATGGGCAAAGGAAAGTTGAAGTATTTGGGAGAGAGAACCCACTGCAAGGAAAATTTAGCCAGACTCTTACTCAATAAACAAACTGGAAGACTAAAGTTTAAATATATTAATACATAGTCCAATATTGAACAATTGATCACTAACAAAGTTATCCATAGCGCAGATCATTCAGAAATTGAATAACGGTGTATAAGCATTTCACAACCCCAAAGAACATACCTTATTGTACAATATTACTCCGGATGAAAGTATAATGTAGATCAATAGGTAGAAATAAGTCAAAACAAGTGGTTTGTTGATCATCTTGGCTACTCTTTGCTTACACCAACAGACCTCAATCTTTAATATTTTAAATTGTAGATCATATTAAGTAAAAGTCGCCGCTTGATATCTATATGCTGGAGGACCCATTTCCTTAAAAGCAACGAGTCTCTGAATGGTTCAAATTTTCCAATGGCTGCTCTAATTTTGGCATCCACAAATGCGGTTATAATGAAAACCTCAAATGAAGACTAAAATAGCAGAATATATAACAGAAGCTGAAACCTAGCAAGAAGAAAAGCACAACCCTTTTGTTATAAAATAAAAGACAAGAGTACAATTAGCAGAGACGCACAAGAAGCAATAAAATTGGAGAAATGGAATCATAAGAAAATGTTGGGCATAAATCAACATCGTGTGTATGAAGCTTTAAATAAAGTTTAATTTGAAGAATCTCAAAATATTTAAACAACAATAAAAGTATCTAACTAGAAAAAAACCAAGCTTTGCCCAAGTAGTGAACGAAAGTACTCGATCTAAAGAACATAAATCAACAAGCTGAATAATGGGTTTGATTCACTATTCGCAAAGCCCAAATCTAAACCAAGATTGAAATAAGTCACCTCGAGAACAACTGGGTAAAACTCAAATCTGATAAGAACCCTTTAAATTACACCAAAATTCATAGATCCCCTGTTTTTTTCAACCGAAAAATAAGCAATTAGCCTGCTTTAACCCGGACAAACGAGAGTCCAAGAGACAATTAGAGAGAAAAACAAGAATGGGTAGAAGGGGATTTAGAGAATGGTGCGCAGAAGTAATTAATGCACATCCAAAACTAAGAAGGTTGTGGGGAAATCGATGAATCAGAGAAGGTGGGGTTGCTCCAAAGAAGAAATTACTGTAACAGAGATTATTGGGAACTGTGTACAGAACATGTATAAAATATGATATAAATAGAGTGCCTACATAGAAATAACCAAACGTCCAAACGTCCAAACCCAGCACTATGTTGACTCCACTCGGGTAGTAACTAGGATGGGTTATACTTGTTTCGGGTAGGGTTGTTAAATTTTTTATGGGTTATATTTGTTTCCGGTAGGGTTGTTAAATTCTTTTACAGCGAAAATTCTTGCTAAACTTATCTGATTTAAAGTAAAATTAATAATAATAAATATAAATAAATATCTATATTTTATAATATAAGATAAAATAAAGATAAAAAATTATTTTTAATCATATTTTTTTGAAACTTTATATCCTATTATAATAAATAAATATTCTTTTATAGACTTAATTACGTTTAAATTTAAATATGATTATATTTTATATTTTATATTTTCTCTTTAATTTATATTTTTATTCTATTAAAACATAAATAATTTTTTTATAAAAATTATTTAAAATATATTTTTATTCTACTAAAACATAAATAATTTTTCTTTTATAAAAATAATTTAAACTCTAAAAACATAAAATCTTATTAACTTTTTATAATTTATTCTTATTATTTCAAATTAAGTTAAAATAAAATTCTATAAATATTATTTAATATAAAATGATTATGTAATTATTATTACATATATTTTATTCTTCTTAATTTTACATAAATATTATTTATTTTTAATATTTATTGGCTCAAAAAGTTATCTTGCGACCGTAAAATATTTATTATTATATTAGTTTTTTTATAATTTTTTATTTATAATAAAAATAAAAAATTATAAAATAATAATAATAATAATATTTAAATATCATTTGAATCTTCTTTCTCTATTTAGGGTCCCTTTTCTCACGAAAAAATCCTGATATGTCTTCGCAAGGATGTTAAGTGTGAATGAAAAAATAATTGAATTAAAGACAAGATAGAAAATGAGAAAAGAATCTCCAATTTCGTCTAATCCCGTCGCATTTCATTGACAACCTAGTTTCAAGTGATCAAGGGCAAACAAAATTTACCAAAGAAATCTTACCCATATTATTTGAATTTAACCAACTTAAATTTTTTAAATTTTAGGTTCTTATTGATTTAAGTTTATTCTCATTTTTATAAAATCAACTTTAATTATGATTTTATTTTTAAAATCTTATAAAAAATCAAAACAATTCATATATATTTAATTTTATTTTTTATTTTACATTTTTAATTTATAGAATTATATAATATTTTTTATTTAATTAGGATTTATTCCCCTTTTTTTAACATTTTTTTTCTTTTTATGTTTTGTTATGTTCCATGTCATCTAAGATAACAACATTTTTTATTCAATTATTTTAAATGATATTTTATAATTGATTTTTGCTTTCTAGTTTGTTAGTGTAATTTAAACAATTTTTTTTATTTTTACTATTAGAATTTGGATATTTAAGCATAATTTATGGGAAAAAATTATACTAACTTCTATCTCTTCTTTTCCTTTTTATTAGTGAGATATTAATTCTATATTATTATCTATTATAACTATATCTTTTATATAATTAAGGGATTAATATTTTATATGAATAATATTATGGATAATTTGCATATGAAAATTAATAAATTTTATTGGATAAATCATTATCATTTATATTATCTATTTATCTTATTTTTAAATATTTCTTACACTTTATGACAAATATGAATAATGCATCAATACTAGTATTTGTCAATTTTTTTTATTTTTTAAAGTATTTAGAATTATATTTTGATTTTAAAACTTTAAATTTTAATCACTTAAACATTAATATATTAAGTAAATAATTTAAATCTTAAAATTTTAATTTTAATAACTATAATCAAATTTAAGTTGAAATATTAGAAAATACAATACAAGAGTTAAAATAAAAAAATAATAAACAAAACTCATTAGCAAAAAGTGAGAAAAATTCATAAAATTACTTAACTAAATACAAACAAAACCAAAAACATTATTTTTGATTATATCTGTTTTTTAAATTTATTAATTTTAGTTTATTTTTATTTTTCAAAAATCAATCATATTGATTCGATTTCAATTTTAATATAAAACTAAATCATCTCATGTATGTACAAAATTGTAAATTGATACACAACACATTATGTATTTATATTAGTTAATAGTTCCTAATCCACTGTACATGTATGTGTAACACTCACCCTTAAAATTACATAAATTTTATAACATAATCTCTAATTTAACTATTTCGTGAAAAATATCAATCCAATTTATAATGAATTCGTTATAAATTTATAAATTCAAATTAAATTAATTATAATGAAAAAATTTGTATAATTTAAACTAAATATGTTTAAATTATTTAATTTAAATAAGATTAATTTAATTTTAAAAAAACCCTGATATCTACTATTAAGCGACTTTGAGAAGAACGCGTGAAGGAAGATTTATCAAAGTTAAAGTTTTAGGTCTAAGATGGATGGATCGTCTCTTGCAAATTAAAATCCAAATCGAAACCAACAAAAAAAAATGTTGCGTTGGATCGGCTTGACGGTTCGGATTGAGTCGGTTATTTTTTCACCCCATGAGGCCATGACATTTGAAAAATCGGATTCAATGTTTGTAATTTGTTTGCATTTTACTATTACTAGTTGTAGGGTCACAGTTTTATCTTATTTTTGTTAAGCACCACGTGTGTAATTCGTACACATGCATAATCACAGATATCATGCTCCCGTGCTTTACACTTTTATTTTAAGTTGATATTATTTGTGGTAAATATAAGTTACAATTACAAATCATATAAATAAATAAAAACTTTCTAAATTAAATAAAATAATATAAAGATATTTATGAAAAATTAATATAATATTTATTAAAAATTGCAAGATAGTATTAATTTTTTTTATGTTATTTAAGATAAATAAATAACTATAATAAATAAATATTTTAGTTATTAATAATTTATTATTTAATTGATTGAAAAATTTATGATAATTAACAGTAAAAAATAATAATGTTTATGTTTGTTAAAATAAATAATATTTTATAAAAAAAGATAAACAAACCTATATAATTATCAATGTTTTAGTTATTAATAATTTATTATTTAAAAAATAAAAAATAAAAAAATTATATAAATTATATAATAATTAAGAAAAATAATGGTTATTATTCTAAAATGTATAGATAATTTTATTCAAAAATTTGTAAAACATGATTTAGACTTTATACATAGATATAAATATAAATAGATATAAATTAATGTGTTTATTGACATTAAAAAATAAGTATAGTTAATTGGATTATTTTTTTACTAGTAATATGAAAACCTAACAATATAGATGTAAATTTAGCGTAATTCGATCAATGTTTGAATTATTTTTGTTTTAAATTGATTCAAAATCTAATTAGGTTTGAATAAGTCTAGTTCAACCCTACTAATAGAACTCAATTTAGGGTAAAATATTTATACTATAAGTTTAGTCTAAACTTAGGTCGAATTAGGAATTATATTTAAATTTTATAAAATATATGTATCTTTGAATACGAGTCATTGGTTTAAATGATTTCAATTTTAATAAATAAATTAATTTTTTTTCTAATTAATAACAAATTATTTTAAAACTTATAGTTTTATACCAAGGTAAATAATAGAAAGACTAAAAGATCTTCTTTTGTAAATTTAATAAAATAATATCAATGTCATATCCACTATATCTCTAACATCCATGTCAATGATCTCACTAGAGTTTTGATAATCATCAGAGATGATCTATCAAATACAAGTTGATGTAACAAATTATATTTGATGGGTCACAACCTCATAAGAGGTAAGAGGAATATAACATATTACATAAAAAATATATATATAAATATAATATGTTATAACATTTGAGTTATCGAAACTATAATATATCTAATAATATAATTATATAAAAGATGCATTTCAATCTAATATATTATATCTACAAAAATGCATTAATATATAAAAAATTACATACAAAGATGTAAGAGAATATAATGTGTTATCACAAATATTAGATAAATATAACTCATTAAATATTAAAATATATGTATATATAATACATAGATATAAAGATAGAAATAAAAATAACATTTTTTACGTGATAAATCATAAAAATTATAACGTCTAAGTTATATTAAAAATTGATAATTGTACTATAGAGTTAAGCAGCTAGACTGAACTACATTCAAACATAAAAATCTGATCTCGACAAGGTTTAATGAAAAAGTAAAATGTTTAGTATAAAATAGGCATACAAACTAGAAAATGATTTACAAATAGAAAGAGAAAATCAAGCAAAAATACTAGAGAAAAATAGCAATTTCAAATTAAACTAATTAAATGAGAATTTGGTTATAGCATAACAAAATACAAAAAAAAAAAAGAAAAAAGTAAATCGATAGGAAAACTTAACAAAAAAGAAGCGACCGTACTTCCTTCTGTTTAGTCAACCATCAATCACAGCAAAGCCAATCTTATTCACCGATTACTAGAAGAAAACCCAAGAGGAAAACATGATAAAGACCGAAAGTTGGGTACCTCTTAAGAACTTTAAAAGCAAAGAAACCTAAATTTACTGTTTTGCGTACAAGTAATATATTACATGTAATGAGTCATTTAATATGTTAATATATATATATATAATTGATAGTTGTGCAGTTTTCAGACTCAACACCTCCCCTCATATCGGATGGGGATACCGTAAAGACCGACTGCCTACCCATACGAATTTAACCGGAAGATGGAGTCGAGTTGGGAGCGTGTCACATCGAGACCCCTAGGGACCCGTTTTGATATCAAATTGAAAGTTGGTCAACCCAATGTTTCCCTCAAAACACGCTTATCAAGAAAGGGTACTACCCAGACTTATAACCAGCACATTGTTGGTTTCTCTGAACGATGTAAGACTCAATATATATATATATATATATATATATATTTAAGAACTTTAAAAGCAAAGAAATCCAAATTTACTGTTTTACGTACAAGTAATATATTAAATGTAATGAGTCATTTAATATGTTAATATATATATATAAGAACTTTAAAAGCAAAGAAACCCAAATTTACTGTTTTACGTACAAGTAATATATTACATGTAATGAATCATTTAATATGTTAATATATATATATATATAATTGAATAACTAGAAAGATAAAAATTAATTAAAAAATTAGAAGTAGATATATAAAAAAAAAATAGATATAAGAAAAGATAACCTACAAGTATAACAAAAACAAAATAATCACTATAAATTATAAGTTACTAGAAATTATTGGGTCACCAATAAATATATACACATAAACCATGAAGAATAAAAATAAATCTTGCCACCAAATATCACGAATATATATAGGCATTCTCGAGCTTCTAAGTGCCCTGATAATGATGTGGCATGTAGCCCAACGAAGTTTTCCTACATTAATTTCATATTCGTACGAGTCATACTTTATAAGAACTTGGCATATTACTCTGACTTGTTCTTACTTCCAGTTTCATATGAATTATTGCTGAAATTGGAAGCAAAAATTGGCTTTTTTAAAAAAGTTAATTAAGTTGTTGATAGTAGAAGCCTACGAACGTTTTGATAAAATATGAGGTTTTGTGGCCTATAATCATTAGGTATACGTTGCATATTTCAGAATTGGTTAATTTCAATGGAAACTAACTGATTGCCAACGTTTCTTATAATAAATCAACCCCTAATTAGTAGAAATTTTCTTTTGTTTTTATCATTGTTTGAATTCCAATGGCTAGCTGTGTATTGATTGTAGCTAGATTTATTTTTTAGGTTTTCTCTGCAATAAATTTTTTTATTTTTTTTTAATTTTAGTAATAGGATTGATCTAATTTACATCAGTAGCGTATTGTATTATAAGAATTATAATTATTTGAATTTTCTATCTCTGATTTTTTGCTTTATTGAAAAATTGTTTGTGAATGTGAAGTTACAACCAATGAATTTAAGCTAGCTAGTGTGACCCCAAAACGATAAAACAAATGAATTTGAGCCAATAAAACTAAAAACAAACACAGCTGGTTTGTCAAATGAGAACTAACTTTCCAAACCCATAACAATAAATCAATTAATCAAAGAGATATTACAATTATAATCAAACACTTCAACCTACAAGAATAGCACTAAGTACTCCAATTTAAGTGAGAAGTCACTTTTCTAGATGTTTAGTAAAAAATATACCCAAAACCCAAAATTAATAATTATCATAAAGTTGGTAAATGTTTTGTATTTTAACAGAAAAATACTACCAACATCATTTATTTATTGTAAAAATAACAATTAAATTATATATTTATTTTTTTATAAAAATTTAATCTTTTTATTATTAAAAAATGATCACAAAGTTAATTTTTTATTTTTTTTCATTGTTTTAAATTGAATAAATTATAAACCAAAGAATTAAAAAAATAATTATTTATCATTATACAATCATTTTTAAATAATAATATAATTAAATTATAAAAAAATAAATATAATACTTAACTATTATTTTTAAAATAAGTATATTTTTAAAAAAAATTAAAAGGTGATTCAATATCTTTTTTGGTAAAAAAAAACGTACGTGATTCGATAATATTGGTTGTCTTTCGTTGTTTCATTTTGCTTTTTGGCTTTTAGTTAATGAATTTTGATCGTGCTTCGGTTCTTGTTGTTTCCACTTGTGACAATCAAGTCTCATTCTCACGAACCATACAAACACGTCAAGAATATAATTTTTATATAAAAATTAATTAAAATACAGAAATATACTATTGCAATGTTCATTGATATTTCATTAATGTTTTGAATAATTCTTGTATTAGGAACAGTAGAAGATGACTACTTAACCAATTTTATTATTTATATAATCATATGATTAACTTAAGCTTGATAGATGAGTCGTCCTAATAAAAAAAATCCCTTTATGTATAATATAATCGAAATTTGTCAATTTGTTAAGGAAACTTGTTTGGTTTATTTTCGGTGCATATAAAAAATTAGGAAACTTTGGAGCTTAATTATTGAAAATATTTAATAAGATAAATAACTACTAAATATTATATTTTTTTTACTTTTACATCAACTTTGGTTTGGTTTTTAAAGAGTTAAATAAAAATAAAAAACAATTAAATGCTAGACATACTAGCTTTGAATAATCTTAATTAATAAAAATTATTTATTATTTTTAAAGTAATTACACAATATAGTATTTAATGTTAATAAAATGTAACATTAATTAGTATAATTATTTTAAAAAAATATAAGCTCTTAATACAATGTTATTGGTGAAAAATATATTTTCAAGTGAACGTGTTCATAACTCGGTACACAACTAGAATAAGGAAATAAAGACACCTTAAAAACTCAATACTAACTCGTAGAGACAAGAAATCAAACACTTACGTAATATATGTAGTAAAAACATAAATAATATAATATTAGATAAATAGATAACTTTAAACAATAGATATTATATAAATTTAACGTAAAGTAGATAAGAATATAAAAACTTTTTAATTAAAATTTTAAGTTTTTAATATGTTGTAACATACACATTTTAAGTTTATATTATATTAATACAATAGTAAATCATACATAATAAACGTTACAACAAGATAAATTCACATAAAAATCATTTTACATGAAATATATTAGGTACCAAATGTCCCATAATAATTGAAAAAAATTACAATAATGTCATTATTATATACAAATATGAACTTTAATTTTATAATTTTTAAACTATTTATAATTCTATCATTTATGAAAATTGAATCTTATTAGTGTTTACTGTTAATATTTTTAATGGATTAAAAGTGATTATTTTAATAAATTATATGATCAAAAATAATTATTTTTTACGATAACAAGATTTATGATATCGAATTATAAATTATAAAATTAAAATATTTATTTTAAAAAAATTATAAAATTTTTAATATTTAATTTAATAATTATAAAATTAATATATTTATTTGATAAAAAATATATAACATCGAATACATTTTGTCCAATTATTTATCATCGGAAATCCTTTGTCACGGCATCAATTATTTAATAAACATACAAGATATGTATTTCCAAATGTCTCAAGTTCTCATCCATTTATGTCTGCGTTCAATATGCCTTTACTAAATAGAAACATGTGTCCTGTTTGGCTTGGATATTGATAGCGTTACCGGTCCTTATCTAATAACGTGACGTTCTAACGACTGAAACTTAGAATCTGAACAGATTAAAAGGTCATTTTTGAAAAAAATATTTATTCCTCTAGTCAACATTAAAAATGTAAAATCGGGTATTAAACTAAATTTTCTTACATTAACTTAAAATATATTATTTATTCTCTTAAAAAAATATTATTTAAAATAAATCAATGAATAAAAAAAAACTTATTTTTTTTATTAAAATTTTAAATAAAATAATATTATTTTTCTAATAATTTATTTTATTAATAAATAAGTACCGGATAAAAATAATTTTATATTATGATATTTTATTATAAAAATTATTAAAATATAGATTAAATAGATAAATTTTTATATGGAGTAAATATTAACATTTATCATTCTTTAATTCTTTTTTATAAAATGTAAAAATTTAAATGATAAATTTTATGATATAAAAAATTAATTAATATAAATATTCTAATATAAGAAAACTTTATAGAAACTAACCCTAAATTAAATATCCATCTATCTAATATCAACAAAGATAATTATTTTACAGTCCATTATTACAAGCAAAACCATGTTTTATAACTTTATTATTATTTGTATTTCATTATTTAATTTAAAATAAAAATTAATTAAATTATAACTTTTATTTAAATAATTATTTTGTTAGTGGCAGTTAAGTTGAGGTAAAACTTCATTCATACCTATTTTTTAGATAATGGGTTGTTTATTATTCATATAATATTTTGTATAAATATTTATTAAATATGAATGAAAAGATATATTGATTTTTGTTAAAATATTGTCTTATTATGTTAAATTTAAAGATAGATTTTTCTCAAATTAAACTATTAGAGGTCTAAGTTTTCTTGAATGAACCTAACATTTATTTTGCTATTTTTAATTTTAGATATAATTTTGTTTGTATCAATATGCAATGAAGAATAAATGTGTGTCCTCTATTTATGCTCTATATGTAGCAAATGTTTTGTGTATAGTTGCCTGAATGTGCAAGTTAGACGCAGTGACTATTAAAGTGAAAGATTGTGTTATTTGCAACTCTTGCAACTCAAAGATTAGGTTATTGATGTTTATTTGAGTTTTCAATTCACCTCTTAATTTATATTTCTTTTATTATAGATAAATCCAAACTTTTTTTTGTATATTATTTTTGAATTTTACTTATATTTAGTGAAGAAAAAAATATAGAAAAATAAATTAAAAAATAAAGAAATATTTAAATATAGTTGGTAAAAAATATATGTACTTAAATATACCATGGATTGCAAAAAAATAATAATTAAAATTCAAATATAAATAGCACTAAATTAAGATGTGAAGAAAACTTACTTAAAAAAGCAAAAAAGATGTGAGCAAATTGGAAAATTTATCTTTCCATATGTATGGATGTACCTCTTCGAAAAATGAGAAGAAAAAAATGAAATTATTCAATAAAATGTTTTTTTTTATTTTCTTTTTAAAGTTATTTGTTTTTTATTTTATAATGTTTTAACTTTGAAATGATGCAATATAATATTTTATCCCTTTTTAGAATTTTGTTTGAAATAAATTAATGCTAGAATGGACATTATTTATTTTATTTTCAAATTTTAAGACCTTCTTAATAATTAAACAAACGTCAGTAAATCATATTTACTCATCAAAAATATTTTGTCTTTTTGAAGAAATTGTCAAACAGATATATTATTTTAGTAATATCATAATTTAATTTTTTATCATGTTTTATTTTTAATGGTACTTTTATTTAAAAATAGGTATTAATTTCATATAATTTTTTCAATTTAATGTGAAAATCATACCAATTTAATACTTAAAGTGAGATAAATTTTCAATTTAATAGAAAAATTGCATTACATTGATACTTATTTTTAAATAGAAGTCCTCTTAAAGTACTACTTTAACAATAAGAACAAAAAATATATATATCAAAAATTGAACTGTGATAATACTAGCTACCCACAAATACTCTTCTATTTTTTTTTTATTTGGATAAAAAAATACTCTTCTATATTTCTATAAAGCACTTTCGCCATTTATCTAACTTTTTTTTTTCTTCCCTATTTTTCCCTTTTTATCATATTCCAGTTTAGGGAATTTCTTCTCTGCAGTATGCAGAAAATTCTACAATGCCAAATCTAAAGAGAATCACTAAAGGGAGTCTAATTAGAGAATTGATATTTTTAGAGAAAAAAAATATTAATTTTAGAACTTGAATAATTTTCAGCAATCCCATAATTGAAATTATGTTTGCTTGTAGTAAGTAGAAACTCTTTAAAAAAATAAAAAATACACAAATAAGAAAAAATTTCATTTAGAATATGAGTGTTGATTAGAAAATATATCAAAAACTTGGAAACTTTTATAAGTACTAAGCTAAAATATAAATTTTAATAATGAGAAAATAAGGTTGTGGTTTGGTATAGAATTTGTAATTATTTTTGTTTTAAAAAATAAAGATACATGTTTGATAAAATTGTTTTGAAAAATCAAATACAACTTAAATTTTTTAATAATTTTTAAATTATATTTGTTTTTTTAACTATAAACTAAAGGGGCACCTAACATAAGGTAGTATAAAGTCCATTTTCTTAATCTAGGAATCTTATTGCGAGCACAAATTTACATATGTATTTAGAATAACGATAATTTTAGTATGTTATGTAGTAAAATAATTTTAAAATAAATTTATTTAGTTTTAAGAAAAATTTGAAATATGATGTATTTTAATAAGAAATGTTAACATCAATTAATTTTTTTTTTAATTCTTGTAATTAGTACTTTTTATATCTTACTATATGTCTTTAACTCTTTTAAAATTTTAAAACATAATTTATTTTTTTAAATAATCTTAACACTTAGTTAAATCTAAGTGATATGAGTGTAAAAACAAAGAGAAATTATTTATTAATCTAGACGACTGGTAACGTGGTGATCTAGAAAATAATTTTTTCTAATTTTAATAGTAAAAGAGACAAAATTTATGACCATTTTTAACTTTTTTTTTATTTCACCTCCTATATAATAATATTATGCTATTAATTAACATTATTAATCTTAAATCAATAAATAATTTTCTAAAAAATAAATATAAATTTATATCGGATAACATTCTTCTATCATACTTACATAAATACGAATATATTTATAATTTAAAGTGTATTTAGCTTTTTTTTTCAAGGATAAGTAACGTCACAACAAAACACACAAGTTCTTTTATGGTATTTCTCAAAAAATATAATGAAAAAAAAAAGAATGGTCTTTTATGGTAACTAGTACATGTGAGGAGTAGATACCTATCCTTATTTATTGCTCCAAGTCAGCTGCACAGCCCCATGGTACTTGTGATTTTATTCAAGGAAAGGTGCAGTAATAGAGAAAAAAAGCAAATTTATTTATAAATAAAGTGTTTTTATGGATAGCTGAAAGTGTGACATGTATATTTAGGTGTGCTTTAAAATAGAAAAACTAATAGCATGGGATAGAAGGAGATCTAGGAAACTAGGCTATTGACCAGGCTAAGGTAACGAAGTTAGACCGAGATGAACTATTGACTTCCTCTACAAAATAAGTTGTTGAATAAGATGTGGGAGAGTTATGCCCTTAGAATTGGCTCAAAGGAAGGTTTTTATTCCAGCAAAATATGTAGGAAAGTCTGAAATAAAAGGCTGTAGCTTACTATCCACAATCTCAAATTGGGGCAAATGAGGAAAGCTGCCTTCATAAAGAAAGACAGATGGATTGAGTTCCACAGCAACACTCGATTCGTCACAGTCGATTTGTCCAACTGTCGAAATCAAGTGCTCAAATCTAGGGTGAAAAGACCTCTCTCTCTTTGATTTAACTCATTTAATCACTTTGCTCTGTTTATACCCCAAACCTTGGTCTGTGCCTCTTTCTTCTTTTCTGAGTCAATCCATAGGAAAAAACCCTGAAATCTATAGTAGTTGACGATTATGTGCCAAAAGACTTTGAGAGAAAGGGGCTACTCGCCTCCTAGTTGTTTTGGATTGAGAAACCAGTTGGCTCTTCCTACGACTAGGCATAAATTAGTAAGTATTTTCCTCTAATCTTCTTAAACCCGACTGACTTCATCGCCCGGACAGGGAAGAGAACGAAAATAGGCCCTTGATTCATCTAGTTTTCTCAGTCACAGGTTGAAAATAATAAGACATAACAATAAATAAAACACTTAACATGATTATAAGAAGATTAATTAATTAAATTATTAACAAATTTATTTAAATTTTTGAGTATAAATGCAACAGAAATCATACTAAAATAAAACAAATTGAGTTTGGTTGAAGACATTTTGATATTCTAAAAAAAATCATCATATATTATAGTTGTCACCAACGACGTTGACACGTAAGTAGTTTTGAAATTAAATTGTAAGGTCAATTAAATATAAAATAATAATGCAAGTACTTCAGTTTCTTCACTAGAATTTCCTTGATAGAATTTGATCCAACAATCAAGAATATGATCATTAGAATATCTAATAACAACTATATCAAAATTAATTTAAATATAACCTCTAGGTGATTTCTTCCAAAAGGAAGGAAGAGAGGAGATTTTTTTTGAATATTAGAAGAATTCGAGAAATTTGTATTATAAAGTAGTCCCCTAAAGTCTTAAAATCTGGAATCTAATTTGAAAACAACAAAATTGAGATTTGGAGATTTAGAGTTAAAAATAATATCAGTTCTAATTTTTCAATTTTGTTGAAAAGAGACGCACACAGATAAAATGAGCTTAGAGTGTGTTAACAAAAAAAGTGTGAAAATATTATATTTATCAAAAATTACACGATAGAGACTCTCAAAAGAGAAATAAAATTCCAAATTGACCAAAGAGATAACAAATTGATAAGAAGTAAAAAGATTATTAATAGTTTCAATACTAGAATAACAAAGAGGAAAAAAAACAAAGTAAATTGATTCTTTGATTAATGTTATCTTGAGTAACGAGGTAATTAGAAAAAGTTTCTAACAAAAAACTTTCAATTTTTTATGAATTTTTTGTTTTCAAAAGAATTTCACAAAAAATTCCAAAAAGAGGAAAAAATTCTTGAAAATCTAGTAGAAATAATTTTTCTTTAAGAAAATTTAGAATTAAATTGACATTTTGAGTTGTAAATCTAAAATCAAGAATCAAGTTTGTTTGTAATAGGTAAGGAAAGTTTAGAAATATAAGAACGCATTAAAAAACCCTAAATGGTAAAAATTTATTTGAAATTCCAACTATTTCCATTAACATTGAGAAGATTATGAACTTTGACAGGATATTGACGGAGAAGATTTAAATCAATCAAAAGAGAAGGACAAATAAAAACAATAAACCAAGGAATATAATGATCCTTATAAATATCAATAGATTTTTCATCTCTAGAAATAAACCTAAGGAATATAATGATCCTTTCAAATATCAATAGATTTTTCATCTCTAATTTGACAATAAACACCAATTTCAAGGAAAGATTTTGAAGAGAAAATACCTTTCTAAATGCAAGAATTAGAAGATCTGATATTATAATTGTTAGAAACTTACTTAACAATAATCAAAGAAATATTTAGAAGTATCGTACTTATGTTTAAACAGTTGAACCCAACTTCTATTATCATTATTTAAAAATTGCCAACCAAGTTTAGAAAGAAAATTGAGATTAGTATCTTTAAATTTATAAAAATTTAAACATCTAACTTCCTTAGTTAAACAAATTTGATCTCAGCTTTTGCTTAAACCAAAACTCTTCTTATTAGAACTAGAATTCTACCAAAATTTCTTTAAAATTGAATCTTCTTTTTTACAAATTAAACTCAAAAAACATGAAAATACTCATAGAATAAGTGAGTACATAAAGTACGATAGATTTAATGTACTTAGCTTTACTAGCTTTGAAAAAAAAGCAAGATTTCCAATTATTGGTTTTCAAAATCAGATTGTCAATAACTCTTTTGAATTTTCTACTTTTCTATGTAAAAATAAATTATGACTCAAATATTTAACACCATCAGTAGCAACATAAACACTTAAAATATTTGGATTTAAGATTTTAGAGGAGAGAAAATATTTCTAGAATAAAAAATGCAAAATTTAGATAAATTTGCTTTTTGTCTAGACCATGAAAAATAACATTATAAATTCTAATGAATCACATTAATCTAAGTCAAATTAGCCCAACAAAAAATATTAAATCATCAGCATAAAAGAGATGGTTAATAGTTGGAGTATTTCTAGTAATTTTGATATCATAAAGGTTAGAAGAATTTTCAGCATGAAGAAGAAGCCTTGAAAGAATTTTAGCCCAATAATAAACAAATAGGGAGAAACATGATCACCTTGTCTGAGACCTCTTTGAGGAATAATATTATAAAAGGAAACACCATTCAATAACAAAGAATAAGTAATAGAGTTTAAGCAAGACAATGTTAAATTGCATAATTGTTTAGAAAAGGCCAAATGTTTCATAATTTTAATGAAGAAGTTTCATTTCATACTATCATAAACCTTTTGTATATCTAGTTTGACTCCAAGTAAACTACATCTATCTCTTTTCCTTTTAATAGTATGGATAATTTCTTGAGCAACAATAACATTATCAGATATTTATTTATTAGGTATAAAGGCAGACTTAAAAGGAAAAATAAAATCTGTAAGTTTACCTCTAAGTCAATTGGAGAGAATCTTGGAAATAACTTTGTAGATGATATTGTGCAAGCTAATGGGTCTAAATTGATGAACCAAAGAAGGATTACTCACTTTTTTAATAAGAGTGATAAAAATCTTCTTTAACATAAGATTTAGATAATTAGTCTTGAAAACATTCTACATAACACCTATCAAACTTCCACCAAGAATGTCCCAATAATTTTTATATACAAAAGCAGGAATATCATTAGGAATAAGTACTTTGAAAGAACTTATAGCAAATAAAATATCTTTGATTTCTTTTTTATCAGGGATACTACAAAGTAAATCATTATCTTTAGAAGAAATATACTGAGAAAAAAGTTAAGATAATTAAAAATCTAAATTATTAGTATTATCATGAGAAGAGGAAAGAAAAACCTCATTGTAATGATTAATGAAATAAGATCCTATATCATTTTTTTTTGAGAAAGCCACCTCCCATTTGGATCTTTGATATTATAAATGGTATTATGTCTTCTTCTAATCATGGTGGAAGTGTGAAAAAAATGTGTATTACAATCACCTTCTAACAATAAAGTTTCTCTAGATTTTTAATGTTTGTTCTATCAAGTAAAATCTTTAGCCAATTTGATAGAATTGGAATGAAAATTTAATTGTACCTCGTAAGGATCTTAGAGTTTCCAAGCTTGTGTAACTATATCCTTACTAGAAGGATCTTTACACCAAATAGCAATAAAATGAAAAAAAAGGCTTATAAAGAAGAGTGGTATTTACATAATATTATAAGAGGATAGGAGCATGGTTATAAGCTATTATTTGCATATTCCTCACTAAAGCATTTGGAAAGAGAGAAAATCATTCTGTAGATACCAAAACTCTATTGATTCTTTATTTTATATTATGTCTACCTTTTCTTTTATTATTCCAAGTAAAACATAAATCAGAAGAAGCTTAAACATAATCCAAGAAATCTCTCAATCTATTTGGTCACACTAAAACATGTAAACCTGTTTTTCATTTTGAGAAAGAACTTCATTAAAATCTCTGTAAGTATTGGAGCCTTTTGTATCTATGTTGGCTTTCCATATGCAAAACACAGAGTCTATTATTTTACTCAATTTTCTATCTTCATTTATGGAAGGTTAGTTACTATGTATTAGTAACGCACACATGCATATAGTTAAGTACACTGTGTTTAAAAACATGTTTGCATACACCATGGGGTTGGTTTTCATAGTTGGTGTTGTTGCTCATATTTTTGTTTCATTTTGAGTGCAAATATTTATGAAAATTACTTGATAATTTTGGAAAGAAAAAAATGGAATTTTTTAACACCTTCTATTTTTGGATCAATATTATCTTGAGTATTGTTAGGTATTAGTGATTTGTGGCTATGTGGGAAAAAGATTTTTCCTGAGTAGTGAGTACTCAAGGCAGTATTTCCAAGTGGATTTATATGAGGAGCCTCTATGACCGTGAGCTGTGTGTTAGCTACTAGTTGTCTTCGTACAACTTTTTCTTATAGAAGAACATGTGTGGCTGTGAGTTATGTGTTTGCTGGTAGTTTCCTTCATGCAATTTTTTCTTATGCAAGAACAACTTTTTAAGAGTAGGTTAAGTTGAATTATTGAGTTCTCATATCTTTGGTTGTGTGAGATAAGTGGTGGATTGTGTGTCCTACTTTAGTTGTATGTAATTCATTGATTGACTGTGTGTCTGAGGGTGATTATTAGTCATTCGTGATTAGGATGGTCCTCATGGTAGATTTTTCACATTATGCTTTACTGATTTTTGGTAGCTAATGGTGCTATATCAAGTGGGTTGACTTTGGAGGAAAGCTAGGTTCATATGTTGAACCAAGTCATTACGGAGGCAGTAAGTGAGGGTAGTACTAAGGAGTTCGAATAGTGATCTCGACTGATAGAGGTAATGAAGGTTTTATTTTTATCAGGGTTATAATCGTTTTATTGCTTAGTAGATTTATTTGTTATCGAATGTTTGTCATAAGCAACACCAAGATGTTACCATATAGGCAGTAGTTCTATTTGGGTTTACCTCATTATATCTATTGTTATGTATGACCTACTATTATCTCTTTATATATGTTGTTATGCATGATCTACTATTAGTATAATCTGAGTTTATATCATATATATACCAACATACTAGATTTAGACTATGATTAGAAAAATTATTTTATTTGTGTAGTTGCATAATTTCTTTCTTTTCCTTGTTGCATGTTTTTAGCTTTTTAATTATTACTTCTATTTTATGATCATATTTTTTTGGTGTAAGTCTTTAAGGAGTCTGCATCTCCTTACCTTGATTGTGTACCAAGTGTCAAACTCTTTCTTGTGATATGCTATGCTATGTATGATTTCATGTTGTAAGAGTAGAATCATTATTTATCGAATATGTTCCTACATATGAGATCTTAAAGTTATTAGAAATCCTTTATAGCTTCTAGTATGTATGATTAATTCACATTCTGTGTGAAGTTTGCTTTGTGTATACATGATGCTAGCCAAGACAAAAGTCTATTAGATACACCGTTATTAATGTGTTTGCTATAGTTTATTCTTTTTTACTGTTAGTTAATTTAGTTATATGTTGATTTGAGCATGTTATTTTATACTTTCGCAGTGTTATTTGGTTAATTTACGTTTTTGAGATTTGCTTAGCCAAGTTGGAATAAAGTTTGTGAAAAGATTCTATAGGTTGGCATTTCCACCCCTCAATTAGATCCCGATTACCTATTTGAGTTAGAAAAACAATTACTTTTGTGCAATTGTTTTTATGTATGAAATTATCAATCTCACGAGCAATTCTAGTGAGAATTTGAAGCAAAAATGAGAGTAATAAAATTTGTCCAAAAATCATCCTTAAGAGTTTCATAACCATGAGAGTAACAACAAAACATATTCTATATTGTTCCATTGGCAGCAACATTACATAATTCCAAGCAAATTACTAACTTTCACATAATACATAAACCACAAACGTTATCAACAATAAGAATACTAAAACTATTAAAAAAAACCTAGTCTTTGTTAGATTAAAGTACAAAACTCAATACGAGCTTTAATTTCAGAAAAAAAATATAATCAAGATTAAAAATACTAACTAATCTATGTAAATACTTAAAAGTCAAGGACTTAACCAATCCACTACAGTTCCAAGCAATGATCCCCATTTAACATTTGGGAGCTTGATAAGGGCCGCTTTCTCGTCAATTTGGATTGACAAGGTAGTTAAAATAGAAGTAGATATGTTTGGTGGTTGTGAAATAAGAGAACAGTCTTCAGCTCTTGAGATTGTAGTACATATAGCATCCGAGAGGATGGGATGTGCAGCAGTAAAAGAAACACCAGATTGAGGAATCCTAAAATTTGCAACAGGTAAAACCATCCCTCGGAGGAAGTATTAACAATACTAGTAGCTACATCAGAAATAATCCTTTTATTTCTTGAACCAACATTAGGTAATTGTTCTCTTTTTTGCTGCACTCTGGGAGGAAGTAGCATTGGAATTATGTTGATCTTTTGGCCTTTGACGATTTTGATACTTCCTTTTTGGTTTGGCATCCATAAAGTTGTTGAGTGCTAAGTCAATAGGGCTTTTACCTTTTTTTTTGTAGAAGAGGAATTATTAGGGTCAGCTGAGCAAGGGGTCAAATTCAGATTGGAGGTAATAAGGAAAAGTAAAGGTATTAAAGTAGGCACATCAGAAATTGAAATAAGGTAGGTTGTAGTGGAGTAAGTGTTAGTTAAGGATGAATGTGGGTTAAGGACATGAGTGGCAAGATAGGAAAGTTAATCAGTAACATGAAAAGACGGTAAAGAAGTGGATAATGAGTTAGACATGGTCATGAATAGAGATGGAGCAATATTGTTTATCATAAAGTGAAGATTATGTGAAGGTAAAGAGAAAGAAGATTGGGACAGTAAGCTGGTAAGTGAGGGATTTTGGGTATTGAGGTTATACCAATTCAAAGTGTCATGAAGATATTGCGCTGAGGAAGACGTAGAAATAGAGGCCATGTCTGCAGTTGAGAAGATCAATTTATAGAATCTTCTGCATCTGAAGATATCATGTTAAAATTATGAGTTGGAAAATCTGCATCCAAAGACAAAGTTAGAGAGCAATTGTTTTTGGCCAACAGTTCAAAATTAAACAAGGGACTTAAGGTTTGAATGACATGTCTCATAGGGGTAGCTTGATAAGGTTTGAGAAAAGCTAAATTGATGGAAGGAATCTTTAAAGGAAAACCTCGAACATGTGTTTTGTTTCTCATGTAAGGAAGAACAGGAGCTTCCTTATTTAAGTTAACTCTCAACCAGTTTTCAAAAACTAGAATTTTCAAACCATTATCAAAAAGGAAAAGTTTTTGGATATCAGAGAAGTATCTTCTTTGTGTAGAAGAGAACCACACTTGAAGCAGAAATCGTGTATCCTTTCATACTTATACTAAAGCCAAGACAAACTACCATCATTTTTGGAATGAAACAGTCACAACTTTGATACAAAAATTAACATTCATTTGGACTCTTAATTTTAAATGTTTTTCAATAATTAAGTTGCTGTTATCTGAGAATTTAATCTCAGTGATAGTGCCTACCAAGTCTCCTAGAGTTGTGGCATTTTTTTTCAACATATAAATGGGAGCTAAACCGTGGACTTGAATCCAAAACTCTGTAGAAAAAAATCAATTTCAACAAGAGGATTTGTCAAAGACCTTTTTTTAATGATCAGAAGATAGACTTTTAATATGCCAAATTCTAAGTTTCCAAATTTTGTTATAATCTACCTCATGCTGAAATTTAAGCCTAAACACATTATTAGCTCTATCAACCACTGAAACCTTTACAACAAAAGAAAGATTTTCAGCTAAATCAAAAGTGGATTGGACAAAAAAAGAATTTCTCTCTATTACCCAAAAGCTTACTCAAAAGAGTTAAAGAAGTGCCATGCACAACTTTGGAGATAGTGAAATCATTAAGGTTACTAAACAAGCTTTGAGTTTGAGAATATACGATGAACTTTCTACGTTTTCTTCAACATTTCTTTCAAGGGCATGCGTGATAGAGTCTATTAAGGGACAAACAAAGAAAAAAAATTAGAAAACCAATTACATAAAATAATAACATTTAGTTTACTAGGAATTTTGATGAACAATACTAGCTGTTTTAGAGAAGGATAGAGTATGATAAAAATTATTTGAAAAGAAGGAAGAAAACACATAAACTGTTTAAGATTCATGTGGTAGTTCATGTTGTTAGGAAATTTGGATAAAATGGTATAATCAAAAATTCTCCCTCCTAAGATCCTCCTTAGCAGAATATCAAATAACAGAGAAATATATAATATACAACACAAGAATTATAGTAGAAACTCCAAATCGGAGAAAAATCACTTTCGTTGTCAAAAGAAAACCAGAGAAAAAATTCACTATATGGAAAATTGTTATAACCACACTCTCAATAATTTTCTCACACATCCAAAAGACAAGAACAATTACAAGCCCAAGAGAATTTTCCCACAAAATTCTCTCACTTAAAAACTTCTCATATAAGTTTTTCTCTATTTTTGGGATGATTAATAATGAAGAAATGAAGCCATATTTATAGCCTTCAAGTTCTCATTTCATATGCCAAACATTTCTTCATTCAACAAAATTAGGCTACCTAATTTTCCTATTCTTTATTCAAACAAGGTTAGGCACCTCCATCTTTGACAATATGATAAGCCACCTTCCATGAATTTTCTTCTAAATTAGGCACCTCCTATTTTGACTAACAAACCTAATATTATTTTTAATCAATCACAACAATTTCCACCTTGATTAAAAATAAACATAGTTACCACTACAACACTATCTACTCCAACAGTCATAATTCTCTACACCGAGAATTATCATACTCCACCACAAAGAGTACATCCACTTAGAATTAATCACCAATTCTAAGAATTTCACATCGGCTCATGTCGAAAAAAAAACTTGCTGAAATTTATGGTGCAACTCTCACACTTGGTTTCTTGAGAGTTCATCAACCATCAACATCTTTTCCACCACACACTTTGCATCTATACCAAGCCAATGCCTGTGTGCAAACTTGTGGACCTGCTACCAGTAACACACCCTCTTTCATGGCAATATTTAGAGACTAGCGACATACCATGAGGATGTACATGCTCTTTTCAAAGAACATCACTATAGTCTTTGAAAACAGACATACTGTTAGCGTCACTGTCAGTATTTGAGCTTCTTGCCGAATCAACTCCACCCTTCGAACAATTTCTTTTGAGATTCCCAGATTGTCCATACCCCCAACACACTATCTTCTTTTTCATGAAATTGTTTTCTTTCGGCTTGTCACACCAATGTCGAGTTTTCGTGTGAAACATTTCTTCCACCACTTAGCCTTTTTCTTCGTAGTACTTGCTAGTAACTTCTGAAAAAATTATTTTCTTCTTTCCATGAATCAAGATAGGTTTCATGTGATCATAAGAAGATGGAAGAGACCAGATGAGCCTTAAAGCTATATCTTCATCATCAAGTTTAACTCCAATGGTTTCCAGTTCAGAGACAATACCATTGAGAACACTGAGATGGTTAGACATAATAGTTCCTTTATTCATACGCAAAGTATGAAACTGCTCTTTTAAATACACCCGATTTGAGACGCCTTTTGCCTGATACAATTCTTCAAGCATTTCCCAAAGTTCTTTAGCCATAGATATTCCATGCACATTTGCAAGAATATTTTTGGCCAAACAAAGCCGAATTGCACTTGCAGCTCTTAGATCAAGATCTTTCCAATCTCCATCACTTATATTGGTTTTACTGGACTCAATACCAATAACAGAGGCTGGTTTCCCCTTTAACGTCTTGTGTAACCCATATTGGATCAACAAATCTTTGACTTGTATTTGCCACGAGCCAAAATTGATTCTCCCATCAAATTTCTCAATGTCAATCTTGACTCCTGACATTTCTCCTTCTTTCTTTGAAATTGGCTCTAATACCAGTTGTTAGAAAATTTGGATAAAATGGTATAATCATAAATTCTCCCTCCCAAGATCCTGATTAGTAGAATATCAAATAACAGAGAAATAGATAATACACAACACAAGAATTATAGTAGAAACTCCAAATTGGAGAAAAACCACTTTCGTTGTAAAAAAAAAACCAGAGAAAAAATTCACTATGTGGAAAATTGTTACAACCACACTCTCAATAATTTTCTCACACACCCAAAAGATAAGAGCAATTACAAGCCCAAGAGAATTTTTCCACAAAATTCTCTCACTTAAAAACTTCTCATATAAGTTTTTCTCTATTTTTGGGATGATTAATAATGAGGAAATGAAACCATATTTATAGCCTTCAAGTTTTTAATATGCTAAACCATATTAAAAACTACCTAATTTTTTTATTCTTTATTCAAACAAGGTTAGGTACCTTCATCTTTGACAATATGTTAAGCCACGTTCTATGAATTTTCTTCTAAATTAATCACCTCTTATTTTGACTAACAAACCTAATATTATTTTTAATCAATCACAACAGTTCATACATTTTCTTAACAAATCAAAGAAATCAGGTATATTACTCAAATGCATGTTTATGATAACTTTCATGGAAGAGAAAAAGTACCAGATGTACGAGTTAAAACCAGTAGACTTATAGCCATGCAAGAAATAACAATAAATAGATGTTGAAGCTATGCAATAATGTAAAGCTTAAAAACCTTTTAGAAAATGATTGGAATTGAATAAACAAAGAACTTGTAAAAAAGCAGATAAAAATGGTGTGAAGAAGAGGATGATAGATGCTAACTTTTATAGCTTAGAATAAGAGTTTTGCAATCATCAGAAATCTTGGAGATTGAAAAGAGTTATAGGGAAAACAATTAGTTTCAAAATTCTTAGAAGAATAAATGTTAAAATTTTATGTCTGAGAAGAGAGCTGCATCAATGCATGTTGAACCACGTGTATGAGAGGAGTTGATATGTAATAACATGCGTGATGGATAGGAAACGTTTTCTGGTTTTCGAGGAGCTTGCAAAGGAATTGTATCAAATTAAAGATCTGTAACAAATAATAAGATATGTAGAGTTAGAAATGGGAAGTTAAAGGGGTCTGAAATGGAAGAAAAAAAAAAGAGATGAACAAAAGGAAGCTGAGAAAGATTAATGAAACATAGGAGATGAAACTGAGAAAGCTTAATGAAAGATAGGAAAGTAGAGATGAAAGAAAATCAGATATGCAAAGAAACATTAAAAGGAAGATTCTATACAGTTTAAAAAAACCGAGAAGATTTTTCACAGCATTGTTCACATGGAAATTGCTTAATTAATCAGTACAAGTGTAGTATCTATATATGAAATTATAAAACGTACATTTCATTGCCTATAACCGTATAGAAAAACTAATTTAAATTTAAAAGTTTTGTTTATTACTTCTAGAATATTATTAATGCCATACTCCAAATAATAATATGCATTGTACGTACAAATATTTTTTTTAAGAAAATAAAGCTTCCTCCAAAAAAATAAAAATAAATAAATAAATGATAAAACTACGTTATTGTTTTATACAACCAACAATGAATAATGTTATGGAGTATCATGCCATAGAGTAATAAATAACACTTATCTTGATCCTTGCACTTTTTATATATTTTCCTCACATTTCTACGGTTAGCAATAAATATCCGTTTACTTACTAAAAAAATAATTAATTAGAGTTATAAATCATTAAAAATTGGATTCTCTAAAGTTTTTAAGTAAATCCATTTTTTCTATATTTATCTCTTTGGTATTGTACATGTAACATGTACACGGTTTAATCAATTATGATACCTTGCTATTATATATCGAGGTGATAAAGATGTAGGCTTCACTACTACAAAAAGGGGCATTAAAGTCGGTTCGGTGAACCGACTTTAAAGTAAATGACTTAAAGTTTAAAGTCGGTTCAAGGCGTGAACCGACTTTAATTTTTTTTTTTTTAATTTATTCATTTTCAACCTGTATTCGAGCAGAAAAAAAATCAAAATCAGTTTAGCAAATAGTTCAAATAATACAAATATTTGAAAAATAAAATATTAATTAATAACAGAAAAATTACCATGGTTTTGTTCTATTTTATTCAAGATCGTCATATTCTTCTCCTTATGTTATAATACAAACCTACATATATAATACAAAAATCTATACACATAAATAATAACACATAATAACAGAAAAAATATGAATAATAGGGGATCTAAAAGATTAGTTAGAGAGGAAGAAAACTCACTAACCGATGTTGAAAATGGTAGTCGTAGGTGGCCGGAAAATGAGAAAGAGTGGAGGAGAAGTGGAGGAGGAGGTTTTCGGTTTTTTAGACTTCTACAACGCTGAAAATAGTTTCTGTCTGGAAAGAAAGAAGAGAAAAGATTTATCCACGTGTGTAGCGTCGGTTGACGTGTCGAACCGACGCTATGTTACGTGGATAGCGTCGGTTCCAGGTGTCAACCGACGCTATGCTACGTGGATAGCGTCGGTTCGCCACGTCAACCGACTCTACTGCGCTACGCTACGCTACGTAGAGTCGGTTGACGTGGCGAACCGACGCTACGTCCAGGTGTAGCGTCGGTTGACGTGGTGAACCGACGCTATCCACGTAGCATAGCGTCGGTTGACACCTGGAACTGACGCTACGTCCAGGTGTAGCGTCGGTTCGACACATCAACCGACGCTACGTCCTATGTGGATAGCATCGGTTCGCCACCGAACCGACTTTAAACCAATTTAAAGTCAGTTTTTGGAAAAAACCGACTTTACGTATCGACTTAAATACCCATTTTTGTAGTAGTGCTTAGTGAAGATCAAGGCCTTATGAGTTCAAAAATGCATGGCCTAGCAAATCATGACATCCCATTGTTTTATTGCGAGGTCATGGAGATCAAGACCTGATGGTTGGGAGCTTTACATCCTAGGAAAACTTTGATCCTGATACCGTACTAGCGACCTAGGCGACCTACTTAGGAGTCTTAAGCAATCTGAAAACAATGACCTATCTATGTAAACACTTATAGTGACCTACTTAGTATAAATTAGATTATATGTAATCATCATATGGTGTTGAGAAAATTACATGACGGCCATTGTGAAGGCAGGACTCTTTTACAGAGAATTATCCAAAAAAATTATTATTGGCCTAGCCTTCTCAAAGATTGTACATCTTATATCAAAAGGTGTGATAGATGCCAAAGGCACGCCAACGTGCCACACCAATCAGCTAATGAATGGAAATCCATTGTTAGCCTATGGATGTTTCAGAAGTGGGGATTAGATATTGTTGGATCGTTGCCGATCGCCACATGCCAAAGAAAATTCCTCATAGTGGAAACTGATTACTTTTCTAAATGGATAGAGGCAGAACCTTTAGCACGAATTCAAGAAACTAACGTGGAAAATTTTATATGGAACAACATTATATGCATATATGGATTACCTTGTGAACTAGTTGCCAATAATGGAAGGCAATTCACGGGTCAAAGGTTAATATCTTTTTGTGATGAAAAAGGAATCAAGTTATCCCATTCCACCTCTTATAGACCACAAGCGAATGGTCAAGCTGAGTCGTCTAACAAAACACTTATCAACATATTACAGAAATGTTTGGAGGGAGCTAAAGGTAAATGGGTGAATGAATTTCTTGGTATTCTTTGGGCTACGTGGACTACTCCTAGAGTGTCAACTAGGGAGAGTCCTTTCAGCCTCATTTATGGCACCGAAGTAGTCATACCCCTTGAGATACAAGAGCCCACTCTTAGATTTAGCATCACACAAGATGATAATGATCACCTAAGGAGTGAGGATCTTCTCTTAGTTGAAGAGAAACGAGAGGAATCTTTGATATGACTTGAGTCACAGAAGACAACACTTCAAAAGTCATATAATAAGTTCGTTAAGCATAAGAGTTTCAGTATAGGGGAATGGGTTTTGCAAAGATCATTAGGAAAAAAATTGAAACTAGTGTCGAAAAATTTGCTACAATATGGGAAGGTCCATATCGAATATACGATATTACCCCGGGAGGATCATACTTGATAGAACACGATGGTATAAAGGAAGCATTGCGTTAGAATGGAGAACACCAAGAAATATCATGTATGAAGTCTTATATATTTGAGATATTGAGAAATACAATATCTTTTGATATTTATCTCGTGTTGCAGAATTCATTTAATGACCTCTCAAGTTGGAAGGAGTCAACTGACCCTATCGCTTAGGATGTTGGATTGGTCACATGCCTTACAATTGGAGGTGGAGTCCATTGACTCCCCATTTAAGATGTGGGATATGTCCCAAGGAACACATGCAAGGGATTGGACTTTCACCCTCGTATGTCGCCTACCTTGTGGAATTTATTTAATGACCCCTAAGTTGGAAGTAGTCGACTAACCTTCTCAATTAGGATGCAAGATTTATCCTATGCCTCATGATTAGAGGTGGAGTCCATTGACTCCCCACTCGAGATGCGGGATACATTCCAAGATAGAGCTTTGTGTTCCATAGAGAACCTTCTCTTTAGGACACGTTTAAGAGTTGAAGTTATTTTCACTTTTAAGTGTCTCATATCCCGTGGATAGTTTACACGGCACCACCCCATGATAGGAGGAAGGAGTTCATTGACCCCCCCACTTGAGATGCTAGTTGCATTTTCCATCACTTTGCAACATAGATATTAATACATGATCCATTCAAACATACTTCTTAATATGATTCACACGACATGTAATAATTTATTATTTCAACAATCCGTAATTTATATAAATAAATGGATTTTAAATTATTCTTAGATGAATTACACTCACCAAGCAAATCCATAAACATCATTACAAACATAACAACAGAGCCCTCTCAAACACTGGGTCATTTTCTAGCAGAAAGGGCCTCCCAATCTTTTACAATAGGAACTTTATGAGTGTTTTTCTAAAGCGCCATGTATTTCCAATACTCTACCAATTTACGCAATCCATCTCACTCCCCCTTATATCTCTCTCATTTAAGATATGTAAGCTTTAATTCTTCGTGAATATTTGCTAGCTCATATTCCATAGCTCCACAACGAGTTTTCAGCACATATAACTTTTCATCTACAAATTCGGCTATTTCTTGACACGTTTTAGCCTCTTTTTCTGAATCTCTCACCAGCACTATGGCTTATGTTCTAGTCATACCACAGAGATAAATAAAAAACAACAATCACAATGAATCTACAATTGTTATAATAATAATAATAGTCTATTTACTTCGAGCATACGTTTGGCTATCATATGCCCGATCGTTCCTTTCTCTCTCTTGCGGTTGCGTAGATATATGACTGATCTTAAAGCACCCCAAAATGGTGATACAGTTCATCCTGAGCATTTAGAGTGTTAAACATCCCATCTTTGAAAAGGTCGTTGATACCACTAGCTTCACCCTTTTCTCTCTTCATGGGATATATACTTTACAATGGACTAATATCTTCCCACAACGAAGACATTCCCTCACCCAGGGTTAATTTCTCAAATTGCAATATGTTCGATGGTAAGAGTGCATTTACACTACTACCCAGTGTCTTAATGTCAAAATGACTCGGTTTAATCAGAGACCCCTTAGACATCAACCGAGCTAGACTGTGGATTTTTTTGGATTTCTTATTGTTTTCTTCCACCTGGATCTTGGAGAAAACTTGATTAACTTCTTTGCTAAAGGAGGGAGAGGTAGCTCATTTTCTTGTATCATGTATGGCTTGCATAGTGAGCAAAGTTTTCTAGTTCACCTTCTCGCTGTGGGTAGGAGAAGTAGGTCGTTTCCTTGTAACGAGGAGTATTCTCGCAACTGGAGATGACACCTCGGGAGTACAAGAAAAACATGATCCCATTTTGAATGTCATCCAAATTCATTTTGCTATAATCCATCCTTATATACCCAAGGCCTTAGACAAACTTGTGAATTTTATTAGGTCGCACGTGGTGTTATTATCAATTATAATTATCAAGCACGACCTTAGACACTCAAAGCTAAACTTTTGTAATCAGATAAATCATACAAATAACAATGAAGAAGACATTAAATATAAACAAAACTAAATTTGATGAAGTCAAAATTCAAAATTCCAAAATATTTTTTACACAAATGTTTTCTATCCTTACATTACAAAATATTAGAATAAAGCCTTTCCTATGGGGTGGCTTCTTACACCACGCTATCAGGCTGATTACTATGAGCAGCCTTATTACTACGGGGTGAAGGTTATGGGGTATTGGTCAGAGGCACCTTGGACCAGCTACTTTGAAAAGCTTGCATTAGAGTAAAATAAGACACGATCAGGTCCAACTTTTCAGCTTGGGTTTTACGACTACTCACCAAAAAACTTACACCGTTTCGGTAAGCTTTGGTGCACTTCACTTTGAAGGTATCTACCAAAGTAGAAAATGAGTTCACATGGTCTGACATTGCACACACTTGACCTTGTAAAGTGCAAGCTCTATCCTCAGCTTCTTTAACAAGCTATTCAAAATGTTTGGCTTGTTGTCCCTGTTTGAAACAATAGTTGTCGGCTTTTCTTAGTTTTTTAGTCTTATCAATTAAACCACCCTTCACCTTTAACATTTTGGCCTTACATTCTGCCATCAGGGAATCCTTTTCCTTGGTGACCTTTTCATATTTGGTAATTTTTAAGCAATTGGCCTACACCTTACACTTATAACCCTTAAGGGACACCTCGCCTTCTATAGCCAAACACATCACTTGCAATGATACGATACATAATTTGGTCATTATTTACTTTTAATTATGGGAAAAAATAATGTAGAAATTTACCTTAAGCATGCAGTCAACCATCAATTCTGCATTCAAGCCCTCTTTCCTTTATGTAGGCTGCTATGACTTGAGACCTCTCATTGTCAGTACCAAAATGTTGGAATAGATCTCTTTTGAGATCTGTTTGCCCAAATATCCCATCATTGAAGTATATGACGAGGGTGTCCAATACCACGACATCTTTCAAAATGACTTTGTCAAATTCAAAGTCATTCATGTCAATGGCTTCCATACCTAGGGTATATTCCTCCTCGACCCTCCTTTTGTTAATGGCCTTGTTTCTACGAGGAGAGGAAGAACCATGATTACCATACATAACTTGAGGTGTAATGACCTTTGTAGTAGGCATGACCTCTATTTTTTAGTGAAAGGAACGTTATCCCGGGTTGGTGAAGGGGACATAGGTTCCAAGCAATGATATGTAAGAACCAGTTCTTAGACACTAGAAGTGTTGATCAAGTCCCCTAGGTCAATATGTGAATAATCCATACCTGTAAATGGAAAATAAAAAATTAACAACTTGATACAAACCGCGAACTGAAAAATTACCTCTTAAATAAAATACAATCTTGATATTCATTTGTATATTCCTTCCATACCCCAGATTTTCTCATATGAGCTATAGTCAGAATATTTTGATAGTTTTCACAAGAAGTATTTTGTAGCTTCATCCTCCTAATTTTCTCCTTACCACTTGGATCCACTTTGCTCATTAGTTCCCTGTCATGAGATTGTGTGGTACTAAAGTGATGATTCTAGGTATAATGAACATGTAAATATACCTCGTTATCCCCAATATCCAAGTAATATAAAAGTATTTGTTCTTCCAACCTGAACTACTATCGGGGAGTTTAAGATGAAGCATGTGGCCAATGACACAAGATATATATGCACTTCCCTTATCTATGCCATTTTTCTTCAAACAGTATAAGCTCCTCAGCTCATCATTCGTAAGGTCTATCCTGTGTTCACCAACAACCACGGAGAGACACATAAGGTTTGGTCACCCGTTTGGATTTACTTGGGCAAAGTTTATATCGAAGGTGTTCAGAGCATAAGATACCAGCCTAAGGAAGGGACAATAAAGTCCTCTCTTAATGCCTGCTAAATGAATTAGCCACCACCCCTGTAGGGGATCATCAGCATCACACAGATGGGGAGGCACTGCTATTATACTTACGCGAGCAGGAATGTTGTATTTTTGCCTAATCTCTTCCAAGTTGTTTGCTATCAGGACACTAGGAATCTTTTCGATCTGATGTTTGTCCTTAGTCCTATAGGTAGGTTCATCTCAAATTTCCCGTTGCTTTTTAGGGCGAGGTACTTTGGTAGTCATCAACACAATAATTATAATAACGGGCACATGATCTTGTGAAGATGAGGTAGAGATTTCTTGGGATCCCAAAGAGGTGAGGAAAGCAAGAATGCTCTCCTTGATAATCCCTCTTGTAATAGGCCTATTATCACTACTTTCTGATATTTCAGGTTGTTTGGTTCGTAATGACCTAATAGGTAAATGACCTGAGTCATAAGATATTTCTTTGGATGGATCTCTTTTCGAAGGCATATCCTTAACAGGGATTTCCTCGGGAAGAGGAGGAACCACTTCTTTTCCCTTATGAGACATAGAAAATAAGATAAAAGATCAAGAAAGTACCTAAGTTATATGAAGGTCATTTGAATTGTGAGTTATGAATATAATAATGGCCTGACTCCTAACTAATATCGTTAGATAAACGAGATGAAACTTAAACCTAGTTTTTTTCTAACGATCTAATCAAGAATATGGTAATATCGAAGTAATTAACGGGCTGAAACTCTCTAAAAACAAATTTAACTAAGTTAAAACAATTAGGGTAAAAATGAATTTCCCTATAATTTATAAAGGGGGAGAGGGAAGTTGAAAGTTGAAAGGTTTACCCAATAAATAAAATTAATCAAGGGAATATTATTCATAATTAATAACCTCGCAACTGAGAGAATTGTATTCTACCTAAGAGGTCGTAATCCATTTAAATACGCTCAATCATTATTTAATATGACCTAATTATATGAAAATCAAACAACCAAGTATTATTGCCTTGACTTCTCAAAATCAAGAGAATATAGAAGTTAATGTTTGGTATTATACATGTAACAGGTACACGGCTTAATCAATGATGATACCTTATTACTATATAGCGAGGTGATAAAGATGAAAGCTTAGTGAAAATCAATGTCTGATGAGTTTGAAAATACACGGCCAAGAAAATCATGACACCCTGTTGTTTTATTATGAGGTCATGGAGATCAAGACCTGATGGTTAGGAGTCTTAAGCGATTTGAAAACAACAACCTATCTATGTAAACGCCTATGTCAACCTATTTAGTATAAATTAGATTATATGTAATCATCATGTATTCAGTTCGTTGAGTTCTTACCCTTGTTACCTACTCCATGTATAAGATGTTATATACATACCTATTTAATGAGGAGAATACATGATTTATTTAAAATATCAATTTCTCTACCTTTCTCTAAAATCACTAAAATCTCTAACATAAAACATTCTCTCCAAACATTATCTATTATACAGCTTTTAAGTAGTAATTACATTTAGAATAAAAAATAGTAACTAAATAATAAGTAAAATAAATAAATAAAGAATTCATAATGTTATAAGAAAATCACTAAAGTAAAATTAAAATAAAGAATTTCTTATAAATCACTAAAAAGATATTTGTTATGAGTATGTTTGATAACAATTTTGATTTATGATTAAATAATTAATTTTATGATTTTTATTCTTTTGTAAAAACTAATCACCAATATGTTTAAAAATAATTTATAATTAGTGATTTTTAGGAAAAGAAAATAAAAATTACATACATGTTGTTTGGTAAGGGTATGTTAAATAGCGATTTTGATTTTAGATTTTAGATTTTTTTCAATTGATTTTATAATTATGTATGCTTGATAATGATTTCTGATTTTTGTTCTCACATTTTTTATGAATCCTGCATTACCAAAATATTAAGTGATTCATAAATATTTAAAAAGAATTTTAAATTTGATTTTTGATTTTTGATTTTTTCATTTTCACCAAACATTTTTTCTAAAGAGTAAATAAAGTTTTATGATTTTTTTTATATAAATATTAGAATAAAATGATTAAAAATTTACAATTTGTAAATAATAACTAAAAGAACTCATAACTTTTAAAAATTTTGAAAACAAAAATCATAAAATAGAAAGTATTATCAAACAATTTATACGTGATTTTTGAATTCTTTTCTTGAAAATCACTAAGTAGAAATTGTTATCAAACATATTGATAATTATTTTTATAAAAGAGTCAAAAATTATAAAATCAGTTATTTGATTTTAAATCATAAATTAGCTATTGTATAATTAAGAAAAGAATTGTTATTATTTAGAAATTTATTTTTAATCATTTTATCCCAACATTTAAACATATAAAAGTTATAAGATATGATTTACTCTTTAGAAAAATGTTAGATTAAAATTGAAAAAATAAAAATTAAAAATATGTTTGAAAAATATTATTTTTAGAGATTTATCTATCATCTTATATTTTGAGAGTGATTCATTAAAAATTTAAAAATCAAATTATAAATTTTTATCAAACATAATTGAAAAAAAGCTCACTAATTTTATTTTTGAATCTTAGTTAATTTACACTCAAAATTGAAACTCATTTGTGAAAGTATTCACTTGGTGTATAATTAAGAAAGAGGTGAAACAAATACTTTAAAAACTGGAAAACTCTTGCACCAATAAAACAAATAACAACAATAATAAACCAACAAGCAAGAAGAAGAAAGAACACAACTATAATATCACGTAAGTATATAAATAAGGAAATTAGTAAAGAAATAAAATATTTTTCAATAACAATCATCATTTCTTATGTGTGAACATATTTGATAATAACCATGATTATATTAATAGCACATATGAGCATGCATAAATGGCAATATAACGTGGTAAATTTTCATAAGAATCATATCCTATATGACAACATCCATTGATTGTCAAGGCAACTATCGGTAACAAGCAATTCATTATGAAAAGTAAATCAATAGTTGACAACTAAAAGAAATATAAAACTTATACCTCTATCAGTTGAAAAATCATGTTCAATTGTGTCTAAACTGCCTCCATTGCTATCTCCATAACAATTGCGATCCAAGCAAATCATGCTTTCCTCTAAAGCTTTACCATCACCTGATGTGACATAAGAACAACAACTTGTATAGTGAACAACCTAGGGTATAACAACTCTTATACACATAAATTGATATAAAATTATATCTTGATATTTAATCTATTTTAATTGAACTTAGGCAAAAACAAGTTTTCATAAGTCACTCTATGTATCATTAATATGGAGTCATAGTCAATGTATACTAATGCAAAACTAAAAAACTAATTTTCAAATAATTTAAGCTTTTGTAGGCTTTTCCAAGGGTAATATCCATCCTGAGAAAGAGTAATGACCACAATTGTTTGTTGACCATAAAGAGCTCACAAAACTAGTCATTTTTGTTTGAAAATGATGGGTAATTGTTTTACAAATATTTTCCAAAACAACAATACAAACACTTAACTTAAACATGTCAAGTAAATGCTCTAAATCCTCATGTGGTTGTGTATCATGTAAACATAAAAAGTATATTCTATATGATGTATGAAATACAGAACCATCAGTAATTGACCTTATATAAAGAATGCCAAATACACTAAGTAAAACAGACACCATATTTTCCACACGATAATACAAACACTAAAACAAGAGGACTTATAATTTAATTACATGCTCAAAAGTAGTATTCATTGTTCAAAATATTTCTTGAAGATATAATGTGATTTATTAGGTTTCAGTGATCGTCAATCGCTAAAATTGTTAGAGCTTTGACAACATTTATGCTTTTGAATACATGTATAATTTTTTTTAACATGTATTAAAAAATAGAGAGTTTGCAAATAAAATAAATAAATTATCTCATGTAATATCCTCTTTAAAAATAATAATATACACTATAATTATAAAAATGTTGTTTCAATTATGTCTTAGGATATCTTCCAATGAAGTTTGAACACATCATATTGAGCAATAACATCACGTCTTTCAATTGAGTTGGGATTTAAGTATATATTAGACTTTTAAAAGACTATAAGCCCATATCATATATTGGGCCAAATATTTATTGAGTTTGATATTTATAATGTGCACAATTCAAATGAAAAAGCTATCAATACATTCTATTCGGAGGTAGAGCTAAATATTTGATTATTCAAATATTTCAAAGTATTGTTTACTTATACTTCTATTGAAAGTAATTTTAAAAAAATTGGCTTTTATTATCAATTACAAAATGTGTTTTCTTTGTATTGAAACACTTATGAGAATTCATGATCATGCTTGGTCATAAAACATTTTTTTTGCTATTAAGAGTTCTTTTACAGCATTCCAAAAACAAAAACAAACCCTTAATTAATTCAACGAGTATAAATTTTGATTACTTCTTCATTAGATTGAATGAATTAATAGATTGAATGAATTAATTGGTATGATTTTAGTAAGGACGAAATTAAAAGATAAATTTTTATTCATCATTGTACAAAAACTAAACCACAATAGAATATATACTAAATCCAAAGGAAACAAATATACGACCTCTAAATAAAAACCTTAAACAAAATACGCCACTATAAATAAGTATATAAATTTGCTTCTTAGGAGACTATATCTATAGATAAACTCCAATTTTAACATCAATATGAGATAATTCGTTAAAACATTTGGACATGATAGTAAGAGATCACCCAATTCTTCACTTACAGTACACAATAGATGGTTGCAAAAGAAGTAAAGTAAAAAACATTACTGAGAGCAAAATGAAAAATAAAAAATAAAACATAAACTAACACAACATATATGGAGGATCAAATATCACCAAGAGAAAGTGTTGTCTCCTTTACTTTTGTAGTGCAAAACCAAGCTCAAAACATCAGCAGGTCCATCACATTAGATTTCTCTATTGCTATATAACAAACAAAGAATCAAGTAAAATGCCACTAGAACAAAGTTGTTTTTTTTTTGTTAAAAAAATTTCACTGGGGTAAACAGTTGTCCATAATATCTGAGATCATTAACATAACAATATATAATTTTTCACTCACCTATAAACACTGAAATGATTTTGAGCAGAAAGATACTAAAAAATATAAATAAGCAAGACAGAAAAGAAGAAGAAAACAAAGACTAAGAAATAGCTCATTTTCATTAATTATTAATTTACAATAGAACTTTGCATTTATATAAGCAACAATCTAAAGAGATAATTGTAATTTCTAATGAAGATATTTTCAATTATGTTACAAGTAATACTTATTTAATTTCAAATTTAGTTTGACATACTATTTTCAATTTCTCGTTTCATGCTTCTTGATTTATCATCATTTGATATACCATTTTTACTTCCTAATTTCATGCTTTCTGATTTATCATTCACATCCCCCTTCAAACTTAGTGGCATATTAATGACACTGAGTTTGCTGCGCAAACAATTGAACTGTGAAATGGAAAAAGGCTTGGTGAAGATATCAATTGGTTGCTCAACCAAGTGTATATGTAGCACAAGTAGTTTGGATGCCAAAACTCTATCACACACAAAATATAAATCTTGTTCAAAATTATTTTTTCTTGCATGAAAAATTGGATTTGCACCGAGAGAAATAGTGCTCAAGTTATCACACTAAATGGTTAGGCAATGAGAAATATGAATTTTGATTTCATTTAGTAAGGATTGAATCCATATAATTTTAGCATAGTATTGACAAAAGCTCTTTATTCTACCTCAGTTCTCGATCTGTAAACACTAGTTTCCTTTTTGCAAGACCATTGAATTGGATTTGCTCTATGGTACACTAGTACAATTTTTGATCTTCTATCATCATAAGAACCTCCCCAATCTGAGTTAGCAAACCCTTGGAGCAAGAGATGGCTTGATGATCTCAATACTAAGTCATGCATGATATTTGCCTTTTGATATCTAAGAATATGTTTGACTGCGTACCAGTGAGGCATTAGACGTTTTGCATTGAATTGGCTAACTATATTGACTACATAGAATAGATCTAGTCTGGTTATTGTGAGTTATTGTAATGTGCCAACAATACTTCGAAAATAAGTTGGATTTTCATAAAGCACTTTATCATAGGCTGATAAATTACTATCTGTGAGCATATGTATAGCACTTGGTTTGGAATTATCCATACCTATCTTAAGAAGAAGTTCTCGAGCATATTTTGATTGTCTTAAGAGTAAATCTCCATGTTGTAGATATGAGACCCTAATGCCAAGAAAAAAACTAAGTAAACCAATACATTTAAGGGAAAACCTATTGTTAAGAGTATCAATGAGAGCTTGAACTTTATATTCATTACTACCAATGATGATAATGTCATCAACATACACTAATAAATAAATAGTGGAAATGCTACTCTTCTTGAAAAATAGTGATAAATTAACTTTAGATTGAGTAAAACCCATGAGTTTAAGGGCTGAAGTTAAAGTGTCAAACCAAGCCATTAGTACTTATTTAAAACCATAAATATCTTTATTAAGTTTGAACACATAATTTGGTTATGTAGGATCTTTAAAACCTTTTGGTTGAGTCATGAAAACGCATTTTTGAAGTTAACCAATGAGAAAAGTATTGTTGATATCTAGTTGGTGCAATTTCCATTTTGAAAAGAGAGCACTTGTGAGGATAATTATATTGGTGACTTGTTTAACAACTAGACTAAAAGTTTCTTAAAAATCAAATCCAACAATTTGATCATACTTTTTGGCCGCAACTTATGACTTCCATTCGTCCAAAGTGTTGTTGGGAAGTTTCTTGATTCTAAAAATCCATTTTCTGCCTATTTTCTTCCTGTCCTTTGGTAGAGGAACTAAAATCCAAGTGTTATTTCTAATTAGAGCATTGAACTCTTGTTATATTGATTCTTTCTATATCTCATTAGCTAGAGCTTTCTTAATAGAGTATGGTTTAGTCATAGTAAGATCAGTAGCCACTGTAAGGGCTTTAGGCTTATAGATGCCAACTTTTGATCTTGTAATTATAAGATTATTATCATGTAAGACATGTTTTTTATGCACAGATAAGATTTCATTTGGTGAAGGGAAAGGGAAAGTTGTGTTTCTGACTATTGGAAGAAAAATTGTAGAAGATGAAGAGGTAGAAGTTGTAAGAATTGGAGAAACTGAATTGGATGGTGATAAGGAAATAGGAAAAGTGCCAATTGTTATAAGTGAATTAGGTTGAGCATATAATGACTGATGAAATGATGTTTTTGTAAATGGAACAATGGTGGGAAAAATTATTTTAGTTGGTGACATTTGTTCATTGATTGGTGTAGAGGAACTAGAAATAGTAAAAGGGAATTGGTGTTTATCAAAAATAACATCACAATTGACATGGACTCTGCCTTATTTGGAAAGACACTTATATCCCTTATGTCTTAGACTGTAACCAAGAAAGATGCATAGGGTGGATTTAGGTTGTAACTTATGATTATTTTAGGGTCAAAGACAAGGGTAACACAAACATCCAAACACTTGTAAATGATGATAATCAAGTTTGGTATTAAAAAGGGTCTTAAGAGGTGATTGATCAGATAAAGTAGTGCTAAGTAACACTACTACAAAAATTGGTATTTAAGTCGATACGTAAAGTCGGTTTTTTCTAAAAACCGACTTTAAATTGGTTTAAAGTCGGTTCGGTATAGAACCGACGCTATCCACGTAGGATGTAGCATCGGTTGACATGTGGAACCAACGCTATGCATGGGCGTAGCGTCGGTTGACACGTGGAACCGACGCTACACACGTGAATAAATTCTTTTCTCTTCTTTCTTCCTAGACAGAAACTATTTTCAGCGTTGTAGAAATCTCAAAAACCCAAAACCTCCTCCACTCTTTCTCATTTTTCGGCCACCTACGACTACCATTTCCAGCACCGGTTAGTGAGTTTTCTTCCTCTTTAACTAATCTTTTAGATCCCCTATTTTTTTGAGTATATTACTCAAAAAATTTATACCCATGTCTCACTTACAAAACACCATTTTTTCTTCCCTTCCTTCATTTATCACTTCATTTACTTTTGTAAGTATTTCTATTAATTTTATGCACTTATTATTCATATTTTTTCTGTTATTATGTGTTATTATTTATGTGTATAAATTTTTGTATTATATATGTAGGTTTGTATTATAACATAAGGAGGAGAATATGATGATCTTGAATAAAATAGAACAAAACCATGATAATTTTTCTACTATTAATTAATATTTTATTTTTCAAATATTTGTATTATTTGAACTATTTGCTAAACTGATTTTGGTTTTTTTTTCTGCTTGAATACAGGTTTTTATTTGAGTATAAAAAATGAATAAATTTTAAAAAAAAATTAAAGTCAGTTCACTCCATGAACCGACTTTAATACCTTTTTTGTTGTAGTGTAATCTATTAATGAGATAGACACTTGAAAAAAAAATTCATCCCAAAAATTTATAGGTAAAGAAGCATGAGCCATCATAGCCATAGATAGCTCAACAATGTGTTTATGTTTTATTTCTAGCATGCCATTTTACTGGTGGGTATAAGGGAGTATAATGCACAATGCTATGAATGGCAAGAAATGAAGTGAGTTCTTGACACCTCACCTCCCTCATCACTTTAAAATACTTTGATTTCGTAGTTTAATTAAAGTTCTGATTTAAATTTGAATTCAATAAATGCATGAAATACATCACTCTTTCTTTTAAGAAAATAAATCCATGAAAACTGAGATAACTCATCAAAAAAATTAACATAAAATTGATATCCATTAAATGAAGTAATGAGTGCAACCCATACATCGGAGTGAACAAATTGAAGAGGAGAAGTAGCATAATAAACTCTAGATTGATAAGGTAAGCTATGACTCTTACTCACTTGACAAGTTGAGCATAACAGTTGTGAATTATTATTAGAGATAAAACTTATATTTGACTTAGTTACAACTTTCTTTACAACTGAAGAAGTTGCATGACCTAATCTTTGATGCCATAGATTAAGGATAGTTAAAGAAGATGACATTAAATTAGCATAAACAAAACTGATGGATTTGTTTGGGATATATGAAAAAATAAAGCTTGAACTTGGAAGATTAACATATGACTTTGACAAGTTCAAGTTGAAGACATAGAGACCATTCTGCAAGTGACCCTGGAGTAGGACAATGCCCTCCACCTTATCCTTAACATAACAATGTGTGGAATGAAATTCGAAGAAAACATTGTTGTCAGAGGTAAATTTAGACACACTTATTAAGTTCATAGCTATTGATGAGACATGAAAACTATTATAAAGTTTTAAAGTTTAACACAGAGGCATATCAATTGAAAAGGTTGAGTGACTAATTGATTGAATACGGATGTTCTTACCATCACTAATCACCATATTTTCATTGCCAGTATAAGGACGAGAAGAAGCCAATGAGGTGTTAGAGTAGGAAATGGTAAGTGAGCTTGTGACTATGTTATTAATGGATTGAATTGAGTGAGATTGGTAACAAGGGGTAAAATTATGGTTATTGTTGGGTAGGAATGAATATGTAGAAAATAGTTGTAAAGAGTAAGGTGATTGAGAAGGTTGAGATATGGCATAGTATGACTGCATTTGTGGTATTAGGGATGGATAGGATCAAGGTGAGTGTAGTGCTCAATATGTTTGAAAATGTGGAGGTATTGGTGTTGGTTTTTGTGAGTTAGCTTGTATAGTAATAGACACAAAAATTTTGTGATAATGATGACAACAATTAACTACAAGATGCCCTAATTTTCCACAAAGTTGGCATTGAGATCTTCCTCTTCCTCTACCACTGTTTGGATTGAAAGGCCTGTATAGGTTGTATGGTTGGTTTTGACTCATATCTGTGTTGATATGTGGTGAGTTAAATGATTGGATTTATTGGTCTGGTGTGGATTAATAATTCAAAGATGGGTTAGTGCTTATGTTAAACACCTTATGATCTCTTGAATTTTTGACAATGAAATTGATATATGGTAGAGGTGAGACATGTATTATTATGTACTTCTCAAGCTAACTTTCATAACTCAATAACAATGCCTTAGGATCATCATCTATTACAGATTCAGAGAGCATTCTCTCTATCAAGGTAGATAACACATTATTATAGAAATGATCTAGCCCACTAAGAATACTCATAAGCTTTTCTTCTTCAAACAGTGGAAGACCAACACCTTTAAGATCATCATTGAGTAACTTAATTTTAAGAATGTAATCACTGAAGTTGAGATTACCTCTCTTGATTGATTGGAGTTCTTCTTTTATTTGTATCACAAAAGCTCTTGATAGTAAGACATATGATTTTTCTAGTTTTGACCAAGCATCCTTTGTTGTATTTAAACCAGAAACTTGCTTAAGTGCTTCATTAGTCATGCAAGACATCAAGTAGTATCCTAACATTTCTTCTTGATTTTTCCAGGTTTTAAACAAGGGATTTGTGGAGCCATTAGTAAGAATTTCATTTGGTGGATCATGTAGCACATAGCTACCGAGTTCAAGACATCTATGTATCTTCAGAATTTGATGTTTTCAGATAGTGTAGTTATTATAATCTAATATTATTGAAACTAAAATATTATGAAAAGTAAAGAGATCTCGATCCAATGGATGTGAGTTTGAGTTTTCTTATGCATATACTATTACTAGAAGATTTGTCATTGTTGGAATTTAAAACAAGTTAATTAAGCTTGCAAGTTCTGATATCATGATTATTTTGAGCAGAAAGACATTGAAGAAGATAAAGAAGAAAGATTGAGAAGAATATCATAAAATAGTTTTGAGCAAAGAGACATCGAAGAAGATAAAGAAGAAAGATTGAGAAGAATATCATGAAATGATTTTGAGCAAAAAGACATTGAAAAAGACAAAGAAGAAAGATTGAGAAGAAGAGAAAAGACAAAGATAAGAAAATAACTCATTTTTATTTATTATTATTTTATAATGTAACTTTGCATTTATATAAGCAACAATATAAAAAAATAATTGTAATATATAATGAAGATATTTTTAATTATGTTTCGAGTAATAACTATTAATTTCAAATTTAATTTAATGTACGATTTTCACTTCATAATTTCATGCTTCTTGACTTATCATCACTTGACATACTATTTTCATTTCCTAATATCACGTTTCTTGATTTATCATCATTTGACATACCATTTTTACTTCCTAATTTCTTGCTTCTTAATTTCATGTTTTTTGATTTATCATTCAGAAAGACTTCCCTTCCATGGTTACACACAGAGACATAATAAGAATGCTATCACCTAATACCTACTTGTCGAAATTAAATCCCAAATCAATACTCAAGAAAATGCTCGAACTTGTACCGTCTACATTTGTCAAATGTGGAGCCAATTGGATTGACATACGTGGGTGCCACTGAAACATAGTTATTTGTTATATTATTATATTTATTCTAATCTAAACACAAAGAACACACTTGTTAGTTAGTTGTTACCTAGATTAATACTTGTATGTGACTTATTGATGGATGCTACAACTTGCCCAGCACAAATGTCAAAATTAACAGAAAACGCTATCCAAACAAACACCTAAAAATAAAATTTATACTTACAAAAATCAGACCAATTGCCTCCTTTAGAGCTAATTAATTTCCAACAATCGATAATCAAAGATTCTTATTGAAATTAAAATCTATTAAGATTATATAAATAGGGTTTTCGAGTTTCAGATTCCTTATCTAATTAGAAACAAATATATACCTTTAATTTGATATTAACATAAAATCAATGCCAAGCTGTATGGTTTTGTATTTTTTCTTTCCCATCAGCAGACAAGTAGAAGATTTTTGAGCTTTTGTCTAACGTATTAATTGGACTTCAAATATTTTTCTATGTAGGAGTTTGGGTCCCAATTGCAATGTTGTTTACTCTCACAACATAAGACATGGAGGTCCCTTTAAGGAAGGGTAGAGGCAGGTGAGGAATCTATATATCTAGCATATTTTTTCTAATCCTATAATAATTTTATATAATAAATATGATCAAAACACAAGGAAGCTAATGTTATTTGAAAGTTGACATTGGTTAATATGTATTGAATCATATATATAACATAGAAGTGTTTTTATCATATGTATCCAAAGAGACCAAAGCAGCATTTCTTTATAGGGAAATCAAATCGTTTGGGATTTAGTTTAAACATATTTTAAGAATAATAAGTTAAAAGTGGATTTTTTTTAATTTAGAGTTATGTCGGTTAGTATTGTAAAGTATATACAAATTATAGGTATTTATTAATATTTAAGTTAATTCAATTAATAAAGATATTCATGTTTTTCTTAGATTCTAATTAAATTAATCATCTTATAAGAGAGAAGGTGAATATGTTATTTTAAAAATTAATTTTAAATTAATAAATTTCTCACAATAACAAGATATTTAATCACGTATTAAAATTAAATATAAAAAATAAAATATTGATTAATGATATTTAACTTAAAACAACCATGATCAACATGACCAAGACGAAAATAACTAGTCTTTAGATCATATAACTTATTCATTATAAAAATAACGCTCAATACAAAATAGGTCTTAAATTATCACGAATAAAATCTCAATATATTTTACTAATTAATCATCGCTCTTTTTACATTCTTGTAACATATTTGATCCAAACTAACACCATTAGATTTTAGTCATACAATCTATCAAACATATTAACTTTAACACCTAAAAAGTTAATACAAGTAGCAAAAATACAATGTGTGTCCTAAAAACATGTGAAGTTAGTTATGTTTTATGTCTAATATATTAAATTTGTTACAAACATATTCATAATGTTTATAAAATTACAAACATATCTATAATATATTTAAAATTATAAATTCATAGACATATTTATTAGTATCATGCCTATAACATTTATAAACTCTAACATATTTATACCAAATATGTTTATATTTTTAGAATTTTAACTTTATAAATATTATCGACATATTTATAACAAATATAATATATTGAGATTAACCTTATTCTTAATTAATTGTATTATTTGTTTTTTTATCAAATATTACGTATTTATATTTTTTTAAAAATAATTTAACTAATTTTAAGAAGGAATACATTATCATTTATATTTAGTAACAATAACTAATTTGTGCTTATCTAATGGTCATTTATAAAAAAAAAAGATGAATATTAAAGATATATAAATTTATATTTTTTTATCCATATTACTTAACTTGTATCATGTATTATTATTATTTAAAAAATTAAATTATTTTTTAATTTTCAAAACAATTGTATCTAGTAACAGGCTATAAAATTTTTGTGTGTAAAAAATAAGTGTAAAATTAAATGATATTATTATTTCTCAAAAATTATAACAAGAATAGTAATATACTACTAGGTATCAAAAAATTATTTATTATTTATAGATTATGTGATATTATAATATTTTAAGTTAATAAAATTTAAAATTAATATAATTTTTTAAAACAAATATACTTAATAGGAAAAAAAAAATAACGTGATAAAGAATATAAATAACGAATAGAAAATTAACAAGTATCTATGTACTAATCGGTCAAAAGCTCTGTTTCCTTTAAGCTATCCGGTCTGTCTGTTTCTTTGACCTGATCCTCTAGCTTACCAATTGCACCACAATGAAATGTCTTTTACCTAAACACTAAAATTGTTTGGGTTTGAATTAGGTGTGTGATTATTTGTTAGCTTGTTAATTAACATTATTGATAAAAAGATAATTCACATCGCACCAAGCGAAGAAGAAAGTTAGCAAGTATGATCGATGAATATGTAAATACTCGTACTGTAATCGTCGCATTGGATTCTGGTGAATTTGCTGTCCAGTCTTTTCATTTAATTTGATCCCCTACCTTTTCTCCTTTTCATGATTAGCACTAAATACCATTTTTTTTCATCATCAAACTCATTAATTTTTCATCATTATTATTTTTTTCCCAAAAAATTAGACTATTATAAATAAATTATTATTTATTATTTTTAAAATATATATTTTTTATTAATAATATAATTTTTTATTTTTATCATATATGACATATTTTTATATTAATTTTAAATTTTAATACCTTAAATTATGACGTTATTATAAACTGAATAATGAATTATTCCTCGTTACAAAGAGGATATGTATTGGAGATAAAATTAAAGAATAATTTAAGGAGTATCAACTCCTTAATTTAAGGAGTAAATCAATGAGTTATAATCCTTAATTTAAGGATTAATTCAAAGAGAAAAACAAGATTCAATAAATAAAATAAGAAATTTTTAATTTAAAGAATAAATCAAGAAATATTTAATTCAAAGAGTAATTTAATGAGTAAATCTTCTTATATATAGCTATAGAATTGTAATAAAAATATGAAAGAAATAATACAATTTTGAGAGAACTTGTTTTATTTGGAAAGGCCTTAGCATTTTCCAACACCAATTTTCAAAATGGTATCAGAGCAAGTTGATCTTCGTGAAAAAATAATAATTTGTTATTCCACTACTGAAATAGCATATTATCATAATTAGCATTTTTGTTTTTCCAAACCAAGCTCTTGGCGATGATGGATTAAATCTCTCCTGAAGCTTCTACCTACTTAATGTGAAGGTGGAGTATTGTGGTAAAAGGAAATGTCCCACATTGAAACCAAGTTATTAGCAATGATGAATTAAATCTCTCTTGTAGCTTCTACCTACCTGATGTGGAGGAGAAGTATTATGATAAAAGGAAAGGTCTCACATTGAAATCAAGCTCTTGGCGATGATGTATTAAATCTCTTATGTAGTTCCTACATGCTCGATGTGAAGGAGAAGTATTGTGGTAAAAGAAAGGGTCCCACATCGACAACAATTTTTTTTTTGCTATCATAATCATCATTTTTGTTAGTTTTACCTTTACTGCCTTGGCTTCTCATCAGTTTCAACGACTTCTGTGCAAGCTTAGATCTATAAATCTTATGGATCCAGCTTGAGGGGGAGTATTGGAGATAAAATTAAGGAGTAATTTAAGGAGTATCAACTCTTTAATTCAAGGAGTAAATCAAAGAGTTGTAATCCTTAATTTAAGGATTAATTCAAGGAGAAAAACAAGATTCAATGAGTAAAACAAATAATTATTAATTTAAGGAGTAAACCTCCTTATATATAGCTATAAAATTGTAATGAAAATATGAAAAAAATAATACAATTTTGAGAGAACTTGTTTTATTTGGATAAACCTTAGCGTTTTCCGATACCAATTTATTTATTACAAATTTTACACTAAAATTTGTTTTGAAGATACTTTAAATTTTTATATTAAAATAAAACAATGAGTAATATCCTAATATATTTATTGAAATATTATTTACTAAATATTATTTAAATTATATATTTTTTATTAAAAATTATATTATTTTTATTTATTAATAATATTATTTATTTATTTTATAAATAAATTAAAATTAAGGACGAAGAAGTGTATATTATAATTTAAAATATATTAATTGAAAATTCATTAAATGAATACAGTAATTTAGATAGATGATTAATGTTTGTAGCTATGTAATTTTAATTATAAGTGTTTTTAATTAAATGTAATATTTATTTTTTTAGTAATGTAATGTCAGTTTACATAATAAATATAGCATTTGAGTTAATATATTTTTTTCTTTAATAAAAATTTAAATTTTAAATTTTTATAATTAATTAAATAATAATGATATATAATTAGTCATTTGGTTCATTATAGTAATAGTTAGAAATTAATTAATAAAAAAAGTAAAAGAATATTTATGATATTTAACACAGTAGATTGGAGATGAGAAAAAACAATGCAAAGTTGCACAAAAATAGAGTTTTTGGTTAGAGATATCACTATCACTCATTCATTCACTCGTAACTTTTATATAATGTTATGTATAAAAATTATTTAAAAATTTTTAAAAATTATTATTCATTTTTATAGATAATATTAACACATATAATAATATAAATAATATAAATAAAAAATATTTATAAATTTGTATACTTTTATCATTCATCCACGGTTACTTCTTTTATATATAAGATCAAACCTTAAAAGTTTAGTCTGCCTCCCCTTTATTTTCCTTTTTTCTTTAGTTTTCTTGTTTGTCAATAAATACTAGATGTAATAAATATATTTTTATCAATAATTATTTTATATTAATTATACTTAAATAATTATTTTAATTATGTTAATGGTTAGACATTTAGTAAATGAATCGAATTTGATACTTTATTCATGAATAAATTATATTTATATTTAATTAATTATTTTTGCATCTCATATCTTATATCAATTAAAACAATTAACAAATATACATTATTTTTATGCAAAGATGCTTATAAAAACTCTTAATAAGTTCTATTAGGTCATGACTATTGTGTCTTAGGTAATAATAAAAATATTAATTAAACAACTTCATATTTGTTGTCATGTTATATTTGATTTTTTTTATTAAGTAGAGTTTTGAAAGTTTTGTTACTGTCAAATCATTCATATTTATACCATTTTTAAATTATATATTATTATCATAAATTATCAAACATATTAATGTTATATGATCAAGTTATTATATATGAATCAATGTTAGATTTAATATTAAAATAATTGTGAGACTATTTAATAACATGGATAAATTATATTATATTATGTAGATTAATGTATGTATCAAGTTAGTATTAAATTTTTTAAAATTATTATTATTTTAAAATTATTTTTCATTAAGATAACAAATTAATTAATTATTTATTTTAAAAATATTTTTTCAAACATTTCTATGTAATTATAACATCTATATTTTAATAATCTATATATATATCCCGGTCAACAATATGAGATTATGTTCATAGTTATGTTATACTAATATCATAATTTTAAAAATTAAATAACTTGTATATTCTTTATCAAAATTATATCACTAAAATATCTTAATATTATAAATAAAATAATTTCAAAATTAATTACTCTTAAGTTTAAATCATCCACTTGCACATGTGCAATGCTTTACAGTTTCACATCCCATTGTTGACCTTTTTTAAAATTCTTTAAAATCAACACTTGTATTCCTAAAATTTTAGCTCCATTTTGTATATAACATGTGCAGTTATTATTGGGATTTTATCTGCATAAGATTTCTGAAATGTTCATTTTTATTTTATTTATTTAAGATCTTTAACAAATTATTAACTTTTTTTATAAGAACAAGTTATTAATCTTTGTTGATGTATTTTAACCCCTTTTTTGGCCTTTGTATACAGTGGAGCAATATGTGTTTTTAGCATTTTTTCTAGTCTTTGTTAATGAAAATATATAGGCAAACAAATAATGTATAAACAAAAAATAAAATAAAAATAAGTCGATAGTAATAAGTTAATAACTTGGTAAGATTTTAGAGTTTTAAAATAGAAATTACCCCGTCTATATAAAATCAACTTATTATTATATTTTTACCTTTATTATCAAGTACCCACGTTAGTTATGATGAAATTTAAAAGTTTAATTACATGAAATAATTTTTTTATGCATGGTGTTTTATTTTTTATACAATATAAATGAGTATATGTTTTCTAACGTTATAAAAAAATAAATATTTTTTTTTACTGTAAGAATTAAAAGTGATATCATACTAAATAATTGAGTTATTTATGTATTAAAATAAAATTTAAATTTTTTTATAATTGAAAATGCATTTTTATCACAACTTGTAGTATTATCATAATTAATGTAATAGTTAATTATAAATTGAAAAAAATTATAATATTTTATCTAATAATTATCTACTCTATTAATTATAATTATATTATAACATGTGATATAATGAAGTGATGAAACAAATATTAAATGCTTTAACTTATTAGAGGTCCTAAGAGTACATTTTAAAACCACAAAAGAGAAATTAAAATTTTGTCAAATCCGTAGGGCATTTGATAATTACCTATATTTTAATCATGAATTTATATATATATAAATATTCGATACCTTTATAAGAAATATCATGGATTTTTCACCGTTCATGTGCTCAATATGTACATTACATAATTTTAATGCATTTTTAAAAAAGATTGGAGAAATTTAACATATATTTAGTCCATCTATTTTACATGTTTATAATTAGGGGTTTGCATAGTAAAAATTTATGAATATTTGAAATATAAATTATTATCCAATCAATGATATCGGTTCTTAAAAATAAGAATCGATATGATTCAATAAAATTTATAAAATCAATTCAAACTGAATTCGGAGGAGATTGAATTTTATGTTTTTATGTTTATTTTTTTTTAACAATTGACAAATTTTTTAAAAATTTATTTTTAATAATTAAATAATTATTATATTAAATTTTATGCTTTAATAATTAATAAAATTAAGACCTAAAAAAGATTTTAATTTTTTTAAATAATAAATAAATAAATATCATTTATTCAATTCTAAATTTTAAATAACAAATAAACTAGCACAAATATTTACTATTTAATTTTGTATCAATTTAAGTATAAATTATATGTATAAATAAGTGTTTAATATAAAAATAAAAATATAATTAAATAAATAATAACATAATTTATGTATATGATATTTCAAAACACAACCAACTAATCATCAACAAAAATTGTTCATTAATGTTCCATGTTAAATATTCTTGTATTATTCAACAAACTTGAGAGGAAAAAGAAAAATATTAATATTATTTCATTATAATATAAAACAACACCTTTTAAATGAGAGAAATGCATAACCGACAATGAAAATTGGAGGGTTGTAGCTTGATATTAGGTTTGGAGTCCTATTATCCTCTATGTAAAATTAGATAGAGTTATTCGGTTAAGTAAAAAGTAAGGAAGAATTAATCAAAATTTAAAAAAGTAGATGTATTATTGGGATACGCATAGAAAATATTAATAAGTTTTATTATATTTTTTTACATTTTATTAAATAAAATTATTATATTAAAAAAATAAAAAAATAAAAATATATATATATATAATATAATATAAGTATAAATTGCATCGATTTTTATGAAAACTTTTAGTTTCAAGAACCAATCTAACCATAGTGGATTGATTCTACAATTTTTATATCTAAATTAATCCAACATATAAAAAACACTATATAATTAGAGTTGAATTGGACGGAGTTGTTTTGAATTAGATTGGATGGTTACTTCTAAACAACCCTATTTATAACAATATTAAATTTAAATGAGTACTGTTATTAATTTCAAGTAAGAATGTAAAACTATTAAAGATTAATATATTTAGTAATTTAAAGATAAGATTTATTCTCTTTTTATATCAAATCTTATGTTTAATTTATCTATATATAAAAAAAAGTAAGAATGTAAAACTACTAAGAATTAGAGAATGATATGAACAGACAAATTATTAAGTAAGATTAAAAATATTTTGATACTTGTAATTAATATGGATAATTATGTTTTATTTTTATAATTTATGGGATGAATTATAAAAATATTTAAGTAATTGTAATTATGTTATAACATTATGTGTAATAAAATAAACATGTCTAATCGATAATTATATCAAGTGTATTTCACAAATATTTTTTTGAAAATATTATGATAAAATATTGCATAGATTAACTACGTTTTAAGCCTACAATATATGAAATGAGTTGTAAAAATATCTAAAATATTTAAGTAGTTATAATTATGTCCACAAGAAAATACATATAGAATGTATATGATATAATTTTATTAAAAATTAAACAATTGTTATTAATTGAACATGTTTTTATCATTACAGACAACATTATAGGTACAATTACAACTATTTAAACATTATAAATATTTTTGCAATTCATCTCCTACATTATGAACATAAAACACATTTAATTTATCAAATATAGATACTTGGTATATTTTATTTAAATATGTGTTTAAAATTTAGATAAAAATAAAATCATAAAGATACATTTAACCTAATTAGTTTTTGGATCCATATTGATGTACAGTTTGGTTATTTAAATTTAATAAATATATAATAGTATTAATTTTTAAACAATAACTTTTATTATTTTAAATTCTTTATTTTATAAAATAAAATAAAAAAGTAAATTTTGAATATAAATTTTTAAGTTATTTTTATTATAATTGAGAAATTGATGTTAAAATATTTTGTAAAGTAGTTTGTAGAAATACTCTTAAAATAAATAGTTAATTAATTTTTATTTTAGTAATGAATAAATATATGATAGTAACTATTTTATGAAAAATAGAATCCAAACATAATATAAAAAAGAGCAATTTATCATGATATTGATAATAATTACATAATTTTATTTAATGAATAAATCAAATATAATATAACAACATATGAATTTATTTAATTAATATTTTTACTATCTAAGAATTTAATTTGATATGAATGATAGATATAACTTGATTGAATTTAATAAGTATTTTTATTTTAAAAAATTTATATTAACATATTATTATTTTTTAATTAATATGAGATATGATATGATCTCAATATAAAATTATTAATTCAAAAATAATATGATCTATTCTTAATTGAATTGATCGAACATTTTTTAAATGATTAATCATTAACTGTATATATTATTATACTTAATGTAATAAAAACAATTGCACTATACAAAATAAATATTCATTGAAATGTATATATTATATAGACATTTAATAAAATTATGATATGCTAACAAGTAAATCGATCAAATATTAATTAAATAGGTATGAATTGTTATCTTTAATGTAATAAAAAATAATTAAATTATATAAAAAAATATTCATGAAAATGAATTTATTATATTAATATTTTGGTATTTATGGGTATAAAATTAATAAAAAAACATAAGATGTATTTATTATATGCATATTTTATTATTTATTAGCGTAAAAATAATTAAAAATAAAAAAATATAATATGTTCAAAATTAAATTAATCGAATAATCATTAACTGTATAAATTATTATCCTAAGTAATAAAAACAATTTTATTATACAAAATAATTATTTATTAAAATATATTTATTATATAAATATATTTATATTTATTAGTGTAAAAAAATCAAAAAAATATAAAAATATATTTATTATATAAATACTTGGTAATTATTAACGTAAGAAATAACAAAAAGTGAAAAAATTGTTAAACATTCACTTTATATAAAGATAAAGATGTGATTAGGTACTAAAACTCAATTTTCTTTATTTCAATTTGGATTAACATTACTTTAAAAAGGCTAACGAGTTTTACGCGAAAAATATGAAATTTATTTGGATAAGAAAAATAAAGTTTATTCAGATATATAAAATATTTAAATTTAAGTTTTAATTAAAAATATGTGATTATTAATGTAGTATATATTCAAATATAAATTTTTTGAAATAAAATTGAAAAGAGAATATTAAAAGTTATGATATAAACATAATTAATATAATAAATAATTATTAATTAAAATAATAAAATTTATTTTATTTTAATTTATAATTAATTAATATATCAATTATATGTGATAAATACTTTGTGTCAATTTAAAAGCATCAAGAAGAAGTTTTAATTTTTAAAATGTCTCTCAGAATAGCATTTAAGGCATCAGTCACTATTAAAGTATTAAGATAGAAGAATAAAGAAAAAAAGAAAAAAGAAAAAGAAAAAAGATGAGAATGAGTACTGATATTAATTTCTTGGTAAGAATATAAAATTAATAAAGATTAACACAATAATAAGATTTTTTTCTCTTCTTATTTCAAAGTCATACTGCCGGATGTATCAATTTATCTATTAAGAAAGAGTATGAAGGTAAAACTACTAAGAATTATAGAATGATGTCAGCATATATAAATTATTAAGTAGGAGTAAAAATATTTTGATACTCTTGGCAATTAAACATATATATTTGGTATATTTTAATTTAATTATATACTCAAATTTAGCTAAAAATAAGACTTATCTCAAAAATGAGATAATCATAAATATACATTTAATTTAACGTGATTGGATACTAAAACTTAATTTAATTTATTTCAATTATAATTGACATTATTTCAAAAGGCTTAACAAGTTTTTATATGAAAGATATAAAATTTATTTAAATATATAAAATATTTAAATTTGAGTTTATATAAATACGTGATTAATGTAATATAATTATTTAAAATAATACTGATTTAAATGTAAATTTTTGGTAATGAAATTGGAAAACACCAAGAAGAAGTTTTAATTTTTAAGATGTCTGGTTACCTATCCCTCTCAGAACAGCATTTAAGGCATCAGTCGCTATTAAAGTAATAAGACAGTGGAATAAAGAAAAAGAAAAAGAAAATTTGAAGAAACAGCAAACACAGCTTCCAAGCCCAATTTTTTCATGCTTCTCTTTTACTGTATGTAATGTTATGTGAGGGATGCTTCTCTTCATCATCTACCACTGAGAACTCCATCCCTTCTTTCTTATTAACCCCACCACCACCATTTTCCCTTCTCAGAATTCCATGTGACTTTTCTGTCCTTCAATACCCTGAAATTGCATTACCCATTCCTGTGCAGTGACTTTGCTTCAGAAGGGGCAAGTTTGGTGGGGACTTGTGAGATTTTGCTTTATCTAAACTTGGCTTTAGAGTCCCATTTTACCAATTGAGAAAACCCAGAAAGCAAACCCAAAAAAAAAGTTCCGTGAACAACTGTACATTTTCACAATGGGTTTGTTGTTGGCTTGTGGTAATGGCGTCTTTTCTTAGTGGGGTTTTTTAATTTTTCCAAGAAGAGATCCACGGCTTGGTTTGGGTTGTTTTCTGCTGCAGAGCACAAGAGGTTGAAGGAAGCAGTACAAATTAGTTTTAAGGAAAGGCTGGCTCAGAAACATTACAGAAATTTAAACCTTTTTTGTGTAATGGTCGTTTACTCTGTGATCTGTGTGTTTATCTTGAACTGAAGAAAATATATAATGAATTGGAACTTTTTGTTTCATTTGGAAATCACGGGTCCAATTATTTTTCGGGAATGTAAAAACCCGAATCCGAAAATCACAGGTTCCCCAGCTGAACAAGGGCTTGTACTGTTCTCTCCCTCTCATAAAAATATTCCCCTATGTCGGTACATATGAATCATAACATGTATCGGTTGGTAATAGTTGTTTTTTAACCCTTCCTGATTGTGATAGAATATGGTTTATATAAGGAACCTGAAAATTTTGTTTGCTTTATTCCTTTGTTCCTTCTGGTTTATAGTTCCATGGGTTGTTCTCTGTTAGGAGATTGAATATTGGCTTCTCTCATATTTTGCAAGCCCAACTTTTCTCTTTATAAGTTCTATATGTTGTTTAATTGCTAGAAAACAAATTTGTTTAGACATTGTTTGTTGACGACTTGTCTCTATGGTTAAGTTGTGACAGTCAGTGACATCCGCAAACATGTCATAAGTTTACATATTTCATTCTTTGCATTGAATTTTTCAGGACATACTTCATTGAAAACATGGCATCAGATCTTAATCAGGGATTATCCAGAAAGACATTTGTTTTTGGTTTGAAGGTATGGGTTTTATTAGGAATCATAGTGGGAGTGTTTATTGTCATAATCCTCCTGGTGTTGTCAATCTGTCTCACTTCAAGAAAGCGATCTAGAAGAGCTAGTGATGTGCTTCCACTTAGCCAAATCCCAAATGTTTCAAAGGAAATCAAAGAGTATAGTGTTGATCAAGCTTCAGCAAACACCTATAATCACCATAATGGAACTTTTATAACACTTAATGATAAATTTTGTGACAGAGAATCAGAAAAAGTTCTAATCAATTCAAAGGTTGGAGATAGTAGCAGTCGGTCTGGCTCATTTAATCACACAGAGAAGGAATGTTTTGGTTCTCAATCTGGAGATGAGGCTGTTGTTGGGGCAGGTTCTGTTTTCAAACCTTCCCCGAATGCTGTGAGTGCCTCTTCACCTCTCTCTGGCCTGCCCCAGTTCTCTCAGCTTGGTTGGGGTCACTGGTTTACGTTAAGGGATCTAGAACTTGCAACAAACTGGTTTTCAAAGGAAAATATTATTGGTGAGGGTGGATATGGAGTTGTTTACAAGGGTGGTCTGGTTAACGGGAATCCTGTGGCTGTCAAGAGGCTCCTCAATAATCTGTATGTCACATATTGTTTCCTCTGGTTTAAAGCTTCCACTTTTTTGTCTTTTTGCTTCATCACAATTCACAATTTATAAGTTCTCATGATACTTTCTGATAACCATGTAGGGGACAAGCGGAAAAGGAATTTAGAGTGGAGGTTGACGCTATTGGTCATGTGCGACATAAGAACTTGGTTAGACTTTTGGGATATTGCATTGAAGGCACCCACAGGTAAAATATTTGACTTCTTTCTATTATATATAACATTCACATACAATTAATTTGGTTTGCATGCTCTGCGTTAGCGTTAAAGATGAGCTAGTATTCATATGACTAATGTTGATTTTAAAGGAATTTATTCATTGACTAGAAGTGCATAAAAATTATCTTCTATTTCTGTTGGGTATAGAATTGGGATGATTCATGTGGCTTGGGCTACTTCATCTAACTTGTTAACTTTTTGGGATGTAACAAGTTCCTTACAATGGCTTGTATAGTAATGTTATAACTGCATGATTCATTTGATCCACAATCTGTTTGTAGAAAAGATAAAATAATTTTTTGACTTCCAATAAATTATAAAGCTAATTTAGATATATATTTTTACCATTGCATATACAGAATAAGTATGTCTATAGGTACTTATGAATCAAGTTCTAGATGCTTACTGTTTACATGATATTTAATTTCAGGTTATTGGTATATGAATATGTCAATAATGGAAATTTGGAGCAATGGCTACATGGGGCGATGAGGCAACGTGGATATCTTACTTGGGAAGCACGCATGAAAGTTCTGCTTGGCACTGCCAAGGCGTAAGTCCACCTAGACCTTAACTCTAGTTGCTTAGCCTTATTTTTCATTTACATTAGCATAATGTTATTGTTTTACAGGCTGGCTTATCTGCACGAAGCAATTGAGCCAAAAGTTGTGCACCGAGACATCAAATCAAGCAATATCTTGCTTGACAATGATTTCAATGCCAAAATATCTGATTTTGGTCTGGCAAAATTGCTAGGTGCTGGAAAGAGCTTTATAACAACTAGAGTTATGGGTACCTTTGGGTTAGTAATCTTTCCAAGGACGAGTTGCTTGCACTTTCAGTTGTTCAATGGTTTATTATTAGCTGCTCTGTGCTTTTTTTTTCTTTCTTTTTTAATAATAATCTTTTGTTACTCTTTTCAATATTTTTTTCCCAGATATGTGGCTCCAGAATATGCCAATTCTGGTCTTCTAAATGAAAAAAGTGATGTATATAGCTTTGGTGTGGTGGTCTTGGAAGCACTTACTGGAAGAGACCCGGTGGATTACACTCGACCAGCAGATGAGGTATGCAATTGATCTTAGTCGTTGCTGATGTGCCTTTACTGATAGGTGGTTTTATTTTAAGTTCCATGTTAGATTGTGCAACTTAATGTAGATTATTTGACTTGCTTAGCAGCTTTATGTGTCTTTCCCTTCTTAAAATGGCAGAACATAGTGATAATTACCTTAGATACCGATCAAATGGTTTGTGCAGGTAAACCTGGTAGATTGGCTCAAGATGATGGTTGGAAAGAGACGATTTGAGGAGGTAGTAGATCCAAACATTGATCCAAGGCCATCAACAAGTGCCCTCAAAAGATTGCTTTTGACTGCTTTGAGATGTGTTGATCCTCAGGCCGTGAGACGGCCTAAGATGGGTCAGGTTGCTCGAATGCTTGAATCAGAGGAATATCCCGTACCTCGTGAGGTTTGTTTCTGAAATAACTTTTGAAGGATTAAATTAAGTTCCTTTTCATGCAGCTGTTTTCCTATGAAAATATTAGTAAAATTATGGTGAATGAAATCTATATTTTTTCTCAAACAATATATAGTTCAATTCAAAATTTTGGCCCAAATTGTGTTTTATTTTATTTTATATATTTATTTTTATGCCTGTTTTTCTTTACAGGTAGAAGTTCAACCATTAGACCCTTCTAATCTTATCTGGTTAATTTTCAGGACCGTAGACGCCGGAGTAGTCAAGCTGGGATTTCAGAAGTTGAGTCTCAGGTGGAAAATTCTGAGACAGATTGGAGCAAGAATCCCGATATAAGGTCAGATCAAAGAAGAAATCAACAACGATAGCCAACCTGGCAAAACAATTATACAGTCCAATGAATACGGAGGTGGATTAAAGACAGGAAGCTGAAATGAATGAGAAAGCTTTATATTTTCTTTTTCTTTTGTATTTCCATACATACTTGTAGATTATAGGTAGAAGGCATTTCCATATAAAAAGTGTCATTTGGATTGATGCCACTGTCACTAGTTTAAGTTAATGTAAACCATGAGGCTTACCAATAGGACACTTCCTTTATGGAAAAGAAGAAAAAGAATGACAGAAAAAGGATTAGTAAAAGAGTAGTTTAATCCCTTTATTATTTTTTTGTACCAGTTAAAGTCATTTTGATTTGAAAAAGTGATAGCATAAAAATAAATGGCTAATTTTTTTATTTTATTTTTATTTTTCTCATATTTTTTAATTATTATTGAGATATTAACATGGACAAAATAACTACAAAATTGATAAAAAAAATATGAAAATAAAAAAAATTAAAATTTGATCATTTATTCTTGTGCTTTCATTATTTCATAACAAAATGACTAAATTGTTACACAAAATAATAAAAATAAAGGGACTAAACTGCTCAAACTAAAACTAACATAAATAAGGGACTTGGATTCATTTGTCTCTCTTTGCATTATTTGAAGGAAGTTGTACCAAGGTAAAAGGCTGAGATCCAAGTAATAACTCAATGCCCCTCTACCCGTCACTGATGAACATATATTGTATAAAGTTGGTTGGTTTGGTTTTAAACTAAAATTGAAATCAACCAAATCTGGATTCTTAAAAAATAGAAATTGAATCACACCAATCAAATGTGTAAAATCAATCTAAATCAAAACAAAAATCTAGGTTGGTTTAGGTATTTTGTATTGGATTTTGAAATTTTTATTTTTTTCATATATTAATTTAGATGTCTCTATTTGTATTCTATTTGAATATCTCTATTCATATTTTTAACATAGTAGATGATTATGATTATATGTTATGATTATAAATTTTTAAATTGAAAAAAAGATGAATTTAAAAACAAATAAATAAAAAAAATTAAATATCATAAAATTAATATAATATATATGGATTGATTTTCAAAATTTAAAAAATGAAAAAACCCATAACTGATTGGTTCATTTTTAAAATTAAACTAACTTAATAATCTTTTAAAATTGATAAAATTGGATTAGTTTGGTTCGGATTGAATGTGTTAGTTTGATTATGGTAATTTTTACACACCCATAAATAATGATGATACACGACTTAACAACACCATGTTTACAAAATGAATGCATCTAAACATGTTTGGCAAGTACTTTTTGAGAAGAGAATTCACAAGTTCACGTGTTTCATTGTGGAGCAATAGATCGAGCATTTAAAAGAGGCGGCGAAGCTTTCACCACGGTGCTCATATTTGGCCGAAAATCAGCTTCATATTGCACGCACAATGCAGCTGATTCTCATAGGAGAGAGATGCGACACTCTCAACCTTGCTTTTGCAACTTTGCGCATTATAATTTAGTGATTTACCATATTGTTTTAGGGTATTGATATTTGTACAATCATGTTGGTTATTGGTTATTGTTATAATATAATGTTCGTTATTGTTATAATATAAGTGCATGAAATATTTATTATATCACTATAATTAATTATATTTGTGAATAATATTAATAAATAAAGTTATCATTAATAAAAAGTACTTGTGGTAATAATTTACATTATGGTAATATATTTTATATTGTAATTATTAGATTAAGTCAATTAGATCTTTTAATTTAACAAAATAATCAAATTGATTCAATTAATATAATGTCATCAAAACTAGACATATATAATAGAAATTTTTTTTAAGCACATACCTAATTATCTAAGACTAATTTACTAATTTCAAGTTACAATAAATAAAAAAATTTGGGGAAAAAAAGATCTATATGTAACAAAAGTTTTAGAATCTATTTTTTCAACAATAAAAACAAACAAAAAAGCTTAGATTTGAAAATTTCAAAATTTAAGAATATTGTCTTTTTATTTGATGTTAAAATAGTTAAAATCAATCTCATATCCATGAAAAAGAAGACTGCCACATGTGTATTATTTTATTTTATTTAAAAAAATCATGATTTAAATTTAATTGATTCTTTCTTAAAATATTTGGGACTAATTAAAACTAATTTAAAAATAACTAGATTCAACTACTTAACTTAAAAAATAACGAGCCTAACTTCCCCGCTTGCCCATTCCCTTAAAAGAAATTGTCCTAAATTCAAGTTGAAATGAAATATAACCTAATGTGACACAATGCGAATGAATGAAATATTTGGTCTACTTTTAACATCCCTTCACATTCTACCTCTTAAGTTATATCTATTACTCTTCTTAAAATAAAGCAAAGAAGTGATCATATGCATTGCCTAATATCTACATTACCTTTGCAACAGCCTTGGGATGATACTCACCATTGAATCCACCAACACACTGCTTCATTTTATTTTCACTCAGTTTTGGTGTGGTGTAGCCTAAAGAAGGAAAAAGAATATTACAAGATTAGTATTATAAAATATCCACATTTTTCTTTCTCATGCAAACACATATCTATCAGAAATAGCCACCAACCTCTCATAAGATTTGTCATTTCTTTCATTAAGCTCTAACAAAATGAAGAAAAGAAAAACAACACAACACAAAGACATGAAATGTAAGCTTTTGGAGTCTATGAAAAATAAATAGTAGCCATGTGACAAGACTTTGTTGTCCACATGTAGGCGCTCGATTTGCATTCTAGTAAGATGATACAAAAATTCTAAGAAAAAGTCTATATTTCAAATTTGAGATGAATTATAAATGATGTGACATAAAGTAATTAGTAAATACATTCGTATATATATAACTATATTCAATAAAAATTATTACATTTAATTATGATTATAATATATTTATAATATATAATATTACTCAAATTATAACCACTGCTTTTTTTAACTCAGCTATCCAGTCATTGCCACACAAAATCAAAAATCTTAGGTTGCATGTCTCTCACTGGAGCTGACTCCAAAACAAGTTACTACAAGCCATTATGCAATACATATAATACTTAAAGCATATAGTTTAGAAATTAATCTTATGATGATGTAATAGGTAGATTGTAGATGATTTTTCACCGGTTCTTATAGATTGTTCAAAAACTTGTCTCACACTTAATTTCGCTCTCCTTATTCCGTGCTATATATCTTTCTTTTTTCAATTGTTTTCTTAGTGTAAGTATAGATAATCTTTACAATTGTTCAACAGGATGAAAAATGAGAATCAATCTATTGTGTGATTGACTCATGTAAAGTTTGTGAATGTTGGTGATATTCGTGAACAAAACATTTATATGTAATATTTGTTTCTAGGTGTCTTTCAAGAATATTTTCAAACCGTAGAAACTATCGAGCCTTAATGATAACATCTTAGGTATATCTCTGTTTTCGTACACGTTAGATTTTATATTAGACATATAGGAACATTATGCATATAGGCTACTCGATCAATCGAGCCAAATTTAGATTGATCGAGCTTAATTACCTGGTTGAATTAATTTTATATGACTAGATCGATCAAGATTAATGAGTAGATCAATCCATTTATTTCAGATTTAATTAATTTTTTTACTAGGTCGATCAAGCTTGATTAGATCAATCGATCGAGCTAGTTCTAGATCAATCGAGCGGCCAAGTTTTTAAATTTGACCTAATTTTTACTTGAGTCAATTTTTTTATTACTATATTGTTCTTATGTTTTTAAGCTCTTCTAAATACCTTTAAGAACATTTTTGTAATTAACCTTTGACCTAGGGTTTTAACTCATGCTATTTAAACATACTATTAGCTCACAATTTTGAAAATCACACAAGAGTATTATTATTTTCAGCTTAATCTCTCTCTTGTTTTGAAAATATAAGATCACAATTCTTTAGGATTTTTTATTTAGTTAAGCTAAATATTGGTGGTTGTGTTTGATTGATTAATAAAAATAATTGATTTGTGATATTTTGATCATATGTTCTTATAACTTCTTCTTTATTCTTGTTTTTGAATTGTTGGATTAAATAATTGGTTTGATTGTTAATCTTTAAAGAAGCTACCATTATTGAACTTGTGATTTAACATCTGTTCTAGGATTTCTAGTAGATTTTGACTAAATAATTTATTAAATCATCTAGTTAGGGACTATACTCTACGACACACATTTGTACTTGTGTTATTGTGCTAACTTTTTAAGTGTCAATTATATGGACTCGATTAACTCATGTGACTTGAGTTCTTTGGAACATTGATGTGGATCCAAACATCTTTCTTATAGACACTATGATGAAAGTAACGACTTGTAAGTAAATTACTTGAAAGCGTTACCTTAGTGGGTAGTTGAGTCCTAGCCTTGTAATTGAACCATTATTTTCATAATGGATAGTTAGGTGGTCTGGTGGACTGATGATTTTTCTTTTAGGTCATTGGTGTTGCCTAGGTTGTTTCCACTTAAAAATCTCGTGTGTTAAACTTTATATTTCCACATTACTTTATTTACACGCGATTGCATATTTGACCATTCTACAAAATGTTATTTTGGCATACTTCTACTGATATACATTCACTCACCCTTTAGCTAATATGTCTATAACTAAAAAGGTAATTTCTCATTTAGTATCAGAGTTATCACTAGATATACTTAGTATGCCTAGAACCTTGTTATGGATTATCTTATTGGGGGTGATAGCTCAAATCTTGAGTAAATTAAACTTTCTATTCCTTTTGAAAATAAGATTTTGTAAGAACTTATGCTTTGAATTTGACTATTGCAAATTTGAAAGAAGAAAATAACAAGCTTGCTATTGATAAAGAAAAATTGGTGTAAGAGCTAAAATAATCCATAGAAGCAAAAGGCTAAAAATTAGAGCTGAAAGGTTGAACATGATTCTTGATTATGGAAAGCCTTTTGAAAACATGAGGGGGATAGGATATGTAGATGAGTGCACTACACCAACTTCTTCAAAATAAAATGTGTTTGTAAAAACTTTTAATCCCTACCATTTGCACACATCAATTGCATCTGCTTCTAAGTTTATTCTTATGTATTAAAACTGTGGTAGAAAGGGACATATTAGACCTAGATATAGATTCTTGATCATCTATAATTATGCTGATAATCTGCATGCATCCTATTCAAGAAACAACAATAATATTTTTTAAAATAAACACATGATTCAAAAAAAATAAGAAATTAGAAAATTTGATTTAAATTATTGTGTAGCCCATAATACATTTCAAGATAAATCTTCTAGTGCCTGATATTTAAATAGTGGTTGTTCTAGACATATGACTAGTAATCGTCCTCTTTTCAAAAATATTAAAAAATATAATGAAGGAACATTTACTTTTGGTGATGGAAATAAATTAAGGATTATTAGTAAAGCTACAATTCAGATTGATGGTATGCTTAGGTTAAATGATGTACTGCATGTTAATGGACTTAAAGCCAACCTAATAAGCATTCATCAAGTTTGTGACACAAATTGTAGTGTACAATTTACCAACAATCATTGTATTATAATAGATCCAAAAGGTGAATGTGTGGATAGAGGAACTAGGTCTTAGGATAATTGATACTGTTACTACTACTTGTAACTTAGTTAATGATCATTTTATTTCATTGTGGTATCAAAATATGGGATATATCAACTTTAAAAATCTTGTTAACTTGATCTAAAAAGAAATTTTGTGTGGTCTACCTATGCTTTTTGAAACTGAAAAAAATTTTTGTGAACCATGTAACTTGGCAAACAAATTCACTCTTTTCATATGAAAATCAAAGAATTTAATATAAGCAAAACACTTGAGTTAATTCACATTTACCTTATGGGTCCTATGAGAACTGCGAATTTGGGTGACAAGAAATATATTATTGTTGTTATTGACAATTTTTCTCGTTTTACATGGGTTGGATTCCTTAAACAAACAACATGGTATAACTTATAAGTTCTTAGCACCAATTACCCCACAACAAAATGGGATAGTAAAAAGGAAGAATTGGGTGTTGCAAGAGATGACAAAAGTCCTATTACATACAAAGGATATTTTTAAGAAGTTTTGGGCTGAGGCAAGAAGAACTTCGTACTATATAATGAACCGTGTCTACCTACATCTAGGTACAAACCAAACTCCTTATGAGTTATGGAAAGATAAGAAACCTAATCTTAAACCGACATGTGTTTGGAAGTAAATGTTACATCCTTAGAGATAATGAGAATCTAGGCAAATTTGACTCTAGAAGTGATGAATGTATCTTTCTATGTTACTCATTAACAAGTCACGCCTTTAGAGTGTTCAATTTGAGAACTAATATTGTGATGAAATCCATTAATGTTGTTATAGATGATGCAGGTACTGGTACTCCAGAGACTGATGACAAAATTGAAACTTTAAGCAGAGGTTTACCAATTGAGGAATAGATTGAAAAAACTCTTAACGTTGAAAAGATAAATGAAACATTAGCCTTGGATGACGAGATCATCATACATAACACTCAAATTCAGAGGCCAACACGTACTTCCAAAAACCACCTAACTAAAAATATCCTTGGTGATCCAAATGCAAGCATGACAACTAGAAGGATATAAGTAAGTAAGATAACTCATCTCTATTATATTTTTTAAATAAAACTAAAAAATGTTAATGAATTTTGGATAAATTTCAAGCAGGATGAGCTAGCATAATTCACTAGGAATGATGTTTGGACTTTAGTTTCTTTGACATGTTCTTTATGTGGGTTTTCCTCGCTTAATACTTGCTTATTCTTTTATATATGTTTATATGAGCATTACGTCACATCTTTTCATAATGTAGTGTCAAAGTATTAGTATTTTTCTTTTTGTAGTCTTGTCATTCATAATTCATGTCATATAGAATGTATACTTGTTTTACTAGGTTCTTCCTTATCATACGTAGATGTATCTTTGGAGAATACTGAGGTGTTGTAACAAGCTTGTACTCTAGAGTGTTTGTTTTCATTATGCTTATTCTGGTTTTCCATGTACTTCTACATGTCATATAGATTATTTATCTGTCTTTAAGACTCTTGTCTTATATGAATTATTGTGACTAGACTTGTGTGTTTAGTTGGCATTCTCAATATTTTAAGTGTTTACCCTGTCTACTCATGTTTCTTGTTTTTAGTGTTAGAACTTGTGTCCTCCTTACCTATTTAGATGTTTTAATAGTATCTCTTGTTTCATCTCTCTCTTAGGGGTGTTACTTATGTTGCTTCCTAATCAGTCAGTTTCTTTTCTTCTCTTGACTAACACTAAGATGAGTATTACCGATGATCTTATTTGAGGAAACTGTGTGCAATTCCTTTCCATTTGTCTCTTTGGTGGCAACACTGTATGGTTTGTACTGATGATTTCTCTTGAGACACATCCTTGTCTTTTTGACTTATGATATCCTTTAAAGCCGTCAGTTTCTTCTTTCTTTTCCGTTGACTACTAGTTGTTTTATCTCTCTTTAATGCTTTAATAAAAATAAAAAAAATATTATATTTGCTATTATGGCACTCTGTTTTTCTCCCTTTTTATCTTTCTAAGACTACTCTGCACATTTCTTTGTTCAACTTACTTACTACATAGAAAATCATTTTTAGAAGGACCATTGTTGATATATGGTTGACATGTATTTGACTTGAATTGAAATGTGACTATTTTGACATGTGTATTCTTTGAGCATTTGTATGGTAAATTTTGTATCTTATTTGAAATAAAATTTTTTGTATGCATATGTTATAACTTTGTGAATTTGTATGGTTATTTTGAGAAGTTTGTGTGGATCTTATGCTTTGATGTTTCATATGTCTCTAACAAGCTCTTGAATCCACTTTAGTATTTCTTGAGGCGAAATCCTAGGTGCACTTAGATAAAGAAAGCATTTAGGCATTCTTTGGACCATTTGAACTTTTTAAGCCACCAATGTTTACTTATCCTTAGCCTTTTTCAGCAATTATGTTATTCCTTCATTTCTTTGCATCCTAAAAATTGACTTAACACAAATGATTAATCTCTCTTACCTTGCACACCTTTAGTTGAGTTTCTTTATTATATATGTTGAGATTATTTGCTATTGGAATTTCTATCTACCCACTTGATTAAAGATAAAAGAAAAGAAAAAAGGAAGTTAAAGAGAAAAAAGGAATAAAAAGAAGGAAAAAGAAAAAAGAACAGTGTCAGTGAATGAAATTTAAGTAGTGAAAGGAAAAGAACCAAAATTTGAGAATATTCATATATAAAATTTGAGAAGAAAAAGGAAAAAGAATATAAGTTTGAGGATTTAATGTATGTGGTTTTGAACTCTTTACTTTAGTACATATGTATTTGGTCAACTAATGGTGTTTTTAAGCCTAAATATATCTTTTCTTTACTTCCTATTCCTTAGTCCATCATCATAAGCTTTGAAAGACCTAATGATTTCTATTTAAGTTGACACTTACATATCTTGATGACATATTGAGTAATAAAGTTTAGCATAACACACAGAGCATGTCATCATAAATCTAGTCATACCCTTTCATAAATGCATCATGGATTGATGGACATGTGGATATTTACATTGATTATATTGGCTATTATTTAAGGACCCTCTTGTTCTTTGAACATGCTTAGTTTGCTTCCCTTTTTCTATATTACTTATTTCCTACTATATATAGATGCTTCTATTTTAGAGGATTTTGAGGGTAGAATGCAAAACATATTTATTGTCTCACATGTATACATTTAGGAGGAGAGATATATGTCAATTGTAATTTTTTAGGGGAAATGTTGTGTTTGTTTTACTTCCTGTTGTTGTTATGTTTATAAGTTATTGTTTCTATCTTGTTCTTGTGATGCTTCCTTCTTTTAGACATCACTTTGTTATAACCACGTACAAATAGGATTGTAGGTATGACATGTTGCATTCATTGTATGCAATCTCTTATTTCACATATCTACCTATGTGTTTACCTACTTCTCTGTTATAGTGAGTTATTGCATATTTATTGTATTGCATGTTTTTACCTTGCCATTGTCTTGGTGTTATTTTGTGTTTTTTTGCATGACTACATGTGTTGCTTCTTATTGTATTTGCTCTAATCTTATTGACAGTGTTACATTTTTATTAGAATTATTGCATATTTGTATGTCTTCTTTCCCTTATATAGAGGTATTTCTTTGATTTTTTATGTCAAAAAGAGAAAGAAGTTTTTGTGCACAACTGTGTATTTTTACCATATCATGTGTTGCATGGATGATGAGTATAGGATTGCACTATTTTGTTTTGCCTGCCATGCATACACTTAGGGGGAGTTGTGTATTATTTTTATGTTGGTTGCCTATTGGTATTTAATTGTGTAGGGTTAACATGGTAGTATGTGGTTAGACTACATGTTGTTTTTGCATTATACATTCATGAGGTGTGTTTGTATTGATTTTCTAGTTTTTTATTTTATTTTATTTGATATATGGATTAACTTAGCAAGGAAATGAATATATTTTACAGCTTATCATTTTAACCATCGTAGCTTATCCTATCATTTTAACCATCGTAGCTTATTCTATCCTTTTGACATGTGATATACACTAATCCTATCTCTACTAAAATATCAGTAATCCTAGTTACATTTTGATTTGATTTTTATCTATTATAAATACAAAATAACACCATACAAAATAAGGGGAAGAATACAAAATATAGATTTAGAGAGATAAAGATACAGAAATTAAAGAGTCAAGCTAGAAGCAAGAACTATTAACAAGATTCAAGAGACAATCAAAAGAGTTAAAGATCAGAATTAAAGACAAAAAATCCTAAGATTACTTCTCCTTTCTTTTATTGTTTTAATGAATAATATTCTTAATTTATTGTTTTCCATTAATAGCTAATTTTATATTTGATTGTGAACAATTTCAAAACCCTAGACATGAATTGCAACATTTAATAAGATTTGTAATATTCTATTCAACTATTCTTTTTGATTATTTAAGTGTATAATTAAATTATATAATTAATTCATCGTCAATCAATTTATTTGATTGAATATGTAATCACTTGATCAATTTAAATAATTAGTGATAAATTACTTGTAATGAGAATTAATACTCAAGATAATTAAATCAAACTTGTGTGTTTAATGTTAATCCAATTTGCTTCTTCAAATATTAATTATTTTAATAGATTAAATTTAGAGAACTTATTTTAAGTTGTATATTAAAAAGAGTTAGATTAAGAGTTTATTTAATTCAACGAATCTGTAAGAAAAGGTGGAGATTTTTACTTTTGTGAATTTCTCTAAGTTGGTATAATCAATGAATATGAAAATAATATATGCTTTTGTTGATTTGTAATACATTCTAATAGTGAAAAATGATCCTATAATCATTCTTTTACTCCAATCTTTATCATAGTATTTATATTTTGTTTTTATCTTTATTAATTTTTAGTTTTTAGATTTATTTTTCAATTTACAAAACAAAATTCCCATATTTAATAAATAGAAGTTAGTTTTCAAAATCCTTTGTAGGAAAGACCCTTACTTGCTATATATTAAATAATATTATCTTAAGTAATTTAAAGTAAGGTTTAAATTGACTGTTCATCTAAACACGCATCACACTTAGTTTAGGAATGTCTTTAAGGGTTGGGTTTGCATCCATGTTTTTTTCTTAGGAACAAACAACTTTAGGTCATCTTCATAATCATCTCATGATATATATGAATATGTATTTAGTTGTATAGTGTTTTGACATGGAAAGCCAAAGGGGAAAAATGTAAGTCCCGATATACTATGTTTTTGTGTGTTGGCTTTCTGTGTATAAAACAAGATATTTGTTTATTTTACTTAGTATTATGTCTTCCTTTGTGTAAAGTTAGTTACTATGGATCGGTAATATATATGTACATAGTTAGGTACAATTTGTATATGAACATGTTTACACACATCACGAGAGATGGTTTTCATATTGTACATGCTAAGTTGAGAGCTGTGGTTTTCATCGAGTGAATGTACGAGCAAGCCAACGTTTTCGCTCATGTTTTTAGTTTATTTTGGGTGTGGATATTTGTGAAATTTTCTCAATATTTTGGAAATGAAACAAAATATTTTTTAGTACCTTGCCACCACCCTTGCCACCATCCTTTTTGAGGTGGTTGGCAAAGTGACTAACAAGGTGGCCATCCGAATTTTATAAATTCCCCCTCTTTTCTCATTTCTTTACATGAGTTTTTAGTAGTAAAACTCCGTCAAAATTTATATGAGATTTATCTCTATTTTTTGAAATAATTTTCGAGAGCTTACATTTAAGTGTGCGTCTTTTAGTTAGTTAAGTGATCAAATCATTATATGTGTGTACATAATTTGACTATATGTCTCTCATACACGATTTGAGATCTGTAGAGGACCATGTGTCCTTTAAAGTTGTTAGTTGCTACACTTTGTAATACTAATTTGTGGTTAGTCATCACACCAAATCGAGTGATATTGGCTACAGAGGATAGCTAAGGTTCGTGTGTCGAATAAAGTCATTGCAGAAGCAATAATTAAAAGCAATGGTACGTAGTTTGGACAATGATTCCAATTAATAGAGATAATAATAATTTTATTTTCTATCAAAGTTGTAACCGTTTTATTGTTTAGTAGATTATTTACTATTGAGAGGTTTCCTTAAGCAATCTGAGAATGTTACCATATAGATATAGTCTCTATGTGAGCTCGTTAAATCACTTGTTGTGCATGATCTGTTGTTGAGTTAGTATAATTTGAGTTTAAAATGTGTATGTTACAACATACTAAAAACTTAAACTCTAATTAAAAATATTTTATATTCTTTCTTGCTTTCTGTTGAATATATATATATATATATATATATATATTGTTAAAAGTTATATGCTTATATGATATTATATTATTTATGCTTATGTTGTGTTTCCTACTTAAGTGTTTACTATTAAGTTCGTGCGAGTTAGGACTAAGTCCTTAAAGAATTTATATCTTCTTATCCTGGTTGTGTATTGGGTCACGTACTTTTTCAAGGTTGTATGAAAAACTGATAGTTTTCATAATTCCCATCTAAAAGACATTCATCAATTGCTCAAAAAAGCGCAATTACTTGAAGGAAAACCAGTGAGTACCCATCTTCCAGGTGGGAAAACAATCTCCAAATTCGATGGGCAACCATTAGATGATTGCATCCAATATGGGTTAGTTGTAGGTTCATTACAATACTACAATCATACCAGGCTTGACATCTCCTACTCAATTAACAAGTTGTGCCAATTTTTTTAGGCTTCCTCGGATATGCATTGGTCTTCTGTTAAGAGAATGCTTAGGTATCTAGCTCGTCACTTTAAGCTATGTTATCTTCTTCCAGAAAAAGTATCATTCTCCCTGTGAGTGGTTATAGTGATGTTAATTGGGTAGCATGACTAGATGACAAACATAGCACTAATGGCTTCTATGTGTTCTTGTGCCATTTCTTGATTTCATGGTCTTTTGAAAAGCAATATATAGTGTCTCAATCATCAACTGAGTCAAAGTTTAAGTCGTTAGCTTGTGTAATAACTAAAGTTGCTTGGCTGGTAAAGCTTCTTAAAGAGTTGTTAGATTGTTTGCCATAAACACCAACATTGTTTTATGATAACATCAGTGCTGGATATTTAGTTAAAAATCCAATGATGTACTCTAGAACTAAACACATGCAAATTGATTTTCTTTTTATTAGAGAAAAGATATAGACATGTGACATTCTTGTAGAGTATGTTCCAAGTAAAGCTCAGATTGAATATTTAATAACCAAGTCATTGCATACATCATAATTTTAGAATTTGAGAGTTAAGCTTACACTTCTTGATATAATGTCAAGAAAGGTGTTAGAAAATGTTAAAGTAGTTGGGAACATGTTTAGTATATAAATTTAGTTTGTTCATGTGATGTAGGGTATAAAGTCTTAAAATGGAGCCACGTGAGTTTGTTACAATGCAATTAGCATTGGAAATAAATTGAGCTCAATAATGTGTATAAAAGCAATCATATACTTGTGTAAATGGTATGAAAATACACACTGATATTCTTTATCGTCTTTCTCATTTCTTTCTACGGTTTCTTGTTTCCATTTTTTGTATTTTCTTGTTTCTATTTCTTTCAAAAAATTCTTAATATATTCTTAATTTTTTTATTACATATAATAAATTAAAATTAAGTATATGATACAAAATGATTAAAAATTTACTAATATAACATAAAGTTAAAAATTTAATATAATCTAAAACAATGACTTAGAAATTTTTTAAAAATATTATTAAATTTTTTTATATATAATAAATTAAAATTAACTACATAATAAAAAATAACTAAAAAATAATACAGAGCTAAAATATAATATAAACTAAAACAACAATCAATTAATTTATCAAATTAATATTTATTTATATGTAATTTTAATTGTGTTTTTTAATTAAATATGAATTAAAAAATTCGTATAATAAATATAATATTTATTTTGTGGATTTCTTTAATAGTATAATATTTTAATTAATTAATAGTAATACGTAATTATTTAATTAGTTGAATATAATAATCTATAAAAGAGAAATAAAAAAGATATTTTAGTTTAAAGAAATATATTTTTTTAATGTAATATTTGGTGTTGTGGGTTGGAGAGGAATACAAATTTAATGTAAAATGGTGCAAAATAAAGTAATGGGTTGAAGATGTTTTAATTTATTGATATTATTTTTAAAATTGATCAAAATATGTATCAATAATATAAATAAAATTATTCATTGTGTTCCATTTGAAAATAGAATTAAAAAAAATATCAAATAAGAATACGACAGTGTACATATATATAAATGAATACTGAGTTATACATATTATACAGAGAACAAGAAACAGAAGGCCAGGAATGGTCTTCATTTTGCGGTAAGAACGAGTATTTTTTTAGGCTTTAATTTGTACTCTTTACAAATTGTTGTAAACTTCAAAGTTCAATTTAGAAAGGCAAGAAAAGTCATAATTTATATTTCACAACTGAGGTTTTTAAAAAAAATGGGTGAATATAAAAGGTTATTTAGTTATTAAAATCAACAATTTAATTTATTTATTATTTTTTTAGTAGATTATTTAAAAAAAAGGTATTTTGTTATTATATTATTACTTTTTGTTAACAAAATAATAAACTATTATAAAAATAATAAATAAATTAAATTATTCTATTTAATATAGTTAAATGATCTTGTATGCTTTTTCTCCTAAACAAATCATCAATTTTATTTTGTGGGTGGATTAATTAATTTTTAATCAATAAGTTATTTGAATTATACATGAATTATTATTGGTAAATGCAATAAAACACATAAACGAATAATAAAAATCTGACTGAAAACTAAATAAACTTTTTCTACACCAAAAATATAATTTTGTTTTCAAAGGTATTTTGAACGTAGACATTAAAACATAGAAATGATATAATTTTATCTACCAGCACTCAAATATTAAGTTGTTGTTGATTATTATTATTTTTTTATTCTTTCTATCTTTTAAGTCACTACAAACACCAGGGGTGAGCAGCGAATTTTTTTAAATCTGATCCGCGAGAATAGTTGAATTTGAGTATTTTTAATAAAAATCTAATCTAATAATGTAATAAATTTGAACTAGTCCGATATGTAATAAATCTGAACCAATTCAAATCTAAAAAAATTTGATTTTTTCGAATCAGATAATAAAATGATATTAAAATTTATTTATGAATTATTGTCATATATAAATACTATATATATAACATTTAAATTTGGAATTGATTTATTTGTAATAAAAATTTATTAATTATAATTATAACTAACGAAATAAAAAAAAAGAAATATATCTGTATAATTATTAAATTGTTATAAAATTATATTTATTTTTAAACCAAAATAATAATTTAACGTAATTATGGTATATATAATATTTAAATATAACATATTTTAAAATAAAATTTATTTATAATTTAATAGTAATTCGGTTTGGATCGGATACTGTTAAGTATCCTTGTCCCACATCGACTAGAAGTAAGACATCAATGCTGCTTATAAATTCGGGTAACCTTTAACTCAATGAGATTTTATTAGGTTAAGTTAGGTTTGGGTTTTTAACACGCTATCAGAGTTATGCTTGCTTCTTATCTCTATGTGCTTGGACCCTAGGTTATACAATAGTCTCACCATGACACTTATGTCCACCTTTATCCGCCGTGTGGAAGGGGTTTATTAAGTATCCTTATCCCACATCGATTAGGAGCAAGACAACAATATTGTTTATAAATCTAGGCAACCTTAAACTCAATAAGATCTTATTGGGTTGAGTTAGGTCTCGGTTTCTAACGGATACAGTAGATGGTAAAATTTGTTAATCCAAATCCGATCTAAATCTGAATGAATTGTATATTTTTCAATCTGAATCCGATCAGACTCTAAAATTTATCAATCAAATCCGACATATTGGATCAAATTTTTCAATTTAGAGAGATTATTTGTTCTGTTCACCTTTAACAAATACAATATTACTCTTTATCCTTTTGTTTTAAAATATTATAGTTAGGACATCATTATTATATTTTGATTGGAAAATAATAATATAATTTACATATATAAAATCGTACACTTATATAGAAATTTTGTTCTATAAAAATTTAAGATTAAATTATATTGTATATTTAATTTAATCTATCTAAATTTTTAATTAAAAAATCATATGTATCAATTTTTTCCTTTCATTTTAAAATAAAAATAAGTTTTTAATTTTAAAATTTAAGAATATACAAAATAAATTTTTATATTCAAATTATTTTAATTATTAAAATAATTATATAAAATAAATTAAATATTATTTTTAAATATTAGTTATTTTATTAAAATATTTATCATTAATAACCTTTTTTTTGAAATAAGTTTTATCCTGATATTATAATACGATTTGATAGACGTTGATTCTATAACGTGACGTAAAAATCATTATAAATCTGTTCAAATCTGTTAAAAAATTATATAAAATAAATTAAATATTATTTTTAAATATTAGTTGATATCTGTCTTAAATTGTGTTTTGTTTTATTTTTGAACCCCTATGTTTTGTATGTCAAACTTGATAAGCGTCCATTTCTTTAAACGCTTAATTACTTTATCAGTTTTTAAAATATAAGAAAATTTACACACAGATTTTTAAATTTTTAAAACTTATGATTTAATCTTATAATTTTTAAAATTTTATGTATAAATCCTTAAACTTTTAAATTATATGATTTAATTTTCAACTTTTTTTACACACATATCATAAATTTACTATTAAATATATATTTAAAATTTAAAATTTTAAAACCTGTATACAAAGTTTTAAAATTATCATGATTGAATAATATGATCTAAGAACTTAAGAATTTATGCATGAAATTTTCAATGTTTAAAAATCAAATTATATATTTTAAAATTTTTAAAACCTATTTATATATTTAATTAAAATTTAGTATAATTATATAGAAAAAAAGGTTCTCAACCTTTATTCATTTCACAAACCATGGTTCTTTAAGAATTTATTCCTAGATCCTTTTATTTTCACAAGTTTACTTTAATTTAGTAAGAAGCATTTTTTTTTATGTAAAATACTTTCTCTTTTGATCTATTAGTGGATTTATACTAAAAAAACACATGTTTAAAAATAAAATTCATTTAACAGTCTAAATTTTTTATGTAGGCATATATATGATGGTTTGTCAACACTCTAAGTTGTTGAACCCTAATTTTAAAGAATTTTGTGTTTTTGAAAGCATATAAAAAAAATAATTTAAAATGTGTAATAAAAAGGTTAAAAAAAACCCCTTGAACATGATTCTAAGTGATAGTTATAAATATAATTATTGGATGCTGTAATTTGGTTTGGTTATGAAAAGTATTTTATTTACTACTTAGTTGTAAACTTGCAATCCGTCCATGACTTACTCTCTTTTAGGATAAACTTAAAAAGAAAAAAATAGAGAAAATGAAGCTAGTAGTATTCCCATTTTTTTGTATTTTTGGTTACCTATTTAAATGAATTCTAAATAGGTATTAAGGGAAATTAATTAATTGCTAGATACAAAAATAATAATAGTTATTTTGTTTGATACAAAGTTTAATTATAAAAACTCAGCCTGCTATGTTAGATTTCATGGTTATTGATTATAAGCACAAGGGGTACTAACCTTTGTTTCAATTTGGATGATTATATAATATTCCATTTCTTTAATTTATCTTCACGAGAATAACATATAACTTACAAAGTCTTGTGTATTATTCTTACAATATTTGGCTCTAAAATCAATTATATGAATTATCTTATTTTTGGCTTAACTTCGTTTATAAATATGTAGGAATCAAAATCAACAAAATTAAAAAAATCAAATAAATTTTAGGAAAAACTAAAAAGAACATAAGTAAACTCAAAGAGAAAAAGTATTTCGTGATTGTGAGATTTTTTTGTGAGTTTAGGAAAATACTTGAGCGATATTATTGGTGAGAAAATATGTATATGTATTATGTAACATCATAGTGGTGCAACATAATGGTGAATCGTGGTGACAGTTCAGTTTAGTTAGAATCGTACATCAATTACGAAATCGAGAGAGGTTTTTGATGAGAGAACCTTTATAAAGCATTAGATCCTCTTACTATTCATTGTTTTAATTCAAATACAACATCAAAACGTAAAGAATAAGTGTGAAAAACCAATAAGAACATCAAACGAAAATTCATTGGAATTCTTCGTATAAGTGTTGAAATTTGATCAATAACAAAATGTATGTTTTAAATCTATTTTGTTTCTGTTGTATTTAAATTTTATTATGGATTGAAGTGTGATCTAACATTTGGTATCAAAGCCATTTTTTTAAAACATCAAAAAAGATGCTTCAACTAAGAATTGAAGCTGAATTCTGTAGCTAGGAATGTGGTGTTTTGTCCACTAGACCAGAACTCACTTTATGTTATGATATTTTTTGGCATATGTTTATATGTATTTGAAATTCAATTTTTATAAAAAAAATTCCGAATATTATTTTAATTAATTATTTAACTTATATTTGTCATATGTATAATATTTATTATATATGTGATATTTATTTAAATAATTTTTGGGCACATTAAAAAAATTATTTAAATAAATTATACTTTAAATTATTTGTTTTGGTATTTGTATATGTAAATTTTGTAATTAATTATACATATGAAAATTTGGTTAAATAATTTATGCATAATGGAATTAATCGTTAATGGTTCTTTATGGATTTAATTAGTGCTTATATTATTTATTTTTACTTGTATAATTTATCGTCATATATGCAATCTTAAGATAAATAATATTTGTACATTTAAAATTAAATTAATATTGTTTATGATTTTATGCAATAATTGAGTCTAAGGTTTTAATTAATATTTAAGTGATACATATAGTTTAATTAATTAGAGAGTAGCCACAATATCTTTAATTAATTAAAACTATAATAAGTTTTATTTAGTATCACATTTAGAAAATAAAAATTAATTATAATTAATCATATGTGATATAATAAATCTTATCCCACATGAATTTTTATTATATTTTTGTGTGATTAATTAGGATATAATATCAAATTATATTTTCTAATTTACCTATAAGGGTTAGGAAAAGGAATATAATTTGATAGTTTTATAGTAAAGTTAGGATAAATCTAATTGAATTAAAACTTTAGCTCACAGACAAGTTTTATGTTACTAGATTCATATTTTTCATGATTTACATTGGTAAAGAATGACTATAATTTATGTCTCAAATTTTAATAAGCATATAATCTTAAATTGCAACTTCTCAACCTGTAAATTTCTCTGATATCCTTTGTGACATTCCCGATCTAAAAGGAGATAATTATAAAATATGGAAAGAAAGAAGTTTCCTTCAACTAGGGTGGATGTATATTGATTATGCTATTAGGAAAAATGAACCACCTAAAATTACTCAAACCAGCATTTTAGAGAATATCATGCTTTATGAACAATGAGAGTGATCTAATCGCCTTAGCGTGATGTTTATTAAGACTAAGATCTCTACTAGTATTCGTGGTTCTGTTGATCAGCATAACAATGTTCAAGACTTGCTAAAGGCCATTGATGATCAATTTGTAACTTCAGATAAGGCTTTAGCAAGCACCCTTATTATGAAGTTATCTTCTTTAAGACTCACCAGTGTGAAAGGTGTGCACGAGCACATTATGCAAATGAGGGACATTGCGGCTCAACTTAAGCATCTCGAGGTTGAGATGTCAGAAATCCTTCCTGATGCACTATATCCTTAACACTCTCCCACATCAATACGGGTCATTCAAAATCTCGTACAATGGACATAAGGATAAATGGTCAATCAATAAACTAATGACCATGTGTATTCAAGAGGAAGAGATGCTTGTTATGGAATTTGGTGAAAATTCAATGTTGGCTACAACGTACAAGAAAGGAAAATCTCAATACAAGCATAAAGGAAAAGGGATAATTCCACCTCAGGCTGATATTAAGAAAGATTCTAAGTGTTTCTTCTATAAAAAGAAGGGACATATGAAGAAGGATTGTCTCAGATTCCAAAAATGGCTTGAGAATAAAGGTAATCCAACCTCGTTTGTTTGTTATTAATCTAATATGGTTAATATTAATATTAATACCTGGTGAATTGATTCTGGATCTACAATCCATGTTGCAAACTTCTTACAAGGTATGCAAAATCTAAGGAAGCCAATGGAAAATGAGCAATACATCTTATCCGGTAACAAGATGGGTTCACATGTGGAGGCTATAGGGACATGCAGTTTGATTTTAAGTAGTGGTTTTATTTTAGAATTAGAAAATACCTTTTATGTTCCAAGTTTCTCTAGAAACTTGATTTCAATTTCAAGACTTGCACCTTTTGGTTATTCCTTTCATTTTTTAGAAACATCTTTCAATTTATTTAATAAATCTAATTGTGTTAGGAATGATATTTTGTCTGATGGTCTTTACTGCATTAGTTTACGAAATAATGTCACTTATAATGCTATGCATGTTCAAGCTGGCACTAAAAGGTGTATTATTGACGATGATTCTTCTACGTTATGGCATAGGAGATTAGGACATATCTCTATAGAAATAATTAAAAGATTAGTGAAAAATCGGGTACTTAGTACTCTACATTTTACTGATTTTGAGGCATGTATGGACTGTATTAAGGGAAAGTAGACTAACAAGTCAAAGAAAGGTGCCAATAGAAGTTCGAACATATTAGAAATCATACATACAAATATATGTTGTCCAGACATCGACATTTAAGGTCAAAAATAGTTTATCACCTTTATTGATGATTTTTATCGATATATGTATCTCTACATGCTTCATAATAAGAGCGAAGCATTAGATGCCTTCAAGAGATTTAAGGTTGAAGTAGAGAAACTATGTGGAAAGTAAATAAAGATTGTGATATCAGATAGAGATGGTGAATATTATGGTAGATACACTAAGAATGGATAAGCATCTGGTCCGTTTGGTAAGTTTCTTCAAGAACATGGGATAGTTGCCTAATATACTATGCCTGGTTCACCATACCAGAATGGTGTAACAAAAAGGAGAAATTGAAAACTATTGGACATGGTGTAGAGTATGCTTAGCAACTCTAATCTTCCTAAATCCTTGTGGATTGAAGCTTTAAAGATGGTTGTGTATATATTAAACCGAGTTCCAACCAAGGTTGTCTTAAAGATGCCATTTGAATTATGGAAAGGTTGGAAACTAATTTTGCAACATATGCACGTTTGGGGATGCCCATTTGAAGTGAGGATTTATAATCCACAAGAGAAGAAGGTGGATCCAAAGACCATTAGTATGTATTTCATTGGATATACCGAACAGTCTAAGGGTTATATATTTTACTATCCATCTCACAGCACTAAGTTTATGGAATCAAGAAATGCAAAAATTCTTGAAAATTACTTGATTAGTGGGAGGGATCGATCCCAGGGCATTGGTTCTGAGAAAGATCATTCAAATGCTCAATGTGCCATTTCAAGTAATGGGCTACTTGTTATTGTTAACAACACTTCTCGAGTACAAATGCCTATTGAAGAATGAGTCCTAGAAGTACCACAAGTTATTGATCCTGATCCAGTAGATGTTGAAGTTCAACATATGCCTGTAAATTTTAAATAACCAGCTGAATAACATGATCCTGCTCATCAGGAGAATATTGATACAATATTAAGAAGATCTACTAGAATAAAGAAATCAACGATTCCTAGTGATTATATTATGTATCTATAAGAATATGACTATAATGTTGGAGCTAAAAATGATCTTGAGACATTTTCACAGGCCATGAGTTCTGAGGTTTCAAACTTATGGTACAATGCTATGAAATAAGAGATGGATTCTATGGCGTCTAACTGAGTCTGGGATCTCGTCAAGTTACCTAATGGTCTGAAAGTCATTGGATGTAAATGGGTCCTCAAAATAAAGAAAAACTCACAAGGCAACATTGAGAGACATAAGGCAAGACTCATTGCCAAAGGATTCACTCAAAGGGAGGGAATCGACTACACGGAGACATTTTCTCCTCTATCTAAGAAAGATTCACTTTGTGTGATCATGGCATTGGTTGCCCATTTTGATTTGGATTTTCATCCAATGGATGTGAAAACGATTTTTCTTAATGGTAACCTAGAGAAAGAGGTTTATATGAAACAACCTGAAGGATTCTTCTCTAGTGATGGTGAGCATTTGGTTTGTAAGCTTAATAAATCTATATATGGATTAGAACAAGCTTCCTGTCAATGGTATTTGAAATTCCAAAACGTCATCACTTCATTTGGTTTTGAAGAGAACGACATGGATCAATGTATATACCAGAAGGATAGTGGGAGTAATATTTGTTTTTTGGTGCTATATATGGATGTTATTTTTCTTGTAGCCAATGATAAGGGTTTGCTACACAAGGTAAAACAATTCTTCTCTAAAAATTTTGATATGAAAGATATGGGTGAGGCTTCTTATGTCATTGGCATTAAGATCCATAGAGATAGACTTCGAGACGTCTTGGGTTTATCTCAGGAAACCTATATCAATAAAGTTTTAGAGAGATTTCAGATGAAAAAATGTTCACCAAGTGTTGCTCACATTGTGAAGGGTGATACATTCAATTTGGACCAATGCCCAAAGAATGATTTTGAAAGAAAACAGATGAAAACCATTCCATATGCTTTAGCCGTTGGAAGCCTGATGTATGCTCAGGTTTGTACTAAACCTGACATTGCATTTGTTGTTAGGGTGCTAGGGAGATATCAGAGTAACCCAGGTGTTGGCCATTGGAAAGTTGCAAAAAAAGTGATGAGGTACCTACAAGGAACCTAGGATTATATGCTCATATATAGACGAACCGATGAATTGGAAGTAATTGACTACTCTTATGCGGACTTCGCTGGTTGTGTTAATTCATGCAAATCAACATCTGGTTACATTTTCATGCTTTTCGGTGGAGCCGTGTCTTAGATGAGTGTGAAACAATCCTTGACTGCTACTTCCACTATAGAGGCCGAGTTCGTGTCATGTTTTGAGGCCACATCGCATGATGTATGGTTGAAGAGTTTCATTTTCGAGCTTAGAATAACTGACTCTATTTCTAGGCCATTAAGATTGTATTGTGACAACTCAACTGATGTATTTATAGCTAAGAACAACAAAAGTGGTAGTCGTAGTAAGTACATCGACATTAAATACTTGGCTATAAGAGAACATGTTAAGGAAAAGAAAGTGGTCATTAAGCACGTAAGCACTGAGTTAATGATTGCTGATCCTTTGGCTAAAGGCATGCCACCAATGAAATTCAAGAATCATGTAGAAAAAATGGGAATTGGTTCCACTTTGTAATTGTATCTATACAATTTATTAATGAAACTCTTATATATTGTGATATTTTCTCATATTCATGTGCACCTTAATTTATTTGAGAAAATATATATTTTATTGGAGCAAGAATAAATATAAGATTTATTCATTAAGTTTCGTTACCACATAAAGTATAGTACTTGAAAAACTAAATACATTGTAATATATGGACGATAATACTCACTCTTAGAGAACCTATCGCTATGATTCATGTATTTTGTTACTCGAGAGAATTTTGCTTAATATTTGCACCAAGTGGGAGAATGTAACATAAAAGTGGTGCAACGTAATGGTGAACCGTGGTGACGATTCAGTTTCGTCGGAACTGTATGTCGGTTACGAAACCAAGCGAGGTTCTTAATGAGAGAACCTTTATAAAGCATTGGGTCCTCTCACTATTCACTTTTTAAATTCAGATACACCATTAAAATGCAAAAAATAAGTGTGAGAAACCAATAAGAGCATCAAATAGAAAATCCATTAGAATTTTCATGTAAGTGTTGAAATTTGATCAATTACAGGAGGTATGTTTTCAATCCATTTTGTTTCTGTTGTATTTGAATTTTACGTGCATATATTTTTCTGAACGTTTCTGGATTGAATTGTAATTTAACATATTATGTATATTTCTTATTCAGTTTTATAATATAAGCTACCTCCCGTAAACCTAGGCAAATTACAAAACCACATAAATTCTATCCTTTTTTTACTGATTTGATATATTCATATATCACTATTTATATTTCTTTTACGCACAACATTATCTATATTATGAATTATAGGAGTGTCCACGGTCCGATTCAGTCTGATTTTGAATAAAAAAAATTAACCGGATCGGACCATTCATATTGCTAAAATTGGACCAGATCGGATCGTTTGGTTATTAAGAATGTTATAACAAAACGATTTGGTTTGGTTTATTTAATGATTTTCAACGATTTGGAGGATTGAAAGCAGTTAACAAATATTATCCTTTTCTTCAATCTTCACATCAACTCAAACCACAAAGGGTATTTCCACTCTAAGCCTTTGTAATGGACCATACCTAAGATTTTGAGAACTAAAATGGGTAATAAATAAAAACTCTCGAGTGATTTAAAACTTGTAAAAAATAACAAAGAAATAAAAGGAATTATACCAAAGTAAGTCGGTGTCGTGAGCAACGTAATAAGGAATGGGTAACTTCGTGAGAGAATCCTTTAGAACTTGTAGAATCACCACAAACAAACTACATGGTCTATTTTTGTGAGATTTAGAAAAACAAAAACCAATTAAGAACATAAAAAAATCAAAATTGTTCATGAGTTTTAAAAGACAAATCTCAAGCAATCTATTTTAATAAATCAGTGTAAAGAAGAAAATCCATAGCTAAACAATAAGTTGTATCTTTTGCCATTGAAATTGACTCCAAAACAAAAGAGTTAATAAGAGGAGGAAAAAGGCAAAAAAAGCAAGGTGAAGATGAAGAAGGGGGTCGACGGCAAGGATGTAGGGTTTCGAAATTTATGAACACTCCTTATAGAACAGATTTATATTATATAATATATTTTTTAATATATTATTAACAACAATCCTTTTCGGTTCGATCGATTTAAAAATTAGTATAATCGGATTGAATCGTTTGAAAAATAGTTTTAATTAATACAAATCAGACCGGATCATGTGATTTATAAAACTGTTCGCCTTGTTCGATCCAGTTTTTGGACACACCTATTGTCAATATTCACATCAATTAGTATTTATATTCTCACATTGATATATTAGTATTCTTTTCGTCCTCTTATTTAAAAAAATGTACTCTTTTAATCCAATTTTATAAAGATAATTAAAATTTATCAAGCATGTGGGATGTATGTGAGGTAATTACAATTCATGAAGCATGTGGGATTTATGTGAGGGCATTTCTAGTCATTAATATAATTGTTTCCTTCTCATTCCCGCCATCCTCTTATGTTTTCCCTACAAGTGACTATGCTGTGTTGTGTGTCGAAACATCTTTGTATAAAAAATAATTTCAACTCTATATTAGTCTTTCCATTTGTATTGCAGTAAATAACACTCAACCCTAAACCCAACCTCCATAACCTTACCAAGTAACATAATCTCCATCACCGAGACCCAACTGCTCTGTTTCGGATGAAAAATAAGAAAGATAGAATGATGCCGAGGCTGAAGTCAAAACCTAAGTCGAAGTTCAAGCTAAAACAGGTGCTTATATTGATGCTAAAGTCGATGCCAAAGTAGGTGTTCCTGCTACTCTATTTTTGATGGGTTCTTGTTGCGTTTGACAGAGGGAAGAGTAAGGACGTGGGTAACTCATTTTTTAAGATGTTGGGCATATTATGTTTTAAAATAATAGGATTAGTCACTTTGTAGGTGAGCGGGCTAATAAAAATAAAAAGAAAAGAAATAGTATAGCTTGCTACGTTTATTAATTCTAAAAGTAACAACATAATCCAAATAAATAAAACAAAAATAGTGGAAACAATTATTTGGTATTTATTATAACTAATGGTGGAAGTTTGACATTTATTCATATCACGAGAAAAGTGAATTTAATTTTAATACTCTTAAATATCTATTTATAGATTTAATAGGTTTTAGAAAAAAAATAATAGGTTTTTTTAAAAATAATTAAATTAATTGACAAGTGTAAATCCTATGAACTCAATCATAAAAAAAAGAAAAAAAAATAAACTATTTTAATTTATTAATTATTTAAATTTAAGTCTTGTATCTTAAATAAAAAAACAAAAATCATGAACTTGAACAATCAAAATATCTTAAGATGTGTGTAGCTTAAGTAATATCTTTTTCCTTTTCAAAATGCAATTAGTCTTTCATTTATATAAAAATGCATATAAAAAGTACATTCTAATTGTATTTTGTACATTAAATTGAATTAAAATACAACTTTTTTTACGATTATACATAAATATATAACTAAAATGTTATTCTTATAAGATAGCGAAAAATTCATTCTTAAGATAGAATTACAGAATCACTAGAAATAAGAATGAACATTTTATATATTGAAAACTGAAGTTATTCATAAAATTTTAATTTTTTTTTTAAAACTAATCGTAATTGTTTAAACATGGTGTCGTCATAAATATTATATTTTTGAAAATATCGTTAATCGAAACTAAATATATATTGATATTATATATTTTATAAATAGTAAAAGGTATTTTTAATATTAAATATAAAATTATAAATAATTTTTATTTTAATTAAAAATATATACTAAATAACAAAAAAAAATTGATATTTTAAATAATTAAGTAAAATTAATATTATTTTTAACTTCTTATTTTTTTAAATAGTAAGAAGATTATTATCAATTTATAATCGTTACCGCATCCATCCCCAACTAGACCTTTTATATTTTTTCCTCGTGGGATCTTTCCCAAAATATCACAAAAATTGACTAAACCATCATTTTAGCCTTATGCGGTCAACACGGTCTACATAAGTCACAACAAGCCGATAGTAGTTCATAACTACTTAATATGTTCAGATTAGAAGTTATAAACTGAAATTCGACTGACATTTGGATATATATTTTAAAAAAATGAAACATTTAAACTATTAGAATGTGTTGTTACTTTGTGAAAGAATAAAATAACTTCATACAATTTTTATGATATTTTAGTATACTATTTTTTTTTTCGTTATGATCAAACTCTCTAAAAAATATTAAATAATTTCAATTTATATTATTTCTTTGAAATATCAGGAAAAACCATATCCTTTAAAAGTATAATTAAAAATGACTCATCGTGTTGTCTTTCAATATATACATTTAACTACATTGTACACGATCATCATAGTATATTAATAATAAACATATATCAATGAAAGTAAATAATGAGTGATAATGAGAGAAAAGAATAAAAACACTATTATATATATATATTACAGAAATATCACAAATATAATTAATTTAACACAATTTTATATAATATACTTTTGTTAATCCAAATGTACTATCTAATTAAATTCTACCACATCTGTCACAAATTAGCAAGATTTAGACTTTATCTTAAGATAAAATATCCAGATTGCCTACCCTTACAATATCAGGTGATGTGAATTAAAACATTATTTTCAACATTAGTGAATTATATATACTTGCTGCTCAGGTATAAAGGTTACTTTCAAATTGGTTGTTTTTTATTTCTAAGCAAATCGACCAAGAAGACTACTTCAACACTGATCCTAATTCTTCAACAATTGATTTTGAAAGCATTGTTAGTATCACTATCATACTTGCGATGTTAGTTGAATTTTACAAACAGATCTCATTAAGTATCCGTCTCCACATCGACAGAACAAAGCAAAGAAACTTATAAGCTAGCAACCCTTAACTTAATGAGATCTTATTAGGTTGAGTTAGGCACAGTTTCTAACACAGACGTATCGCCTAGTCTACATGTGCTTGGACACTGGGAGTCACCACGTCTCACTGGCGCTAATGTCCACCTTTGTCCGCCGTGTGGAGGGGTCATTAAGTATCCTTGTCCCACATCGACTAGGAATAAAGCAAGAAAGCGCTATAAGCTCGGGCAATCCTTAACTTAATGAGATCTTATTGGGTTAAGTTAGGCCCCAGTTTCTAACATGGTATCGAGCCGGGCCTAGTCTAATTATGTGCTTGGACCTAATTGGGCTCTACCACAGTCTCACCGTGGCGCTAATGTCCACCTTTGTCCGCCGTGTGGAGGGGGCTGTTACGTATCCTTATCCCACATCGACTAGGAACAAAGCGAAAGCGCATAAGCTCGGGGCAACCCTTAACTTAATGAGATCTTATTGGGTTAAGTTAGGCCCGAGTTTCTAACATGGTATCAGAGCTGGGCCTAGTCTCTATGTGCTTGGACCTAATTGGGCTCTACCACAGTCTCACCGTGGTGCTAATGTCCACCTTTGTCCGCCGTGTGGAGGGGGGCTGTTAAGTATCCTTGTCCCACATCGACTAGGAACAAAGCAGCAAAGCTGCTTATAAGTTTGGGCAACCCTTAACTTAATGAGATCTTATTGGGTTGAGTTAGGCCTGAGTTTCTAACTTAATGAGATCTTATTGGGTTAAGTTAGGCCTAAGTTTCTAACAAGATCAATCGCTTAACTCGTCGTCTAAAAAGTTCATATCATCTTCACCTCCACCGTCATCATCTTTGTCATCCTCCTCCACCTCCTCAAAGGTTGCATCAGGATTGGAAGGCTCAACATTTCCAGCTGAAAAGGACAACATATCAACAGATACCTTCCTGGAATCCATATTTCCACTTCCATAATCAATCATGTCATTCTCAAATGAGTGAATGTCTTCCATTTCATTGGAATAGGTTTCCTGCATATAAAAACAGTTATAAATTCAGTTTACTTGCAATCAGCAGAATTTTCTTTCAGTATTGATGCTGTTTGCGGTGGGAGGAATAATATTATAATTGCAAATAATAGCTTTAATTCATCGATAACTTAGGATCTGATTGCTTGTGTTTATGTTAAAAGTGGTTTCTTTCAAATATTGTATTAGGAAAAAGTGCTTTTAGGAAGAAACTCTATCAAGAAGCACAAAAGGTGTCTTCTTAGCTTTGAAATGTATATATATATATATATATATATAATTCAGGAACACTTTTACATCGTCTAATCATAAGCAAATATCTCATTAGTTGGAAAACACCCATTTGTTTTCTACAGAAAACCTCTTTTTCAGGTAAAATAAAATAACGAGAGCTTTCATTACCTCTTCTTCCAGCAAGGAGTTTCTATCCTCTTCTGCAATCCAGTCATCAAGAAATTGTTCGTGCAGTACGTCATGAGAGACTGAATTGTTTGACCTTTTCTTAAGTTGGCGTTATCGTAGTAGTAGGTTGTAATGTACGTAGATTAGGTTATTCCATCTTTTCTGAGCTAAACGATTGTTTCTTTGGCCATGTAATTGATCAAATAAACTCCAGACATGCTCAAACCCAAAAGAATAGCAAGTCTGACTTAGAATTCGCACCGCTAAATGCTGCAGCTCTAAGCAACTTATCCCATGTTGTTGCAACCATGCAGCTAATAATGGAAAGAGAAGCAAAAAGAAATATTTTGATCAGGGTGGACATGCATGAGCATATATTCATATTCAGAATTCTCAATGAGTTATACAGCATTCTATTTCTCTCACCTGGATCGAGTTCTGTTCTCGTACTAATTGCCAATTCCGTTCCAAAATCAGCTTTGGCAGAACTATAATCGGAAATCTGAATCGTACAGAAAACACATGAGAAATTAACATTCAAAAAGGAAAATCACATATCCAATAAGGGAATACTACCTGCATGGATGCAGAAATCCTTCTTCCATTGTCTGGCTCCAGCCGAACAATGCACTCATTAAGTCCACGGACTACTTCTGAACTTAGAAGGAGAAACTCAGCACAGAAACAACGTCAACTAACGGTCATTACTTTTTCTACCGCCACAAAATCGGGATAATAGCGATATGATGGGGTTAAAAAATAGGCAGCCATATAAAGAGGGTGGCAGAACAATGAGTTCCAGTGACTGTCAAGGACATTACAGAACACTTACGATCATCATCACCGTGAATAGACTTAATAGCAAGCTTGGCTCTGTACATATCGTTATATATAGAAGACATTGAGAAGGTGTCACCACTATCAACCTTTTGAAGCACTTGTATTATCGGATCAACTGATTTCATAGCAAACTCAACCTTCTTCCAGAATGTAGCATTTAATACAATCTTTTCCACCTCTTTCCCCTGGCATGTTTTGCAGCACCTAGACGAAACCCATTTGCTAGATTGAAACAATCTTCTCAGAGAAACTCTATGGTCCAGCAAACTTTGTAAGGTAGAAAAGCTAGAGGCATTTCGAGTAACGGCTGGTCTCAAAAGTTCTTGACCCTGAGTATAATCAGCCTTCACGAGATTTAATAACCAAGTCTGGTAGTAAATGAATTTTGTAATCTTTTGGCCTTTCTCCATGCATTCTCCCACACATCTTATCTTCAAGAAATCTTCGAGAATCTGATCAATACAATCAGTAGCGCATGGAGTCCAGAATAAATTATTTCTCTTCTCCTCGAGCATTTTTCCAGCAGTTCTATAAGAGGGAGTGTTCCGAGTGATAACCTGCCACCAGAAAAAATAATGAAAGTTAAGATTCAATACGTGTTACTTTCGGATGTGAGTGAAAAAACAAAACAATTACCTGCACAACATTTCTTCACCTATATCTTCGACGACTTTGTCGAGCAGCTTAAACAAACTAAGGGCATTTTCTTTTATTTCAGAGGCATCAACTGAAGAAATAAAGTACAAACCATTTGGTCCAAAAGACAAAAAGTTAATTAATGTCCTACCCATTGTATCTCTCTAACTGTCTGCTAATACAGAACAACCAGTAATTGCCCAAGAAGCTTTATACTCAGTCAGGTAAGCTTTTAAAAGTTGCAATTTCCTCTGCCAGGAATCGACCAGATATAAGTTGACTTGAAGGCCCGGCCAGACCTTGTCCATACTGACCAACCACTTCCAACATCTTGTGGAAGTATATGGAATTTGCAGCTTGTAAAGGAACTCCTGCATAATAAAAAAATTTACAAATTGCAGAAATGACTTCCTTTCCGGATTTTTTTGCTGGACATTGTTTTAGCTTTTACTGGCTTGAATGGTTCTGTTGTCTGTTTGTATGCATTCAGAAAAATGGAATTCAGTCTTGACCTTTTAAATAATCGTTCAGAACCGCAACTTGAAGACATCCCTTTGAAAAATTTCCTGGGATCTTTACCCAATCTTCCATCACAATCATTTAGTCGTTCCATTGTTAAATGATGCAAATCAACTTCTACTTGCGCATCATCCTCTTCATCGTCATTCTCTGATCGCACATAAAAATTCGACGGTTCCTTAGTATCTGGTTGTCTTTGTTTCCTCCCACTAAGATGCCATTTCATATTATCTTTCATCTTAAGATACACTTCCTTTGGAGCATGTTTACAGGGTGCTACTTCTCCTGGTATTCTAGCTAAATGTTGCTTAAATCGATTAATACCTCCTCTAACTATTTTTTGACGGTAATTGCATTTTACTTTTTTCTTCCTATCATCCTGAGCAATGCAATGTTCCCAACCCGGGTCAACATATCTTAGTGAGCAAAGAGGAGTCAACTTAATTGCTTGCCTTTGCTACTATACCCTGCATGCAACTCTTGCTCTTCATCATCATTAGAATGGAAGTTTAAATATGTTTGTCCATCATCTCCAGAATGCTTTGGTTTCTTATTTGATCGACAACCTTCCAAATTTTCTTTCATTCTAAGATACACTTCCTCAGGAGCCTTATCGCAGTATGTCACTTCTCCAGAAACCCGAGCTAAGTGTTGCTTTAGTCTATATATTCCACCACTTACTACTTTCCCACAGTAATTGCATTTAACCCTCTTCTTCTTCTCATCTTGAGCAGTGCCATGCTCCCACCCAGGGTCAACAAGTCCAGAGGAACGCATTGGGGCCATCAGTTCTAACCAATCAGGATAATGACTGATTGTCTTATCTTATCGCATCCTGTGTGAAAGCACCTTCATGTTAAAAAGAAAAATAAAATCAACGTTTCACTAATGCTATGATAATTGGTGATAAATGGTTATCAGAACCTTTAATGCTTCATTAGTGCATGATTATATAGCACTAGTAAATATGTGCCATACTTAATCCAATCCAATCTTACATGATATGTTGAACCTAGTCACATTTTCACCAACCTAACATCTTAAAAACTAGAGAAGAGTTTTGTTGAGATTCCTTAAAATAGGTTAGTAATATCATTTAATCTCTTCCTTTGTAATAATGTTTTTTATTCCGCTTAATTTTATAAAAGGTAATTATGGACATAAATTATTATTTTAATATATTAAGTCAAAAAATATTATTATTTTCAAATAAGGAGATTTGGTGTGGGGGTAAACTTGGAATGAATGTATTGAACAAAAATGAAGCTACTCAGTTTACTCTTCGTATGCAATGGAGGGAATATGAAAATTAAAAAAATAATCATACAAATTAATATAAAAATTAAAAAAATTTATATACATTATTAAATATTAAAATATTACCTTAATAATATTATTTGTCTTCATTTACAATTTTTGAAAAAAACAAAGAGACTCAAAATACCAGTGATAAGCATAAAAAAAATAATAATAACACTACTTGCCTAATGTAAGGAACCTTAGTAACTCAACTTCCTAAAAACTATCTAAAAGAACCGATATCAATTTAACAAAGACAAATTTGACCCAAAAATATTTAACTACGAAAATAAAGAGATTATGGTACAAATAGTATTTTAATTTTTTAATAAGGACATTTTAGTCATGTTTCTTTTAAAGTATGAAAGTCTAATCATATAATTTTTAAAAAGAATGATCTAGTCTAAATTTTTAAAAAATAATATTTTTTAAAGGATAAAATAGGATTTTTATTAAAAGTAACATTTTGTTTTTAAAAAAATAACATTAAATATAAAAAAATATACACTTTTTCTCCTTTGTTCACAAATAAAAATAATTTGGCTCAAGTATCTCTCAATCTTTCTTATTTTCTTGTTAAAAATACTAATTTTATTTATTATAATTTATAAATTCAAACAACTTTAAAAATAAGAATAAAATTTATAGTATTAATATAAATGAATTATAAATATATAAATAGAATAATATAAGAGAGAAAGGAAGGGTAGAAAGAGAATTAGACCACATATAGATTAAAAAGAGAGAAAATGAAGTAAATTAAGATAAGATATAAAGAGAGGATGGAGAGACTAAAAGAAAGAAAATAAGAGAAAAAAAAAATTTAAATGATATATAATTTTTTATTTTAATTTGAAATCTAATTTTACCTTTCAAAAATTTAGATTAAATTGATTTTATTTAAAAATTACAAATTACAGGCTTAAACCTACGTACTTAAAAATAAACAGAACTAAAGTGTTATTGTCAAAGAGTTAGAGTAATATTTAGACCCTAATTCCAAAAATAACGGTTGTTTTCTGTAACTCAATGCTTTTACAATGTCACATGAGAAAAAGAAAAATCAGATGAACTTATGTTCACCATTGCCACTGCTTTTCTGTCTTTGTATAAGAAGCTCAGCTCATGGTCAAAGTCTGTTCCTTGTAGGTAGTTGAAATTGAACAAGACTCGGCAGAAACTCAGACAAGTAGAGAAGTCATCATTAAACACTATTAACCAATAGAAAGCACAATTTTTAATTTACAAAAACCCAAAACCAAAATACAGACCAAAAATATTTCCCAATTTACGCAATTGTTGGATCGTGAAGCTGTAAAAGTGAATGCTTTAAGCAAATTTTCATACCTGAATTCGACATACCCAGTACCCAAAATACTATTTTGAAATTTCTGAGAAATATCCATTTTGAGTCACCGGCATTTTGATTTTGGATTCATGTCTGAAAGAAATTGCAGATCATTGAGTCTAATAACGAATAATCCCATAGAAATCCTAGAGTTTTTCCGGTCAAATTGGTGGGTAAAAGATTGAAATTAGGGGATTGAAGCAAAATGAGCTGGAATCGCTTGGAATCGTGTAAATCGAGAGTGGGATGGCTGGGTTTCAGAGAGAGCCAACTCGACTACATGACCCGGCGATTCTTCTTCGAATCATAATCAAAACATTAATATATATATATATATTTCTCATTTATTTGTTAGAGGAGAAATATAATTTTAACAATAAAAATAATATTTTTTATATTACTTTAAAAAAAAATTATTTCATATTAAATTTTTTTATTGTTATAATTATTAAAATTGTTATTTTTTATAATTTTTAAAATATTAATGAAAGAGTAATTTAATGTTTGAATATTTTTAAAAATAAAAAATATTATTTTAATAATTAGTAAAAATTTCTCGAAAAATAGAGTTACTCTTATTTTATCATATTTTTCATTTATAATTAATACTTTTCTAAAATGCTATTTTTAATTAATAAAAAAGTTACAATAAATTAAACAAAAATATTGGTATATATTCTCATGATATAAATGAAAATTTAAAAACTTGAAATTTAATTTAAAAATTATAATTTTAAATAAAATTCTATGATAAATTAAACTAATAACATTATTCGTCTTTGTATCACAAGTTAAATATTATATTATAAATATAAGTAAAATGTAAGCTTTTTCATGGTTAATTATGTACCATGCAAATTAGTCAGTATTTCTTTTGAATTGTATTTGTATTATATTGATAAATAATTTTATTTTTAAATCTATAAAAAAATATTCGCATTTTTAATCTAAAAAGCTATACCTGAATAATATTTCTTTTCGTATTGATAGATGAAAATTACTAGCCTCAACAATAAATTATTATTGTTATTTTCGCAATGAAATAAGATATAATAGAAATTCAAGCTTATGAGTTTAGATATTGAATTGATAAAAAAGCCTTCCGTGTTGAGATGGGTCGAGAGGAGTTTTATTTCTCATATCATTGGTGAAACCATGCTTAAAATAACTTAAATTTTAAAACTAATGTTTGATTTATCTCAAATTATGAACAATTTATACTAAATGTATTATTAATATTTTATATGATAAAGAAAATAAATACTAATATTAAAATATATATCTATTATTAGTATATTTTTTTATAACATATTTTTAAAATTAAATAAATCATACTCATATTTATTGTTATATTTTTTACGTTATCCATACTATATGCCAAAATTTTGATATATCTTTTTTATATAAAAACGTCAATAGTTGTTAAAACCAAATTATTTTTTTATTTTTTTGTTATTTTTTATACTAATAAATATCAAAATGTTTATATAATAAATATATTTTTAATTTTTTTATACCAAACATTCTATTCGTTATTATTTATTCTAAATAATTAGATTTTTTTATTACCGAAGTTTAAGAGTTATTATAAAAATATTATTGAATTTTTTTATTATTTTCATATCATTATACTTTATAAATTTTAAAAATATCATCGAATTTTTTTTATTACTTTTGTATTATTAAATTTTATAAATATTATAAAAATATCATTGATGTACATATACTATGTTGCTAATTCCTATTAATTAATTGATATTGATTGTATTTTTGTAATATTTACAAAATTTAATGGTATTAAAATAAAAATAAAAAAGAGGTTTATAATATTTTTGTAACATTTGTAAAGTTTAATTTTAAGATAAACAAATAATCATATTAATTTACTTAAATTGAGAAATCCGATCTAATCCGTCAGATTCGGATTGAAAAATATATAATCTATTCGGATTTGAATTAACAGATTTTATAATCAATTATATTCGATCCAAACTAAATTATTATTAAATTATAAATAAATACATATTTTATTTTATAATGTTTTATATTTCAATACTATACATATTATAATTATATTATATTACGATTTCAAGTTTAAAAAAAATATAAATGTTTGTAATAATTTAATAATTATACATATATATTTTTATTCTTTTGATTTTCTTAGTTGTAACTATAAATAATATTTTTTTATAGATATACAAATTTGACAATTTAAATGTTGTGTATATTGTGTTTTATATATAACAATAATTCATAAATAATTTTAGAATCAATACGATCTTATCTAAATCGAAAAAATCTGATATGTTCGAATTTAGATTAGTTTGCATTGATTACTTCATCAGATTAAAAATCTTCAAATTCGATTCAGATCAATCAAAAACAGACAATCTCAATCCGCTATTTATCCTTAGTTTAATTATACGAAAGTAATTAAACAAAATATATTTTTATAAAAACCTATAAATTTGTAGTATTTACTCTTTATTATATATAAAATAGATTTGGTGGCATGCATGTGCTTGCCACTACCAAATTCTATATTTTCACAAAAGAACGTAGTTATGGTGAAAGTTATGACCAAAGAACATTTTAATGAATTTTTAATTCATTCAAAAGTTCAGATATATATTCACATTGATAAAATTCAAAAAAAATAAATAAATAAAAGCTTTTGGAAAATCTCTTATATAATCTTAAAAAGTAATAGCAAACTAAAACTTGAGAAAAAGAAGAAAAAAAATAACACTTTAGCAACTGAGCGATACACATTATCAAGAGTACATGATAGACTAATATTTTTCATTGAGTGGAACCAAAATTTTCCACATCAATTATACCAAGTAACACTTCATTTTTTAGCACAAAGCATCCATGTGACATTTTCTTTAAAGATCTTAAAAAAATAGCTAGATAACCTTTTGTATTATCAAGATCTGTTTGCATTTGTTGTATGTAATATATACTGCCTCTGATTTGAATAACATGAATTGAAATTTGTCTACAGAAACTTAGTTGTATGACATGTATCAGAGTAGGCTTGATTCCAAAGAAGTCTACAATAAATAATCATACTCCTATTTTTTCTCGAAGTTCATATTCTTAAAATCACCCTCGTAGAGCCTCTATAAGTCTGATGACTACCATTACAGGCACATCAATTGAGCTTACCCAACGCCAACACAGCTGATTATTAGGGGTGAGCATTGGTTCGAAACTGTAAATTTTAGTTCAATCCAAATCTGATCCGATCCGAAGAAAATTATAAATTATTCAATCCGAATCCGATCCGTTGTACATACCAATCCGAACAAATCTGAATCTGTTAATTTTAAGTCAATCTGAATCCGATACGATCCGAAAATTATTCAATCCGAATTCAATCCATTGTACATGTCAATCCGAACAAATCCGAATTTGCTAATTTTAAGTCAATCCGAATCCAATCCAATCCGAAAATTATTCAATCTAAAATTTTAATTTAAATCTATTAAAAAAAATTACATAAATAAGCAAATTATGAAATATCAATCCGATCTGAACCGCTATAAATATCAATCCGAACAAATCCAAATCTGATATAATTTCAACATATAAAATGAAAAATTACATAAAATAAAATAAAAATATTTTTCATACAAATTAAAAAAGTAGGTGACAACATGATTAAAAATAATTCAACAAAAATAATCAAAAAGAAAAAATTAAACATCAATTACATAATTTAACTCCAAATATACATAGTAATAATTTAACTCCAAAAAATTAAATATCAATTACATAAATTAACTTCACTCTACGAACATTAATAACAAAAACTCTTTTTGATAATCATTCAAGGTTTAAGTCACCAATACCATCAAGAATATCTACACGATGAAAAATTAAAAAATTAAAAATATACATAAATAATGAGCTAATAAACATAATAATATATATTTGATAACAAATAAATCTATATATATTTGAAAGTTTTATGCAATATACCTGATTCTAGAGCTTCAATTTCATCAAGTGACTCTTGGATATTAATGATTGGAGATGAACAAATCCAATTTTGAGTGCAAATCAAAGATTGTACAGTTTTAGAAGATAAGGAACTCCTATATGGACTAATTGTACGACCACCAGTACAGAATGCAGATTCAGATGCTACGGTAGATATCGGTATAGCCAATACATCTCGAGCTATCAAAGACAAATCTTAAATCTTGAGGAATGAACATTCCACCAACTTAAAAGATCAAATTTCTCATCATCCATATCAACCAATGCTTCTTGTAAGTATTTTTCACTTCAGATTTGTTTTTCATAGTATGAACTTCTTTTAAATGCTTTCTCTTACGAGAAGCATAAAGTTGGAATGCATCTGCTTCTAAACCAAAACCTTTTGTACCCATTTCTAAAGGTTGAGAAGATTTTTCTATGTTTGAGGGAAAATACGCTTTACGATACTCCTCGTACATATCTTCCAAAGTTTTTTTTACCCTTTTTGAACTCATTGACACCTCAATCTCATCCCCATTACACAATTCTAGCAAACTTAGATGTAAATAACACTCTTTATGCCTAGGATCAAGTAAAATAGACACAAATATCATCATATTCATTTTAGATATTCCTCCACAATATTTGTCAAACTTTACCTTCATATCACTAGCCATCTTCATCATAATATAATCCTTACATGTACTCCACATATCAAGTTGATCATGAATAAAACAAATACGATCCAAGAAGAAATTAGAAGTCACATATAAAGATCCAGAAAACATTAATGTAGCTTCATAAAAAACTTTCAAAAATTGGATAAAATGTCTAGCATTATCCCAATCCATTATAGTCGGAGCTTGTTTAATTTCACCTCGACAAAACTCTTGATAGTACCCCAAATCAGTGATCTCTAACCTTTCAAATGTTTTTTTGAAAATAAGTTGTAGAATCCAACATCAAATAAGTTGAATTCCACCTTGTCGTAACATCTAAACAAACGAGTTTTTAAGCAGAGAGTTTTTCCATTTCAGCAGCACTCTTAAATTTTTACAGTCTAATTGGTGATCCTCTCACGTATCTTACAACAGCACGAATCCTATTTATTGATATGTTATACTCTTTCAAACCCTGCTCAATAATTAAATTCAGAATATGTGCACCACATCTCATGTGCAAATGTTTTGATTCTAAAATTGTATTACCCCAACCATTAACACATTTTTTTCAAATAAGTAAGTGTAGTATCATTAGAACTTGCATTATCAACTGTAATACATAATATCCTATCAATGCCCCAATCTAAAAAACATGCTTCAATTACTCTACCAAGTGTATCACCTTTATGATTTGGAACTTGACAAAAGTTCAAGATTCTCTTTTGTAAATTCCAACCATTATCAACAAAATAAGCAGTTAAACACATATGACATAAATTTTGACAAGATGTCCATGTATCAGTGGTAAGACATATTCTTTTACTAGTTCTATTCAACAACTCTTTTAATTTTACTCTTTTAGTAACGTACAAATTCAAGCAATCTCTTGCAATAGTCCACCGAGAAGGGATTTTAAACAAATGTTGTAACTCTTCAATAAACTCCTTAAATCCTTCACCTTTTACGATAATAAATGGCAATTAATCTTTTATTATCATCCTTACCAATTTTTCTCTATATCTTTCAGCATTAAAACTGTGAGGTACAAGTCTTCCTTCCTTATGGAAAGCTAACATTTTTTGTTTCTTAAGAACTCTACCGAGAAACTTATCACATCCAATGGCAATGTGTGCAAGCAAATTTGACATGTCAGATTTGCTTGACACATACTTATATTCTTTCTTACAATATTTGCATATAACTTTGCGATGTTGCCCTACCCCTTCTATAGTAAAATGAGCCCATGCTTCACTACTAGATCTAGAGGAAACTTTTTTACATTCTTCTTTAGAAGCAATGCATAGGTCAAGAATTAGAGTACTTAGAGAATCTTCTTCTTGAGTTGGTTGTGTTGCACTTTCATCTTTATTTAATTCTTCAATCACATAAAGTGTATCATTATCTTTATCTAAAGCCATCTGTATAATTGTAGAAAAAAATATTAGACATTTGCAATAAATAATTGTAAAAATGTGCACATAGACGTGGGGTGATGTTGGACATGTTTGCTTTCATGTGATTTAAAATATGTATTGAACATTTATATATAATATAACTAAAAATTTAATAATATGAATGAAATGTTCAATTAACATGCACCATTTATAAAACAATGTTTTATGATATTGATTTTTATAATTATGTAAATAACCATGATGTACTACAATGCTGACATTTGTTCCACTAAGCCACGATAGACCTCAATATTTTAAAACTAGTTTAAAAAATTTTGTAACTCAATTAAAGCATAAAAAATAGCGTTTTTTGGGGAAAAACTCTAGACAAACCGCCTTTGACAGTTTGGCGTGCCTAGATATCGAAAAGTTACATGGAATCATAAAAAAATTCATCCAAAACAGACCTCCCAACACAAAGTTATAATCATTTAAAGTTTTCTTATATTGTCATCCAATTTTTGTTCTACAATACAATTACATTTTCACTCAGACTTGTAATTTCATCTCATAGCTCTTGAAAATTACTATAAGAAAACAGTAAATCACACAATATGTTCCAGATAGCTTAATGCTTCACACATCCATTTGAAACAAAAGTAATAACTATCAATAGCAGCCAAAACAGAGCATTTGAATATTAGATCTGAAATCAAAATTCAGAAAAAAAGAAAAAGTTCAAACAAATATAACCTTCTTGTTCAAGATGATGAAGAACAACGAACAGCGAGCAATGAGCCAATGACGGCCGAAGCCGAAATGAAATCTGGCGGTGCTAAGTAGAGAAGCATGAGCAACAGTAGTAGAGAAGCACGAGCAGCAACAGTAGAGAAGCACGATTGAAAGTTTGAAACCAGCAATGGAGGTAGGAAGGTAGGGAGAGAGATGGAGGTAGTTGGAAAAATATATTAGGTTTTGTGTTAAGAATAAGAGATACGGTAGTTGGTTTAATAGGTTAGGTTAAATAATATATTAAATATATTGGATCGGATCGGATTATACATATTTTAATATTTCTAATTTGAATTCGAATCCGAATCTGAGCGAATTGATAAAATCCAATCCAAATCTGATCCGACTTCGGATCGAAACCACTCAATTTTATCATATTTAATCGTATTTTTTGGATTCATCAGATATTTTGCTCACCCCTACTAATTATCATACACCAAGATAATTCTGCATTTCCAAGTGGAGTTACTCTCGATGAGACCAATTACCCATTATGGTCTCAACTTATAGAGATGCGTATTTTATAAAACTTGAATAAAAATTTCCTCTTCTTTTAATTTTATGTTACCTTTTATTTCGATTCCTTTCCATTTCTGAATTAAAGATTTTCTTTCATTTTTTTCCAATTCGTTTATGAAATTTTTCGTTCTGCTTTCGTTCTTTTCCGATTCATTTACGTTTCTGAATTAAAAAATTTCTTTCGTTTTTCTCCATTCTATTTCTGATTTAATTCTTCAAACTCTGCTTCCATTTCTCATGGGTATATATACCCGTTCGTTAAGGAAGAAAAGAAGTAGAAAAAATTAGAGTTGAGAAAATAGAGAAGAAGAAAGAAACAGAGAAAAAAGAAAAGGAAAAGGAAAATGAGAGAGAGGGAAAACGTAAGAATTTTTTTATTATTATATATATTTTATTTAAAATTAGTTATTTTAATAATAAAATTCGTGAAAAAATAAATTATAATATAAGTTTATTATTGTTTAATCATTTTATATTAAGATATAAGTTTTCATGATTCTCAAACACGTACAGTTAATAAAAAAATCATCTTAACGACACTATGTGATATACAAACCTCATTATTATTTATTTAAATTATATATATTATTTAAATTTTGTATTTATATATATATATATATATATATATTTAATTTTAATAAACTAATTTTATTCTTAAATTTTTTTATCGTGTATTATTTCTTATAATCTTAAATAATTTTCTATCCTTATTTTTTGGACAAACAAATTATTTATAATATGTTATATTTATCCGATTACATTATATATCAATTATACTATATATATTTTATTATAATTACTATTCAATTTTTACATATTTATTAATTTCTTTCATCATTTATTTAACATTAATTTTTATTAATTTTATTCTTATAGTAAATTACTTCCACTTTATTTTACTTTATTTTATCATTTTCTATATTATTGTTATCATTAATTATTTTATATAATTATAATTTTTTTACACTATTATTTTTATATTAAGAACATTTATTTATTTTATGTTACTAATATTAAATTTCTTTACTTTATATTTGTATTTTATTTTTTATTATATATATATATTATAATTTTATAAATAAATAAATTGTTTTATTTTTAAAATTATTTAATCACTATAATTAATGAAATAAAATTAACATATTTCTATCATTTATTTATTAATATATTTAAAAAAAAATCTAAAACTTTATTTGGTGATTTTTAAAACTTGTATTGTTATTTATGTATTTAACAGAAAAAACAAAGAAAAAATTATGAAATGTGAAATAACCACTCTAGTGTCCCGAACTGAAAACCCAATTATAAATGATGATGATCCTACTGTGGGTGGTTCTACTATGAACCAAATGATGAGACCTTTCTGTGGTTAATTGGATAACCCCAATGTTACCAGTTTCTATTTCAATGAACCATGTTGTGGTATAAAAATCAGAGAAGTTTAATGGCTTGAACTTCAAGAGATAGAAAAGTAAGATGATGTTCTATCTCACCACCTTGAATTTAGCAAGGTTCTTGACTGAAAAATCTCTCGATCAACCTAAGGGTGAAAAATATTTTCGGTCTACTAATACTATTGAAGCATGAAAGCATTCTGATTATCTATGTCAGAACTATGTACAATGAGTACAATAAGAAAAAGACAACCAAAGACTTGTGGGAATCATTGGAATGGAAGTATGAAACTGAAATACCGATGCTAAGAAATTTTTGGTTGATCGATTTCTTGATTATAAGATGGTGGACTCTAAATCTATATGCAGTCAAGCACATAAAATCCAAGATATCATAACAGAGATGTATGATGAAGAAATGGTAATTAGTAAAACCTTCCAAATTGCAACTATTATTAAAAAGTTGCCCCCTTTATGGATAGGGTTTAAGGCCTACCTTAAGCACAAGTGAAGGGAAATGTCTTTGAAAGGTTTGTTGATAAGCTTCAAAGTGAAAGAAGACAATAAAGCTTATTCTAAAAGAGGTTATATCCTATTAGCACCCAAGGCTAATGTGATGGAACATGGTCAAAGTTCCAAACACAATAAGAACAAGGGCAAGGGAAAGCTAGGTAAATGGTCTAAATTGAGACCTAGATATGTAAATTTTAAGAATTCGAGCTTCAGAGGGATTTGTTTAACTGTTAGAGGACAGGGCATAAAGCCCTAGACGTTCCAAAAAGAAACAGAAACTATGAGGCAAACATGGTTAATGACATACTTATGATATCTCTAACATTGACTTTTATGTAATCATTTCTAAGGTAAACTTGGTAGGATCAAACCTAAAGGAGTAGTGTATTGACACTGATGCAACATGGCACATATGCTCAAATAAGAAGTTATTCACTACTTTTGAAGTAATGAAAAATGGAGAGAAACTCTGCATGGGAAATCTTGCTACATCAACTATTCAAGGGCAAGGTCAGGTCAAACTGAAGATGACCTTTGAGAACGAGCTTACATTAAACATTGTACTCTATGTGCCTGACATCCGTAAGAATCTTTTTTTTTTTTGCTCATTGCTAAACAAGCATGGCTTTCAGATGTTGTTTGAATCTGATAAGGTCGTTGTGACCAAAAATGGGGTGTTTGTGGGAAAGAGATATGTATCTAATGGGCTATTTAAGCTAAATGTAATGATTGTAAAAGCTAAGTATATTAATAAGATTAATTCTTTTATTTATTTTCTTGAGTCTTCAAACTTGTGGCATGGTAGACTAGGTCATTTAATTATGATACATTGCATAGACTAATTAACATGAAACACATACTCACATTTCAAATACATTCAAAGCATAAGTGTGAGACTTGTGTTGAGGCAAAAATGACTAGGCCATCGATTCATTGGATTGAAAGGAACAATGAACCCCTTGACTTAATCCATAGTGATCTATGTGATTTAAAATTTCTTCAAACAAAGGGTGACAATAAGTATTTTATTACTTTTATTGATGATAGCATGAAATATTGTTATATGTATTTGCTTAAAAGCAAAGATGAAGCGATAGAGAAATTTATTTTTTATAAAACAAAAGTTGAGAAAACTCAACAAGAAGATCAAGGTACTATGTAATGATCGTGGTGGTGAATATGAGGCACCATTTGGTGAATTATGTGCACAACATAGAGTTATTTATGAAACCACAACACTTTATTCACCTCAATAAAATGAAGTTGTTGAACACAATAATCATACTTCAAAAGAAATAATTAATGCAATGCTATTAAGTATTTAAATGAATGATACCTTTTAAATAAGGTACCCTAGAAAAAGACACGTAAGACATCGTATAAATTATTTTAAAAAAAGGTACATTTCTATAAATATTTAAGGTGTTTTACAAAAGTGATTGTACCTATAACTAAGAAAGTAAAGATAGGTAAAAAAAATAGATTACATTTTTATTGGATATGCACAAAATAGCATTGTTTATGTTTCTTATGCATTATTCAAAAATCTCAAACATACACAAATACATGATAATGGAATCAAGAAAATGTATTATCCTTTGTACACGCTACATATTTTAATTTGTTAAGATGTTTAAATCAATTTTATATATAGTTTTTCTTGAAGGATTAATAAATTTTAAATTTTAAAAATAATAATAATATCAAATTATAATAAAAAATATTTTTAAAATTTGTAATAATAAAAGTAATAATTTATTAATATTAAATATTAAATAATGTAGGATAATAAAAATATATACTTAATTTAAAAAAAACTAATGAAAAATGTTTCTTTTATTTTTCTCCGTCAAGGAGACAAGATGCTATTTTTAGAGAGACCGTTACACGTCATATCAACAGAGACCGTACGGACATCGACGTAACTGCGCCTATATAATATTTTCTAAAAGTACTCATGATTATATCCTCAAATTTAGGTAATTCCACTTTCTGAACTATTCTGACTATCATCTGAATATAATATTATATATATTAAAATCATAATATTTTTAGAACTAATAAAATATTAAACTAGTAAGGAGAGTATCAAATATCCAATATCAAAGCGCCACAAAAAAATTATATATAGAAGAAAAATGCATTTTATATATAAACACTTTATTTATGAAACATTTTATATATCTAACCGTTAAACACTATACTATTTATTAAATTTTATCTAATTTTATAATTGATACTCAAATATTTTTTAACAAATTGGTACCTAAACTTTTTAATTTTTACAATTAAATTTTTAAATTTTCTTTAACAATTCAGTTTCTAAATTTTTTAATTTTACACTCAATTTTAAATTTTTATTTTATTTTTAAATTTAAAATACTAAGTTGACAATTGATTATAAATGAAAATAAAAATTTAGAAGTTAGATAAAAACTAAATGGTTAAAAAAAATTAAAAATCTATGTATAAAAATTAAATTATTAAAACAAAAAGTTTAACTTTTCCATCTCGAAGAAATACCGACCTTTCCACATAGCTGTTACGACAAGCCAATTGCATGCGTACGCGTATTGTATTACATTTGGTTAAATTCTTGTAAATGATAATAATAATATAAGCTTATATAGGAAAATAACTTCTATCCTAAGTATGTCAAAATCTTATATTATTTATTTGTCTTTATAATATTAATCTTACTTCATATTTTACCTATACATTTAAATATAAAAATATCTTATTAATATTATATAACACTACTCTCTTATAAATTACTAAAATGTTAACTTTATTAATTATTTTAAATACAATATAATAATGATGTAGAATAGATATAAAAATAAAATAAATATTAAACAAAATAGAAGAAATAATAAGTGAATTAGAATTTGAGATTTAGACTAATATAAAAGAAGAGAAACAAAATGATAATTAGGAGATAAACTAATAAGTGTAATTCAATTTATTCTGATATGAAAATTAAATACCCTATTATGTGATATTTATAAGACCTAAATAATAAATTAAATAATCATAAAATAATTATTATCTCGAAAAAAGTTTCATACATGTCTCATAAAATAGTTAATTTATATTATTTAATTTTTTAAATTATAAATTATATTTTTTAGTTTTTTAGATTTAAAAAAATTATCAGAAAAATTATATTATTTTAATAATTTTATATTAAAATATTATTTTAATAAATAATATTTTAACTAAAAAATTATTAAAAGAATATGTCGTCTCTTTTTGAAACTTTTTGAAACAAAGTTACAGTATCTCTTTTTAAAACAAAGTTGACAGTTGACAGTTGACAGTTGACAGTTGACAGTGACCTGATTTTTATCATATTATCTCTTTATTTATATCATTCTATGCTAACCAAAAGATATATAACAAAGTTGACAGTTTACAGTTGACAGTTGACAGTGACCTGATTTTTATTATATTATCTCTTTATTTATATCAGTAACCAAAAGATATAATAATAGATTATCGATAATATGTATAATTTAATATAATTTATTATTTTTAAATTTTAATTTTAGTATAATTTTATTTATTTATTATTAAAAGTAAATTTTATTATTATTTAAATTTTATTATAGATTTAATGATAATAAAGATTTAAAATTTTAAAAATATATAATTTAAAAGTATTCTAAAATTTAAATGTAAATTTATATAAATCAAATTAAAATTAAAATTTAGGTAAATATATATATAAAGCGGCGAAAGAGGAAACTGGAAACTGTGAGGTTACGCGCATATATATATATATATAGAGAGAGAGAGAGAGATGAAAAACGAAAAGGAGGAAACGGGCAAAAGAGGTAGCCCCCATAATAGGGACCCAAAATTAAAGAGAAAATATATTTTTTTACGATTGAATTTTCTTTCCGTTCTTCTAAAAAAATGACAGTAAATTTGTCTATCTTAACGTAAACTAATTTTTTTTTATTCAAAAAATATATATATATAATTTAATTTTTAATTATATGATTTTTTATGTTAATTTGAATTATTTTTTTATATTTTTTTTATCTATGTTAAAATATTTCAGATCTATTTTATAATTTTTTCTTTCTATACTAAATCACAAAATTAAAATCATTTAATTAATTAAAAATATTAAACTCAAAATAAATTAAACATAAATTAATTTTTAAATACTAACTTGATCACGTTACAAGATGAAAAATATTATCATTCAATTTATTAACAGTAATATCTCACTTTGAGCATATATGTAAGTTAATTTTGGATTGTGTAGAAATCAAGCCTACACCGTACTCTTATTTTAGGGGGAAAATATATTATAACTTTAAAAATGATAAAAATATATTATTTTAATAATTCACTTTATTTTTAAAAATAAATAAATTTAATTCTAATTTATGTTATTATATTTAAATGATATTTTTTCTATAGAAGTCATATCCCATATAATAGTTTAAAAAATGGTTGAATTGTGTTTTAGTTTAAAAATGGGTAAAGTTTAACCTTAAATTTAGAAGCTCATTTTATAGTTAATTCTATTTAAACAAAAAATAAAAAAAGTCTTATTTTACAAAATATAATTATTATAAACAAAAAAATATTAATATCTTATAAATTTATAATTAATTTTAAATATAATATAATACATTATTATTATTAATAATAAATATAATTACAATTATATTTAATAAATAATTATACTATTAATTATAATTATGATATAAAAAATAATATTCATATATATCCAACTTTATACAAGATACAATACAAACTTAGAATATTATATCCCAAATTTTGCGCGAAAATATTATCTAATATAATAATAATAATATTATTATTATTATTAATATAATAAAATATATAAATTATATCTAATTAATTATATTTTAATACTTAAATAAAATTATTATTAATAAATATTTGTTATCTTAGTGATAATTAAAATTATAATAATATTAGAGATATGTGTTATAATGTAATTTATTTTTATTTTTTTTAATCTTAAATAATTTATTTATTTTAAAATGTCAATATTTTTTCTTAAAAATTATTGTAAATATTTAGTAAAGTTTTTAATAATTTAAAATTTTATAATTTATTATTATTATTTTATAATAAAATTTTGATAAACTATTTGTTATAAAAAAATAATTTTTTTATTATATAAATATAAATTATTTTTATTATTTTTTATTTATAATAAAAATAAATTATTATTTATTAAAAATTGATGAATGGGGATATATTATTTTTGGATTTTTTAGAAAAATAAGAAGAGAGAGAAAGAAAATGAAGCTCGGAATTAAAGAAGGATAGAAAAGAAGAGAGTAGAATGGTGAGTTAAAAGAGAGAGAGAGAAGAAGAAAGTGAAATAATGAGTTTGAAAAAAATATACGTTAAATTATTGAATAAGTTTTAATTTACTTATTTTTAAATTAAAATATACTGAGGTTTTTTTTTAAACTATGATAAAGGATATATATATAGACAAAACTCTAATTTAAATTAAATGAAAATACCAAATACGAGAAATATAAGTCACCTTATTTTACAAACTCACAAAAACCCACGAACGCACAAACTCACAAAACCCACAAACTCACTAAACACATATGCTCATACACATCATATGCGCACGCATCAAAAGTAGCTGCTAGCGGAAAGATTAGTGACAACGTTACAAACATTGCATTGTTCACAGCAAGGTTTGATGTGGTTGAGTAAGTTGGGGTTTTTACTAAGGAGTAGATATGCCAAGAAACATATCATAAAAAATGCTGACAGAAATACCACCGCAAACAAAATCATTGAAAATTTAGTAGGGTTTGTCTTCTTTCTTCTGTTATTATCTTCATCCAGATTATACCTGCATGCAGTATTAATTAATTCACATTATTATTGTGTGTAGTTTTTTCCAAATATTTTCCGATATCTCAATATGGAAATACACTTTTACCACAGCCAAATTATGCATATGTCACTTCTAAAAAAGAAAATAATAGATTAACATGATTATTAAAAAAGAAATTGGTCAGTTAACCGGATTTCTGAAAAAAATATTACAGAAAAAAAAACTTTAATTAAATACTCCTAGTCGAATTAAGAAAAAAAATGATTGGTCTTTGATTACAAGATCTTCTTGCACATCAATTCATAGCCAATATTGGTGGACATTTGCTTAAAGTACTTCAACGAAGAAAAAAAAATAGTTAATTAAAATTAAAAGAGACAAAAATCATACAAATTTAAATCAAGAATGGAAAAATTATTATAGAATTATTTACGTTTTTCAAAATTATAAAAAATAGACAATTTTACCCACGAATTAAAAATGTTGAGTTGTCCATTAATTAAGAATAAAAATAAAAATTTAGGATCTAAGTGTAGAAATTAAAAATTTTAACTACTTGATTGTTAAGAAAAAAATTGAGTATCTAAATGCAGAAATTAAAAAGTTGAAGAACTTAATTGTATTAAAAAAAAGTTGTGAGAATTTAAGAATTTATCGTGCACTTAAACCTAAAAAATTATTGCACACTTTTTCGTATATTCAAAAGAATATTCAAAATTGCTAGCTTATAACAAGTTAGTATCATTCAAAAGAATACCCTAAAATGATATATTCACAGTGCTTTTTTCGTCAATTATATTACAAGTACAATAAGTAATTAATTTTTGAAAGTAAATAAATACGTACCCAGTAGAAGGATCCTTTGGACAGAAGATGACACTGTAATTGTCAGATGCACATGTAAAGTTCGAAGTTGGACATTGGGTCTCGAAGAAGTTGGAGTGAACATAAGGGGGCTTATTTTGACATCCAACAACATGACCTTGATTGATAACTCTAAGCTCCAAAGGACAAACTGTATTAAGATCCTTAAAACAACCAACAGAGTTACAATCCCTTTGGGTTGGAACCACTGCGATGGGTAGGTTAAAGCCGTGTAATAGGCTAACACCATACTCATCTTCGTCAGACGAGTTTAGCTTGAAAGTTGCCACCGTTGTTGCTGGAACTGGGACCTGATCATAATCACCTTTGGATTTTCCGTTGTCTTCCAAACATAGGATGGAATTGGTACCCCATAAGAGACCTGACCAATTATTGGGTACGCGTATAGACATGGACTCTCTAGTCTGAAGGCAAAACATGGCGCTGCCGCCTACTATGGCTGGCCTTACCATTTGGCGGCACTCGTTAATGATAGTGAATGTCTTTGTGTCATAAGCACCTGTTGGTTGGCGCGCGCGCGCGCGCACACACATATATATATATAGTAAAAAATATGTACTTGTTAATTAAATATAAAACTAATTCTAGTAAACAAGTATCTATGTATAGAAACAAATACTTCATTGAATCTAGTACATATATATATATATATATATACTAATTTGGGAATATACCTGAAAGGATTTGCACAAGTAGTGCTGCAGAAAGAGAAGAAAAAAAAAGAAAAAAGGTTGGGAATAGACGAACCTGAAAGGATTTGCAAAAGAAAAGTGCAGAGAAAAACTAGCACCATTTTTGCATTTCTGAAGAAGGACATTTCCTCTTGCTTAGAAACCACTGCAACTTCAGTGAATCAAATACGAACTGAGGTCAAGGCTAGCCTTTTAAGTATTTGTATGAGTTAAATATATAAGATCGAATTGGAACCAATAGAAAGGACTGAAAGAGCTAGAGTTCTATATATAAAAGAATTAATAGAAAAGTTCTGTTTATTCTTATCAATTATTTGGCTCTATTTAAACTATTTCATTTTGGGGACAAAATCCCCATACGGATTACCGACATGCACTTCTTTTTTGACTTGATGGTTACTTTGACAATGACGAAGGAGTTTTTTAAATGTCGTTTTTAATTTTTTAATATTAATTTGATTATAATCTTTAAATTTAAAAATTTAAATTTCAATCACTTATTTAATATCTTTAAACCCAAGTAATTAAAATTTAAAATTTTAAAATTAAAATATTGTTCCAAGCATAAAAAAAGATTGACAAATACTAGTAATAATTTATTATATTAATCATAAAATGTAAAAAGATTTAAAAATAAGGTAAAAAATAGCAATAACTTATGGAGTAAAATTTGTTAATTCTCGTATCCATATTATCTATAAAGTTGTTCATGATATGTAAATTGATTTCTTAAAAGGGCAAAAAAGATGTAAAAAATCTTAAATAAAATTAAAAAATTATATAAAATAAAAATAAATAAAGTTCAATTCTTATAAGATTTTAAGAAATGAAAACTAAACCAAATTAATATAAGTTGGTTCTATACAGATAAAAACAAGTACATGTTTAAATAGTCCCATGCACTCAGAAACGATTAGAAGCCTTGCCCATCTAGCTACCATACGTCGGTACATTCTATTGTGCCATACTGCCATTGCATCATCCGTAAAAACTTCACTCAGATATTTTTTCAACTTAGTGAAGTTTGTAGCAGCTGGCTCTACGGCAATACGTCTATCCCACGCAAGTTTCTCTCTGCAGTTATAGACAGATAGGAGATTTGAATGAAAAAAATTACACGAATTTGGTGTATTAATTGGGTCTGAGCTAACATAAATCCCACTTTTTTTATCAAATGGATTAATTTAATCCTTTTTTTCTTATATCAATTATTAAAAAATTTATTATTATTAAAAATTAATATTATAATCTTATAATTATTTAAAATTAAAGTATACTTTTTACACTAAATTTTTTTATTTTTATAAATTATGAGATAAATTGATCAACTTATAAATAAAAATATTAAATTTACCCATTTCACCTAATACAAAAAACCTCTAAAACCTTTATCTTATATTAATTTATAACATGCTTTATTAATTTTAAAACTATATTATTAATCATTATATAAAAATGTGATTTTTATATGCAAATCGAAACAGACCCAAATATGAATATATATATATATATATATATATATAATATAAAATTTAGAATTTTTATGTGAAAACCTTTTAGGAAAATTATTTAAAATAAAAAATAATAAAATTCATACATAAACATATTAAACTAATTAATTAATACTAATTTAAAACTAAAAATAAAACAAACATATTAAAATTTAAAATATTATTCACATATTTTAAGTATTAAAGTCTAAAAAATATTAACATAAATTCAAATATATTAAAAAAATTATTAAAATAAGATATCAATTAATATTATAACCAGATATATATATTATGAATGAAAAATATATATTTAAAACTAAAATTAAAAATAATAAAATATTATGTTATATATAGTATATCCGTATTGATAAATATATTGATTGAATATTACTTAGTTTTTCTCTTATTATAAATGTGAATAATTAGAATAAATGATTCTATTATATGATAATTTATATCATATTTTATATAAGATTATTTTTTAAAATATATGTATGTAATTTATTTTAAATTAAATTTTTTTATTTGTTTTTCATTCTATATGTAATTAATAATCTACTTAGATATATACATAAATAATTAAAAAATGAATGAAACGATAAAAAGTGACTTAAATTATAAATATATATATAAAATTATTACTAATGCATATAATAATACAAAAAAGTGAGTCCATTCAATTATGTTTTTGCAAAAAAAATCTACCAAGCTTTTATAAATATATTGAGAAATCTCGATAGTAGGAAGAATCTTCTATATTTAATAAAATATTATACCTATTTAAGGAAGAATATCAGATATCAAAACCTCTCAAAAAGTATACAATAAATAAAATAAAATGAACTAATTAAGCTAAAAGTATGATTTTTTATGCCATAAAACTAACAAACTATTTGAAAAATGTATTGCGATAAATAATAACTAAAATTCATAATGCTTTTGCCCCTGGGAGATTAATTTCTGGCGTTTGAAACTCTACTTTCAATTAAGAGAATTTTGAAAGGTAAAAAAGGAAGTGTTGCAATCAAATTGAACATGAAGAATGCTTATTATAGGATGAAATGGTGCTTTTTGCAATTTGTACTTCTTAAGTTGGGTTTTGGTGATCAATAAGTGAGTGTAATCATGAATTGTATAAGTTCAATTTCTATTAATGGTTTAACCTTGGATTTGTTTAAACCTATTAGGTGTTTGAGACAATGGGACCCTCTATCTCCATATTTATTTATATTTGTACAGAGGGGCTTTTAGGTTTACTTAAAAAAGTAGAGAGAGATGGTCTTATTAGGGGTGCTGCTTTTGCTAGAACATATGTTTTTTGCATAAGTGTTTATCCATGGTAGATTAAAAGGTGCTACTTAAGTCAGTGGCATAAGCTATTCTCACTTATGTAATGAGCTATTTGAAATTTTCCTTGAGTTTGTGTACTAAGATGTAAAGCTTGATGGAAAAGTTTTGGTAGAGGTATGACTATGATAAGAAAACCATTCATTGGATGGCTTAGGAGAAACTTTATAACCAAAGGCTTCGAGTGGGATTGATTTTAGAAATCTTACTTCCTTTAATCAAGGTCTTGTCTCAGAGCATTGTTGGAGGTTCTTACAAGGTTATTAGAGTTTAATGGCTATAGTTATGAGAGGTAACTATTTTCCCAATGAAGATGTTTTGAATGCTGTTGTACTTAAATTTCCTCCTATTTATGATATTTTTTAAAATTTTAAAGATATTTATGATATTACTTCAAAATTTATAAATGTTATTAATATTATTCCAATATAGTGGTTACCTTCATCCTCATATATAAAATACACTTCTTGAATTGAGATTAAAAAATGAAAATAACTAACTGTTAAATTATCATATTAATATATAGTATTTTTTTTAATGAAAATTAAAAATTATATCATCAGTATTTATTACTTTTATGTCACTCACATTATTTTATAAATATAATTAAGTATAGTATCTATATAAAAATTATAAATGGAAATAGATACTAATCTTACTATGAACGTAAATAGTTATTTTCTTTATTAATATAATATTATATTTAATATTACTTTCATAATAATATTTATTTTATTATTACTTCAAAAATAAAAATAAAATAAAAAGGTGAAAAAAATTGAAAATCAATGACAGTGGGAGATGTAGAAATGACAATTGTAAAATATGGGGAAGTGTTTATGGTACCTTGAAATAATATCGTTATCTTTTTTTTTAAATAAAATAGTAGAAACAAAACAATCCTATTCCTTTTGTTAAACAAATAATTATATGATTAATACTCTTTCTACTTCTATAAACTTCTTCTTTTTTTTTGTTTTCCTTTTTGGGGCCAATAAATCATGGTTTATATTGCAAAATGATGAAGGTATTACAAGCTCGGAGGGATAAGGCGTTTTTACACCCCAATCAACATTTCAAGTTCACTTGATAATACAATTTTGGATAAATATGAACAGAAATTTTCCAAAAGTTTCATGTATATTCTCGATGGAAGATTAATTTTAGCTCCTAATTAAAAGAAACAAATAATAAAATTTATTATTTTTATTTATTTATTATTATTATTATTTTGTGATTTAACATTCGAAGAGTTGACTCCATGAGTTACACACGGATTAGATTAACATTATGATTTATTTCAAACCTACCAACATTATGTTAGAATTTTTTTTTAAAAAAACTAACATATATAATGATTTGAATATTGGTATATGTAAGATTATTTATTAAATTAATCAATATGCTTTCAACATTCTTTTTTACTTCATACAGCAACACAAGAAAAACAAATACATACATTAATTTAATCTATATGCTTCCAAATTCAAACTTTTTATCTTCATTTGTTTTAACGTTTAATTTAACATTAGTCATGACCACGCACTCTTAAGTGATATTTGATTGGAGAGAATAAAAAGTAATCAGAATCGATTTTTTCTATTTATGTGTTTGGTTAGATTGAATGGAAGAAACAAAATGAAATATATTACTACCTTTAGGAATCATGATTTCATTTTCATCTCAATTTTTTTTTCTAATTTTACTTTCACCTCAAATATAACCCTAAACTTAAATCCCAAATCCCAAAACCCAAAACCCTAAATCCAAATCCTAAAACCCTAAACCTTAAACTCTAAATCTCAAAACCCTAAACCCTAAATCTCTAAACCCTAAATCCTAAACCAAAAATCCCAAAACCCTAAACCCTAAACCCTAAATCCAAATCTTAAAAGCCTAAACCCTAAACCCAAAATCTCAACCCCAAACCCCAAATTCCTAAACCCCAAACCTCAAATATAACCCCATTTATAGGCAAAGTGTACCTACCACAACTTTATTCAAATTTGTTCCATAGAATAATCTTTTAATATTATATTTTTATCACAAAAATGATAACCTATTCATTTATCATTAAATATATCAACTCAACCTTAAATAGGATCTCTAATCATCTTGTACATATTACCTCTTTTTTTCTCCCTTTTATGATAACTAAGAAGCCGTTAGTAACCTCCAGAGATTGATTCCTTGTGGAAAAATCACAACCTAAGGTATCCAATCTATTCATTGAAACAAAATTCCTCCTCAAGTTGGGTACGTCTTTTACATCATAGACAACTCCATCAAACATTTTCACCTTTATAGTACTCATACCAACAACCTTGCTCCTTGAATCATTAGTCATTACAACATTACCCACATCACAAGAATATTACCTATCAAATAACTTATTTTTTGTACACATGTGAAATAATCAAACAAAATTCAAAATCCAATTGTCTTAAAAACCATTACTACTTTTGTCACACAAATTATATCATTTTTGGTATCATAAGTTTCAGTTTCATTTTCCTATTTAACACTTATTGTTTCTTCTCGTTAAGGTTTTTGATGATCTTTAACCTTTCTTTGTAGTACCTTTTGATATGTCTTTTTTCTTATAGCAGTATAAACACTAAATATCACATATTTGACAACGTTTGAACTAATTTTTATTCGTTCTTGGATATTTTTTGTTTCTTTTATTATTTAGGCTTGCTATTGAATTATCATCTATAGCAAGATGATCTCCAAAACTCAATAAACTAAACAACTACTTCTTATTACTAGTTTTCAAAATAGTTGTTAGCAACTCATATATAGTTACTTACCTTAAGTTGTGAAAACATCAATACATCATATGAATCAGATAATAAAATTGAAAAGAAATTATTGCCTAATTGTCATCTTGTATCTTTACATTAACATGTAGTAATTTAGAAACACATCTTCGGAATTTATTTACATCACCTTTAACATTACCACCACCACCTTCATCCATTTTAAGGTATATAATTACTTGATCTTAAAAAACACTTTTTTATACTCATATATCTTTAATGTTGTCATTTTGAATCTCAATTTTCAAATTATGGTCATATCTTACTTAAATCAAGATTTTTTCAACCATTAACTCTGATATTACTTGTTAGGTATAATAAAAACTTAAAAATAAACAAAGCAAATAATAACACAAAAATCAATTGTTTAATTTATATATAACAATTTTTTAATATTTTATTAATATTAATTTTTGAATACAGATTCTTTTCCTAATAAAATTTAGAATTATTAGATTTATTTATACCTAATCATACCATCATGAACTCAAATATACAAATAGGACAACAAACTAAGAAAACACAAATAATTGAATAGGGTATGGGTACAGTGAAACGGGATGACTTTGATCTTTTATTTTTATTAAAGAAAAATATATAAAATTAATAACTAATATTAAATGGACATGCATGAAAACCCAGTAAGCCCATATGACTTACCAGTTACCACATAAGCTACATGCATGTGCAAACTTCGTACCCATCATAATCCTCAAATGTGTATCAGATTCCCTTGTGTGGAACTGTTTGAATCATTAGAGAAAGAACAAAAAATGAACTTCCGTACACATAAGCTTGAAACTCTTTACCTCATATTTTTTTTTATCTTCAAAGTTGCTCTTAATTATTAATTTGCTCGCCTACTCGAATAAAAAAAAAAACACAGCTTTAGTTTCTGAGATATATACATCATAATACAAGGAAATTCATACTGAGCATGTACTTGTGATCAATTGAAATAGTGATATATTAGTGTCTTAAATGAAAAGCACAATTATTCACACTTTGATAGAATAGAATATCATAAGATAATAGATGAGCATAATCTATATTATCTATAAAATTTTAAATAACACGTTATAAAGTTTTTGATAAAAAAATCATTTATTTTAAAATAATAATTACTCTTATCCTTAACCCTTTAATTATTGTATAATTTATTTAAGATTCTTATTTTCTATCAATTAAATAATAAATTATTAGTATTTAAAATACTAACAATTATCTTTATTAAAAATATTAGTTTTTTGATCAATATTTTTTTAAAGATTTTAGTAACCATACTATATAGTTTCAATTAAAACAAAACTTAGTAGTAAATATTTTTAATATTTTAATAAATTACGTGTTTATGATAAATATTTTTAAATATGAACATATTTTTTAATAAATTCTCAAAAACAAATATCATGAGATCTCTATTAGAAAATTAAAATCTTTAATTTATAAATACCTTTTATTTGTTAAAGACTCTTCACTTAATTTTTTTTGAAATTTAAAAAAATATATAAAGATAAAATATTTCATTATTTCAAAATATAACTACATTTTTGTCTTATATTATTTTAAGTATAATTCAAGACTTATATATATATATAAACTTGTGCATACATTCTTTTTGCTAAAAGTTCTATAAAAAAAAAATAAACTTGATATATCTACTAGCTAGAAAATAAATAAATTAATATTTTAAAAAATATTTTTTTTATTTAAGGCAATAAGCTTAAATATTTCCCTAAGTTTAAGATAAAATATTAATAGTAAGATATATCATTATTTTAAAATATAAGAGAATTTTGTCTAAAATTATTTAACTATCATTCATACTTTTATATAGTAAAGTTTTGATTTTTATAAGTGTAAATGATTTATTTTTTATTATAGGTTTTAGTTTATTTTCAATTTACTATCTTAAACCTTTTTCATATCAATTTAGTATCATTTTTATATTAATAAACATTAAATCTTAATGTAATAAGTCATTCGAGCAATTAAATTAAGTGTTAAGAATTTTATGACAATTTCATAACTTATTTTATTAAAACGTGAATATCAACTAAAATTGATATGAAAACTTAAGCAATAAATTGAAAATAAATCAAAACTTTTACCATTAAATAAGATGTTTCCCTTATTATAATATATATTTTTATTTTTAAAAATTATATAATATTATTAATTATAAATATACTTTAAGCAAAACCTTAAGTATATATACAAATGTTATTATATTTTACCAAAAAAATCATATTAATATGTAAAATTATTTATTTGTTACTATGTATATATTGGAAAAGGAAAATATTTTTGTTACATAAGAAAATATTTATATTAAAAAAGAGAAAAAACAGTTTACGATTTTTAACATAGCAAGCTATATATGAAACTAATCTTTGTACGGTATAATTTACTTAAAACAAAATAGGAAGAAATATTCCAAGCAGGAATTCATTATGGACAATAGTGATCGAGAGAGAAAAAATTAGTAAAGTGTTCAAATATAGTACGTACTCCTTTAACTTCATAAGATATCAATCATTATTGACTCTTTCAAGTTTTAACTATTCTTAACCTACCTATAAGAATCCTCTTCCTACACCGCTCAAAGTTGCACACAAGAATTTTGTAAGCATTTCACTAAATTAGGGCAGCCCAAATCTAGCTTCTGGTATTCTTATAAAACTCTCTTTCTTTACACCTTCACCTAAACCTGAACTACAATGGCAATAGGGAAAGTTGTTGTAATTGCAATCTCAGTTATCCTTGTGGTTGGAGTATTGGTTGGAACAATAGTTGGTGTCACTCATAAAACCCAGAACAACGACGAGCTTTCGACCTCGTCAAAGGCAGTAGCTGCCATTTGTGGCCCAACAGATTACAAGGACGCATGTGTTAAAAGCCTTGGTCCCCTTGCCAATGACAAAAATGCAACTCCAAAAAAACTTATCCAAGCTGCAATAGAATCCACCATTAACCAAGTCAAATCAGGCTTAGAAAAGTCAAGTTACATAGCTAAATCCATAAACAATGCTACCCAAAAAATGTCTATGGATGATTGCCAAGAGTTATTGCATTTTGCTATTGATGAATTGCAAGCTTCATTAACGATGGTAGGAGATAATGAATTGCATACAGTTAATAATAAAGTTTCTGAACTAAAAAATTGGTTAACTGCAGTAATTTCATACCAACAAAGCTGCCTTGATGGGATTACTCATCCGGACATGTATAAAGATATGTCAAATGGGCTTCTCAATGCCACAGAGCTAACCAGCAATGCATTGGCCATTGTGTCTGCCATGTCTACCATCTTAACATCCTTCAAAATCCCCGTGAACACGTCAGCGAGCTCTCGAAAACTTCTAGAGGCCACAGAAGAACGTGTTCATGTTGGTAGTGGAAAATATCCGAAATGGTTTCCACCAGCGGATAGAAAGCTATTGGCAAAGCATAGTGAGGGAGCATTACCTCCAAATGCAGTAGTGGCCAAGGATGGGAGCGGACAATTTAAAACCATTGGTGAAGCTTTGGCTGCATATCCAAAGAACCTCCAAGGAAGGTATGTTATATATGTGAAAGCTGGGAAGTATGATGAGTATATTACTGTGACAAAGAATCAGATCAATGTATTCATGTACGGAGATGGATCTCGAAAGACATTGGTCACTGGTAGTAAGAGCTTTGCTGGTGGTGTCTCTACAATGCAGACTGCCACATTTGGTGAGTTTCCTTATTTGCTCCATTGGTAGGATATGGTCTCCATGGAACAACCAACCTACAAGTATATTAGCTCTCAGACACATTAAAATAGCATGACCACCGTATGTAGTTATATATTCGATTCCAGCTCTCTCTCTTCAAACTTTATATCTTCTTCCTTTTTCTCTTGGTGCATATACAACTATATACAGTGTTGCATACATATACAATATACATCACTTTTGTATACACAATGATATGTGGTCAAAAGTAAAGAGGGTCAACAATGAATCGTTGCAATAAAGAAACTCAACATAGAAATTAAATATTGGTTCATGTCCTACGGGAAAAAAAAAAAAAACTCCAAATCCTCGTCGTTTCTAATTTAACCTTACGTAAGCTAACAAAGATGAAGTAAAATTTGGGTTCTAATTAATACCTGTTTTGTATTCTGATCATAACAGCTGCAGTTGGAAATGGATTTATAGCCAAGTCAATAGGATTTCAGAACACAGCTGGTCCACAGGGACACCAAGCTGTGGCACTTCGAGTCCAATCAGACATGTCAGCGTTCTTCAATTGTAGAATGGATGGCTACCAAGACACCTTGTACACACAAGCTCATCGTCAATTCTATCGCAACTGTGTGATATCTGGCACGGTTGATTTCATATTTGGGGATGCACCAGTTGTCATACAGAACACATTGATTATCATTAGAAGGCCAATGGAAGGTCAAAAGAATGCGGTGACAGCTCAAGGGAGATCTGACAAGCGTGAAATTTCAGGTATAGTTATCCAAAACTGCAGAATTGTACCTGAAGTGAAACTGGAACCAGTAAAGCTACAGATACCATCATACTTAGGCAGGCCATGGAAGATGTACTCTAGAACTGTGATCATGGAATCATTGATCGGGGACTTGATCAATCCGGCAGGTTGGCTGGAATGGGACAAAAATAACTTTGCTTTGGACACATTATACTATGGAGAGTATGCAAATAGAGGCCCTGGTGCTTCCACTGATAGAAGAGTGAAATGGAAGGGATACAAGGTGATCACAGATAGAAATGAGGCTCTTCAGTTCACTGCCGGAGCTTTCCTACAAGGAGATATGTGGTTGAGATTCATTGGTGCCCCACATTACCTTGGCTTCAAAGTGTGATTGATTTGCTTAATCAAAGTGTTACCTGCAGATTAGTAAGAAGTGAAAGTTGCTAGAAAAACATTAAAAATTTACACATGGGAGGATGAGAGGATGGATGTGTGTATACAGGAGGAGTCTTCAAAGTGTGATTTTTTTTCCGTGAATATAAATTGTATTATCACAAGTTACCACTTTTTATGCAATAAATTTATAAAGAAAAGTTTTTTTAGAAATTACCTACAATAATATATAAACCTTAAGAACTAGAAAATCATTAAATGTCAATAAAAAGAAGAAGAAATAATAAAATCTATTATGATATAATAGATTTTAGAATGTTAAAAAAATATAAATATAACATAATATCTTACAAATAAAAGTATAAAATGTACAAAAGTTCAAAAGATATAAATTCAAAAAACAAGACTTTTAAAAATATAAGAAAATGTATTACCAAGAGAACAATTATTGCTTATTAGGGAAAAAAATTACAGATGTTAGGTTTACAATAAGAAAAATAATTATGCTAATATATGTCATAACCAGCTTCAACATATAAGAGAATTTAAAAAGTAATTTTCACGTAAAGAAAAATTCTTAAAAGCTTTTAAAATAAAATTAAAATCAATAGATAAGATAATACTTGTAGTTCTAATCTATTAGAAGTAAAGAAAAATTCTTAAAAGCTTTTAAAATAAAATTAAAATCAATAGATAAGATAATACTTGTAGTTCTAATCTATTAGAAGAAATTACTAACTTAGAATTCAAATATTCTTTATCAGATGATGAATAATTTGTATAACATTACAAATCCAAGCAATACTTACATTAAAATAGGATTAGAATTTAAAGGCTATACAAGTTATCACTTACACATATATAAATACATGAGCGAGTATGTGTATAGCCAATAATGTATTTTGGGAAGAACTTTAAAAATAAGTACCAAAATATTGTAAGAATTGCTAATATTACTACAATAAATCTTAATAAAGTCTTGAAGGATACATATATAATGATCGGAGGAGAGAAACTTTATATTCCTATCATATATTAACAAGAAACATGAGTTAATTTATTAATAGAAAATAAAGTCTTAAAGGATACATATATAATGATAGAAGGAGAGAAATTTTACATTCCTATCATATATAAGCAAGAAATAGGAGTTGATTTATTAATAAAAAATAACTTTCAAAACTTATATCAACCCTTTAGACAATATTTAAACAAAATAAGTCTAACAATACTAGATGATGAAATCATTTATATGTAAAAAGTAAGAAAAACTTTCTGTATATCAAACTTAACTTTTATGCAACAATATAAAAAACATGAGATAGACACAAAGCAACAACAAAAATCATATTTAGAAAACATTTCATTAGACATAAAAAAGAAACAAAACACTTTTTTAATGAAATCCAAGAAGAAAAAATCTTAATAGGTATTAGGAAATTATTAAAAACAATAAACTCAAAAAATCCTTTATATCCAAATATAAATAAGTCTAAAATGATTGTTAACATAAAACTTAAATACTCTAACAAAGTCCTTAGCGTAAAACCAATAATTCATACTCCAAAAGACATAATTGAATTTGAAAAACAAATTCAAAAAATTTTAGAACTAAAATTCATAATACCCAATAATTCACATCACTATAGTTCAACATTTTTAGTTGAAAAAGAAACTCAAAAAAGAAAGAAAAAAAGAATGGTAATAAACTTAAAAACATTGAATAAAAAAACTATTGATGTTGGATAATTTGTTATAAAGAAAGAAGAATTATTGTCATTAATAAAAGAAAGATATATTTATCAATTTTTGGTTACAAAAGTAGATTTTGACAAATAAAACTTGATGAATAATCTCAAAAACTAACAAAATTTAGCTACTCCAAAGACAATTCTAATAGACTGTAATACCATTTGGATTAAATCAAGCTCCAAGTATCTTTCAAAATTATATGGACAATATTTTTAATAAATTACAAAATATTTTTATATTTACATAGATAATATTTTGATTTTCAATGATAAATTAAATAAATATTATCTGGATATTTTAATATTCTATAAGAATGTAAGAAAGAAGTTATTGTATTTTATAAGAAGAAATCACATTAATTGTTAAATAAAAAAATTGAGTATTTAGGTCCATAAATTAAAGATGAAAAAAATCATCTATTGTCACATATATTAAATAAAATTCAAGGATTATTTAGGAAATTTAAAAAAAAAAATTATAAAGATTTTTAGGATGTTTAACATATAATAAAGCATACATAAAAAAAACTTGCAAAAATATGAAAATCTTTACAAACAAAATTGAAAAAAGATCATTTTGGAAATGGAAAGAGCAAGATACTTTATACATAGACAAGATAAAAGTATATGTAAATAATTTACCAATTTTATACCATCTAGGTCCATATGATAAAATTATAATTAAAATAGATGTTTCACATGAATATTGAGAATAATTTTAAAAGCAAAAGTAAATGACAAAGATAAATATCTTTGTAGATACACATAAGGATTTTTCCATAGTGTAGAAGTAAATTATCACAGTAACGAAAAATAATATTTAACTGTCAAAAAAACTATTAAAAAATTTATAATATATGTAATAAGTTTTATATTCATTATTAGAACTGATAATAAGAATTTTAGTTAGGTAATTATAATTAAGAAATATTAACTAGATAACAACAGTGATTTAAGCATTGTAATTTTGATGTTGAACATTTTTCAAGAAATAATAATAGTTTAGTAGATGTCTCAATAAGAAAATTAATATATTTAACTATTTTTATTCTTACACGAATAAAATAACTTGATATTAAAATCAATATACACTACTACAAAAGGGCCATTAAAGTCGGTTCAATTGATTGACTTAAAATTTAAAGTCGGTTCACGCGTTGAACCGACTTTAAAATATATATTGATTTTTTTTCATATTTGTACTCATTTTCTACTATACTAATAACCTGTATTCAATCACATATAACATAAAAAAACCAAAATCTATTTAACAAAGTGTAAATAATAATACAAATAATTAAAAATTTAAATATAATTAATTACTTGATTATTAAATTTATTATAAAAAAATTAATGTATATACAATACATATATATATATACTTAACTTAAATTACAAATAAAATGATGTCGTCAAAGTGTAATGGATTTTGCCAGCAAGCTTGGTTGACTTAGAATCACCAGTATAATGACAAGAAAACTGGGCAAAAAAAGCTGGTTCATATAAAAATTCATTCCACTACATACATGAGCTCGTAAACATTCATCAAACAAGTAGTCTAAACTTTAGAGACATATGAATGGAGAAATTAAAGCATTATAAATATTACCATGGTGTTGTCTTATGTTATTCAAGATTATATTCTTCTCCTCATGTTATCATTTGAACAAAGTGTTCTGTTTATTCTTCTTGTAAATCATCAAAATTATACATATCATAGCCCCACTTGTTCCAACCAAAGAAATATACGTAATTAATTAAATTTAAAATAAGAATGTAATAACATGAATTCATAAAATATAACTTATATATGTTAAAAGATTAGTAAAAGAGATTCTCACATCGATATTCGAGTGATATAAGAATAACCTTATCCCTTCGAACTCATATTAACACTTTATTAATCTTTTGTTTATAAATATGAAGCTATCTAAAATCATGCTTGTATTTTTAATGCTATAATGAGCTCTAATATGAAGTCAAGTGGAACTTTGATTTGTTATTTGGCTTGGTTGAGTTTTGGTGCCCTTAAACGTATGGAACAATTGTGTAATATGTTTATAGGCACCAAAACTCAACCAAACCAAGTAACAAATCAAAGTTACTTCATATTAGAGCTCATTATAGCATTAAAAATACCAGCTTGATTTCGTATTTATAGATAAAAGATTAATAAAGTGCTAATATGATGTCATTGTAAGGAAAGTAGGTAAGAGAGATGAGATGAAGCTTAGGAAAAAAATAGGTCTATAAAACAATGCATTCCCCTAAATACATGAGCATATAAACATCCATCAAACAAGGGACTTCAGACACAGAAATAGAGAAATTAAATCATTATAAAAATTACCGTTATGTTGTCACAAGCTATTTAAGATCATTAGAATCTTTTCCTGATTCTTCTTGTGATGATATAATTTGAACCATGTGTTATGCCTATTCCTCTCTTAAATCATCAAAAAATTTCTGGTCATAGCTCGTCTTGTTCCAATCAAAGAACTACATGTATTTAAAATCAAAATAAGAATGTAATTTCATGAATTTACAAAAAATAACTCATATATGTTAAAAACTTTTATGTATATTGGTAAAAGATATTACCACACCATTAATTGGAATTTTGATATTTGTGATGATTTTGCTCATAAACTTCATGACATAATAGCCACATATGACTCCATTATTTTATTGTGGAACCTACAAAAAACAAGTGTACATGATTTTCCATATTCGAACATCTTTATTATTAAATAGTAAAATTAATAAAATTATTAATATTCACTTGTACATACCATAACTTTATGTCATATAACCTTATGAGATTTTTTAAGAGCAATGATCCTAAACTTGTTCCACAGCTTCCATGCCCTATCAAGGTTTAAAACAATTTGTTTTTTTTATTAAATATTACAAAGAACAATAGAAGAAAAATAGTTAGCTATAACTCTTACATTTTAACAACTCCTTTTGTATCTTTACTCAGTTATAACCAAGTATCATTATTGAACAGATAAAAGATTACCAACATCCAATGATCTTGGTCCTGTTCAAACCTTAGTGGCCAAGGGATTATCAACTTTTGATTTCTGTTAAGCGTTAATGCCCTATCATATAATTGTTTAGCTATGATGCTAACATATTTCTCTTGATATTGATTGACATATGAAGCATCATAGAACATTACTAAATGTGATGCCTGATTATGTTAAAGTCGATAATAACATGCCCTATATAAAAGAAATATATATAAGTAATTAGATAATATAAATATAATTATATATGTTCTACATAAATGAAATAAATTTACTGATTGAGGACTCACCTTGTCTACACATGAATTATACTTAAATCGATCATTTGATATTCAAATAGCTGCAATATGCACTCGGTCGATATATAAGTTTGGCCGAGGTCTATACCATAAATTTCTATGGGAAGTGGCACAGTCCATCCATCATTTATGCTAGATGTCCTTGCAATAATAGTCATCAAAGCGCTAAGATTTCTACTGAAGTTTAAAGCATAATCATAACTATACTTTTTCCAAGGCTTCTTCTTGAATACTTAGTGCGCGATGATTGGCCACTAGACATAGATTTAGCACGAGATACTAGCTTCGTATCTCTTAAATGTGTCGCATTTAAGAGTTCTGGTATAATAGACTAAAGAAGAAGTATTATGTATATTAGTAACAATAAAAGATATAATAAAATAATAATAGTAAACAAGTGTTATCTTTTAAGTAAAAAAATAGTACCATGTCAAAATTTAGAATAACTTGAATCGACGGCCAAGCCACATATTTTCTAACCGCCTCTTGGACTGTGGTAGCATCAGAAGACACATGTAGTGGACAATCATGGAGAAATGACTGATCAATTACTATTCGCCAATGATTTCGAAAATATTGATTATGAATCATCCGATCATCGCTCAATTGTTGTACCATTGCAATAGCAACAAAGTCCGTTGATGAAGGATATTTCAACAAACATTTCATATTCTGTAAAAACTTTAAGTGTTATATATAATAAATAAAAATAATAGATTATCTACACCAGAAATTAAAATCTTACCATATATGATTCATCAAATAGAGGAGGACTCCCATGTGGGGTAGCTATTGGATGCACATTCTCACCAAAACGTTCATCGTGATATGATTGATGTTAAGAATGCACAGATTGCATTGGAGAAAATGAACCACTACTTGATTGTATATGCATTCCTGGAATAAAGGAAAGACCAATAGGATGAATATATCCTATACTGGATATAGTTTGAGCACCATGAGGTTGCATGAGTGGCATGCTTGGGATAGATGGTTGCATGCTTGGCCAGTATGGCATGCCCTGATTGTAGAATGATGTCATGCCTGACATGTGTTATGCTTGTTGTCTCTCTGGGAGAACATAAAACGTGCAAGCATACACGGTCACACGTAATAAAATTTGATAAGTAAGTTATCATTTTCACGGAGATTTGTTACTACAGTTTATTGAGTACTAAAATTATTTCTCTATGATTTTATCCAAAATGATCGTTGATTTAGAAAAAGTGTAAGAAAAGAGTTTAATAACAAAATAAAAGAAATCTAAGATTGTAATTTTTCACCAAATTAATCCACTCTTATAATATTATTTTCTCTTGATTTATATTTTTTAGTACATTTAATTTGTCAACCGAAAACTTCTAATTTTATCCATACATCTCTTCCGAGCTCCGTATAGACACACCTCGTTAAATTAATTCACTATATTCCTATGAGAATTAAAGTTACCAAGATTCATTAAGTTCTAAGTTCTCAAATGGCCACACATACAATTAGGGTATATTCATATCCTTCATCATACATGTCATTCTATCCATAAGCAATATACACAAAAATGACTCTTCCAAGTTTATTTAAGTACCACGGATCAATTTGATAAAATTCGTAAATAATCAAAAAGTATTAAGCACAGATAGAATAAACAAATCGAACGTCTTATAAATCTTTCAAAAATAATTAAAATAAAAGCTTCATAAATTTAGATAAAATGCAACCCTAGAAAAATTAAATTACTTCATTAATTAAAAAATTAAAATTACAGTTAAGGAATAGAGATGAAGAACAAAATAAAATTAAAACATGTTTGAGCATATATGGCACACGCAGAACACATCAGAAGCCAAAAATGGCTTCTGCGTGTTCCACACCCAACCCCTAAACTACTAAAAAAATTCTAAACTCCAAAACTTCCCAAAACTCTAAAAAACTAAAACTCTAAAAAACTAAAACTCCATTTTTCAGCCATAAATCCCCTATTTATAGCTAAAAAAATACTCTACAATAATACATTTTTTTTGGACACGCGGGAACATTTGTATCGAAAAATAAAAACACGCGTATCGATATTCGATATCGAAAATGTTATTTTAATTCACGCGTGAGAGACAAAGTAGATGGCGCCGTTTTTGAATTTTTTAATTCAATATGCGTGCCACGTGTCAGCGTGTGATTCGTTGCAAGTATTGGTGGGACACGTGGCAGCATATTATTGGGAACTAGAAAGGGCGCACGAGAGATTGTCGCACGGGATAAGCAGCACCGAGAAGTGGGGGACATCTCCTGAGACGCGTGCGGGATTCTGCGCTTTTGCATTCGCCAAAACGTGCCACGCGTCCGCTCATGATTCGTTTAAGGGGAAAGTGGGACACGTGGGTCCCACCCTGCACGTCGGCATGCGCAGCAGGTGGGCCCCACTGGTACGCCGAGTGGTGCACCTGAAATCCAGCATCCAACCTCTTTTGTCGTGTTTGGTCTCACGCGACTCATCGCAGCCGTTCGTTACCTGATCGCACGGTTGGTGATGCGCGATTGTGATTGAGCGCGTGGCCTCTCTTTCCTGCGCAGAAAAATAAGTTTTCTTAATTGCATTTTAACCCATAAATATATTTCAAATTACATTTTAAACTTTGTTTAATTACAATAAAGCCATTTTCTAATTTAAATTAAATTTAAAATTTTTAATAATTAAAATTAAGCCCGATTTTAATTTAAATTATATTTTGACTTTTTATAAATTGTAATTAAGCACTCTTTTATTTGAAATTATATTTTTATACATAAATTTGTAATTAAGTACGTTTTTGATTCAAAATATTTAATTTTCTTAAAAAAATATATTCCTTAACAAATAAACAGAAAATATTAATTTGTTTACCTAAAATTAATCAAAAATGTCAAGAACATAGCAATTATAATTAATAAAATAGATGAAAATAACTATATAAAATACAGTTATCAAGTGGCAATCTCACTTAACATTGAGGCCTTAAAGGAGTTGAGTTCTTCTTCAATTTTAATGTACTTCTCCTTACTAACCGTCTGAGGCTTTTTGTTTTGGAATGTTAAAATACTCTATATAACCATCATATTGGCTACCTTCCTTAACACGATCAGGATTCTCGCGTCCGAATGCATGATATATAGCATCTCTCTCAGGCTCTTCGATTATTTCACCCCTGGATATTTGTTCTTGAACACCTCTCTACAAATAAGAAAGCAAACAAACATATCATACATTATTACATCAATTATTAAAAATAATATGGACTTTGTGTCAACCGAAATTACTAACAAACTTATTTAGTTGTTCTTCTCCTCGCTTAGTTATCGGTCTTGACTTCTTCATTTTGGGAGTCTTTATTTCTATGTACAATTCAGATCGGGTAACCAATCTACCCAATTCAGCTTCCTATATAAATTATGAAAAATTTATTAACCATGACATCAACTTAAATTTGAGAAAAATAAAAATAAAAATATTTATAAATTAACACAAATTAATAATACCATTTTATATCTAACTTTAGGATTTGAAGACCTCCCAATACGGTTAGGAAGAATATTATGCATTTGTATATTCTAATGTTCTTCCCCAATAATTTGAAATTCATCTATACATCTATAATCCACGAAGTCTTTCCAAACTTGTGGTGTAATCCAGGGGTGTCCTTCACAGATTTTGTAGAGCTCTACTTCATCAAGTGGTTCCAATTATGGAAACACATAATTTCTTGCCAATCTGGAAGTTTTGTATTCCTTTCACGCCTTATTTGCAATCTTATAATACTTGCTCTTCTAGGTGTCATTGACTTTGTAACGATTCTATAAAACACACTACAAAAGATTAGATATATATAATACAAAAAGATATAATATATGTAATTAGTTATAAAATATAAGAGACTTACACAAATGGCTTTCCATATTTTTAACTTTTCAGCTTTTTCAACCTGAGTCCAATCATTTATATTGATTGGTATATTGGACTTCACAAGTCTACCAATAGAGGATTTCAATTGTTGGCCATTTTCCCCTATTGGATTACCATTAGCATCAAATAGAATGGGTACTTTATCATTTGCGTTAAGTGGAGCATCAGGTATATTTGTCCAACCCCTTCTTTTCAAATGCCCTAATGGATCATTTGGATCTACAAGCTCTGTTACATGAGGATCCATGAAATATCTGCAAACAATGAAGAAATATAAATTAATTGACAATTTTAGGAACATACATATATATAAACATCCAAGAGTTATTACAACAATATAGAACATACATTATGTTTAATTAGGTTATTGATCGTATACATATATTCCTTCACAATCACTTCGAGTCTATGACGAAGAATCATCATCATCAACTAGATCATCACAAACATTAGGCAATTTGTTTGAGAAATTACTAATATTGGTTAATATATCAAGCATAGGGTTGACATCTTATAAAGCATCACAATGGTAAAACTCTTTTTGTGGAGGCGTTAGCACAACAGACTATCTTGTATCAATTTGATCGCTCACGTAAAATACTTGTTTTGCATGAAGTGATAACGTGAAAGGATCATCAATGTGACTTATTTTGGATAAATTTACCAGGATAAATCCACAGTCATCTATTTTATATCCAACATTGATAACATCTTCGACCCAATCATACAAGAAAATTGTTTCATAGAAGACCTCATAATCCAATTCCCAAATCTCTTGAATTATACCATAATATATTCTATCAGAAAGTACAAGATTACTATCTTTTGAACTGGCAAATTGCATAGTTTGTGCAATCATCTTCACACTACTATTCTAATTTACTCAGACTTTGTCCCTAGCTTGAGTCGTAAACCTTGATCCATTAATTGTGAAACTAGAAAATGATTTGACATCAAATTTTGGACCATGTGCAAGCCATTCTAAACTTTTTGTTATTTTATGATTGGGTTTCTTGAGTTCATCTCGAATATATGTATACAAAAACATGAAATGTGTTTAAAGCAAAGTTTTAAAACATTGCATAGAAGTACTAATGAATTCTTGTATATGACAATTACATGGTTGCGAAACCAATTAATAAGTTCTCACTTATCTTCATCATACAACCATTTTTCTCCTCCTTTTTTTATAACGAGGATCAATCTTCAATAAGTTTAAATGCATCCTGTAATGTTATTAAAGATATATCAAGTAGATATCATCAGTAATAGTTAAATAAAAAATAATTTTTGCATAAATGGAAGGGTTAAACATCACTTACTCTATGTAAGGTTGTGCCTCATTATTATTTACCAAAATGATTCGGTGTTCTTTTTTCCATCGAGTGCGATCAATAAACAATTTCTTACTTCCACCAAGCATAGGGTTACCTACTTGGATCATATGGCGTTCTAAGAACAACTTGTATGTAGGATTCCCAATTTCAGTGCAACCACTAAAGTATTCAGAACAAAACTTAATGACCTCTTTAATAATGTAACGTTCCACCATGAATCCTTTAAGTCAATTTCTATTATTTACATATCCTTTAAGGACTTGCATATATCTCTCAAAAGGATACATCCACCTTAAGTAAATAGGACCACACAATTGAACCTCTCGAACTAAATGAACACACAAGTGAATCATTATATCGAAGTAAGAAGTAGGAAAATATTTTTCAATTAGACACAAAGTCTCTACAACATCTTTCTGTAAAGAGTTTAACTCGCCAATTGATATAGATTTCTTGCATATTTTATTGAAGAATGAACAAAGACGAATTATTGATAATCGAACATGTTTTGGAAGAATTGATCTAATAGCAACTGGTAATAACTGTTGCATTAAGATATGACAGTCATGTGATTTCAATCCATAAAGTTTCTTATCGGTGATACACACAAAATTTCTTAAGTTGGATGAGTAATGATAAATGTATTTTATATAGTTATTTTGTCTATTTTATTAATTATAATTACTATGTTCTTAATGTTTTTAGTTAATTTTAATTAATTAAATTAATATTTACTATTACTTTTTTAAGGAATATATTTTTAAGAAAATATAAGAATTTGAATCGAAAAAGGACTTAATTGCAAATAATAAAAGCTAAAAATATAATTTGAATTAAGAGTGGGCGTAATTGTAAATATCAAAAGTTTAAAAAGTTAATTTGAATTAAATTGGAGGGCCAAAATACAATTAAATAAACTTTTGCTTTTCTACGCAGGAAAGAAGACCATGCACATCTATTATCCACGCGCGCCACGCACCATCAGATTAGAAACCAATGGTGACGATCAAGCAAGTGAGATGCACATGCTACAAGGGCAGTTGGACGCGTTTCCTGGATGCGCATAGCTCGACACACAGGGTGGGTCCACTTGTCTGCACAGTTTGTCGCGCACTGACCAGCGTGCCAAGTTCTCGTGCGATGCAGTCCAGATATTCTACATGTGCCCGCTCATTCCAGCCAATACGAAACTGCCACATGTCATGTTATTTTTCCAGCGAATCAAAGATCAACACATGTCACACGTATTGAATAAAAAAAGAAACCAGAAAATCGAGCACTCCTTCCAGCCAATTTGCACGTTATTTTGACACTTTTTACACGAGTGGATTATTTTTGGCCCCTACTACAAGCGTGTTTTGGAATAATTTTGGGTGGTGATATATTTTGGAAACGCGAGGGAAGTGGGAGTTTTTTTGGAGTTTTGTTTTTCAGTTTTAGTTTTTTTTCTTAGTTTTGAGTTCTCTTAGTTTTTCCTCTACGTGTTTAAAGAAAAATAGAGAACATGTAGTAGCTATTTTTCTTGACTTGTTATTATTTTGGTAGGGGAAAATAGAGAGAAAAGAGACAACGAAAAAGAAGAAAAGGGAAGAAATTTTATTTTTCATTGAGGAATTGTGAAAGAGTTTCTTCTCATCCTTTTTCTTTTAATTTTATTTCTTTGAAATGACTGAATATTTTCGTATTGTAATTTTAATTTATGTTATGAACTAATTTATTTGTTCTAGGGTTGTAGTGTAGCTGAAATTATGAAACTTGAATTAATTATTTTTGAATGATTTATGGGAATGCTTTTAAGTCATTTATTTTATCTGTGTTTAATGATTTTGATTATTGGAAGATTAATTAATTGATCTGTGACACTTAAATAAACTTGAAAAAGGCCTTTTTATGTGTTGCTCATGATAGAATAACATATATATATATAAGGGACATAAATATACCTTTATTTTACGTGTAACTAATTGAGATCTTAGAACTTAATGAATGTGATTGAATTTAATTCTCATAGGAATATAGTGAATTATTTTAGTGAGATGTTTCTATATGGAGTTCGGAAGAGATATATGGATAAATTAGGAGTTCTTGGTTAACAACTTAAATGCGAGAACATAAATCAAGAGAAAATAATATGATTAAAGTTGATTAATTTAGTGAAACTGCAATCCTAGAATTTTCATATAAATTGTTATAAAAATTAGTTAGTCAAACTACATCAAACTATCGACTATTTGGATAAAATCAGATTGAAATAATTTTAGTACTTAACGAATTGTAGTAAAAAATCTCTGTGGGAACGATATTTTACTTATAAATTTTAATACTTGTGACCGTGTATACTTGCACGTTTTCATGTTCTCTTAAAAGAGACAACAAGTAACCATTAGGAACTTTCACACCTGCCAAACATTTACAAAACACATCTTTCTCTTTTGTTGACATTGTATATGATGCTGGTGGCAAGTATGTTCGATTCTTATCATTTTCCACCCTTGGTGCCAATTCAGGTTGTATGCCTAGTTTCTTTAAATCCAGTCTTACTTTAATTTCATCCTTCATTTTTCCAGGTATATTAAGTATTATACTAATCAAGCTCCCACATACATTTTTCTCAATGTGTATGACATCTAAGATGTGACGCATGTATAAGTCTTTCCAATAAGGTAATTTCCAAAATATTGATTTTTTATTCCAACAACCATGATCTACTAATTGTCCTCCTTTTTTCATTTTCACCCCTTTCATTAGTTGATCTCTTTCGTTTCCCTACCTTAGTGAGTATTCTTTTTTTCATCTTTCCATATCGTTTGAATGTCATACCATTCAATTGTCTTAATATCTCAACACCTCATAAAGGTCGGGGTGCATGATCATGATCTTCTTCACCATCGAATAGTTTTTTTTTTGGTATCTAAAATTGTGTCCAAATGGCAAAAATATTCTATAAGACATCTTTCATCCATAAACAAGATAAGTTACAGAAGTGCCATCACTACATATAGGGCATCCCTTGTAACCTTTTGTTATATGTCCTGATAAGTTCCCATAGGCATAAAAATCATTAATTGTCCATAAAAGAACCCCTTCAAGTTAAAGTGTTCTTCTTTATGTGCATCGTAAACATTTACACCATCATTCCACAAAGTCTTTAAATCATCTATCAGAGGATGAAAATATACATCAATGTCAACACCGGGTTATTTCGGTCCTGAGATCAATAATGTTAACATTATGAATTTTCTTTTCATACATAACCAGGGAGGAAGGTTGTATGTTACCATAATTACTAGCCAACATTTATATCTACTACTAAGGGAACTATGTGGATTAATTCCATCAGCAGCAATGGCAAGACGAAAATTGCACGGTTCAAATGTAAATTGAGGGGATAAATTATCTTCTACTATCCAATTTGGAGAATCACAAGGATGACGCCAAAATTAAGATAGAAAAGCTCAATTACGTTGAAGATACAGAAAAAAAAGAATAGAAAAAGAATTATGTGATCTATAATGATCCAAAATTAAGAATTTACAATAATTGACCTAAAGCAACAAGATTATTATCGAATTTATGGAATAACTCACACAATTTTTACTAATATAATAGAAGCTGAAAATAGTTATGCAAACTATAGAGTACCAAAATTATTAACTCCATAAGATATAGTTAAAAATTATTCTGTAACATTACAACAATAACTATAGCCACTAAACAAGTTGAAGACACTAAGAAAGATAATACGACCACTAATACTATTTAAAGAAATGTCTTGATAGGAAAGATAGTACGACCACTAGTACTATTTAGGAAAACATCCCCCAAGAATACATTGGTTGTTGAAGACGAAAAAAACCAATGCAGGAACTTAAATAATCATAATGGTTAAGTCTTTATAACTCAGTCAAAAAACCTACAGAAAAAGAAATTTATGCATCAAATAAATTTTATATTTTTGAAGGAACTGATCTAATTTTCGTTTATAAATCCTTCCATATAAGTTTAATTGAGAACCTATATCTATGAATTAATTTAAATGAATAAATTATTTTCCTGCAAATTTTAAGAAGACTATCAAAAACTTCAGGAAGAAGATCAGAGCACGTGATAAGTATGTCTATCTTATATTTTTCAGTTCACTCGTGAATTAGAATGAAGAAAATTGTATTAGTCCATATTGTTTTATCAAATTAGTGATTTCTAACATTAGTAGAGAAGTCATAAAACCAAAGGCGCTTTCCAAAAAAGAATTTAATACAGAAGAATTTTGTTTTCTAAATTTATCATAAACTCAATAAAATTGATAACTCTTATGAAATCAAGGTAAATTATTTGAGTAGTGAAGTTATAATCACTTCACATAATAATATAGCCACCCCTGAAGAAGATGGCAAGAAAATCTTTAATTTTAAAATAAATTTTAACAGTAATAATCTAAAAATTTGTCAAAAAATAAGAAAATGTGTTTTATTTTTATGCCAAGAAAACCAATAAAGATCGAAAATGCATTTATTATATTGGAGATCGAGAAAATAAAGATGTATCATCAGTTACGTAATCAAAAAAACTGTCAATAGAAAACGATAAAAAAGAATAAATATATAGAATCCACATCTTTGGTAGAAAGATTATGTCAAAAAAATATAAGGCATAATTTAAATGCAAAAACCAAAAAGTTAGTTAGGGGAGAATTATTAAAGGAAAGTGAACAATAATTTATGATTTTACACTATTATAAATAGGGATTCTTTATCATACAAAAAAACCATTATTTTCATTATTTGGACACACAACTTCAGTAATAATAAACTCTCTATTATAAAAATTATTCATCTAACAACTATGTATCTATAAACTATAAGCGACTAAAAATATAAGGTTCTTAGTTAACTTTAAGAGTTGTAATAATTATTAATATTATGAATAAATGGAGTGAAGTCAATATATTCTTATTCTCTAGTAACTCTATATTGGGTATCATACTATATACAGATGTAAGAGGTTCATCATTATTAGGAGGATATTAAACCTAAAACAAGCTGATGCATATTAGATATAACAAAAGAAGATAAACAATCGAAGAAAATATTGTAATAAAACTATAAAATTCAGACATGATAATTATAATTTGAAATTAACTAAAAATCTTGAAAGATAAAATATTTGCTTAAAATATTTATAAAACTAATAAATAAGAAAATAAAGACATAAACTACTCAAATTTGTTTAAAAATAAATATAAAAAATTATAAAATTAAATCAATATTTTAATAAATAACTTAAATATTTATCTTTAAATAATAAATAATATCAGAGTTATATGAAAAAAATACATAAATTCATGAAAAATTTAATACTTTAATCATTCAAAAAAATTATACTTAATATTAAACATAGGACTCGAAAATATTAAAGAAATTTTTATAAAATCAGAAATATAGGTGAGTATATGCTTGATGGCATCGATAATAATTTCACCCCAATCATGCCCCAAATAAAAGGATTTCCTCAAATCTGCGTGTCAGCTGAGCTCATATATTCCCTGTGAATATGGCGAGCAACAGAGCAATGGAACTCATCTTCTATGGCTCCAATTACCACCACCATGAATTCCCTATTCTTCAACTCCTACATCCCACTGGAACAACACTCCGATTATCTCCGGCGAAGAATCATAGTCGCCGAAGATTGTTTACGGCGGCGAGTCTAAGAGCAGACGCGGATACGAAGACGATGGCATTGGAGTTACAGCAAGCAGCTGGGTCGTCATCCGGAGGAAAGATGGTGGTGGAACTCATCGGAGCTTTCAATCAATTGACGGAGAGGATGAGCTTCGCAGCCGAACAAGCTCCGTCGACGAGTTCCTCTAGCATTCTTTTCCAGGCTTTGAAACTATCTATCCCTTTGCTCCACGCCTTGCCTCTCGCTGCCGATGGCCGGTCTCCTCTATCCAAGGCCTTGTCAGTAGCTGTTATCCTTGCTGACCTTCAGGTACGCCAAATGCTCCACTATCCATTGGTCCGAATTGGCAGATAGAAAAATCTTGTAAAGTTGAACTTTTAGTTGAATATTGGAAACGGAAAATCTAAACTTTCAATTTTGATTCAATTTGCTGCCCAAACTTTCAGATTTCACGATTTGATTCAATTTTCTCTTTTAGCGTTATTTAGATTCAATTTGCCACTCAAACTGGATTTACTTCTTTTTATTAGGCAAGTTATATGACTTTTTTAACATTGTTTTAAAAGTAGTAAATTGAATCAAATTGATTAAAAAAAATGTTTAGAGCATTACTTTCATTAAATTATGCTTAGTAAAATGAATGCTTACATATTGAAAATATACAACTCTTTGGGCATCTGTTATGGTTTATATGAAAACCTCTTTGTTTCTGTATTCTTTTTCTTTCTTTGGAATCTGTGATATCTGGTGTGACTTCTTTTACTATTTAGTTACTGGATCTAGCCTCTGGACTTCTTTAAAATTTTCTGTACTACTTTGTTTTTCAAAGAATTCATGAACTTAAGGTTTCTCAGATGGATGCTGAAGTTATCTCAGCTGGAATTTTGAGGCAAGTGGTGGAGGCACGAGCATTATCCATAACCCAAGTGAGGAATCGGATAGGAACAGGAACTGCCCATCTCTTGCATGAGAGCTTGAGGGTCAACAAATTTCCATGGAAAGTTGATTTCTTGGATGATGAAGCGGCTTCTGCATTAAGGAAGTTTTGCCTTACTTATTATGATATCAGGGCAGTGATTCTAGAGCTTGCTCTTAAACTTGACACTATGAGGCACCTGCATTACTTGCCAAGGTATCAGCAGCAAATTCTTTCTTTGGAAGTAATGAAGATTCATGCTCCATTAGCTCATGCTGTGGTTGGAACTCACTTGATGTCGTTGGAGCTCGATGATCTTTCATTTCGTTATTTGTTTCCATATTCCTACCTTTATGTGGATACATGGTTGCGTAGTCACCACGATTATGACCGTGAGACTGGTAGTAAACCTTTGATAGATATGTATAGAGAGCAACTGTTGGGAACTTTGAAAGATGATTCTCTGTTAGCTGAAATGGTTGATGATATTTCTGTAAAGGGTCGATATAAGAGTCGTTATAGCACGATGAAGAAGCTCCTTAAAGATGGTCGGAGACCAGAAGAGGTAAATGATGTATTGGCTTTGCGAATAATATTGAAGTCGAGGTCTGCAGAGGTTGACAAGGATGATTTGAATGTGGGTGAAAGAGCATGCTATAGAGCGCATCAAGTTATACAATCTATGTGGAAAGAAATGCCTCACAGGACAAAGGATTATATTGCTAACCCTAAGGCCAATGGATATAGGAGTTTGCATATGGCAGTTGATGTGAGTGATGTTGGCAGGAAAAGGCCGCTAATGGAGATACAGATAAGGACTACTGAGATGGATGCCTTGGCAGATGCTGGAACTGCATCACATTCACTGTACAAGGGTGGTCTTACTAACCCAGAAGAGGTAATTTAGTAGCATATTGAAGGTAAAATCACAGGTTCTTGGAGTTTAAAATCCCAAAGTTGTAGATTTTGACTATGTACATGTTGTACATGAATTATGCAAAGATTGTACCTGAATTAGGTAAGGCTGTACATGAGTCATGTACTGCATGTACATGAATTATGTATGGAATTTTGGGACATTTTTCAACAAATCTCCAAAACCCACATATTTAGGGTCCAAACTGTTTCAAGAGCTCTGATATTGTTAGGAGCAGATCGTGAATTCAGTTTATTGTAGATAGGAATGTAGTTAGTCTTTCAAGAGCTCTATTACTGTTGCTTTTTGAGTTTCTCATTTTGTTGTTCTATGAATAAATGGTTTTATTTAGTTTAGTTTATTGATGAGAAAGGGGCAAGGAAAGAGATTTGAATGGTTTCTTTTGAATTTCAACGGTGTATCTTGCATTAGGCTGATACATGTAGTTACTTGTTGCTACTTAGGCAAAGCGGCTTAAGGCCATAATGATGGCTGCAGCAGAACTTGCAGCTTTGCGTCTTAAAGATCTTCCATCCATGAATCATAAAGGCATTGAAATCAACCAGACGAATCGAGTATTCCAACTTCTTGATAAGAATGGAGACGGGAGGATTAGTATTGAGGAACTAATGGAAGTAATGGAAGAGCTTGGTGCTCCCGGAGAAGATGCACGTGTGATGATGCAGCTGCTTGATTCAAACAGCGATGGTTCTCTAAGCTCAGATGAGTTTGATACATTTGAAAAGCAGGTAAATATCCATTTGACAGTAGTAATCATAGGATCATAAATCAGAAGCAACTCACTTTTTCACTGTTTTGCCTTTACTGGCTTCTTTTTGTGGCCAGAAAGGTTGTCCAGAAAAACTTGTTTCATATCAATTTATATTATCTTCATCTGCAATCCTTTCTTATATTTACTTATCTATCAAACTTTTAGAACTATTCATTACTCTGGAGTTAGATGATGTGTTTACTCTAACTAGTGGCAGATTTAGGATTAGAGTTTAGGAGAGACTATAAAAGCAAGAAAAAATATTACTTATTTTTCAGTTGAATAAATACGATGTATGTGTCCCATGTAAGTATAAATATGTTAAAATTATTCAATTTATAATGAGATTTTAAGTGGTAAAAACCTAAAATTTAAAATTTAAGGAGGGTATAGTTCAATTTTATACCGAAATTTGTTTATAATTCTATAGATATTACACCTAAAATGTTTTTTTGTCAAAAAATGAAAGAGTACACTTATCCCTCCTAAACTCTTAATAGATCCGCCCCTGACTCTCACCAAATACTGCACATTGGTTGTTTTTTTGACCTTTAATGTAAAAGTAACACTTTCTAAGAAAATCCATGCACTTGCCCAAGCATGTGTAGCCCAGTGGCACATTCTTCACTTGTAGAAGTTATAAGAGATGTAGGCTTAAGTTTCGAATCCTGTGCATGAGTAACGTAATTATTGAAAGATAAATTGTATTCTTTTTGGATAATTGTTACTTGATTACCATTAATTTGAAGGATTTAGATTCGCATATGTGATCCTTTTCTCTTTACTTTTCCCATTGAACAATGTCTGCTTCTGTCTTTTAGGTTGAATTTATGAGGGGTTTAGAAGACAGAGACGATCAGTTCAAGACAATGCTAAATGAGAAGCTTCAAATCACTGACAATAGTAGCATAATTCAGATATATAACGAAGAGACTGGCGAGAGCCTTGATGTATAGACAGGATTGCAAAATTGTATCAGTATTAACTTATAATTTTTCCGAATTATTGTAATTTGCAGCTAATTATTAGCATTGTAAATAGATTTAATCTGTTGGATATTTAGATAAAAAGTGTATAGAGTGTGTTCTCCATTACCAATATGTATGATATATAGCTGTGACTTTGTTTGTAAAAAACTTGACGTGGAACTGGAGGTTATAACTAATGCTCAATTTTGCAATGCCCTTGTGCAAATTCAGGCCGTTCTTTGAAATCTTTTTATTTATATTGCCCCTGAAGATATTTAACTCAGCTATTTTGGTTTCAGATATGAAAAAAACAAGAAGCTATTTACATAAAATTGAATCCTATGTTCATTTGTCTCTCAGGCTTGTATCTCCTATGGCTCTGCTTAAACATTTAAAAACAGCCGGCTTCAACTTCCGTTGTCCGCATCTCTCAGTTTGACGGAACGCCCAAATCATTTGATAGCTTTTTACACAACTGCATAGACCATAATTTGGTTAAATAACTGAAATGTGTGTTTAAGATGAACAAACACAATTGTACTATACCTGTCTATAAACTGCAGCATCTCCATATGATTTTCTTAATTCCACGACAAATAAAGATGTGCTAATCTCGAACACCTTTAACAACAAAAGAACAATATTGACTGATTAGTTTGTGAACAAATGATTTAAAACAGTAAATCAGTTAAAAAACACAAGTGAATTGAACGCCATATTAGAAAAATCTAGAATTTAAATACCTCTACTGCAACAGAGAGACAACCCAAGTTTTTCTTCCCCTTGTTTTCTTGAGTCACTTTCAACTAAATATGAACAAAACTACGTCAGTTCCTAAGTTAATATAGTAGTACATTACATGATTTGTAGAACATCTTTAGTATATCATTAGAAAATGAAGAGTTTGGTCATAAAATGTCCCAAAATTGTGGGTAGAGTCTGTTTCTGCACATAGCAAAAGTTCGCAATTTTGGGACATTTTTTTCTTTTTGGGTCAATAATCTCAAATAAGAGATTTTGGAAGTTTGATACCAAAATGAGAATATAGAACTGTATGAATGTTGTTTTGAGGAGCAGTTTAAAAATACCACTAACCTTTCCATTTTTCTTTTGAACAAAATATCCCATCTCTGTAACAATATTCTCAATCCTCTCAAGCAACTCTTTTGCAGAATGGTTGGATGTAAATCTTATCTTCCTTTCAGATACATCCTACATGAACTCAAACACCATTAGAACATATACCAATGAGATATGATGAGAAACTTGTGAAGTTCTTAAATGTTATTGGATTTTGATTCTCACCTCCTTCTCAAAAAAGCCAGAGAGATCTAGGCACGACGACATTCCAATCAATTGAAATGCATTAATTAAAACAGGTGATTCTGAACTCTTCTCTACGTCAGAGGGCTGCATAAAACAATCAAGTATTTGTTATAGCACCAATATATCTATCTATTCATAAAAAGGAGGACTAAACGTACATCTCAAATAATTTGATGCATCTTAAATGATATGTCAGATTGTGATTGGATATTACAGTTGGTCAGAGTTGCATCCAATGACATTATCCCAAGTCAATTGAGCTTGTAATATATAGTAGTGTGGGGAAAAAAGGCGAAAAAAAATACTTACCACTTCATGTATGGAAAAGGCTTCGTCATCAATTCGTGGTACACCTTCTTCGTCATCATGAGGATTTGCACGGATATAACTTTGCTTAAACCATTCATCAGATTTGATATTTTCCACTGTTATCCTAGTAACAGGATTGGGATCAAGAATTCTCCTTATCATGTTCTGTGCACCAGAGGATAACCACTTAGGCATCTGAAAATCTCCCTTCAATATCTGAAGTCCTCAAGATACAAGCATCAAAGTCATTATGAAGTTTGACAGAAACAAAAAAAAAAAACACTATTTATTCTTTAGTCCAAAGTAAGGATTGGAAATTTTTATTTTTCTATTACCTTCTGATAAAGAACAGCAAGGTTTCTATCATCAAAAGGAAGATACCCTGTAAGCATAACATAAAGCATAACACCGCATGACCATACATCTGAGGTGGCTCCGTCATAGCCTCTATTGGCAAGAACCTCTGGAGCAACATAGTTGGGACTTCCACAAGTTGTATGCAGTAACCCATCATCCTAATAATTGAGCAAAAAAATAAGTACAAGGAAAATTAACACAAGATCACGGGAATTTTGGTATGCACAACAGTACTTTATGCAAGAATGTACGTTACTCGTGTACATGTTGTACAAAACATATTCGACTCAATGAACTTTGGTATGGAAAGATGGAGTATGTACCCTCAAATGTTGAGGCAAAGCACTTAGGCCAAAATCAGAAATCTTTATGTTCCCTTTAGCATCAACAAGGATATTCTCAAGCTGCAAGAAATTGATAGTAAACTTTAATCACTTTTGGCTTGTCATATTTCAACACTGTTCCAAATTTTGGTAGAGAAGAAGAAATTAACCTTAAGATCCCGATGAAAAACGCCTTTGTTATGGCAGTAGCTTACACCATCAATTAACTGTTGAAAAAGCTTCTTGCCTTGAGCTTCTGTAAGTCTTCCTTTAGTTGCCTGTGATACCAATAATTAAATAATTAAATAATGTGTCATAATTGATATTAGACAATAACACAAACAACTTTAGCTTTCAAAAGGAAGGAAAAAAAATCATCCTTACAATTCTGTCAAACAACTCTCCTCCAGTAACATATTCTAACACCATGTAAATCTTAGTTTTGCTGGCCAAAACCTGCATAATTAACAATCAACTTAGAGAACATTCATAGGTTCACAATATAGTTTACAGGAATTATTCATTAGTCTTATCAATGATTTAGGCCAATAACATGTCACAATCATGGAGGAGGGAAAGAATAAAAAGATGAGGAATTATTCGTTAGTTTTAAACCAATGGTCCAAACTAATAACATGCCACAATCACGGGAGAGAGAGAATAAGAAAACTTAAAAATGACTCAATTTTTTCTTTCTTTTGCACATTTGATTTTGTAGATCTCCATTATCATTGTTATCATTATTGATCTAGAACCACTGTATAATTTTTTCCAAATAGACTTAAAAAAGGCCTCACTTTTCCTTTCGTATACACATTTGAATTTATAATTTTAGATTATTATTGGTATAGAAAAATGCAACAATATTAATATAATTGTTTTCATGTAATTTAATAGTTATAAAATAAATACCTAAAATCTTCAAAATATATATTTTACATTAAAATAATATCAACATAGACTTATAATAAAAAAGGCCAAATTTTTTCTTTCATATACACATTTAAATTTGTACTTTTAGATTATGATTGGTATAGAAAAACACAATAATATCCCTTCAAGATCAATATATATTTTTTCATGCACTTTAATAGTTATAAAGGAAATATACTATAGGTTTATTATATATGTTTTCTATTAAATTTTAAAAAAATCTTATATATCATTTCATATTAAACGTTATTAAAATCATTTAGATCCGTTCAAGTCGTTTAATTAAATTTCGTTTAATGTTATTAAAATATATTTTTTATTATAAATTTTAAGTATTTATTATATTTTTTTTAATTTTTGAAGGAAGAAAAAAGAATAAAAATAGAGAAAACTTGGTCCCGTGTACCATGTGCATTATATTACTACAAAATCACCTTCTGTGATTAGTAAAGTTTTAAATAAGATGACTGATTTGGAAAGAGTCAACTATTCGGTGCTGAATATATAAGAAAATAAAGTATTTGCTGAATCCAATGACAGCCAAAAGTTGAAAGATGGGTCATAAGCATGATCCTATGAGCCCACAGGCCCATTATAGAACTCCAACTCACATGCAAATAACCCCACGAGACATGTATGTAAAACGATACAAACGTGGCAGGTAAGAATTGGTGGTCAAGCCCGCCCCATGACCATGATATCATTTGTCAGTATCTGTATAGTGTTTAGTGTTTACCACCGCGTTTTCGCTTCTTGCATTTTGACAAAACAGGGGGAGTTTTTGTGTTAATCATTGGGATGACTTTTTCCCGATGATTTCCAAGAAGTTTACTGTTGAGATGAGCGGCTCTGATTAAATCAGAAGTTAATTCACTGATAAAGCTAAAACGGTAAATGACCATTTTACGATGGAAGTAGAGGAGGCACTAATATCACTTTTACATTAAGAGAAGGACAACACAAAAATAAAATGGCTTTAATTTTTTTCTCAATTAAATAAATAAGTAGTAGAAGTTTTAATTTATGTCTATTTCTTATAGAGAGAATACTATTTAAATACTGAAGAAAAAAAAAACTGATCCTGATAATGGTACGGAGTATGGGTCTCTCTATGCAAATTTTTTTTTTGTTTTGAATATTTTTGGAGGATCAGGGTAGGTAAAGAATTTAAAATATTTTTTAAATATTATTGTATTTTTATTATCTTAGCATAAATAATTAATCATTTCATATCAATTTTAATTACTTTATTTTTTATATTTTAATTTTTTGAAACATTTTTTTAACATCTATTTAATCTTTTTTTTTTATAACCTTGAATTCAAATCAATTTAAAAATTTTTTAAAATAAAATGATTCAAAAATATTTAAATTAATAAAAAATAATTAAAATATTCAAAAATACAACACAAATGAAACTAAAGTACATCAATTCTAAAAAATATAACTAATATAATTAATTTATAAAATAAAATGATTTTATTTAATCAGAGTATTGAAAAATAAATATTTAAAAAAAATAGACTCGTAACTCCAAATTCAATTCGATTGTTTTTATTTCTATTTTTACTTTATTTCCATCTTTATCTAAGCTTTTAAAAAAGGAAGATATAAACTCATAAGCTCAATGTGATTTAGATATGTCACATTTGGCTATAGAAAAATATGTGTTCTTATACTCTAAAAAAAATAGATATAAACTCACGACTCCAAAATCATTTAGATGTCACATTATTTACTCTTGTGACTCTTACTTATATTTTTTGCTTTGTTTCTATCACGCCCTTTACGAATACTCTTTTTGGTGGGTTTGTACAATTTAGGGAAGATGATAGGAAGAGAAGAAGGAGGTGACATATCTGCAAATTTTAAAAATTGGGATTCCATATATAATTGATGCAAAAAAAAACTTGAGCATTTTATTTTTCTCGTCAATTGTATATCAGCCACAGAAGATCATGAGATCTTTTCATTTGAAAATAAAAACAGAAAAACAAAAACAAAGAAATTGAAAATCGAATCATATATACCTCAAACAATCTGACCACATTTGGATGTTTGAGTAATTTCAAAGTCGCTATCTCCCTCTTTATCTGCAATTTTATTAACGAAAATTGAAAATGAATTTCAAAATCTTTTTTTATATATCATTTTACAGTTTCATAAGTACTATAAGTAATATTCAAATTCAAAGAAATCTATAAAAAACAAACAATTTGAGATGAGTTTTATAAAAGGATAACGAATCATCTCAAAAAGTGATTATATATAAACCGTATAAACAAGAAACGAATTATCCTAATAACTGTTAAAAGAAATCAAATTAAATTTCTAACTACTCTCAACAAACAAAGTCCATCTCCAGAAACACTAAGAACAGAGCAGCCATGTTAACAATAAACCAAAAAAAAAAAAAAATCCCACATAAACCTTAACTTAAAAAGCTAAATTCTTAAATTAAAATCTTAGAATCTGTATAAGAAAATGAAAAAGCAGCAAAACCTGATCAGTGATTTTGAGATTAATGATCTTTTCCTTCTCAAGAATCTTAACAGCAAAATGTTGTCCAGATTCAACGTGTCGAGCGAGCTTGACCTTTCCAAAATTGCCTTCGCCGAGAGTTCTTCCCAGCTCGTATTTACCTAATTGCATTCCCTGCTTATTCTTCCCAGCGATACTAATTCCCTTACTCACCATGAAATTGATAAACCCACCAAAATCAAAACAGAGACCCACGAACTACACAAATGATAAATCTCTGTTTCTATCGCAACTCAATCGATCAATTCCAAACTTTGTTCACAAGATTAGGATTTTATAAAATAAAATAAAAAAGGGTTTTTGTTTCCTTAATCGAAAACAAAGGAATTAATGAATTTGATATCCAAGGTTTAACAGAAAATCTGCTTGGTCTCTGCTGTCTTGAGTTATGAGTTATTCTAGTTTCTCCTTTTTTATAGAAACTAAAATGATAATAATAAAAGTATTAACTTATAAGGAGAAGTTTCTGTATTCAATTCCGTTGAAACCGTATTTGATAAATTTGATAAGAAGCGTAACGCAAAACTTTAATGGAAACAAATCCAGAGATCAAGTTTGAATAATAATAATAATGATAATTAATGAAAGAAAGAAAGAAAGAAAGAAAGAAAGTCTGAGATGGCCAAAAGAGAGAGACGTGTACTCCGTATTATTAATAGTTCAACGCAGATGACTATACACCACCTTGGACCTCTCTGTTTTTTTTTTTTTTTTTTGGATCTTCTTAGCTTCCAATCCTACTATATATATATAAAGAACAGAGCCTCTTGCCTTTTGCATCTGTTTGGATCTGGATTTGTAGAAATACGTGTGTACATATTCTTATTACTAAATTAATTTATTTTTCTAGGTAAAATTAATTTCCGATCCAGATGTATATATATTACACATTATTTTTTACAAAAATATCCTTTACTTTTAAAATAATGATATTTATTGTATTTATATTTAATAAAATAATTTTATAAAATTAAATTATTAATAATATCATACAAGGTAGAGACTTATTTTATATTTTTGTATGTATTCTAATGCATAATAAATACATTTTATATTAAAATATTAATTAAATTAAAGTTATAAATATTTTATATATTATTTTTATTTCTTAGTTGTTGTGAAAAAATATTAAAGTAATTTTTTTTTAATTTGTATATAAAATGTGTTATATGTGTATATATTTATATTTTAAATGTATTTTAATGCATAATACATATACATATATTATACGTTAAGATAATAATTTAATTAGAATTATAAATAATTTTTATATTATTTAATTTTTTTAGTTATTGAAAAATATTAAAATAAATTATAAATTTTATTGACTTTTATAGGATATGTGTTATACATATGCATCCATCACAACTATATTAAAATTTGAAAAAAACTATATATATAAAAAAAATGTGAATATTTGGTTGAAAATCAAACTCTAGTTTTTTATTTTATACTAATTTTTTATACCAATAAATTTTAAAATATTCATATAATAAATATAATTTTAAGTCTTTTTTTAATTTATTTGCTAATTTCTTTACCACCAATAAATAAAAAAGTATATAATAAATACATTTTTTATAAATAATTATTTTATATAATATAATTATTTTTTTACTTATCCATTTAATATATTTGATTAATTCACTTATAAATATATTATAATTTTTTTATTCCATAAATAAATACCAAAAAATATCTATATAATATACATTTTGTATGCTTTTTTTTAAATTTTGTTAGTTTTTTATTAATAAATATCAAAATATCTATATAATAAATTTATTTTTAAAAATAATTATTTTGTATAATATAATTATTTTTATTACATTATATAGTTCATAAAATTCATGATTATTTATTTAATAAGTGTTCGATCGATTTACTTATACAATTATTATCAATATCTTGATAAATCACTTATATTTATATTATATTTAGATTATATTAGTAATAAAATAATTACTATAAGAAGTATTTATTTATTATTAAAATAAAAAATTAATTAAATATTTATTTTAAAATATTTGTACAAATCAATCTATAAAATATTTTAACGTTAATTTTTAAATTATAATTAAAATAACTTAAAAATTTATATTAAAAATTTATTTTTTATTTTATAAAATATAAAATATAAAATAATTATTATTATTCATGATTAATACTATTATATTTTTATTAATTTTAAATCATTAACAAAAACTAATAATAATAAATAAATCTTGTAGGAAGCGTACCTCACAACATAGCTTTACCGTTGGCTTTTAGAATGCGTGAATATAGTTTTAATAAAGACTCAAAATGAGTTGTTTAATTTTATCACCATACGCAAAATATCCATGTCATGACGAATAGGTTGACATAGATAACACATTAATCATTTACGAATTTTAATCTTTTATGACAGAATTTTCAATATTTATGATTTGATTACAAATACTTCTATTTTTTTACATTATTATTAATACCTTTAATTTATATTATATTATATTAATATTTACAATTTATTTCTTAATTTTTTATGTATTTTTTACTAATGAGATTTATTAAATTAATATAATCTCATTTTATGAAAAATTAAATATGTCAATAAAAAATAAACTATGAAAATTAATAAATTATAACATAAATTTTATTAATATTCTATCTTAATTTTGAATTATATAAATATGAATATTGAAAAACGATATTAAGACGATATAACTATATTCATGTTAGATTAACATAGATAACATATTAAGTATTTATGAATTTTAATGAAAAAAGATAACATATTATTTATGAATTTTAATCTTTTATAATAAATTCTTTTAATATTTTATATTTTATTACTATTATCTTTAATTTATAAATTTTGTTAATATTTTACTTTTAGTTTCTTAATTTTTCATGTAATTCTTATACAAAATATATAATTTATAATTAATAAAGCTAAAAATTATTATATTTATTAAATTATTTTTTATTAGACTAGATTGGTTTGTTTAATTCAATTGTTTACCAAAAATGGTAAAATTTTGATTATTTTTCCCTCGAATATCATTACATCTTTTATGTTATTAAAAAGAAAAAAAAATAAGAAAAATAAATCATTGTATCAAATTGCAAATAAAGTTAGACAAAAAATGAGGTTGGGATAACTATGTGTAAAATAAAAAATAATAATTGATTTTTATTTAAAAATTTCATTAACGGATTAATATTAATACCATATATAAAATTAATTATCTTAAATAATTTAGATTAAAAATTTAATATAATTCATAAAAAAATTTGTTCATTATAGTAATCAAACTTAAACAAAAATTTCAAATAAAAAAATCACCATTTCATTAAATTTAGTATTAATATAACATGTTTTATCCTTAGATATCACGTCTAATATAATGATATTAGTATTAAAGATATCCGTGATATTTTAAAAACGTTGTTATATCTTTAAAAAAATAAAATTGAAAAATATTTGTAATATTTCGAAATATGATATGTCAAGTTTTGTGTCGACCCAATATAACATGTTTTCACCTTAAAATAATCATTTTTCTTATTTTTATATTTTAAGTTTTTAATAGTATAACATATAATTAAATAACTCTAATAGAAATATATAAAAATTAAATAAAATATTATTTTAATAATTATTTTATTTTGTATTTGATATATTATATTATGAAATGCAAAAAAAAAAAAAGAAGATTAAATATACAAATTGATCCTGTGGCATCGTGATAACAAGGTTAAGAACCATCTTGTGTTTGTATTAGCATTTTACAATATGTTAGAAGTTGTACCGTTCATTTTGACTTTATATTGGTAGTTTATATTGATGGAAAGGAACTTAATTTTATGAGATTTTCTCAAATATAAAAAATATTTAATCTTAAAATAATCTATACTTTGAATTTAATTTTCTATTTTTTATTATTAAATAAAAAAACATTTTAATAAATTAATATACTTATTCCTATTCATTATAATTTTAATGTATAAATAACTTATATACTTACTTTTAACAAATACACATGCTAACTTTATACCTAATCATATAGTTTATAACTAATATATAGTTGTACAATTAGGTGGGCAAAAGTGGACACATAAAATAAAATTCTTGTCTTTTAATGTAATTATATATGCTTTTCATATAAATTAAGAGGGTATGAGTTTCAATCTCGTCAGTATATGTGCGTGCATGAATGTGAAACTATTTTTTAAAATAAATTATTGTTAAAAATAAATAGAATATTGAATGATAGATTCATCTATATGTACGAGATTGTATCATATTATGTACACTTCAAAGATAATAAACTATGTAACTAATTTCGTAAAGTTTGTTATCACTCATGTGCTAGTTATAAATACTACATCATTTTATTGATACTTTAGGAAATATAATCTCAATTCTTCATTTATATGCTATGATATCAGAACTTAGAACCTTTTTTGAAGTTTTTGAAGGTGTTTCAATGACTTCAACTCTAAATAATTTGCGCGCAATAATATTGAAAATAAAGGTGTCTCTATACCTAATCTTGGTAGAGATCAATCTCCTATGTTGGTAATGGTTATCAATTATCTAGAAAAAGGTATTTGCTTCTCTAATATTAACACGCCTCAAGTGAGTTTGGGTTTTTCCATTAAACTTGATAATATAAACTACTTGATATAGAGGGAATAATTACTTTTGATTATCATAACTTATGAATTAGATAATGTTTGAGTGGTTCTTTATGTATCAATCCTAAATACGTCCACTAAAATTATCTCAATAACTTTCTCAAAAGTTAGTTCTATGCATTAATATCTCCATCAATCTAGACTTATCTACCAAGAGGAGCATCAACTGCTCAACAACAAAAATCTCTACAACAAGTTTTTTCCTCATCTTCTTAGGCTAGAATTATGAACTTGCATCTTGAACTTCATACTCTTGCCAAGAATGATTTGTTTGTTAAGTAATATACAATGCGTCTTAGGGCCATTTCTAATAACCAATCTACAGTCGACCAATTAGTTTCTAAGATATATTTTGTTATATGGACTTGATGGTCATGATGTATCTTATAATGCCTTTATATCCTCTATGATAATATTTATGAGAAAATACAATGATACCTTTGAAGAATTCCAAATTTAGTTAATAATTTATGACATGAGGTTTTAATCTCAATGCGGACAAAGTGTCAACGATTCTCAAAATCATTTTCAAGAAAATGTTTCTCATTTTGTGTCCAATGGTAGTCATCATGGCTCTAAGAAATTAGCTAGCAATAATGTTGGTAAAGATCTTCTTCTTGTCAAAATTTACAAGATTTCCTTCAAAACTGCTCTTTATTTCAATCTCCTAAACGTGATGATGAGAGTGTCTAGTCCATGAATAAGAAGGATAGTTATGCTTCTTTTAATAAGATTTAGTGTTATATTTGTAACAAATTAGATCATTCATCCAATAAGTGCTTTCAACTAAAATACATATTAACTATATAGGGTCAATTTTCTCATTTTAGTAAACCATTAGTTATGTTGGTTGCTAATTCATTTGGAAGTCATAATGCATAGTTGTTGTATTTTGGTACTACTCATTATCTCACTAATGATGAGAGTAAATTGGTTCATTCCAAAGCATACAACGGTACTAAAAACTGTTGGTTTAGGTAATGTATTCACCTTTTTTATTAAAAATCATAGTTCTTATCTCATGAAGGCTTCTTGTAGTTCCTCAATTTTATATCTATTTGATTTTCTTTATACCCATGTGTGTAGTAATCTTGTTTTTTGTGAACAAATTATGCAAAGATAACAATGATTTTATCGAGTTTCATCATGAACATTTTTTTTGTGAATGATGCAACAACTCAGATAATTCTTACTTAAGGTAGTGCTAAGGGTGATTTGTTAAATATTAGATGCAACACTTTTTTCTTGTAGTCTTGTAAGTCTTGCACCACCTATCTTTATTGTTATCGATTCATTTTTTTGGCTTAGGTATTTAGCTCATCCATATGTGGATAGATTTATTGCTTCAAAACTCATATTGTACTCAACTTGATAAATCTATATTACTTATTGTGCTATGGCTAAGTTCCAGAAGCTTCCATTTAAGTATATACATATAATAGATTTCTCTTTTTGAGTTAGTGTTTATTGATCTTTCGTGTTAATCTATTATTACTTGTACTGGAATAAAATACTTCGTACTTGTCGTAGATTATTATTCTAGGTTCATATGGATTTTTTTTCTTAAGACAAAGGATTAGGCTTATACTTTTTTTATGAACTTTCTTTACATGGTTAATAGAACTTTTTCATACAAGCTTAAAGTTGTGCAATCTGATGAGGGTGGAAATTTTTTCTTTTTACTACTTTTCTTCAATTGGTATCATTCATAGGAAAACTTGTGCTCAAACCTTAATAAAAAATAGGGTTGTTAAGACTAGGAATTAAAGATTATTAAGAAAGATTTAGCTTTACTCTTGCAATATGGTCTTTCTTTAAAATATTGGTTATATATTTTTAGGGTTACTATTTTTACAATGAATAAATTTTCCTTAAAAACTTTAAATTATCAAATATCCTATGAAATTCTCTACTATAAGAATATTGATTTTGAGTTTTCAAAACTTTTTATTCTCTCTACTTTCCCAACCTTAAGGCCTTATATTGTATACAAGCTCTAACCAAGGTCTTTACCTTGTGTTTTTCTTGAATATATGCTCCCAACAGGGGAATCTTTGTCTTGACACCTTTCATGGTTACATTTACACTAGTAGGCATGTATTATTTGATAAAAAAAAATTTCCTATGTCACAAAGTGCTTCATCAACTCCTATGTTAGTTTCTGAGTATGTTTCCACTTTATGTGAATCGTTTCATTCTCTTCCATCTATTAAAGCACCATGACATAGTTCTAGTTACTTGTCCTTATGTCAAATACTATTTCTAGTCTTATACATAGTATGTCTCATAAGTAACATGTGTATGTTCCTACATATATGACATCTGCATCATTTACAATGTATTAATATGTTTTATCACCAAACATTGTTACAGTGCCAGAGTATTCCATAGAGTCTCCAATCGCCTCAATTCACACTCCTTTAATTATTTCTTCTATTCACTTTAGGTCTATTATTTCTAATGAGTCTTTTCAATGTTTAATACTATTGTTCTCTATGTCTCTACCTTTGACTCCTCATTTCTACCCTTAGACTTAGGTATTGGTCAACTAATTATTAAAATTCCTCTTTTAGATCCATACATGGTAGCAATAGTCACTCAATGGTAACAAGATCAAAATTAGGCTTTCCTTAACCTAAGGTTGTTTTCAATGTCTCGATTGGTATTTTGCTTGAGCCAAGTTACTACACTGAGGCTAGAGGTATTTAAGAATGAAAAGAGGCAATGAAGAAAGATTTTGATGCTTTGTTTGCTAATGACATATAAGATCTGGTTCTTTATCCTATTGATGCAAACCCTATCGGGATTAAAAGGGTATATAGAAGTAAACTTAAAAGTGATAGTACCTTAGATAAACAAAAAGCTTGTGTTGTTGTAAAAGGTTATGACCAAGTGGAAGACACATATTATTTTGAGACCTTTTCCTTAGTTTTTAAGCCTCAAATATTGAGAATTGTGCTTACCTTCGCTCTTACTATGAGTTGGGAAATAAAACACCTGATGTTGACCATGCATTTCTCAATGGATGTTTGCAAGAAACTGTCTAGATGATGCAACCACATGAGTTTAAGAATAAAGCTCATCCATCTTGGGTATGTAAATTAGAGATAGCCTTATATGAGCTTAAATAAACACCTAGGACATGGTATCAAAAACAATTTTGTAGCTTGGTTCACTTGGGCATTATAAATTCAAAGGTAGACACCTTCATGTTTGTCAGATTCACTAAGGAACATCTTACCATTATATTTTTTTATGTTGATGACATTATAGTACCATGAAGTGATACAAATTATACTTATTGGTTGATGTTTTTACTCAAAAGTAAGTTTCATTAAAAGACTTAAGTGAGTTGCATTTTCCTTGACATTCAAGTTCAAATGTCATCTAATTAAATTCGTTTATCACAATATAAGTATATTACTTCTCTCATTCACAAAATTGATCTTATTTCATTAAAGCCTTTACAAACACATATGAGTTATTCTTCAGTTTTATCTAAGCATGCTAGTGTAGAGTTTAGGATGGTTCACTTTTTAGAAGTGCGGTTGGGGATTACAGTACTATGTTATTGCAAGACTTGAGATTGCTTATGCATTTAACATGTGAAATTTTTTGCACTCACTTATTAATACTCATTGCTTGCAGCCAAATGAATCTTAAGGTACCTAAAGCAAATAGCTTCACATGACATTACCTTACAGAAAAAAAAAGTTCTTAGATTTGTTGGCTTTGTTGATAGTGATCGGGCTAGCTTCTCCTATGATAGAAGAAGTATTAGGGGATATTGCATATACTTTGGTGACAACATTATATCTTGGTCTTTTTCAAAATAGAAGATGGTAACACGTTCTAGTATTGAAGTAGAATATATTGCTCTAGCCTTTGTTGAAATCCTTTGATTGCAATCCTTAATGAAAGAATTATAGTTTGTTGAGCCTCATAAACCAGTCTTATTTATTGACCCTATTAGTGCTAAGTATTTTGCTTCTAATTCTACGATACATGTTAGAATGAATCATATTGAAATTAATTTTTTTATTTTATTAAAGATCTTGTAATTGAAGGCATATTAGATGTAATGTTTGCACTATCAAAAAACAAGTGGAAGATGTGACTAGAGAACCTTTTGGTAAAAACAAATTTTCACCTTTGAAAACCAAAATTGTGATATTGCCTCTATCATAAGGTTGAAGAGGAATATTGGATGATATATGCATCTGTTTGTACTTAGTATACTAGATTATGTGTACTTCAATGATGACAAACTATGTAAATGATTTGGTAGCATCTCACGGTTTATTTTCATTTAGTTCATGTGATAGCTGTAAGTACTACCTCATTGTATTGATAGTTGAAGAAATATTATATCAAATCTTCATTTTTGTTCTATAAGATTGGTAAGTTAATTTTTTCATTAATTAGTAAATTTAAAGAAGAGTAAATAATTTCTCGTAGTTAATTTTTATAAATAAATAAGTTCTTAATAATATAATATAATAATATTTCTTTAAAAAATTATTTGATTTATCATGTTTTAATATGAGAGTAATGACTCAATTAATTGAGCTATTTAAAGAAATTATATAAATACATTTAGAATTAGTTTTTGATAAATGCTAATAGCATACAATTATATGTTTATATTTCACATTATCAGGATTATTTTAAAAATTAAAGAATTTATAATTTATTTTTTACATAATACTTATACGTAGCATGACATCAGAATTGTCAATGGGGTAAGATAGGGCTAGGGATCTCACACCCATTCTTCGTCCACAATTTAGATTTTATCATCTATCTTTACTTAAAATCTTTGTGATGACATATCAAAGATATATAATAAGAAATAATGACATTTAAATGAAAAATGGAGATCCAAATAATATTTTTTAGTTTTTATATTTTTTTTATCAAGGAAAATTTATAAAAAAAAATAAGTCTAGTATATATTTTGTAATGAATTATAAAATTTTGAGTTAATAAATAATTAAAATATTAAAATATTTATACGAAAGAAATAATATATAAAATATATAATAATAAATACATAATCTCTTTATATTAAATTGATAAAATTTTGCTACAAAATAATTTAAAATATTAACAATAAATTATAAAATGATTATAAAATTTTTCATTTTTCATTTTTGATATTTAAATATATAATTTATATAATTGTTATAATATAAAAATTATGAATAGTTTGTGTTTAAATATAATTAAAATTATAAAAAATTAATTTTTTATATTTATTAAAATATGATATATATAATTTTTGGGTAAAAGTAACCGGCCTCGTATTTAAAATATGGATTTCTATTTCTGTTTCTTATTTTCTATTTATCCACAAACTTACTTCCAATCGAATAATTCTCATAGAAATCTAATTCTTTATTTTCTATTTTATTATCCACAAACTTACTTTCAATCAAATAATTCTCATAGGAATTTAGTTGTTATTGAAAATAGATAACCCTAGGTAACATAAATGATATATATATAAATTTTTATGTTATTAATATTTTTCAATACTTTTTCATAAAGGTTGAATATGTGTATAACTTTTTATTTAAAATGATAAATATTTATTTTAAATATGGGATGTGATGTTGGGATTTATAACTTAAACTTTCAGCCATTACCTCTAAAACGTTATATTATCTATTAATTTAAGTATAAGTGATATGATATTTTTTATTAATCTCATTGGCAGTTATTTTAAAAAAAGCTGGAAATAATTTTATTTTTTTTAATAATATTTATTATATTTATCTTGTATCCTATTGGCATGGTATATTACATTAGCAATGATTCAAGACCAATTAATGAATAATTTTTCATTAAAAAGAAATGTGAAGAATATTCATTAATTAAAGAATAAATAATATAGTACATTTTACTAATTTTATTAATTTTTATTTTAATAAAATAGTAGGCTGTATTTTTTAATAAAATATTATTACATTGATATTTTTTTATTGATTTTGAATACCATATCAACAATATTTGAAACCCGATCGATGAATAATTTCTCGTGAACAATAAAGACTTATAATTGTTAAAATTCCCAATAGATGTATAATAGGAGTTGTCAAACTAAATATATATATATATATATATATATATATATATATATATATATATTTCGTATAACTTTAAAATTATATTAGTAATAAATATTATCTGAATTATAAGCTCGACTTTCAAGATTTAATGGTTTAATAAAATAATTTTTGGCCAAATTTAGTTTTGGAGAAGTGATTTGGACGGTTACAAAGCTCTTATATGTTCAGCAATTGCAACTTTTAAAACTAATTTTCTACTGTTTTTTGTTGTTGTTAAAAAGGTATTAAAAGTAGTCCCACATTGCTGATGAGTAAGTATTGATAGAGGATATAATTACATCCATGCCACCGAAAATTAGTCCATCTTTGGAGTATATAGTATAATTACATCCAATTATGATTTTTAAGGATTTTATAGTAGTTTTAAAATATATATGTATTCAATTAAACTTTAATGTCTCTATACAAGTTTGATTGCATATAACAGAATTCAGTTATGATTTTATATTAAAAAAAAAAAGATTTGAGAGTGTATTCAAAAAAGTCATAAATTTTTAAAAATTATTAAATTCAGACTTTTTTAGAGTTTTAAGTAATTCTTATTAGATTTTTATGAATTTCTAAAAATTTAACTTTTTTTCCCTATATCTCTAACATTCTCTCTCTACTAAATTTCATATAACTCTATATCTCTAACATTCTCTCTCTACTAAATTTCATATAACTCTATCAATATTTAATAAGTCTATAAAAATCCATAGATTCTTAATTGAATTTTGTCATTAATCATTTTTATATATATCAACTTAAAAGTATTAATGTAATACAAATATATATTTTAATTCTTTGAATTTTAAAATATTCATCAAATATCTATAATTCATCTGAATATACGCTTTAATATTATATCTTTTAAAATATGCATTTTAGGTCTTATAATTCTTTGAGAGTTTCAATTAACCCTAAATGTTTTTTAAGGAAAAATTTAAAAAGTTAGAAAATAAAACAATTTTAAAAATACTAAAGTAAAATAAAATAAAATAAAATAAAAATATATTCAATTTATATTTAGAATAAAAATTGAGAAAAAGTATACATAAAAAGATGTTGATTTTATAAATTTTAATATTTTTTATTTTTAAAAATTATAATTTTTAGGTTTTTACGGGTTTAAAAATTAGATTTTTTTTTTCATTTCAAAATATAAATTATTATCATTTTTTACTTCTTTTATTTTCAAATTCTAATTTTTAATATCCATTCATAATTTTTTAAAGTTGTTTTTTTTATTTTTCAATATTTGGACTTATCTTTTTATACAAAAAAAAAACAAAAAAACTATTAGAATTTTTTAAATAACATATCTTATACTTATTTACTAATTTATATTTGATAAGTAATTTATATGTTTATTTGTAACATATATCATTTAATTATAAATCAATTTTATAAAACTCTCAAAATTATATTAATAAAACACTCAATTGATATATATATATATAATCATATTTTTTACACAAATACATCAAACACAAAATAGTACATAGTATGAGAAATAACAATTCTTTTTTTGACATTTTTGTGGGAAATAACGAAGAATATGGTAAAGGAAGCAAAAACTTCTTAACTCCCATCAAAATCACGTGCGCTCTTACATTTGACTCCGCGTTTCTCTGTTCTCTCTACCTGATTTGGGACCCGTTTGCCAACTTCTCTCTATTCTCTGAATAATATTATTCGATAAAATCTAGTATATTTTATGCAGAGATTTTTTTCACTTTTATAAGTATCTCATAATATCATATTTTAATTAATAAAATTACATTTTTTTAAAAATACAAATGTTTAAGAATAATGTTAAGTGTTATCACTTATTTAAATAGTAATATATACAACCATCTAAGTGTAAAATTGTTGTTCCACTTACACAATATAATAAAGATTCTAATGATATATATATTTAATTATTATTTAAATATATAATTTTTTTAAAGAATTTATCTGGTATATGAGTTCCGACATAATTATTATAATTCATAAATAAAACTTTTTACTAAGGGATACATGATATTCATATAACTTTTACAAAAATAAATATTTCAGTAAATTTCAATTAGAATTTTTTAATTCAATAATTTTAAAAAATTAGTATTTTAGTTTTAAAAATTTAAAATTATAAGACTTATATGCAACATATTTAAGACTAAAATGAATTATTTTTATGACCGAAGTGTATATTTTCAAAATTACAAAGATTAAAATATTTTAGTTGAAATTAAAAATGTCAAATAAGTTACTTCATCTCATTTCATATCCGAATCTAATATTATTAATGAATTCACAAGCTAAAGTCATCTCATCACTTTTAAATCTAATTTCATCTAATTTAAAATTATTCTCAATAAACTTATTATTATTATATTTAATCTTATTTCATTTAAAGTTGTATACAATATGCTTATTATTATTATTATTATAAATGATCATAGTTAATATAGATAAATATATTTTATTTTTTTATTATTTTTATAATTTTATTTATCATTTTAATTCATTAAAAACAAATGAGATATTCTATCTTATTACCATCCACACAAAAAAAATAAACAAAAATGAAATAGGATCAAAAAATTAATGAGTTATAATATTAATTAATGGGATATTTTAATTTAATTAACATAATTTTTGGTTAAAAATTATAAGATTAATATATGGACCGTTAATATCCTTACTAAAAAAAGAGTAGTATTCTTTTTTGACTTATTGTCTTCTTCTACGTATATTTAATTAGAAGAAATTGAGGTTTGTGGCGGTAAACCAATCATGTTTTATGATATTTGTTTTTTCAAATACATGTATCTTTTAAATTTTCCTTGATATTTTACTCATCACCTGTTAGCTTCTCACGATTTTAATACTGCGGCGACAAAAGTAAAATATTTTTCTATATTTTTAAAATTTCTAACCTTGGTCTGGCAAAAACAATCACGTATAAAACATGGCCGGCTTAGAAATAATATCCAGGTTGTTTCGTTTGGTAAATTGATTAGATCGTAATAAATTTTTAAAATTAATCTCATTATATTTTACTTAATTTTTAATAAGATGAGATAATATTGAAACGATATTAATTGATATATCTTATTTGTCTTGATAAACCTAATAAGACAAATAAAAATACCAAAATAATAAAAAAATATGATAAATGATGATTTATAATATATATTTAAAATTTGATCTATTAATATTATAATCTAATTTAGATAAAATAAGATAAATGATATGTAAATGAAACCAGACAATATTACACCATGAATTTATTATATATATTAAATGAGATATAAGATAAAAATGATACAATTTATTTTAAATCTTTAACTAATATATAATATTTAAGAAGACAAACATATCAAAAAACAAAGTATTAGGCGACTAATTCTTCACGTTATTTTATTTATATCATTAGAATACTTTAGTTAAGTAGTTTTTGCAAGTAACATATAAGTTATTTTATTTTCAAAATAGAGTATTAATTTTAAAAATCTAGTGATTTATATGCCCATTATAAAAACTACGTGACTAAAATATTCAAATAATATATTTTAAGAAACTTTAAGGTAATTTTCCAAAGATATTTGAACGTACATTTTTCTCCTTTATGAAATGACAAAAAATAAAAATAAAATAACAAGTTGTAGCTTAATCACATTAAATTTAAGATGAATAGTCTTATAAGTTCGTCACTTTTAAAGAAAATATATTTTAAATCCGTATCTATTAAGTAGAACAACACAAATCTATTACCTTTAAAAAAAAGTTACATGAGTTTATTTTGTAAAGGTAAATATAATGGACTTGTATTGTCCAAGTTTTTGTACATATAATATACTTTTGTTATTTTTTTTTAACTTATGTTATCCCACTTAATAAGTACGTGACTAAATTGCCTTTTCATTAAAAATAACAAATTTAAACTACTATTTTTTCTAAAATTTATTTAAATATATGTAACATTTAGGATATGAATCACACTTAGAAGTTTAGAACTCATACACTAAAATTAAAAAAAATTATAAAGCAATCAATTTTATATTAATTTTAGGTTTGTGGAATTTAGTGTGTCCATCTTGCTTTTTCTTGCTCACAGCTAATTAGCATTTTTCTTTATAGCACTTACATTTTTCTTTGACCTTCCAATACTTAAGTAAGTTTGGATAGTTAGCGATAAATAATAAGATTAGTATATCTTCTTGTGATCTAGAGAAGTGAAGAGAGATGTATGGAGATATTTTTTATCTACAAATATTAGGTGATTGTGTGTGAAGTGTATACAAAGGTAACACTACTACAATACATACATATGGTCTTAGAGATTTAGCCTCGAGTCTTTTAAAAATCGAGGCAATAGGGTTTTGACATCGGTTATTTATAAAACTGAGGTCATAGACATATCCTATAGCCTCAATTATTTTAAAAAAGAGGTCATAGATATATCCTATCAATTTTTTACACTACATATCAATTTTTTTTATTTTTCTCTCCCAATCATTTGTTTTCTCTCTTTTTTTTCCTCCTCCTCCTAACTGATCTCTTTTTCTTTTCCCCTCTCTTTCTTTTTATTTTCCTTTCTACCCGAACCTCTTCCTTCCTTTTCTTTTCTCTACCCTAACTCGCACCATTCCTTTTCGTGACCCAGTTCCGACTGTACCGCTCATCCTCACTGTCGCTTCACATGTGTCGCTGTCAACAAAAACGACATCGACCTTTCACTTCTGGAAGTAGTTAAGAAATCTCAAATCGTAGTGGAGATTCTCTACCTACTAACCCTAAAGAAGCTCATGCTCTCTTTCAAATCTGTTGCAAGTTGTTGTTAGAGAAGTCACAAAGATGGAGGTAAATGAAGGAGGTTATAGGTTGTACCAGAATAAAGACCTATTGGGTCCTCTAGTAAAACCTTATCGTGGCCTTTGCATTGCCAGTAATATGGGTGTTAAGAATTATCTAGGTATGTCTCTCTATTTTCTTTAGGATCCCTCTTAATTTCCTCTTGTCAATTTTGTTTGGATCCCTAAAAAAGGGATTGATTTTCATATTCGTGTAAGCTTCTTCTTTTTTTTTCATTTTCTAGTTGTTCAAATTCGTGTCCATAATGGAAATTGGGACATTTTTTGGAATTTATTCTTGGTGTTTTTACTAAATCATTAGTTAGTTTCAATTGAGGAAAAACTTTCACCTTTTGTTGGTTTGATATTTACCTTTTCGAATCTGTTACTATTCTTATCGTTTTTGTTTCTTCCATTTATAGGAAACTCAACGTCTACTTAGTGAACCTGGTTAGTGATTCATTATTTTCTCTCATGAGTTAGATTTTTTTCTTAAATTTAATTTTGCATTGTTGTTTTAACCATTTTTGTATATCCTTTTTTTGTATGTGATCTAAGATTTTTGAAAAAATAGTAATTGGAATCATCTCATTGTAAGTATTTTGAAACTGATTTTATTTTTTTGAGAGGCGATCTAAAAGTAGGTAAATTGGCCTCGAATCAAATTATGTGCCTATATGGTGAACCAAATTGGTTTTCCCCTGTTTTTGCCCAGAACTAGCATTAGTCACTACCACTCGTGCTAGTGGTATGTGAGGGCATATGTCACTTTGTCTGGCAGCCATTTGCCACTAAAGTTTGGTAGATGGCATATCAACATGCAATCTTTTCGATGGTGGTCTCGATTTTTTGAGACAACGAATAAATTTTACGATATATACAATAACCACTAGACATGAAAGAAAATAAGAAAGTAGGACCCTTTTCAAGTTAAGCCTCTATAAAGAAGCAACTATGCTTTTCTTTTTGATGGCAAAGAAATACTTACTTGCAAGAGATTTTGAAAATTGAGCCAACATTTGGTGGTAGTGATTATAGGGGTTGTCACCTTTTTTTCGTTATACAACCATTGTGTGGCTGGCCGATAGAGCTATCCATCTAGCATTATCTATTTGACCATCTCCTAGTTGGTGGTGGCTAGTTCGTGCGACAGCTCTTGTCCAGCCATACCTTGGTCGACATGATGAAGGTACACGATTGAGAGACTAATTAGCAGAGTGAAAGTTTGAATATACCATCCTTCTCTTTCCTTGTTGGGACTGAGGTCTTGAGTCCAATAAATTGTTCTATCATCTTCTTAGATTCACATAATTTTGAGACTTTATAGTTTAAATGAATAGAAGGTTGGTCTCACAAATATTGTATAAAATGTCAACTTTTTTTAGAGAGTTGTTCTTTTTAGATTTTTAGGTTTTTTTTTCAAAGACCACATAAATCAAGATATATAAAACACTACGTATAAATATATTCAAAGTATTTTTTTAATCAATTGGTAATATACAATCATTTTTCACAGATAACATTAGATATTGATGTCGATTTTTCTTCACATTGCTGATTAGTTGATCCTTTCTTTACTGTTGAATTGAGAAAAAAATCATATTGTTAGAACCTAGAATTACTATTAAGTCTTGTCGTCTTTGAACCTATAATACTTAAATTTAGATAATTAGCTATAAAAGATGAGACTAGTGTTTGTTCTTGTAAACTAGAAAGGTAAAAAGAAATCTAAGAAAAGATTGTTTATCTATAATATTTATCAAATATCAAGTGATTATGTGTGAAGTATACTAATTAATATAAAAAGGTTTTTTGATCATAGGTTTATTTTTATGTTAGAGTTTATATCACTATAATTATTTATTTATTTATATCATTATAATTATTTATTTATTAAATAATTATTGATTAATTATTCGGTTGGATATTTATATAATATCGATTGAGTTAATTTATGATTCATTACATCCAATAATTTTATGCTATATATTACTAAATGAGTTTGGTATATAAATCATATTAAATATGATTTACTCTTTCTTATTCATATTTTATATGTGGTTCCCACTCTACCTTTTATTGGGTCCTTTTAGTCCATAAATTCAATAGAAGGTTACCAAAAACGTCAAATCACTTTTTATTTTTGTTAAGAAAAAGGACAATTTCTTTCATTTTGAATTAAAAAGAGTATTAAATTAAATTCGGTAGAATTTTCACAATCTGAAAATATTAATACGAAAGGGAGTTTTTATTAAATAAGATTAGGATAATAGTAGTTTTACTATTTTTAAAAATAATAGCACGAAAATATCATCTTTTCAACATAAATCAAATAACTTTTATCAATTTTACTAATTTCAACATGATAATAATAATTAAATTAATTAATTTTTGTAAATTATAAAACCTAATATAATATACGTTAATTACTTAATAATTATGTAAATAATCTATCCTTTAACACGTTATAATAGTACCTGTGGCGGCTTTTTTTTCCCTTTATTAAATAGAGGTAAGATTGAACACTATTATTCTATTGGAAACGAAGAACATAATATATATAATAATATATAGTTATTTAATTCATAGACGTGGGATGTGCTCTCTCTTTCTACACGCAATTAACGTAATGATATGACCATGGATTTATCAAGCTTAATAAGTCTTAGATTTATTAGTCTTATTTTAATTAAATTTGTTTAACTAATATAATTATCTATCCACGAGAGGTACCTACTATTGCCTAATTAATTATCTCAAAAATAGTCATTGTCTATAGGAAATAAAGTTCAAAACCGCCAATTTTTTTACTGATTTCTTTTAAATAACAGTAACATATTTTATACACTCATATACACATGTATACATAAAGATAGATTTTAAAATTACAAACTCTTAATATTCATAGTTCAAGGTTTTATGAATATGCTATTTGGTTGCTAGTAATTTTCAGTGCACCAGTACTCCATATACAAGGTTATACTGTTTTAATTAAATAACATATGTGTGATTTAAACATATATATAATTCGAAACAATATGTAATATTTGGTTTGCATTAATTATCTGGAACTAATCTTTCAATTTTTTAAAATATTTAGATATAATATATTGTATATATCTTCTATTAATATTGTTTTGATTAAAATATTTTAATATATATAGTATATCTCTTCTATTAATAACAATAATATTTTAATATATTTTTTTAATTTTTTTTAAAAATTAAATTTCAATAAAATAATAACAATGTTATTTGGAGTATTTTCCAACAACTTTTTAATTGTTTAAATAACCTTTAATTTTTGGGCTTAATTTGATAAAAATGACCGAAGTAAAGCTATTTAATATTTTTAAGAGTTTAATTCAATTGTTTTATTTTCATTGTTATATTATATGTGCTATCAATGAGCGATAAAATATTAAAAAAAAAGTGTTTAAAATATGTATTTTTTTTTTGTATAAAAATAAAGGATTTAATTTATCCATATATATTTGTTCATTACTAATAACATATAGAGTAAGTAAATAACACACTAAAAATAACAAAGTGAATTGAAGGCTATTTTAGAATTAATATGCAGTATAGTTTCAGAAATTCATATTGTTTTGTATTTTTAGTTTTATATAACAAGTGATAGAATGCACTTTAGTTTCTGGTAATTATATATATATATATATATATATATATATATATATGAAATTTTATTTTTTTGTTGACAAAATAATTCTATATTTTAAAATAATGACTTTCTATTACCATTAGTGATGATTTAATTTATTTACGATTATATTTTGAAGATTTTTATTTTCACTTAAATAAATAACTAATAGTGCATGTGATGATGTTAGTAATCCAATATTTAATATGGTGTACCTGCACTAGTAGACTAAACTATATTCTGTTGAATAATGTGAAGTGTAGGAGTAATATAATATGGTGTACTACGTACAATAGAGTATGTCCACACATTAATTTGTTACAAGTACTCATGAATAGCTAATTTGTTATGCACTAATTCAGTACTATAAGTATCTTTTGGATACACTCGTGAATAATACATAGTCATCGTTTGTTTCTTATCTTTTTATTCTCTTCTTTCTTCTCTATGTTAACATTCACAATGTTTAATCTCTAAGGCTTTTATGATATAAGAATTTTAATCATTCAATAAATCAAGAATAAAAACTAATGGAACTTCCACACATTAAGGAGAAATATCAATACAGAAAAAAGTATCACATATTTATTAAGAGATAATATTGTAATGTTTATAAATAATGTTAGACATATATCAATCTTAGTGTTATGACCCATTCTGATGTATAGTTACCATCTCTTATGATCCATAGTAGTTTCCAACCTGGTTCACAAGTACCTCTCGTGTATGGATATTATCCTTAGTGGTTGTTGTATGATCCATAAACCTACAATTCAATGCTTACAACCCAATTACTCATCAAGATCTTAATTGGAATATGAATTCTGAAACCAACCACCACCTTACCTTTAATAGTGTTAAATTGAGGGAATTGAATATAACAAAACTTTTATTCTAGTTGTGAAAAATACAATAATAAGATTGGTATTGATTTTGGCTCTTTTGAAGGGGTGAAAAATGAGGTAATTAGATGTGAATAATGATTTTTCTTAATAAAAATTTGAAGAATAAGTATATATATATATATATATATATATATATATATATATATATATATATATATATATATATGTCGATTTGTAGGAAAAAAAAAACTTATCCACGTTACAAGTAGATTAAAGAAATCATTATTTGGGTTAAAATAAGTCCCTAAAGCCTAGTACATAAAGCTAAGTAGCTGTTTAATTTTGTTGGGTTTCAAGAATAATCAAGTTGATACATCTACGATGTTGTATGGTGATGGTGAGCATAATGTGATAATGCTTATATATGTAGATGATATTTTGATGATTAAAACCAATGATGAATTTGTTCATAAATTAATTACCAAGGTGAGTGATGCGTTTGCTCTCGATGATCTTGGATAGTTGAATTACTTCATTGGAATTGAAGTTACTATCTGAGGGTTTTTTTATTTGAATCAATAAAAGTATGTTGCTTATTTGCTTAACAATGTACAAATTACAAACTTTGAACCAATTTTTACTCTTCTTATTCCAAGGAAGACCTTATCAAAGTTTGATGACTAGCACTTAGAAGATGCAGGCTTATATGGGTTCAAAATAGGTGTTATTCGATGTTGGACTCTAACAAGACCTGATATAGCCTATCTTGATAAAAAAATATCAATTTTTGTAATGTCTTGTAGAGTTTATTAGCAAAATTTTAAAAGGTTATTGAGATATTTGAAAGAAACTATTGGATATGGAATTATTTTTTAACTAATGTATTATCTATGATACTTATGCGCATTATGTACTAATGTTAGAATGAGTACATGTGATTTGTGTGCATTTTTGAGAAATTTATTGGTGTCATATTGAGTTTTGGCAAGCATATGATTGTATCTGAATCCTCTATTGAAACAAAGTTTAGGTCATTGGTCCTGAAATTCTTTGGTTAAAAAAGTTATTAAAGGAATTACAAATTGAACTTCCTTGTACCCCATATAATTATGTGATAATGAAGGTACTAAAGGTTTAACTAAGCATTATGGTTTTCATTCTAGAATAAAACATCTTGAAGTAGACTTTAATTTCATTCGACAATGTGTACTAAGTGTAGAAGCATACATAGAGTACATTTCAACTTAAGAATAATCTACTAATATAATTACCTAGTCATTAGGATTTCTTAGATTTTTTGATCTTAGAACCAAACTCACTATCCTAAATAGACATAAGCTTGAAGGAAGATATTAATACATGTGATAATGTTAGTAATCTAGTGTGTCATAGATTAGTATACTAGACTATATTCTCTTGTATAATGTGAAGTGTAAGATTAATATGGCCACACATTTTGCTACAATTGTTCACGAGTAGTTAGTTTGTTAGACACTATATGTAAGTATCTTCTATATAAACTAATAAATAATGCATAGTGTTATATAAGCCCAAGGCCTAACTCAACCCAATAAGATCTCATTGAGTTAAGGGTTGCCCACACTTATAAACTGCACTACAGCCAAACACCTAGTCGATGTGGGATAATATAATCCTTCAACACCCCCCTTCACATTGGACAAGGGCAACGAAGGCCACAAACCACGATGAACTCAGGGCCTAGCTTTGATACCATGTTATATAAGCCCAAGGCCTAACTCAACCCAATAAGATCTCATTGAGTTAAGGGTTGCCCACACTTATAAACTGCATTACAGCCAAACACCTAGTCGATGTGGGATAATATAATCCTTCAACACCCCCCTTCACATTGGACAAGGGCAACGAAGGCCACAAACCACGATGAACTCAGGGCCTAGCTTTGATACCATGTTATATAAGCCCAAGGCCTAAGTCAACCCAATAAGATCTCATTGAGTTAAGGGTTGCCCACACTTATAAACTACACTACAACCAAACACCTAATCGATGTGGGACAATATAATCCTTCAACACATAGTAATTATTTTCTTTCTGTCTTTTTATTCTCTCTTCTTCTTTCTTTTTCTGCTCATATTCATAATGTTAAATCTCTAAGGTTTTTAATAACACGTAGGTATAGATTTTTTTAAATTTTTATAAAAACATATAGGTATAGATAAATACACTATTAACAATAACAAAATTTAGGATTATCCATTGCTAGCTACAAGAAGACTTATTTTTCTTCTTCTATAAAGTGATTTAATAATGCTTAAAAGTATCGTAAGGAAACAATTATGAATCTTATTATTATTATTATTAAATCACGATCATAAGTCTATTTTCTTTTAATAATTATTTTTGAATGATGAATTTTTAATTTTAAACTAATAAATAAATTCAATAGCTATATTATAAATTTAACCACTTATATTAATAAATACAATCACGTATCTTTCTCTACATTTTCCTTTTTTTACTTTACATTAATGATAGGGGAGAGAGAGCACTATCTCATGTAAGTTTGTGTTTTTATGGGATAGGTTTTTTTTGTTAGATTTAATAAAATTACCATAACTTGTAATGTATTATTATCTAAAATCTTAATTTAAGTTGATTTATTTTTACCATAATCTTGTTCTAATATAATTTTTATAATTTTTATGAATATTTTTTCTTCTATATTTAGATATAGATTTATTAACTTTCTTCTTATTACCATCGTAATTATTTAAGAGTTCATCATTATTAATATCATTATCATCGGAGATTATGAACATATTTATTAATTTTTACTTATTTATATATTATAATGAAATTTTCTAATATAATATAATTTCAATAAATTAATATAAATTTTTATTTTATCAAACGATAAAAAAAATAAAATAATGCATCTTTTGATGCGTGTATACATGTGCAACACGGGTGCACATAACTAGCAATAAAAAAAGAAGAAGAATTATCTGTCTTAATAATGCAATCGTTTGTAAAATTAACTAATGTTTTAAAAAGGTAATAATTAAAAGTTAAAATGCCTCTGCATTGCACGATATATATAACTATTGAAAAATAGCTTTCATATTTTCTTCCCCCCTAATCTAGATTATCCTCTACTCCTAACCTAGAAAGTGGAGATTTGGTCGAAAATTTTGATTTAAAAATTAGAGGACTATTATTAAAAACGTGATATAAATTAATTAGTCCAACTTTAATTATTTTTAACAACTTTAATTATTTACTTATCCGCATAAAAAAGTAGTATTTGATGTCACTCTTAAAGCTTTGGCTTCCATGTTATTCATGGGTTTTTTTAAATACTCATATTGTATAAAAAAAGTGAATATAGTACAAACATAAACATAAGATTCGTTATTTTTCTTTATATTTGTATAATGTCATCAAAATAAAAAAATTTAATTGACGTTATAAATTAACATAAAGATTCGATCTCAAGATTTTAATACTATCATATAAATTTTATATAATATAAAATAACTTAATACAATAAATAATAATTTAGATTCATTTATTTACTACTGGCGACCATCTTTTCGCTCCTGTTACTGTTTTTATTTTTATTTTTATTTTGTTACTATCTCTCGTTAAAAGAGCACATGCTCTCGTAAACTTCAAAAAAGAATTATGATTAATCAAAGGAACAAAAAGGAAAGCTCCAAGACAATTAAAATTGAATGTATTATTTATTATTTTTAGAATATATTTTTTATTAAGTATTTATTATTTTTTAAAAAATTACATTAATCTTAAATATTATTAATTTATAATACTATATTATTGTATATTCTAATAACAGTAAATATTTTTTCATAAAAACTAACACAATAAGGTAGCCGAAACATGGTGACATTTTCGCAAGAATATAACGTAAGTCAATAGCCCCAAGAATTAGGAGATTAATGAAAACTTTTCACACATGCTGAGTGGTTCCTTAATTAGTGGGCAGTTAATTAACCTAACCTTTTATTATTAATTCTTGTCTTATCTGTTAACCCAAGCCTCTTTTTCTATGACAGCGACACTATTTTGGCGACCATAGTTTTTTAAAATTGCTTAGGTATTCTCGGATCACTCCGAATATTAAATATTAAAAAGAGATAGGTTAAGAAACCTCATTCATGTGTTTTCTAAGTTCTTAATTATTATTTTTTAAATAAATAAATGTATTAATTTTAAATTTTATTAACTTGATATATAAATAATTATATATTTTAAAAATAATAAATAATATTTCATCTTATGTATTATTTTATTTCTTTGAATGACATATAATTTCCTTTTAAAATTTAACATTCTTAAAATTAAAAGCGTTCTGTTTTTTTTATATATTAATCTAATTATTCAATTAATTTTACTTTAAAATTATAAACAAATATATTTATATTATTAAAAATATATATATGTATGCACCATATTTTTGAATGTGTATAAAATATATGTTTTTTAATGTTATAAAAACAAAATATATGTATATTATATAAAGTAATATTAAAAATAAAATTTTATTTACAAAAGAATTATACAGCACAATTAAATGAATTAAAAATCAATCTTTTAAAAGTACAATGAAAAATGTTATACTGGTAAGTTGAATTATGTAAAAAAGAATGCGCCAATATGTGTAGATAGTTAGATTTACACGCCAATAAGTCATAACTAATTTTGTATCTCTGTTATAAAGGAATAGAAATTCATGGAGTACCAAATATACTCTCTTTTGCAACCATTTTTTATTTTCTTTAAAATAACCTTTACTTAGACTACTACTACTTCTAAACTATATATTTCTAATATTAATTATGCATTTAAATGTCCTTCAAGATTAATTTTAAATTCAAAACTCTATAAGCAATTTTTTTACATATCAAAATCAAGTTTCACAAGTATATTTGGTGAGGCTTGATTCCGCAAGCTTAAATACATAGTTTAGTGAGCTAGAATATTTACTAGGTTACAAGCCAAATAAAACCCTAAAATATGTTAAACACAACTAAGAAAGATATTGATTGATATTGATTAATTTATTAAGTTAGTAGGAATTTTATAACTAATTTTTTTAATCAAAATCACGTCATTATGTCTTACTATATAGTATTAATACCAAAATAACCCTACATTATAGAGTCATGAATGAAACTCCAACTAACATTGGTGACCTTTGAAAAGTAGTGTGAGAAGGCATTTACTAAGACAAAACAATGCCTTATCATAATAGTGTTTTCTCTTTTAAGTAATTTTGGTAAAAATAAAATGGAATATGAGGAAGCCATAAGCCTAACATTGGAAGGCATTGACCTACTACGAGACCTAGTACGAGAGAACATTGGAAAGCCATTCTAGCCTTATTAGTATTGTGATAATGCTTACCATAGTAAGATAATACCTTATTGTAACAATGATAATCTTACATCCGAATAATTTTGGTAAAAAAAATAAAATATAACCATGATTTTGTGTAATTTGGACAAAGATACACATTTATTGCATTAATGTATATGTATATGCAAATTACAAATAATAATGATTGATAAATAGTGTTTGTAAAAAAAATACAAAAGATAAAAGAAAGAAAGAAAAATAAGGGTAGGATTTCTTACAAAACTTAAGAATGTAAAAGTGAGTAATACAATACAAGTTAAGCATTTAAGGGAAAATAAAGAAAAAAATTAATATAATCTTAAAATAAATAAAAGACTAAAATAACTTTATAAGAAAATATTAATTACTCTAATAATATTCTCAATATTATTCATTTCTTTGTAGTCGTTAATATTGATATTTAAATGAGAAGAATCAATATGAGGAAGTGCATTCCATATATAGGAATTGCTTGCAATCTTAATTGATTAACCCTATATTTATAAAATAAGATAAACATTATAGAATTTTATCATTCTCATCCTATAAGATTAGTTAAGTTTAAATTGAACAAAAAATATATTGAATATTGTTATGAAAACGTGCATATATAGCATTATAGTAAGAATTACGTTGGGGGGATTTATTTCATGTAGGCATAATGAAGCATCATTAGTCAACATCACGATTTTAGTGGTCAAATGTCAACGGTCAATTTACAGTCAGTTTTTAATTAACGCACCATCAACATATGATTTAAATCAAATCATAAAGAAATCTTTATGAAATATTCTCTCATAATTGTTGAGAAGGCAACATTACTTTAGGGCTATTAAGATTGGTGGCATAGTGGTGTGGTACCTATACAATAGAAAATGGGTTAGAGAAGGGTGCCCAAGGGAACATCCTCTCTGATGCCTAAGTTAGACATAGAAGAAGAAGAAGGAAAACATAGTAATAGGAAGAAGATGAAGGCTCAGAGAAGAGAAGAAGATCAATGAAAGTGTTGGCTAATCTAGGCAATCTAAAAGATCCTCCTTTCAAAGCCACCTCTATTCCTTTTGGGTAATAGGTGATGGATCATGCTTGCATGATGGGTTGGGCTTTAGACCCAATGTATAAATTATCCAAATATTAAGTTCCTTACTCTTGAGTTCAAAGCATGAGGATGAAGAAAGTAGTTGTATCATATCATATCATATCAGTTGAAATTTCATAATTATAACTAAAATACAAGATTAATCAAGTATAAATATGTTAAAATTTTATTATAATAACAAATTAACACACCTCAAAAAGTCATGCAAGATAATAAACTCAAGAACTGAGGATGTTAGACAAGATAATCAATTCATAAAATACCAAATTGAAATATAAATTAAATAATATATTTAAAAAATTAAAAGTGACATTTTAATATATAAATGAGCATACTTGATGTTTGAGAAACAAAACCAAAGTCATGATAATTCAACAAAGTAGCTCGTAAAATGTATATAAGTTGAGACATATTTGACTTTTCATAATACTACTAGAGAATTCTCAAATGATGTTACGTTAGAGAAATCTACTAAACAAAAGGTAATAAATCCAAGGAAAGGTCTATTTCACATTGGTAAAAGTAATCAAAACTTATAAAAAATTTGTAAATAATATATAAACCAAAGATAGGCTCAATGACTTTCTATGTCACACCTGGATAAGTAGCCCAAGATTTAAGATAAATCCATTGAAAATATAATAACAAATTCAAGAGGCTCAATGACCATTTACACCACACCAAGACAAGTAACCTATGCCACATTAGGCCTTAGAAGAAATCCATCGATATGAAAACTCAATAGTCTTTAATATCATGCTAGTAAAAAAAGTGCAAATTTTTATGATAATTCCATTAATATAGAAAATCCATAGTCTTCTAAAGTCCCTCCTCTCAAGTTCGAAGAATAAGAATGTAAAGAGTAGTTGTATGAAAACTATGTCATCCAGATTATTTATTTACCAAGGTAATTAGCTCGTATTCTTACCCCATGTGCCTTACCTAGTTTTTTACAAAGGTGATGAACTCATATTTCACAATAATTCTGATATGAGTGAGTGGCTTTGATTTCCTAATTGTTCCATGATTGGGTTAAGCCTTAGTTGATGTCCCATTAGATATGCGTGAGTTGGATGGGGCTCGGATGCCTCCTCCCTCTAACTAAAAGTATGCTTTAATTTATTTACATGATAAGGGAATTGTTAGGCCGATCAAAGCCTATCACTCGAGGTACTTACCCTAAAGGGATAGTTAGGCGTCCTAGACTAAATACACCTTCCTTCGATTAAGTGTTTCATGAGTGTTGAGTATTTTACAATGGCATCCATTTGGATGGGGCTCAAATGCCTCCTCACTCCAACCGAGGTTTGTGCATTATTTTATTCCCACGGTGGGATTAGAAATGGATTAGTTTTAGCTTGTTACCCGTGGTGATTAATCAAAGAAGAGGTTGAGCATCCCATTCTCTAAGCTCTTTCCTTGGGTTGGGTGTTTGACAAGTGATAAGCCTCTTACACTCTCATCTTGAATGGATGGGTGCTTAGATGCCTGCTTGCTCCAAAAAAGAAAGTACATTATTTTATTCACACGATCGTTATTGATGAAAATTTTCTATTGATAAGAGAATCATAGATATAATAATATTTTAATCAATCTTAAGATGATAAATTAGATAATATATGTATTTTATGCCATGTCATGGTAAAAATCCTTAATTTTAATATAATTCTACCGATATCAAAGGAATAGATTGGAGAAGAGACTAATAGCCTTTCATGCAATGTTGAAATAAATGATTTAGATTTCGTAATATTTTCATCAATATCAAGAAAAGAGATCAAAGAAGTACTTTATAATATTTTATGTCATGTTAGTATAGATAGTCCCAACTACATAATAACTTCATTGATATCAAGATAATAAATCAGAGAAAAGGCTCAATGATATTATATGCAAGCTTGTAAACATGTTCCATAATTCAGCATAAGAGGAACATACTTTTAATCTTCATAATTAAAAAATCTTTTCGATAGTGAGAATATCAATAAGAGTACCCATAATTCCGTAACACATATAGGTAGGAAGCCAAAAGGCTCATATAGTGTCAATCGAGATACTAATACACAACTTTTGTCTTTCTAAGATTAGGTTCTAGCAAGGTATAATTCTTCTTAGATACTAAGTGTGTACTTGAATGCTCAACCAAATGGGAATGATTTGGTGATTGAAGACATTAGACATTTATGTAGCTTTTCATGCCAAGAACCCATATATAGTCTTTCCATTGTTGAGCAAGTTATCACATGCACTATAATCATGTGAAATAAAAATTAGACGATATTTAAATCAATTATACTAGAAGAAAGATACTATAAACACTATTAATAATATTCTTGAATTTAATATATTATTTAATTAATATAATATTATAATATTGTCCCTAAATTAAGCCTATAAGGAGGTCTAATATTTCGTAGTATATTTTTTTATTTTTTTTACTAAGCTCCAATTTTTTTTATCAATTACAAGAAAATTGTGATAGATATTGAAATGAATTTGAAATCATCTAGTATCGTTGTCCCTTGTGTTTTGTAGGATATGAACTCAAAGAAGTTGAAGATTACGAGGTGCAGAAATCGGATTTAACAACTTACATACATACTCTAAAATAGGTGAAAAGTATAGTCGTCGTGATAATTACATATTTTTTTGGATATAAATGCACAAGCACAGGTATAAAATTGTATATGTAATTACTTACGTATGTAATTTGAAGTCACATCTTTGAAATACATACAAGGAAATTTAGAAAACCTTATATATGTATTTACCATAATATGTACCGGTTTTTGGGATTTAAGATAAAAATATATATATAAGTCAAAGTAATTTAAAATCAAAATAAAAATCAAAATAAAAAGGAGGATGTCCACTTGTATTATTCAAATATTAATGTTTTAGCAATGATTAATATGACCAATTCAGATTACATTAATGGTAGGTTGCTTAACCAAAAAAATGATTGAGAATGGTAGGTTAATTTGTTCATTAAGCAACTATGCATTGCTTTCTGGACGCCATAAGCTTTGATAAGATCACACGCTACAATCATTCAATAATAAATGAGGTACCAACAAAATTATTTGTATTTGTATTTATATTTATACTTATATATATATATATATGTATTTGTATTTGTATTTAATATTAGTATGTCAAATTGCCAATACGAGTCTCTTTTAACTAGCATCATCTTCTTTTGCTTCTAAGAGAAATCCTTTTTTACGTGTGCCGTGTGACAAAGTCTATTATCTTCTTTAATTTGTACACGCATGTATATAATTTTCTATTTGCTTTTCTATGAACAATTGAGAGAAACAAGTCTTCTGTGTATTATTTCCCTCAAATTTGGTCAACCATCGTCACCGTTACTCTCATATTAATTGATTCAATTACTTGCCCGTGGTCTGTGTCCAATGACATATTCTATACTTTTCAGAAGTTACAAGTGATTTAGATTTCAAAATTTAATGGGTGTGTAATTAGTATAATTATTTAAAAAATAATAATAATTCAATTACTTAGAAATTTAAATTAAGATGATGTTTTGAACTTTTTTTAAGTTTTATTCGCAACAGAAATATAAATCTAAATTTCATACAATTTTGTGCACGCAATAGTTATATATAGATAAAAATAATAATTATTTTTTCATTGTCTAAAGTTATTTTACAACATTTTTCGTGATAATTATATACGTAAAAATATGTATAAATTTATATATTCTTAACATTTTTTTATTTTAAAAAATATGATGATTTTGAAATTTGTTATTATTCCAAGAAGATAACAATATTACCATAGTTATTTTGTAAAACAGGAAATGAAGTTATTAAAGTATAAATAAAAATAAAATATAATTTTTGTAATTAATTAAAAATAAAAATTGTTGTTTTTGGCCGGAAGATGCGGAGTAAATTAAAATTTTAAGATTGATTTTTTTTTAAAAAATAACTTCCAAAGTTAAACACAAAAATATTTCATCCCACCACCCAAACACCACCATCAATTTGCAAGCTTTATATCTTCAAAATTTAGAGATTAATAAAAAAAACAAAGTTTTAAAAGTTACTTGATTTCACAATCAAGTTTGTATATTTTCAATTGAAAGTAAAAAAAAAATCCTATATTTATTGATGTTCTTGCTAAATGATGATAAAATACAAAATTTTTATTCAAATGTAATAGGATATGACATAATTTATCCTTTTGTTGGAGGGATTTAATATTTCATAGATGAAAGAGATAGAGCAGATCCCGAATGCCAATAATTTTTTGTTTATATCTAATTATTTAAATAATTTTATTTTTATAATATTAAAAATTATATATTTATTACGTTATAAGAAAAATAAATATATATTATTTTTATAAAAAAATTAAAAATTAAATTTTATATATGAAAAAAGTTATTACATACACTATAATTAGTTCCTTAATGTACCCATTTTAAATTCAATAAATAATTATTTTATAAATTACAAAATATCATATTTATTGTGATAAATGCATCAATTTGTGAAGTTTAGCATTTATTTATCCTCTCTAACTTAGTTTTGATCAGTTTTTTTCAATTTGTTTTCTTTTTGAAAATTATCATAAATATAATATTAGTTAGAGTTTAATATAAAATGTATAAAATTTACATATAGTATAACGTGGAATTTTTGGATTAACTTTTTTAATAAAAATATATAAATTAACATAAAATTTATTATTTTGTAATTATAAATTTTAAAAAATATTATAAATATTATTTTTTTCTTCAGTTCTCGGTAGATTCGTATTATGTTGGAGAGTTCATTTTGACCGTATACAATGATGGTATTATTGCAAATTGGATATATAATTTTCAATTTCTAATGTTAATAATAATCTTTAAAACTTATTTTTTATGAGAATATTGTACTGGATGAATTTTTATAAAAATGTATTTTTATTTTTACTTTAGTTATTTTTAAATACATATTTAATAATATTTTTTATTTATTCATGTGTTGTTTGAAAGCATTAAAATAAATTATAATTTTAATTCAATGTTATTTTACATATTATTAATTAATGAAAAAATAAACCTTACATGCTCTACTTCACTCTTAGTTTTTAAGACTTTAAGTAATAAATTTTATAGAATTTTTTTTTTCTCTTTTGTAATTTCTTAATATTGTCTTATTTTTTAAATTAATTTAAATTATAAAAAATAAAAACTCGTATATATCATTAAAAATATCTTTTAATTTTCGAATTTTATCTTATATACATGTGTTTGTGTTATTTTAAAATTTTCATTTTTATAGAATACTTTAGCACTATTTAGGTTTACTTTACGAGGTTTTTGAAGAAAATTAATATAATCGTTCATTATATAACAAAAATATATTTAATAATATAATTGAATCGAATATAATGTAACGTAATCTTTTATTTTGTTGGACTTGTATCTAATGTCCAAAATTTGCTAATTTTTGTACTTTGTTTTTCTTGAACCTTTGAAGGAAAAAAAGAAGCATTTAGTAGGATTAATTATTAAACATCGACCAAAATAAATAATAGGTTTTTTATTTGTATTTTGATCGAGACTAATATTATATGTATGCTGCTTGGTAGATATATGTCAGGTCAGTGACAGAGTTCATTCAAGATATAATCAAAATAAAGGTGGGTCTGAGCTTAAATTTGGAAAGGAAAAGTTGGCATTTGATTCATGTAGTTTCAAATAAATAAATATTTTAATAGTATAATTTTAATATCGTAATTTAAAAGAAAAAAAAAATACTTATTTATAAAAATGTATATTTGAATTTCAAAAGAATTTATATAAATTCTATTAGAAAAAATTATCGGGTTAAAACTAAAACATAACTAAAGTAAAATTGAGAATAATGAAAATAAAATGGACACAAATATTTTACGTGAAAAAACCTCGAATAAATTAGAGTAAAAAACTACGGCCAAGTGTAAGAGAATTTCACTATTGTAAAATAAGGATTATAACACATTCTCTCTCTAGTTACAATGAGATAACAATTATAATCTCTATTGTAATAGGAAAAATAACTCTCTCACAAAATAAGGAAAATATTACTTACAAATAAGGAATAAAATTTTCTTTACTAAGTAGTAACTCACAAGATAACTCTCACAAAGACTTTTATTATCTTTCTTATGAATGTTCTCTAATTCATTTGTTTTTATATTTTACACAAATGAAACCAACTATTTATAGGCAACATCCTTGAAAAATTTGCAGTAACAAAGACTCCATGTTCATTTCTACTTTAAATAAAAAAAAAATTAGTGTTTCACATTAAATACACAAAAAATTAGTGTTCTACATTAAACACACAAGAAAATTAGTGTTCTAATAGCATTTTTAATTAAATGCCTTTTATGTTTCTTACTTTATTCATTAACAAAATATAACATTAAATCAAGTAAATGACTTTATCATTAAATAAGGTCATCAATTACCATATTTTTTAGTTTTAAACTTTCAATTGTATATTTTTCTAAATTATAAAATTAAAGCAATTTAAAAGTAAAAAATAATTTTATTAAAATTATGTACTTTCACTCCTCTCACACAACCTAAAATTATCGAGAGATCAGAGCAAAGAATCTTAAGGTTGATGATAATATAAGAAATATATATATATATATATATATTATTAAGTATTGAGACAGAGATACAGTGTGTAAAAGACAAACACCCACGTAGTTTAGTTGGATGATTTTGATGCGCGCACGTGACATCAAAGGCAGGTTGATATCATGCACGAGTTCAACAACGACCCATTATTATTATTATTTTTTTGGTATTAAATTTCCACGAGTAGCCCAACACCGACCATTAACTAATTAGTTAGCTATAACTATTTTAAAGAAACAAGTCATTATCATTATCATTATCATTATCATTATCATTATCATTATCATTATCATTATCATTAGTATATTTAGCATCACTATTTATAGCCACTTTATTATTTCTTTTATAATTTTCTTTTTTATTTTTATCATCACTTCTTTGGTTTCTTTCGCAGTTTACATTTTTATTTGTTTTGCAATATTTTTTTAGCTTCTTATTTATATATCCACATACTAAACAATTTTGTAATTTTATTTTTAGGCTTTTATTACATTATGTTGATTTTAAATAAACGTTTACGTATACACTCATACGAAGCTTTGTAGGAAAATGAAGGCCACCAACATACTTATGAAGAAACAAACAAGAAAATTTCATAAAGAAAAGTAGTGATAGGAATATTAACATGAAGTTTCTTTATATCAACATATTAACTTCTTTTCTCTAAGATCATTTTTTATCACATTATTTTTTTCTTGCTAAAATTTTGAATATAATGAATTTGTACTTTTTTATTTTCTTAATAAATGAAACATATATGAATATGATCACTAATATTACATGTATCAAGATTTGATGTTAAATTGAGGGTATAAGATGCTGAACTAACTTTTGGACTATTTATTAAAATGGTATCAAGAAAATTATCATGTATAAACAATTAATGCATGCATTAAATTATACATGACAAAAAACATTTTTCAATAAATATTAGTAATTTATGGGTGAGGCAGCAGGTGTTGCCAAACCTAGTTAGTAGATAAATTGAAACACACATGAAATGAGATAGTTGTTTTTATTAATTTAATTTAATTTTTTATAGTAAGGGAGAGAAAAGTTCTAATTAAAGAGAAATTTTTCTGTTTTTTATTTAAATTATCATGATCTCCATTTAAGATCTCATTTGCATAGATTCTTTTATAATAATAGAGTACCATCCTCGAAAGCAGAAACAAGCTTGACAAAACACAAGCCAAACTACAAATTCATTGTAAGAATGAAGAACTCAAACAACTTAAAAAAATAAAACAAAATAAATAACGATAGTAAGACAAATAATTTTGGGATTAGTACCCTAAAGATATCTTAATTATTATATTAGTACCTTTTATGTTAATTGATATTAGATGTAAATTAGTTCATGTTATGTGATGTTGTATGGAAGATGTCTTAATTAACAAATAACTTATAAACTAGCTTAATAAACATTAAATCAACAAATGAATATCAATATTAGATATATATTGAATATATATCGAACATGATAAACAATCACCTTATAATTTCTTAATTATCCAAAAATAACATAACTTGAATATTACTTTATGAGAGAAAAACACAAGAATCTATACTTTCTTCCTATATATTTTCTTATCTCTTTAGATCATAAGAAGAGACATTAGTCTCATCCTTTTTTCATATTATTTGGATTTATTTAAGTATCTTATGACTAAAGGCTGTTACACCTCGTGGTGATCTGAGGTCTTAATGGTGTACACTATGTTCTTAAGTCTAAAGGAATGAGATGTGCATCTAATCGTTAATGTTGAGAAAAAGTGACATAAACATCTAATGCTGTCTATGAGAACTATTGTGCTCTACTAGTTAAATAAAAACTAAAAAGAAAAGATTTTATAGTGTTATTTTGGGCTTTGGACTAAGCAATGTTTGAAGAAAAGATCTTAAAAGTCCAGAGAAAACTTCTCCAATAAGAAGTTCACATTCTACACGGTCTATAAAAGGCTAGATTTTATATCCTTTCAATATGAATCAACCTCTTAGTTCAGAAAACCAAGCACGAACACAATGGAAAATGTGCTCTATACCATTCTTGAACGCCTTCCAGTGCCATAAGCCTTTGAACCAAAAAATGTCCCTACGGAATCTTTCAATGCTCATAGTGCATAAGATTTGATCCACAATTGGGCAGGCTCAGATAAGAGATGTGACTCACCTTGATGGGGCCTAAGCCCATGGGCCAAATAGATAGAGTTGATCCATATAGTCCAAAGTTGCCCATCCATAGAAGTCCATACCATGTCCTTCTATCTATCCATCTTGAAGCAATTAGGATTCATTCATTTCAACCTATATGAACGAGCCAATCTTGGAGGCAATGCAACTTCAGTGGTCGACGACCACCCTTGTGAAAATCAACATAGGTATGTACCTACAATCATACATACCACCATCAGTTGATTAGCTGTCCAACTATAAGAGTTACAAAAAAAGGCTAAAAAGAGGTAGACTCCCATACCTAGCAGTTTCTATTGAGTCTTCATTCATACCAAAAGTCATGGCAATCCCACTTTTAGATAAATTCAATATGTCCAGTGTGAGTTCCTATGACAGTAGCAAGGATCTAATGGAGCACCATAAGAACTTTAACGGATGGATGGAACTTTATGCTTTTAATGATGTAGTAGGATGTTAGGCCTTCCAATTCACTCTAACCAATAGAATTTGTGCTTCGTATCGTACTCTCAGACCTAGCACAATTGGATCCTTCACTGAATTTGGAAAATAATTTATTTCCTATTTTTTTTGGCTAAGAGAAGAAGGCCAAAAATAATAGTGTACTTGATGAATTTGTGACATGGGAAAAATGAAGCCCTAAATAATTCCTTTGATAGGCGCAATGGTGAAAACATCCAGGTTATAGATTGTTTTCACTCAATTGCTTTGAGTTTCTTACACCAAACTCTTTGTAAAGGACTCATTTGGAAGGATATGGCAAAATAATTTTCGACTATATACATGAAGGCTATTTAGTTGGTCCACACATATCTTAACATTGAAAAAATGACTAATAATAGGAAAATCAATGTCCTCCCAATTAAGGAGAGTACAAAACCAAATTACAAGGGCAAAGATGAGCCCAAACTCGCAGGATATAAAAGGCCTTATCAGAACCGTAGAGATGAAAAAAACAGATGATGAGGCTCAGGTCACACTATCCCAAGTTCTCATACCTATGCTCCCTAATAGTGATAGGGAAACACTCTTTATGTAAGTTGCAAACTAGTGTATAATGTGTTGGTTCAAGAAACTTAAGGATGCTAGGTGAAATAAAAATCAATACTATAAGTTCTATAAGGACTCAGAGCACTTAACTAAAAAGTGTAGGCATCTAAAGGATGAAATCGAGAACCTTATCAAGAGGAAAAAAATGAAAGAATTTGTGAAATTTGGAAGTCTAAAACAAGAGAAGACATCTCATTCAAGAAAGCGAGAACAAGCTCCTGATCAAGAAGTTCGAGAAGTCTAAGCTATCATGGGTAGCCTTATTGGAGGGAGATTCTAATAATGCTTACAAGGAACACATTAGAGAGGCAAGCCAAGAATTCCTTCACATTTCCTCTGTGTATGCCCTAAAAAATATCCTAGGTTGACAAGCTCAGATATAACTTTCTCATAAAAAGAATCATGTAGACTACTCCATCCCTACATTGATGTATTTGTGACCACCTTATCAGTGAAAAATATGAACCTACATTGAATCTTAATTGACACTGGTAGCTCACCGACATCCTACTCTCTGAAGAGTGGAAAGTTATAAAGCTTACACACCCGCTAAGACTAGTGACCACCCTATTAGTGGGAATTTTTGGATTTTCAATGACCTTAGAATGAAGTGTGACTCTACCAGTCAAAATTGGGTAGGGCACTAATGTGAAAACAACCATGGTAGACTTTATCATAGTAAATTGTCTATCATCGTACAATAGGATTTTAGAGAAGCCATTCTTGCACCCAACATAAACTGTAGTCTCCATTTACCATCTCGCTCTAAAGTTTCCAATAAAAAACATAATAGGAATAGTGCTTGGAGAATAAAAAGTGGGCAAGGAATACTATGCCTTGGGAATCCAAATGGGAAAGAAATAAGGTCCCAAGAGGCAAAACAATGACAAGTGCACCCAACAACTTTGTTTTAATTTTTCGTTAGTTTAAAAATTTCAATTGTTGCATTTCAAGTTCATAGGTTTAGGTTTTATTTACTTTATAATTTGAATTCATAAATGAAAGGGGGCACTTAGGCCATGAATAGCTAAAAACCTACAAATTATTTACCGTCATGGAATTCGATAATGATGGGGGAAGTCCAAACAGAAAAAAACAAAGGGATTGAGATGTCCAGACTCTAGGAAGTTTACACGCCAATATCCTTGGGCTTACACCTCAGATAAATTAGAGATAACAATAACTTTGTGGGCACATTTCACATTCTTGAGATGAGAGTCCACCACCATCTATTAGAGTTGGTGCCTATGGTTAAAGATAAGATGCACCTTAAGTATAGGCTCTGTAATCCACACTAAAACCAACACGATGAGCATCTTAACGTGATCTCTATCTCTTAGGATGATAAATCTTAACAATATGCCTAGACTTAATTACCTATTAATAGGTAGCAATAATGCCTCGGATCCAATAGTTGTTACAACTTTAGTAACCCATCCATGCAAACTTATATTTTCTCACATTGGAGACCTTACGTCTCCAACCCTCATTATTAATGATGGAATAATCTACTAAGAATGATAAAAAATTTCTAAGTCTCGAAACCAAATGCTTGGATGACTTGATAAACTCAAGCATACGAAGAAGGAAGGATGGTATACAAAGGACACCCTAATCCAAACAGATCACCCTAACATAGAAAAAATAAAAACAAGTCATAAGAACATGAAATATTCCATACTCATGCCTAACTGGAACATAGTTTAACAAAAAATGATCAGACAAGTTGATGAATATATGACAAATCGGGCTAACTTAAAGCCCAACCAAATAGTATATGTAGATAGACATGGCATATGTGGTTAGACATAACACATGTGGCGAGACATGACACATTTGACCGAATATGGCACATATGGCCGAGCATGGCATATGTGGCAAGGCATGACACATATGACCGAACATGCCACGTGTGGTCAAACATGGCACATCATTGGACATGATATACATGGTTAAATATTCCAAATGTGGTCGAATGTGGCAAATGGTCGTTTTGGCAAATGGTCGGGTATGCATGGACTAGTTGTTACTCAAACCATTTTAGATTGTGTACCAATGCCTTATGAGCCAATCATGTTGTATTATGTCTGTCGTGCAAGCATCTTATCCCCATCTCTAGACCTACTTATTGACAAGTATGCACAATTACATACTAACACAATGGATTATAACTCTCAACAAGAGACATGCTCAAAGAGCATCTGCCATATCAAAATAGACAAGTTCATAGATGGACCTTTCTAGAGAATTGATTTTAAAAGATTAAAGTAAAGTATAAAACTTAAAAGTACAAAATTGACAAAGCAATAAAACATATGTATATATATCCAAAAGGTCCAGAAGTGACGCTAGATCCATTAAATCAATTTCATAAATTTCTTATAAATTTGTCACCATTGTGAGGAGAATTAATCACCTTATTAATAACTGGTGAATATATAGATAAAGGAATTGTAGTCACATAATCTATATACGAAGTTTTGGAACCTATTGTAAACAACCTTAAATGAATCTTTATTGCCCTAATACCATACAAAGTTTAGAATTGTATAAGGAAGAAGAATGAGGAATCATTAAAATGGATGCTATTTTTATTACTAGAAATATACTCAGAGCAAATACTCTTATAGGCATTAGTACAATGCCTTTATTGGTTTGTATAACAATATATAACAAACTCTACATCAGCATAAGCTGCATAACTCAACATATATAGCACTACATATTTCAAGACATACTATGAATACTTACTATTACAATACATACATATAGTCTCAGACATTTAGCCTCAATTTTTTTAAAAATCGAGGCCATAGATATACCTTATGACCTTAGTTATTTAAAAACTGAGGTCATAGATATACGTTATCAATTTTTTATTTTTTTAATTACATCGATCAAACACCAAATTTTTGTATCATTCTTTTTCTTTTTCCCTCTCTCTATTTGTTTTTCACTGGCTAGCTATTTATTAATATATAATATACTATACCTTATGTATGAATTCCCATTATTAATTTATTTTCTCTATCTACTCATTGTCCAAACCCTATCTCGATCCACTCTCCTTAAAGCGGTCCTAGAGCAACCCTAGGGTTGATGAGAATGCCTTTCTCCATCGATCTCTGCCAGAAGTTTCTATGCCAGTTTGTAAAGATGATTAGGTTTAGGTGATTCGAGGAACATACAAGGGTCATGACAGAAAGGTTGTTCAAGTCTATTGTCGCGATGTTTGTCTCTTTCTTTTGGATGTGTTGGAAAGAGGTCAGCGTCTTCAAATCCTTTTCCTTTTAGTTTTAACTTTTCCCTTTTAATTGAAAAGCTCTATTTTTTGGTGTTCTCATGCTTGGGATATTCCTACTTCCCAGGCATTTGATAAGTAATATAGTCGTATGATAAATCTTTCTGTAGTCTTTACTTCTTTGGTTGAAATTTCTTTCTATAATCTATTTGCAACACCTGATACATTTTAGAATCCAAATAAGAGTAATGGTTTAACAATTTCTAGTTATATTTTTGTATTAATTTCTTTCCCCTTTTTACTTTCAGGCTTTTGTATCAAGATTGTTTTTTGGTAATATGGTAATTACCAGTGTTTGGCTTGGTGCTGGTGCTTGGCCTATTGCTTGGTGTTAGTACTGGTGTCTGGTGCCTGGTATTGGTGCAATAATTTCTTGTGTTATTGTTTCATTTTCAGGGTATTCATTATCTTAACCAATTAGGCTACAAGTAGGGTTATTTATGTTACAAAATAAGTGGGTTTGTTTGCATTTGTATTCAATAAATTTCTTTTGCACATTAATTGGGTGGTGTCACTAAATTCTATAAACGGTATATACCTCGAGGTTTGCTATTTATTATTGCTAATGCATTAGAATAGGCATGATTTACATTTTTTAATATTATGTTAATCATTAAGAACTTTGATCTTAATATTTAATGTCTTGTGGAAAGTATGAAAGCAGTGCTATCTAGACTATAGAGGATGATAATTTATAGGAGATAGCTTATTGATTTGTATTGATGTAATTGAGAACCAGGATAAAATTGTTACTTGTGCCAGCGGATTTGGATGTATGACGTATGCCCTACCTCCATTAGTCGTCATGGGTTTATGTTCTATCTATTATATGTATGGTGCATATTTACATGTACTATGGTGCATTTCATTGCTTGTTGGGGTATCTTTTTTGTCCCTACATTTGCTGATGCAGTTAAAGGTCTGTAAAGCAATAGAGATATAATCACAAGTAATTAACAGGTTATATTGAAAGTAATATACTAGTTTTTAGATGATCCTTGGTCAAACTAATGGAAATTGTTAAATTTTTCTTATCATTTTGTCGAGAATTTTTGAAATGTTTAGAATTAAGTGGATTTTGTAATATTCTTTTTAGTGCATGTAATAAATAAAGTGTTCTTAGTGAAATTTACTCCATTTTTTTTCTCTAGTATAAATGACCTTGAAAAAGATACTTTTGTAATGTTTTAGTCTAGAGTATCACCAAGTAGCATTTGACCTTGTCGAGCAACTAAGGTTTTACCAAGTTATGTTATCTAGTACATTGATTTGCTAATTAAAAATATTTGACTAGTTGTGTGATGAGTGCTCAAAAAGCACTAAAATTACCATGATTTTATGCACATTAATTGATTAAAAATATATATATTTATATGTTTTATCATATATTTATATAAATTTGTCTTTTTCGGAATCACGGGTGTTTTTATTGTTTTTCAGGTATTTTCACTTAAAAACGTAACTTAAAGACTCAAAGAGAAATACTGGAAGCAATACATCACAAATATATTAATAAATAAATGGGGAAAGGTCAACAAATATGGAAAAATTGGACAAAATGGGTCAAAAATGTCAAAAAGGAGAAAATCGCTACTACGCCCGGCCGCGCCGAGCCCGCGCCCCAGCGTGCGGCACGCCCATCGCGTCCGCGCCATCGGCGCGCGCCCTAATCCGATTCAAGCGTGCTTCGCGTGCTCTCCTGCTCCCGTGCGCGCCCCTGGTGCTGTCTGCGCGCGCTGCTACCCATCTGTGCCCCATTTCGCGCGCGCCACTTACCCGCTGACGTCAACTGACGTCATTTTCACCTACTACGCATTTCCATGCACTATATAATTCGTTCATTCTTATATTGAAAATTATGACTATGATATTTTTGTAGGAAAATATTGTTGAAATTGTTAAATATGATTCTGAAGCCAAGAAAAAGACCGTTGATGTTAACATGAAGTTAGGCATTGATTGTTTTAATAAAGAGGAAAAGGATCTAGAGAAAACACATGCCATGAGTGAGTATCATTTCATATATTGTCTTGTTAGGAATAATGTTATGTACTTTTCTACTCAATTGCATACACAAGCAACATATATTTCCAGCCATTTGTCTATAAATTTCACTTCATCTAATTCTGTTATGTTTTAACCAACGTAGAACCCTAACACACCACCACCAACACCAGCGCACCACCCCAATGCACAAGGACTAGTGCACCACCACCAATACCAATGCAGCACCCCAGCGCACCAACACTAGCGCACTAGCACCAACGCAACACCACAGCGTAGCACCTTAGAGCAGCACCAGCGTACCACCCCATTGGACCTACACTAACACACCACCCCAGCGCACCAGCCCAACGTAGTACCACCTATGGTATTTGCCTTTTCTTTACACTTCTATTGAAGTCGTCGTGGACTTGATTATATGTTGATTTGAAGTACACTTATAAATGTTTGTAATTAATAGTAAAAAAGTATGTTTGTAATAGTAATAAGATTTTATTATATTTTAGGGTATAATAAACTCAAATGTAATTATACTTTTAATTTTAATATAATATGATTTTTAATATTATAATTAATAAATTTATTGTAATTTATATTGATTTTAATATTGTAATTAAGAATTGTATTTTTTTTAATTTATACATACCTTATGACCTCAGTTATTAAAAGACCGAGGCCATAAACATACATTATGGTCTTGGTTTTAAAATAACCGAGATCATAGGTAACATTTTATGGTCTCTCTCATTTAGGGCTCGATTCTTATAACTATGGTCGTAGACTTATAATCACGGTTAAAAACCGAGACTATATGTATGTATTGTAATAGTGACTTTTAGTAATATAGTTCATATTGTCAATTTATGATCTAATACTTAATTCTCTTTTATTTTCAACTTCAAATTAAAATTACATGTTAAAACCGTCCTAAATTATCACTTTACTTCAAAGAAAAATCAAGACTATTAGAATTAAAAAAATTTCAAAAAGTACAAAAATAATAAGATAGAAGAAAAATCTAAAAGGGATTTTTTTTCTTTTAAATTTCATGGTATGAAAATTTAACCTCCACTTTTATCATTTTTTTAAATTAAATTATTATTTGATGTGATTTAAATAGTATTGATTCAAAATTATAAACGAGTTAAATATTACATGGTCTAATTGATTGAATTTTAATTTAAATAATTTTTGATAGGTTAAAATTTTTTAATGTGAGATATTGATTTCATGTTTTGTAATTCTTTGTACTTGAAATATATAAGCTTAATATAAAATATTTTATTTTAATGGATAGAAGTTTTAAGGATTGTTATAATTTGTTTTCCTAAATAATAGATTTAATATCATAATATTGTTGTTAAAGGATATACACGAGACTTGTGGTGTAAATAAGCTGGTTAAATTTATATTAGATTCTTATATTAGAAATTAAAATAAATTTGTATATAAAAATACATAAATATCAATTTAAATGTAATAAATAAAAAAAAATTATATTATGAATTATATTTTTTAGAAAGAACCAAATTAAAAAAGATGACAGGCTAAATGATCCACTTCCATACATAAGTTGATGACAGAACTTGAATTGAATTATTAATAGATAATTTAAATAAGTTGCTTCATTTAATATCTCTATACTAAAAGTTAAAATAGAATTAATCTTTCGAATAAATATAATTTCGAAAAACCTAACAAATTTTTGAAAAAGTGTTGGCTAGCTATGTATCCCTTTTGTATTATCACAATCTCTTTGATAAATAATTAAAATATCATAATTTGGAGGGGACAAATCGGGCCATAGGATTGAGTACTATGCATGTGTCTAAAGCTAATTAGTGTTTGTTTATGTCTAATCTGACGTTGAATTTTTGATAGCGTACTCACCACATATTTCAGAATTAATGTCGATTGTTATAACAATTTTTCACAATATATCACTTGCGTAAATTGTTTAGACCAATAATTTTATTTAGATCTTTTGGAAAACAATAATTTTGTTTAGATCTTTAGGATGTTGGGATGTTCTTCTCGTCTTCTTTAATAGTGATAAATAATTACACATCAAGATAGAATTAGCACGAAAAAGAACACCAACATAGAATGAGCATGGAGATTAACTAGAAAAAATATACTAATAATTATAATTATTTTATATCAATTTTAAATAATAAATAATTACACAACAAGATAAAATGGGCACGAACATGAATTAAAAAAATTATGCCAATAATCATAATCATATAAATACATAATAACTTTTGCATACTTTAATTACTATTCTTATTTTTAATATTTATTTTAAAATATATTTAATTAAAAAAATTAATATATATTTTAAAAGTAAAATAAAAAAAACGTAAGAGTAATGAATTTAATCTTATTATTCATAATTTTTTTTACCTTACATTAAATATATATATATATATATTTATTAATCACAATTTTAAAATTATAATAACCATTTTCACATCGCTTAATTGATTAGGATTAATCATATTTTGGTTATTCGTATATAAAATACTCATTCCTTTGTATATTTTACATTATATGGATTCAAATCCATCTTTTTATTATCAATCATAATCGATTAGCCTTGAAGTGGTATTATTTATTAAAATTTAAAATTATGGTTAATCGAAACTAAACATATATTAATAGATATTTTTTATATTTACATATAATTACGTGATAAAAGATACTTTTAATATTAAATACACGATATTTTGAATAATTAGATTGAATTTTCTTTATTCTTACCATTTTTAATAACTTAAAATATATGCTATATAGCTCAAATAAATATAAAATAATCTTAATATTATAAATAATTGAGTAGATTAAATATTACTTTAATTTTTTAAAAATTTAAATTAATTATATTTTTAAATAAATATTAAAAATAAAAATCATGAAAAAATTGTTACAAGTTTGTACTCAATATCTATTCTCTAAATCTAACCAAAATTCGTACAAAATTATAATTATTAGTATAATTATTTCCTAGAAAAATGTTTGGTTCATAGAATAGAAAAAAAAAATAGAAATGGAAATGGTAATAGAATTGAATGTAAATGAAACATTATTATTATTATAGTATTTGGTTTGACCAATATAATTAAAGGAATTTAGTCCACGTCGTGTAAGACATTGGGAAGTGGTCATCATATCAATTTGAATGTTTTATAACTGAAATGGAATAAAAAATATTATATATTATCTTAATATCTCTATGTTCAGTAAAATTTAAATAATATAATTTAATTGTTATTTTTCTGTCAGACAAATTATCTTACTAAAATTATTATTTTTCTAAATAATTATTACTTAAAGATATTATTTAATTTTATAAAAAGATTAAAAACAAGAAAAATATTTTTAATAATTTTTTTAGATTAGGATTTATTTGTGTTTTTAAGGATAAATTGGAATAAAAATGGATATAAGAATGAAATAAAGATTATCAAATGAGATGGTAGATTTTTTTTTAAGAATGTATTCCATTCCATTCATAATCTACATCACAACTAAACATAAAAATATATATAACTAATTTCATTATCATTCTTGTTCTTACCAAATAAACATCTTATAAGTGTTATACCTACCAAATAAACAGCCTTGTAATTACTTATGCGTAAAAGTTCTTGAGATTTCTTTTAAGCTTGCTATCGCATAATGATAACAAAAATTGCTTATGATGCGTATAAATTTTAAGTTAAAAGTTTATTTCTTAATATATTGTTGTATAATATTATTTAAGCATAAAATCTTAAGTTTTCCTCCACCACTCTTAGCAACATAATAATATCAATAGCAATCACCACCACTATTTATATAATTATAGAGTAATTCTTTATGGTATAATTGGAAAAAAAAATTATTTAAATAGATAGATTTATTACAATTAATTAAAATTTTAAAAAATATTATATTTGTTACAAAAAATATAGTTGTATGTGGTGCAGTGATATTCTACTATGTTTTTCATATCTATACTAATATAATAAGGCGGAACTATATTTTATGTTTTAATTTATTAGGTTATTTGTAAATTTGTCACTGATTTTTGATTTATTGGAAAAATGTCTCAAATCTAATGGTTGTGTTACATTTATGGACTTTTATTTTGTTAACAATACATCAGTTTTACGTAACAAGTATCATTTTCTATTCTCTTTGCAAACAAAATTAAAAAAAAATATAGAAAAGTCCATAGATACAACATGTAACATTACGTTGGGGATATTTTTTTTTTGACAAATTAAAGATTGTAAATAAATTTACAACTCATAAAACATAATTTACGCATATAATAATAATAGCAACAACAATCACCTATATCTATATTATAAAAGTATAAATGACACGTTCAATAATTAAGAAAAAATGGTTTTATATATTTTAAAAAAATTACATATTTTACTTTTTATATTTTAATTTTAATTTTTAAAAAATTTAAACTTAAATGATTAACACATTAAAAAAATATTTTTATAATACCAAGGAGTTTATATTTTTAATAGATATCTCGTACTTTTCTTTAAATTTTTTAGAAAAATAATATGTGATTACTTTTTTTTAGTTTATTTTTTATTGTATTAAATAAATTTTAAATATATTATAAAAAATAAAAATAAGAAATTTATATAACAATAATGTTTCTTTAATTGATAATAATAATAATAATAATTTTCTAGTTAAAATTTCATATTAATTATAATATTATGCTATTAGGTATACTATTTGTGTGAATGTAGAAACTAAAATTAATGAAAGCAAGAAGTTATAGATAATAAAAAGAGAAAGAAAAGAGAAAACGATCATTTGATTGTTATTTATTATCTCTAATTCAAAATTATACAATAGTTGTGAATGCTTTTATACATGTAAATGAGATACTATACCAAACAAAATACAATTGCATATATTCGAATATTATAAAATTGACAACTAAACAAATGCTAACAAACTAACCAAATACTAACAAACTATTTGATAAGAACAACATTAGTATCAATATTTCTCAACCTTAGTTGGAGCTCACACATGATTAGGATAGAGTAATCATCGTAAGAGTCTTTATGGTTTGGCTCTCACATGGTAACGAGTGAATTGAAACTAAACCATTGATACGCTTGACATATACTTTAGCTTGGTTTGGTTGACAAATTAAAACTATAATATCACCAATATCTCCCATTAAATTGAATGGCTGAATCATAACATTGAGTTTGCCTCCAAGCACACAAAACTACGAGATAGGTAGGGATTTTATGAATAAATCAATAGGTTGTTTAGTGGAAGGAATATGATTAACAAGAAGTTATTTAACCAAGAAATGTTTGTGAATAAAATGAATATCAAGCTACAAATGCTTGATTTTATTACGAAGGATAAGATTGGTAGCCTATTGCATAATACTCAAGTTGTCACACCACACAATGGGAAGATCAAGTCAAGGCGCACACAATTCAACTAGAATAGACACCCAACCAACCTATGAAGTAGCATTAGCTAATGATCTATACTCAATCTCTTTGCTATGATATAATGAGACACAGAGGCTTGCTTTCGAGAGCACCAAGTGATAGGATTAGCACCCAAGTACAAAGCCATACTTGAAGTGAATTATCTATCATTTGGATCAAACTCCTAATCTAGATTAACAAATGTTTGCAACACAAGCTGAAAAGAAGGCTTAAAAACCAACCCATGACATAGAGTACCCTTTGGATAGGACAAAATACGCTTTACAGCCAGCTAGTGAACCATATGAGGTTTGCTCATAAATTGAGAGACATTGTTAACTAAGAAGGTAGTATCAAGCCTAGTGATTATTATATAATATAGAGCCCTAATATTGCTCCTATAAAGAGTGAGGTTATCAAGAAACTCACCATGAATGGCAATCAAAGAAGTATGGGCTTGCATTGGTGTGGCAATAGGTTTGGCATTAAAATTTTTAGACTTATGTAACAATTCCTTGATATATTTGGATTGAGTAAGAATGATATCCCTATTGCCAAGAGAACTAACCTTAATTCCAAAAAGTAACTCAAGTAAATAAGATATTTCAAGGCAAATTGCTTATTGAGAGTATCAATAAAAAATTTAATAATAGCTTCATAGTTTGCAATGATGATGATATCATCAACATAAACCATGAGGTTGAGGATAGTTGTAGAATTGAATAGAAAAAATAAGGAATGATTAACCTTTGACCGAGTGAAGCCTAAAGTAGATAAGATGGCACTCAATGTAAGAAACCAGGCTGATTTAAGGCCATAGATAACCTTATTCAACTTGTAAAAATAATTGGAAAAGTTAGGATTAGTATAGCCTTTAGGTTGAGACATATAAACTTCTTCCTCAAGAGTGCCATTTAGGAAGACATTATTGATCAAGTTGATGGATTTTCCAACCACGAGAGAGAGTTAAAGTAATAACAATTCAAATAGCAACTTGCTTTACAAATGGACTGAAGATGGTTGAAAAATCAATACCATGTTTTTAAGTAAAGCCTTTGACTTCTTCCTATTAATAGCCCTAGATGACAATCTTTTAATTTTAAAAATCCATTTATTGCTAATTACATTCTTATTAGTAGATGTAGGAACAAGAGTCCATGTTTTATTTTGAATAAGTGCATCAAACTCTAATTGCGTAGAAGATTTCCATTATTGATCAAAAAGTGCCTGCTTAATAGTTATGGGTTCATGTAAGGATAGATTAAGAATAGATGAAACAAAAGCTTTTGGAATAAATATACATCCTTAGATCTAGTAGTGATAGAATGAGAGTTTGCAATAACAATAAATTGGTTCTAAGAAGATACAGGTGAAGTATTGTGAGGTACAATAGAAGATTCTTGATGTAAATATGAAATAGAAGAAATAAAAAAATAGAAGGAAGATTAGTTGAAGTAGGAACATGTAAAAAGAAGTAGGTAAAGTTTGAGGTGAAACATTATAAGGTGATGGAGAAGATAAAACTGGCTCAGACGTCATAGAAGAACTTTGAATAGGTAAGGGTGACAACATAGGCAAAGAGCTATGGAAAGGCTGTAAAGCTTCTACAAAGCAAGTACAGTGGACACACGTTTTAACTGAGGACACAAAGGTAAAAATGTATGTATATATGTGGAGACTAAAGATGATTGAGTGAAAGGCTTGTGAGCAAAAGGAAACTGATCTCAACAAAAGATACATGCCTATTATTGTATAATCGACCATTTTAAGAGAAACAATTATACCCTTTTGTGTGTATGATTGTATCCTAGAAAAGTACAAGGAGTTGATTGAGGCTCTAATTTGTGAAAGGTGTGAGGTTTTAGACATGGATAGAAAAGAAATCAAATGACCTTTAACATAGAATAGTTTGGCGGAGTAGAAAAAAGACACTTAAAAAGACTCTTGTTATTTAAAGAAATAGTAGGCAATATGTTAATGATATAAACACTAGTAAAGAAAGCCTAATCCCTATGCATACATTCATCAAGACCATTTTTTTGATGAAGAAGTGATAAGAGTCAAATTATTGCATTTTTGTTATGATTTAAATGTTGATATTTGTGTGAAAATTACATTTATTTGATTATTTAATCCACAAATGTCATTTCATGGGTATTTCGTGTTTAAAGTGCAATTTCAGGTAAAATCATAATTTTGGAGAAGTTTGGGACAAATTTCAATGAACGGGATTGAGTGCAAATAAAAAGAAAACAAAATTTCAAAAGTTGGAATTTCGCCGTCGGTGAAAACCTTACGGAGAATACGTTGAAAATCATGCAAGGAGCACGGATTTTGGCAAAGCAATCTCGCCGCCGGCCAAAGAAATCTAGCCGTCGGCCAACTTCATCTTGCCGCCGGCCAAGTTAATCTAGCTGCCGGCCACAGTAATATCGCCGCCGGCGAGATTTAGCAGGACAAAAATCGTAACTTTTCCAGAATTCTCGCCGCGGCGAGAATAATGTCGCCGCCGACGAGTTTCGTCCGAAAACACATTTTTTATTGTGTTTTGTTCCAAAATTACCCCCCAAACCCTAGATCTATATATACAATATGATGGAGAAAGAGGGGGACGGCGAAAAGTGGAGTTCAAAGACATTTTTGGAGGAGAGAAAGAAATTTTGGAGAGAAAGTTTGGAGAAACTTGAAGGACCTTCACCATTGTTGCTACCAAGTCTTCATCTTCTAGAGTTTTTCATCTCTTTTCCTTAGCTTTTATATTCTGCAATTTGTTCGGTTTTGTTATTAATGGATTCAATTGAAATAATGGTTGTTCGTATTTCCGTTATGAACTAATTTATTTTTGCTAAGACTATGATGTAGTTGAATCAAGAAAATCTGATTTCTTGTGTTATTGTTATATGAATTCATTGTTTTCAAGTTGAGTATTTATTTCCATGCTTAATGCTTTTAAATTTCTGATCAAGATTTAGATGATTTATTGCATTATATTGAGTCCGAGAGGAGATGTGTAATGAATGCTTCTTGTGATAAATACCGTATGTTGAATGCGAGTTTGACACCTAATGCATGATGTATGTGGTTATTTTAGAAATTCCATAAATCGTAATGTGCTTTTTTGTGATTAAATTTTCATAGAAATATAGTTGGTTTTCATAGATAAGTAATTCTAATATAACTCGAGAGAGAGTATTAGGTAAATTTGGGTTTTTCAACCATCACTTTTAGCTTTGATTCTCATATAACATGACTTGAAATCGGATTGAATTGATTTAGCAAAATCAAATGCCTTAGCGTTTTTAATCATTTGTGAACAACATTAAATTTTGTTACTTGCGTTTAGTTTTATGTTAATTTGTTTTTAAAACAATTTCAACAATTCAGTTTTCAAATAAAATTAGGGTTAGTCAATTTCGGTACTTAGTAACGCTATTCCTTGTGGGTTCGATATCCGTATTTTTGTACACTTTATTACTTGAACGATTCGTACACTTGCGAAAATAAGCATCAAGAAGTTCGATGAATAATTCCATTTTGTAGTAAAATGGAGGCAAGAGCTTGAAATTTACCACCTTAATCACATTGTAGGGTTTTTATTTTGCAATTAGACTAAAGTTTAGCTTGAGCTTTAAATTTTAGAAAAGCATGATTGACACCAAATTTGTTGGATAAAAAAGAGATCAAAGTGTATTTAGTAAAAACAATAGTAAAGTATACATAATAATTGTACCTATTGATAAAAGAAATGGGTGAAATCCAAACATCTGAATGTATAATTTATAATGGCTAACTAAAAATAATACTAAATAAGGAGTAAGGTAACTTGTGAATTTCCCTAAGTTGACAAACATGATAAATAAGAACAATTTTCAAATTATAGCTAGTATAAAGCAAATTTTGGTGTGCTTTACAACCTTCTTGACAACCGAAAACTAGGCATGACCAAGTCTCTTCTACTAGAAAAGTAAATCAAGGAAAATTAGTAAAGGCCAGAGGCTTAACATGAAGATTACTAGCATCAAGCACCAAAGAAAAAAGAGGAACATAGTCAAGGTTGAGTTGAACTCGTAGAGTCATTCATAGACAATGCTCTGAAGTAAAACCTTCTATGTGGTTTGATCCTCAACAAAACAAAAGAAAGGGTGAAATTCAAAAAAAAAACTTTATTATCTTGGGCAAATTTGGAAACACTCAATATATTTTATGCTATCTGAGGAGCCAAAAGAATATTATGAAGTTTTAATGTCCTATAGTTATCAGTGTGTGAAGGAAAAAAATTAGAATCTATATGGGAAATAGGAAGAGATACCACCACCAACCAATAATTTTTCAAGGCCACTAAAATCATGTGAAGTAACAAGATAGTTAGGATATGTTATAACATGATGAGTAGCTCTTGAGTCAAGATACCAAATATGTTTAAGTATAGCTGAAAGAGGTGCAACATAATATTGAGACTGAGGTTGAGGCATATAAGGGTAAGACTAATATGAAGACATCATACTAGATGCCATAGAAATTATAGAAAGAGTAGAGGCAACATACAAGGGATTCATCAAAAAATTAGCAGTGAGAGTAAGTAATCAAAAATTATTAAAGTGTAAAGACTGACCAAATAAACCATTAGATGGATGGGAAGAACTACTCAATAAACCATCAGAAGAACTGTTAGAATTATTCTAATTTGGAATAGGCACAAAATTCTTGTAAAACCTGAACCATAAATTGGTGACTATATAATGACTCTATGAAAATAGAGTCATTAGCGCACTTTTTACTTAATATTTACTTGTTTTATTTAATAAATAGTATTTTTGTGGCTAAAAAAATTAAAATATAAACTTTTTGGTAAAAAGGGGTGAAAATATAATTTTTGGAATTTTTTGGGATTTTTCTGGAATGTTTCTGAAATTTTTATGAATTTTTAACGCAAGACCAATCAGAAGCTACCACGCGGCATGCCACGCAAGCATAGGAGCTGACTGAGCAAGCCATGTGGATGCCACACAATCAAGGAGAGTGTGATTAAATTAATTACTATATGGTGTGTAGTTTACTTGAGAGAGGAATACATGCTAGGTTAGATTCAATTGATCATGTAATTAATTGATATTATATTGGGGGGATTTTAATGATTCACATGTTTAGAAAATTGGGGGATTAAGTATTCCTAGATATTTTCTCATATATCTTTTTAGTCACAAAATCTGATTTAATTAATTATTACCATTTACTTTTAATTATTTTAATTTTGCTTTCTTAAGATATAAAAACACCAAAAAATTGATTTTTATTATTTTTAGTTTTAATTAATTAACGTATACTTGCATATTTATTGCACACATAATTTGTGTGGCGATCACTATATACCCTAACAATCCACAGAGATGGCACTAAGGTTTATTACTAGATTTTCCTCTACCTTTTCTTCTTCTTGAGTTATAAAAAGAGCTATAGAATTTTTATTGAGATCGAGTATTATGATCATCACCAAGAGAAACAATATTCAAAGCATTAACACTATTGTCAAGATTTTTGCTAAGAATCTTCTAATCTAAGATTTGTAAAGTAGAAAAGGATCCTGAGTCTTTAAGAGTCAAGTTGACACTAGTTTGTCTTCTCTCTAACATGCTCTCATGGCTGAGTAATAAGGCCTTTGCATTACCAATAATGAATTTTTTAGTAAGCATTTTTTAGTAATAGTAGAGAAAACATTATCAAAGTTTTCATCGAGACCACTAAGAACAAACACTAGTTTTTCATTATCACTAATACCACATCCTATAGAAGCTAACTCATCAAAGAGAGTTTTAATTTTCAAGACATAATCTCCAATAGAAAGACCACCTTTCTTGAAATTTTGCAACTCTTTTTTGAGTTGAATGGCTTTAGCACAAGATCGAGATGAAAAATTATTTTCAATTATAAAACATGCCTTTCTAGATGTATAAAATCTAAAGGCATCACTACTACAATACATATCTTTAGTCTCGAGAATTTAGCCTTGGTTTTTTTAAAAATCGAGATCATAAACATACCCTTTAGCTTTGTATATTTAAAAACCGAGGCCACAGACATACCCTATAGCCCTGGTTATTTAAAAATCGAGACTATATATATACCCTATCAATTTTTTACACCATATATCAAATTTTTTATTTTCCCTCTTTTTTTCCTTTTCTTTTTTCCTTCATGATCTCTTTTCTTTTATTTTTCCCAGCTGCATCTCTAGCATGAACAAATATTAATTCCTTCCTTTTCTTTTCTCTCTTCCCAGGCCAACACACACTATTTCTTTTCATGACCCAACTTCGGCTGTCGTTCACCCTCTCTACCATTCTGCATGTGTTGCCGTCAACAGTGAAGTAATATTGACATCCAAAAATACAATGGAGATCATCAAGCTACTAACCCTAAAGAAGCCCGTGCGCTCTCTCCTTCGAATTTGTTACGAGCTGCTGTTAGGGAAGTCGTAAAGAACAAATTTTCAAGAGAGTCTGAAGGTATAGTTTGGAAACATAGATCAATCATTGCGTTAAGGATCATATGATTTCATTAGGTTTATAGGATAAAATTTGGAGAAAAGAGCGAGAGGAGTTTTGGGTCATAATGCTTTGGTTTAAATTAATTTACAGGAACAGACTCGCTAATTCCTTGCTTCTAGAGCCCAGTCTATTCTCTATGCTTGCTCCATTTCGTAACTACCTTGAAGGTATTTTAATTTCTTTTGGGTATTAGGGTTTCTTTTGGGATGTGCAATTGATGTGAGATTGATGCTCGATTAGATGAGCGATTGATGCATATATCCATTCTTAATTCTTAAAGATTGTTAAGTTAACTTTGAAAATGTTGGCATGCATCTGGATGAAAATGTTGGCATCCTTAAGAATTCTAACGCATTTAGACGTCATTTTTAGCTCTGTATTGTCCTTTTCATTATTTGTTTAAGTTCTAGATTATGTTGTTACAGCTATTGACGGTCTTATAGAAGCTCATCTAGAGATAAATGAGAGGTCTTGAATCAAATTTCTGGTAACATGGCTAATTTTCAGGTGAAAAACTTGCATAAAGGAAAAGCCATTTTCTGCCTAACTGATTTATATAAGTATAGTTTATGAGGGTTTGGAAGGTTTTATATTTTCATTCTGAAATATAATTAACATTTCATAAAGTATAATGCTTCCTACTTCAAGTTAGTTGAGATACTTGGTTCATTTTACTTTTTATTCCATATTGAAATGTGGTTTGCATTTTTAAGTTACTGATTATTTTAGTGATTTTTTTCTTTTGAAGATGGTAAGAAACAATCCTATTTGGCTTAGTTTGTAGATACTGTGTTGTCACATTTGTCCTCATTTTATTGCTTATAAGTGCTGGGACAATCTTTCCAACTTATATCGAGAAATTAGACCTTGTGGATGCATTTTATTGTGTTTGTGCTACAATTACAACTCTTGGTTAGAGGAATAAGAGCTTCTCAACTAAAGAAAGGCATGTGCTTTCAATTTTTTGGATATTGATCAGCTTGATCTGTTTGGCTCAGTTTCTCCTTTACATTACTGAGCTTAACACTGAGCCATGACAAAAAAATATTATGAGAATGTTTTGTTGTTATTTATTTATTTTTTATTTATAAATTCTTAATATATATTGGCAAATATCATATTTTTTATGTAAAAGCTGAATTTGAAGAGCTCGTGGGAAAGACCATGAGCGAGTTAGTGACAACAACAAATGAAGGTCCAATTGGTGGTAAAATATTTGCAAGAAAGGAGCCCTATCTCATCTTCTTTGTTTTATAAAAACTCTAATTTGAACCATTCAACCCAAAAATTCAATTTGTTGTCACAACTAAGCATAAATAAGTGAGTCCTTGTAAAATTTTCTTGTTACCACTATATATTATTTTCGGCTCTAACTTCTTGCAAAATTCATGCATTTTGATATTTTATGTAACCTCATAGCCATCAACAGATACTACTATGATGTCTCACCACAATTGTTTTTGGAAACAAACATCTGTGTCATAGAGAAACACATGCATCTCCATATGCAGCTTAATAATACACAAATTTTTATTTAGCCAACTTATTTCCTAAATGTAGTTTCACTCTGGTGGTGGGGCTAGGGTTGGTGCTGGTGCGTTGCGTTGCGTTGGTATTGGTGCTAGTGTTGGTGCCCTGCCTTGGTGTTTGATAACTCTATAAAAATAGAGTCATTAGCACACTTTTTTACTTACTATTTACATGTTTTATTTAATAAATAGTATTTTCATGGCTAAAAATATTAAAATATAATTTTTTTACTGAAAATAGGTAAAAATATAATTTTTGAATTTTTTTGAGATTTTTATGGATTTTTTTATGAATTTTTAATGCAGGACCAATCAGAAGCTAACACGTGACATACCATGCAAGCAGAAGAGTTGACTGGGCAAGCCACGTGAACACCACGCAAGCACGAATAACGAATCACGTTGCGCCGCGTGTGAGGAAGATGAAACACGCAACACCTGTTAGCACGTCGTTTAATCCAAGTTCAGAAATTGGTCAACGTGCGAATCATGTTGCACCACGTGTTGCTGACTCGGCGAACGTTGACTCTGACTAGTCTCCCTTGCCACACGTCGCTCCCTGATTCGCCCAATGAATTTCTGATGCCACATGTCGTATTGTGATTAGCTGAAACTGTTAGTTTTGCTTGTTTTGATCGTAGCCTTTGATTTGAAGCTGATTGGATGGTCCAAATCACACCTAAGCTTTATTTACGCCCCTAATCACTCCATAAACCCTAATTTGCCTCCATTAACATAATTTTGGTCAGTTTTTAGAGCTAAAAAGAGAGAAAAATATAGAAAAATTCAAGAAATGATACAATTTTGGTGGAGATTCAAAAGATTGATTGTATTTATTTTTATACTCTTTTCTTTATTAATTTTATGTATTTCTTTATGAAAAATATAAGCTTTATGAACACAATTATGTGTAATTAATTTATTAATCTAGGGATCTTATGAATCCAATTTTCACCATATGATGATCTAATATTTTTTCTCAATTATAATATTAATTTAATTATATTATTTAATCTGATTTTTATGTTATTAATTGTTTAGCCAACAATTTATCTATAGAGATAATTAAATAAATTTAAGAAAATTATTTAATTGTTTGTCTTGATTAAATAACATGCATAGTTTCTAGGCAGAGATGTATGATTCTTATGTATGTGATCCATAATTGATAAACTTAATGAGTAGTATGCAATTTAATTGGCATGAGAGTGTGATTAATTAATTACTATATGGTGTGTAGTTTACTTGAGAGAGAAATACATGCTAGGTTAGAATCAATTGATCATGTAATAAAATTGATATTATATTGGGGGGATTTTAGTGATTCACATGTTTAGAAAATTAAGAGATTAAGTATTCCTAGATATTTTCTCATATATCTTTTTAGTCACAAAATCTAATTTAATTAATTATTTCTATTTACTTTTAGTTATTTTAATTTTGCTTTCTTAAGATATAAAAACACAAAAAATTGATTTTTATTATTTTTAGTTTTAAAAATTAGCTTCTAAAAAAATAATCTCTGTGAGAACAATCTTTATTTATCATTATATTACTTGTTACGATACGTATACTTGCATATTTATCATTTTATTAACTAGTGGATAATTTTTTATCTACATCACACGAAGAAAGAGTGCTTTTTATTTAGCTATCAAGGTAAGAAGTTAAGCTTTAAATTACTTCCAAACTGTGATAGTTTTGTTGACAATTTTCTTGTTACAAATTGTGATATTTTCTTGTTGAAACTGTGATATTATATTTGCTGAAACTGTGATACTTTATTTGATGAAACTATTATGATTTTCATGTTGAAGCTGGGATAATGTTTTGGCCAAAATTATGACAGTTTTCAAGTAAAAATATGATAAAAATGATGGTTTTTTTGGGTTTGGAACTGAAATTGTTTCTGTTAAAAAAACTATGATAACAAACTATGATCATTTTTATGCTAAATTTAATTTTGGTGTAACCTATCATAATTTGTAGGCATATCCAATTACATAATTGCCACTTGATGTTGGTGTGTTGTGCTGGTCCTACTGGTGGTGGTCTATCTTCTTTGCACTAATCTTTGAGTGTTCTTATGCGGCATTGGCTCACAGTGTTGGTCTTATTTGCTAGTGTTGGTACGCTGCATTGCGCTAGTGTTGTTACGTTGCGTTGGTGCTGGTGATATGCACTGCGCTGTTATTGCTGGTTGATTTGAAGTACACTTATAAATGCTTGTAATTAATAGTAAAAAGTCAGTTTGTAATAGTAAGTTTTTTTATGTTTTTGTGTATAATAAATTCTCAAATGTAATTATACTTTTAATTTTAATATAATATGATTTTTAATATTATAATTAATAAATTTATTGTAATTTATATTGATTTTTAATATATTATAATTACTAATTATATTTTTTTATTTATGCATACCTTATGGCCTTGATTTTTCAATAACCGAGGCTATAAATATACCCTATGGTCTCGGTTATTGAAAACCCGAGGCCATAAACATGTCCTATGGTCTCGGTCTTTCAATAATTGAGGTCATATGTATGTCTATGGCCTCGATTAAAAAAAGAAGGCCATAGGTAACAATCTATGGTCTCTCTCACTTAGGCCTCGGCTCTTATAATCGTAGTAATAGGCCTATGGTTACTGTTCTTATAACCGTGGCCATAGGCCTATGGTCGCGGTTAAAAACCGAGACCATATGTATGTTTTTTAGTAGTGCATGTTGTAGCATATCATTGTTCATGCAACTCATGAGCTAACAATCGAGCATCTGGTCTTATTTCCTCTTGTTCTTGTAATTGGGATTAAGTACGCATTGAAGAACTCTTTTGGTTCTTCTTTAAGAACATAATTCTCCAGCTCAAGACTTCAAAGAATCTTATGAATCTAGTGTTTCTAGATTGTAAAATTGTGATTATTAAGCTTGACTATTACTACTATTTTATGAAAAGAAAAAAAATTTGAGTAATTTGTTAAAGCCATCATTGGAGGTACAACAATATGTGTTGTATCAAGAGTTTATGTAGAATCTTCCATGACCAAGATCAATGAAGAATAAAGCTCACTAAGCTAAGAAATCTTTGATATCACGTGTGAGCGCAAAAACTAAAACTAGTGCAGGAAGAAGTTGTTAAGAAGAAGAGGAGAAAAAAGAGAGAAAATGATCATTTGATTGCTATTCATTATCTCCATTTCAAAATTATACAATTCACGTTAAGTGTTTTTTTACACGTAAATGAGATACTACACTAAGCAAAATATACTTACATATACTCGAATATTACAAGAATTGATAACTAAGAAAATGCTAACAAACTAACCAAATACTAGCAAACTATAACAAACTATTTGACAAAAGCAACATTATAGCACCAATACTTCTCAACCTTGGGGAGAGCTCACGCGTGGTTAGAGTAGAGTGATCATCATGAGAGTCATTGTGGCTTGAATCACATTGTGGCAAGTGAATTGATCTTGCACCATTGCTAACACCCTTGGTACATATGTTAGTTTGATTTGGGTGACAAATTGGAAGTACAATATCACCAACTAATATCACTAATATTACTAACCAATTATGAACTTATAAAAATACTCGCTTGAAATTCATTCCGTGAAGTATTGTCTAAATTAGGATCCAATATATAAATATAGGAATCAAAATTATTAATTATTGGTTCGGAGCTATAATATTATTTGAAGAATCCAGAGCTTATATAATTTGAGAAAATGATTTCACAAATCATATATTTATTTTAAAAATAAGATTTAAGTTTTGTATTTTTTTAACAATTTATTTTTATTATTATTAAAAAGTAATTGTATAGGAAAAATAATAATTTTTTATGTTTTCTTCAATTATATAAGATATAACTTATATATACAAAGATAATAATCTAGCTACTAAGATTAGGTATTCTAGTACTTCAAAGTGAGAGAACTCTTGTTCATGAATGTTTCTAGCTCTTTCTTAATTGTTGTGTTTCGTCATTATTTATTGAAATTATTATTAATCGTGATGTTTCAACACTTATTTACTAAAATTATCATTAAAATATCACTCAAAATTAATTATACATGTAATCTATTTAATATATAAGTTGGATTTAGAAATCCAATAAAAATTTAAATATATTAATAAAACAAAAACTCTTATCACACATGAAAAGGAAAATATCTAGCATATAATATGATATTTTATCAAGTTCATCACTTTTTTTTAATGAAAATGAAAAAATATTTGAATTACACCATGTCTCTATACTCTTATTATATGTAAGATTTTTTTTTTAAAAGAGGTATATATAATTTTAGAAGAATTTTTCTTATATTGTTTTTTAATTATTTTAAGAATAATTAAGGTATTTCATGAAACAATCATTATACTTGTGTATTTGGAAACTCGGGCTATTTAGCATTTGTTATTGCCAACAACTTATCGGCAAAAAGAGTAAATAGAAGCTGTATGTAATTATTAATACAAGACATCCAACCTTACGGCTAATTTCGGAAAACTTAATTTGCATTCCCTTAGAAGCTTTATATTAATTCACGTGAATTCGTTGTTCATAAGAAAAAGACATTATCTTAATTGATAACCAACTGTAAATATTTTTAAGAAATTATATCCCCTTTAAATAAATATAATTAAATATTTCTTTAATCTTAAATTTTAAAAATCATTCATTAATTTAAATTTTTATATTTATCAACATCTATATATATTTTTAAAATTTCATCCAAAAATTAATTTATCATTTATTTAAATTATTTATGATAATATATATATATATATATATATATAGACGAGACTTTCACACGTTATAACAAAAACCAACCATGATCACTAAATCAATTTTTCTTAGAAATAAAAAGTTGGAAAACAAGAAATAGAAAAGAAAGAAATCACAAGAAGCACTTTTCAACTTCTTCTTTTTCCCCCCATCGTCAGCCACAAACGGCTAGGTTTGGTATTGCATATGTGGTTTGATATTTTTATCTCATGCATGTATATCTAATAAATGTTAGGACCAACCATATATTAATTGTAGACTCATGTGTGCGACGTGGTTTAATATATATGGCCAAATTAGTCGCTGTCTCTAATTGCGATCTTCTTTATATGTGCTCCTTATATTCCATACCCTCATTTTCTGTTAATTTAGTGCTTTACCAGCTTGCTTTATCCACTTGTCCATATCATTTTTTTTAAATAAAGAAATTATCTAATAAATATAAAACTATTTCACAACCCATATTTTTTTTATTGCTAAATAAGTTTAATATTATTTATAATATAAAAACGAGTACATATACATTGATTCATTTCTAATTATATTACAAAAGATATATAAAAGAAAGTTGTTTAAAATTAAAATATCATTCTATTATTTGTACGTGGGTTACCCATTTGACCGATTCATCAACAGATGTGTTACAGTATTTTGGAATCCATGACAATTGAGATACACATGAAATTCTTTAAGATATATATGAGTAATTTCATACAGGAATTGTGTTGCTTGTCAAGAAATATAAGTAATCCCTTGAGTAATATAATTCATGATGACGTTTAAGCAATCTTTTCAATAATAACAATTTTAATGCCCATTGCATTTGGAAGCCCAAATGCTAGAGATATAGCTCTTGCTTTTGTTTATGCTTCTTCAACTAAATTAACTTGTAAAAAATTTCCCCAAGTTAGCTCTAATGAAATCCTCTTTATAATTGTTATATTTGGTCCAAAACATCTTGAGCCCAAAACCCATCTTCCCATATTAAAACCCTTGCCTTCAACTAATATATATTTTTGTTCTTTGTTGCGTGAATTAGAGAGACTGTAGAATAGAACAGCCGCAGAAAAGAAAAGAAACAGAGAGCAGAAGAACAGAGGAAATATATTTATTTCATGACTAGTTTTTCTTCTTGAATTCTTGACCAGCCATATCATTTCCTTCAATCCCTAAAAGACAAGTTGTCCATTATTGTTTCCACTAGTGGAGTTTCTCCCATTTGTACGGTAATATTTGATTTAATAGCAAGTTTGTTAATTTATCTTGCTATATATATTACCAGTAAATTAGAGGGAAATTTTGTGGGTTGATTTTGGATTTTTGGTATAATTTGTGAAGCTCTCTGGAAATTAGTGTTTGTATCTGCATTTAATTATTAGTGGAATTTTCCTCGGTGTGCCGTCGTCAGTGGAGTAGACTTTTCACATTGAAAAGTTGAACCACTTAAATCATTGTGTACCATTTAATTTCTTATTGCTTATTACTTTTGCCGTTACTCATTATTATTAATTTGTGCAACCAAAATTGGACCCGATCTTCGCTTCCGCAAGTGCCAATCGTACAACAATTGGTATCAGAGCTATTGGGTTATTCTGTTATTTATTGGAACTGATCAAGTTTGCTCTTTTTTTTTATTTATTTTGAGCTTCTGGTTATCTGATTGGTTTCATATTTTCTGGGTTGTGCTTCTGTTTATTTAATATTGGGTTTTCTGTCATGGCGGAAAAATATGAAATTGAGAAATTCAATGGTAGAAATGATTTCAGTTTATGGCGTATGAAGATGCGGGCCGTATTAGTTAAAGAAGGGCTCGTTAAGACACTTGAAGGCAAGGATAAATTGCCAGAAAAATTGACTGATGAAGAAAAAGATGCATTAATGGAAAATGCTCTCAGTTCAATTCAGTTATCCTTGTCTGATGAGGTATTACGCGAAGTTGGTGATGAGGAATCTCCTGCTGGGTTATGGCTTAAATTGGAGAATTTGTATATGACCAAGTCTTTGACCAGTCGATTATATTTGAAGCAGCGTTTGTATACATTCAGAATGTCAGAAGGTACACCTTTGCACGATCATCTTGATGAATTTACTAAAATTATTCGTGATTTGAAAAATGGTGGTGTTAAGATTGATGATGAGGATCAGGCCTTAGTTCTATTATGTTCTTTACCTCATTCATTTGAACATTTTGTTGATACCATGCTATATGGGCGAGACACTATTTCTTTGGAAGATGTCAAAGCAGCTTTGAATTCCAGAGAGTTGAAGAAAAAGGTGTCTACAAGCAACAATGATAATAGCAGTGGTTTATTTGTCAGAGGTAGAAATCAAGAAAAAGGCACAAGCAGTAATAGAGGCAAGTCTAGATCCAAATCTAGAAAAAGAAAAGATAAATGCAATTATTGCCGTCAGGAAGGGCACTGGAAAGTAAATTGTCCGAAACTCAAAGGTAAAGGAAAATCTGCCACAACGTCTTCTAGTACTAATGATGTTGCTGGTGTTGCAGATAGTTCTGGTTCTGATGGTGAAAATGTTCTATCAGTATCTATTGGTTCTCATGGAGATGTTTGGATTCTTGATTCGGGTTGCACTTACCATATGTGCCCCAGTAGAGATTGGTTTGCGTCTTATCAGTCTATTGATGGGGGTGTTGTCTTGATGGGAAACAATATGTCCTGCAAGGTTGTTGGCATTGGTACTGTCCGAATTAAGATGCATGATGGTATTGTTAGGACTTTAAAAGATGTTCGCCATGTTCCAGATTTGAAAAAGAATTTGATATCTTTGGGTACTCTTGATTCACAAGGCTACAAGTATGTAGCTGAAGGTGGAGTTTTAAAAGTTAGTAAGGGTGCTCTCATTGTTATTAAAGGGCAATTGTTGCATGGTCTCTATATGCTTCAGGGTAGCACTGTTATTGGCAGTGTATCAGTTTCATCCTCGTCCGATCAGGATTCAGACACTACTCGATTATGGCATATGCAGCTTGGGCATATGAGTGAGGCAGGGATGTCTATTTTGAGCAAACGGGATTTGCTTTGTGGTCGAACCGGGAAGCTTGATTTACGTGAGCATTGTGTTTATGGAAAGCATCGCAGGTCAAATTCGATGTGACCATCCATAAAACGAAAGGTACTGTTGATTATATTCATTCAGATCTTTGGGGTCCTTCTCGTGTTGTGTCTAAGGGTGGTGCTCGGTATATGTTGACTTTTATTGATGACTTCTCTCGTCATGTTTGGGTGTATTTTCTGAAGAACAAAAATGATGCGTTCTCAAAATTTGTTAAATTCAAGGCTTGTATAGAAAATCAAACAAGCAAGAAAATCAAGCATTTGAGAACTGATAATGGTTTGGAATTTTGTGATAGTCAGTTTAATGAGTTCTGTGAAAGAAATGGCATAGTGAGACACTGCACTGTGCGTCATACACCACAGCAAAATGGAGTAGCAGAACGTATGAATAGGACTTTCTTAGAAAGAGCTCGAAGTATGCTCTTTCAAGCTGACTTAGATAAATCCTTTTGGGCTGAAGCTTGTAACCATGCCTGCTATTTGGTGAATCGGTCTCCATCAACTGCAATTGAGTTGAAGACTCCATTTGAGGTATTCTTTGGTACTCCTGCTAATTATTCTGATTTGAAAATTTTTGGTTGTCCTGCTTATGCTCATGTTAATGATGGTAAACTTGAGCCCAGGGCATTGAAATGCATATTTTTGGGGTATCCTTCTGGGGTGAAGGGTTATAGATTATGGTGTGTTGAACCCAAGTCACCTAAATTTTTGATTAGCAGAGATGTTAAGTTTGATGAGTTTTCCATGTTGCAAAAGAAAAAAGAGTCTATTGTTACAGATAAAGACCACGGTGTTAGTGAGCAGGTGGAGCTTGAGAGTGGAGCTCCTAGTCAAGTGCAAGAGGGCACTTCAGATCAGCCATCTGTGGATGACATAGATGATTCTGCTCATGATGTAGCAGAAGAGCAACATGAGCAACCATATAGTATTGCTAAGGGTAAAGGAATAAGAGAGATTCGACGCCCTCAGAGGTACGCAGATGCAGACTTAGTTTCTTTTGCATTGTCTGTGGCAGAGTCTATTGAGGTGTATGAACCTTCTAGTTATCATGAAGCTGTCACTTGTGATGAGTCTGTTCAGTGGTTGGTTGCTATGAATGAAGAGATTGAATCACTTCATAAGAATCATACTTGGGAATTGGTGAAACCGCCTAAGGGCCAGAAGATTGTTGGAAACAAATGGGTCTTCAAGAAAAAGGAAGGTATACCTGAGGTTGAAGCAGCTAGGTTCAAGGCACGCGTTGTTGCAAAGGGCTATTGTCAGAAGAAAGGTATTGACTTCAATGAAGTATTTTCACCTGTTGTGAAACATAGCTCTATTCGTGTGTTGCTTGCTATGGTTGCATTGTTTGACATGGAATTAGAACAACTTGATGTCAAGACAGCCTTCTTACATGGTGAGCTTGAAGAACAAATATATATGCATCAACCAGAGGGGTTTGTTGTTCCAGGTAAGGAAGATCATGTTTGTTTATTGAAAAAGTCTTTATATGGGCTGAAACAATCTCCAAGGCAGTGGTATAAGCGGTTTGATTCTTTTATGATTGATCATGGTTACTCTAGGAGTGATTATGATAGTTGTGTTTATCATAAAAGATTTCATGATGGTTCATCCATTTATTTGTTGCTTTATGTTGATGACATGCTTATTGCTTCTAAGAATAAGTTTGAGATTCAGAAATTAAAGTCTCAGCTTAATGGTGAGTTTGAAATGAAAGATTTGGGTGCAGCGAAGAAAATTTTGGGCATGGAAATTTACAGGGATAGACAAGCGAGCAAGCTTTATTTGACTCAGAAAAGTTATATTGAAAAAGTTCTTGAACGTTTTGGCATGAAAGATTCTAAACCTGTGAGTACGCCTTTAGCTGCGCATTTCAGGCTTTCTTTGGATTTGTCACCACAGTCAGAAGAAGAAGAACGGTACATGTCTCAGGTTCCATATGCTAGTGCCGTTGGCAGTTTGATGTACGCTATGGTTTGTACTCGTCCAGACATTTCACATGTAGTTAGTGTTGTCAGCAGATATATGGGTAATCCTGGTAAGGGTCATTGGCAAGCAGTGAAATGGATACTTCGGTATTTGAGAGGTACATCTAATTTTGGTTTGGTATATGATGGGAGTTCTAATACTGGTTGCAGTGTTATTGGTTATGTGGACTCTGATTATGCTGGTGATTTGGATAGAAGAAGATCTCTGACAGGTTATGTCTTCACTCTTTCTCATTGTGCCATTAGTTGGAAGGCTACTTTACAGTCTACAGTTGCTTTGTCTACGACAGAGGCGGAATATATGGCAGCAGCAGAAGCAGTGAAAGAAGTCATTTGGCTTAGAGGTTTGGTTTGTGATTTGGGTTTACAACAGGATACTTCTATTGTATTTTGTGATAGTGAGAGTGCTATACACTTGACCAAGAATACTATGTATCATGAAATAACCAAACACATTGATGTCAGATATCACTTCGTTCGTGACATTGTTTCTCAGGGTGCTATTGTTGTCAATAAGATAGTCACTATAGAGAATCCAGCTGATATGTTAACCAAACCAGTTCTATTTAACAAGTTCAAGCATTGTTTGGACTTGATTGGTATTTGCAGAAGATGATCACCCTTCGGGGTTTTGGACGACGGTTATTTGGTAATCCAAGGAATTTCATTTGAAGAATTTGTTTTCTGTTTTGAGCCAAGGTGGAGATTTGTTATATTTGGCCCAAAACAAATTGAGCCCAAAGCCCATCTGCCCATATTAAAACCCTTGCCTTCAACTAATATATATTTTGTTCTTTGCTGCGTGAATCAGAGATACTGCAGAATAGAACAGCCGCAGAAAAGAAAAGAAACAGAGAGCAGAAGAGCAGAGGAAATATATTTATTTCATCACCAGTTTTTCTTCTTGAATTCTTGACCAGCCATATCATTTCCTTCAATCCCTAAAAGACAAGCTGTCCATTATTGTTTCCACTAGTGGAGTTTCTCCCATTTGTACGGTAATATTTGATTTAATAGCAAGTTTGTTAATTTATCTTGCTATATATATTACCAGTAAATTAGAGGGAAATTTTGTGGGTTGATTTTGGATTTTTGGTATAATTTGTGAAGCTCTCTGGAAATTAGTGTTTGTATCTCCATTTGATTATTAGTGGAATTTTCCTCGGTGTGCCGTCGTCAGTGGAGTAGACTTTTCACATTGAAAAGTTGAACCACTTAAATCATTGTGTACCATTTAATTTCTTACTGCTTATTACTTTTGCCGTTACTCATTATTATTAATTTGTGCAACCAAAATTGGACCCGATCTTCGCTTCCGCAAGGGCCAATCGTACAACAATAATTTCTAGCTTTAACTCCAATTGCAACTTTACCTTAAATGATAAGATGCATTAATATTAAATTTGATAAAATTAATAAAGAATTGTATCCAATGAGTCATTTTTTTTCTAAGCAGGATATTATTGTTTGGATTATCATCTTCATTTGTTAAAAAATTCTTATGAAATTTCTTCATCTATTTTGAGATTTTTTAAAAATCTGAAGTTATTTTTTGAAACAGTAAATCATTCTTCATCTTCTATATTGCAACCGTTGTTAGTACTACTAATAATGTGAACTCCTTTTTATGTTATTTATCTCTTATCAAAGCATATGTTTGTTTCTGTTAAGTCTCACATTGGTTAAGAGTAAAACATTGACACTGTTTATAAATCTAGGCAACCTTTTAACTCGCAAGCTGGTTTTTGGGTTTAGAGTTAGACCTGAATTTTTAAGTGTTTCATTACAAATTTAAGATATGCATAAAAATTATCTTATATAAATCTTGTTAAATTAATCCCATTATTCAATGTAAACCATAGTATGAAAAAAAAAGTGTATTGTTGCATTAAGTGATCCATTGTCTTATTGTTGTGATTACAAAGCTCACATTTATCATCCTGATTGCTTTCTTGATTTTATTTTCGACAAGCAAAGCAATATTTGTTGCAATCTTTCAAAGAAATATCTTATGTCACTAGTGTATTTTAGCTTTTCAAATTACATTCCACAAGGGATCAACATCTTCTCCAACTCTACCAATAATATGTAAAATATATGCTAATTAATTTAATTGAGAAAAAAACCTGACTTGAATTCGTTGATAGTTCGAATAGATTCGTAGACCGGATCGACTGATTCATTTTAAATTTAAAGCAGTTCTATATGGACCTTTACCGGTATCTGAACAATTTTGCCTGTTGCTTTTACAAAACTTCCCTCTTGTATCATCAAACCGTCACCCATTAATACCACACTGACATTATTTGATTCAAAATTCAGAGCAATGCCTATCGTACTCTCTTCAAATTCTACTAATTCATCTGTCATTACTTCATTAAGACCATAAATACGAGCAATGCCATCGCCTACTCCTAATCATTTTATCAACTAAATTTGAATTTGGATATCAGAGTCTACTAATCTTAGCCAAATTCTAGACTAATTTACTTAGGAGTGTTACATTTAAATTTTTGAAGGACTTAATCTTAAACCTCCCAAGTTTTTAAGTTTGCCCACATGCATCTTACCATTTTTTAAGAGCTAAATAATTTTCCTTCTATATGTTTGCTGTCTACTAAAATTTCTTAACCAACGAGTCTTTTTTTACAAATAGACATTGATAACATGAAGGAATTCATTGTATAAGAAAAAATAGTTTGAATCTCTAAGTTGATAAGAGTAGCTTTACTAGCACTAGATAAAATATTTATTAACTTATATGCTCGAGTTATGCATGTCAAGAGTTGGAAAACTATATGCAAGCCTAAGGGAATGAGAGGAGCTGGATTTAGAATATTTCATGAGATGAACCTAGCCTTATTAACTAAGCTGGGATGGGAATAAAATGTGGGTTAAAATTATGACTCAAAAGTATTGCAGAGATAGTGGATTTATGAATGTGAGGGTTAAACTTACAATTTCTATCTATGGAAGTGTATTTGTGAAACTAGGAATGTGTTAAGCAAGGGTCTATGCATTCAAGTTGGATGTGAGAACTTCTCAGCTACAAAATATCCATGGATACCAGAAGCGCAATCATTCCTACCTCAAGACTAACTAGGAAAATAACGAGAGGTATATATAGAGCAAATCTTAAGGATCTTATTGATGATAATTGATGGAATTTGTTGTTACTGGATCATCTATTTGATGGGAATATTGTCTCTTTCATCAGTAAACTAGGTAGTTCTAATGAAGGGATTCAAGATAAGTTCATCCGGATTCCTAATAATATAGGTAATTTCTCAGTTAAATTGACTTATAACCTGTTGGTGAAAGAAGTGAATGATATTAGTCAGATGCACTTTTGGAAATGAATTTGGTCAGCAAAGATTCATGAAAGACAGAAGGTGTTCTTATGGAATATTGCTTCAAATGCAATAGCTATTAAACAAAACCTAAGAAGGTTTATTCCAAATTTGGATGAAATGTGCTTCTTTGTAGACAAGAAGAAGAAACGGTAGTACATATTTTATAAGATGTGGATTTTGGCATATATTGTGGTTATCTTGGAAGGGGGCATAAGGATACAAAATTTCAACAGATTGGACATTATCTCATTTCTAGACCTATGTCGTAATCGCCCAAATGCTCTTATTATGGTTGATAAAAAGGTAACCCTTGGCATCACATTGACCTTGATGGTTGTTTGGAGATTAAGAAACGATAATATTTTTAAAAATGAAGAGCCGAATTTTCATAAGTCTGCTTTGTTTCTGAGAACTAATTTTCTTGAATACTCTAAATTAATTATTCAATAAGATTGATCAAGATAGTTCTCTAACCCACCAGAACCAGTTAATAAATCATTATTAACGGTATATTAATTGTGTACAACTAATATACTTTATCAACTGTATATTAGTTGTATGCAACTAATATACTTTTCTTAAAAACACTTTTCATAAAAAAACAGATTCTTATTTTCATGTATTTATACTTGTATTATCATTCATTGTAATTAAGATTAATAAATACATTTTCAGTATATTTAATTTGGTATCAGATCAGGAAAGAAAAGAAAAAAAATTTCTTTTTATCGATTTCTGAGTTTCTGAGCAGCGCCGCCTATACAGGAGCACCGCCGTCAATGTCAGTGCCATTAATCTTCTCACACTGATCGATACTGCTGTCGACGCGACATCCGGCCGCGTTGTTACGTGTCCGTCTACCATACTTGCCTGGCTCGTGGCGGCTAACCTGTGTCGTCTAACTCGGCGACCCACCCTGTGTCGTCCAACTCGCGGTAACAGCTCTAACCTCAGGTCCGTCTAACTGCGCATAGTAGCTCCAGCCCTGCGCCGTCCAGCTCACGCAACAACTCCAGCCCTGCACCATCCAGCTCGCGCATCAGCTCTAGCCCTACGCCATCCAACTCGCGTAGCAGCTCCAACCCTGTGATATCCAGCTTGCACAGCAGCTCCAACCTTGCGTCGTCCAGCTCGCGCAGTAGCTCCATCCCTACGCCATCCAACTCACGCAGCAGCTCCAACCCTGCGTTGTCCAGCTCGCGCAGCAACTTCTTCTCTACGCCGTCCAACTCCTGCACTACTCTGTGTTATTTTGTTCGTCCGCAGTGCTCTCATTTTCAGTTTTTTAATTTTTTAGCTTTCAGTTCTTTTAGATCTGCCCTAGTCCAAGCCCTACCCATCAACCCAACTCGGCCCAACCAATCAGCCCTAGTCCAAGCCCTACCCATCAGCCCAACCCGGCCCAATCTGTCTTTGTCCAAACTCATCAGCCTAATCCATAGTCCAACCTGGCCCAAAAAAAAACCAAAATCTTTATTCCACTGCATAATATATTTTATTATTATTTCAATAGAAGATTCAAGACAACATCAAGTTTCCAGAATTAATGAAGTTCCAAAATTTGAAGTTTTTGTTAAAAGTTCAAAAATTAGTTCTTTTCGGGGTACTATACTTAATGGTACAAATTTTCGAACATGGAAAAAAATTATGTATGTTTATCTTCGTGGGATGCATAAGATGAGACATGTATCTAGATCAATCAGGGCTCCTAGCCAAGATGATATAGAAGCCTATACTAGGTGGGAAGATGATGATGGCTTTGTAATGTCAATTCTATTTAGAGCCATCACTAATGATATATTACAAATGGAGGATGAATGTGAAACTGCTGAGGCCATATGGAATACCTTAAGCGATCTTTATACAAATGAGTTTGACTTTATTCAAGTTCATGAACTCATGTGCAAAGCTGCTGGCATGCAGCAAAATGGGCAACCAATATCTCTATTTTTTACCAAGTTGAAAAATATATGGGCTGAAATTGACCAAAAACGTCCGTGTAAAATTAAAAATCAAGAAGACTTCTGTGGTACCAGAAGGAGAAGGAGCTTGAACGAGTACATGCCTTTTTAAGAGGCCTTGATACAAAACATAATAGTGCTAAAGGCGAATTGCTTCGAATGTTAGACCCTCTGAGCTTGACTACCGCCTTTACATACATCCGTAAAGACGAATCTCAGCAGGAAAGTCTTCATCAGGCACAAGTTGAGGTATCAAGTCTAGCCATTCAAGCCAAATCAATGGCACCTTTCCTCCAACAGCAAAATTCAATTCCACTTCATCAGTAGGGACCTCCACCAGGCTTTACCAATCGTCATCATTCTCACTGCTCTTATTGCAATGAATAAGGGCATCTTCGTGAGACTTGTTGGAAACTGTATCCACACTTGAAATCAAACTATGGAGCATAACGACAACATCGTCGTTCTAAAGCAATGGTAGCTGCAGTGCAAATTATCCAAGAACCAGACTACCATGGACAGGATCATCCTATGGAATATGGAGGTATCCCTACAGCTTCAATAACTGGTCATGGTAAGATTAGTATGACCTTAAATGTTTCTTACTCTGTTGGGTCTAATACTTGGATTATTGATTCTGGTGCATCTGATCATATGACTTATGATAAATCTTATTTTAATGAGTTATCTTCACCACTAGTGTCTTATGTTACGAATGCTAATGGTGAGGCCTTTCATGTCTTATGAAAGGGGTCAGTTCATATCACTCCATCTTTACAGCTCCATAATGTTTTATATGTACCTGACTTATCTCATCACTTAATATCTGTCCCATAGTTGAATATTGAGTCTAAATGTTCTGTAACCTTTTATCCTATGTATGTGATTTTTCAGGATCTTCTTACCAGGGAAATAATTGGTCGAGGGTATCTAAGGGGGCAGATTGTTCCGTTTGGATCAGAACTAAGGAGGGGAGAAACCAGGAGCACGGGCACACACTACATTGACTTCTAGTTCCGATAAGCTAAGTGAAATTTGGTTATGGCATCGCCGCTTAGGGCATCCGTCTTTTAGTCTTATGAAAAAAACCATGCCCACTTTATTTATTGGTGTTAGTGAGACTGTTTTACATTGTGAGACTTGTGTTTTGGCCAAGAGCCATCGTATTACTTATTCTCCTAGTATTTCTAATAAAAGTACTATTCCTTTTGAATTAATTCATTCTGATGTTTGGGGACCATCTAAAGAGCCCACTATATCGGGTATGAGATATTTTGTTTCGTTTATCGATGATTGTACAAGGTTATCGTGGATTTCTCTTCTTAGAACAAAAGATGAAGTCTTTTCAGTTTTTCAAAATTTGCATACCTTCGTTCAAACACAATACAATGGCATCATTCGGATCATCCGTTATGACAATGGGGGGAATATGTTAATCATGTTTTTCAAGATTTTTTCAAAACACATGGGATTATTCACCAAACTACTTGTCCGCAAACATCGAAACAAAATGGAGTGTCTGAAAGAAAAAATCGTCATTTACTTGATATGGCTCATGCACTCTTATTTAGTGCTTATATGCCAAAATACCTTTGGGGTGATGCTGTACAAGCTTCCGCCCATCTCATTAATCGTCTCCTGTCTAGTGTCCTTAATGGAAAAATCTCATTCCAAATTCTCGCATCTTACGTCTCCTTATCATCATTCCATAATCTTCCTACCCGTGTATGTGGTTGTGTTGCTTTTGTGCATGTTCCTAAAAATAAAAGGTCTAAATTAGATGCATGGGCAATTAAATGTGTGTTTGTTGGTTATGGAAGTTATCAAAAAGGGTATAAGTGTTTCCATCCACCGACCAAAAAGTATTATGTCACTATGAATGTTACCTTCTTTGAGGACATGAGTTATTTTTCCTCACCTGATACTGCTCGTCAGGGGGAGAATACATATTTCGAAGAACTGTATCATGGTGAGGGGGAGGCATTAGAAGAATCACCAGTCATTGCAGAAGCAGATGCTCCAAGTATTCAAGCACCAAATTCGCTTACAGTAAATGAAGTGGAAGACACAACTGTTCCCTCAGGCATTACTCCTACCCCTGATCAACAACTCCCTAGTATTGAAGGTCACTCATATGAGATATGTACACCCACTGATACTAATAGCATTGAGTCTAATGTTGGACAATATGTGTTACCAAAAAGGTCTACTCGAGGTCAACCAGCCAAAAGGTATGAACCAAATATTCATGCAAAATCAAAATATCTAATAGCCAATTACATGTCCACTACAAGATTATCTAAGTTATATGAATCATTTGTGAATCAAATATCTGGTGTATCAGTACCTAACAAAGTGCAGAGATCCAATATGGAGAAAGGCAATGGCTGAAGAGATGAAGGCGTTACAGAAGAACGATACTTGGCAACTGGTGCCACCACCATAAGGAAAAAAGACAGTTAGTTGTCGATGGGTGTTTACTGTAAAACATAATGATGATGGATCTATAAATCGGTATAAAGCTCGTCTTGTAGCAAATGGGTTTACTCAAACATATGGTGTAGACTACGATGAGACTTTTGCTCCTATTTCCAAAATGAACACTATTCGGGTTTTGCTCTCACTTGCCACTAATCTAAACTGGCCACTTCAGTAGTTTGATGTCAAGAATGCGTTTCTTCATGGAGAATTAGTCGAGGAGGTGTACATGAGTCTTCCACCTGGGTATGTAGTTGATTCTCCTGGTAATTTTGTATGCAAATTGAGGAAGTCTTTGTATGGTCTCAAGCAATCCCCTCGAGCCTGGTTTGGAAGGTTTTCACAGTTCATGCAAAAGGTTGGTTACAGACAGAGTAATTCAGACCACACTTTATTTCTCAAACATCAACGGGGGAAGGTAACAGTCCTAATAATTTATGTTGATGATATGATAATCATTGGTGATGATACTGTTGAGATGGATAAATTACAAAGACAACTAACCTCTGAATTCGAGATGAAGGACTTAGGTGAACTAAAGTACTTCTTAGGAATTGAGGTAGCCAGGGGAAGAGAAGGAATATATCTGTGTCAAAGGAAGTACATTATTGATCTGTTAACAGAGACAGGTATGTTGGATTGCAAACCTATTGACACTCCTATTGAGCAAAACCATTGTTTAGTAGAGTATCCAAATCAAATACCAACTGATCGAACTCGCTATCAGAGATTGGTTGGGTGTTTGATGCTGCCTTTAAAGACAATAAGGGTTCTTTAGCAGTTAATGCAAGGGACACTATTGCTAATGTGGTTGAAATTTTGTGCAAATTGCTAATAGTTTACAGTGTAGAAGTTGATGAGGCTAGAGCTATATTCTTAGTTGTTATTTTGGATACATCTATGCAGATTCAATCTGTGTTCATAGGAGGCTGTCAATCTAATATAAATTATATTATGGAAACATTTACAGACAAATTCTCCACTAATTTTTCTTGTCCTTTTCATTCACAATAATAAAATCGCCAAAAGTTAGATCTTCTAAATATCCTCATAACCACCGATATACATTTACTTAAAATACAAAGACTAAATTAAGGAAAAACTATTTTTTAAAAAATATGCACAATAAATTCCTATTTTAATCAAATACTAAATTAAGGGAAAATATTCTCAAAATATATGCACAATAAACTCCAATTTTTGTCATAATAATATTAATATCGTAATATCCCCCTCAAGTTAGAGCATGAAGATCTCTAATGCCCAACTTGCAAAGTAGAAACTCAAATTTTGCTTTCCCCAATGATTTTGTAAAGATGTCTGCTAATTGAACACTAGTGGAAACATATGATGGATAAATCATCCCTTCAGTCACCGCATCTCAAACAAAATAACAATCAACCTCTATATGCTTTGTTCTTTCATGAAAAACTAGATTTTGAGTAATGTACAACGCTAATTGACTATCACAGTATAACTTTATATCTTTCGGATGTTGCACACCTAAGTCACCTAAAAGTTGTGTAAGCCACTTTAACTCACACACTATTACTGCCATTAATATATACTCAGCCACCACAGATGATCTAGACACTGTTTGTTGCTTCTTAGTCTTCCACGACACAAGAGAACAACCAAGTAACACAAACTATCCTGTCAAGGAATGCCGCGTAAGTGGAAAACTAGCCCAATCTAAGTCATACCACCCTTATAGACTTAGGTCACTAATATCACGAAGCAAAATCCCTTGCCCCAGACTCTTCTTCAAATATCTCACGACCTTGAGAGTCATCTCCTAATTATCCTGACGAGGTTGTTGCATAAATTGGGAAAAAATATGAATTGAATATGCTAGATCAGGTCTCGTCACAGACAAGTAAATAAATCTCCCTACAAGTCACCTATAAGGCGCCAGATCCATAAGGAAATGTTGTAGGCTTTGTGCCCAATAAACCCGATTTAGAAATTATCTCAAGCGTGTATTTTCTTTGGCAAAGAAAAATTCCTTCTTGATTACGGGCTACCTCTAGCCCTAAGAAATATTGCAAAACTCCCAAATCCTTCATATGAAAGCACCTGCCAAGATAATCTTTAAAATTTATCAATGCAACCTTATCATTCCCTACAATAATCAAGTCATCAACATAAACTAACACGTGGATCTGAGCTCTTCCCCTACACAACCCAAATAACGAATAATCTGAATAGGATTGCATAAATCCATAATTCTTCAACACTTTTGTCAATTTTGCAAACCAATATCAGGGAGCTTGTTTCAGACCATACAACAACTTTTTCAACCTGCAAACCATGTTAGGATTTGTATTCTTGAAACCCGAAGGAACCTTCATATAAACCTCCTTACTTAAGCCACCATGAATGAAAGCATTATGCACATCCATTTGATGTACATCCCAATTTTTAACAGCAACAATTGCAAGAAAAATATGAACCGTTACAATTTTTTCATAGGGGAAAATGTCTCGTTATAGTCAATTCCTTCCACATGATGATTTCCATAGATCACAAGTATTTCTTTGAGTCACTCTATGGTGCCATCATACTTATACTTAATTTTATATATATCCACTAGCTCCCTAGTGCTTTCTTTTCGGGTGGAAAAGTCTCCATTACCCAAGTCTCATTGTCTTCAAGGGCTCATATCTCTCCATCCCGAGTCTTTCATTGCTTCTTTAAAATGCTTTGGCTCATATCCCATTGTCACTGTTGCAAGAAAATTCCTATATCTTATAGAAAAACGTTCATAATTCACAAAATATGTTATAGGATAGGGCGTACCTGAGGAAGATGAAGTAGCTGATGAATTCTCAGATGGACTTATTTTCCATATAGTATGAGTAACAAAATCACGATATCATGTTGAAGGAGTTTTGGCTCGTTTTCCTCGCCCTAGCTCACCGTCAACTTGCATACTTTGCTCCCCTACATATTCTCTAGCCTCTCATTACACACATCCTCATGTGCGGATTGCTGCACGGGCTGCACCATAATACTAGACCCTCCCTTAATGCACACAACACATTCATTGGTACCCTCATCCTCACTCCATGCCTCATCCTTATTGTTTGCTAGCATAGGAGCCACCACATTCCATGGTTAGTTTGTCACAAAAGGAAATTATTTCTCAAAGAACTTCACATCCTTCGATACAAAGTACTCATGTGTTTCTAAATCATAAAATTTCCAACCTTTCTTCCCAAACGGATAGCCAACAAAGATACACTTACAACTCATACTTGCAAATTTATCAACTTTGTGTCGCTGATTATGAGCATAACAAAGGTAACCAAATACACGAATAGCATCATAAGAAGGCATTTTCCCAAACAACATTTCATATGGCAATTTAGTCTTAAGTAAAGTAGAAGGTGTTCTATTAATCAAGTGACATATTGCCAACACACATTCTCCCCAAAATTTGATTGGTAAGCTCCCTTGAAATCTTAATGTTCTAGCCACATTTAAAATGTGTTGGTGTTTTCTCTCAACCCTCCTATTTTGTTGTGGAGTCCCAACACAAGAAGTCTCAAAAATAATTCCATTATTTTGAAAATAAGCATGCAAACAATTAAATCCGGTCCCATTGTCACTTCTCACACATTTTATCACTTGTTCAAATTGTCGTTCAATCATAGTAACAAAGTTAAGAAACATAGATTCAACTTACATTTTATTGCATAGTAAATATACTCAAACTCTTCTTGAAAAATCATCTACTATTGTAAAAAAAATAGGTAGCTCCACATGAAGAACGAGCCTTGTAAGGTCCCCACAAATCCAAATGAACAAGTTCAAAAATCCTACCAACTTTATTCATACTAATGGGAAAACTAGATCTAGGTTGCTTTGCATGTGCACATATTACAAGCTTTTATTATTATTGTTTCTACAAGAATGACTCACAGTTAGAATCATCTTCAATATTTTCTCCGATGGATGTCTCATTCGTTGATGCCATAACTCGAATGACGAATCACCATCCATTGTTAAGACCTTCACTTGAGGAACACCATAGAAAAAATAAAGTCAATCCAATCTTTCACCCCCTCCAATCACCTTCATCATTGGTTGGTCCTATATAACACAAATATTATTAGTGAATTGTACAACGCAATTTGATTCTTCAATTAATTGAGTCACAGAAATTAAATTGCATGTTAATTGTGGGACATAAAGCACATTGTTAAGCTTCAATCCTCCTAACAACACGACACTCCCCTCTTTGTTTGATTCTGTCGTGTTACCATCCGACAATCCCACTAGGCAGTGTTTCACCTTTCTCATATTTCTCAAAATAAGTCACACGTCACATGGTTCGACGCTCTTATATTGATAATCCAACCAAAGTCACTGTTCGTACCATACAGTTGATCTTTTGTTTTGACTAAGTTAAAAAAATCAAAAAGTTGTTGCAGTTGCGTTGTTGAAGCACTCGCAAGACCTATAGCTTCAGTCGCACTAGCCATGATCTCTCGTGGAGGCTATAGTACTGTACAAAAAAATGTATTTACCTTAAGATCTCTCTAAGCTCTAATACCAAGACAAATTCTCCACTAATTTCTCTTATTCTTTTCATTCATAATAATAAAATATATATATCATAAAATATCGTGAGAGTTGATATTTTAAAAATTCTTCTAATTATCAATATACATTTATCTAAAATAAAAAGATTAAATTAAGGAAAAAATATTTCTTAAAAGATATGTACAATAAATTTTTATTTTAATCAAAGATTAAATTAAGAGAAAATATTTTCAAAATATATACATAATAAACTTTAATTTTAGTCATAATAATATTAATATCCTAATATTTATCCAAACTTCTTTGAAAAGCTAAGCAATATTTAGATGAAGTCTCACTTCTTATTGATTTATTCTCATATTTTCAGCATCTTGGATACCTAAATATTGTAATATTATAGCTCATAATATAGTAAAATGTCGTTTCATGGTCAAAAGGAAGGAAGTTAATTTTTTTGATTCTGATATACCTCTTGAGTTCATGGAACTTATAGCTGTACAAGCTAACTCTAATCAATAAACAAATTAGTAAGTGTTTACCAAAAAAAAAAAAAGAGTTTTGCTATGACACTTCACATTATGAAATTGAGAAGACGAATAGGAATTAATTAATTTCTTTTTTTTTTTGCGTTAAATAATATTATTTTGGAATCAGGACAAAATTGTTATTTTTGAAAGAAATTAATTTAAGAATATACGGTTTACATTTTTGTGTAGAAACTTAGTTATGAAACTTCTTTACTAATATTTATGTGGTAATATAATTTCTTAAATTTGAACATTTCTTATTTTTGGTGTCTCATTATATATATTACTAATATGCACTAAACATGTAAACAAAAGTGATTAAAAGTGTATGCATTATTATATAAAAGTTATCAATTTTAATCACATATTTTATGCGTATTAGTGACACATACATTACAAAACTAAAAGTGAGATAAGTATATTACATTTCTTAATTTTTTATTTTGTGAGTAAAAAAATAAAAGAAAATCATAATTTAGTTCCCATCATTTTATTTTCAAGATATATTTTTATTTTTATTTATACTTTTTAGCAACAAATTATGTTTTCAAAAGCCCAATCAACACTTATTAACGTGGGTTCAGTAATGACAAAGATGTCATTTACATCTGAGAGTAAAATGGATAAAAAATAGGGAATAAATAATTTGAAGATATTTTAAACAATAAGAAAAATATTAACTTATCAATAATATCCATTTATTGATCGTTAAACTCTAAATTCTAAATTCTAAATTCTTAACCCTAAACCCTTAATCATAGACTCTAAACACTAAACTCTAATTCTTAAATCATAAACCTTAAATCTTAAATCTTAAATTATATATCTTAAATCTTAAATCATAAACTCCAAACCTTAAACTCTAAATCATAAACTAATTAGATTTAGAGTTATTTTAGTTTTTCTAATATATACATATATTTTAAACTATGTATTTTAATTATTAAATATGTTATTTGTATACATAATTTTTACTTATCAAACATACTATTTTTTGTCCCTTTTTGCTTATTAAACATACTACTTTTGTCCATTTTTACTTATTAAATATGCTATTTTTATCATTTTTATTATTATGTATAAATACCAATTATATTGGATCTTTTATTATATTATTGTTGATCCTAAAGTTTGTCCCTTTTGTATGTTTCTAGATGGGTCATTTTGACCCATGTTTTTTTATTAACTATATGAACTAATAGTATTTATTCTTTTCGTATAAATTTAGACAACATGTTTATGAATTGTTACGGGTTGATGTGAAGAAACAAGATGAAGATCAAGCAATGATTTTGGTGTCTTCATTGCTTGAGTCATATGGCTCATTGATGTCTTCATTGGCTAAAGGAAAAATAAGTTGACAATTGATGAGGTGATAACAACTCTCTTAGAAACTAATAATAAGAATCAATTAGCTAGTTTTGCTTGAGGAGATCATCTTTCTACGAAGGGTAAATCAAGAGCAAGCTTAAATATTGGAATAAGTAGATCAATGATAAGATATCTAAGTAGAGATGAAATTTGGTTCAAGTCTCATTAAAGATATGATATTGACTATTTTAATATCACAAGAATGTGCACATTAAAAGATATTGTAAAGAAAGATTAAAGGCCTTAAGAGACCTTGACGAGAAGAAAAAATAAGATACTAAAGGGAAAAGGTGTCTAGATATTGTAATATTAAGTGTGATGTAATTTGTGTGACTACTAGCGATCATGGTTCTCTAGATGATTTAATTTTTGATTCATTTTGTTTGTTTCATTTGTGTGTAAACAAAGAGTTGTTTGATATATACAAGTCTTGTGAAGCTAGTGGTTGTGTTGGCTAATGATTCAAAGAACAAGGTTGTTGGTATGTGTATCATGATGGTGAAAATGTTTGATGAAATTTCCTGAATATTAGGTGATGTGAAACACGTAGTCAGCTTAAGGAGGAAATTGGTTTCTTTGATAAGATTGGAGACATTGGGTTATGGTTTTTTTTTTTTTGGCAATAAACATGTTTATGGAAGTTGTTAAGATTCCTTAGTTATTATGAAAGGTAAAATGATAAATACTTTATATAACTTGATTGAGGATCTTCTTCGAGGTGAGCATTAGTCACTATTAATAGTAAGATGAATATTCGGGAAAAATTAAACATGAAATATTATATTAGTGATGATAATTGAAGGAAATGAAAACACATTAATTTCAATAAAGTGATTATTTTTTTGTGATAAAAACATGGTATTAAAAGGATGCTCACACAAAGTGGAACATGCTTAAATAAAATTATTTTTGGTTAAGTATTTAGTAACGGATGCAATCTACCTGTGAATATAGTGCATTGAGAATATTTATGGACATGTTCTAATTGATACTTTATTTTGGTATTTTTTAAGTTGAAGTAGAGATTGTTAGAATAAATAATATTAAAAAAATCATTGGAGGGAAGCTAAAGGTCCTTTAACGACTTGGCCGATCGCTTAATAGATGAAGGCAAAAGTTAATACGTGGGTGTGATAGAAACATTAGTTACAAATATCTCCTATTTATGGTGAAGTGGAAGCCTATGTATTTAATTAGTATTCATTCTTTCCGTAGAGAGTTAGAAGTCAACGAGACTTTATGTGTGCTCCATATATATGTATTTTGTGCGCAAAAATAAGAGAGAGTAGCCACGACATAAAGGGGGAAATCAATGGTTTGTTATTTTGTGTATGTATGGGGACGATCTATAGTAAAAAATAAAGAATATTTTATATATTTTTAGATTTTTTATTTTAAAACGGTGTGATATTTGAGTAAGAAGTGTTATTTTGACTTCTTAATATTATTATTTAAACACTGATATATTGATTATTAGTTTAAAACTCTTATATTAACAAATGATATTAATGAATTTATTTTTAATACTTTTTATAATATTTTTAATAATTGGTATCGAAATAGGATGATCAAATAATGATTATTTGGTAAAGTTATCTTGAATCATGATGAGTTTAATACTCAAAGTTCGTTAGACATGCTCGTATAATATAGTCAAAGCCTTGTTAGTACGATGGGAGATTTCAAGTAGTTGGAGGAATAAAGAAGCTCAATAACCAAAATTAAAATACGTGAGAAACATATAGAGAGTCTTAGCTTCAAGGTCAAGACCTTTCGGAGATTGTCGGTGGTAGTGAAGTTGCGTAACCGCTTGAAGAAGATACTAATGAAATATTAACAAAATGGAAGATTAAAGCAAGTAAAGCGATGCTTGTTTTAAAGACCACAATTGAAGAGAAAATGTTGGAACACATTCAAGATGCCAAAACACCAAAATCTTGGGCACATTCACTATACTCTTTTCGAAAAAGAATGATATGAAACTATAATTTCTTGAGAAGGAATTATTGTCAATGATGCAACACAACATGACGATCGCTCAATATTTTCATAAGATAAAGTCGATATGCCATGAAATTTCATAATTAAATTTGATAGCTTCTAATGGGAAATCCAGGACAAAATAAAATAATTATTCATGATTTGAGACCCAAATATCAAGGTTTTTTTATATTATAAGAATGGCCGACCCAACCATTACTTGTTGAGTTTGAAAATTTACTTACTAGTCAAGTAGCTATGGTTAAGCACATAGAAGGAGTCTCATGAAATAATGAGGAAGTAGCACTTTATACTAACAAAAGTAAAGGAAACTTCAATCAGTATGAAACGTCTATAAATGATGGTGACAAAATAAAAATTCATGAAGGAGAGGGAGGCTCTCGTCAAGAAAGAGCTCCAAAGAATCAGGATAGTGGTAGAATGTTCGATGATAATTGTTACAACTTTGGGAGAAAAGGCCATATGGTGAAATATTATTGGTTAAAAAAAAGCATGTTAAAAGTAATGATACCACTTCTTATTCTAAGGAGGAAAGTGAAGATGATTAGGATGTTGAAACATTTTTTGCCATGAATGAAGTAGAGTTAGCTTTCCTAGTTACAACCGAACAAATTGACTAACAGAATTATTGGATCGTCGATTTAGGCTGCTCAAATCATATAAAAGGTGATAAATGAAGTTATAGACCATGTAAGAATATAAGGGAAATTGGGTTGTGATAACAGTTGATAATTCACGATTAGTGATTACTTACATCTATAAGATGATAATTGCACCCCAGTATAGTCCTAATCAAATTATGCTCCAAGATGTTTATCATGTTTTTCGCATGAAGAAAAATCTACTTTTAGTGGCTCAGTTAACATCATCAGCTCACCATGTATTGTTTGGTCCACGAGATGTAAAAGTGTATAAAGACCTTAAAATCTCAGAAAAGTCAACAATGGAGGGATGATGTTTAGAGTGAGTATATGTGATGTTAGTAGAGTCTAAATATGTATACAAAACAAGAAAAGAAGATGAGACAATAGATTTATGGAATTTAAGGTTGGGCCATGTTAGTTATTCTAAGCTAAGTATGATGATGAAAAAGACGATGCTTAATGGACTACATTAACTTGATGTGTGAATAGATACGGCCTATGCAGGATGTCAATATAGAAAGGCATATCAATTACCATGCAAGGAATCAAAGTTTAGAGAAAATGAACCATTAAATTTAGTACATTATGATGTGTCCGGACTAGTCAAGCAACCATTAGTTGGTGGAATACGATATATGGTGACTTCTCCAGGTCCTTCTCTAGATATGTATGAATTTTCTTTTTGAAAGAAAAATATGACAGTCTCAAAGCTTTAAAGAATTTAGAGAAATAATATAAGAAGAAGTAGAAAATAAGATTTGATGTTTATACAGACAATAGAGGTGAATATAGCTCAAGAAAGTTCTCTCAGTATCTAAGGAAATGTCAAATACATTATTAGTATACTTGTAAGAATGGGCAAAAAATTACAGGTTTGGTTATTCGTACCATTGGTTTGATTTTTATCCGATAAATTTTGGAGACTGATTCGGTTTTGGGTATTAACCAAACATGAAGCAACATGTATGGTTTGGGTATAGTTATACTGATAACTGTACCCATCTATACCCAAAATTATATATATTTATTTAATTAATATTGATTTCTCCTCCACCACAAAGGCCATATGGGTTTAGCAAAGTTACAATTTTCTTTGGGTATTTTTTAATAACCACCTCGAATCGTTACTCGAGTGTAAATTGTGTCCCAAATCGTAACAATTTTCGGGTGATTTCGGTTACAGATTTTATAATTTAGTTTAGTGAAAATTATATCAAAAACCATTCCCATCCGTACTCGTGTTCATTTCTATATACTTGTGCCAACACGCCACAATAGGCTGGTATAGCAAAAAGAAAGAATAGATATCTTATAGAGATTTATCAGAGTCTATTACACATAAAGAATGTATCGGGAAGATTTTAGGCTAAAGTGATGAGAACTATAGCCTTTATAATCAATAGAATTTTGAGGTTAAGATTTGTTTCACCCTTTGAGAAATTGTGGGATATGAAACCTACAATTAGTTACTTTTGCGTATTCGGTTATGTATGTTATATATTTTGTTCCTAACAATTTACCTAGCAAGTTTGGAAAAAAAGTAGTTAAGTGCATCTTTGTAGGATATGATAGTGGAAGAAAAAGGTGGAAATATTATGACCCAATAACTAAAATATGTTACAAACTATGAAATGTAGTGCTTGATGAAGTATCTTCTTAGTGATCCTAAAAAAAAGGTGTATCTAGACTTGAAGGAAATTTTGCAACAAAAAATAGGGAAGTAAATTGTTCAAATTCGATCGAATTTAGACAAACATAAAGATTCATACAATGGAGACAACATGGAGAAAAGGCATGCTTATAATCCTTAGCAAGCTGGCGTGTATCAACAAGATGATAAGCTAAGTGAAGTTTAAACATCAACTCTGCAATCACAATTTAGAAGGTCAACAAGAATACAAAATCCAAATCCCAAATATGATAATTTAAGATAAATTGCAAGAAAAAAAACGGGGGAGCAAATTGTTCAAATTTTATTGAATTTAAACAAATATGAAGATTCATGCGGTAGAGACAACATAGAGCAAATGCTTGCTCAGAATTCTTGATAAGCGATTAGATAGTTCCCATTGTTCATAAAGCATGATATTCTCTAGAGTATTGATTTTAGTAATTTTAGGTGATTCGTTTTCCCTAATAGTATAGTCAATATCCATCTATCCTAGATGAAGGATAATTCTTTCCTTCCATACTTTATAATTATCCCCTTTCAGATCGGAAATGTCACAGCGGATATTAGAGAAATTTACAAGTTGAGAAGCTGCAATTAAAAATTATATGTTTATTAAAATTTGAGACCTAAATTATAGTCATTCTTTACCAATGTAAATCATTAAAAAAATATGAATCTAGTGACATAAAACTTGTCTGTGGATTAAAATTTTAATTTAATTAGATTCATCTTAACTTTACGATAAAACTATCAAATTATGTTCCTTTTTCTAATCCTTGTGGGTAAATTAGAAAATATAATTTGATATTTTATCATAATTAATCACACAAAAATATAATAAAAATTCTTGTGGGATAAGATTTATTATATCACATATGGTTAATTACAATTAATATTTATTTTATAAATATAATCTTAAATAAATCTTATTGTAGTTTTAATTAATTAAAGATATCGTGACTACTCCCTAATTAATTAAACTATAAGAATCATTTAAATATTAGTTAAATCTTTATGCTGAATTATTGCATAAAACTATAAGCAATATTAATTTAATTTCAAATGTGTAAATATTATCTATCTTAAGATTGCATGTATGACAATAAATTATACAAACAAAAATAAATAATATAAGCACTAAATAAATTCATAAAGAACCATTAACAATTAATTTCATTATGTATAAATTATTTAACCAAAATTTCTATGCATAGTTAATTACAAAATTTTGTATGTATAAATTTTGTATGTATAAATTTTGTAATTAACTATGCAAATGTTTATTGTTTTTAATAAAACTAAATCCAACGATGTAATTTGGGTATGATTCCCAATTGAAACAAATTACCTGGTAGTATCTCACTATTTCGATGACAAAAACTAGCATTTTTTTAATTAAAATTCTTAGAATTTAATTTCAAAGTGATTCATGGTCTTAGTTTGAATCAATAACGTTATTTTAAATAAAAAGTTAATTAATACATTGTAATAAACGTAAATGATAAATTGGATTTATTTTCTTCATGGTTTTTCAAGTTTCAATTCGTACGATCATTATAATATCAACACTTAAATAATTTATAATTTCCATATGCATAAAAAACAAGCAAAATAGAAAATTCAAATTCTTAGTTCCTCGTGAAACAGAGCAAAACAGGGGTGTTTTTAAAAATGGCTTTGATACCAAATGTTGGATCATAATCCGATCCAAAAATTAATTTGGGTTTGATTCCCAGTTGAAACAAATGTTTTTTAGTGTTATCTTCAACCTTCAGCCTCGTCAACCCAACCCTGTTACGACTCGAATGGATACGCAGCCGTATCTCACTATTCTCATGAAAAAAATCGGCATTTTTTAATCAAAATTCTCAGAATTTAATTTTCAAGTGATTCATGGTCCCATTTTGAATCAATAATACCATTTTAAATAAAAGTTAATTAATACATTCCAACGAACGCAAACAACAAATTGGATTTATTTTTTTCATGATTTTTCAAGTTTCAATTCATAGGATCATTATAATATCAATACTGAAATAATTTATAATTTTCATGTGCATAAAAAACAAGCAATATAGAAAACCCAAATTCTTAGTTCCTCGTGAAATAGAGCAAAACACGGATAAAACTAAATCCAGCGATGTAATTTGGGTATGATTCCCAATTGAAACAAATTACTTGGTAGTATCTCACTATTCTAACGACCAAAACCAGCATTTTTTAATCAAAATTCTCATAATTTAATTTTCAAGTGATTCATGGTCTCAGTTTGAATCAATAACGTCATTTTAAATAAAAAGTTAATTAATACATTCCAATTAACACAAACGACAAATTTGATTTATTTTCTTCATGGTTTTTCAAGTTTCAATTCATAGGATCATTATAATATCAACACTTAAATAATTTATAATTTCTATATGCATAAAAAACAAGCAAAATAGTAAACCCAAATTCTTAGTTCCTCGTGAAATAGAGCAAAACATGGGTGTTTTTAAAAATGGCTTTGATACCAAATGTTGGATCATAATTCGATTCAGAAATGTAATTTGGTTCGATTCCCAGTTGAAACAAATGTTTTTTAGGGTCATCTTCAACCTTTAGCTTGGTTAACCCGACCCGGTCACGACTCGAATGGATACCCAATCGTATCTCACTATTCCAATGATAAAAATTGGCATTTTTTTAATCAAAATTCTCAAAATTTAATTTTCAAGTGTTTCATGGTCTCAGTTTGAATCAATAACACAATTTTAAATAAAAAGTTAATTAATACATTCCAATGAACGCAAACAACAAATTGGATTTATTTTTTTCATGATTTTTCAAGTTTCAATTCGTAGGATCATTATAATATCAATACTGAAATAATTTATAATTTTCATGTGCATAAAAAACAAGCAATATAGAAAACCCAAATTCTTAGTTCCTCGTGAAATAGAGCAAAACACGGATAAAACTAAATCCAGCGATGCAATTTGGGTATGATTCCCAATTGAAACAAATTACTTGGTAGTATCTCACTATTCTAACGACCAAAACCAGCATTTTTTAATCAAAATTCTCATAATTTAATTTTCAAGTGATTCATGGTCTCAGTTTGAATCAATAACGTCATTTTAAATAAAAAGTTAATTAATACATTCCAATTAACACAAACGACAATTTTGATTTATTTTCTTCATGTTTTTTCAAGTTTCAATTCATAGGATCATTATAATATCAACACTTAAATAATTTATAATTTCTATATGCATAAAAAACAAGCAAAATAGTAAACCCAAATTCTTAGTTCCTCGTGAAATAGAGCAAAACATGGGTGTTTTTAAAAATGGCTTTGATACCAAATGTTGGATCATAATTCGATTCAGAAATGTAATTTGGTTCGATTCCCAATTGAAACAAATTTTCTTTAGGGTCATCTTCAACCTTTAGCATGGTCAACCCGACCCGGTTACGACTCGAATGGATACCCAATCGTATCTCACTATTCCAATGATAAAAATTGGCATTTTTTTAATCAAAATTCTCAGAATTTAATTTTCAAGTGTTTCATGGTCTCAGTTTGAATCAATAACACAATTTTAAATAAAAAGTTAATTAATACTTTCCAATGAACGCACACCACAAATTGGATTTATTTTTTTCATGATTTTTCAAGTTTCAATTCATAGGATCATTATAATATCAATACTGAAATAATTTATAATTTTCATGTGCATAAAAAACAAGCAATCTAGAAAACCCAAATTCTTAGTTCCTCGTGAAATAGAGCAAAACACGGATAAAACTAAATCCAGGGATGTAATTTGGGTATGATTCTCAATTGAAACAAATTACTCGGTAGTATCTCACTATTCGAACGACCAAAAGCAGCATTTTTAATCAAAATTCTCATAATTTAATTTTCAAGTGATTCATGGTCTCAGTTTGAATCAATAACGTCATTTTAAATAAAAAGTTAATTAATACATTCCAATTAACACAAACGACAAATTTGATTTATTTTCTTCATAGTTTTTCAAGTTTCAATTCATAGGATCATTATAATATCAACACTTAAATAATTTATAATTTCTATATGCATAAAAAACAAGCAAAATAGTAAACCCAAATTCTTAGTTCCTCGTGAAATAGAGCAAAACATGGGTGTTTTTAAAAATGGCTTTGATACCAAATGTTGGATCATAATTCGATCCAGAAATGTAATTTGGGTTCGAGTCCCAACTGAAACAAATGTTTTTTAGGGTCATCTTCAACCTTCAGCCTAGTCAACCCGACTCTATTACAACTCGAATGGATACCCATCCGTATCTCACAATTTCGACGACAAAAATGAGCATTTTTTTAATCAAAATTCTCAGAATTTAATTTTCAAGTGATTCATGGTCTCAGTTTGAATCAATAACACCATTTTAAATAAAAAGTTCATTAATACATTCCAATGAACGCAAACGACAAATTGGATTTATTTTTTTCATGTTTTTTCAAGTTTCAATTCACAAGATCATTATAATATCAATACTGAAATAATTTATAATTTTCATATGCATAAAAAACAAGCAATATAAAAAACCCAAATTCTTAGTTCCTCGTGAAATAGAGCAAAACATGGGTGTTTTCAAAAATGACTTTGATACCAAATGTTGGATCATAATCTGATCCAAAAACGTCCAGGAAACCATATGAACGCAAATGTAAACACAACAGAAGCAAAAATGGATTGAAAATATAACTCTTACCATTGATCAAATTTTACCACTTCACGGGAATTCTAATGGGTTTTTGTGATTTAATGCTCTAATTGTTTCTCACACTTACTCTCTGTCTTTGTTAGTTTCGATTTGAATATCAACTACAAAGGATGATGGTGGTGCATCAACTATTTGGTCATTTAACACAACACTGTTGTCCTTAGGAGATGTTGATGGTTGCATGATATTCCCTTGAGCTACAGACTGAGGATTTGCAATAATATCCCCAATCAATTTTGGGCAACATGAGAGCTGCCATGCAAATGGGTGGAATACATTGTTGAATTAAGTATGGGTATTGAAGTAGAATGAAAAGATGTTGTAGCATATGAGGGCCCAACAACTAAAGACTGAGTGCAGGGATGACTAAAGAAGTTCTTAAATTGCTACAACTGATCCTAAATAGTAGTTGTCCTCTTGGCCAACAAAGAAGAAATGAAACCACCTTTAGAGCCAAAGCCAATATTAGATTCTATGGTATGAATATTTTGAAGATTTGACTCATGATTAATAGCAGGTGCCTCCACTTGATTACTTGCAGCCCAATCCATTTCTATCAATGCAAGTAAACATATATGAGATTATAAGTTCTCCAATCCAGTGTCCATTGGATCATCAATCCCTATGGTCGAAGAGAAGGAAAAACATACGAAGGGTATGATGACTATTGAAGAACTCGAAAACTAGATGGAGGCAACCAACACTAAAAGTGAAGGGGGCAATAATAATCCAAGATCATTTCCACCATAATTATATCTATTTTAATCATTATAATTTTCCTTTTTATATAAATTAAATTGTAAACATTCATTCATTAAGTAAATTAAACCATTTCTTACATGGTATTAGAACTCAGGAATAAGCTCTCCGAAAACCCATACAATTTTTTTTCTTTCAAAATTTTTTTTTTCAAAATTAATTTCGAATCACATCTACAATTTCAAATTCATCCCATTATAATCTCTATAAAATTCCAAGCAATCTATAATTTTTTCAAGCCATGAAAACCATCCATGCGCTTTGCCGGAGTTCCATGTGCCTCGCCAGAGACCCATGCACCTACACACATGTTCTCTGATGAAGATGATGCAAATGACACATCGTTCAAACCACTATCTGAAGAAAATGATGCGTCGTTAGCTGATTGAGTCTTCCAACCGCCAGTTCAGTCATTCTAGACGTCGATTTACCCACTTTCCGACCGATTCCCAAACTGAAATTTTTGGTTCTGGAATCCTTGATCCATTTCCTATAAAATTCAGCCCATTTCAGTTCATTATTTTTCCATTAACAACCATTATCATCTAAAACACACTAAATCTTATCTCATTTTCTATTTTTCACTCAACAATCATGTCTGAAACTATCAATACCAACCCCACTGTACCAAAATGGTATGATGATCCTAGCCATTCATTATACCTATACCACTCAGACTAACTGAGCATGGTTCTAGTGAATCAATCCCTAAATAAGGAAAACTATCATATTTGGAGTCATCCAATGCTCATGGCTCTCACCACTAAAAAAAGACGGATTTATTGATGGAATAATCACGAGGCCACTAGCAAACTTTGAGGCAGAAACCAAACAATGGACTCGCTACAACATTCTTGTCAAAGGATGGATTCTTAATACCATATCGCCTAAACTTATGAAAAATGTCATGTATAATGATACCACATATGAGCAATGGGAAGAATTGAAGGAACTTTTTCACACACCAACAGCGTGCACCTATTTCAAATTAAGCAAGAAATCCATGATTGCATACAAGAAGGTATGAGCATTGGATAATACTACACCAAGTTGAAAAGCCTATAGGATACTCAAGATGCACTATGTCCCCTTCCAAATTGTGGAGGAAACGCTGGAAAAGGAACTACCGGAATACCAACAAAATCAACGAACCATAAATTTCCTCATGGAGCTTAACGTAGTCTACATAGCAGCATGAGAACAAATCTTGCTCATACAACCTTTACCTACAGTAAATAATGTATACTTATTCATTGTTCAAGATGAAAAGTAAAGAGTTGTCTCCACACAAATTATAGGAAGGATGCTAGAAGCTACCACACTTGTCACAAAGGATAGTCGTCCACAATATAGTCCACAATATCTCTAACAAAATTACCACCAAGTAACTCACATCTCAAGTGCGATTGATGCAACAATATCGGTCATAATTTTGAAAGCTGTTGAAATCACCTCAAATGTGATTTCTGTTATTTCAATGAACATACCGTCAATATATATCGAAAGAAAAAGGCGATTCAAGACAAGAAAAATGCAAATTATGGCTTCCCTTCCAAAGCTCACCATAATGACTTTCAAGCAAACAACTCTGACACAAGGACACCATCCTACAACCTTACATCTGCCTAATATCATGAGCTCCTTACACTTCTCAATCAAGCCAAATCAGGTAACATGGCAAGTCAAGTGACCACTCATTTAGGTAACACATCATATGTCAGTTTTTTTCATTCAGAAACTCGTTGGATTTTTGATACAGGGGATACTGATCACATGGTCTTTTCCCAAAGCCTTCTAAGATCTAGCATTCAAGTCATTAATTAGCATATGCATTTACCTTATCATTCACTTGCTCGTGTCACACATATAGAGATTGTACATTTCTCAATAATTTCATACTCTATAATGTCTTATGTGTTCCCTCCTTCAAATTAAACTTAATTTCAGTAGCCAAACTCACTCAAACTTCATTTTGTTATGCCACATTCACTAATAATATGTGCTTTGTTCAGGAAAAACACTCGGGGAAGACGATTGGGATGGAAATTGAGAAAGCAGGACTCTACTCCCTGATTATTTCAGAAAAGGCTGGATGTTTCTCCATTTCAAATACCACTCCAACCAACCCTCATCTCTGGCATCAACAACTTGGTCATTTATCTGATAAAAGTTTGTGTGTACTTTCTCTTTCCATCAATATATCCTTTTGTTCTATGAGTGATTGTTCTATTTGTCTATAAGCTAAGCAAACTCGTAATCCATTTCCTTTAAGTTCTATCAATACAAGAGCACCTTTTTAACTAATTCATGTTGATATTTGTGAGGGCTATCATATTCCAACACTTAATGAAGCATGTTATTTTCTCACTATTGTTGATAACTACTCAAGATGCACATGGGTCTATCTCTTAAACACTAAATCTGATACACATACATTTCTCACCACCTTCATTAATCTTGTTGAAACACAATTTGCATCCAGAGTTAAAATCATTCGTAGTGATAATGGACCAGAATTTTCTATTACCCAATTGTTTTCTACCAAAGGAATCATGCATCACACCAGTTGTGTCTCTACCTCTCAACAAAATGGTATTATTGAACGCAAACACCGTCACCTTCTCAATGTAGCTCGCACATTGATCTTCCAAGCCAACCTCCCTAAACAATTATGGGGAGATGCCATTCTTATAGCCACATACCACATAAATCGTACTCCAACACCTATCCTCAAGGATAAAACACCATTTGAAATCCTTTTTCACAAAGTTCCTAGGTATGAACATCTTCTTGTCTTTGGTTATCTTTACTTTGCATTTGTACATCATGATCGACCCACCAAGTTTGATGCTAGATCACATCGAGGCATATTTATTGGGTATCCATCTGGGATAAAAGATTACGGAGTTTATAATTTAGAAACAAGCAAATTTTTTATGTTTCGTGATGTTATCTTTTATTTCCTTATTCCACTTTCGCTGTCAACAATCTAACTCTATTCTCTCCATCAGAAAATACTATTTATGATGACATGCTTGACATTTGCCAATCAACCACTCCAAATACATCACTCAATCATACACTATCTATCCTTCCAAAAATCGACTCACATAACCCTAATCTTTAAGATACACCTCCTGAAACACCATACTACACCTGATAACTTTAACACCAGTTACACATAGACTTCATCGATCCACTCATATTCCTACCTACCTTCAAAAGTATCATGTAGAAGCTTCCTGGATTTCTCGATCTTTCCCTTCTTCTAACTCAGCATTTTTTTATAACAAAGATACTTCTCATTCCCTATCTCATGTACTTACCTATGACCGATTATCACTTACACATCGTGCCTTTGCTGCTTCTCTTTCTATTCTTAGGGAACCAACCACCTTTGTTGTGAAGCTTTCAACGATCCAAAATGGTAGTTTTCCATGAAACAAGAAGTGCATGCTCTCGAAACTAATGGCACTTGGATGCCCCAACAACTTCCTCCAAACAAGAAAATTGTTGGTTGTAAATGGGTCTACAAAATCAAGTATAATCCTGATGGCTTTATGGAACGATACAAGGCTCAGTTAGTGGCCAAAGGATACAATAAAATTGAAGGTTTTGACTACCAAGAAACCTTTGCACTAGTAGCCAAACTTGTCACCGTTGGCCTCCTTCTTGTCATTGTTGTTGTTCAAAATTGGCATCTTTACCAACTCAATGTCAACAATGCCTTTCTCTATGGTGATCTCTGCTAAGATGTCTACATGCCTCTTCCACTCGAATTCAGAGGAAAGGGGGAAACACGAGTATATAAACTACACAAATCTTTATATGGACTCAAACAAGCCTCACAATAATGGTTCATCAAGCTATCAACAACACTTAAGCTAGCCAGTTTTAACCAGTCTAAATATGGTCACTCACTATTCATCCAAACTCGTGGTAATTCTCTTTTTGCTCTTCTTGTCTATGTAGACGATATAATCATAACAAGAAACAATTTACAAGACATTGAAGAAACTAAGAATCATCTACAATTCAAGGTAAAGGATCTCGACGGATTAAAATATTTTTTGGGTACAGAAGTTTCGCGATCCAAGAAAGAAATTTTTCTATCATAATACAAGTACACACTTGAAATATTGGAGGACATGGGTTATCTTGGTGCCAAACTTGCTAATTCACCTATGGAATAGAATTTATCCCTCAACAAGATTGAAGGATAATTCATCAGTGACCCCACATCCTATCGAAGACTTGTTGGGAGATTAATATACTTGACCATCACACGGCCTGACTTAGTGTATGTTGTGCACATTCTCAATCAATACATGGACATACCACGACAACCACATTTGGAAGCAGCTCAACGAGTGCTACGATATGTGAAGAACACACCAGGTCAAGGTCTCTTTTTCTCAATAGTTAGTTCACTAAAGCTAAGTGCTTTCTATGACGCAAATTGGGCTAGATGCACAGACACACGATGATCAACCACGGGATATTGTATGTTTCTTGGAAAATCACTAATTTCTTGAAGACTAAGAAACAAAACACAGTCTCACGATTGAGTACATAAGCAGAATACCGTTCTATGACAACAGATTGTTACGAAGTAACCTGGTTACGATACATTTTGGATGATTTGGGTATCAAACACTCCCAATTAGCCAAGTATATTGCGACAACCAAGCTACCCTTCACATTACATCAAATCCAGCGTTTCATGAACGAACCAAAAACATAGAGATTGATTGTCATCTAATGAGAGAAAAGATTCAAGCAAGAATGATCAAGACTTATCATATCTCTACATCGGAGCAACCAACATATATCTTTACCAAATCTCTAAGTTTTCTACGATTCTTAAGCTTACTTAGCAAGTTAGGAATAATTAACATATATTCTAACTTGAGGAAGAATGTTGAAGAACTAAAAAACTAGCCGGAGGCAACCAATACTTGTTTTGTATAAATTAAATTGTAAACATTCATTCATTAAGTAAATTAAACCATGATACTAATTCAAACATCTTGCATAGCATTAACAACACTTAAGGATGTCAAAATATGATAAACAAAGGTGCTAAGAGTTGTCAAAATACAGCAACTGAAACTTAAAGAAGCCAACTCAAGAGAATTGAGAAAAAGTGAGAGTGGTGGCAACTGAAAATTGAAATTTTTCCGACCACCAACACATTGGGACTCTACTTGTGCTATAGACATCGGATTTTTCTCCTTGCAAACTAGTATATGGTTTGATTCCATCTCTCTGTTTCTCAAATTTAATCAGCTTATCATCAAAGGTTTTAGTCATTGCGCCTGAAATGTATGGCGGCATAATTGAGGCATCTTCTTATGTTTCCTTAACAATCAGGTGCAAGTTGTTTAGCTGATTCATCCCAAGCTCTTGAAGTAAGGAAGCCAGGGGAAAAGAACTAAAAATGCGTACAATATCGTCTTTACATTGGGCCGGTTTTAAAAAAACCAGTGAAAAATTGGGCCAATTTAAAAGGATCGGTTTTTTAGAACAGTCGAAATATTAGTTGAGTACATATATAGCGCATAAATAGACAAAAGATAGAATTTGACAGAAATAGCAGGCAACTCCTACAAAAAGTAGAGTTTAATGAATGTTAAAAATCTGACTTTACCAAAATGCCTCTCTCTCTTACTGAATCAAATGGGAGAGGAACAAAATTAATTTACAGAAGTTATTGGCATTTTCATTGGAATTCTAAAGGAAATCGACGATGGCCAGCCTTAATGATCTCATCGGAAGTCCGGCAACTATTAACGACGAATTTGTAAGGCTTATTAATTTTTTCACAAATTCTATACAACTTCCAAATCCATTATTTACTATAGGCACCGATGATGATCGTTGGATAGGGAGGGAAGAGAAGTATATAGGAAAAGCACAAAAGGGATAAAGAGAGAAGACAGAGGGAACACTCAAAAATTGAAATGAAGACATAGGGCCGGTTTTTAGAGCCGGCAAAATATGTTATAAAAATGGTAGATTTTTTAGAATCAACCAATTGTTTTAAAAAAAAGGCTGATTTTTTGAAGAATTGATAAAATATTTTGGGTTAGTTTTTCTAAATCGAAGATTTTCACATTTTTCACTGATTTTTAATAAATTGAAGAAATTTAAGTAGCAAAATAAAATAAATTTGTAGTAGTGAACTTTAGAAATTTACATGAGGTGTCTTTGATGTTTGTTAGGGAATAACTTATTATTAATTGCTTTCTTTCTCATTATTTTCTCAATAAAGAATGCCAACAATTTTGTTTAATACTCTATTTTTCTTAAGGTGTTTTCTATCTTCCATGATTTTTCCTTTCCCAAATTTTTCCCCCTAGATTTCCGGAATGTTCAATACCTACAAATCCATGTGATCCCTTTCCATGAAACTCATGTATATAACAAATAGAGAAGCCAAATTCATAATCTTACTAAAATTATTCTAACAAGCTACGAAACAAAAGATAGTTCCCTTTCCTAAACATAATTAAGTTTCAACAACAACAAAAATGGTTTGAATATAAAAAAAAGAAACTACTTTCTTTGATATAAAAGTAGAGGGAACATCTCAAATCCCATTAATCCTATTTTTACACACCCAAAATAGATTATTATTGACTTGGAAAACCTTGTTAGGGCTTGACTTACAACCATTTATATTACTAAAACTAAATAAAAGACAAATTTCATCAAAATATCAAAAATCATATCACTTTACCAAGCTCTTTTATATTTTTGTATTTGAAATTGACATACATCTATTGTATTGTAGGCTTTTGAAAGAGATGATTTTAGGAGAAAAATTTATAAACTAGTTAAAGAGGAAGAGATTTAGAATAAGAGCTACTCAAGTTATTTTTCTCAAACTTACTTATGAAATTACTTAATGGTTTGATTATAAGTCGTCATAAAAAACTTCTATTTATAGGCTTCCAAAAGCATTTCTCTAGACCTTACAACCACTTATTAAATTATTTCATTAAATACTTACATTAACTAGTCTCGTACATACAAAATACCAACTATATTTACTTGCATTTATTAGGGTGACTCTTATTAAATCATCTTCTACAACTATTAGCATTTATTAACATAACAAGCAAAGTCTAAGACAGTTTAGAAATAACGACTTGTAGAAAATAATAAATCAAGTTTAATTTTAATACCCCCCTCAAACTTGATTTAGTGAAACTCTAAGATATCTTCTTAGCTTGAGAAAAACTTTTTATTTGAGTGGCTTGGTGAAGATGTATACCACTTGATCTTGGGTGTTCACATTTTTTACTTCAACTTCCTTCTTTGTGATGCATTATCTTATGATGTGGTAGCACATATCTATATGCTTGCTTCTATCATAAAACATTGGATTGTTTGCCAAAGCAAGAGTATACTATTTATCAACATAAATCTCTATTGTTGTTGGTGGTGGCATTTTCAATTCTTTCAGCTAGTTTCTAAGCCATATTTCATGGAAAACACATGACATATCAACTGTTTATTCTACTTCACAAGTGAAAAATTTCACAATTGGTTACTTCTTTGACATCTATGTAAAAGTAATATCTCCCATGAAAAATAAAAATTCACTTATACTTTTTATGTTGTTATAATCTACAGCCCAATTGTTGTCATTGTACCCAATAAGCTTAGAATTGTGAGAAGAATAGTAAAATAAACCAAGATTGATAGTACCTTTGACATATGAAAGAATTTTCCTTTATAGCCTTCAAGTGATCGAGTGTTGGAGACTCCATATAACTACTAACAATTCCAACTACGTAACAAATATATGGCATTGTGTATGTTAAGTAGCATATAGTTACAATAAGACTCTTGGAAAGAGTTGTATCTACTCTTTTTTTATTCATCAAACCTTGATAATTTAACTCCACACTTTATAGGTGTACTTATGGGCTTGGAATCATTCATGTTGAACTTCTTGAGTACTTCCTTTGCATATATTTCTTGAGAGATGAAAATTTCATTATCTCCTTGCTTGACCTCAATGTCAAGATAATATGACATGAGTCCAATGTGAGTCATCTCAAACTCTTTGGTCATAATTTTCTTGAATTCTTCAAACAATCTTGGATTGTTACTTGTAAAGATTTAATCATCTACATACAAACAAACAATCATAGCATTTTTATTTTTCACTTTTATATAAAGAGCATGTTCATGAGGACATTTTATGAAATCATTTTCTTGAAAATATTTGTCAATCCTATCATTCCATTCTCTTGGTGCTTGCTTTAATCCATAAAGAGATTTTTTTCAACTTCATGACCTTAATTTATTATCCTTTCACCACATAGCATAGAGATTGTTCACCATTAGCCTCTTCTTCAAGATATCCATTAAGGAATGTAGATTTTACATCCATTTGGTAAATGCTCCATTTATTTTTTGCTAAAGGAATAATTAATTTTATAGTTTTTAAGCGAGCGATAAGCTTTTGATTATAACCTTTAGCAACCAATCGTACATTGTATCTTTCAATTAGTCTTTGTGCATTCTTCTTTTCTCTGGACACATACTCAATCTTATAGCTCTTTGTCCTTGTGAAAGATTAGAATGTTCACATGAGTCATTCTTTTTGATTTACTTCATTTCTTCATCCATGGCATCTTTTCCACTTTTTGTTTTGGATTGCTTCTTCAAATACTATCTGTTCACATTTGACAAGAAGATAAAAAAGAGTTACATCAAGATTGTTTAGAGGTTGGGATACCTCATAAATCTCTTCTAGGTCTCTTATTCTTGGAGTTCTCTCAATTGAACTTGCAATTTGACTTGGTGCTTCATTTGATGCTCTATGCATGCTTGAACTTTCACTTGAAGAAGACAAGCTTTTAAGTGGCATTGGTGAGTGAATTGGGGTGTGTGGCCCTTCATCTTCATCTCTATCTTCTCTTCTTGGATCTTCTTCTTCTTCTTCAAAGAAAAGCATAGTGTCATAATCTTCATCTTGGGCATTCCAATACCACATACCTTTTTCATCAAACTTTACATCTCGATTAATGACAGTTTTCCATTTGTTAGATTGTAAGGCTTATAACCTTTGGAACTTGTATCATAGACAATAAAGATATGTTTATCTCTCCTATCATCAAGCTTGGTTTTTTTTCCTTCAAGAACATGAACATAAGTGATGTTTTTAAATACTCCCAAATGAGAAACATCTGATCTTTGACCACTCCAAGTTTCATGAGGAGTTTTTCCCCAAACACTTATTAAAAGAGAATGGTTGGATAAATACATCGCACTAGCTAAAACTTCGGCCCAAAATTCTTTAGGCGCCTTCTTTCTTTTCCAAATGCTTTGAGCCATGTCAAGGATGATTCTATTCTTTCATTTGACCACTCTATTTTGTTAAGGAATTCTTGGAACAGTTAAAGGTTGATAAGTTCCATTATTGTCACAGAATTCTTTTGATAAGAATTCACCTTCTCAATCAGATCTTATGGACATAATTTTATACCAATTTTATTTCTCAACAAGTGTTTTGAATTTCCAAAAGACTCCAAAAACTTTCGATTTTTTCTTCAAACAATACACCAAAATTTTCTTGAAAACTCATCAATGAAGAGAAGAAAGTATTTATTCTTATCAAATGAATTTGGAATGATTAGACCACACAAATCATTATGAATTAGTTGAAGCAATCTTCTTGCTCTTGAAGTTGAATCTTTTTTCCAAGTAAACATCCTTTACAAAGTTGGTTAGGCAAATTGATGGTGAGCAATCCTTTCACCATATTCTTGGGAGAAAACAAGTTTAGATCACTAAAATTTAAATGTTAAAACCTTAAATGTCAAAGCCAAGATATATCTTTGAAGCAAGCCTTTAAACATTAAGCAACATCATTTTGAATTATAACAAAAATATTATATTTTTAGCCATTGGAACCTTGACTATCAAATTGAAATTATGATCTCTTAGAAAAAAGCTAGTATTTCTCATGTACACATCATAACCATTTTTTAAGAGTTGGTACAAGCTCAAAATATTACTCTTTATTTTTGGCACGTAATAAACGTTTGAAATAAATTAATATCCTTTATTCTTTAAGCAAATATGGATTTTACTTTTATCTCTTGCAGGAATTGTGGATTCATCCCCAAGGGTGTTTGCAATATATACTACTTTGTTAAGCTTTATGAACATGCTTTTATTTTCACACATATGATTGCTTGCACTAGTATCAAGGTACCATGTGCTCTTCTGTCTTTCTTCTTCTCCTTTGTATGCTAGAAGTAAGGTGGTGGCTTATTGAAATTTGTTTTTAATAAAATTGGCTCTTTCTTCATTCCTCTTTAAAGCTCTACAATCGGAAGCATATTTCCAAAATCTTTGACAATTATAATATTTAATTTGAGAGTTATAACTTCTTATGCCATGGTTATTTCTTTCATAATCTCTCTATGAAATTGTCTCTTCTATCCTTAATTTTATCATGGTTACAGATTTTGAGACCACCTCTTTCTCATCTATGGCCACAGCCACAACTATAACTTCTTCTATTTTGGCTTATCTCATTGCCAAACCATTCTTCTTCCTCTTTTAGCATGAACCATGTTTGAAGGACTTGTTCTAAGATCTCTTCTTTTCTCTTATTTATCTCTTCATATTTTTGTAAAAAATCCAAAAATTGCTCAATTGTTATTTCTTCTAAATTCTTTATCTCTTCAATGATGATTATAATATGCTCAAAAAATTTAATTATAGAGTGGACAATTTTCTTCATAATTATCACATCTACCAAAGTTTCACCATTTCTTTTTAGTTAATTAGAAACATCTAAAACTCTAGAGAAATATTTTCAAACTATTTCAAATTCTTTCATGTGCAAGAATTCAAACTCATTCCTTAGAGATTGAAGATGTACCTTCTATACCCGTTATGCATCCTTATAATATGTTTGAGGTATATCCCATGCTTGCTTGGATGTTTTTGCTTCGGACACCTTCTCAAAGCCATCATCATCCAAAGCTTGAAATATGAGAAAAAAAACCTTTTTTTCCTTTTTTTCTTGAATCCTTCAAAACATCTTTTTGTACTTGAGAAAGAGTAGTCTCATATTGTGACTCAACATATCAATTTTCTACAAAATCATTGGCACTTAATAATTCCTTCATCTTAATGCTTTAATTATCATATATATCCTTTGCGAGAAATGGAAATTGGAAGAGAGACATGACATTGTTTTCCATCTTCTTGAACTAAATTCTTCACTACCTAAGATCTCATATCACTTTGCTGTATTGTATGTTTTTAGAAAAGATGATTTGAGAAAGAAAATTTATGAACTAGTTAAAGAATAAGAGTTACTCAAGTTCTTTTATTTAAACTTGCTTATGAAATTATTTAATGACTTGATTACAAGTAATATTAGAGAAGTTTCATTTATAGGATTTTAAAAACACTTTTCTATACACAACCATTCATTTAATTATTTCCCTACCTATTTATATTAATTAATAACGTAAAACTCTTACCAGAATAATAAAACTCTTTTCAATTACTAGTCAAATTTTCAAATGATACATGAATCAATTTATTATTCAAATTTTTATTTCATTTGATTTTGTATTTAAACTTCTCTATTTGATTTCTAGCTAACTTTATAACTTGATTTAATTTACTCATTTTGCAAACATAACTTGCCTTATGTATATATACACACGCTATACAAGTTTATTAAATTAGGTCATTTGTATTCATTAATCCTTAGATTATAGATGTATTATTTATGAAAAAAAGACAAATTAATGACAAATTTTATTATTTTAATGTATTTTCTATTAAAATTTTATTATATTTTTAATATAGGATTAAAAAGATTAAAATACAAATCTTTAATAATAATAAAATGATAATTAATATAAAAAATTTTAAAAAATATTTATTTTAATATTTCTTTGGTCACTGCTTTATATGTTAATATGTTTTTAACTTTTTTAAAATTTATTAAGAATTAAAATATATATTTAAATAATATCCAGTTTAATATTATTATTGTTGATTTTTTTAAATAATTTCATATTAAATTTTACTTTTATCATTATTAAATACTTATATTTCTATCGAGTTTGAATTATTTGATAAAAAATAATAATATTTTAATATAAAATTATTAATATATATATATATATATTGTTCTTTAATTAATATATTTTTTATAAATTAAATAATAATATTTATAATTAATAAACTAAATTATACAAATAACGTAATAACATACCAATTTAAATCAAATCTTAAATTTTAGTACCAAATTTTAGTAAATTAAATTAAATAATAAATTTAATATAAATAATTAAAATAGTAACCCGAGAGTGGAACCTTTATCCAAAAAGGCATCTCCAAATAAGAGATGGATAGATAGTCTTAAGTTTTTAGTTTTTCCTTTTCCATTGCTACACCACATCGATTCTTTATTTTTAGTAAGAAATTTTTTCAAAACTCGTGAAGTATTAAATATTTGATATTTTAAGATAGGTATAGATTTATAATCTCAAACACACATATATATTGTTCGTGTTGGAATAACTATGTTAAAAATAACATAAGAATAATATTATTGATATATTGAAATGTACTACTTTAGTTAAGTTACGAACTAGGTCATTCTCTTTAAGACATTTCGCTGTTTTGTTTAAATTTGTGCAAGCAAACACAATTTTGTCGTCCCCAGGATAAAACATCCCAAAATCTTTGTTTTCTGTTTCAAAACTTCACTATATTGATGAAGTCCGGAAAGTTAAACCTCTAAAGTTTATATTGCTCGGAATATTCTAAAAACATTTTAGTATCTTCTTCTTTTCTTTCTAAGAGTTATTGCTTCTATGATTTGCAAGAGAATTAGTGTATTTAAACTGAGAACTGAGACCCTCTATTTATAGTTTGAGAAAAGGTGAGACAATTATTATAAATAACAGTTATAACTTGTAGAAAAAGTAATGACCATTTCTGAGTGGAAAAGTAACGACTATTTCTGAGTGAAAAAGTAACGACAAATTCTGAGTGAAAAGATAACGACTATTTTCTTAATAAAAAAATAATTACCATTTTTTCTGAGTGAAAAAGTAATTTTAATAAAAAAAATTTATAAAAAATAAAATTTCACCGCACCTCACATACACATGCACACGCACACCCGCACATGCATACGCACATGGACTCGACTCGACTTGGCTCAGCTCGGCATGACACGGCACGACCGATCGGATAGACAATAGTGGCGATGGTGTGCGCACATATGTGGAATCATATTTATTTAGGTCATCTTCCCTTCCATAAAAGTGGTTGCTCCCTAATAACTAATCATTTTCTATTTATACATCTAATAAGTGATATAAAAGAACAATGTAGAACAAAGTACAAATTGACATTTTTTGTTTTTTTTATTAAAATTCATATTTTTAATAATTCGAATCTACCTACTTCTTACTTTTATCTTATTCTTTTTTTATCTATATCTCTCTCTCCCAAAGGATAGAAAAAATAATGAACTATATTTTTCATCCATTAATATTATTACTTTTAATACTTTTATCACTTAATAAAATTTTTGTAACTTTTTGTATGCTAATTTTTCATATTTAACACACTTAACACAAATATAAAAGTTAGACTAAATTATAATATTTAAAAAATTATTTTTTAATTTTTTAATTCTTTAATTTTTAAAGTTTAATATATTTAATCCATTATCTTTAAATTGGACTAAGTGTGTTAAATATGAAAGGTGTGTGTACGAAAAAATGTAAAATTTTTATTAAGGAATCAAAGTATTAGAAGTGATCAAATTAAAATTAATTGACTAAAAGTGTAATTCATCCTAAAATAAATTTATCCTTCAATAGAGTAAAAAAACCTCAAAATTTTTGAAAGATAAAATTACTTAAAATGACAATTGTTGCACTCTTTAGAAAGTTTAAAAAAATAATAATAAAATAGTACTCTTATTATTTATAACCATAAAAATAACATTTTATATCCAACTTATATAATTTGATGATTAGAAGAGATTATGACAAATGATTTCACATTGAACGATATCTAACGAGACACAATTTAAATAAAAAATGATCATTTTGATTTGTTCAATACTTAACCTCATTTATTTAAATTTTATTTAATATTATTATGATATTATTTATATTGTTTTAAGTTTTAATGATTTTATTTTAATATTTTAAAGTTTTTTCAAATATAACGTGCAATTCACAATTATAACAAGGTTGATGAATTATTTGAAATTTTATTCTAAAAATTTTCATTGCTATATTTTAGTCTTATATATATATATAAAAGCAAGATTAAAATGCAAAAAATAAACAACTTTAACATGCTTGTAACGATAACATTACCTAAATTTATAATTTTGAGTATTTATTTTTAAAGTTATGATAATAAAATTATTCATTAGTTACAAATCTATATTATATTAATATTGTGGTAGAGTTCAATGAAAAGAAATAATAGGGATAGATATAAAGAAGGGATAAATAATAATAATAAAAAAATTAAATCATAAAAGAATAAATATATAAAATTATGCGTGAAAAAATTTAAGAATTATTTATATAATCTAACCTTTTAAATATATTATGAATTAATTTTTTAATATATCATCAATTAATTGATTTCTGACTTTTCTTTTCTTTTTTTCTTTTTTTCATTTTTAAGGCCTTACCTTATCAATTTTTTTTAAGAGGAGCTTTTACTATGATAAATAAATAGTTACTTATTTCTTCAAAGAATAGTGTATTTTTTGTGGTTTAAAAAATTAAAGAACTTAAATTAAGTTATCAAATATTAACTTACTTGACTCAAACACTCATTTTTGTTATAAATTCTAAATTAAAAGGCATAATAAATAAGTACTTTATCAGTTAGAATTTACTAATCGTTTATGATGATAGAACGTAGGAGAATGTAGATCAATTTGATCGGTAAAATATAAAAAGTCGAATAAATTAACCATTTTAAATACAGGCCGCGATTGATAATAGTATAACCAGAAGAGGGGTACGAGAGATAAGGTTACGCGTTGGATAGCGTAACGCATCTGTTTCGAGTACAGAAGCAAGGAGGGGTGCTAACCCGACCACCTAACCCAGTTTATTCACCTTGGTTCATCCTACTATGTCTTGGGCCTTTTGATCTTCTGACATAAAGAGCGGTAGGTCATTCCTCAAGGTTCAGGAATCTATTGGACGTCTCACCGGATTTCATCAATGAGTAATTTTTTTTTTAGTTTGATTGTGGTTTAAAAAAATCAAAGAAGTTAAATTAAGTTATCAAATACTAAACTTTTTAAAGATTTATTATAATGTGAATTAAAAATTGTGAAACTTAGAGATGAATATTAGAAAGAGTTAAAAACTTCGTTTGTCATCTCTAACCCTCCTGAGAACCCGGCACAAACGAAAAGGAACCAAGCAAATTAAGCTTTGTGCTTTTCGGTGAGGAGATGAGTCATGCAGTAATCCGTCTCCCAGGTCCTCCAAATCTTAGTGGGATATCTAGCAGTGCGGTAAACTACATTTTTTATTTATTATTATCAATTTTTTTTATTTTTTATTTTTGTGTTGATTGTGAGGTTGGGTCGGAGCTTTTAGATAAGAAAATGGATAACTTTGACAGAGCACATATGGCAATGGCCGTAGCACAGAGGACACTGATCAATTGGGAATGAAACAAACTGTTTCTGGGCATAAGTGGCGTTTGGTTATCTCGTATGACGGAACAAATTATGCTGGTATTTTTCTCAATATCTTCTCTTTTGTTGCTTCATATGGATTGGTATCCAAACTGGACCCTTATGTGGAAGTATGTTTCTTTTCTTGAAATTAAGCTTAAATGTTGAGAGTTAGACCACAACTACTGAAAGCTTTTGCTTCTTTCTTGTTTGATGTTTTTTCTTTCATTTTTTTTTATTGTACATTAGGTGTTTGATGTTTGGTACTTGTAGGAGCTCGGAGATATTTTTTTGCTCTAATCTCCTTGAATAACACAGTGCAGAGGCTTAACTTCTATGTTATTCACATCCTTTTAGGACACGAGAGTTCTAAATTTTTGAATAGGTGTCGGAATTTTTCTGATGTTTTTTTATAAATTTATACTGAATCTAATGTTTTTTTTTATAAATTTATACTAAATTTAATGTTTTTTTTATAAATTTATACTTAATTGGAATGTCCGGATATCCACACTTGTATCAATGTCATGTCGATTAAACACAAGTACTTCACAAAATATAAAGAATCCGAGTAACATAAGTTCCCTGTGGCTATTGTTGGAAAAATTATGCATAGGTGTAATAAGATTGACCATAGTTGAGTATCAAGATGTCAACTATTGTCCTATCATTTCCCTTAAGATTATTATTAAACACATTTCAATGTTATGGTGAGAATAAGGGATGAAGTGCTGTCATTCAAACTGAAATCCCCACTTGCTCTTTGAAGAAATAAGTAATGTTATTCTTGTGAATTTTGTAATGAACGTGTTTTTTTTATCAGTAATGGGAATTAAGTTACCAGCAACAATTCCCTTGCACTTGTTTTCTTACAAAATAATTCCTCAAGGAATCAGGACCCTGCACAAATATAGGTAATCAAGTTACTACAGTAACTTGATTAGCATGGGAGGATTCGGAATTAAATTCCTAGAAATAATAAGAAACTTATTTTCCCTAATTAACCTTTTTAAAAGTAGTTACTTTAGCATTAAAAACGCAGTTTAGTAAAACAAATTTTTTTAATTCTGATTCCACAATAATATAAGTAATTACAATAAAAAATTTAAGTTCAATTCTTCTTATTTCCAAATTTGATTCATTATTTTTTTATTCCTTTCAAATTCCAATACAAATTAGTAAGCATGTCTTATGTTTCTATGACGTATGGAAATATTTGATGTAAGCAATACTTATTGTTAAGTTCCTTCGATTTCTATTATTGTATTAAATAAGATGTTGGTCTGGACTAATTGATGGTTTTGGACGTGGTCTGGAACCCTAAGAAATGATACAAGGTTTTGGAGTATGAGTTACCTTGAATTTTGTGACCTGATTCCACACTATTCAAAAACTTTGGTTATTGTCTGAACAATTTCGGCTGCATTAATACGTTTATTGAGAATATCAAAGAAGAAATTGTTACTGGCTGAAAATCCATCTTACTGTCATTCTCATTTTTTTAAGATCAAATGATACTTGAGTGTGGTTTGAACTTGTGATTGAAGCGGGAACAAGAGGGTTTTATCCAACCCTAGTGTACTGTAATTAATAAGGAAAAACAATATTGTGACAGAATAATCATTAATTATGTCATATCAGGTTGGCAATATCAGCAGTCGCCACCAACCATACAGTTCCTTGTGGAAGATGCTTTAATGCAGATAACAAAGTTGGATAGGAAGGATCTTCGTTTGGTTGGTTCAGGTAGGACGGACAAGGGAGTTCATGCCTGGGGTCAGGTCTGACTTTCTTCCTCTTATGAAATCCAACAACAATCCATCAAACGCTTGCAAACTTACTGGCAGTGAGGCTTTCAGGTGGCACACTTTATGACACCTTTCAACTATGACAGCTTGGATAGAATTCATGCTGCACTTAATGGCATTCTTCCTGCTGACATCAGAGTTAGAGAGACTAGCCCTGCAGTGCCTGAATTCCATGCTCGATTCTCAGTAACAAGCAAGACTTATCATTACAAGATATATAATGATGCTGTCATGGATCCATTTCAGCGCCGCTATGCTTATCATAATGTTTATAGGCTCAATACTGATGTGATAAGAGAAGCTGTAAAGCATTTCATCGGAAAGCATGATTTCTCTGCTTTTGCTAATACATCCAACAATGATGGAGTGCCAAATCCAGTAAAGACTATATTCCGTTTTGATGTCAATGAAATGGTAAATGGTCATACCTTACAATGAGACAAGTTCTTTCACTTTTTTTTTTGGTTCTGAATATTATGTATTGATGAAGTTTCTGTTTTCAGTCTTGTGGTATGAGAAAAGTACTGGCTTTTAACTGCATTACATTTTTTAGGGACCTCTTTTACAACTCGAAGTTGAAGGCTCTGGTTTCTTATATAGACAAGTACGCAACATGGTAATTAATCCATCTTAACAAAATTCATCCAAATCATATGTAATTCATCCATAGGTCATGTTTGTCTTCTGACAAAAAAGGTAGTATTGGCCAGTCAAATTAGGTTTGTACAGTTTTAACAAATTTATGCGTACTGAGTATTGAGATTTGCAGGTGGCTTTGCTGCTGCAGATTGGGAAAGAAGCAATTCCTCCAGATATTGTACCCAAGATTTTGGCATCAAGAGATCGCAAGGAGCTTGCTAAGTATGCTTTTTTTGCTCCACCACATGGCCTTTGTCTTGTAAATGTCAAGTATAATGAAGAGTATCTGCGACTCCCGTTAGATTGCCCCAATGCCAGTTATGGTAGGCATCACAGTGTAAGCAAATGCAAGGTTCCATTCTACTATAATTTTCACTAGAGCAAAGTATTGTCTTGCATTTAAATGATGGTTTTAGTTATGGTGACTTAAGTTTACATCATTTTGGGTTACATTTTAAGATGATCAAGGGGCCAGAAAATGAGGCTCAAGAATAGCTTCTATCCAGCGTTCAAAAGAGTGATCAAAAGATCGTTAGAGAGCCAAAAGCTTATCCTAGTAGATCAAATCTGGTTTTAACTTTTGAGTATTACCTTTAAGTAGACTATGCATTTCAATTATATCCATGCAAATATTTTTCTTCATCTAGGCTATGCTAATAGAAAGGTAATAGAAACAATAAGGGTTGATGTTTTTACCAGTTTTTTAAAATGTATCTTTAATTCTCTATCTTTAAAGATTCATCTAGTATATTATGTTATTTATCAAAATGTATACTTTAAGGAAAAATGATAATGTTATTTCCTTGGGAAGTTATAGAACATTGGAAAATTTCCTTTGAACTGTAACCGGAAGTTATTTCTTTTCCTTTCTCTGATAAATATCAAACCAAATAAATAAAAAATACAAAATTTGATTCCACTTTTACCAACCATGACCTACTTTCATTTCTATGACAATAAGTTGTCAAGTACAAAGTTATTCGAGTGATTAAAATTTGAGGAAGAATTGTTTTCACTAATGGAACCGCCATTAATCGCATGTCATAGTATTTGATATTTATAATTAAATTATATAAACATTAAAAAAAAATAATATTTATTTATTATATTAAAAGTTTAAAATTTAAAATTTAAGAATAAAATAAAATAATTTTATATTTTAAATTTATTTATAACTTTATAAATATTATATTTAAAATTTTATTTATAAAAAAATAAGAGGAGATATATTTAGACCCTACATGCTTCATGCTTCCACTAAGTAATAATTGCTTTTGATATCCCAATGATTTAGGGACATGATCAATTACTGTAACTTTTACACTTTAATGTTGCTATGATTGATATTTATAAAAATGGAAAGGTCAAAATTATTGATAGTAATTGAGATATTATATTGTAAAAACTAAAAGTTAGTGTAATATACATATATTTATCATGATAATATATACTAGTTGCTTTTGGTATTTCCTGAAAGAGGCTTTTTATTTGGGTTTGAACAAGATAACATACTGCCACATAAAAGTCCAAATTACAAAAGCCAAGATCTGAACAGAAACAGCTGATGTAATTTGGTTTATAATTGATGTGTCTCGTTTTCACCGTCACTTTCTAAAACTTTCAATCTAAAAATAAAGGGAATTTTAAGAGTTTTTTTCCCCTTCATTTCTATTCTATGAACCCGTGGGTACGATCTCTAGTTTTTTTAATATAAATGAATCATTTTAATTATTTTGTTAAAGAGATAACTTAATTTATATTATTATATTTAAAACTATTTTAATATAGCGTGTATACCTTATAAAATAAATAATTTTATTTATATATTTTTACGATCAATTTAATTATGTATAAATTAATATATTATCATAGACTTTAAATGGGGTTAGTTATGTTATTAATATTATTATTTTATTTTTGATACTCTTTTTATTCGAAAAATTTTCAAATTTACACTAATAATGTATATTCATTTAAAAATTGTATTAATTTAATATAATTTATCATTTAATTGAAAATTGTATAATATTTAGATAACGTATTCATATAATAAATTAATTAAACGATAATATAAAAATATTTTGAGATAATCAATTGATTATTAGTGTAAATATATTTCAGAGAAATAATCAATTGATTATCTAAAAATATTCTTTAAATGTCGTAAATATATTATTAGTTACGTAAAAAATTCTAATTAAATGATAAATTGTATCAATATTAAGATAATATCACAAAAATCTAAGTAAAATAAATTAACAAAAATAAAATGATATACTATTAAGTAAGTTACACTAGATTTGATAGATTTCCTTTACATATTTTATTCATTTGTAATCCATACGAGTGCTGTATGAGTAGATTCTTACCCAACTTCACAACAAGTGGACTGCTAAAATGATTAGATGGTCTTATACAGGAGTTATATAAAGAGACAGATATAGCCTTAGAGTAATGCAATTGAATATTTGAGAGAGGGGAAAATTAAAACAATAATGGAAGAGTTATTCAATGGTGAGAAAGTGATAGAAGAATTCGAAACAATGACAATGGATGCTAAGAGAGTACAGAGAGAGACTCTTAAAAAGATATTGGAAGAAAATGAATCAGCTGAGTACTTGAGAAATTTAAACCTCAATGGTAGGACTGACCCTCAAAGTTTCAAGACTTGTGTTCCAGTTGTTAGTCACGAAGACATAGAACCTTATATCCTCAGAATAGCAAATAAGGAAGATAACTCCGACATTCTCACTGCTAAACCATTCAGCTCCATCACAACAAGGTATTATATGTACTTGTTTGACATTCAATGTCTGCTTCTTTCTGTTTCCGAGATCATTTATAATAACACAAAAAAAAAGCATTCATGATCAATTTTATTTTTTTTACAAGCGCTTTCATAACTTAGATTTAAAACACAAACTCTTATATATATCGTATGAGATGAATATTAGTGTATTATTTATAAGTAATATGAGATTTATTTTTCTTTAAAAATCTTTTAGTATTTGATATTTTTATGTTTTTTATAATGTTATTCGAATTGAGGTCTTAAATAACATGCACATGTATACACAATCAAATTTATTCCATAATAACATCTCGTTTATAGAGTCTTGATCTTAAATAACATATATAAGTTATATATAATTAAATTGTCCTCAAAATAGATGTCATTTATACTTAGCATATGCATAACCTAAATATATAGTATACATGTTAACATATTATTTTGATATCTAATTGATTATGTAAAATTATTATATTGTTTTAAAGCCAATTTAATTACATATAGCATTTACATGCTATTATAGCTTTCAATATGGTGGGATTTTAACTTTAGTTGTATGATCACAGTTCTGGCACTACTCAAGGTAAAAAGAAGCTTATACCTTTCAATGAACAATATTTAGAAGCTAAATGCCAGATAGTTAAGACTTATTTTGCCTACAGAAACAGGTATTGCAATTTCCATTATTTGTTTGTTAATATAGATGAGTTTGGGTCTTTAAATAGCATGTGAATGTTACACATAATCGATTTGATCACATAATATTATATCAATTATACATAATATTTACATATGTAATATACATAATTTATATTCATTTATGTAAGGTATATTTATATATACGTTGTTTTGAGACCAATTAGATAATGCATATATATGTTGTTATTTTGATCTTCAATACTTGAGGTATTATTTATTTAATTTACTTTTCTTTGTTTAGAGAGTTTCCCATTGAGGCTAATAAGAAGGTTTTGGAGTTTTCATATGGAAGTATACCATTCAAAACAAAAGGTGGTCTGAATGCATCACCTGTAACTTCACATATTTGTCGCAGTTCGCAATACAAAAATACAATGAAGGCAATTCAGTACCAAAGTTGTAGTCCTGATGAAGTTATAACTAGTCCTGATTTTAATCAAGCTTTGTATTGCCATCTCTTATGTGGTCTTATCTTTTATGATGAAGTTCAATTTGTTTCTTCAGCATTTGCATATTGCATAGTTCAAGGACTCAGAACTTTTGAAGAAGTATGGCAAGAACTCTGTACTGACATTCGAAATGGCACGCTGAGCAGCAAAATTAGTATTCAGAATATCAGAGATACCATGTCAAAATTGCTGAAACCAAACCCTGACTTGGCAGATTTGATACATAAAAAATGTTCAAGATTGGCTAAGAGTAATTGGTATGGTTTAGTACCAACCCTTTTTCCTAACGTGAAATACATTTCTGGTGTTATGACAGGTTCAATGGAGCCTTTCTTGAAAAAGCTGAGACATTATGTTGCTGATAAACTGCCTTTATTGAATACTAATTATGGATCTTCAGAAGGTTGGATTGGAGTTTTTATTGATCCAAAATCGCCTCCTGAAATGGCTACTTATGTTGTTCCCCCAAATGTTTGTTACTATGAGTTTATTCCATTGACATTAAAAGAGACAAAATCAGACAAGCTTGAGCAAATTGATTCTAATACCGTTGGTCTTACTGAGGTTAAGGTTGGTCAAGAATACGAGATCTTAATAACTAGTTTTGCAGGTGCTTCCTTTTTTTAAACTTACAAGTGTCTTTTTTTATACGGGTAATTTTCACTTTTGACCTCATATTCGTATATATAAAGTTCATATGAAAATATGTTTTTTTTTATAATTGTACGCGTATATAAGAAGATAGATATGAAATAAGAGAATATGTGATGTAAAACATAAGAATTAAGAGGTAGTATGAGAGAGAATTTACAAAAAGGTGAGAAGATGAGGAAAATAGAAAGATAATAGGAAAGAAGTTCATACTATATTCAATAATTGAAGTTAAAGATCACAAATGAGTCTATTTATAGGCAAATTAAATTGAAAAAGTTTTAAAAAATAACTTAATAATAATTGAATTTCAGGTTACAATAACAAATTAATTAGTCTATTTTTGTAGGTTTGTATAGGTATAGATTGGGAGATGTGGTAAAGGTTATGGAATTCCATAACTCAACTCCAAAGCTAAAATTCATGTCAAGGAAAAATGTTTTGCTTAGTATCAACACTGAGAAGACAACTGAGAAAGATTTGCAGATAGTTGTGGAAGAAGCTTGCAAACTCTTACCAACTGATGATATAAAACTAGAACTTATTGATTTCACAAGTTATGCTGATTCATCAACAGCACCAGCTCACTATGTTATCTTTTGGGAACTCAGTTGTGATTATGAAAAGGTGATCAATTATGATGATATTATTTGTGAATGCTGCAATTGTATGGACAAATCATTAATTGATTACGGTTATACCCTTGGACGCAATAGCAATAATATTGGTCCACTTGAATTGTGTATTGTTAAGACTGGAACCTTTCAGAAAATCCAAGACCATACTGTTGCTTCAGGAACCTCTATTTCTCAGTTTAAGTCACCTCGTTGTGTTAGTTCAACAAACCATGGAGTTTTGGAGATATTGTACGACAATGCTGTTAAGAGCTATTATAGTACTGCTTTCTAGTTGGTAGAGAACAGAGATCTCAGTCTACATGTCTTCTAAAATTGGTCCCTTAGATGGGACCATGTGTGCCCTACTAGCAAACAATAGTTTGCCATAATAAAACTACTATTGATATAGTTATATTCAAGTTGTGTTGTGTAATAAAGTTAGAAGACGAAAAAAAAACTCATGTTTATTACTATTTAGAGAAAATTGAGAGAAAATTGAAATATTATTTGTATGTTTATGATTTTTTAAATGTATTTACAATAATATAAATAGGATTAAGAGTTAGACAAATATTATACACAATCACTATTACAACCAATACACAACAACTAATCTAAGACTAATTAAAGATAATATCTCTAGAATTTTACACTCTCCTTCAAGTTGGGTGATAAATATTAATTATTCCTAACTTGCAACTCAGTTCTTTAAAGATGGTTCAAGGTAATGCTTTGATAAGGATATCTGTAATTTGATAAGTAGATGTATATATGAGGTTCACAATTTTACCATTTAACTTCTATTTCATGAAATTATGATTAATTTCTACATGTTTGGTTCGGTCATGATGAACTAGGTCTCTTACAATTCTTATTGCAGCTTGATTGTCACAAAGCATACTGATAGGTTTAGTAGTTGTGAAGTCTAGTTCATTAAGTAGTCTTCTTAACCACATTCCTTCACAAATCCCATGAGCTATAGTTCTAAATTCAGTTTCTGCACTGCTTCGAGCGACTACTAATTGTTTCTTACTTTGTCAAGTTACAAGGTTCCCTCACACGAATGTACCATACCCAGTGATAGATCTGTGATCCACTATAGAGCCTACCCAGTCAGCATCTGCAAAGACTTCGATTGTTCTAATAGGATTCTTACTAAAGTACAATCCTTTTCCTTACTGAAGTACAATCCTTTTCCTAGTGTCATCTTGAGATACTTGAGTATACGATAGACCACCTCCATGTGTTCTTCAATGAGACTATTCATAAATTGACTTACAAAACTCAATGAAAAACTAATATTTGGTATAGTATGGGATAGGTAAATGAGTTTTCTCATTAATCTTTGATAACGGCCTTTGTCCATAGCTGCACTATTTTCTTTGATTTTGAGTTTTATTGTAGAGTCCATCGGAGTTTTTGCCGGTTTATAACCCATCATTCTAATTTCCTTGAGAAGATTAAGTACATGTTTCCTTTGAGATATAGATATGTCTTTCTTTGTTCAGGCTACTTCCATTCTTTTCTTTGTTCAGGCTACTTCCATTCCTAGGGAATATTTGAGATTACCTATTTGATCTCAAATTCCTTGGCTAAGAACTCCTTGAGTTTATTCATCTCAATTGTAGAGTTACTTGTTAGAACAATATCATCTACGTATATATTTAGGACAACTATTCTATCATTGAAAAAATGCTTGACAAAGAGTGTGTGATCTGATTGGCATTGATTGTACCTATATCTCTTCAGAACTTTAGAAAACCTATTGAACCAGACACTTAGAGACCGCTTCAATCCATATAAGGATTTCTTAAATCTACAGAAACTATTGGTTGGAGTAGGAACTTCAATTCTAAGAAGAATGTCCATGTAGACTTCTTCTTTGAGATCACCATTGAGGAATGTATTCTTGATATCTAATTGGTAAAGAGGTCGATCCAAGTTAGATGTTAGGGAGAGAAGAACACAAAAATTTTTGAACTTTGCTACAAGTGAAAAAGTTTCTTGATAGTTAATCCTATATACTTGAATGGATCCTTTAGCCATAAGGTGAGCCTTGAATCTTTCTACACTGCCTTATGCTTTGTGTTTGACTGTAAAGATCCACTTATACCCAACAACGTGTTTTTTAGTGGTAGTTCTGTGATCTCCCAAGTCTTGCTTTTCTCTAAGGCACTAAGTTTTTCAAGAATAATTGTCTTCCATTTAAGTATCTGAAAATCTTATTGAACGGAATTTGAAACCTGTATCTGATCAAGGTTGTAGATAAATTCCCTATAACCTAGTGAGATACTTTTATAGGAAACAAAGTTATAGATGTGGTGGTTTGTACAAGATCTTACACTTTTCCTTACAATAATTGGAAAATACAAATCATTAGGAGGAAGCTCAATAATAGGAGGTTCAGTGATGTTACCATGTGAATTGTCAGAGTGGCTTGTACTTGGGTTGGACTCCTGAACTAGCTCAAGATATGCTTGGTTCTCCATTTCCTCTTGAGTTTCTCTCCTCTTAGAGTAGACAAGAAGGTCACTATTTGAGACAAGGAAATTTGGATCTGTTGATAGAGAAGTTGAGGGTTCATTGGGGTTATTAGAAACATTTGTTTGAGACATTGGGATATGATTTGAGAAAAAATGTGTGGGAGAATTTGTGGGAATTACTATTTTTTCGGATGAAGGTGATGACTGAATGGTAATTCTATTCCAAACTTGGTATTCATTGCCTATGTTCTCCCTTGAATGTTAGGTTTGGGTTCTTCCTTTTTATCTTGAGTTATTTATTTAGAAGTTTGATCTTCTTTATATTGAATTTTGGATGAAGATTCATTTTTAGAAATTTTAAACTCTAAGAGTTGTTTTGAACAATCAAGTTCATCTGTTTATTTCCTATCTCCATTAGAAACCTTTCGAGGGATAAAAACTCGAATTGTTCCTATATTATTTTTATCTCCTTTTCATTTATCTTGATCTTGATATCAAGATGTTTCATTCCTGTAAGCATAAAAATAGTTAGAGATTCTAATTCTCTAGTAAGAGCATCTGCTAAACTATTTTTATTTCTTGAGAGATGTTCGACATCAAAATTTTAGTGGTTAAACCACTATTGCCATCTGACTAATCTTCCTTATTTATAATCATATGTAATATTAATTTTTAACAAATAACCAATTTTTTTGTTATCAATTCTAACAATGAATCTAAAACTTATGACATATTGCAAATTTTTCAATAACTTTTTTATCAGCTAGTTATTCTTTTTCATTACTGTGATAGTTTAATTCTGAATCATGGAAAGATCTTGATGTATATCTACAAAGGTATTCATTTTTGTTATCTACTTTTGATTTCAATATTCTTGGTAAGCATTTGTTTCAATTATCATTTTATCATCTTGTCCTAGATTGTATAAAGTTGGTAAATTTTTTACTTGTGCTTTTACTTGTGCTTTTACTTTATCCATATACTAATTATCTTGTTCTGTCCATTTCTAGATATAGTCTTTTTTCAATTTTTCTTGTTAGGGTTTTTGCATTTCTACAAGTTTCTTGATATATGTTTTAGCATATGTCAAACATTCTAAAAATCTTTGTAATTCATTTTTGTCATTTACTTCACTAGAAAAACCTTGAATGTTATTTAGTATATGGAGTTGTAGATTATATTTTCCATCTTCAATTTCCAAACCTAAATACTTAATTTTCTGCTAAACAATTACTATTTTTTTATTAGAGAGTACAATGCCTTTTTTCCTACATTTTTGTAGAATATTAATAATATCTAAATAATGTTTATTTAATTCACTACTAAAAACCAAAATTTCATCTATATATGCATAACAAATATTTTATAATTTTTTAAAGATGTTATCCATATATCTTTGAAAGATACCCGGTGCTTGTTTTGATCCAAATGGTACAACATTTCATTGGAAGTTTTCTTAAGGGTAACTAAATTCCGTTAATTTTTGAGATTTTTCATCTAATTTTATTTGCCCAAAACCATTTTTGCAATCAAAACTCAAAAAGTATTTCTTTCTTTTTATTAATGATAATAGTTCTTCTTTCTTTAGAATAAAGTATCCATCATTAATGATTTCTTTATTCAATGCTTTGAAGTTATTATCATTCTCTTTTTTCCTCTTCTTTTTTAGCTTATATTTCGATTAAGAATGCTGGACTAGAGTGAGATGAATTACTTGGTATTATGATTTTTAGTTCCAAAAGTTCTTGAATTTGTTTTTCAAATTTAATCTTGTTTTCTGGAGTATAAATCATTGATTTTACTCTAATAACCTTATTAGGATCTCTTAATTTTATGTTGGTAATCGTTTTAGATTTATTAATTTTTAGATCTAAAGAATTTTCTGAGCTTCCTACTTTTAATAATTTTCTGATATCTCCTCGGGCTTTATGTTCCTATATTTCATTAAGAAAATAGTTTTGTTTCTCTTTTATATCTAATGAAATATTTTTAAAATAAGGCTTTTGTTGTTATGTGTCTATCTCACCACGTTTTCATTTTTATATTGTTGCATAAAAGTTAGGTTTGATACAATCAAAGCTTTTTTTATTTTCGATACATAAATGATTTCACCATCTAATGTTGTTAGTCTTATTTGGTCTAAACATTATGTAAAAAGTTAATATAAGTTTAGGAAATTATTTTCTAGTAATAAATCAACACCTATTTCTTATTGATATGTGGTAAGAATATAGATTTTTTCTCCTCCTATTATTATATATGTATCTTTTAAAACCTTATTAAGATTTATTGTAGTATCATTAACAATTCTTACAATTATATATTTTGGTGCTTATTTTCATTATTTTTCTGGGAATATATACTTACTTGCTACACACATACTAGCTTCTTTATCTATATATACATGTAAATGATAACTGACATATCTTTTAAATGTGAGTCCTACCTTAATATAGATACTATTTGGATTTGTAATACTGTGTAAATCATTCGTCTTTTGATGAAGAGTACACATATTCTAAGTTTTCATATTTTGAGTCGGTTATTTCCTCTTTAGATCCCTCTAATAGATAAATATTGTAAGTATTATATATATCTGATATCTCAATTGGTTTTTATTTCATCTTAAAAGTTTATTCCAAGATTTTTGTTTTCTGTGAAAATTCATTTTAAATTCTTTCTTATGTTAAAACCTGATAAGACATTCATTGACATAATATCCTTCTTCGTTACATATCTAATATCTGCATTTCCTCTTACTTGAAGGGAAATAATTATTATTTTCAAGAGGTTTATACATTTTTCTTCTAAAATATATTTTTCTATAGATTTTCTTATTAAATCTTCTTTTATATTTTTGAAAATCTTGTTTCCTGAATTTATATATTTTAAATTTCTTGTATTTTTTATATTTTTGTTTGTAATATTTTATATTACATTCATATTTTTCTGGTATTTTAAAATCTCTTATTTCACAACAGATTTTCTTATTTCCTCTTATTTGTTTATATTTCTTTCGTTTTTTGCATTTAATGATTATCTAGCTTTTAATGCTTTTTATTCTTCTTGCTAAGATGTATGGTATGATTTCCCTATTTCTCTAAATCCAACCTTCTATTAAGGTCTTATGTAATGCTTCATGTAATTTTTGGAGAAATATTTCCTTATAAGTTGTATGCATAAATGATGGTAATTTATGGTACTACATTTCATATTCACAAATAAAAGAATCTATGTAATACATATTACAAATTTTTATTTTTGTTAAATACCATTTGGCTTCATTGATTTCATTTTCATTGGATTCAATGATAGTTCTTCCATTATTTTCTCCAATAAATTCCTAGTATATTTCATTTACTACTATATTTGTTATTTCCTTTTATTTGTATAATATTTTTCATTATAATGTTTTCTAGTTCTTCATTAGTTAGTGCTAACAAAGTAATTAATTTTTCTATATCCTTATTTTCAAGATTCATAAATTTTTCTTCTAATTCTTTTCTATTTTCCATTAAATTGGAATTATATCTTTTTTTTAGATTTCTCTTCATTTTGGTAGTTTATTCATTATAATTTTTTTGTCAACTAATGGTATATTATACATTCTTTTTACATCTATAATATTAATGTTCATTTTTTATTACTTATTTCATAATAAATTATGTCTTTTTTTGAAAATAATTTCCTTATTGATGAAAATGATAGATCTTTTAATCTATCACTTTCTTTAAGATTTAATTTTACCTTTTGAATTTCTTCAAATTGTTTTTACTAATTACTATTTCTTGTTAAAAACATCCTAAGACATATTCTATTTTTAATTCTATTATTCTATTATTTCTTCTTCTATTTATTTATGAAATATTATTATTCACTTTCGTTCAATTTAACTTATGTTATATTTTAAGGATATTTTTGAGTGTTTTAAAATTTTTAGAATATTTTTGAAGATATTTCAAAATTTTGAGATATTTTTGATACTATTTCGCAGATAAGGGATGAATAAGAAATATGATATCATTAAAGACTTAGGTATCTCCGATACATTTTTTTATTTTGTATCAAATTTTATTTTATTTTATATCAAAAATTACATTAAGTTTTTACTTTTTTTCAACATAAAACATTAAATATTATACTAAAAATATATTCTTTTATAAAATAAAATATTTCTTTTATTTTTCTTTTACTAATTATCATATTCAATTAATTAAAAAAATTATATATTAATAATAATTAATTAAAAATAATTAATTAAAAATGACATTCATCATTAATAAATTTTTAGAATATTTTTAAATCATTGTTTTAATATAATTAAATATTTAACCTTATGTTATATTAGAAATATTTTTAATCATTTTATATCATATATTTTAATTTCAATTTTGTATATATAATAAAAATTTAACAATATTTTTAAAAGTAAAAAAAAATGGTCTTCGGTGCGATGAATAATATTCCGTCTCATTATATCAAATTTGTTACCATGGTTTGATATGATATTGTTTATCGTCGTCGTCCCAAACTCGATACAAGATAGAGGTGGGTAGAAGATTGTCTTAGATTAACAATTTAGGAGTCTCCGGAACAAACTCTATGTTACACAAACAAAAATAATAACATTGATAAACATCATATGAAAGACAAAAGGGGGGAAATTATTCAATAAAATTATTCTATGTCCAACAAATCCATATGAAATAAACACTCCTTTTGTACTTCCATCTGCAATGGAAAATATGAACTGGTATGGACATTCATGTTTCTGATCTGGAAATCCAGAGTGACAAGTTCGTTCTCTGAAGCATCCAGCACGAACAGCAATGCTTTGTGAAGAGAAGTAAAGAGCCCTTAAGGGAGATATGACAGCGCATTGGATCTGGTTGGTGTGTTGTTCTCCAAATGATCTGTACCTAAAACAATACATATTGACCGATCTAATGCATCAAGTGCCATATTCTGTAAAATTTGGAACATAATATTGTTCTAATATTACACGACGGAGAGACGTAGAGCTATGAGGTGAGGAAGGAGATTACCTTCATCGACGACAAGGCTAGGTCTTCATACCAACATGTTTGTTGATGAAGACAATAAAAATTTCAACACAAAAAGAGAATAATTGTTGATCATCGATACTTCGCTGGTAGAATACCATAAGTTAAAAACGAATTAAGAACTAAAAGATCTTTATAATGAGTCTTTTATTAATAAGAAATAAGTTAAAAATATAAAATAATAGATTTTATAAGGGATGGATAGAGATATTAAAGATGATATCCCCATATCATTTAAATATATATTAATATGAGCATTATTATGCTTGAGGTTAATCTTTTAATTTTGAAAGTTTCATGATTATTATGAAATTTAATTTAATTAATTGACAATTACTCAGTTTTTGCACCCAAATTTTTACAATTAGCTGTTCTTTCTACAGAACAAATACCAACGATCATATGCATGAAAATAACCCATAACATACGAAAAAGGGTTAGAGTATATGAAAAGGAATTAATTACCTAGAATAAACCCACATTCTAGTTTTCTTGCATTTGGATAACTGATTTACATATTTGTTGGTGCATTTTCATAACAAAGCATTTGTCAGTTCGGAGCAAAACTGAGCAAAACTAGAGAAGTTCTAGTATACATAAAAAATAAAAAGAGATGAAGTGTTTCTATCGTATAAGGCTTAGGCCCAAATTATATGTTGTCATTTTAATCTTCATGCATCCTCTTCTCGATCTGTAAACCTAGCTATTTATGCTCATTGTTAATCCATTGCCATGAGTTATTCTTATTAGGAATTTGATTTTAATGGATGCCCAAGTCGGCATTTGGTGAATGCCTTCCTTCTTCGACTTTGTATCTTTCAATTCATCAACTTCATCACCTTGATACCTAGATATTGTTTCTTTACGTACTGATTTAATAGGTAGCTAATGGTTCTCTTTTGATTATGTATTTGTTTTGCACCTAAGGGTAGGAATTAAGCCATTAACTTTTTTATATCTCAGTTTCTTTGTCGCCTTGAACACGAGCTCGTGTTCTTTTTTAAAAAAATAAAAATAAATAAATTATGTTACTGAAAAAGTGTAGTGCAAATGATGTTTTTACACTTATCTCAGAACTTCAGGTAAGTTCACTTGTTGACCATTTTATCAACTGATGCATATAGCTCTTTTACATTTTCCAAGTAAGTTTCCCAATTCTTTTACAATTTGTTCACAAGAGGTTTAACGCAAGTGATTGTCTGTGGCTTTACTTCAATGTTTATTATATGTTGTAAGGAATAAGTGTTATTATTTTCGTGGAAAAAATATTTTCATATAAACTTATTTTTAGGTTTGTTATGAAGTAAAAAAATTAAAGTCGAAGAAATGTTAAAATTTTAAATAATCGTACTTCAGGTATATATTTTATAATTATGATATATAAGATTACATTTATACATTTAAGAATATATATTCATAAAACTGAAATTATTTTTACTGTTAAAGTATTTATTTAAATTTAAACTAATTTATGAAATCATTAATTAAATATTTTTTAGATGTGTTTTAAAAAATAATTTTTTATAATATTAAGGTTTTTAACGTGTTTTAAAAAATAACACTAGTTATTATTATTATTATTATTATTATTATTATTATTATTATATATATATATATATATATATATTAGGGTTATTACCGAATTAAAGTTCAAACCGACGAGCTGCTAGCTGCCGAAAACTAAAAGAACAAAATATATCGAAAGAAGGATGTGGATGCTTAATTCAAATAATTAATATATATATATATATATATAATTCAGAGTGGAAAGAATAGTGGTATGGTTTTTTTTTGGTCTTATTGAATTAGATGACGAAGTTATATATAATTCAGAGTCGGTAGAATAGTGATATGGTTTTTTTTGGGTCTTATTGAATTAGACGACGAAGTTATATATAATTCAGAGTCGGCAAAATAGTGGTATGATTTTTTTTTTATCTTATTGAATTAGACGACGAAGTTATATATAATTCAGAGTCGGTAGAATAGTGGTATGGTTTTTTTTTTTGTTCTTATTGAATTAGATGACGATATAATTCAGAGTCGACAGAATAGTGGTATGGTTTTTTAGGTCTTATTGAATTAGATGACGAAGTTTTTGAAATTAGTTGATTAATATTATCACATTTTTTATTTTAGGGATATTTGGTTTTTTAAATTCCCATATCTATTAGCCTATTTGTTTCATATTTTTTACGTTCATATAATTTCTTTTTTATCAAGATATTACATATTTAAATCAAATAATTGTACGAGCGATTATGATTATTTAATTTAATTGTTAAATTTTAAAGAAGTTATTTTTATTAAACTTGAGTTTAATTTGTTTTTGCTCTAAAAATTGCTAGTTTATTTGATTTAAGTGACATATGTTTTGTATATCTAGTTAGGATTATTCATTATTAAATTCGTTCTATAACACATACAGATACTTATGTTTTTGTGCTAACATATTTTGTAGTTGATTTGTGAATGTATCTGATCGATAGAAAGCTTATCGAAACATTGGTATGAAAACCACTCACGTCAATATTAGAAAATGTGAAAACAGAGTAAAAGCTCGTAAGTAAAGTAAATTAGGATAGTATTCTAAGAAGAGTAGAATAAGACTGAGTTTGTACTTGAACATTTGGTTTTCTTAGTGAAAAGTTAGGTGAATCGATAGATCAGTGGTTTTTCTCTTAGGTCATAATTATGGCCTCGGTTGTTACCATCTAAAAATTTCTCGTGCTATTCTTTTTTTTTTTGCATTTTTTTCTTACCTATGATTGCATGCCTATTCACTTTGTTTAAGTTATTAAATTATAAATTGATAGAAATTCAAAATAACCTATTTACCCCTCTAGGTTATTCAATTCTGTATCTTATAAACTTTCATATGTTTATACTATAGTTTTATAGTTTTAAAATGTAAGTGTTATATAGCCCGATAAGACATTAGAAAAGAAAAGAGTTAAATATGTATGTAATCTTAACATACTCTTTCAAAACATATATGTAATGAGTACATATTCTTTTGAAAATATGTACGTGAGTCTTACATATTTTATGTAAGGCCTTACATGTACTTTGGCAAGGTTGCCTTAGTTAGACGTTGGATGTTAAAGTTCCAATATTAGTTAATTTTATAGTGTTTTATATTGTTAATATTATATTGCATTCACAATACGTAATTTTTGTTAAAGATTGTCTCAAAAGTTCGAGAACAACTACACCAATAGTAAAGAAACTATCAAAAACAAAAGTTCAATAGAAAACACAATCAAGTTCTTATGTGGTTTAACACTCAATATGAGTGTCTAATGCATGGGAAAGAATAGCACGACAGATCCACTATGATCTTGAAATGTTTACACCCTCAAGCAACTGTTCTTGATGAAGATTGCATTATCATGTCAAGCACACCAAACTCAATTCACTTAGTTATGCAAAATCAACTCTCAACCCTAATAATTATAACTTAAGTCACTAGAGAGAACCACCTCTTATACACCGCATAAAAAGCCTTTATTTGTAGGCTTACTTAGGCTACACTACATAAAAATATAATTTACTATGTAGACCTTACAAAGAGTTCTTCTAACTAACAAATAACTAACTCCACGTGAACTGCTGACTTGGTTCATCTACTATGTGAGGTGCATGTTATCTTCTTAAGCCACTTTTATACAATGCCCTACCTTGGCTCAAAAATATCCTTAAGCATCATAGTGTGATTGTTCCCTATCTCTTCTTATACTGTTGCATCCTTCACCTACTCAAAATTGTTCAAAACATAACTTAAACTTGCTCCATAGCACCATTTTGGTAAGTATGTTAACTGAGTTCTCTGCTAAAAGAACTTTAACCACTTAACTTGGCCATTTGTTATAATTCCTTGAATTAAATGAAACTTGACATCAATGTGTATTAGTCCTTTCATGATGCATGGGATTTTTGGCAATATAGATTGCACTTTAGCCATCATGATGCACACGCATTGCCTCTACATTAAGCCGAAGTCTTCCAGCAATACTAAACAACCAAAAAACCTTCTTTACTACTTCCATTAAGGCTATATATTTAGATTTTGTGGTTGAAAAAGCCAGTACATGTTGCAATGTTGACTTTCTACTCATAGTATTCCAAATAATAGTGAACATATACCCAGACTAAGACTTTCTTTTATCTAGATCCCTAACATAATTTGCATCAAAATAACCACACACTACACCTAAATTCTTCATTGATCTTCCATATTCCAACTCCATGTCTAGAGTACCTTGCATATATTTGAGAATATATTTGACAATTTGCCAATGTTCATATCCTAGATCAAACATAAACTTGCTCACTATACTCATTACATATGACAAATCAGGACAAGTGAAAATCATGAAAAATATCAAACTCCCTACTACAATATCATAGGGTGTCATACTCATAGCATTCCTTTCTTCTTCATTGACTAGGATGAGAGAACTGGATAGCTTAAAATGTAAGCCTAAAGGTCCAACCCTTAATTTGTATCCAACATGCCATACTTCTCGAGTACCTTAACCAGATAACCCCTTTTGTGTTACAAATAGTTTACCAATAGTTATATCTCTCCTAATTTTAATTCCCAGAATTTTATTTACAACCCTTAAATTGTTCATTTCAAATTTTAAAGTTAGAAGCTTCTTTACTCTTGACATCTCATTCATATCCATGCATGCAATGAACATATCATCTACATACAATAACAAATACACATAGGGCTTACTAGACTCCACCTGCATGTAGACATAGGGATAAAATTTACATCTTTGAAATTGCAATTTTAAGATAAACCCATAAAACCTTTTATGCCATTATCTTGGTGATTGTTTGAGACCTTACAAATCTCTTCAAAAGACACACATGCTTTTCTTTGTTGTTGCATCTAGAACTTTCAGACTGTTTCTTTAGAATCTTTTCTTTCGTTTCACCACGAAGAAAAATTATTTTTACGTCCATCTATTTAAGATGAGTATAGCAATAACCTAATAGAGGTATACTTAACCATAAGGGGAAATATTTCATTGTAATATATCCCTTCAACCTGTGAGAATGCTTGAGATATCAACCTTTCTTTAAATTTACTTTCTTCTACATTTGATTTTCCTTCTTTCGCTTAAAATATCCATCTACATCCAACTATTTTTGCATCATGTGGTTTTGGCAATAGTACCTAAGTAGTATCATTTTTATCAAGAGATTGAAATTTGATAAGTAATATTTTATACACATTTTTAGATATCAAATTCTCTATATTTATTCACATTTTATTTATATAATTAACTAAGATTACTTATTTTGTATTTATTTAAAAAATATAAAATTTCTTAGTTTTTTTGGGGTTTTTCTAGAATTTTTATGGACCTTTTTTTTGGATTAGATGGATGAACTTAGAAATGCCTATAGATGTACTTAAAAAGATCTAGCCAAATTAGCATCCACATGCCTAAATGTGTCGTGTGCCTTCTAGAGAGCACACCGTATGGTACCACGTCCTCTACAACTCCATCCAAGCATGTTTCGTCACCTCTAACATGCACCATATGTGCATGTAATGCACCGCCCTTCCAGTACCTACCTCTTTTGTGTGTTTTTGTCACTCTCTTTAAGAGCCCATGTTTTTTTACCTTGAATGCATTCTGACACGTTGTCATTCCTTTTACCACACTAATTTTTTTTCTCCATTATGACTCCAACACTTATATTTACATCAACACTCAATTTTCTCTTATAAATACAAAACAACATCCTATAAAATAAAATATGTGTCAAAATTGAACGAAAATTCAGAGAAAAATTCATATTTAACATAATATTGCAAGAGCTTTTAAGGAAAATTCAAGAACAAGTGAATATTGATATTTTGTTCACTTGGCTCCAATAATTTATCCAATTCATATTCTTTTCTCTACCCATTCTCTTATTTATTATGAAATATTTAGTTATTGTTATGAATTTGATAAATTCAATGTTATTGTTAGAAATTTCAAACCTTAGACTATAGTTTAATTAAATCTAATGTCATAAATAATTTGAATTTGAATTCTTAATTTTTTGAAATATTCAATTCTATGTTTAAATGCCATGATTATGCATGTTATGAATTATGATGATAAACTAGATTATTACATGAATATGTTTATATCTAGTTTAACAAGTTCGTACGTAGTCTCCAACATTCTTATTCAAAGTGGTAACTTCTTTCACAAGTAAGGTTAAATACATATGGTAAAGGTTATATGATTGATATAATCTGTCTAGTTTAGTTATCATCTTTTTATATCTTAATGTAATGAATGAATTAAATGTAATAAACATACCTATAGGTTATTCAAGATTTAAGTTAGTTAATAAGCAGACCTTTAATCAATTACACGGTATGAAAAGATGAAATTTTTTAAGCATACCTAATTTTCTAAAGCTAAAGTTAAGAACTCAATAATGATTTTAAATTATGAAAGTAATTTAGAATTAAAGAAATTAATTTATATTCATAACATGTTTAATAAAATTGTAAGTTAGTGGTGAGGACAATCTCATAATCCCATATCTCTCATAATCCTTTTATAACTTATTTTATTATTTTATATTATTTTTTGCAAAAATAATTTAAAAACCTAATTTGTTAATTTAATTAACTCCCTGATAAAGTAATAGGTGGTAGTAAAAATTGTCACCAATCCTTGTGTGTGTGACAACCCTAGTTCTTAAATTTACTTATTACTTATACATGATCATGTATACTTGCTTTTTAACATGTTATTATCTTTATTTTTTTATGCTTTATTAGTTTAGCATATTTTAGGAAACGTGATCAAGATTATTTTGCTCTAGGTAGTATAAATTTCTTTCTTTTTAGTATTATTTATTGCATTCCTTAGGATAGTTAGGATTAATAGATGATCTTGAAAACAACCACATGTCATTTTTTTTTATTTTCTATCATCTATGATAAAATTAGCTAAACAATGTTAGATTCCTTTTTTTTATTTTCTAGCATCTGTGATAAAACTAGAAACAATGTTAGGTTAAAAAGGATAATAAATATTAATAGTCTTGAATTTGTTACTAAGTGAAGGTAACTTTATGATAATTTTGCTCAAAACCTACATGTACTATAGCTAAATTGGTGATAAAAGAATTTATATGCATTAACTTGTGAAAAATATTGTGAGTTTCTTGAAACCTCAAGATGATTTAATGAATAAAAATATGTTGCTAGAACTTTTTATTAAGTCTATCAAGGAAAATTCTAAATATATTTCTTGAAAAATAATTAGGGCAATAGGATTAGTCTTTTTTAATAAATTGTTCTACCCTTAATATCATTGTCCTTTTAAGGGCAACACTTTTAGATAACTAATTTGAGCCTACATGATCCTATTATTTATACTCACTCTTTATACCCTTTGAACCAAACATATTAGTCATACCTTATAATTCAAGAATGAGTGAAGTTGCATAAAAAGATAACAAATTCTATGAATTATAGAATAATATTTAAGAGTGTCAATTGTGCTATAATTGATTACGTGTCTAATATATATAAAACAACCCCTGCTATAATATTTACGCCACAAATAAAAATAAAAACAAAAATTAATCTATAAATAAATAAATAAATAAATAAATAAATAATAATGGGACAACTTAAAAAAATTACAAAAAAGATTCTGTATAGAAAAAAAGGGTAAAAATAAAAGAAAAGAAACCAATAAGGATGTTTGGGTCCAAAATAATGAAATCTGATCTTATTTTATTGGCACAATTGGTCTTAGGATAGTACTATTTATAAGTTTCTTTCTCTTCTCCATGGACTCATAAACTTTTGTTTGTTTTTTATTTCCTTTCATTTGCTTCAACTAACAAGTCTAGTCATATTACAACCAAATAAAAGACCTTTTAATTTTAAGGAATCTTTTTGGTAAATAGAGATACAATTTTAAAGAAAAGTCTATGGTACCCGATTCAACTAAAAAAGAGTAATGATGCATTATAGGAAGGAATGATGTTCCAACTTATTTAAGTTACATGATTTGACTATTACTAATTGATGATATATCAAGCATACACTTGGATCATGATTATTATATAATATAATAGTTAAAGCAAAGGTATAATTAGAGGCAATAACTAGCATTTATTAAAATTTAAAACCATAATATTGTTAAGCCCTTAAGATGTAATGTCAAGAAACTTATTCTTTCTACTATGGGTGTTGACTTTACTCGAGGACTAGCAAAAAGTATACTTATGGGAGTTTAATAAGTGATATTTTACACATTTTAAGATACCAGTTCCTCTATAATTACATATTTTATTATTATAATGAGCTTAAATTATTTATTTTGTACTTATTTAAAAATATAAAATTTCTTAATTTTTTTTATATTTTTTTGAAATTTTTTGGATTAGATGGATGAACTTATAAATATCTATGGATGCTCTTAGAAAGATTTAGAAAATTTAGCATCCTCATGGTTAAGCGTGCCATGTGAGACTACGCCATGTGGTGCCAAATCCTCCGCAACTCCGGGCAAGCACATTCTATCGCCCCTAACTCGCACCACCTACGTGTGCATTACATTGCTCTTCCAATGCCTGCCTCATCTAGTATGTGATTGTCACTCTCTTCTAGAGCATATGTATTTTAACCCTGAACACATTCTGAATGATTCATTTTTACACACTAATTCTCTCTCCATTATGATTTTAGAATTATTATTTATATCATGATTCGATTTTTCTCTTATAAATACAAACAACACCCCATAAAATAAAATCAATATCAAAATTGTATGAAAATTGAGAGAAAATTTAGATGCAATACAATATTGCAAGAGCTTTAAAGAAAAAATTCATGAACAAGTGATAATTGATATTTTTGGTTCATTTGGCCCTAATAATTTATCCAATTCAAATTCTTTTCTCTACATTTTTTCTTCTTTATTATGAAATATTTAGTTATTGTTATAAATTTAATAAATTCTATATCTATCTAAATATTCAATGTAATTGTGGGTAATTTCAACTCCTAGATTATGGTTTAATTAAATTTAATGTTATGAACAATTTTAATTTTAATTCTTGATTTTTGATGTGCTCAATTCTATCTCTAAATGTCATAACTATACATGCTATATACATGCTATGAATTAGGATGATCAACTAATTTTGATGCATGAATATATTTATATCGAGTCTACGATGTTAGTACCCAATTGCTAATATTCTTATTCAAAGTGGTACCTTGTGGCTGCCGTCACAAGTATGGTTAAATACCTTAGCTAAAGATTAAACGATTATTCCAATTTTACCTAGTTTTAGTTATCACATTTTTATATCTTAATACAATGAATGAACTAAATCTAATAAGTGTACCTCTAGGTTATTTAGGATTTAGGTTGGTTAATAAGAAAACCTTTAACAATTATACGTAAGAAAAGATAAAAATCTTAAACAAACCTAGATTTATAAATCCAAAGTTAAGAACTCAAGAATAATTTTAAATTTTGAATGTAATTTAGAACTTAAGAAATTAATTTTCATTCATGGCATGTTTAATAAAATTGTAGGCTAGTGGTAAGAACATTTCTATAATCACATATCTTTCATAATCCTTCTATAACTTATTTTATTGTTTTAAGTTATTTTTTCCTAAAACAATTAAAAAATCACATTTGTTAATTTAATTAACTCACTAATAAACTAATAAGTAATTGTCGAAATTGTCATCAATACTCGTGGGTACGATAATCCTAATTCTTAAATTTACTTATCACTTATACTTGATTACGTATACTTGTGTATTCTAAATCATGTTTGTATTCATCATCCATTATAACTTCTTTGTAAGTAGTTGGTTCATTATAACATGGATCTGGAAGCTAAGGCATATTGAATTCAGTCAGCTTTTACAAACCTTATAGATTTTCTACTACTAATGTTTTTGGCTCTATCTCTAACAAGTTGATAATCATTCAAATGGTTATCTATTTCACTAACAAAGATTAATTCTTGTCCAACTTTATGAGTCTCAGCTCAATGTCACCATCATCAAGATCATCAACTTCAATACCTTCTATCACAATTGTTATTGAATTCATACACATCATTTGACTCTATCTAAATTGAGAGACTCTTCCTTTTATTCAACATACTTTTCTCAGTTTCATTCACACCATCATAGACATCAGTTGTGCCAAAAATCACGTCATGACTGATGATTATTCTCTTCAAATCAATAAACCAAAACTTATATGCCTTAACTCCTTTAGGATATCCTAAAAAATGCACTTTTTACTCCTAGGCTAAAATTTCCCCTCATTAACATAACATATCCCAGAAAGCCAAAAATTCTTAAATGATAATAGCTTGAAGGTTTACCATACTATACCTCATTGGGTGTTTTGAAGTTGATAGCACTTGCACGAAATTTGTTTAACAATTGAGATGTTATCTAAACTACTTATCCCTAAAAGAACTTTGGTAAATGGGCATTAGATAGTAGGCACCTTATAACCTTAAGTAGTGTTTTATTCAAACATTATCCTATCCCATTTTGCTGTGGTGTGTGTCTAGCAGTACGATACCTCTCAATTCCATTATTCTTGTAGTATTCATTGAACTCTTAACTACATAACTCCATTCCATTATCTATTCTCAATCTTTTTATTCTTTTTCCAACATGATTCTCAACTAATTCCTTCCACTGTTTAAACCTTGAAAACACTTCATCTTTTATTTAATGAAATACCTCAAATTCTTTCTAGAAAATTCATCAATAAATGTCAAAAAATACATGTTACCACCAAGGGTTATTATAGCTGTAGGAGCCCATAAATATGAGTGGACATATTCCAAAACCTCCTTTATGGTATGGACAACATTGCTAAAATTTACTCTTTTTTGCTTACCTATAATACAATGTTCACAAAGATCCATTCCATTGACCTTATACTTACACATTAATCCTTTTTTCACAATTCAAGAAGTCTCTTATCATTTAAGTGACTTAGGAACTTATGCCATAATTCAATCCTATTTACATCTTCTCTTATAGTAGCAACATTGTTATCATTGGTGTGACCTTCTAACACATAAATGCTACAATTATTGATTATTTTCAACTGAATCAGAGATCCATTTAACACCCTTATATTTCCTTGTTCAATTTTAATAGAATAGCTTGAGTTCTCTAACATTCCAAGGGAGATCAGATTCTTTTAAATTTATGGCATATTTGATAATAGTTAAGAAATTTTTTGAACCATCTTTCAAACTCAATCTAACTTTAACAATGCCTCTCACCCTGCATTCTGAATTATCCCCAAGAAGAACCTTACCAAGATCACTCTCTTGAAGGTCAATAAACCATTGCTTGATTGCACAAATGTGAAATGTACAATAATCTAGTATCCATTCTCTGTCAAATTTTATAGTGGAAATTATCGATGTCGTAGGTGCTTCATACTTATCAAACACTACATCACTTTCAACATCACTTTTTCTTTTAAATCCCTGTTTCAAGATTGGATAGTGATGTCTATAATGGCCTTTCCTTTGAAATGCCCAACATTTAGAACTTCTCTTTTCTGTATTTTGATCTACCTTTGGACTGAGATTTTCCTTTCTTCTTGAACCCATTTTCCCCCTTAACGGATCTACCTCTAGTAAAGAAAGAATCACCATGTGAACTTTCTTTCTTGTCAGCTCTTTCCATATTTTTCTTTTCTTATTTCATCTCTACATCTATGGTTCTTAGGTAAGACTCCATAATTTCAAATTTAAATTCATATCTCCCATATTGGAGAGCATTCTTTACTTCACAAAAATATAGTTCACACATAATTAAGCAATATAATTTCTTGATTTTCATCTAATAAATCCTCTCCAAAATCAACAATTTTTATCACTATACATTTAAGTTCATTTGAATTTCTTTTTAAACTCTTCGAAACATCCATCTTGAACCCAGATAATTGCACTTTGAGGCTTATTCTTCTAGATAAAGATTTGATGAGGTATAATTAAGGATATATATTTTAATTGTAGATAATTAAAATTGTGATTATCTGTAAAAATCTGATGGTTTTTTACTGAAAGAAACCATAACTAATAAATTATGGGGCCAAAATAGTTATTGTAATATCGAAATTGTGATTAATCGAAATCAAACATATATTGATATTATTATTTTATATACATATAATTATATAAAAAAATAAAATTTTAATAATAAAACATATAATACTTTGTATAATTAGATTCAATTTTATTTATTCTTACTTTATATTTTTTATTTTACTTAAAAAATATGTGCTAAATAGCTAGAAAATAAAAATTAATGTCAATATTTTAAATAATATAATAAAGTAAGAATTAGGTTAATATTTAATTTTTTTAAACTAAATATATTTTTTAATAAATGTTAAAAAATAATAAATGTGGTTAAACTGTCGGAAAATTACTACTATTTCTTAATCGATGGTTATTAACAGAATGTATTCAAAACTGATGTAAAATGGATATGATTATTAGTATAACAATCCCTACCCATCCCATGATCATTCTTAGGTACAATTCATCCAACTTATTACAAACCTACGATACAATATTTTGCATTAAGTTGCCTGATTACGTTGTTAGCTAGGTTCAAGATTATACTTGTATAAGCATTTTTGAGTAACTTCTTCTTCTCAGGTGCAATGATCATCTCTGGTATTTTAGATCTTTTGTGAATCATGCAGAAACATATTGTTCAATTAGAAAGGAATTCATTTTTTTTGTTTCCACGATCTATAATCATCAGTTCCATCGAATTTGTCCATGTCATACTTTGAGTAACCCATTGTTCTAGTGCTCTTAATCATTCCTTGAAGAATCGAAGATCAATTTGTTGAACCAAGGAATCAAGTTGATCAAAATTTCTTCATTGGAGCGAATTCCTATGAACCTACGCAAGATATAATGCTATGGTACCAAGACTATTAAAGATTGTTGCACAAATTTGAGAATAAACATACCAAAAATAAAGAAACTATGAAAAAAATATCAACAGAGAATATAACCAGGTTTTACATGGTTCAAAAATCAGTGTGAGTGTCTAAGCCATGGGAGGGAACAACCCAACCAATCCAGTATGATCTTGAAATGTTTACACCTTCAAGCAACTATTTTTGATGAAGATGGCATTGTCATACCAAGCACACCAGAATACAATTCACTCAATTATGCAAAATCAACTCTAAACCGTAATGATCATAATAGAAATCACTAGAGAGAACCACATCTTCTGCACGGTAGAAGATCCTATATTTTTAGGTTTACTTATGCTGCCCTACATACAAAAATAATTGGCTATGTGAGCCCTACAAGGAGTCCTTCTAACTAACAAATATCTAACTCCATATGCACTGTTGACTTGGCTTATCAAATACATGGAGTGTATGCTATCTTCTTGAATCATTTTTCTACAATTTTTTTACTTTGATTTAAGTTTGTTCTTATGTTTATTCCAAAATATGTAAGGGATTATATATTTTTTAAAAATATTGTATGTAATGGATTACATATGTTGTCAAAAGATTGATTATTTGGTATATTGAATAGTAAAATGATTATAATACTCTTGATAATTTTATTTTATTTTTAAATAAATTTAAAGTTACTAAATATCTATTTTTGGCACTATTATTATAAATAAAATGATCAAATGTCATTTTCTCAAAGTTAAGAAACTAAATAATATCTTTTATATAAGTAAAAAAATATCAAATTGACCTTTCATCCTTTATACAATTATGTTAATCTTCGTCTAACAATATCACAAGTTATAATACAAATTGTTCTTTCAAATATATTACTTAATTATTGGGTGATATGAATGAAATAAATACAATAATTTTGTAGTATTTTTGTATCATTACTTTATAAAATATTATTCAACAATGATTGTGTTAATCTCAATTACATACACACGTTGCCAAATAAAAATTGAACTAAAAAATAGTATACCTCAAAGACTCACACTCATTCAAATATGAACTAAGAGCTTTCTATATGATAGTCATTATAGCTCTTGGGACTCTTCTCCGACCTATTGCCACTATCGGTTTCTTCTCAAGTCAATGCCTTCTACTCCTTTTGTTCCTCTACTTCATTGATTTTGCAATTCTAATTCTTCATCCTTCTAGCGTGTTATTCTATTTTTCGATTGTTTTGTTTTTTTGTTTTTTTTGTGCAAAAGAGCGATTGGCTAATTTCAAATATCATAATCTTGTTATTGACATGGAAGAGTTGGTTGAGAAGGATAATTTCACTAAGGTTGTTTTTGGGAGGTTAATTAATCTAGGTGCCATGCCAGGTTTTTTTTTTTTTACAGAGTTGGGTACAAGCTGGTAGTTCATAATTAGAATTTTTGGATTGGAGTTCCTTTGTTTTTTACTTCAAAAGGCATATGAGTTGGCAAGGGTCATGAAAAAAGGAATCTTAATTTTTTTGATAACAATTTTATGTTCAAGATGGTTGAGTTTAATAGGTATTATTTTATGCACATTTTTAAATATTAATTCTTACATATATATATTTATTTATTATTCACAAAGCATTTTATTTGTTTATTTATATCTTATAGGTATTTTGGAGGGAAACAAGCAAAAATAGTGAATAAGAGACAAAAACAAAACATGTTGAAAATTGGGCATGCTTCTCCATAAGGTTTACACCTATTTTTTGTATACATTGTAAGGTTATGCCAATTATTTGTACGCTTTGTAAGGGTACAAATATTTTTTGCCCTCTTTGTAATGGTTACAATAGTTTAATGAAATAGTGAGATTTTATCTATTTTTCAAAAACACTCAAAAAGAAAGTTTTTAACTCACACTCAAATTAGGAATACAAAGACTTATTTATTTTTGATGGAATGATTAAACCAAATACAAGATAGGCTATTTATAGTCTTTACCATGTAATATATACCACACAAATATAAAACTAAGAAATAATTCTAGCCACACAAATATTATCTATACATTTATCTTTTCTACAACCTTCAACCACCATATTTATTCATCATTCAACCACTTTATTTATTTCTCTACATCCTTCAACCACTTCATTTAATTCTTTACATCTTTAATTATTATGTTGGTATTGATTTTCAACAAATCCTTGGATATAATAAGCCAAGGTAGTGTGGCTTTTAATGTGAAGAACTTATATAAATGAAGTTTTCTCTTTCTTTTTTTTGTTGAAGATATAAGAAGACTAGTGAAGATGTAGATAGCAAATGATCATATGACATTACTAATGGGGTGGAGGTATGGTTCAACTACTTAATGATCATTAGTTGGAACTGTCAAGTTGTGGGGAATCTCGTGATAATTCAACAGTTTAAATAATTTCATAAATTCCATTCCCCAAAAATTGTAGTGTCGAGTTGCAACATCTTCACGAAGTGATAAATTTTCCCAATATGTTTAGGTGGTGTTTGGTTCGTAGAATGAAATCAGAATCGGAATCGGAATGGAATGGAATGGAAAGAAAACAATGTTGTTTGGTTTGACCATTGGAATCAAGCTCGAAATTAGGATTACAGTGTTTGGTTTGTCACTGGAATGGAATGGAAAAAGCTATAAATTACCTTAATACCCCTACATTCAGTAAAGTTCAAATAATGTCATTTAATTACTATTTTTTCGTCAAACAAAATACATTATTGAAATCATTATTTTTCTAAATAATTATTACTTAATTAAAAAAATATATTATTAAAATTATTATTTTTCTAAATAGGGTTTAGGGTTTTGAGGTTTGAGATTTGGGATTTAAGGTTTAGGGTTTAGGGTTATATTTGTGAGTTAAGGTTTAGGGTTAAAATTATTATTTTTCTAAAAAGGGTTTAGGGTTTTAGAATTTGGGATTTTGGATTTAAGGTTTAGGATTTTAGGATTTGGAATTTGAGGTTTAGGGTTTAAGGTTTAGGATTTTAGGATTTGGAATTTGAGGTTTAGGGTTTAAGGTTTAAGGTTTAGGGATTTGAGGTTTAGGGGTTTAGGGTTTAGGGTTTAGGGATTTTGGATTTAGGGTTTAGGATTTAGGGTTTAGGGTTTTGGGATTTAGGTTTTAGGGTTTTGGGTTTTGGGATTTGGGTGTTAGGATTTAGGATTTAGGGTTTAAGGTTTATAGGGGTTTTAGGGTTTAGGGTTTAGGGATTTGGGATTTAGGGTTTTAGGGATTTGAGATTTAGGGTTTTTAGATTTGGGATTTAGGGTTTTTGGATTTTGAGTTTAGGGTTTTAGGATTTGGATTTAGGGTTTTGGGTTTTGGGTTTTGGGTTTGAGTTTGAGTTTTGGGTTATATTTGGGGTGAGGGTAAAATTGGAAAAAAAGTTTAGATAGGAATGGAATCATGATTCCTAAAGGGGAGAAGAAATTGTGATTCTTTCTCCTTTAGTAATCAATTACATTCTGTCCCCCTATTCCGTCAACTAAACACACAAAATGAAAGAATCAATTATGATTTCTTTCCATTCCCTCCAACCAAACATAACCTTAATGTTGACCCTAATGATCAAAATGGAGGTATTTATATTTTTGAAGTTTCTAATACAAAAATAATAAACATGCCTTCAATTCATTTAAATAAATCATTTCATTAACAAGCTAATACAAAAATAATAAACATGCCATTCATTTAAATAAATCATTTCATTAACAAGCTAATACAAAAATATACTAAAAATAAAAAAGTTTTCAATTTTTTTTATCTAATATTTATAAAAATAAAAAACCCTCCAAACTTTCTAAAAATAAAAAAATGGTTCAAAGTTTCTAAAAGTGGAAATTTTTTCTAAAAATATAAAATTGTTCAAATTTTCTAAAAATATGAAGCATGTAAAATTTTCTAAAAATATAAAAAAAAATTTGGTCCAAAAATTTGTAGAAATAGAAAATTTGGTCTAAAATCAAAATCCTCCAAAGTTTCTAAAACTAGAAAATTTATAAATTATTTCAGTTTACACTAAAAATAAAAACGTTCCCAAAACTTTATAAAAATTATGTTGTCAAAACTTTCTATCTCATTTGAATATTGTTGTGTTCCAACAATATATGTAAGATAATGTGTAATTTTAAGCTATATATACTTCTTGCATGTGATGGAAGTCCACAGTCCCTCTAGCTTGGCTCTTTTCTTTTGTAGTTTCTCATTATGATATTGTTTTATTTACAGACTTAATTAACATTAAAACTTTCTTTCATATTGATTTATGAAATACAATATTTGGGCATCTTAACTGTACAATATTTAATAATATTGTAAATTGGGTTGTGTTTTTATGGACAGCAATATTAAGGGTAGATAATCTTATCCATTATAAAAGTATGATTTCGACAACCAGTTCCACTATAGACTATATAGCTATATACCTAGGGCACCAAAAAACAAAATATGTCTTTGACCAAATAATATATATATCATCATTACCTAATATTATTACGTACATAGGTATGAGATGCAAGAATGAAATTCTTGAGTCACACTATTAATTTGTGATCAATTGCCTTATTTGTAGTCACAATATCAATCACCACATATGATTCAAATAGCAGTAAAAAAATATGTGTTCAAATCCGGATTAGGGGTGTGTGAGTTTATAAAATGTTATTTCAAAAGTTCACCATATTTGTTTTGAATTTGTGTTACATGGATCTTCTTTAGACTATTATATTTGTTTAGTGGCTGTTGTAACTTTGTATGGCGTTTAGTGACAGTTTTTATAATGTAGCAGCATAAATTATATAATGTTTTAATGTTTTGTGATTCAATATTTTTAGTTAACTAGTTATTTTTAAATAACTATTATTTTACTTGCATCAAAATAATTTTAATTAAAACTATTTATTTTATATTTTTGTTATATTTTACTAATAATTTTTTAATGTAATATAAAAAAATAAATGTACATAATTTTATATTAAAAAACTAAGACATGTAAAGTTATACTACAGTTTAGATCACCTTAAATCATCTTCGATACCACCTCAAATCTCTATATTTGGTGCAATAGAGTTACTCCAATCCTGCACCAAATACTATTAGTATTGCAATATTATTTTTTAAATTTTAAAAATATTGTTTAATTTTTATTACATATAAAAAATTAAAATTAAATATATGATATAAAATAACTAAACAAATAACTATAATACAACATAAAGCTAAAAAATTAATATAAACTAAAACAATGATTTAATAAAATTCTAAAAATATTGTTAAATTTTTTATTAAATATAATAAAATAAAATTAAGTACATAATATAAAAATATTTAAAAAAAATACTAATACAATATAAAGCTAAAAATATAATATAAATTAAAACAAAAATTTATTAATCGGGTAAATTATTTATGTATCCTCCAATATTATTAAAATATTGACTAAAAGTATACGAGTTATTTTGACATCCTCGTCCCTGACTTTGAGATTCTTCTATTTGTTTATATCAATATCCTTATTCTTGAGATATTTTTTTGCATAATTTTTACTTGTTAATTTTGAATAAATTCACTTAGTTTTGGATCATATATGAAATTTAAATATGTGAATAATATTTATCCATACGTACTTTTAATTGTATTTTTTAATTAAATATAATTTTTATTCATATAATAAATATAATATTTTATTTAGTGAATTATTAATTTTTAAATTAATTATTATTAATTAACTAATATTAATATATAATTGTTTAATTAGTTGAACGTAATAATTGGTGAAAAAAAAATAAAAAGAATATTTTATTTTATAAAGAACTATATTTTTTAGTGTAATATTTGATTTTTGGATCGGAGAGGAGTAAAGTTTTTATGTAAAATGTAGTAAAATTTGGTGTAAAAGAAAGATTAGAGTTGGAGATGCTATTAATACGTTAAAAACTTTTAGTACAATTTTTATGCTCTAAAATATAGTATGACTTTACTACAAAACAAAAGAATTCATGCCCTATATTTCTAAAGTTTTTGCATATATCTTTGTGAGACGAAGAGTTGTCTTAAGTCTGTTACCTTTAACGAAAATGTACTTTAAAACCGTACCTATTAGGTAGGACAATACAAGTCTACCACCTTTATACAAAGAATTTGTTAAAAATCAATACCAACCAAAAAATGAAATTGTTGAAGAATGTAGAAAAATAAATGGAGTAGTTGAAGTATGTAGAAAAATAAATAGAATAGTTGAAGGATGTAGAAAATAAATAGAGTGGTTGAAAGATGTAGGAAAATAAATGGGGTAGTTGAAGGATGTAGAAAAGAGAAGTGTGTAGATAATATTTGTGTGGCTAGAATTATTTCTTAGTTTTATATTTATGTGATGTAGATTGCATGATGAGGACTATAAATAGCTTACCTTGCATTTGGTTTAATTATTCCATCAAAAACAAATAAGTCTTCGTATTCTTAGTTTAAGTGTGAATTAAGAGCTTTCTCTTTGAGTGTTTGTATTTCTTTTCAATTTGTGAGTTGCCTTTGAAAGGTGTTATAGTGTCTTTTATTGTGGGTATAATATAAGTAGTTTGTTTATTTGTTTAGATCCAATATTAGTAAAATTTAGAGTTGTGTATTCTAAATTTTACTCAACAATTGGTATTAAAGTAGGATGGTCAAGGATCATTCTTATTAGAGCTATCTTGAGTTATGAGGATTTTGGTACTCTACAAATTTCTTAATTAAGTTTGTTCGGTATAGTCGAAGTCTTATCGACACGATGGGTGACCTTCAAGTAGTTGGAGGAATCAAGAAGCTCAACAACAAAACTATAACACATAGGCAACATGTATGGAGTCTTACATACAAGGTCAAGACTTGTGGGAGATTTTTGGTGATGATGAAGTTACACAATCAGTAGCGAAAGATGCAAATAACATCTTACAAAAGTGGAAAATTAAAACAAGCAAAGCGATGTTTGTTTTAAAGATCATAGTTGAAGAATAAATGTTGGAGCACTTTTGGGATGTTGAAGCACTATTCGCTATAGAGGAAGAAGAATTAGCTCTTATGGTGACAACATCCAAATAGATTGACTACAAGAATGATTGAATCATGGATTTAGGTTGCTCAAATCATAAGACATATGATAAACAAAATCTGGAAAGCATGTTTGAGTACAAGATATAATACTAATTAGGTACCACTTCAAAATGTTTATCATGTCCTAGGAATGAAAAAAAACTTGTTATTTGTGGCTTAATTGACATCATCAGGCAACTATATCTTATTTGGTCTCCGAGACGTGAAGGTGTATCATGATCTTAAAATCTCAGAAACACCGAGAATGGAAGGAAAACGATTGGAATCAATCTACGTGATGTCAGCAAAATATGCATATGTAGACAAGAAGAGAAGAAATGAGACAACATATCTATGTCATATACAGTTAGGTCATATTAGTTATTCCAAGATAAGTGTGATAATGAAGAAGTCGATGCTTAAAAGGCTTCTTCAACTAGACATGTAAACAGACATTGTTTGTGCAGGATGCCAGTATGGTAAAGCTCATCAATTTCCATATAAGGAATCAAAGTTTAAAGCAAAAGAACCATTGGAGTTAGTTCATTCTGATGTATTTGGACCTGTTAAGTAACCATCAATTGGTGGTATACGATACATAGTAACATTCATTGATGACTTCTCAAGGTATGTATGGGTTTTTTTTACGAAAGAAAAATCTGACACATTTTCAAAGTTCAAAGAGTTTAGAGAGTCAACTAAAGGAGAAGTAGGAAAGAAGATCTGTTGCTTGCGTATAGACAATGACGAAGATTATAACTCAAATAAGTTCTCTCAATAACTAAGGAAATTTTGAATACGTCATCAATACACTTGTGCCAACATGCCACAACAAAATGGTGTAGTGGAGAGAAAGAACCAGTATCTTGTAAAATTTATTAGAGTATGCTACATGAAAAGAATGTACCTGGGAGGTTTTGGGCTGAAGCAATGAGGACTGTAGCCTTTGTAATCGACAGACTTCCTCAACCAAGGTTAGGATTTGTTTCACCCTTTGAGAAACTATAGAGCATGAAACCTATTGTTAGCTACTTTCGAGTATTTGGCTATGTATGTAATATATTTGTTCTTAATCATTTACGGAGCAAGTTTGACAAGAAAATCTGTTAAATGTATCTTTATGGGATACGACAGCAAGAGAAAGGGTTGGAAATGTTGCAATCCAACGAATGAAAGATGCTACACTTCAAAAGATGTGGTGTTCGATTAAACATCTTTTTGGTGGTCCTCAGAGAAGAATACTATTTAACTCAATAAATGAAGTGGTTGAAGGATGTAGAAAAATAAATAAAATAGTTGAAGGATGTAGAAAAATAAATAAAGTAGTTGAAGGATGTAGAAAAATAAATAGAGTGGTTGAAGGATGTAGGAAAATAAATGAGGTAGTTGAAGGATGTAAAAAAGAGAAGTGTGTAAATAATATTTGTGTGGCTAGAATTATTTTTTAGTTTTATATTTATGTGGTGTAAATTGCATAGTGAGGACTATAAATAGCCTACTTTGCTTTTAGTTTCATTATTCCATCAAAAACAAATATGTCTTTGTATTCTTAGTTTGAATATGAGTTGAAAGTTTTTTTTTTAAATGTTTTTATTTTTTTTCAATTTATAAGTTGCCTTTGAAATATATTATAATGTCTTTTATTGTAGGTATAATACAAATAGTTTGTTTACTTGTTTGGATCCAATATTAGTAAAATTTAGAATTTTGTATTTTAAATTTTACTCAAGAGAATTACAGAAACTCATTTTGTAAAGGTAATGATATTATGTTATCTCAATTTTTGTAAAGGAAATGGACTTCTAATACCCTTTTTAGGCTTGTGTTGTATCACATAATAGACACGAGACTAAATTTTCCTTTCGTTAAACACAACGAACTTCGATCACCCTTTTTCTCTTCTTTTATTTTATTTTTTTAATATATCTAACATGTTTATATGTTATATGTATTTAGATTTTAGAATACTTATATTATTTTTCATTAAATATTAAATATAAGTCTTAGTAGAGTTTAAAATAATTCACACAAATTAAAACCACTATGAATGGTAAGCATTGAGATTTAATGTATGTGTAAATTATTCATTTTTCCTTAATTTTGTAATTTATCTTATATTATTTTTTCTTAAATATTAGATAAACAGTCCTAGTATAGTTTATAATAATTCATACAAATTAAAAAAAGACTATGAATGGTTAGCATTGAGATTTAGTATATGCTTAAATTATTCATTTCTATTTAATATTGTGATCCATTATGATGGTATTGGGATTAGATGAGGTTGAATATTTTATTTGTTTTAAATGATTAAATAGAATTAATAAAAAAAAAAGTGATTATTTATAATATAAAAATTTAAGAGAAAGAAAAGTAATATGAAAAAACTATGATAAAGACATTAATTAGGTTTAAAATAAGACCTATTAAGTCTCCAGTTGACGTGGAATAAGATGAATTTTATTTTGAATTGACAACTTTGAAGCACTACACTATTATAAATAACTTTATTTTCAGTTGACAACTTTGAAGCACTACACTATTATAAATATTGAGTGTAACATAAGATTGGCATGCTACAACCGATTCACGTCTTTAAAATTTAGTAGAGAATCTTCGTAATAATAGAATTATTTTTTTATTAAATTAAATAAATATTTTTTTACTAAAAATAATAATAATAAATAATCTATATATCAAATATTTTATAATAATTATTACTCACATATAAGATTTATTTTTCATTCGTTTCAAATCATAAGTTTCAATGGCATAAAAATATCCTTTAATATACAAGAAATAAAGAAAAAGAAAAAAAAACTATTTGAACGTAACGTTGAGTAATAAGTCTATAACACTATCTAATAGACTAGGTAGCAAATTTTTTATTAATTTAATTTTAATTTTAATTTGATGCGTTGCATGTGAACCACCAGAAGTAGCTTGTAGATGCTAGCTAGGGAAACTTAAAATGATATTCCAAAGGTTTGGTATTGTTTTTAAGGTATAGCGTATGGGAAGAATTAATATATATACAAAGTGAGAGGTCCAATAAATTAGATACTTATTCATATGCTATTTTGATCAACATAAGCCATTCCCTGTCACAAAAGCAAAGTAAGCAAAATAATAATATTATTTTTTATTAATTTTATAAATTTCCTTTTGAAGCAGTAGAATACAACGGCTAATGATCCATAATAATTTTTTATTATTTTGATTGATTTAACATATTTTTTAATTGTACCGATTTGATACCAAATATTTTCAAATAGAACATGTTTAATTTTATTTAAAGTAGCCATTTTTTTAAGATAAAATAATATGTTTAGTGTTATTATAATCTATAACTTGAAAAAGGGTTTATGTCATGTTATTTTGTAGTATTTTGATATTAATTGTGTTATGATCATATATTAGTTTAGTTGGTAAATAAAAATATTTATTTAGTTTTTTTTCGTGTTAATTATTTATAATAAAAATAACAAGATATTTTAAGATATGAAAAAATTATTGATCAATTATGATTAAATTTTTATATCTATGTCATATTATCTTATCTTTAAATTAAATTAATTTATTTATTTATTCATTTACTTTTTAAAATTTATTAATTATGTGATTTCAATGTTATTCACATTAAAAATGAGAAAACCAAATCACTCGAACTTGGTATATTTTACTAATTTCAAATGAAAAAAAAAACCTTAAAAAACAGGAGTAGTTATCATAATATTTTTTTTGCACAATTTATTACACTCTCTTATTATCTAATTGGTTGAGATTTAAAATATCTGTTTTTTCTATTCATTTTGTTATAGATCTGAATAGTTGATGAGATATAAAGGTGTAATAAATTCTACAAAAATTAGTATCATTGATCCTATATATCCCAAACTCAAAAATTAAAAATATGTGAATCTTTTCGATTTTGGTAAAGGAGAAAACACCAAAGGTTTGATGAATAATTGGTCCAATAAAAGACCTTGTAAAATTAAAAGTTTGAGATTAAAATTAATATTTACCCAAGTAAAAGAACGAAGCTAAAATTAATCATATTAGAATGCCGAAAATCATACAGTAACTCAGCTGGCTCATATCAATACCCTCTCATTTTCAAATGATATCTTTGGTCTAAAAAAATTGCAGCACCATGACCGTGTATTAAATATATCTAAATTCTCATCTACAGAGATTATATATTAATATTTACACAATTAAAAACTTTTTTTAAGATTAAATAATACTCGATGTTATTCGAACATGTAATTTAAACAAGATAAGAATAAATCTTAACGTCAAATCACTAGTTTAATTATCAAAAACTTAATACTTATAAACAGATATACTTGTCCGGAATAAAACTAGTAATTTTGTTTTCAAGTAATTTCTTTAGTAAAGACAACGTGATGAGCACACAACTGGCTGTATTCCTGGCATTAAAGCATAATTAAGAGGAGTATTTAGATTAAAGATGGATTTTGGAACCCATAAAGGCAAAAACTAAAACCCATTTTTCTAAAACGTGGTAAGCTGATATTTGAAATCTCTTCTTTTTTTTTTAACTAGAATTATATGTTTCTTGAATCACTTTAAATTTGAGTTTTCTATGTTCTGTGCTTAATTTATTTTCTTTTGTCTTTTGAATTTGTGTTAGCTGGCTAAGTGCATATCGTTTTCTTCCACTCAAGGTCATTTGATTCCTTAATTTCATGTTAGTTTTGTGTTGTTTTTTTGTGAGGATTTAAATTGTTTACTTTGCTGAGGTTGTAATGCTTTTATTTTCGTAGTTTTCTATTTGGCTTTTGTACGGAACACCAACAAGATGGATTAAATCTTTGGCATTTACCAATTCTTTTGCTAATCTGTTAATTTTTTTTAATATTTAATTTTCTGAATTTGATGTAGCTTTATGTGACATTTTAATCATGCTTGCTTTCGTGACTGCATGTTGAAGCTTCTAGAAAATTGATTTTTCCCTTTTTTTTTTTTGCCTTTTATATTCTTGCTAGTGGATTCTTGTTAAAATTCATAATACTTTTAAATAATTGTAAATTACAAATATTTCCTCGAGATTATCTAACATATCAAAAGGAATATAAAAAATAATATAAATACTATCCTTACAATTTATAACAATAAAAATAATATTTTTTATGTTAATTTCATATATTTTTACTGTTAAACAAATCGAACATCTCATTTCACATTCAACGTCATCTAATTAAACGTTATTTAAATTGAAGGACAATCATTTAAATCTTTTTAATATTAAACGTCGTCTAATTGAACATAGTTTAATGTTATTACGAAATTATTTTATTATTATAAATTTTAGGTTTTTATTTTTTATAATTTCTTGAAAAATGTACGTCGATTTGAAAAATGACATTTATCTTATGGAATACTATTAAATCGTTTTTTACATGAAAAAAAGAGCAAATCATTTATTCTATTTTTGGTATGTCACTTCATGTACCATTATGGTTGTAAAATAAGTGGAAAGAAAATTCACTTTTTATTCAACAAAAATCCACTTTTTATTTATATGTTTGTTGCGTATTGGTAGTATTAGAGTTTGATGTACCGAATATGTGACACATAAAATCTCAAACAAAAAGTGAGATACAAGAAATAGAATTTTTAAAAAAATGCTTTATATCAAAAAAGAAAAAAAAAATTGTCACAAGAGTGTATGCAAATTTTAACGAACTGTTGTATTCTATTAACCAAAAAAAAAAAATCTAAATGTGATTTCCTCTCGGTCATTTTCAACTGAATGACCAACTCATATTTTTCAACACCAACAAATTATTAGAGCCTTAGCTCACATACACATCTCTATAATTTTCTATGTAAATAAATAATCATAAAGCAATTTATTAGAGTACTATCATTTTCAATATAATTTTTTAAGCCACGATATTATTCTGTGCTTTGCTCTTGTAGCTATATATATTTCATTTGTACATCCAAGTTCTCATATTGAGGTGTTTGTTTTCAAGTATAGCCAGACATGACTGAGGGAAAGAGCACAAATGGAGACTTGAAAGCACAGCATACTACTGCAACAAATGAAGAAAGTTCAGTAAAAATGAAAGAGCGACACAATACGAGGAAGAACAAGCAGAAAAACACAAAGACAGTGCCGTACTATAAGCTTTATTCATTTGCTGACACGATGGATTACCTGCTAATGTTTGTAGGCACAGTAAGTGCTGTTGGAAATGGATTCTGTATGCCTATCATGGCTATTATCTTTGGAAGTTTAGTTAATTCTTTTGGAGATAACGGAAACAACAGAGAAACAGTTCATAAAGTTTCTAAGGTACCCTTTGAACTTATTCTATGTTTGGTGTCAACATTAGGTTCCCAGTTCACTTTCAAATCATATTTTGGTTTTTTTTCTGTTTCTAATGTTCTCACTCAACTATAGTACATCAAGCAGGCATAATGTTCTTTAGTACTGAACTAGTCAATTCTATAATTAGGTATGTCTGGAGTTCCTCTACTTGGCTTTTGGATCTTGTGTTGCTTCATTCTTACGTAAGTACATTAATTGGCTGTTGCTATAAAATTTACCATTTGAGCAAAAATTGCAGTTTTTTTTAGTTTGGGTGAAAATTGGCACAAAATCTCGGGTTTTTACTTGCAATAAAGTCTTACAAAATTTATGTTTGCTTGAAAGATCACCATATAGAGCCCAAGCTGAAAATTTACAATGGAATTCAATCAAGTTATAGTTTTAGCTTATAATTGCTTTATGGCAGAGGTGGCTTGTTGGATGGTCACAGGAGAAAGACAGGCTGCAAGAATAAGAAGTCTTTACTTGAAAACAATATTGAGGCAAGATATTAGCTTCTTTGATAAAGAAACTAATACCGGTGAAATTATTGAGAGGATGTCAGGTGATACTGTGCTTATGCAAGATGCTATGGGTGAAAAGGTACTTAATAAGTCATTAATTAATTTTTACATTTTATTTTTTTCTGTAATGAAAAATGAAGTTGAAATGTGAGTTTTACTATTTCTTTCATTTACCTTTTTTCAGGTTGGAAAGTTCATTCAGTTAGTGGCAACATTTGTAGGAGGCTTCATTATAGCATTGGCCAAAGGTTGGCTTCTCACTCTTGTCCTGCTATCTTCACTTCCTGCCCTCGTCATATCCGGTGCAGTTATGAGCATTGTGTTAGTGAAAATGGCAGCCCGTGGACAAGTTGCTTATTCAGGGGCTTCAACTGTGGTGGAGCAAACAATTAGTTCAATCAGAACTGTAGGCACACATATGACACCAAATTGAATCCAAAACTTTCTTATTTCATTCTAAAGCATAATATGATCACCACTCTTAATATGCAGGTTGCGTCATTCACGGGAGAAAAGCAAGCCATTGCTAACTATGACAAGTCTCTAGTGAAAGCTTATGAAGCTGGCGTGCAAGGGGGCTTGGTATCAGGCATAGGAATTGGTTCTGTTCTTTTTATTGTATTCTGCGGTTATGGTTTAGCTGTTTGGTTTGGAGGAAAAATGATAATTGAGAAAGGATATAGTGGAGGAGATGTCATTAATGTAATTATGGCTATGATGACTGGCTCCATGTAAGTTTAGACTCTTCGTTTTCACTTCTTTTTAAACTCCATTCTAATATGCTTGTAGAAGTTTCAAAGAAAAAGTGGTTTCAAATGATGTAATTTTTTTATAGAGAAGCATTTAGCTTAGATGTTTAGTATGAAATTGTTACAAGTGATTTTGAGAGATACTACATTATTTGAAGCATGCATAAAATGTGCGTCATGAGTTGTGAGTATTTTTGAACATTTTCTTTTTGGTACAAAGAGCACTTTGTGCTATCACTGTTAAAGAACTTGAGATCCATCTGGTGACAACCAACACACTAACTGGAAGCAGCCACCAACAGCTTGGTGGGGAAGGATAGGCTGTCCAAGAATATGTCTCTTTATAATTGTGTTTATTTTTAATTATTACAATTTTGCTTTTCTTTTGTATAAATAGGTTGTAAAACATTCGTTTATTCATGATCAATAAACCATTTCTTACATGGTATCAGAGCAAGATTACCCGATCGGTGCAGTTGTTTCGCCACTGGTGAGTGATGCATTCCGCCACTTGGGTTCCATAAGCTCAACATCCCCGTCGGTCTCAAGGAGACAGACCCTTGCCGATGTGAGGGGGAGTGTTAAAGTCTCACATCGATTGGGGATCGTGCCCACGCATCATAAACTACTTCTCTCAAAATTAAGTATTATTTTCCTTAAAATCACTAATAATCCTTCTCAAAATTTTAAAATACTACACGTAGAGATTACCAAACATAACTACAAGTGTTTCTGTTCATTTGAAAGTACTTTCAACTCAAAAGATAAGCAATTTCTAAGGGTCTTGTTTGTGTGTGCTTCAAGGATTGTGATAAATACCCTTTAATTAAAAAGTAGCCTGTGGTATGTGATTTATTGGGAAGTGATTATTATTTTACCGTTTAAATTTTCAGATCCCTTGGGCAGGCATCACCATGCATGAGTGCATTTGTAGCAGGACAAGCTGCAGCTTTCAAGATGTTTGAGACAATAAATAGGAAATCACAGATTGATGCTTATGACAACAATGGGATACAATTAAATGATATTCATGGGGATATAGAATTAAAGAATGTTTATTTTAGTTATCCTGCTAGACCAGATGAACAAATATTTAATGCATTTTCACTCTTAATACCTAGTGGTACAACAACAGCTCTAGTTGGACAGAGTGGAAGTGGTAAATCTACAGTTATTAGTTTGATTGAAAGATTTTATGACCCTCAGGCCGGTGAAGTTCTTATTGATGGTGTTAATGTCAAAGAATTCCAACTGAAATGGATTAGACAGAAAATAGCTCTTGTTAGCCAAGAACCGGTCTTGTTTACCTCTAGCATTAGAGACAATATTGCATATGGAAAGGACGATGCGACTACTGAAGAGATAATTGCTGCTGCTAAACTTGCCAATGCTGCTAAGTTTATAGATAAACTACCACAGGTTAAGGGTGTAAAATTTTCTTTGATATTGAAAATATCTCTCACACATTTTTACCTGTTATATGGTCCTATGATTTGTGCATTCAGGGACTAGACACAATGGCAGGAGAGCATGGAACTCAATTATCAGGTGGACAAAAGCAGAGAATTGCTATTGCAAGAGCAATTCTAAAAGACCCACGAATTTTACTTCTAGATGAAGCAACAAGTGCTCTTGATGCAGAATCTGAGAAAATTGTGCAAGAAGCACTTGACAGAATAATGATCAACAGAACTACTGTTGTTGTAGCTCATCGCTTGACAACTGTAAGAAATGCTGATGCCATTGCTGTTATACATCAAGGAAAAATTGTTGAAAAAGGTCAAACAATTTTCACGTACTTCTTTCAAGTTTCAAATATAACAATGTTCATATGTATATGAATTGTGTAAGAACATAAAATATTCATGTACATGTTGTTATTGCAATTTTGAGACATTTTTAGCCCACTCCAAGGACCTACGATATAGGTCCGGACTGATAGGACCATTTATTTAATAATATTGTTTTCCCAATTGAGCAGGTCCTCACTCAGAGCTAATCAAAGATCCTAATGGAGCATATAGACAGCTTATACATTTGCAAGAAATCAAAACAGTGATAGAAAAAGATTATGTAAGTAATCAGGACGGAAATGAAAGTGACCTAGATTCTGCAAGGCCTCAAAGTCAAAATTTCACTTTCTTAAGATCAGTAAGTCCAGGATCATCTGGGAGTGGAAATAGTAGCTGCCACTCTATTTCAGTCCCATTTGGTGTGCAGACTTCAATTGGTGTTCTTGACAAAGAACATGGAAATCTCAATGCTACAGCTTCTGTACAATCAAAAGTTCCTCAAAACATCTCACTTATCCGACTAGCAATTCTTAATAAACCCGAAATCTCAGTGTTACTCCTAGGTATAGTGGCTGCCACAGGATCTGGTCTAATTTTACCTACTTTTGGAGTGTTAATGTCTAGTATGGTAAAAACTTTCTTAGAGCCACCACACGAACTCCGTAAGGATTCGAAGATTTGGGCATTGGTATTTGTAGGTCTTGGAACAGCATCTTTGTTCACTAATCCATCAAAGGGATATTTCTTTTCTGTAGCAGGTTGTAAGTTAATAAGAAGAATAAGATCAATGTGTTTTGAGAAAGTGGTTTACATGGAAGTAAGTTGGTTTGACGAAGGTGAACACTCAAGTGGCACAATTGGTGCAAGGCTTTCTTCTGATGCAGCTTCTTTACGAGGTTTGGTTGGTGATGCTCTTAGTTTGATAGTTCAAAATACGACAACTGCAATTGCTGGTTTGGTTATTGCTTTTGAGGCAAATTGGCAATTGGCTCTTATAGTTCTTTTTTTGCTACCTCTGGTAGCTGCAAATGGATATGTTCAAATGAAGTTCATGACCGGATTTAGTGCTGATGCAAAGGTTGGTTTTAATGTCCTTCTTCTTCTTCTTCCTCATCCTTTATATAGTCTTATTTTTCGGCATTCTTGTTATGCGTTGTAATCTTAGTATTGATACCTAGTAAAATAGCTACATTGCTAATACAAACCCGAATTTGTAATTTCTTGTAGAAAATGTATGAGGAGGCGAGTCAAGTAGTAACTGATGCAGTTGGAACTATTAGAACAATTGCTTCCTTTGGTGCTGAAGATAAAGTGATGGAGTTATATGAGAAGAAATGTGAAGGTCCTATAAAGGCAGGGATAAGACAAGGGTTAATCAGTGGGATAGGATTTGGTGTATCATTCTTTCTGCTTTTTTCTGTGTATGCATGCAGTTTTTATGCTGGAGCTAGACTTGTTGCCGATGGAAAAACACACTTCTCTAATGTTTTTCGCGTAAGTACACACTTTAATGTCCACCTTATAATTTCAATTAGTTCAATCAATTTCGTTTCTTCAGTTGATAGGGTGTAAACCGTTGTTCTGCTTATTTGTTATGATATTGGGAGGGTAATGAAGAGTTACAACCCACTCTCTACCAAGGACACAACAACTACAATAGTTGTCCAACCAAAATTATACTTTCATTGTTCTTTGTGCGTGAATTTCATTTACAATTTTTGCATAAGAATTATATTTAACTCTGTCTTATGTTTGCTTTAAGAATTTCTTTCTAAATCAAGAAGAAGAGATACTAACTGGTTTCATTATAATAAAAAGTACTTGTCTGTACTGGATAGGTTTTCTTTGCTCTTACAATGTCAGCAGTGGGAATGTCTCAATCAATTACCTTGGCTCCTGATGCAACTAAGGCAAAGGCTGCTGCGGCTTCTATATTTGCAATTCTTGACAGGAAATCAAAGATAGACTCCAGTGACAACTCTGGAACTATAATAGAAAGAGTTAAAGGAGACATTGAGTTTCACCATATAAGTTTTAAGTATCCTACTAGACCTGATGTTCAAATATTTCAAAACCTTTGCTTGACTATTCGTTCTGGCAAGGTAATTGGGTTTCAATTATGTCCTTTACCCTAAAGTTTAATAGATGGTTTTGGAATTTAACTGAAAAGTTTGCTAAAATTGCTGGTTTTGGCAATATACTGACACAGGTTGTACCTGAATTATATATACTATTCTTGGACATTTTTCACTAATCCCTAAAAACTCATCTATTTAGGGCCCAAACTGCATTTTAGCATATCTCATGCTTACATATTGAGTTACTTCTATCAGACAGTTGCTCTTGTTGGCGAAAGTGGGAGTGGAAAATCAACAATAATTTCACTGCTGCAAAGATTTTATAACCTTGATTCTGGCAGCATAACACTAGATGGAATTGAATTACAAAAACTACAATTGAAGTGGTTCAGGCAGCAGATGGGGCTTGTGAGCCAGGAGCCTATGTTATTCAATGACACTATCCGAGCTAACATTGCGTATGGAAAAGAAGGGAATGCAACAGAAGCAGAAATTATAGCTGCAGCAAAACTGGCAAATGCTCACAATTTCATTAGTAGTCTACAGCAGGTAGACTGCTACTATTACTTCACTCATTTCATTTTGTTGTTAAATAAGTTAGACACAAAGAAGCTGCAATATCATTCTTTTAAGAATTGAGACGGTATGGTCCGTTTGATATTGCTTTTCAGGCCTTTTAAAATCGCTTATGACAAGCAAGATTTCTCATAAGTGTTTTCATGGATTACAAAGCACAAGTTATGTTTCTTCCTAAAAAAATTTCTCCTAAAACCACTTTTTTCATAAACCACTTTTAATAGCTATACAAACAAATACACCCTAAGAAATATAACAAAACAGTACATGTTTAATGCCAAGTTTGGGGAAAAATGCAGGGTTATGACACAACAGTAGGAGAGCGAGGGGTTCAATTGTCAGGTGGACAGAAGCAAAGGGTTGCAATTGCAAGAGCAATTGTAAAGGCACCAAAAATATTACTGCTAGATGAAGCTACCAGTGCACTCGATGCTGAATCTGAGAGAGTGGTTCAAGATGCATTGGATCGAGTAATGGTGAACCGCACCACGGTGGTGGTGGCTCATCGCTTGTGCACAATTAAGGGTGCGGATTTAATTGCAGTGGTGAAAAATGGAGTAATTGCAGAGAAGGGAAAGCATGAGAGTTTGATTGGTATCAAGGATGGCATTTATGCTTCTTTGGTAGCTTTACATACAAGTCCCGCATCTTAGGAATCTTTGTGTCCTTGAAACTTAATTACAACCTCAAGTTTGTTTTCCTTTATTGTCTCATAAAAAAAAAAAAAGAGCGCATGTTTCAATATACTGCGAATTTCTGCTGAAAGTAACCGATGAATAACCAAAAGATTATAGCTGATAAACAACCAAAAGATGAGACATTCTGTACTTTAATATTTCCTTTATTGAATATATTGCAATATGACCAATTTTAACCTTTTGGCTAGTATATTATACCTTCCATGTGACTTCAGATAATATGTTCCAATAATTCTACTTTGGAATCTGTTTATGAAATGTATTTGTTTGTGTCTATGTCCCTTTTCAAACTGAATGTTTTACTTATGAAAGAAATTTCATTATATAATGCTCTCTTTTTTTTCATTTTATTTTGCCTGCCTACATTACTATATATTTTATACAACTCAAACTCATGCACTCATAATGGACTCAAAATCCATACTTTCAATATACTCAAGTGGGCTTCGTATTGCTGAGCCGCAGCTCATTACCATCTGCATTACTACATGTCTTTCCATGAAATATGTTAAAGAAATTAATTTAATAATTTTATTAATTTTTCTATCATCACTGTAAGTGAAATTATCACTCTCTACTGTCCTTTATCACACTTCTCAAGACCTAAAGTAGTTCCCTTAATATATGAAAGCCTGCCGGTTACGTCCTTATTGGAAGTTGGTTTTTTATATTCATGCAGATCAATATGAAGAAATAGTCACATGAACATTAATTTGAACCAAGTGTCTTTCTCTCTGTTTGAATGTCTAATATAAAATACGTCAATATTTGGCATGTTATGTATTAAGTTAATTAATCGATTATTCCAAAGTTTCTTAGTCATCTGAATCATTATGAAACCAGACAATGGAAAAAATCATAATATGGTTGATCTCTATAATCATCTTAGTTTATGAAAGAAAAAAATATATATATATATATGGTCAAAACTCAATTATGCATGTATCAACGGTTTCTTATTCTCTTTCTACTTATGTAAAAGCCTTGTCGTCACTCTGAAAAATAAACACTGCAGAACATAAGGTGTCAGAGAAAAGAAGTGGAGATGAATAAAAATACACAGTAAGCTCTATTCATTTGCTGACTCTCTGGATTACCTGCTTATGTTTGTGGGAACAATTAGGGCTGTTGGAAATGGGATGTGCTTACCATTCATGACGTTTATCTTTGGTGATCTAGTTGATTCTTTTGGAGAAAATGCAAACACCAAAGAAGTGGTTAATGAAGTATCTAAGGTACTTTGCAGCTAAATTATAATAACTATTCATCTTTATCTTATTGTTAGATCTTTGTTTTAACTGACTATATCACAATTCAAGTTTAGTTAATTGATTTATTAAGTATACTTTCTTTTCTATGTTTAACTATTAAATAGCTTTTAGTGAAAATTGTTCTAAATACCCACTTTCTAGCTAAACGTGTATTTTTCATGTTATAAAGTAGCACCAACGGAAACAAAATTCGGATCCAATGTGGTTGTACAAATATATAATTATGGGTAACAATAAAATAATAAACAATGAGAAAAATAAATGATACATAATGATTTAAATGGTTCAACTTTTAAATGTGAAAAATCTACTCTACTAACGACAACACACCGAGAAAATTCTACTAATAATCAAATGGAGATACAAATACTAATATTCAGATAGCTTCACCAAATATACCAAAATGCAAAAATACACCTAAAAAATAACTCCCTCTAATTTACTGGTAATATACAGCAAAATAAATTAACAAACTTACTATTTAATCAAATATTACCATACAAATAAGCTTACTGCATATGACCTCTCTTTTAATCTACTCTGCAAAATTTGAGAAGAAAAATGGGAGATTTCTTAGTTGAAAATAGAATTTGGTAGCTATCTTTTCTCTATTTTATTTTGTTTAGCAAATGCTAACTTTTTTTTCTTCTCACCTTTCACAGGCAACTGTGGAAGGAAACAAATATGTATCTGCTAGGGTGCACAAGCTGAAAAACAATTGGGTTTTTGGGCCTGAAATTTTGGGCCAATAAAAAATAACATTTCACATATGCTCACTTTTGCCCCATTGTATACTAAGTAAAATACCCTACATGTATAGCTATAGAATCGAGTATGAATCAGACATTTGTAGAATTTTTCATGTTAATGCTAAAATTTTCATATACCATAATATCAACCATTGAAAATTCACACACAACAACCACAGAATATCCCTAAGCTGAACAAAGCTTTGACGTTATGTAAAATGTGAACTTCTAGATATTGTAAATGTTCAAGAATCCAATTAAGAACATAAAGTTCTCATGCAACAACATCCATTGAAAAAAATTCAACAAAACATCATAAGTCATAAAACCCTAGAATGGAATATCAAGCAATAGGAAAATAATGCAAAGAAATAATAAAAGAAAGAACACACCAAGATTATAGTAGTTCAACCCAACCAATGTGGTGAGTCTACTTTACTTTACCACCCTTTCCAAATGGAGATGAGTTCCACTAGTTTCTTTCGGAGATTACAAGTTACATTGGAGATTACAAGTTACAATGGAGATATCTTGAAAAACAAATACACATTCAAGAGAAATAACACTTAAAGAAACCTCACAAAGCTTCCACACACAACAATGGTGGAAAATCCTAACTCTTTCTTTTTCTATCTCTTCTTCCTCTCTCAAATGTTCTTCTTTTCGCTCTTCTCACTCACACACACTAACTAGCACATTAAATAGCTTCTAGGGAAATCTTTAGTGCTTACACATGCCCAAAGTGGGCTTTTACAATAATTCCCCTAAAAAATAACTTTTTAACATAAAAACGTCTCCTTTTTCGTCATTTGCTCTGTTTTTCTGAACTTGCTTGATCGATAAAGCCTTGTCTTAATTGATTGAGTCATTAAAATGGGAACTAAATTTTTTGTAAAAACTCCTTGATCGATGCACTCTCGTTGCTCGATCAATCGATCAACTCGATCGATCAAATAGTACCAAAAACAATTTTCAACTTTAAGCAATGTTCCTAGTCCAACCTTCGATGAGTCAATTGATCAAAAAAATAAATTGATCGACCTATCCCTCGATCGATCGACTAGTACCATATACCATTTCCAACTCTATGCAATGCTCCTAATCCAAGCTTTGATGCTTGAATTTTTTTCTCAAGCATTCCTCATAGATTTGCATCACAATGTCACAAAATCGAACCAAGAAAAAGTTGAAACACTAAATTAAACCATGATTGAAAGTTTGGGTAGTAAATGTAAATTTTACACTTTATTTTATCCAAATAGTTAATAATAATGTTATCTTTTATCAACTATGATGAAATTATGACTATACTTGTAGAAAATGCATGAGGAGGCAACACTACTACAAAAATGGGTATTTAAGTCGATATGTAAAGTCAATTTTTGGAAAAAACTGACTTATAATGAATTTAAAGTCGGTTCGGTATAGAACCGATGCTATCCACGTTCGATGTAGCATCGGTTGAGGTGTCGGACCGACACTATGCGTAGACGTAGCGTCGGTTCCAAGTGTCAACCGATGCTACGCTATGTGGATAACGTCGGTTGACTCCTGGAACCGACGCTATCCACGTAGCATAGCGTCGGTTGACACATGGAACTGACGCTACACATGTGGATAAATTCTTTTCTCTTCTTTCTTCCCAGAAACTATTCCAAGCATTGCATAACTCTCAAAAACCCAAAACCTCTTCCACTTCTCCTCCACTCTTTCTCATTTTCCGGCCACCTACGACTACCAATTCTAACACCGGTTAGTGGGTTTTCTTCCTCTCTAACTAATCTTTTAGATCCACTATTTTTTTGAGCAAAATACTCAAAAACTTTATACCCATTTCTCACTTACAAAACACCATTTTTCTTCCTTTCTTTCATTTTGTTACTTCATTTACTTTTGTAAGTATTTCTATTAATTTTACACACTTATTATTCATATATTTTTCTGTTATTATGTGTTATTATTTTCTATATAAATTTTGTATTATATATGTAGGTTTGTATTATAACATTAGGAGAAGAATATGAAGATCTTGAATAAAATAGAACAAAACCATGGTAATTTTTCTACTATTAATTAATATTTTATTTTTTAAATATTTGTATTATTTGAACTATTTGCTAAACTGATTTTGGTTTTTTTTTCTACTCGAATGCAGGTTTTTATTTGAGTATAATAAAAAATGAGTAAATTTAAAAAAAAATTAAAGTCGGTTCACCGCGTGAACCGACTTTAAACGTAAAGTCAGTTCATTGCGTGAAACGACTTTAAACGTAAAGTCGGTTCATCGCGTGAATAAACTTTAAACGTAAAGTCGGTTCACATGTTGAATCGACTTTACATTTTAAGTCATTTCATTTAAATTCAGTTCAGCGAACCAACTTTAAATTTGTTTAAAGTCGATTTTTAACCGACTTTAATTCCCATTTTTTTATAGTGCAAGTCAAATGAAAAATAATGATGTAGGGAGTATAAGAATAGTTGCTTCTTTTTGTGCTAAAGAAAAGGTCATGGAATTGTACAAGAAGAAATGTGAAGGTCCTATTAACAAAGGTATAAACACAGGACTAACTAGTGGTACAGGGTTTGGGATATCATTCTTTTTGGTTTACTCTGTATATGCATGCACTTTTTATGCTCAACTTGTTGCAGATGGAAAGACAAATTTCTTCGATGTTTTTTGCATAAGTTCATTGTTTGTTTTGGTTAACTGAAATGTCATTTATCTATTAAATTAAATAGCTTTGTTTTGATCTTGTTTATAGGGTTTGTTTACACTAAATATGGTAGCAATTGGAATATTTCAATCAAGCTCTTTAGCTCCTAATACAAGTAAAGCAAATAGTGTTGTTTCTTCTATATTTGGAATTCTAAACAGAAAATCAAAAATAGACTCTAGTGACAACTTTGGAACTACAATAAAAGGATTGAAAGGAGATATTAAGTTTCACCATGTTAGTTTCAAGTACCATAGTAGACGTGATGTGCATATCTTATATGATCTTTTCTTGGCTATTCATTGTGGCAAGGTATATATTTTGGCTACATTTATCAATTATTGTTGGCATGAGTTGTCAATTAAGAATCAAATCAGAGAGATTATAGGAATAGCCATAACTGTCACCCCATGATTGTAGCCTAAGATTTGTATAGCCAAAGATAGCATATCAAATTTATCTATATATGTACATAATATCCCTATAAATTATATGTTGGAAATACAACGAATGTATATCATAGCATCTCACGATCTGACTCTCGATTCACATCCATTACTAGCTTCTAGCATCCTTCCACCCTCTCCTATGGCACTAAAACCCCAATCTAGATGGAAGAATCTCCCACCAACCAGAATACCCTCCTCTCTGAATTATTCATTGCTATGATGACTGAGTCCCTCTCCAAAGCTCAGGCTCCTACCGTGACTTCTGAACCTGTGGCTCTACTGATCAGCATCAAGTTGAATGGTTCCAACTATGCCCTATGGTCCCAAGTTTTCGAGATGTACATCTTCGGCAAAGACAAGTTGGGATACATCAATGGAGAATTAACCTCACCATCTACAACTGACCTTTCCTTCCGTAAATGGCATACTGACAACACCATTGTCAAAGGTTGGTTGATCAACTCCATAGATCCTGCATTAATCGAAAATTTCATTAGCTTTTCCACAGCCAAACAGATTTGGGACACTAATTCTACCATATATTTTGATGGTGGTGATACTTCCCAAGTCTATGACCTCCAGCATCGTGTCTCACATCTTCGCCAAGCAGGTAGTTCCCTGGAAAAATACTACATTGGCTTACAAGGTATCTAACGTGAGATTGACTTTCATCGTCCAAATCCAATAGAGTGTGCTGCTGATATTTAATGATATAACAATCTTATCCAAGAATATAGAGTTTATGTCTTCTTGGATGGTCTTGACGACAAACTGGACAATACTTGTAGCCATGTGTTGTAGCTGCACCTGTTTCCCATCGTGGAACAAGCATATGCTTATGTCCGTATGGAGGCTCTTTGCCAGAAAGTGATGAACATTGGGTACCATGAACCACTGTCAGGAGCAATGCTTACTTCTAGAAGCCTAAAGCTCGAGTTCTCTGGACCTACTTCTCAACATACTGGGAAATCAGCCTCTAAAGCTCGTTCCTCATCTGATAGTCTCAAATGCTCTCATTGCCGCAATATTCAAATTCTACAGTAAATGGGATCTACAGTCTCTAACATTAAATATGATAAAAATTTCTACTTACAGATGTATTCTGTGTAAGTGTAAGACAACACATGTGTTTTCTCACCTATTAGAGGTCCATAACAATTTTTTAACTCCTACTAAATTATAAAAGTTCACACAATGCCTGGAAAGCACACATATAACAGAATTTCAGAAAGGTCGCTTCTACTTGCGACTAGGGTTGTTGCTCCTAAATATCATTTCACTCTACAAAGGACAAAAATGATGTCCTATAATGACAAAGGGATAAGTACTGTCCCACTATCATCTATTTACTTTTATAGGTAGAAAGATCACTAGAGGGTTACCTAGACTTTGAAAATTCCACCAAGCATGACACCCTAAAAATAAAAAGTGTAATTGCCAATGGCTTCCTATACTTTGAAAAGTCTACTTGGTATAACACCCAAAAATAACCAAGCTTCAACTTTGTCCCACGAAGGATGGAGAACGACATATCTACAAGTCGTGCTCCTCCCACATACTAGTGGAGGAAAAAATTACTCAAACTCACTTAATTTGAGTAACATTTTATTTTTTACTAAAATCACTTGAAGGTAAGGCTTTACTATAATAGTGATAGACCATACCACAATAATGGTAAGCCTTACCTTAGAGCGATTTTGGTAAAAAAATAATAATTTGTGGTAAGACATTAGCTTGGTATTAAAAAAAATTGGCCTATTATAGGAAGACTTATCAGTGAAATCCATTATCATGGTGAGGCTTACCACAACAGTGGTATCCCTTACCTCGATAGCGATTTTGGTAAAAAATTAAATATAACAAAAATTCCCTACTAGTTTGGTAAATCACTCTTAACAAATGGGTGGCCAACCTAGTGCACTACATATGGATGTCATCCTTACCATAGCCTTTACAACCCATAAATGGCATGCGATAAAACGTGGCTACATGTATGTAAAGGACTAAACTTCCCTTATATGCAGGGATGCAGTAGTCAAGCTTGTGCGCTATAGATGGACCACACCCTAATGATTGACTCTATAACCCCCTATATAGCATGTGACAAGCGTAGCTTTCACAGGCTCTCTATCTCGCTTTAATTGACCATAGATCCTAACACAAACATTGACTGACCTACAGAACATGTAGCTTTCTCCAATCCAGGACCATTACCTACAAAAAAACGTTTGCCCTAATAAAATGACCACAAGTCCCCACCAACATGGTGAAAAACACTACAGCATGAACAACAACAAAGAAAATGTATGCTCCTCATAGAAGAAAGTAATTGTCAACTAGAAACTTATAAATTTTTCTAAGTAAAATTTTCATACTTGGACCACTTGATTAGACCTTAAGCACCCCAAGTAGAGGGCTAATAGTATAGAGATCTTAATAGGTCACTTTGACTTAGAAAAATTTTGCCAACTTACAAAAATAAACAACACATATATGCATAATAGAGGAAGCAAAAAAAGTAGGCATGCACACCCAGAATTAAAATGGCCAAATCGAGACTAATCGAACAATTTTTTTCCAAACATAGGCCAGTAGAATAGAGCCCAACCAAAAAGAAGTTGTCCAGACAAAGGACGATTGAACGGAAGTGGTTGGATAGAATTTTTTAGACATAGTTGGTCAAACATGCTTAGGTCGTAAACTAGTTAACCATGCTCTGCCTTACTATCCCCATCAATTGTGTCCTTATTCTTTTGCCACCACTTTTTATGACAAATGGGCTCCAAAAGAAATCATAATCTCGCATACTAACAATGTACCAACCAACCATATATTGTAGAACCAAGTACACCCTTTGCCTTAAGAAAAAAATGAAGTGTTCACATTTAGACAAAAGCTAAGCAAGAAACACCCCTCATACGTGAACTCAACGAGAATGAACAATATGGTGCAAAAGGAAAAATAAACAACCTGGTAGCACAAAATGTGCCAAGTCAACTCCAATCCCTCAGGCTAGTTCAAGATACATTATTAATAGCCTAGACTTCCACTATTCCTACCACAAAGTCCAGAGTTCTACCTTAATAAGTCAGAAAGTACATATTTTTATCTAATAGGCCAAAAATCCTAGTCCACCTCTTTTCCAAGCCAAATTATTACATGTGTCCTTCCAAAGAATAGTCATCTTATGCAATTCATCTTTGTGCATCCCGTACATCAAGTACCTTCCTAAGGGTTTAGCTATATATCTACATCCTATACAAAATCTTGACACAAGTTAAGCAAAAAATCTATTGGGTGGACTAAGATACTAATCTTACCAAAACTTGAGTTAATCAGGATATGATCCCCCACTACATGGACTTCTCCAAATCATCTAGCCTTCTATACATTAATAAAACTTCACTCCAATGAGAGATAGAAGTGTAAATCAAAAAAAGAGTTATAACAAGAAAATGTCTAAGTATTAGTAAGTAGGGATACCTGTAAGAACTGTATCAAGACTCCACATATTTACAAAATTCTCATGTAAATAAGGAGCCATATCATCATCGTATCTTGCTAAAATCTCATTATTGCCATCGTAGACAACTAAAAAGTTCATATCCCATATAGGACAGGACCCTTCATTTGAGCTGGGACCCTTAGCTAAAACTGTGCCTAATAGAGGTACGTGAGATAGTCTCACCAAACAAACTCATCAAACAGCACCTCGCTACATAAATTACCACCAATTAAGACGTCGCTAGATAGGAAGCTACTAGACAAGGAGTCATCAAACAGAGCCTTCTCGGACGGCCATTGTAGGAAAGAGCCACTCTGGATTGTTACCTTATTGAACAGTCTCACTAAATAATCATTTTCCAAAGGGAGCCCCTCTAGATGGAAATTTCTGGACATACCTCGGCTTGATAGACCTTCATTCCTCCACTGAGCCACAGCCGACATTATGTCATCCTAGTTTGCCCTTATGCATACCTATGGTGACCAAACTCGACCGTGTCTTTCTATCACTCCGGTGTTCATGAAACCATTATGGGTGCAAGTATAATATGCATTGCATTTGGATGACTAGAAAATAATAAAATTATACTCCATACACAAGAATGTGATAGACACTAATGAAAAATATATTAAAAGAAAGGAAGTTCAAAGGCTCAAAAGGGCTCATAACACATAGATTTCTCTCCATAAACTTGAAGAGTCTGCGTGGCATGTCATGTAGTACTTAAGGTGAAAAAAACCTTGGGACTTTAGAATCGACTTTTTAAAGTAACTTTGACCATAACATAACTCCCTCACCAGACGCATGATTGGAAATTTAGAAACATCGCCAATGATAGAAAATCACCATGCACATCTGAACAATCAAAGAAAGTTCAAATCTCTACAAGTGTAAGAACAGGTTAGTGCATAAAGGCTAGATAAGAGCTAACTACGTGACTAAAAGGTTAAGATGCCCAAATATCGATAAAGTTGCAAGGCAAACCTTTTGACCCATGTATCTAGACCCAAGAGTCTTGGAGGGACAAATGTTGGGTGTAAAATAAACACATATTACATGGCATAATATAAATGGGCTTACTTAGCATTATGACTTACGGACTTTTCCCAATAAACGTTAAGTCATCAAATGAACATAATTGTTATATAAATAGCCAAAGAGATAAATAACTCATAAATATTTCCTAATTATCTGAAAAAAGGAAATCCTATCCTAAATTAAAATATAACTCTACGAGTAAGTGATCGACATCAAATAAATCTTCTCCTCTATATATATTCATATTGTATACTTCAAATAATAAGTTCATGAGTACATAGATACACAACAAAATCTACGAGCTCTTTCTATCTTCGCTTTTTCTAACTAGCTAGATCATAGAGAGAGATTATGATCTCCTCTTTTATTGTCATTATTTGAGTTAATTTAAGCATTTAATGATCAAGTATTATCATATCTCGTGGTGGTTCAAAATCTTGAAGAGTGTTCTATGTAAGAGAAAGATACCTTATTTGATGTTTACACAAAATGGTAGGAAAAATGTTTAAATATAATTGTTTTTCACAAATAGAAAATTCATGAACAAGTTTAATTAGAGGAGGGCGACAAGCACCAAACCTACTAATTATTCCTTTAGGGCTTAGGCCAAGAAGAGTTGCTGGACATTCTTATTGCTGATAAGGCCTTTAGGTTATATTGATGCATATTGCAATCAAAGAGCAAATAATAGCTTGAAAGACAATTCGCACAAACGCAAATAATGATTTGACCGTACCTTTAAGAAATAAAAATATGATTGCAAATGAATTTATTTAAAGTTGTAACGGTGATACAATTTAAATATTATAATAATCATAATAATCTATCAATAATAATTCTATTTAATAATAATAAAAATTTTATTATTATGAAAATAGCTTTGGTCGAATCATTATTTATTTTGCACTCTTTAAATTTGATTGTTGTCTACTTCCAATCATTGTCATATGAATATGTGAATGTCCTCTTGACATTTCATGTCACGGACCCATTTTTCCCATATAATAAGCCGTCCGACAACTGACAATGATGTCTATACCCTTTAAGTACTAGGATTGATCATTAGCCGTTAGGGAATATTTTCAGTTCTATAATTGTAAAAAATAATTTCTTAAAATTGCTCTTCATTTAATTTTTTCTTTTTGTTACAACAGTTTTTATTATTAATATCTATTTTATTTTTTAATATTAATTATAATTTTATTTTATTATTATTGAATAAAATTTTCATTAGTGATTATTTTTATTATTATCACAACAAAAATATATAAAATATTTATTTTATCATCATATTATTTATACTTAAGTGTTAACATTATTGAATTAAATTATAATTAATAAATTATTTTTATGAGAATATTAATTTTTATATTTAAGTGTTAACATTATTAGATAAAATTATCAATAATAAATTATTTTTATGGAAATATTAATTTTTTTTTTTTTTGAGTGAGAACTCTTTTGTAGGATATACAATGAAAATATTATAATTTCCTCCATTCACTGAAGAAGTTGTTCAAGAAAAGAAATATCAAAAGTATGTTTTGACAAATATGAATTACCCTGCCTAGGTTAATCAACTATCAGTCTATTAGAAAATAATATTTCCATAAATTAATTATCTCAAAATATTTATAAAAAATTGTCACTATTAACAATATTACTTATGAAATATCAAATTTACCAACAAAATAACCCTATCTTGTCTTTTATGGACAAATTAATCAAATTTAAAAAGTTTATTGATATTTACCCCAACTAATGTATATTAATTATTATGCTAAGTAGGAAATCGCCGTGTCATCTCTCAACAAGACATTTGTTGCGTTTGAGGTAACTTAAAATCTCAGCATTATCTTTTAAATCGAAGTTTAGTACCTAACAATTCTTTAAAAAAAATAAAAATAATCTCAATGGATATGCTCCAAATCCGTTGACTGTCCAAAAGGGGATTCTTACAGTTAAACAAATGCAAAAATATTACTATAATTATCTTTTTTTGTTATTTTTTGTTGTTGTTATTGTTGTCAAATAAAATATAATATGTTTTTTTTATTAATTACATTAATTACATTAGTTATTATTTTTTTATTTTTTATTAATTAAATTAATTATTATTATTTTTAATGAATAAAGTTTTCATTATTAAATTATTTTTATAATAATAATGGCCACCTAAAACTAAAACAACAATAAAATAATATACTACTGGATTTACAAGCTTCTTGATTTTGGCATATTATTTGAGGTTTAAGCCTCTGTCTTTGTTTGTAAAGGTACATTATTGTAATAAAGGTTTTTTTTCATTATTTTTAGATGGAGTATGATTTTTCACTCTTTTATCGTATATTTAAATTTGAAAATATATCATTTATTTAATAAAAAGTACAAAGCAGTTTTAAAAAAAAAATTAAAAACGCAGCTGTGGCTTATATAAGATTTTTTAAACCTTTACTTAATTTCTTTTCTGATAGTAATACGATATGCTCACTGAAATGAAGAAGAGGCAGAACTTGGTCTTTTGTGAGTTCTTGAAAGGTCATGGAGGATAAAAACATTTAATTAAAATCAAACAACAACCGCAAAAAAGTATCTCTATCTTTCTGCATCAAATTTTGAGACAAATCTTTTAGAAGAAGAACCCATTAATTCTCCGTTATAACATTTTTTTTCCCCTTCCTTTCTTGAAAAAGCAGAGATTTTTATCAACTCTCTGTTACATTTTTGCTTCTTTGTTCAAAAAAGCAAAGATTATTAACCCATGAAGCAAGGAAGACCAAAACCAACAACAACAAGAGCGGAAGGCAAAGCCAGTAACATGTCTAATCCAACAACCCCATTTCGCCTAAGAGCTTCCACCAAAGTCAAGGAAAACGACACACCAATGACTTCAAGAGCAAAGTCAGAACCTTCACAAATGTGTGAGATTTCCAAGACTCGAAGGACGGTTGTGATGATGAGTATACCTAAGTCTGAAGAACTTCCACTGGGATCTCAAATGGGTAGAGAGGTAGAACAGAAGAAAGTCATGGGTCGATCAGGAAATCACTCAATTGTGGAGCAATTTGCTAAATCACGCCGGGAAAGGCCTGTGGATAATAATGGTTGTAGGAAAATTGAGAATAACCCAGATAGGAAAATGAAGGAATTGGAGGACAAGCTTGGAAAGAGTGAAACTTTGGTTAAGAGTTTGCAGTCTGAGGTATTAGGTTTGAAAGAAGAGTTGGATAAAGCTCAAGGATTGTATTTGGATCTACAGTCACAGAACAAGAAGCTCACTAAGGACCTTGAGGTTGCTGAAGCAAAGATAGAAGCTTTAAGCACTCAAGAGCAGGTAAGAACTCTTAGTTTAATAAAATTAAGTCGCACTAACCTTTTGCTTAACAGGTTTGTGTGTTATAAAGAGCTCTGATCATTCACTAATCTTTGATTACTCCTTTCTTGTCATTTGAGTTTTGAGAGGTAAAAGAAAGGCATTTTACATCTAATTCACTCAAAAATATAGTTTTTTTTCCCTTCCTTGTCTTAATTACAACTCTAAGATCTTTAACAAATTTCAAATTTTAATCTTTTATAAAGAGGGAATCAATTGGAGAGCACCAGAGTCCTAAATTCAAAGACATTCAGAAACTCATTGCCAATAAGTTAGAAAGGTCAGTTATTAGGAAGGAGAAAATCAATAAGACAAGCTTAATCAAAGCACCCTCCTCTTCTTCTTCTTCTTCTTCTTCTCTGCGGGCACCACCATTCATTGGTAATGGCACTATTTCCACAATTGCTGTTGTGAAAAAGAAGGATCCATCATTGTCACAACTGTCGCCGCCTCCACCACCGCCACCATTGCCACCACTAATCCCACCTCCAGTTCACTCCTCAACCAAAGCACGAACTATTCCAAAAGCTCCGGTTGTTGCTGAACCGTATGGCTCATTGACAATGCAAAAGGGAAAAAGTGACACTGCGGGATCAAAACATGTTCACAAACACACAGCTAATAATGCACATAGTAGCATAGTTGGAGAAATACAAAATCGTTCTGCTCATCTATTAGCTGTAAGCTTTATTGTTTCAACAATTGATTGCTTCTTATTTATCTGCTAGATCTTTCCAAATAGTATTTTGAATCATATTAAATGATAACTATTGCAGGTAAAAGCAGATATTGAAACAAAAGGAACATTCATTGATGGCCTTATTGAAAAGGTGATGGGTGCAGCATATAATGATATAGAAGAAGTTCTAAAGTTTGTGGATTGGCTTGATGGAGAACTCTCATCATTGGTAATTTTTATTTTTTCTACATGCTTTGAGGTAATAGGAAGGCAACAAAGGGTATATCATATACAATTGAGGTTCCGTCTGCAAATTCCTCTTTTTCAATTAACTTATTCGCCGGTAATCCTTGGTTAAGGAAGGTTGTTTCAGGAGATTTGAAATACAATTACTACTCAAAGTTTTACTTTCGTAGAAATAGACGTTGGATGGTTAAAATGTAATTTACGTTTGTTCCATATTTGATAATTATTCTAATTTTTAATTTTTAATTCCTTATTTTTGGAATTGATTTTTTTTTAAAGAAATAATAAAAATTGTTTGTTAACCAATTTTTAGTTTCAATTTTAAAATGTAGATTAAAAATTGGATATTGGTGTTTTGATAAACAATTCTTAATTTTCAATTTTCATCTTTTTAAACTCTAATATTTAATTTTAAACTTATTTTTGGAAACATTTCATCAAATTTTGTTTCCTTGATCATTTTAAGTAAGGTTTATGGTTCAATATGTTTGGGTATTAATTTTTATTATCAAGAAATAAAAAAGAAAAATAGAAATTCAATTTCAAAATTGACTTTTTTTGAATTATTGAAGTTGGTCAAAATTGACTGACGGCATACTCTAACAATAAGAATAGATTCACAGCTTAAATTCCCCAACGAAGAAACCCTGAGAATTCTTATTTAAGATGCAGCAATTTAGTAGTTTGTGTATAGGATTTATATTAGTTATGTCAGTCGTTACTAACTCTATATCATGTATTTGCCGATTGTGTCCTTTCTTCTTCGGCAGGCTGATGAACGTGCTGTTTTAAAGCATTTCAAGTGGCCTGAGAAGAAAGCTGCCATGAGAGAAGCAGCAGTCGAATATCGTGAGCTTAAACTGTTGGAAAGTGAGATTTCTTCATACAAGGATGATGCCAATGTTGCATGTGTGTTTGCATTGAAGAAGATTGCTGGCTTATTAGACAAGTAACAACTTATCTTTTATACAAAAGAAAATTATGGTTTATATTTTATAAGGTTAATGAACTTACCATGTCATATTCTCAATCTCTACTTATTATGCTAAGCTTGTGCTCTCTTATCTCCCCATGCAAGGTCTGAGGGAAGCATACAAAGGCTAATTAAGCTACGGAACACGGTTTTACGTTCTTATCAGGAATACAAAATTCCAACTGATTGGATGCTCGAGTCTGGAATCATTACTAAGGTATGCTCGTATAAAATCGTAAATAATGTAAATATAATTACCAATTTACGCAGTAATAATGTTGGTACTGAATAAATGTGAAATTGGTAAAATATGTGTTCTTTTCAGGTGCATTACTTGTATATACTGCTAACCAAGTAATTTCTCATGAAGAAGTTTAAAAGCCAAATGAAACTTTTGCATATATAATCTTCATTTGACCCATAAAAAAAATTGAAACTTGACAGAATCTTAATTTATTTGGATATTTTAATTACCAGTACATATGCATGTTTTTATTAATGAAGGCTATGAAACATTTCAATCAGGTATAAACGAGTGAAGTAAAGCGTAATTTGGATATTTTTACAGATAAAACAGGCTTCAAAGAATCTAGCAAAGATCTATATGATGCGAGTGACAATGGAGCTTAAATCTGTTCAGAATTCGGATAGAGAATCCAGTCAAGAATCTCTTATGCTCCAGGGTGTGAACTTTGCATATAGGGCTCACAAGGTAATAACTCTCTATGACAAATGGATATTTGTTATAAATTTTAAGCCCAAAAACGAAATGGCTTTATTTTTCACGAGGAAAAAAAGAAAAAAGATGTTAAACATGGTGTTAAGTAAGATCACTTTACAGAGACTGCGTTTAATTTTTGGATATGCATCAAGTCTCGAACGTGCCTATTTCTCCAAATTTTGAAAGCTTACACCATTTTAGAGTACCCACATCAATGTCTATTTCATGTAACATGGTATAGAACTTAATAAATTTACAAAAGGCTAGTAATTTAGGTATATTTGAGCCGCTCTTCTAAATACCATGGAAATTTTTTTTTGTTCGAGACCCAGGATTCTATTTTATCACTGATATTTAATTCTGCAGTTTGCTGGAGGTCCTTATCCAGAAACATTATGTGCTTTGGAAGAAATAAGACAGCGTTTTCCAGGAAACATTGGAGGCTCCCGAAAAGGCATACTATCATCATAAGATTCACAACAACATACAGCATGATTAATTTCTTGCAGATGTTATGATAATCAGCAACTAACCATATGGCTCATTTTCCACTCCATTCATCACATAACATGTTTTTAAGTTGATGGCGTTACTCGGCGTCTCTGATATGTTTTACTGAAACGTGTATTCATTCACTTTTTTTTTTTTTTTTTTGGGGGGGAGGGGGGCAATGAAATAGCATAACCGTATACTTATGTCCAATAATTTAAAATGATTTTTCTAGTAGCATATTTGTACTATTAGAATGCAAATTACAGATCACATCAATTTAGCATATCCTTATATTGCTCTTTAGGTTAACATGCTTGAAGCCCCTCGAAATTAACAGCATAACATGGTAAAAGCTGTGAAGATTGTGAATCATTGTTTTTACAACAGTTATGTTTTTCAGTTACAGTTTTTTGGTAAATCACTGTAAATAAGATTGTTAGGTTCGATTGCACTTCCGACCGATTGCTGTTTTAGCTGTCAGAAGTATCCGGCCTATTCCGCAAATAAAGGCATCAAAGACTAATAGATGAAATCAATAATAATTCAATTATTATTTACAAAAAAGGAATAAAAAATTAACCTTTGTTTCAGTGCCAATAAAAATTAACTTGGATTGGTGGGGTGTGCCAGGCCCTTGCAGTAGTGCAACGCATGGGCGACACATGAGAGTCCCAGTAGCAAGCTACTGAATTGGACCCTCCCCTTAAAAAATTAATTTAATATCGAGTGGGACATGTCCCACGTATCAGATATTAAACTGATAAGAACAGATACTACACTTGATCTTAGCCAAAAGGCCGAGAAAGGTATGATTTCTTCATTGGCAACCTTTGCTTTTTATAATATGCAGAAGCTCTGAATTTTGAGTGTCTAGACGATGTGGGACTTGTAAACATTACATATTTGTTTTTCTTTTTTGCTCTGTACATTACAAATACATGGATATTATGCCTATCGTAAGTGACACCAAAAGTACCGAACACCAAACACATATAAAATTGTTAAGCTGCGAGTCTTGCAAAGATGCGAGAAAGTGATGGTGTGATGTCTGTCTATAAATTAATCAGCTTACGCTTTTATGATAAATAAAACTTCAGCTATAGCCTGAGAATTCTTTTCTACATTGTCGGATTTTTCATTGAACTTACTATGACAAGTTAGTTCTGCTGACAATCTCAGGTTAAATGTCAAGAAGGTCCATTTAGGATGTACATGCAATAGGAATTTTGTTTTTTTAGCTATAATATACTGGTCAAGCTTTTTTATATATTTCAGATAAGATACATTTCAATAGGTTTTCCATTAAACAATACATGAAGAATTCATGTAATTAGATAGAAGTAATTTAGTGTGTTGAGTAATGGAATAACACTAACTTAATTATTCAATAGTCATGCTGGTATCCTTGGTCCTATAGCTGCAATTATGATATAGGGTTTATTTGTTTTTTTTTTTTTTTTGCTTTTCTTATATTGTAAAAGAGTTTCTGACCAAAAAACAAATACGCAGTGTTATAAACATTACTTAATCATGCACTTGCTTCTATAAAAGTTTTTCAAGGTAGGTGATAGGCCTAAGAGCTCATATGTATTTTCACAAAATAATGAACTATCATCTCAAAAAATTAATCTATTGGATGGAATTAACTCATTTTTATTGAAACCTTTTCATAAAAGAAATGGTTATATATAATATTTCGAGAAAAAGTTATAATAAATTAGTACATGAGTGAACATTGACTAGATTGACTGAATTCTACACATATTTCAATCCAATTAGTAGTTCTCAGGTTTAGAATTGTTTAAGCTAAAATCGATCTATACATATTTTAATCCAATCAAACCCAACACATCAGTTGGTTTCATTGTATTGTATTAAAAAAATGTGTATTCAATTAAGCATAAAAAGATGCATAGTTATACATAAAATATTTTCTATCATTTATTTAAAAAATTATGTTAATTTAACAACATTGTGTGATAAAAAACAATAATGATAATAATATTTAAAAATATCAATAAATTTATTAATAAGAATATCATTTTATTCATATAAAACATATTTTTTAAATAGATTTTTAATTATATAGTATACACAGTTGGGTTGGAGACAACAGATTGCAAACTTCATGATCGAAAATTGACCAAATAAATTTTTTGTTGTCGAGTTATAGGTGAAGCTAACCCATAAACCTATAATGATTGGGTTGATTTTGATGGGTTGGATAGATTAGTTCGAGTTTATCTACCCCTAGTTCATTATGTGTGTTTTGATATTTTGATAAGGACATCTTAAAGAGTTATAACTTTTTAAAATAAAATGTTGTAATGAAAAATTGTGGCTTTATTAAAGGATATTACTATTGGATGGATTGTAATTGTATATAAACAATTATATATGTTTTAAAAAACATTATCTTTGAAAAAGTCACAACTTATCAAAGATTTATAATACAACTTAAATGGATGCATATCATTTTATAAATAGATCATTAATTTAGGTCATTTGGAAGAAAATTTTAATAAAAACAATGAATATTTTTGAATAGTTCTCACAACCATTTATATACAAATAAAATTAGTGGTTTAAATATTACAGATTTAGAATATTAATCATTTGAGTTGTCTTTGTGAATCTACACCATAAACCACAATAGGATTTTTATTATATTTTGGAAGTATATTTGTTGAACCCTAGTGTATTACCAATTTAATGGGGCTAAGTAATGTTTTATTTTTCAATATCATATTTGAAGACTTTGAACACTTAACTTAAAGATTGTAAAAATCAATCATTAATAATAAATCCAAGAATTTCCTAACAATTACTTATAAACTATGTTCCTATTTTTACTTTTTCAATGTGTGGCTTATTTTTTTCGTCTCAAACAGTACGTAATCCTTTTTGAGAGTTCATAAAATAGATCTAATAAGCCTAGAGAGGATGAATAAGTTATTTTTATTTTTATCAAATTATAATTTCGTAACCTAATCATAACAACCAGACTAGTAATTGTATTTCAAAATTAAATATGAAAATAAGTAAATGACACACTAGATTTTTAAGTAGAAACAACTTATGTCACAACCATGATCTAAGAATAAAACTAAAGATCTACTAGACCATCTAACATTTCTACTATAAAAATCAAATGTACAAGTATAAATTTGGTCTTATGATACTCTTCTTAGTATACTACCTTGATGTATAAATAAGAGAATACTTAATATTTGAGCCATAGAACTTCTCAATTCTAACACAAGTTAGGCACTTTGTGAATAGTATCCAGATTAACATTCTAATTAACTCCTTACCAATAAGATACGTTTGCGAATCAACCTGAAAAAGGATTGAAATAGAAATACAAGTATTCGTGTGCGTTCTAGATGGATTTCAATAATGAATAAACCCTAAGCTAATATATTCAACAAATATTTCAATGAATGAAAATCTATTGCAACCCTATAACAACGATTTAAGAACATGATCAATAAACATAGCTTCTATTAATCTAAATAATCGATTCAATAAACTATGATTATACATGTAAAGAATTGATTCAAGCAATAGAAAGTCCTAAGAAGAAGAAACTATATGATCATGAAGTATTTCAGATAAAATATAAATTAAAAGCCTAGAGATTTGTGCTCTTAAGAATTATATGTTGTATGGTAATTGAATCAATAGGCAATGAGTTTATTTAAAAGAAACAATAAATCCCATAATCCTATTTACAAATAAATAAATTTTTTATTTGAAATAGGATTAGTAATACTTATTAAACAAGAAAACTCATAATTAAACCCTAGGTTATATCTTAACAAATATTTTAGTTTATATTTTATCCTATATTTTAGCTTATAATTTAAGCTATATCTTAACCTATATTTTAGGAAGTGTTTTAAAAACAATGAAGCACATTAAAGAAAATGATAAGTAGTGATTTCACAAGTTGACTCGAGTTTAAATAAATATCTTAACATTAAAAATAACTATGTGTTGTAAACATATGTTATTGAATGCATGAGTGTGATACTATATGTGATCGTTATAAAAAGATATACCTGAATTACGGCTATTCAGAACTCGAGTATTTGTTAGCTTTTCTTAATAGACTTGACAACGAGCATAAAAATAAGTTTACATGAAAACATTTTATCCATAAAATAGCCAACACTTATAGTCCTTACACTTTTGAAACATCCCTAGCAAAAAGTTTCTATTCCCTTTCAAAATACCTTGACAAAAATGGATCAAATTCCCTTCTAAAATGAAACATTTATATTTTTTTTCTTTTTTTCTTTTGTTCTTTGTTTTTAATTAGTATTAATATGCAGCAATGAGCTTCCATCATGAAACTATATACATTAGTTTGGGTGAAAATTTAAGATGCAACGATTGCTACATAATAGGATGTCGAGTCAGGGTAGTCGAGTAGAAAGGCTATTCCTAACTAAAAAAAGTATTTGTGATAAATTAAATGTTGTATAATTAATATTATTGATAAATATAAACAAAACTGTATAGAAGTGTTCATTCTAACCTATTTAAATAATTGCTAGGATTGGTTCATAGAATTTACATGTAATGCACCGTCTATGTAATGTGTAGTGTTGACTCCAAAACCATAGTTTTTTATACATGAATTTTTACAATGGGAAGTGATAATGAGAAAAACTCACATTCCGCCGGTTGAAACTCCCTCATGCATTATCAACTACAATTCCAAAAATCCAGATTTATTTAGTAGGGAATAAATGCATCAGCAGTCGTCAAGTAAACTGTACTACAAGCTAGGCAATAGTTTTCTCACTACTTAATTTTTTCATATTTCTTTGACATTTACATTTAACTTTGAAAGCAGTTTCGGTTCGAAAAATTACTTGTTTTTCAAGAATTATTTGCCTGCATACTGAGAATTTTCTTGTGCGCAGTTGTGCATTGTAAAAGAAAATTAATGATTAGTGACTTAGTGGTTTAACATTTTCATAGTCTAGATTTTCAAGAGCACCTTCTCTCCAAAGGTGAAGAACACTTGAAATTGTTAGAAGAAAGGATACAAACATGAAATAAACATAAATGTACTGAAATTAAAATCTAACATTTAAACATGATGAACATTATATATTAAGGATTGAATCAGGAAAATAGATTGAACTAATTTGGTGGGGTGAGCCAGGCCCTTGCAGTAGTGCAACGCATGGGCGACACGTGAGAACCCCAGTAGCAAGCTACTGATTTGGGCTCTCCCCCTAAAAAAATTAATTTAATATCGAGTGGGACATGTCCCACGTATCAGATATTAAACTGATAAGAACAGATACTACACTTGATCTTAGCCAAAAGGCCGAGAAAGGTATGATTTGGAATTAGGCAGGCTTTGCCTTTTATACCTGCAGAAGCTTTCAATTGTCAGTCTATAAACGATGTGGGTCTAAAAACTTTCTCTTTTGGTCTTTTCTAACAAACTTTCTTTTTTGGTTTTTACATTACAAATATATTGATATCTAACTTAGAGATATTACAAGTACTAAAAACCAACCCATAATAAAATGGATCATCACTCTAAATAACTGCAGTTGTAGGTCTCGCAAAGAAAGGAGAAAGTGGTGATGTTCTGTTTAGCTATTATTAAGCTTATAATTGATAGGATAGTTGCTTGTAAATAGCTAGCGTGTATCTTTGTGTCCACTTCTATAGTTTTCGAAGAACTTACCGGTCTGTAGATGAGGAAATACATGGGCTCAGAAATTGTTATATTGGGTGTACATGTTGGAGAGGAATAACCATTTTGCTTGTTCTAGCTAGTCTTATCCTTGTGCTACCAATTGATGTGTTTTTGTCCTAGATACTCAATCTTAGAATTTGTAGCAATTCCCAAGTTTTTGCCCGAGAATTTCTCTATTGTTACCTATGTTACTAGGATTCTTTTAGAACACCAAAATTGTAAATTTTGAATACATATATGAGAGTACCCATATTCATGTTCATGTCATTTCGCTTAGACATGATTATTTCACAAAATTTAAAGAGTCTAAGTAGCATAAGTTGTCATTACTACAAAATGGGTCATTTTTATCGGTTTTTAATCAACTAAAAGAAAGATTTTCTTCGATTTATGAAAAAATTGAAATAAGCGTCGAAAGATCGGTTAAAATTATTTTAAAAAAACCAAATTTGGGAATTGTTCAATTGAATTACTACTTATTCAAACTAATTTGAGACGTATTTTAGACTACTAAATATGAGAATTTGTTTTGCTATTCATGTAATTCTTTTTAAGATCGATACTTGAAGTGTGGTTCTAATCTGACTTGCAATATTGGATGGTCTTATCTACTAGATCACAACTAAACCACTCTTTACTCTTGTATATACATGTTTTAAAGATAATTGACATTTTGAATGTTTTAATTGTTACCTCATAATTTTGTTGTCATAGAAATTCAAGATATAGCTTGAGAATTCCATGGTAGATTTTTTATTTTAACTTACTATTCCAAAAGAGTTTTCTTGTAATAGAGTAATGTTTCTGGAGGCCCAATTGGGTGATAAAATTAAATATATTAAGAACTATGTAAATAATTATAGGAAAAATTTACAAAATAAACTCAAATTATATCGATATTTACAATCTAATTTGATTTTTTAATCTAATTTGAGTTATTCATATATTATAATATGTTTTGGTGCATTATTTACTTTTTTCTCTCAAAATTTGTTATGCACTCATCTAACAATAAAAGTTTAGTTACTTGTAAACTTTTTACACAACTTAGTAAATTGATTTATTTTTCCTGCTCACATGCCATGCTTGTATTGCTTTTCACAACTTTATCAAATGTTTATTGTGAAGTTGTCTCAACTTAAAATACATTATAAAATAATGTAACCACTTTTACATTCACTTGACCTTAATTTATAACTTAACTCTTTCTTGAGGCTATAAATGTGTTAAAGCATGTTTCAAGTGGCTTGAGACAAAAGTTGATTTCATGCAAGAAGCAACGAAAAGTAGGATTTCTTCGTACAAGGATGATGCTAACTTTCTATATGCAGTTGCATTGAGAGTTTGTCGGATTACTTAACAACTTAGAACTGTGTGGAATGCATTTAGATGCACTATTAAAAAGTCATTTATTCAGTGCGTAGGAGTGAAATAGAAAACGTTTCTATTTTAAAACGAAAGTGTTACTTTAGAAAATAATGCGCTATTGTTTACCAATGCATTGCATCCAAAGGATATTACATTTTAATAAGCTATGCAATATTCATTTGCTCATTCTGTGCTTGCACTCCTTTATCTCCTCATGTAATGTCAAAGTGAAACAAAGACTTTTCGTAAAAAATTCAAATTGAAAGACAAACAATTCATCTCTTCCTTCCATGATGGGATGCATATTAGCCATATGGCTCAATAGAACAATAATATAGCTAAAATATGGGATTATTGTAAACAACTTGAAATGTTTAAAGTAAAGTAATAGTTATTTCGACCATAACTAATAAAAAACTTGTACATCAGGAATGGTTAAGAGTTATAACAAAGTACTGAGTCCAAATAATGCTCCGCGAGTCCAAAGATGACGTTGAAATAATACTATACGAACGCAACATGAACAAAATTAACATTATAAGAAATTTATTCATAATTGATCAATAAATTTTTTTGAATTCTTACTCAACACGAAAAAATTAATTAATTTTTTTAATATATCAACTAATATGTGAATATGATACAACTAATGCCAAAACCTAACACTAAAGGTGGCAAAATGTGTATGTTAATAGGTTTCGTGCCGACTCATTCAATAAGTGTGTCGTGTTATGTCAACCCATTTATGATTGTGTCATACCTATGTTTGAGTCATCGTGTTTGTGTTGTATCCATGTGTTAGTCAACTTAAAAATTAGTCAACAAGAATATACTATTTTTAAGTAAAAAATATTTATTAAATTTATTCTCATCGTGTCATATTGTTTTTGGGTAGATTTATTATGTAAAATAATAATAAGGCATAAAAATATCTTTTTTTGTGAGTTTTAGGAATATTCTCATTCATAAGTCTCTTCACGAGTTGGAGATAAATGGACTCGAACCGCTGACATCTGCCACAGGATAAACCGACCAAATTGTTTCAAGCATTAAAAAAATTCTCTCTTTTCCTGGGATAGCTAATCCTTGTTCATTATTTTGGTTTGACACTACTTATTCTGGTTTGATAATTAGGAGTGTAATAAATCAATTTATAATCTTTAACACTCCCTGAGTCTTTCAATAGCATATTTCAGTTCTTTTTCCCATTACTTATAAATAATGAGTCAAGCAGATCAAGGCAGTGGATTGTGAATCCACCATGCATGGGTTCAATTCCCATGGTTCAAATGAGCAAATAATGGAATGGGATTTTATTTTCATAAAGGGAAAATCAAAAAATGCCAACGAGCCCTATAATAAGCTTTAGGAACTTTGAATAGTTTTTTAAACAATGAGTTACAATTACATACCATCAATACTAGTATTGGCATGTTTGGAACAGTGAAACATCAAAAGATGGTTGAAAATAGAGACACAAATCTTTATGATTTTTTTGTTCCTCCGAAGTATTCGCCTTATTGGATAGAATGCCAACGTAGTAGATTTGAATATGCTAGCCCCTTGAGGGTTCTTCAAGCTCTAGTAAATGGGACAAAGCTCGTAAAAAGTCCTATTTAAACCAAGAAATATAGGTCTACCTTCCACCCACACCAAAATAAATGAAGTTTTCCAAAAAAATCTTACTAGTGGAGGAAGGGTCAATGGATCTTCCCGATTGAATGATCCCCTATATGGATAATACACATTCCATTTGACCGACAAATTTGACGTTTATTCATTTTATTTTCATGCATTATAGAATGATTATTCGAATCTTTTTCATTTTTGGATGGCGTCAACCCATAGGACTTATCTTTTTTTTATTTCCTCCCTAGTAAAATGTGAGAGATTATCTTTTGATAAACTTATTCAATGGTTACTGCTAACCAATTATGGTCCCAAATCTTTAGGGTTGCTTTATTTTTTCCATTCTAATACTCCATCTGAGAGTTATCAGTATTTATCAAAGTTATTCCAACATAGGTGGGTAGGTAGAGAATACCTAGGGGTGCGAGGAAACTCCCTTTAAGTAACTCGACAAAATAGTCCTATAAATTTGGGATCAACCAACATTTATCAAACTTGAAAAAGAGTTAGAAGAAATGGTTCGATCCTAGTTGTTTTCATTTTCAAGTAGTGCTTAATAGGAACTCCCAATCCTCTGGCAAATAGTTCCTTTTTAATCATTTCTTCGCATGTACCTGCAGTAGCATTCAAATAATTCCTTTTTATCTTTGTTTGTATTGTATTCTATCTCATCAGTTTCGATTATGCGATATTTGAGAATCACCTTCAATACTGCTTTTGTATTATTTCTATATTTTTTTATTTTTTTTCTTTTTTGATCTTTGATCTAGCATAATTTTTAGTTTAAGGGGTCCTTGGTTTAATTAATATTGGTCTCCTTTTTCTCATAAAATCATTTTCTCCTTTACCTTTCAATAAAAAATTCGAGGAAGAATATACATTCTCGTGATTTATATCTAAGAGTCAATTAGCAATTGTCGTTAGGTATTAGAACAAATAGGATCATCTAGTTTCTATAGAACTTATCACTAAAATACCCCTAGAGAGGGATAGTGAAAAGTAGAGGTTTAACAAATAATAAGAATGGAATCACGCTCTGTAGGATTTGAACCTACAACATTGAGTGTTGGAGACCCGCATTCAACTGAGCTGATAAGTGTTCAACTTTATAAATAAATTCATTGTAATTTGAATTAAAAAAATGCAAATTTACTTCCATTATGGGTAATATGTTTGGATTCAAGACCCTACGTGCTCTAAATCATAAATGCATGAATATAATGTACCAACAAATCTGCGGTTCTTAATAGAATAGGTAATAAAGAAACCTTGATGCCTACTGCCACTAAATCACCACCTCTCCAAACAAGCTATAACACTTACTCCTTGTAATTATATTGAAACGCAAAATTGGTTGAAGATCGTTACATTTTCTCTTTCACTTGTAGTATTGGGAAGAAGTGGACTACAAACAATTTGAAATGCCTAAACTTTTTTAGAACAGGTTTGAGTTAAATAGCATATTGAGAGGCTCATTACTTCAACTAGTCTTCGTGTTCCTCGAATAGATCTCTTAGTTGTTGAGAGGGTTTCCCAAAAGAAGTAGTTTTCTCTTGATGATCCTATCTTCTTTACCTTTTCATTTATCAGCATTTCAAAAGAGCTTTTAGTAGTGTAGCCTTTCTACTTTAACAATTTTTTAAATTAAATTATAGAAATTTGTTTCATCTAAAAACATGTTTTCAGATGGAAAATTGAGTAGAGGTGTGAACAGAGAAGGAATTAATCATTATAACAACCTGATCAATGAACTTCTGGCCAACGATGATTATCTAATTTTAAGGACTATGAGTATTAGTTATTTTTGTGAATAAAATATTTACCTGTAAATTTGTTTTTTGGCCTGCTATCAAGTCTATCAAGAAAAGCCGAACAAATGCTCGAGTTTCAGATAATCGTACTTCAGGTATATTTTTTATAACTACGACACATAGAATTGTATTTATACATTTAATAGTATATGTTCATAAATCTGAAATTATTTTTGGTGCTTAAATAGTTTTTTAGATATCTTAATATTTTTAAGATGTGACTTAAAATTATTTTTTTATTAAGGTTTTGAATGGAACTTGAATAATGAAGCCCAAAATATTCTAACTCTAATGCTAATAGGTTATCATTATCTATATATATATACATAGGGTTAGGGTTAAGAAGTGTGCTGAAATAATTTGAGTGATAAAAGAAAAGAAAACCTGAATCGGTCGAACTATTAAAAAAACAAAGGGTAACCAGAGTCGATGAATATGAGAGATAGAAAGTCTACATCATTATCAGCCATTAAGTTTGAGTAAAAAATATGAATGTCTCTTAATTAATATTAAAAGATCATATTGGCTTCATCTAAATAAAGCCATCCATACTTTAATATTTGTCTCCATCAGAACCTCTATTTCAACCTACATCATTGTTTCCAATTGCATGTTGTCATCTCCTCAACGACCGGTCACGAAAAATAAAGTTTAATATTTTGACGATGGTTAATATCATATAAGGGATTCAAGTTCTGACTTAGGACCAATTTTTATTGCATTTTATGAAAGGTAGATAAATTAATTTATGGTATTTAATTATCTTTATTTTCATAATTCATAGTCAAATTTGTTCATATTTTTCATGTTTATATAGTTTTTCTTAATTATGGTCTTTCATATTTAAATCAAATAATTATATGAGTGATCATTATTATTTAATTTAATTATTAATTTTAAAAAAGCTATATTTATTGAATTTGTGCTTAATTTTTTTGCTTTAAAATTTTCTAGTTGATTTGATTTAAATGACATATATTTTGAATTATCTAGTTAAGATTATTCATTATTAAATCCATTCTAGAACACACACAAGCACTTGTGTTTTTTGTGCTAACCCTTTTTGCAGTTGATTTGTGAACGATCGATCTGATTAGCAGAGAGCTTATTAGAACGTTGGTTTGGAAACCATTCACGCTAATTTTAGAAATTGTGAAAATAGAGCAAGAGCTCGTAAGTAAAGTACATTGGGCAGTATCCTAAGGAGGGTAGCATAAGACCAAGTTTGTACTTAAAATTTGATTTTCATAGTGGAAAGTTAGGTGGTTCGGTGGACTCGTGATTTTCCTCTTTGGTCATGGTTGTGGCCTAAGTTGTTTCCACCTAAAAATATTGTGTGTTATTCTCTTATTTTTGCACTTTATTTTTACACACGATTGTATGCCTGGCCACTTTGTTTAGGTTATTAAATTAAAAATTGGTAAAAATTAAAAATAACTTATTCAGCCTCTCTATGTTAATTTGGTCTATATCTTATAAACTTTCACTGATGTTATCATTCCATTTTATTTTCAAATATCTTGTGATATCCTAAATCATATTCAAATATGACATTTATGATACTAATATTACATACAGGTATAAAACCTTTTGTGACATTATTTCACTGGGATCTTCCCTAAGCATTAAAAGACGAGGATGGTGGTTTCTTAAGTCCTCGCATTGTTTAAGTGTAACCAAGATAATAGATATCATTTTGATTACAAGTCTATGATCTTGGTTATTAGATAACTGAGGCCATAGGTAATAGTCTATGGTCTCTCACACTTAGGCCTCAGTTCTTATAATCATGGCCATAGACTTACGGTCACGGTTAAAAACTGAGAACATATGTATGTATTGTAGTAGTGAATGTATTTGGATGCACTATTAAAAAGTATTTTTTTCACTTTTAGAAGTCAAATAGAAAGCATTTTTAATACTTCTGAGACAACTTTTAAAGAGTACTGCATGCTATTCATATAGACAATTATATTCTAGATTGGACATAATATCTTTCTAATTTTTAAAGAAAGAATTGGAAAATAAAAGAAAAATTACAATAATTTTGTTTATTAGATCGGGATTACATTTGAGTCGGTGCAAAGAGTATTTTATTAAGGGACTAACATATATATAGTATATTCGTAATAATTTTTGACAATTTAAGATGAAATATGCTATGAACGGTCCTAAAAATGGCTAATTAGTAATCCCTTCAAATACTTATCACACATATAAGAATATGTATATAATGACCCTAAAAATGCATAAGATATGTTATGATTTCACACTCAAAATTTATTCTTAATTACTCTATTTAAAGATTCAATGAAGATTGAATCAAATAAGAAGACTTTAAGAACTGTAAATCAAGAAACAAATAAACACACGATGTAAAGTGGCTCGATCCCTGTTCTACACAACCTAATCCACTAAAAGGGTTATATTCATATCTAATATATGTAAAAAAAATTATACAAAGAAGAACACTAAAAAGATTAACAAGGTAAAAATTTAACACAAAATCAGAAGGAAAACAACCCTCGAACCTTTTCTAGTAATCCTCTTACAAACATACATAGAAAATACAAATATATTACTCAGAAAACATAGAGAAATTAGAGATGAAGAGAAGAGAGACTATCTGAAACCAGAGAGAAACAAAACCAGAGAAAATCTTAAGAGAAAAGAATAAAATGACATGCCTTTTCCAAACCTTAACGAGGGTAATTATAATGTAGCTATAAATGACAATAATGCCCTAGAGGCTCATGCGCTTAACAAATTAAATGGATCAGCTCCAATCTAGTAACAAGCACAAGTCTAAGTTCAAATAACAGTCAAGGCCCACGCAATATTACAACATTAAAACATTAAAATAATAATCATAAATGTAATAATGTAACATGTCTAAATAAATCATTTCTAAAATAAATGTGAAGATGTGATACATTATACAATCCTAAATGCCTCCATAGCATTCTCAATATGTTATAAATAAATATAAACGTAGTGTCAAAAATTAACAATCTTCACCTTGATACTATATGCATGCTATTGGATATGAATACAATGATCATTATTTATTATAATGCTTACAAGTGAGACACCCTAATTAAGTCTAAATAATGTCTAAACTTAATTAAAGGAAATGGTTTAGTGAGAACATTAGAAGAGTTATCCTTTGTTGAGACTTTAGCTAGTTTAATCAATGCTTGTGAAAATTATGACTATAGGAAAGTGGAGTCATCAATACACATTTCTTCTTAATATTTGTTCATTTTATTTAATAAGTAGTACTTTTGGGGTTAAAAAAATTAAGATATGAATTTTCTAGTGAAAATGGGTGAAAATATTATTTTTTGAAATTTTTATGGATTTTTTTTTTAATTTCTTAATGCAAGACCAATCAATTTGAGAGTCAATTGGAGTGTACTTTGTGTAAAGTTGACCACTTGTCACCATGGGGATGTCACCCAAGCATAAAGGAGCCAATTGGAATGAGCTGAGTACCCATACTCATCTTCATGTCATTTTGTTTAGACAAGATTACTTCATAAAATATGAAGAGTCCAAGTAACATAAGTTGCCAAATTTGGGTCATTTTTATCAGTTTTTAATCGACTAAAAGAAAGGTTTTCATCGGTTCATGAAAATCATTAAAATAAGCACAGATGAAAACTTTTTCACTAGTTTTTAAAATCAATTAAATTTGTTCACCGATTTATTGAAAGATAGGCTAAAATTATTTAAAAAAAAACCAAATTTGGGAACCGTTTAGTTGAATTACTAATTATTCAAACTAGTTCTACCGATATTCTCAAGCGTATTTTAGGCTACTAAATATGAGAATTTATTTTTCCACTCATGTACTTCTTTTTAAGATCGATACTTGAAATGTGGTTCGAATCTGACTTGCAATATTGGATGGTCTTATCTACTGGACCACAACTAAACCACTCTTTACTCTTGTATATACATGTTTTAAGATAATTTGCATTTTGAATGTTTTAATTGTTGGCTTATAATTTTGTTGTCTTAGAAATTCAAGATATAGCTTGAGAATTCCTTTTTATGTTCATGGTAGATTTTTTTAGTTAACTTACTATTCCAAAAGAGTTGTCTTGTAATAGAGCAATGTTTATGGAGGCCAAATTTGGGTGATAAAATTAAATGTATCAAGGTCTATGCAAATAATTATAGAAAAAACTTACAAAATAAATTCGAATTATACCAATATTTACAATCTAATTTGAGTTATGCATATATTATAATATGTTTTGGTGTATTATTTACTTTTTTTTCTCTCAAAATTTGTTATGTACTCATATAACAATAAAATTTTAGTTATATGTACATGTAAATTTTTTTACACAACTTGGTAAATTTATTTATTTTTCCTTCTCATATGCCATACTTGTATTTCTTTTCACAACTTTATCAAATGTTTATTGTGGTTATCACAACTTAAACTACATTATAAAATAATGTAACCACTTTTGCATTCACTTGACCTTAATTTATAACTAAACTTTTTCTGGAGGCTGTAAATGTGTTAAAGCATGTTTCAAGTGGGTTGAGACGCAAGTTGATTACATGCAAGAAGTAGTGGAAAATAGGATTTCTTCATACAAGAATGATCCTAACTTTCCATGTGTCGTTGCATTGAGAGTTTTTCGAATTACTTGACAACTTAGAAATATGTGGAATGCATTCAGATGTACGATTAAAAAGTCCTTTCAGAGTGAAATATAAAGCGTTTTGATGAATCTATGAAAATAGAGTAATTAACATACTTTTTTACTTACTATTTACTTATTTTATTTAATAAATAGTATTTTCATGGCCAAAATATTAAAATATAAATTTTTTAGTGAAAATGGGTAAAAATATAATTTTTGAAACTTTTTTGAATTTTTAATACATGACCAATCAGAAGTTGCCACATGGCATGTCACGCATGCAGATGAGCTGATTGGGAAAGCCACGCAGACACCACGTAATCACGAATAACAAATCAAGTTGCGCTCCGTGTGAGGAAGAAGAAACATGCACCACGTGTCAGCATGACATTCAATCCGAGTTCGGAAATCAGTCAACACAACATGACACGTGTGTCCACGCCATTGCTCCGCACTTTCCACCCGTGCGCCACACCATCCGTTCTCGTGAATCACGTTGTGCCACGTGTTACTGACTCGGTGAGCATTGACTCTGACCGGTCTCCCTTGCCACGCGTCGCTCCTTGATTCGCCCAATGAATTTTTGATGCCACGTGTCACGCTATGATTGGCTGAAATTGTCAATTTTGCTTGTTTTGATCGTAGCCCTTGATTTGAAGTTGATCGGACGGTCCAAATCGCACCTGAGCTTTATATAAGCCCCTAATCACCCCCATAAACACTAATTTGCCTCCATTAGCATAATTTTGGTCAATTTTTAGAGCTAAAAAAAGAGAAAATACAGAAAAATTCAAAAAATGACATAATTTTGGTGGAGATTCAAGAGAAAATTAATTCTACAATTCAAGAGATTGATTGTATTTCTTTTTCTACTCTTTTCTTTATGAAAAATATGAGCTTTATGAACACAATTATGTGTAATTAATTTATTAATCTAGGGATCTTATGAACCCAATGTTCACCATGTGATGAACTAATATTTTTACCCAATTATAATATTAATTTAATTGTATTATTTAATCTGATTTTTATGTTATTAATTGTTTGGCCAATAATTTATCTATAGAGGCAATTAAATAGGTTTGAGAAAATTATTTAATTATTTAACATGCATAGTTTCTAGGGAGAGATGTATGATTCTTATGTATGTGATCCATAATTGATGAACTTAATGAGTAGTATGTAATTTAATTGGCATGAGAGTGTGATTAAATTAATTACTATATGGTGTTTAGTTTACTTGAGAGAGGAATACATACAAGGTTAGATTCAATTGATCATGTAATTAATTAATATTATATTGGGGGGATTTTAGTAATTCGCATGTTTAGAAAATTGGGGATTAATTATTCCTAGATATTTTCTCATATATCTTTTTAGTCACAAAATCTGATTTAATTAATTATTGCTATTTACTTTTAGTTATTTTAATTTTGCTTTCATAAGATATAAAAACACTAAAAAAATTGATTTTTATTATTTTTAGTTTTAAAAATTAGTTTCTATAAAAATAATCTTTGTGGGAACGATCTTTATTTATCATTATATTACTTGTTACGATACGTATAATTGTGTATTCATTGTACACAATTTGTGTGACGATCACGTTTTTAGCGTCATTGTCGAGAATTATTAATATTAGAAATTAATATTTTTTTCTTTATTATTTATTATTACTTTTAATTTTGATTTTAATTTACTTATTTTTTTCAACTGAATTATTATTTTTAGTTAATTTCTTTTATTTATTTTTTAACTTTAATTTATTTATTTAGTTGATTATTAATGTTTTTAATTATTATTTATTTTTAATTTAGACATATCTTTTAGTGCTATTAGAAGAATAGAGTAGAAAATGGCTACCAATAATTATCCATGGTTAATGAACGAAATAATAGCCATAAAAAGAGTAGGTGAATCTTTTGATGATTCAAAACTCGTTAGCGAGTATAAACCAGGTCCAAGATTCAATGGTGTCTTGTGTGTTTTGTAATGGAGCCCATTTGTTTGATAATTGTCCACATAATCATGAATCGGTCTTCTATATGGGTAATGTGAATCAAAACAATAATTCATACTCAAACACAAACACATATAACCTAGGATGGAGGCAACATTCAAATCTCTCTTGGAGTAACAATAATCAAGGTGGTAATCAATTCAATCGTCAATCGTTTCAACCACCTAGTTTCCAACAACCACAACAATTACAAGCCCAAGAAAAGAAGCCACCGACTGAGGACAATACAAATGCCTTAATGAGGATAATGAAAGACTTCATCCAATCATTTAATATTAAAGTTTCAACTCAAGAGGCTTCAATTCGAAATTTGGAGAATCAAATGGGATAATTTGCTCAAGTTATAAGCCAAATGCCTCAAGATGACCTTCAAAGTGACACGATTGTAAACCCAAGAAGAGAAGGTGAGGACCATTGTAAATAATTAGCCTTGAGGAGTAGTAAAATTTTAGAGCAGGACGATGAGACTTAAAATGATAAAGAGGACTATGAAACTAAAAAGAATAAGGAGGACTATGAGACTCAAAAGGATAAAGAGGAACCGAAAACTAAAAATGAGGAGGAGAAATTAGTAGGTAAAGAGAGTAATGGAAAGTAAATAATTCATCCAAAAAAGAGCGACCTCTACAAACCCATTATTCCTTTCCCTCAAAGACTGCAAAAGCAAAAGTCAGATACGTAGTTTTCAAATTTTCTAGAAGTCTTCAAGAAGCTACATGATAACTGTATTTTATATAGTTATTTTCACCTATTTTATTAATTATAATTGCTATGTTCTTAATGTTTTTAGTTAATTTTCGATTAGTAAATTAGTATTTACTGTTTTTTATATATTTTAAATAAAATTAAGTAATTTGTATCGAAAACGTACTTAAATGCAAATTTGTACCCAAAAATATAATTTCAAATAAAAAAGTGATTAATTGCAATTTATAAAAGTTGAAAATATAATTTAAATTAAATTTGGGCATCATTTTAATTATTAAAAGTTTAAAAATTTAATTTAAAATTAGCAAAGGGCTTAACTGTAATTAAAAAAAAGTTGAAAATGTAATTTGAAATATATTTGTGGGTCAAAATATAATTAAGAAAATTGAATTTTCTGCGCAGGAAAAGAATCACACTCGCACAAATCACGACGTCCATCACGCGCCGCTCGATCATCAATTAAACGGTCCAGATTCGGCGAGTACAACCAGACGAGTAAAAATCGCGTGTAGAATCTTCGCGCGGCTCGGCGTGCCAGTGGGTCCCACGTGTCGCGCAGGCCAGCGTCATAGTGGGCCCGCATGTCGCACGCAGATTCCCCCCGAGGTGATCGGCGGCGTTGGATCGGATCAACGGTCCCGGATTGAACGCGTCACGTCAAGTTGTCGCGCGACCGGCTCGTGTAAAAATCCCGTGTGACGCGGTCCGTCCAGCAGCGTGCATCCTCAGTTTTTACAGAATAAGAATCTGCCACGTGTCCCACTAATATTTCAGCAAATAATATTCCGACACGTGGCATGTTATCATGAGCGCGAGAGCGCAGGATTACGCCCACGTTTCGGCGTTGTCTCCCGTGCGACAATCCTTCGCACGCCCCTTTCCGCAGCCCAATGAAATCCCGCCACGTGTCCCACCATTTTCATGCAGCGAATCAAACGCTGACACGTGGCATGCATAAAGAATTTAAAAAATGCAGAATCGGCGCCCCTGGCTCACGCGTGATTTAATTAATAAAATCGATACGCGTAATTTTTGTTTTTTCGATACAAATTATTACGCGTTTTTATAAAAAAAATAAAATAAAAAATGTAATATTTTAGATGTATTTTTTGCTATAAATAGGAGATAGTTTTTAGTTGTAAAAAAGTTTGGTTGGAGTAGTTTTTGGAGTAGAGATTTAATTTCAATTTTCGAAAGTTTTTAGAGTGTTTTAGTTTTTCAGTTTGTAATTTTTATTGTATTTGTGTGTTGGACGGCAAAACACGCAGAAGCCATTTTTGGCTTTTGTTGTGTTTTGCGTGTGCCAAATAATTGTTTTAATTGATGTTTTAATTTTATTTCTACTTCATCTAATTTTTCTGTAGTTGTTATAATTTTTATTTTAATTTTATGAAGTAATTTAATTTTTCTAGGGTTGCATTTAATCTAAATTTATGAAGCTTTAATTTTAATTATTTTTGATAGATTTATAAGACGTTCGATTTGTTCGTTCTATTTTGTTCTTAATGCTTTTTGATTATTTACGAATCTTATCAAAACGATCCGTGGCACATGAATAAACTTGAGAAAGGCATTTGTGTGTGTATTGCTCGTAAATAGAATGACATGTATGATGAAGGATAGAGATATACCCTAATTGTATGTGTGGCCATTTGAAAACTTAGAACGTAATGAATCTCGGTAAATTTAATTTTCATAGAGATATAGTAAATTAATTTAACGAGGTGTGTTTATACGGAGCTCGAAAGAGATGTATGAATAATAAAAAAAGAAGTTTTCGGTTGACAAATTAAATGTACTAAAAAATATAAATCAAAAGAAAATAACATGATTTTAGTGGATTAGTTTGGTGAAAAATTGCAATCCTAGATTTCTTTTATTTTCTTATTTTACTTTTTTATTAACCAACGATTGTTTTGGATAAAATCAGAGAGATACAATTTTAGTACTCGACAAACTATGGTAACAAATCCTCGTGGGATCGATCTTTACTTACAAATCTTTATTACTTGTGACCGTGTATGCTTGCACGAGTTCGTGTGTTGAAAACCACGCAACACTACACATAAACATATCATTTGTAAATGCACATGAACAAATGCCTTCTTATGCCAAATTTCTGAAGGACATCTTTTCTAAGAGAAGGAGGTGTAAAGATAATGAAATAATAACCTTAACTAAAGGTTGTAGTGTCATCCTTGCTAGAAAAGTACCCCAAACATTGAAAGATCTAGGTAGTTTTGACATTCTTTGTACAATTGGGAACATCCACTTTGAGAAATCATTATGTGACTTAGGTTTTAGAATTGACCTTATGCCATTATCAGTCTTCAAGAGATTGGGGGTTGGTAAAGCCATACCCACTTCAATAAATTACAAATGGTAGATAGATCAATTAAGAGACCTTAGGGTGTGGTAGAATATTTGCAAGTAAAAGTAGACAAATTCATCTTTCCGACAAACTTCATTGTGCTAGATATGGAAGAGGATTGTGACATTCCTATCATACTTTTCAGTCCATTATTAGCAATTGGAAGAGCACTTATTGATGTAAAAAATATGAACTTACAATGAAAGTGCAAGATGAACAAATAATGTTTAAAATTTTTAAAGAATCTAAACCCCCCAATATTGATAATTTTAATCAATGTTTAAGGATAAAAGTTACTAATTGTGAGAATACCTTAAAAGAATCTGTTGAGTCACCCAAACTTAATACTTTAACACATGCTGTTGTAAACAAGGACATAAACTCACCAGAAAATAACTCAACATATTATAACTTTGAAAGTATGGCATCGAAGGTTGATATTATGGATTGTGTGAACTTTTTGGAGGACGAATCTCTCATGTATGTATCAAAGGCAATAATGGAAAATTTTGAGATAGGATCTAAACTCAAAGCATCAATTGAAGAGCCACCAAGTTTAAACCCCGCACTTCTACCCTCTTATCCTCAATTAAGTATGAAAGTAAAAGAGTCCAATGGAGAGGTGAAAAAACTATTAGAAATACATAAATTGGATGAGTTACGATGGAGTGCTTATAAGAATGCCAAGAAGTTCAAAAGGAAAACAAAAATATGGCATGAAAAGAGAATTGAGTACCGTGTTTGCGAGCCAAAACATAAAATATTATTGAACAAATCAAGACGCAAGTTGTTTCCAAGCAAACTCAAGAGTAAATGGATACAAAGGGATATGCCTTAGGACTTAATAGGACCGTCTAGTCAAGGACGTTAAACACGATGATGGTTGGGAGGCAACCCAACGTTATTTTACTTATATTTTCATTGTTTTTGTTTTGTAGGTGAATAAATGTGGAGAGCAATGACACAACAAGAATGAGCATTTCAGTGACAAATGTGGTGTGCCATGACTAAGGGAGTTTTCTTTTCTTTGACCTTTTCATATTTATATGTGCACATTGGGGACAATGTGTAATTTAAGTTTGGGGGAGGGAACTTCATTCTCTACATTAGTATTTAGTATACATTTTAAATTTTTAGGGATTTTTTTTTTAATTTTTGGGCTATTTTTAATCATGATTTGGGTAGAAATTGATAAATATATACAAACTAAATGCATGCATGCTTGATATGAAACATATGAACTCAATAATAAAAATTGGTTGTCATGTCTAGGATAAGGAATGTAACATATTTGTTAAGATATTTACGTTAATCATATGATATGTTTGCTAGTTTTGATTGAATTGATTCAACTTTTATGCACATGTTCATGATTGATTTTGGTGTGCTTATTGAGAGAAAATTTGTAGTGAGTTATGCGAGTTAATAAGATCTACCAAGTTTTAGAATCCATTTGATCATCTCTTGAGGCAAAATCCTAAATAGTATTTAACAAGAGAAATGATTTAGGCCTTATTTGGATCGATTAAGCCTTTCAAGCTAACCATTGTTAATATCTTTAGTCACCAATTTGAGCCTAACAAAGAACCTTTCATATCTGCAAGCCACATTTAATGCCTAACTAATAAGTATTACCTTTACCCTTGCACCTTTAGCTTATATGAAAAGAAAAAAAAGATGCAATCATGTGTTATACTTTAGAGTAAGGTCAAATGTAATGCAACCCGTAAAAAAAAACTCACAACACAAGTATCCCTTTAAAGAAAAAGAAAATAGAATTGAAAATAATTTTGGGGGTATTATGAAGTAACAAAAAAAAAGATAAAAGAGATGTGGAATATATATATATGAAAAGAATGTCAAAAATGGGTGCTCTAAAATATCAAGTAAAAGCTCAATTGTAGTTAAAAAGTGCATGATGAAAAAAAAGCTAAGGTGTAGAAAGACCTTAAAATGTCTGCATCTATCGACCCTCCACCTAAGCCTTACATTACAACCATGTAAAGTCCTTATTGATCTTGAGCTAAGTGCATATTTATATTAGTGGAGAGAGATGTGAAAAATTGACTTATGAGACTTGTTCTAAGATTGAATTGATTAGTATGCTCATATAGGTTGATTTCATGAGTGCATTGGATGATATCATGTGCAGCACACACACACGAATCAATTTTTCAAAAACCTTGCATATGCTTGTATTGATGGAATGTTGATTGATGAATATGTGAACCTCTTTATCATAGACTTGTATGACTTTTGAGAGGGATAGTTTTCGTGAAATATGCATATACTAATAGAAATATATTTATGAATATACTACCCAACTTATTTTATTTAGTTATACTTAGCTTTACTGGAGGACAAACAAAAATTTAAGTTTGGGGGTGTGATGACTCTATGAAAATAGAGTAATTAGCACACTTTTTTACTTACTATTTACTTGTTTTATTTAATAAATATTATTTTCATGGCCAAAATATAAAATATAAATTTTTTAGTGAAAATGGGTGAAAATATAATTTTTGGAATTTTTATAGATTTTTTATGAATTTTTAATGCAAGACCAATCAGAAGTTGCCACGTGGCATATCACTCAAGCAGAGGAGCTGACTAGGCAAGCCACTCGGATGCCATACAATCACGAATAACAAATCACGTTGTGCCGCGTGTAAGGAAGACGAAACACGCGCCACATGTCAGCACGACGTTCAATTCGAGTTCGAAAATCTGTCAACGCATCATGACACGTGTCACCACGCCATTGCTCTGCACTTTCTACCTGTGCGCCATGTGCATATGTTCTTGTGAATTTCTGATGCCACATGTCGCGCTATGATTAGTTGAAATTGTCAATTTTGCTTGTTTTGATCGTAGCCCTTGATTTGAAGCTTATCAAATGGTCCAAATCATACCTGACCTTTATATAAGCCCCTAATCACTCTATAAACCCTAATTTACCTCCATTTTGGTCATTTTTTAGAGCTAAAAAAAGAAAAAATACAAAAAATTTCAAGAAATGACATAATTTTGGTGGAGATTCAAGAGGAAATTAATTCTACAATTCAAGAGATTGATTGTATTTCTTTTTCTACTCTTTTCTTTATTAATTTTATGTCTTTTTTTATGAAAAATATGAGCTTTATGAACACAATTATGTGTAATGAATTTATTAATCTAGGGATCTTATGAACCTAATTTTCACCATGTTAAATATAACTCAAGTGGATTTTGGAATATCGAATCAGCTTCATATCAAAGACTGAGATCAAAACAAGCAAAATTAACAACGCTAGCCAATCAAAATCAAACACGTGGCGTGCACAATTTATAGGGCGAATCAGAGCACAACGCGTGTCAAGAGAGACCGATTTGGGTCAACGGTTATTGAGTCATTGCTAGTTGGCACAACATGATTCATGGAAATAGCTGGCATGATGCATGGGTGGAACAATTGAATGAATCAGTTCGAGATGCATGATGAGCGCGCTGACCAAGCGGAATGAATGTCGTGGTGACATGTGAGGTGTTACATCACTCTTCACACGTGATGATCCATGATTTATTGTCTCTACTGGCGTGGTGTCTATGTAGCTTGCCCAGTCAGCTCCTCTGCTTACATAGCATCACGTGATAACTCTTGATTGGTTATACGTTAAAAATTCCAAAAAAATCCATAAATTATATTTTCATCCATTTTCACAAAAAAAAAATTATTTTAATATTTTTAATCCCAAAATACTATTTGTTGAATAAAACAAGTAAATATTAATTAAAAAAATACATTAACGACTCTATTTTCATAGAATCATCAATTATCAAGTTGAGTGATGAGTCGATTAAAATCATAGTGATAAGTCTCTTGAAATCATTAAGATTCTATTCAATATCCTTTGACATATCAATTTTAAAGGAGTAAAAATAGTGTTTCAAATGAATTTTTCCAAATAGAGATTTATCAAGATCAATGGAATCAAGTTTAGAAAATACCTTCTTAGAGGTAGTTTCCTTGTAAACTTCTCTGAAAACTTTATAAAAGATGTTTAGCAAAATAAAAGTATAGGCCTTTTCTCAATTTTTTCTTATCACAATGAGAAACCTTTTCACACAAATCTTCCACATCAATATCGTCATACACCTCTTATTATATAGGAGTGCTTTCATTTTATTTTTCCATAAAACATAATCATATGTGCCATAAAAACCAAAAAATTATACAAAGTAGATATATTAAAGGAAATAATCAAACAGATTGATAAGAAAAGAAAAGAGATTAGAAAACCCCTCTTTTATGTTTGAGGAAACCTAAGAGTCACGTTCTTCAAAAATCCCAAGGATTATTGAATCACTTAAGAACAAAACCCAGAAAGTCAAATGTAAAGACCTTGTGAGTCAGATACACTCTTATAGCAAATCGAAGGCCAAATAATACAAAAGACTTGCTATGATACCACTTTGTTGCGATTTCACACCCAAAACTCACTCTTAATCACTATTTAAAGATTCAATGAAAGATTGAATCAAAGAAGAAAACTTTATGAAATGTAAATAAAGAAACAAAAGAACACACGATATAAAGTGGTTTGGATCCTATTCTATAGGCCTAATCCACTGAAAGAGTTATACTTATATCCAATATATGTGACAATGTTTGTACAAAGAAGAAGAACACTAAAAAGATTATAGATGTGAAAACCTAATACAAAATCAAAGGAAAAAACAACCTTCAAATCTTTTATAGTAATCCTTTCACAAACATACGTAGAAAATATACAAGATATTAATAAGAAAACACAGAGAAAAGAAAGATGAAGAAAAGAGAGACTCTCAGGGACTAAAGAGAAACAAAACCAGAGAAAACCCTAAGAGAAAAGAATGAAACAATAGGCCTCTTCCAAACCCTAACGAGGATATTTATAATGCAAGTATGAAATAACAATAATGCCCTTAAGGCTCATGGGCATAGCAAATGAAATGGGCGAGCTCCATTCCAGTAACCAACACAAATCCAAGCTCAAATAATAATCTAAGACCTAAACAACATTAATCACAAATTGATATAGATGGGTGTTTTTTGTTCAATTATTTGTCTTTTCTTTTAAAAAAATTAATGAAGAGTTTTGAGTGTTTTATAATTGCTATTTATGTTCCACTAAATGTCATTTTCTTTCGCAAATAAGCAATATATTTAGTGAGATGTATAAAGCATCCGTATACAATAATATATTCAATGTTTAAGTGCCTGACATAATTTTTATTTAAATAGAATTTCATTTTTAACACTCATTCACGTGATGTTTATATATTTTTATGGTGTAAAATATAAATTTAACACATTCAAAATGCAATACACATATTTTATTTATAACATAAAAAAACACATTTTTTAGAGTTTACAATTGAAATCAGTTGCATAAATGAAACTTAAAAATCGGAAGGCATATTCAAACTCACAAACTCAAAAATATTCTATTAATAACCCAGCAAAGTTTTACAAAATTATAACAAGGTGTATTTAAACATAAAAGTACGAAATTAATATTTTACACAAATAAAAAGTACGAAATTAACATAAAAGTACGAAATCAATATGAAACAGATAGCTTATATTGAAATTAATTAAAATCAGTAATTTTTGCACAAGTAAAAACAAACAAATTTATGCAAATATATATTTAACAAATAAATAATGTCTTAAAAATTATATATATATAATTGATGAAGATATACAAGTATGAAATTTTGGAACTTAGCACAAAAATTTGCCGTGGGAAACAAATTTTTTTTTTGGAATTACTTTTTGCCCTTTTTTTGGGCTGTATGTTGATTAAAAGGGATCACTTTCTTTACTATTTAATTTAGTTGGGCTTTAAAGAATCTAGGGTTTATAATTTTAATTAGGCACGGTTTGAGAAAGAGGCAAAATTAATATAAATGGTGTCAAAAATATATTAATATTAGATACTAATATTAATTTACTTTAATAAAAAATGCTAATTAAATTTTTTTTAAAGAAAATGTGACTCTCATGTGAAAATTGTCCGCCATTGGATGTGATGCATATTGGTCATATATGGCTCAACAGAACAATATTATATAGCTAACGTGTATGGTTACTGTCAACAGCTTCAAATGCTGGAATTATATTACTAGGGATTTTCCTCTTTTTAATCTACCTAATAACAACTCGTACCTCATGAGGGTTAAGACTTAGTGTAAGCATCATAAGCATAAGCACATTAACTAAAATTTACTAAATGGGTCTGGAATACGAGTTCCATGAATATTTTATTTCTTAATTTTTGTAAAGTTTAATTATTTCAATTTAAATACTAATTAAACATTATATTATTATAAATAAATTTATCAATTATCAATTAAAATCAGTCAGTATTCCCAATATTAGATTACAGTATCAACAACCGTTTAGGAAGAATAATTTAACTAATTTGGTGGAGTGAGCCAAGCCCTTGCAGTAGTGCAACGCATGGGCGACACGTGAGAACCCCAGTAGCAAGCTACTGATTTGGGCTCTCCCCCTAAAAAAATTAATTTAATATCGAGTGGGACATGTCCCACGTATCAGATATTAAACTGATAAGAACAGATACTACACTTGATCTTAGCCAAAAGGCCGAGAAAGGTATGATTTATTTTGTGGCAAGCTTTGATATTTATAGCACCAGAAGCTCTTACTTTTAAGACTTTAAACGATGTGGGACGAAAAAACACCAAAGCAGAGACTCAACAAATACTGAACAAAACCACATAAATCACGCTTGAGGTAGTTTTTTCTCACCCCATTTGAGCCATTCAAATACGTAAACAAAAACTAAGCTAGCGATTCCATTGGATATTAAAAACAGATCATTAGACAACGTTTGTCTTTAGAATCTAATCGGAGCTTATTCTGTGATTCTACTACTTTCTATTTGAAGATTTTCCCGGTTGCACACGCTAAAAGGCTACACAAAGATTATGGTGATTATTAGTTAGAGGCCAAAACAATGCATAAGATTGATAAACTAGTACTGATCTTGATTACACTATTTTATGTAGAGGTGGAGGAGGATTATTGGCTCATTTTACAAGGTAAGCGTTAAGTTCTCAAACACCAATATTCACACCAACCTATAATATCGTTTTAAGTGCAATCGGTTTGACGGTTTTTGATTTATAATATTTTATCTTTATAAAACATAACTTTATAAAACATAACTTAAAACTAAGAAAAAAATTTATGTTACTATTTAAAAATATTTAACTTTATTAAAAATTAAAATTATTTAAGATAGATTTTAAAATATGTATCATATTTTAAATAAATATGAAGTAAAAAAATAATAATAAAAATTATTGAGATTTAAAAATAAGGAAAGAATAAACTCATACCTACCTATTTGAAAGATATTAATCTACCCTTCAAAAAAATAACATATTTATTTTGCATTTACATGTTTTGATTAGAATAATATAATTTATAAAAAATAATAAATATATTAATTATTATGTAAAATATTATAAATATAATAAAATTAAAATGTATTTATAAATAGAAATAGGTTGGTTGTTTTTTCTCAATTTTAAATAAGATTTTAAAGGAATAAAATAATTAAAACATGTAACTTGATCCATTCTTTATAATGAGATAGAAATCAAATATATCAAGAAAAAAAGTACATGTTACACTAAACAAAGAATATAGGAGAGTTGTGAGTAATAAGTCAAGTTTGAACGTCACAATATTATTTTTAATAAGTTCGAATAAAGTTTTAAAAAAAATCAACGAAAAAACTCTCAAAAAAAGTTATAATCAAAGTGTTGATCAATTATTTTTAGGGTTACATAGTGTCACGACCTTAAATTTTCAATAGCGATCGTGCGGCACTTAGCACGTTCCGTTGCACTAAGCCTGCCTTTCCCGAACGAATTCTCCAAAGAGATTAACAAGAGAGTTTGCAAAGAATGCTTTGTATTGCTCTAGAGAGAGTTTATGTTACAATTTCCCAAGATTTCCCAAGTTGAATGCAAATGAAGACCAAGTGGTCTATTTATAGTGTGGCTCTAAGCTTAAGAGCATGTCACCACTTTCTAGAGTCTTCCTAGTCTAGAATGTACAAGGGTGTTCTAGATTTATGTACAATGTGCCATAAGGCTCTAGGACCTTCTAGCCAACTCTAGAGTCTTCTAGGTTTGTCTAGCTCTTTCATGCACGTTCTAGGATGTTCCGTAAGCTTCCAGCGGCTTCTACATCCTTCCCGAACTATCCGGCATGCTCTAGAATATTCTGGCCCATTCTAGCACTCTCCAGCGTGCTCTAGAACATTCTAGGGTCTTCAAGCATGAGTTGAGTCCGTCCAACTCTAGCTCTTTCTAGACATCTCTAGGCCACTCTAGAACCTTCTCATGTAGAAAAGTCTAGGTCCTTTAGGCAAGCACCATTTGTTTTGGATTTTCGTGGGACATTCTGAGCGGGACGTGACACCCTCCCCCACTCAAGTTCGCGACGCCCTCATCGCGCCTTCAAGCTTGAACCTCTCGATGTCATCTTTGAATTGCCACAAGGATTCCTCAGGTTCCCAGCTTGTTTCTTCATTCGGAGCGTTCTTCCATTTGACCAAGTATTCTCGATAACTTGGTACACCTCTACGCCGGATCAGGCGATCCGCCAAGATTGAGTCCACTTCCTTGTCAAAGGAGGTTACCACTGCGGTAGGCGCCCTCTTGGATTCTCCTCGACTCATATCTTCCTTGTCTCCATGATAAGGTTTTAGCATGCTTACATGAAAAACAGGATATATTTTAAGCTTCGGAGGGAGTTGTAGCTTGTACGACACCTTACCGACTTGTTTAAGGACTGGAAATGGCCCTTCATACTTCCGAACTAACCCCTTATGAACCTTCCGTAGAGATTTGAATTGTTGGGGTAATAGTTTAACAAGGACCAAATCTCCTTCTTGAAATTCCACCATCCTCCTTTTCTTGTCAGCCCATTTCTTCATCTTCTTAGATGCCTTGTTCAAATAGGCTCGGGCCAACTCAGCTTGTTCATGCCATGCCTTGGCAAATTTGAAGGCAGCAGGACTTTTCCCTTCATAACTCGTGGCCAAGGCATGAGGAGTCATGGGTTGCTGTCCCATGACGATCTCAAATGGACTCTTCGAGGTAGACTCGCTCCGTTGTAAGTTATAAGAGAATTGGGCTACATCCAACAACTTCGCCCAATCATGTTGGTTGGCACTAACAAAGTGCCTAAGATATAACTCCAGCAACGCGTTGGCACGTTCTGTTTGCCCGTCACTTTGGGGATGAAAACTGGTAGAGAAATTCAAGTCTGATCCCAGTAGCTTGAATAGTTCAGTCCAAAATTTCCCCGTGAATCTTGGATCTCGATCACTCACGATATTAGATGGGATTCCCCAATGCTTCACAACATTCCTGAGGAACAACCGTGCCGTCTCATCTGCCATGCAGTCCGTTGAGGCAGGTATGAATGTCGCGTACTTGCTGAAGCGGTCAACAACGACAATGATGCTGCCAAAGCCTTCAGATTTTGGCAAGCAAGTGATGAAGTCCATAGAGACACTTTCCCATGGTCTCTCTGGAATAGGCAGCGACTCTAGCAAGCCTCCGGGTGCATACTGCTCTATCTTGTCCTGTTGGCACACAAGACAAGTCTTCACATAAGCTTCGACATCGTCCCGAAGTTGGGGCCAATAGTAGATAGACTTGATCAAAGCAAGGGTGCGCCTCATTCCTGGGTGTCCAGCCCATAACGAATCATGGCACTCCTTGATAAGCTCTTTCCTTAAGCTCCCCCATTTTGGCACGAAGATTCGATTCTGCTTGGCATAGAGTAGTCCGTCACTCAGCCAAAATCGTCTCGTCTTTCCTTCCTTGATGAGGGCAAGGAGGTTTTGAGCAAAGGTATCATGATCCAACCCTTCTTTGATCCTTTCCAGCAAAGGACTACTTGGCCTACTCAAGGCTGCTAATTCCGCCTTACGACTCAGCGCATCAGCCACCACATTGGCCTTACCAGGCTTGTACTCCAACCGGTAGTCAAACTCCGCCAAGAAATCTTGCCACCGAGCTTGCTTGGGACTCAACTTCTTTTGAGTCTGGAAGTAGCTTGTTGCAACATTGTCTGTCATGATAACAAAATGAGGACCCAATAAGTAGTGTCGCCACACCCTTAGGCAATGAATGATAGCTGTCATTTCTTTCTCTTGCACAGTGTAGCGGCGTTCAGTGTCATTCAGTTTGCGGCTCTCATAAGCTATCGGACGCCCTTCCTGCATCAATACTCCACCAATGGCAAAGTCTGAAGCATCTGTGTGCAGCTCGTATGTCTTGGAGGGGTCTGGAAGACAAAGCACCGGTTCTTCACTAACGGCCTTCTTTAAGTCTTCAAATGAGGCTTGGCATTCACTTGTCCATTCCCAAGCCTTGTTCTTTTTGAGCAGGTTAGTGAGTGGGGCTGCTCTTGCTGAGTAGGACTTGATAAACCTTCTGTAATAGTTCACCAGTCCAAGGAAAGATCTCAACTCGGGAACCTTGGCAGGAGGTTCCCATTCTTGGATGGCTTTCACCTTAGCTCCATCCATCATTAGTTTTCCATCCTTTATCCTATGCCCTAAGAACATCACCTCATCTTGGGCAAAGGAACATTTCTCCTTCTTGACGTATAGCTCATTTTCCCTTAGGACCTCGAACACCTTCTTCAAATGCTCTAGATGTTCTTCCATAGTCCGGCTATAGATCACAATGTCGTCAAGATATACTACCACGAACCGGTCGAGGTAGGGATGGAAAATCTTGTTCATCAAAGTGCAGAAGGTGGCTGGTGCATTTGTGAGACCGAATGGCATAACAAGGAACTCATAGGCACCATACCTGGTTACACAAGTAGTCTTGGGCTCATCTCCCTTGGCTATGCGTACCTGGTAGTATCCCGATCGTAGGTCCAATTTTGTGAAGTATCTTGCACTCCCCAATTGATCAAACAAATCAGCAATAAGAGGGATAGGATACTTGTTCTTGACCGTGATCTTATTTAGAGCCCGATAGTCGATGCACATTCGTAGCGAGCCATCCTTCTTCCTTTGAAAGAGAACCGGGGCACCAAATGGGGCTTTGGAGGGCCTTATGAAGCCAGCATCCAGCAATTCATCGAGTTGTTTCCACAATTCTTCCAACTCTGAGTTTGCCATCCGATATGGGCTCATTCTTTGGTGGCTTTAGTCTTGGGGTTCAACTACATTTCATGGTCTACCTCCCTCCTTGGAGGTAACCATTTGGGTAATGCTTCCGGCATTACATCCTTGAACTTGTTTAGGACAGCTTGCACTTCCGTCGGCAAGCTAGGCTTTGGTGACGCCTCTTCATCATCGTATTCCTTTAGGATGGCCAAATAACTCTCTTCATCCCTCTTCAACCCCTTCTTGAATTGAAGCGCCGAGAGAGCTTGGGTAGTAGGTCTAGTGGTCCTCTCCGTCGGTACCACACATGCCTTCGCACCATCCATGATGCACATAGAGTTTGAACATGGCACCAAGAAAGCTCTTACCTGGTCCAAGAACTCCATGCCGAATACAACCGAGAAGTCATCCATAGGTGCCACTGACAAGTCCACCTGGCCAGTCCAAGCACCAAGACTGACCTTAACTCCGCGAGCAACTCCGTGCAATGGTAGAGCTGCCGAGTTAACTGCTTTGAGAGATCCCCCTCCACGGACTACCTTAAGGCCGAGTCTTTTTGCTTCTTCCACTGAAACAAAATTGTGAGATGCACCTGTGTCGACCAATGTTTTGGTGACCTTCCCGTTGATGGCTGCATCCACGTACATCAAACCTTTAGGGGTCTTTGGGGCGCTCTGCAATGCACCAAGTAGGCGCAAAGAACCCATCTTTGCACCTTCGTCCGAATCGCCTCCATCCTGCTCATGAGTGGAAGCAACTAAGGCACTCAAGGCCTTCCTCTTCGGACATTCACGTGCCCAATGCGGTCCGTCGCATATGAAGCACGTCACACGGGGCTTCGAGGCATGCCGATCCTCCTTCTCCTTCCCCTTGTCTCGTGGCTTGAATGAGGAGCTGTCTTTGTGGTTCTTAGGTCCCTGACCTTTACCATGGCTTCCCACACTCTTTCCTCCAACAAACTTCTTATCTGTGGCTTTGGAGCTCTCTTTGTTTGTGGAGTAATCAATAAAGCTTTCCGCAGTCGCAATGGCCGAAGATAAGTCTTGGACACCACGTCGCTTGAGCTCAAGGTTAGCCCATGATTGAAGCCCATCCATGAACAAGAATAGGGCATCCTTGTCGGATGTGTCAGGAACTTCAAGCAGCAGGGTTGTGAACTCCTTCACGTAATCCCTTATACTACCCGTTTGCTTTAACCGTCGCAATCGTCCTCTAGCTTCCTCTTCAGCATTTACGGGGAAGAACTGCATCTTGAACTCCCTTTTGAAGTCATCAAAGGTATCAATTGTACAAACCCCTCGTTGCACATCTCTATGCCTCCGTCTCCACCACAACATCGCAGTGTCGGATAAATACATGGCTGCAGTTCGGATCTTGCTGGCATGGTCCGTTATGCCAGTAGCCTCAAAGTATTGTTCAAGCCCCCATAGGAAGTTCTCAACTTCCCTAGCGTTCCTAACCCCATTGAAGGTCTTGGGCTTGGGAACATCTACCCTCTTAGCCTCAATGACGGTGGCTGTGCTAGTTCCCGCGGCCATAGCCCGCTTACATAGAGCTAGATCGCCACTCATGTCCTCCATTCTAAGCAAAACATTAGCAAGTTCTCTTTGGACAAGATCCCTTACCTTGGCAAGTTCAGTTTTTAGCCCATCAATCTCTTGCCTTAGTCCACCGTCTAGCTCGTTAAGCGACATCTTAACCGCCGCGCGGATCTCCACATCCTCGGCCTCCAAGCCCTTGCAACGCCCCGCTAAGTTGTCCACCCGGCCGAACGGCTCCCTGGGCGTCACTGTGCACTTCCCACTCGTGCTTCCAAGCTAGAAAGCATGTCTTTCGACTTAGCTCGAGATTCCTTCGATGGTTTCCGAACTTCCTCACGTCCATGTTCCATAGGTGGAACATCAACGCTTGGTGTAGATGGAGCAACGTTCTTCATTATGCCAAGAGTAAGATTGTTTCAACCAAAAGCTCTGATACCAACTGTCACGACCTTAAATTTTCAATAGCGATCGTGCGGCACTTAGCACGTTCCGTTGCACTAAGCCTGCCTTTCCCGAACGAATTCTCCAAAGAGATTAACAAGAGAGTTTGCAAAGAATGCTTTGTATTGCTCTAGAGAGAGTTTATGTTACAATTTCCCAAGATTTCCCAAGTTGAATGCAAATGAAGACCAAGTGGTCTATTTATAGTGTGGCTCTAAGCTTAAGAGCATGCCACCACTTTCTAGAGTCTTCCTAGTCTAGAATGTACAAGGGTGTTCTAGATTTATGTACAATGTGCCATAAGGCTCTAGGACCTTCTAGCCAACTCTAGAGTCTTCTAGGTTTGTCTAGCTCTTTCATGCACGTTCTAGGATGTTCCGTAAGCTTCCAGTGGCTTCTACATCCTTCCCGAACTATCCGGCATGCTCTAGAATATTCTGGCCCATTCTAGCACTCTCCATCGTGCTCTAGAACATTCTAGGGTCTTCAAGCATGAGTTGAGTCCGTCCAACTCTAGCTCTTTCTAGACATCTCTAGGCCACTCTAGAACCTTCTCATGTAGAAAAGTCTAGGTCCTTTAGGCAAGCACCATTTGTTTTGGATTTTTGCGGGACATTCTGAGCGGGACGTGACAATAGGGTATATAAAAATATAAAATATTAATTATTAAAATAAATATTAAATATTATGGTAGAAATATTAATCCCTAAGGTAAGTAATTAATTTAATGAAAATAAAAACCTAAAATCTAAAGAGTGTCACTCAAGATAAATAAGAAAGAAAATGATCGATGATTTTTCATATTTTTTATCGTAACTCATGATCTTATTTTGATCTAATAATAACTTGAATTGAAAAAATTATATCTCTATAAAAAATGTAGTACATTGCGTCATGTATTTAACACAATTTAAATCACTCTAATTGAATATTAGGTTTAATTAGAACGTATTTCTTAAATGATGTTTTTTGATTTTTATCATTATATTAATTTTTTAAAATTTTAAGACTTACATTAAATATCAATCGATTTATAAAAAAATGTAAATTCAGTTTATTCTTTAATTCGTAGACTATTTTTGAAACAATATGCTCACAACATAACTACAAACAATAAAAGCAACTTCAGGCTTCAGCTTGCCTTCTAAATTTCATCACATTATCGTGTGCTTGGCAGACCATATCTCAATATTTGAAGTAGTTCCATTAAGTTATTGTGCAGCAAAGTAGATTCTCAATGATATTTTTATTAACTTGTTCTTTTTTACTTGGATTTTTAAGGACTACTTTTTAATAATTCAATTTTAATTAATTAATATTTTTTATCATTAAATTAAAATAAAATTCTATATGGTAGATTCAACTACAATTCTAAAAATTATCTTTGATGGACAAGTTAACATAGTTGTGTTCTTAAACAATAGGGTTATAACAAGTTCTTAGAAATGCTAAAGATTTTGTCTTATTTATTTGTCATGCTTGCTAGCAGTTGTTCAGAATTCAGAACAAAACTCTTAAATTGGCATGGTGTGTGAATCACTTGGTCTATCTAATTTTCTGTTCTTCTTTTCACTTTTTTTTTTAGTTGTAACTCGTAAGCAATAAGCAAATTTAGGTACTTTGAATTTTAGATATGTACTATCCTTCTCAACCAACAAAAACTAATACGGAAAGGTCGTTGCGAAGGGGAAAAAACATAAAACAAAAAAAAAAATCTGCTATTGCAGGATCATTTGAGGGTATTTTTGTCCATTGCTATTATTATTTATTTAAATATAAATAAATTATTCATTAATTTTAAATTATAATTTAAAATTATTTTTATAGATAAAGAGAAAAGAGCATATACATTTAACCCTATTAGGACTTTAATTGTATTTTTGGTTTTTTACCCTTTTTATTGATTGTTATGTTAGCCTATGTTAGCCTAAATTTTGTAAAATTTTTTCATATCACCAACATATCTAATTTTAATAAATGATATTTTTATCATTTTTGTCTCTTTTCTTCCTTATAATATAAATAATTTTTATTATTTTTAAGTTCTTAAATATATATATTTTTTACTACTTTAATCTTTCATATTCTTTAAAATATTGTTAGTATAAATTATTTTTAACTTATTGAAGAAATTAAATTCAAGTTATAATTTATTTTTATAATAAATAATATAATTTAATACGTAAAAGTGATAACTTTCATATAATATCTAAATATTTAAATTAAATAAATAAATCATAATTAAATATCAAAGAAAGTTTAATATTTATGAGAAATATAAAAAAAATATAATTTTGTCTTTTATATATGTTTGATTTTGAAGTATAGAAAGATTAGAAAATATAAAAAAGGGAGGAGTAGAGAGGAGATATTTGAGTAAAATATAAGTTAAAAAAGAGAATGAAAAGGAGAGAGAAAAATATTAAAAGAAAAATATTCTTTAAAAATTCATGCAAGTATTAAAATTTTTAATTTGAATTTAATTTTTAATTAAATTAATAATTATTTTAAATATATATTATTAAAATATTAATTAATAATAATGATAAAATATTATGTAAAAAATAATTATGATACGAATCTTCATATATCTCTTTATATATATTATGGTTTATTGTTGGTTACGACTAATGAATACTTTTTCAAATATTTTTATATAATTCCAGTGAATGCAAATTTGTTGTATAGTGATAAATGTATGACAATGGTTGTCTAACAGAATAAATAATATTGAACAGCATAGTATGTGATAAAGTGTATTTAAAATTATTATTTTTTCAATAAATTAAGTAAATTATTTTCTTTTAAGTAGTTTACAAATTTAATTTATTTTAAAAAAATAAATTTATTTTAACTTATATTATTATATTTAAATTAAAAAAATATATATAAATGTATGACAATGGTACCCTAACACAATAAATAATATTGAGCAGCATAGTAAGTGATAAAGTATATTTAAAATTATCATTCTTTTAAAAAATTTATGGAAATTATTTACTTTTAAATAGTTTACAAATTTAATTTATTTTAAAAAATAAATAAATTTATTTTAATTTATATTATTATATTTAAAATAAAAAAATATATCGATAATAATGGATATTATTAAAAATCAATTTATCTTTTTTAATCAATAGAATATTATTTTTAACACAATAATCTTATACTCTTAAATATTTTATAATATATATAAATTTTTTAAATGAAAAATAAATTTCATAAAATTATATAAATTTATAAAAAGAATGTTTTGAAAAATTTGTAAAAAATAAAAAAGTAATTAATATTTAATAATATGTAATTATTATTTTAATTTAAATATAATAATATAAATTAATCTGAGGTAAGTTCATTTTTTTTATATAACTTAAAATAATTGGCTAAATAGTTCATTTTTTTTTATATAACTTAAAATAATTGGCTAAATAGTTCATTTTTTTTTATATAACTTAAAATAATTGGCTAAATAGTTCATTTATAAAATAAATACCCACTTGGCAACCTACTTGTCAATAGTCTGCTTAGATATCCACCGTAGAATCCCGTCGTACGGCTAAGATAAACTCAAGTCGTATGTTGTAAGCGGGAAAGAGCGTGCCCAACTGAAAACTGACACAAGCCTCACGTTCGGCTTTCCCACGTCATGTAAACCCCAAAACAACCAATCAATTTTCGCCACGTCGTTACGTTCCCTCCTAATCCTATAAGAATTCATTTCGCTTTTGTTTTCGTCAAGAGAAAATCTCCTCCGATATCAACCTGAAGAGCGATGGAAGTTTCCGGCGTCGTTTTGTCCCGGCAGGTTCCGAGCTTCTTTTCCATTGTTGGACTCGATACCCACTTATCATCATCATCTAAGATGACATCGCTAAACGGAATGTCAGGTTCTGGGTCTGTCGGCGAAATTAGGCTTGTCGGTGGTCCAGATTGTGGTGTTCGTTTCGGACACAAAAGGGTCCGATCGGCGAAAAGTAACTTTTTTTACGATAAAGGGAATTTAGAATACTATTATGTTAATCCAAGGTGTGGTGGGAAGAAGACCAAAAAGGATAAGATAAAGAACAAGGTTTTTTCTGGTGATTTGACGACAGAGAAGAAGTTGATAAAAGGATTGATGGAGAACTCTTCAGCATTTTCGGATATGGGTTTACAGTTGGAATCTCCGGGGGCTTTGGGATCACAAGTTGAGGTATGAATTCTATTCTGTAGATTCAATTTTCCATTATTTTTCTCGAGTCCTGGAATATCTTTTGTATTATGAATAACAATCCGACTTTCAAATTTTATACCCGAGCGTAATGGTTGATGACTTGAATCTTGGACTTGAATCTTGGAAAAAGTGGAACTTTAAATTATTATTTTTTTCCAATTTTGTGTTTTGTTTTTAATTTTCGTTTGTCCTGGTAATTTTGCTTTTGTTCGCTTATGAGCTAATTCAATTCTCCATTTTTTTTTAAGAAATTACCTTAAATAATATCTTAAAACTTATAAGAACAAAAATAAAAATGTCATTTAACTGATATAAATGGTTGGAGCTCAAAATTAATTCAACTTGAATTGCTTCCAAGTAGAGTTCAATGTGTAATATTTGGGCTGCTTTTCTGTTTGTACTGTTTGTCATTTTTGTAGTTACAAGTTTTAAGTTTGTTATAAATGTTGTTTTACTTGTTTTTCTATTTTGTCTTGATTTTAAATTTCCTCCATGATGGCCCATAGCATATTAGAGTTCATAGCATACCTTTGATTAAATGCTTCTGTAATATCTTTTCTATTGTGAATTACAGTGACTTCCAATTTTTATTTATCTGATTGTAATGGTTAATGAATTATCTTGGAAAAAGTATAACTTTTGAATTTTTACTCAATTTTGAAGTCCATTATGATTTTTCTTCTCTGTTTTTTATTTTGATTTTTTGATTTTTTGCTTTGATCTTTTATTCTTGTTCTTAATATATCAACCCTTATAGCATAGAGTGTGTATAAGCAAATAAGTATGCTTTTTGGACAATAGTTACAAACAAAACCGTGAGAGATATGTCTTTGTTGCTCAAAATTCCATTAAAGATCTGATTTTAAAGTGTCTGTCTAACTTGGCTGGCAGGAAGCTTCAGAGTTACTTCTGAAACAATTCCAACAGTTAAAAGCAGAGAAGAAGGAATTAAAGAGGATGAAGAAACAAGAAAAGGCCAAGCTAAAAGCCATAAAGAGGTCAGCAAATATGGATAATAGTTCATCATCGTCTTCATCTTCGTCATCGGAATCAAGTGATAGTGAATGTGAAGAGGACATGTACATGAACAGCTTAAGAAACAGCCTAGCCACTATCCAACCCAAATTAAAAGAAGGCTCCCTTTCTTTTCCTCAAGAGATAGCAACATTATCTCTCCCTAGCTTAATGACTCCATGTCAAGATGTCCCAACTAAGAATCATGGTATTGAAGAAGGCAGATTAAAGAATCAACAACAAGAAGAAGAGTTTCTCAACAGGAGTAGTAGTCATAGTTGTTGCAGCACTAATGGCATTGACCGTGTTAACCATTCAATAACAAGATCATCATCGACAAGAATTGAGGTTTGCATGGGAAATAAATGTAAGAAGGCAGGAGCTGTTGCATTATTGGAAGAATTTGAGAGGGTGATGGGAGTAGAAGGAAGTGTTGTTGGGTGCAAATGTATGGGAAAGTGTAAAAAAGGTCCAAATGTGAGAGTTTCAAACTTTGTTGATGAGACTCAAGCAGAGGCAACGATAGATGGTTCTCTAAAGAGGGTGGACACTAGTCCTTTGTGCATTGGAGTTGGATTGGAGGATGTGGGTGCAATTGTATCTAATTTATGTGGAGGAGATAAGAAAGATTTAGGGCTGATTATTTCTTCTTAGATGAGTATATTTTGATCTACAAGTCCAATTAGTCTTGGTTTCTTATTTGGAGAAAGCTGCATGTTTATGACCATATGCATACATGGATACACAAATGACTTGACAGTTATTTTATTAGAACATTCCATTTCACTTTTTAAATTATATTCAACAAGATATACATATATAATAGAATAAAAAGATCCTTCAAATTTCTTATTAATTCTTTTTACAATTGTATTTAGTACTTATAATTGTATAAATAAGAATGAAAACTCAGAGAAATTGTCAACTAACTCAAAAGATTTATTGAACCCTTTTAGCAATCTAGAACTCTTATTAATTCCTTTTAAATGGTAAATACAGAAAGATTGATTTGCATTCAAGTTTGGAATTTCATCCTATTTGTTATTTCTATCTTACTAAATTTTATAATTATTACAAAAAATATCATTAAAATTTTTCATTGTTATTAAATTTTATAAAATACTACAAAAATATAATCTACATCTATTAGGGTGAATCTATTAGTCAACAGGTGAATGGAAAGTTATTGATGGGTATTTTTATAATATTTATAAAATTTAATGGTATCAAAAAAATTCGATAATATTTATTTAACAATCCAATCATAAAGTTTTTGATTAAGAAAAAATCTATTTACTCTAAATTTTTTTAAGTTGATACTGACACATTTTATATAACTTCAATACATGGATTAAATAAGCTTAATCACTCAAAACACTTTCGGATTCTCACACTTTAAATCCAAGAACTCACTTCTAATTCAAGAGAAATGATCTTAAACACGGGGATGAAATAACGCTTTGTAACAGAACCAACGAAATAAGAAAGACATTCTCAGCAAGATCAATATTTGGTCGTTGCAAAAGAGAAAATACTCTTGTATTAAATATATAATTGGTACTTTTGTCTCGGCGTACATAAATAAGGGTGATAACACATTAATTTCTTTAGTCATTCTTTGCATCTACTTAACTACTTTAGAGGATAAGCATATATTTAAACTACTACTACTACTTATAGCTGAGATAGGGACTTCAACTTCATTGAAGTTTGAAAATGTGTCAACTTTAGTGTGTTCTTGTCTAGCTGCCTCCTCAACCATACAATAGAGACGTATTTTCTCGGGAAACTACCTCATGCTTTCATAGATAAAGTCTCTCTCTCTCTCTCTCTCCCAACCATCATAGCTCCTCATTTAACAGAGCTTAAGTTATTTCCCTCCCTAAAATACATACTACGATTCACCACCTTAAGCAATGTCACTTGAAGCCTAAATAGCTGCTTTAAGGTATGCATTTCTCGTCTTTCTATTGTAACTTCACATCAATATCCATGAGTGTAACTTTAGCTTGGCCACTTTTTAAACAACCCATAAATTACTTTTGAGTTGTTGTCTTTAATTGCAATTCCATTTTAGTCAAAGCATAAATCAAACGAGTTAAAAAAAGGCATGGATCAGATGCCAAGAATTTCTGTCTGAAATGTGTTTGTTAAAAGGTCTCAACCACATGACTCTATAAAAAATAAATTGAACTTTCTCTTAAAAAAGGCCGTGTAACAAGCCACAGTAGAAAGTTAATATTTTGTAATCTTAAGCATCAAATATGTAATCTTTCTTGAGTTTTTCTGTTTTTTATCAGGTAGAGAAAATCATGAGATTCATGAGGTTTCAGTATATTCTGGTTGCGATTTTTATTTGCGTTTATTCAAACTTCTTTGCTTTTGCCACATCCGATGATCGACTACTTAGAATTGGCTTAAAAAAGAGGCCTTTGAACCTTAATAGAGTGAATGCTGCAAGAATCACCACAGCAGAAGTTGTTCATTCCAATTCAGGAGGTCTGAGGAATGAATATAACAATTTGAATAATAGGACAGCTGAAGTTTTATACTTAAAGAATTATCTAGATACCCAATATTTTGGAGAGATTGGCATTGGTTCACCCCCACAAAGCTTTTCTGTTGTGTTTGACACTGGAAGCTCCAACCTTTGGGTTCCATCTTCAAAATGCATTTTATCTGTAAGTTTGTCATTTGGCCCTTTACTTTTAAGAGTGGTGATGATTTGAGGCCCAAAGTCGCATGTTTTTTGAGTTTGACCTAAAATTTACCCAAAATTGTGGGTTTTCATGAGGTACAACATAGTCTATGTAAGTACATGGGTTGATTACTCATTTCATGTACTGTATCTGCGATTTTGGAACATTTTGGGCTCAAATTCCATAATTGCGCATTTTAAGACTGAACTGAGTTATGATATTCCCTCAGTACCTTAAGTACTTTCCAACGGCTACTTGCAGATTGCTTGCTACTTTCATTCCAAGTACAGGGCAAGAATATCTAGCACCTACACCAAGATTGGTAATTTCTTCTTTTAGTTCTTTCCCTGATTACAAATTTGTTTGATTTGAAGAGAATTGCAATTTTTTCTTTAAATCAGGATTACCTTGCAAAATTCCTTATGGTTCGGGATACATTTCCGGCTTCTTAAGTCAGGATGATACTAAAGTTGGACATATTATCATCAAAGATCAGGTTCTTCCAGAAATTGGGTTTACTTTGTTCTTCTTATAATCTTGCCTTCTTAGAATGATCCAATATCTAGTGAATTCATGGCATATCTATCTGTCTTGTACTTCAGGAATTTGTGGAAATCACAAGGGAAGGATTTTTAGAGCTACTTGCTTTGCCTTTTGATGGGATTCTCGGACTTGGATTTCAGGATATTGCCATTGGCCAAGCCACACCTGTTTGGTATGCCTTTGATGCAGACAACTTTAAAGTTTTGCTTAACAATTCTCCGCACTTTTCTTCTATAATATAATCTTTCTATGTTATTTTTTTTACTTATTTGGTGAAGAGAGGACTATTTTTCTGTTTTTTCCTTAACCTTAGATTACGATTTCTGTGATAGGTATAATATGATCCAGCAAGGTTATATGAGCAAGCAAATTTTCTCCTACTGGATAAATCGAGATCCAAATGCAAAGGTGGGAGGTGAGATTGTCTTTGGAGGTATTGACTGGAGACACTTTAGAGGAGATCATACTTATGCCCCAATTACTAAAGAGGGTTTCTGGCAGGTCTGCCATATGTTACTAATGTTCTATTTTGTTGTTTTCTTCTTCTTTCGAACAAGCTGATTAACTCATATATTTATCTGTTTAGATTGAGGTTGGAGATGTTCTTATTGCAGACAATTCCACAGGTGCCATTATGCTGTATAACTTTCATTTGCTTCTATTCTTGTAGTTCGTGTTCTAGATGAACTAAAACTCCTTTGTAGTGGAACATGAACCATTCAAAATAACATCTCAATTTTTCCCATATGTAATCACTTGGTGGACTAGTTGGGTAATTATATCTCTCTTATTTCCTCTTTTGGAGCAGGATTGAATCTCAGTTTTCTCCTTTCCTTCCCCAATAATATCGTTATTATGGAATAAATAAAACAATATGTTTTATTGTTTTTTGAATTGATATCAAATATGTACACTCCTAGAGTTTATATAATACACGCAGAGAATCAAAACATAAATAAAAAATCTAAATTATTATTTACAGTTGATAATTTTCCTCTTACTGATTTATTCTCTATTATTTGAACTTTGAATCCCTGATAGTTCGAGATTTCCACAGTTATGCCAAAAAATAAACTTGCTCGGACTATTGTTCAATAATATCCATAACATAAAAGTTATTTATACATAATTAAGGCATGAAAAGTGTTGAAGGATTGTATTGTCCCACATCGACTAGGTGTTCAGCTGTAGTGCAGTTTATAAGTGTGGGCAACTCTTAACTCAATGAGATCTTATTGGGTCGAGTTAGGCCTTGGGCTTATATAACATGGTATCAGAGCTAGGTCCTGAGTTCATCGTGGTTTGTGGCCTTCGTTGCCCCTGTCCGATGTGAAGGGGGGTGTTGAAGGATTGTATTGTCCCACATCGACTAGGCGTTCAGTTGTAGTGCAGTTTATAAGTGTGGACAACCCTTAACTCAATGAGATCTTATTGGGTTGAGTTAGGCCTTGGGCTTATATAACAAAAAGCAAATGACTTCATTATAGACAAGTTCCATTTTTCTAGCACATAATGAATGACACATAATTAATTTAAATTTTCAGGTCTTTGCGAAAGTGGCTGCGGTGCCATTGTGGACTCAGGAACATCCTTACTTGCCGGTCCAACTGTATTATTTCATGCATTAATGCTTTGAATTATTCTTTCTTGTTTTCTTTTCCTTATGCTCCAGTGATAATTTCTATTACATCATTGTTTATCTTTTGTAATCAGGCCATTGTGGCTCAAATTAACCATGCCATAGGAGCTGATGGACTTGTGAGTTTGGAATGTAAAAGTGTGGTTTCTAATTATGGAAACTCAATATGGGAATATTTAATATCAGGGGTGTGTATATTTCCCTCTTATGGATTTTTTAAATACCTTCCACAATTATTTGTATAATTTCTTAAGCTCTGCAGTTGCAGCCTGAGATAATATGTGTTGATATTGGGCTCTGTTCAGACAATGGTTCTCAATATGTCAGGTTATTTTTTCTCACCCCTCTCCACTTGTTCTTCTGTATTTTCTATTATGATGATTTCTTTGTCCTTGTCTTCGTAATAAACATAAGAAAAACCATGCTTCAAATTATGCAGCAATAACATTAAAACAGTAATTCAAAACGAGACTCAAGAGGGACCATCAGTTGATGAGAGAGCTTTTTGTACTTTATGTGAGATGATTGTTCTATGGTTTCAAGTACAGCTTAAACATCAAAAAGAGAGGGCTAAAGTATTTCAATTTGCAAATAAGGTATATTTTCAAAAATTTCATGAGATTAATGATAAAGTAAACTAATAAATGTCGAACTTAAGGTATTTGTATAAATCTACTTGTTAATTTTGAGCCATGAAAAATCTATCACTAAACTTCTTGTTACGATTTACCTCACACTCAGGAACAGTGAAGAGTCACATATAAATTAGGAAAGGAGATGAAGAGCCTTATGGCTCAAGAGAAGAAAAAACGAGTCTTTGTCAGTGTTACAAACCCTAATAGGGTTATTTATATTAGCATGTCAAAGTACCAAATTGCCCCTCGGTGAGTCCAGCAACAAAATGGCCCATGGGCCTCATTTAGGCTAGCACAATAGCCCATCAAGTTCCAACACAGTCCAAGAAGCCAAATATGTGGAGAAAAACAATACAATATATATTGGTAACAATATACAAAATATAAATCATGCAATGAACTTAATCAAAATTTTAATATCTACTAAATGTTCCTAATACCATAGTGACACTATTTTATCACTTTTTATTGTTATTACAAATTTACCATTTTTGTAATAACTCTATCACTAAATTTTTTATAAGTGTCACAAATCTACCACTATATGTTATATGTTTTAATGGTAGATTTGTACCACGAATAAGGAATTAAGTGATAAATTTATCACGATCTAAAGTTAATTGGTAAATGTGTACAAACTCACTAAGTTTGGTGGTATATTTGTTAGTTTATTATTAATATTTATATAAAATAAGTACTGAGAATTATCTATTCCTGTCTTTTCATTGAAATTTCCTTTGTGAAAGCTGTGTGAGGGGCTCCCAAATCCTGTAGGAAAATCATTTGTTAACTGCAATAAAGTTCCGACCATGCCAAATGTTTCGTTTACTATGGGAAACAAACAATTCCCGCTCACTCCAGAACAGGTGCAGTCCATGTTTCCATTTGTTCCTTCACTTTTATTCAAATTCATGTGAATATGATAAACTTGTCCTGGTATTTAAATTAATCGTCAAATTAAAGTTGCATAGGCTAATGAAGATCTCATCTGTTACTCTATTACTTGCATACTTTCATACTTTCTTACTTTCTCATTGCATAATAGCTTAGATTAGTCAAATTCTCATTTTCCACTGATAATATCTTGCTCATTTTTATCTCCTCGTCATCAGTTTGGACCCTAAATCACGCATTTTTAGAGTTTGAGCCGAATATGTCCCCGACTCACGGGTATAGTTTGTTTACAACTTTTACATAACCCAGGTACATCCTATACGTGAGTATAATATACAATCTTACATAACTCATACATAGAAAACCTGTGATATGAGCCAATTTCTGCTCTAACTCAAAAAAATCCACGTCCTGCATTAAATCCCCAACCGGCAACCACAATAGTGTTCTCTAGATAGAGTTAGATGATAAAAATGTAACAGAAATGAACCACAGTTTCTCTGCCCTCAAATGTTTCTAACATCTTTTTTGGCTTTCCAGTACATAGTTAGGATTGAGGGAAGATGTTCTACATTATGCCTTAGTGGGCTTGTTGGTTTGGATGTGCCTCCTCCACAAGGTCCCCTCTGGTAAGTTTTATGAATCTCTCTATCTCAAAACAAGTTACTTAATTTAGAGGCTTAAGTTCTTGTCACATATATTCAAAAAATGTGCATCTAATTTGTTGAGTTCTGTAGATGGAATTTAAAGATGTAAAATATATTGCAGGGTTCTTGGAGATATATTCTTGGGAGCATACCACACAGTATTTGATTTTGGTAATATGCGGATAGGATTTGCAGAAGCTGCCTAGTCACATTTTGATTATATTTCAATTTCTGTAAAATAAGGAAAAAATAAAAATAATATCTTTTAATTGTGTTTTTATGATGTCATTTTTATAATTATGAAATTGCTATTATTAATAATATATTTTGTTAAATAAACTTAGTGATCAGGTAGTTTATTTGAGAGGTTTTTGAAATTCAATAGAAATAATATTACTATTATTAATATGTTTGTTTAAGTAGTAGAAGTAAAATAATAATAAATATTAAAATAAAATTTATAAAATTATAAATAAAATAAAATTAAAAAATAATAAATGAGTTGACTAACTTAATTACATAAAAATTAAATTATTTGAATTGAGTTATAATTTAACTTATCTAAATTAACTTAATGATTTCAATTTATTTGATACCTCTTAATACAAAGTTTTTCTCGGTAATATTAAAAAAAAAAGTAAAGAACTCCGAAACAGTTAATTGTGACAAATTGAGTAATTTCAAATTTTGATCGATGAATAAAAGGGGTAAAGAAGATGAAAATCTTCATTATTTGGATCAAAGCGATTGCAACTCTAAAGCAATTGCATACAAACAATGACTAATTCAAGTGAAGTTCAATACATTTGGAACTTCGCCTTCGTTTTCTCGAAGACTTGTTCAGCAAAAATAGCTTCATGACCATCCGCTCTTTTGATCTCCAAGTGAGCTTTTTGATAGAAGCCAGTACCTCTTAATGCATCTGCTATAAAATCATCAAACCCTATAGCAATAGCAGCTTCAGCCTTGGCTCCATATACCAGTCTCTGTTTTGTTTGAAAGCTAACATGTTATGTCCAAAATCTAGACCAAAAATGAAAGACGAAATTAAAAAAAGAAGAGAGAAAACTAATTAGACCTTAATTCTTGAAAGGTGTATAGCACCAAAGCACATAGGGCAAGGCTCACAAGACGCATATATTTCACAGTCAGATAGCTCAATCTTTTTCATTTTCTTACATGCCTGGTAAAGAAGATGATTTGATTAAGTGATTCAAATGTGAAACACATAACTTCATAAATGTTAGTTATAACATGCATAATCTATGATACCACGCTAGTTTTAACTGTGATAATCTATGATACCACAAGACATGATAATACAATATGACACAACATAGATAATTTTTTTTAAATATAATTGATTAATATTTTTTCATATATCTAAATGTTTGTTATTTCTTACTATTAAAAATAGACAAAAAAAAATAGAGTAAAATTTTTCAAGTATCAATTAACACATGAACACAATATGATTAATGACGAAACACGACACGATAATATAACACGATTGCAATCCCTAGCTTGTTCGGGTCCTGTATCCTGCGTTTTTGGAGTTTAGTAAAAACCTTCTACTTGGGATCAATTTTTGCTCAAACTCGAAAAACCCACGAAACAGACTTAGTAGTAAACTAACTGGTAAAACAATTGCATATCCACAAGATTCGATATTGCCCAAAATAGAAGGAAGAACTATATCAACCTAACCTCTCTTATTGCTGTCACCTCAGCATGTGCTGTTGGATCTGTGTGCCTCACAACCATGTTGTGACAACTCGCAACTACTTCATCATTATATACGACAACGGCACCAAAAGGACCACCATCTCCACAATCTACCCCTTTATATGCTTCTCCAACTGCCTTTCTTAGGAATTTGTAGTCTCTATTCTGTACAACTAAATGGAAAATAACCCATAAAAAGTTTAGTTATGATAAATTCATAACAACAACAAGAAACACATGTTCTAAGTCCAGTACTAGTTCAGAAGTGAGAGTAACATTTTTTCTTAACCCAAAAAAATAAAAATAAAAACACTATTATAAATTATAAATTTATCAAAATCTCAATGCCGGTTTATTATTGGATGAAATTTTGATTAGTATCAATAATAACATAATAGTATGTCATGTCAATTTTGGTTTATCTCAAATACGTAGCATTATTTAAAAGATAATAATAATTATAGAATATATATGATAAGGAAGATCGACTCTGTGACATTACCTTCCTGGTGACCAACAAATGTAGAAGCTACAGAAAGAGTTCCATCGTTAGTTTCTGAAAACCGATTAAAAGCATCAATGAATGACTTACTAAATAGATGAAATTTAAGATTACCAAAAGAAAAAAAGGAGGAGGAAAATTAAGATTACATCAACCAAATTAAATTAAATTTATATAAATTATTGAATTATTTAAAGTGATTTTACTTTTAATTATTAATAAAAAATATATATATTTAAATAAATATTTTTTTCTAGGAGGTTAAAAATGATTTTTATATTCGAAATGGATTAATTTTAAATAATTAGAGCAATTCAAATGTTATAGTTACAAAAAAAAAACTTATTTTTTTTGGTTTATATATACATATAACCATTGACTTTCGTATTTTCATTTCTAAGCCCAATTGAAAATTTATTTATTTATTTGGGTACCTTTTTAAGTAACTTATCATCCATAACACGTACTTTTCTTTTTCACCATATATCAATGTACTTTCTAACAACTAAAAAAGCTTAACTTTTCCTACTTAGTAAAAGTGATTTTATAGATCTAAGAAGCAGAAACATGAAAAAGTCCAACTTGCAAGAATTATAAATTGGAGATGAGAAATGAAAATAGACCCGGTCAAAGGCCATACGTATACAAGTTTTCTAAATAAAAAAAAAAGATTATTATCCATATATTTTTATATATTTTGCATTTTAGTTTCTTTTCTTTCTTATTTATTTTTTATGATTTTTTTCTTCTATTTTTAATTTCACATTTTGTTTTTTTTTTCTTACAAATCTTTTTTTTTTATTTTTACACTTTAATTTCGAGAACTTTTATACTTTTAAAGTTTAATTTTAAGTTGATTTCAAATTTTAGATTAAATATATGAAAATTAAAAAGAGAATTAATCAAATTATAAAAAATAAAAATAAGAGGATAAAAATATAAAAATAAAAAATAAAGAACAAAAAAGAGAGAGATATCAAATTATAAAATATGGAAAAATATATGAATTATTTGCATAGTTGAAAAAAGAATAGAAAATTGAAAACAGCTCAAATCAATTTCCTAACATTTTATAAAAGCTTGAAGTCATAGATCAGTATGGGGTTTGGGAAGGTAAAGAAGTAGATACTGATCAATATCTATCTATACTTAGCACATCATGTAAGAAAATTTCAAAAGACAGAAATAACAGACTTTGATATAAGAGACCAAATTTGAGTGTAAGAAAGCTAACAAAAACAAGAGCATGATAATTAACAATGAACAGAAAACAAAGATTGTATAACAAATTACAGAGAGAGAGAGAGAGTCTTTCACCTTTTACTTCCTCCATACTCATAAGTTTTGTGACTTTGAAGAAGATTGGGCTGATTTATATAACAAACAAACCAATCAAAGAAAACCACAAAGAAAATAAAACTCACTAATCCCAAGCCTTTTATTTTTCAATAATAAAGAGATCCACAATATATAGTTATATATAATAATATACAATATAAAGAAAGAGAGATAAAAATATAAAAGACATTGCTTGCTTGCTTGCATGTGGGTTTCTTCTTCTGTCGGTGCTGGCTGTTGGTTCTCCTCCTTTATTGACTAAACTCATATACTCTTGGTCTTTAATTTAAGGAAGAAGATTTCTGAAAATCTGACTTGGATTAATTTCTATCTTATCCAATTATATATTCTTGGAAAGTAATAAATTATAAACAATTTATAAACTAAACTTCTCTCTTCTGAAAAATAACACTTCATCATTAGCGTTTAGCATTGCTGCCTAATTTATACCATGTTCATTCAACCACATGTTTTTAATTAATTTTCACATAAATCGTTCCTTTTTTTCCCCCTCCAATTCATGGGATTCTTAGTCTTATCTTGCCACAACATCTCCAGTATGGAACTTCTAAGATTAATCCAAAACCTGGTATTTTTTTTCAATACATATCCTCTGATATATATCCACTATGACTTCTATATATAGTTCCATGTTCATGGCATGTACCATAATAAAATAAAGTGTAAAATCAAAAAATAAAGTCGAGTTATATCAATATTTTACCATCTAACTTAAGTTATCTTTATTTTATTGTGTTGACTAGGAAAATCTTCAAATACACGTGGCACCATTTGATTGGTTCATGAAAACATTGAAAAGTCAAATGAGTATGGCTAGCGTACAATCATATATATCTTTTGGTATCTAAATTCGAAAATCAATATCAATAATATTATTCTATTATTAAAGGTCATTAATATCATAAATAATTATATATTAATTAATTAAATATTTACATCTTATAAATTTAAATATTAATTAATCGATATTAATTATTTACGGTTATATCATCCGCCAAACCTTTAAATAGGTTTTCACAACTTGAAAAGATATGCATAAGTTCATGCCACAAAATCTCTCAAATTCTCTTTGATCTTAGTTTTTTCCTTCAAAAATTGAATTAAGCATCGAAGTGGATACGACACCCCTTGATGTCGTACCCTTTGACATGGTTTTCTAGTGATTTGTTGGTCTATTTGTTCAGAGAAGCGACCAAATAGAAATTGGCTTCAACATCTAGTGTTGTCTATGGAAAAAAGTTTTGGTGTTGAACTGATTGAGCTAGTAAAAACTCAAGAACATTAATTGTGTTTTTTGCTCTATTCGTCGTATTCTTTGTTCATTTTTCCTCCTAACAAATCATTAGATCTAAAAAATCACTAGAATGAGTTCTCAAAATTCTCCATCAGTCCCATTGAACAAAGAGCAAGTAGAGGATCAAATGAGTGACCATTCATCACCAAAAAGGACTAAAAGAAACAAGAAGGGTGGCAAGCCCAAGAAACCAACCATGGATTAAAGGTTGGGAAAGATGGAGCTCATGATAGAGAAATTGATGCAACTTTAAATGAACTCACAAGTGTACCCCATTACCTTAATGAGTCACTCAAGGTCTTTACGACCATCAGTACTCGGTGCCCAAAAAGAATAGGATCAATCGCCTAGCACCAGCAACAGTTCAATGAGTCGAGTCCATAGTAGATTTGGTCCCATATTCAAGATCCACACGAGCTAGGTACAAACTTTGGGAATGGTGATGATGCCCTAACCCTAGTACACTTAGCCATCATTGGCTAGACTAGCCACTATAGAAGTGGAGCTAAGAACCACATTCAGAAAAGGAAGACACAGAAAGATCCTAGGAGCTTTCTAATTAAGAAATTTACAATTGGGGATAAGAAAGAATACCCTACAAGGAAAACTAGAGCATCACCTGTAAACAACTTCCAAAAGTTTGTTCCTTTGAACTTTTCTTGGGAACAAGTGTTGATACAAGTCCAAAGATTTAAGACATTTCAAACCCCTTAGCATGCATAGGCCTATCCCAAGCATGCCAACACCCATATGTCGCAAATCTCGCTCCCACATGCTTGCCAACATGTCCAAACACATCCAAAATCATTTTTTGAGATATTTTCTCACCTTTTTTGGCCTTTTTCTCATCTATAGAAGGACCATCTCCACCATTGTAAAAATCATCCCTCAAAATACATCAAATGACACAAAATCTCTTCTCTTTCTCTTTCTAATTCTTAGTTTTTTAGTTTTAAAGTTTTTCTCTTTTTAAGAAGAACTAATTATACTTTTATAGATTTTTAGTTTTTTATTCAATAAACCGAAATGCAAATTAGTTCGGAGGTTTTCCAGGAATTAGTATCAAAGTTTTGTAAGTATTCTTTTGAGGTATAATTTTAAATGAATTCTTTACATTTATTTTTATGTTTTATTCTTATATGTTATATTTAATTTGTCTGTGATTAAATTTAACATAGATGACTATTTGTAAATATGATATAATGATAAAGTTGTTTTGCTTGCGAAATACTAAATAGGTAAAACATTTTTATAAAATAAATTGATTTTGTTTTTATTCAAGATTTTATATTAAGGATGTTAAAGAGAAATATATTATTTTTCATTACAAACTTAAATCTGAAAATTAGATTTTAAGATTTAATTATCTGGTCTGATTTATAGTAGTGTTTTTTTATTTGTTGGTATAATCACCCGATAGTTATAATGAAGCTCTATTTCAAAAGTTTTTATAAGAACTATTATTCGAAAATGTATTGAAAACATATTTTCAATAATGATTTTAAAACATTAAAGTTAGTACTCGGATAAATAAATTCTTAGGTTTAATTTGGATACCTTGAATAAAGTTTAAAATGTCTAACCCCACCAAATATGACATTTAAATGGTTAATTTTTAATTTCTTAGAAAAAAATTAATTTAATTAACAAAATTAATTATTGACCTCACCCATAGGTGTTAATTGATTTGTTTAATTAACAAAAAATATCTAACCCACCAAATATGGTATTTGTATAAAAAAAGAAAATTAATAAATATCAATTTATATCTTTAATAACCTAGATAATATGAGCAAACATAATTAACTTAATTATTACATCCATAAATATTACACTATTATGAATGATAAAAATTTGCATTATTGTTTATTGAATTCATATCTATGTTTGTTTATTTTTATGTTATTAGATTAGGAAACATAAATCAAAATATCATGACAGGATGTTTAGGATTTAATTTCATTTTTAAGAGTTTGAATAATAAATTAAAAATCACATATATTCCTTCATTAGATTGACCTTGGCAGAATACTTTTCATTTTCTATAAAATGATTAGTGCACTTGCAAGAGTTTTACAAATATAAAACCAAAGTATCTGCAAGATTGTGTCTCATCAGGGACATTGGCCACAAAATTGATGATTTTTGGGAGCTCTAAAGAGAAATAAAGCACCAGATATAAAAGGATTATTTGAAGAAATTTGTGGTACCTAGGCATGAGACATCTCCAACTTGAATGAAGTCCACATTATCTTGGAGGCCCAATTGGTTAGGATACCATCTTCCTCTAAAAGAGCCATGTTATCTTCCTCATTCGAGTCTATTAGTGAACTGAAAAATTTGAGATAAACAGGCTTATCACCTACTTTAATCTTTTTTCTGAAGTTTTTGATTTCTCTTTTGAATTTTTCTAGAAAATAATTTAATTAACTTAAATTAATCACTAAGTATATGTTTTCTATTAGTCCTGCATGGAAAGCTTTGTACACAAATTTTGGATAAGCTCCTTTTAAGATATTGAATTTACTTCCTATAGGAATATTCCTTTTGAGTTTTTGAACTTGAAGGATTGTTTTGAACAATTGAGTTCTTCTTATTTATTTCCTGTCTTTATAAGAAATTTCTCAAGGTATAATAAATTAGGTTGTTGTTGTAGGATTTTTATCTCTTTTTTTCTTTATCTTGATCTTGATATGAAGATGTTCTATTCCTGAAAGCATAAAAATAATTAGAGGTACTAATTCTCTAATAAGATCGTTTGTTAAACTATTCTTATATTCTGAAAGATGTTCAATATCATAATTATAGTGGTTGAACCACTGTTGCGATTTGACTAATCTTCCTTATTTGTAATCACTTGTAATATTAGTTCTAAAAAAATAACCAAAATTCTTATTATCTGTTCTAACAATGGATATGGAACTTATAAAATATATTGCAAATTTCTCAATAGCTTTTTTAACTGCTAAATATTCTTTTTCATTACTATAATAATTTAACTATGTACCTTGAAAAGATTCTGATGTATATCTACAAAGATATTCATCTTTGTCATCTGCTCTTGCTTTTAGAACTGCTCCCAAATATTCTTGTGAAATATTTGTTTCAATTATCATTTTATCATCTGGTTCTGGATGGTATAAAGTTAGAAATGTTTTTACCTTTGTTTTTATTTTATCCATATACAGAGTATCTTGTTCTGTCAATTTCTAAATATTATCTTTCCTCAATTTTTCCTATAAAGGTTTTCTTATCTCTACAAGTTTCTTGATATATGCTCCTACATATGTCAAACATCCTAAAAATATTTGTAATTGATTTTTATCTTTTAATTTACTAGAAAAACCTTGAATGTTGTTTAGTATATAAATTTGTAGATTATGTTTTCCATCTTCAATTTTCAATTCTAAATACTTAATTTTTTGTTGAACAAGTACTACTTTCTTTTTAAAAAGTATAATGTCTTCTTTCCTGCATTCTTGTAGAATGTTAATAATATTAAAATAGTGCTTATTTAATTCATTACTAAAAAGCAAAATATCATCTATATAAACACGACAAAAAATTTCTAATTTTTTGAAGATGTTATCTATATATTTTTGAAAAAATACCCGGAGCTTGTTTTAGTCTAAATAGTACAACAATCTATTGGAATTGTCCTTGGGGCAATTGAATACCATTAGTTTTTGAGATTATTCATCCAATCTTATTTTCTTTTCTACTTTTGCAATCAAAACTTGAGAAATATTTCTTTCTTTTTATTAATGATAATAATTCTTCTTTCGGTGGAATAAAGTATCCATCATCAATGGTTTCTTTAGTCAATGCTTTGAAGTTTATTATCATTCTCTTTTTTCCTCTTATTTTCTCAGCTTCTTTTTCAACTAAGAATGTTGGACTTGAATGAGATGAATTATTTGGTATTATGACTTTTAGTTCTAAAAGTTCTTAAATTTGTATTTCAAATTCAATCTTGTCTTCTGGAGTATAAATCATTGGTTTTATTCTTATAACCTTATTAGGGTCTCTTAATTTTATGTTGTTATTTATCTTAGATTTATTTATTTTTTAATCCAAAGGATTTTCTAAGATTACTATTTTTAATAATTTTTTTATGACTGTTAGGGCTTTATCTTCTTATATTTCATTGAGAAAAGAGTTTTGTTTATCTTCTATATCTAATGAAATATTTTATATATAAGGTTTTTGCTACTTTATCTCACCACGTTTTCTCGTTTTATATTGTTGTATAAAAGTTGGGTTTGATACAATTAAAGTCTTTCTCGTTTAAATATTGTGTAAAAGGTTGATATAATTTTAGAAAATTATTTTCTATTAATAAATCAACTATTGTTTCCTGTTGATATATGGTAGGAATGTGAAATTTTTCTCCTCCTATCATTATATTTGTATCTTTTAAAACTTTATTAAGATTTATTGTAATATTATTAACAATTTTTATAATTAAATCTTTTGGTACCTGTTTCTAGTTCTAGAAACTAATATTTACTTGCTACATACATACTAACTCTTGTATATATATATGCATGTAGATAATAGTTGGCATAACTTTAGAATTTTAGTCCTACTTTGATGTAGGTACTATTTGGATTTATAATACTATACAAATCATTAATCTTCTTACGAAGAGTATCCATAATCTGAGTGTTCATATTCTGAGTCGGTTATTTCCTACTCAGTTTCTTCTAATAGATAAATACTGTAAGTATCATTTCTATCCGATTCTTCTATTGGTTCTAATTTCATCTTAAAAGCTTCTTCTAAGAATTTTGCTTTTTGTGAATATTTTTTTTTAAATTCTTTCCTATATTGAAGCTTGTTTAAACATTCGTTGGCATAATGTCCTTCTTCATTACAAATATAACATCTATATTTTTTTCTTTCCTGAAGGGCAACAGTTCTTGTTTTCGAAAGTTTTATATCTCTTTCTTCTAAAATATATTTTCTTATAGGTTTTCCTATTAAATCTTATTTTATATTTTTGAAAATCTTGTTTTCTGAATTTATATTTTTTAAGTCTCTTGTATTTTTTATATTTTTGTTTATAAGGTTTTCTGTTACATCTATGCTTTCCTTCTTTCTTGGCATTTAATAATTATCCAACTTTTAAGGTTTTTTATTCTTCCTCTTATGATGTCTGGTATAGTTTCCCTATTTCTCTGATTCAACTTTCTATTAAGGTTTTATGTAATATTCCAGGTAATTTTTGAAAAAACATTTCCTTATAAATTGTTTGCATAAATGGTGGTAATTTATGACAATACATTTTATATTCACAAATAAAAAAAATCTATGTAACACATGTCACAAATTTTCATATTTATTAGATGTCATTTGGTTTTATTGATTTCATTTTCACTAAACCTTCTCTTCCTGTGGGAGCATTCCCTTGTATTAAAAAATACAAGAGATTTAAAAAATATAAATTAAATTTTTTTTTTTAAAAAATATAAGGAATTTCTACAAAAAGAAGAAATTTTTTTGAAAACAAAAACTATGGCCCTACAAGAAAGAAAAAATATAGATATTAGATCTATAATGAAAGACATTATGCCAACGGCCAAGCATGCTTCAATATAAAAAAGAATTTAAAAAGGAATTTCTACATAAAGAAGAAATCTTAGAAGAAGTTTTTAAGAAAGAATTAGAACCAATAAAAGAATCTGATTTAGGTGATACTAGTAGTATTTATATATTAGAAGAAATTGAGAAAGAAATAACTAACTTAGAATATAAATGCCTAGAATATGAATACTCTTTAATAAAAGATGAATTATTTGTATAGTATTATAAATCCAAACACTACTTATATTAAAATAGAAATAAAATTTAAAGGTTAAATAAGTTACCATCTACATATATACGTAGATACATGAGCTAATATATGTGTAATTAGTAAATATTTATTTTTAGAGAAACTCTGAAAATAAGGACCAAAAGATTTAATTATTAAAATTGATAACAGTATTAATATAGATCTTAATAAAATCTTAAAAGATACAGATATAATGATAAGATGAGAAAATTTTCATAATATCATATATCAACAAGAAACACGAGTTGATTTATTAATAAAGAATAATTTTATGAACTTATAAAAACTTTTTACACAATATTTAAACAAAATAAGTTTAACAATATTAGATGGTGAAACCATTTATGTGTCAAAAATAAAAATAATTTTTTGACTGTATCAAACCCAACTTTTATGCAACATCGTAAAAATCAAAAAGTGGTGAGATAAACACAAAGTAGCAACAAAAACCTTATTTAAAAAACATTTCATTATATATAGAAGAGAAAAAAAAATTCTTTTCTTAATGAAATATAGGAAAATAAAATCTTAACTGGTATAAAAAAATTAATAAAAATAATAAACTTAAAAAATCTTTTAGATCTAAGAGTAAATAAATCCAAAATAATTGTTAATATAAAAATAAGAGACATTAACAAAATCATTTGAGTAAAACTAAGAGACTCTAACAAAGTCACCCCTTTAGTTTAGCATTCTTAGTTGAAAAAGAAGTTAAAAAAAGAAGAGGAAAAAAGAGAGTGATTATAAACTCCAAAGCACTGAATAAAGAAAATCATTAATGATGGATATTTTACTCTAAATAAAGAAGAATTATTATCATTAATAAAAGGAAAGAAATACTTCTTAAACTTTTTTTCGCAAAATGGATTTTCACAAATAAGATTAGATGAAGAATCTAAAAAACTAACGACAATTAGTTATCCCCAAGAAAAAATTCCAATGGATAGAAAAAGATAAAAGCATAGGTAAAAAAATTATCAACTTTATACTATCCAAGTCTAGATGATAAAATGATAATTAAAATAGATGCTTCAAATGAATATTAAGAGCAATTTTAAAAGCAAAAGTTGACAATAAAGATGAATATCTTTGTAGATATACATTAAGAAATTTTAATGGTCCATAATTAAATTATTACAATAATGAAAAACAATACTTAGTTATCAAAAAAGCTATTAAAAAATTTGTAATATATGTAATAAGTTTAGATTCATTGTTAGAATAGATAACAAGAATTTTGATTATTTTTTAAGAATTAATATTGTAGATGATTATAAACAAGAAAGATTAGTTATATGGCAACAGTGGTTTAACTATTAAAATTTTTATATCGAACATCTTCTAGAAAATAAGAATTGTTTAGCAGATGTCTTTACCAGAGAAGTAACACCTTTAACTATTTTTGTTCTTGTAGGAATGTAACATTATGATATCAAGATCAAAATAAATGAAAAGGAGATAAGAATTCTTCAAGAATAACTTGAGGTTTTGTACCTAGAAAATCTCTTTTGGAGACATGAATTAAACAGAAAAAACCTAATAGTTCAAAATGACAATTAGAGTCCTAAAACTCTAAAGAAGAATCTCTAACAAAGATTCATTTTAAGGAAGGTAAAATTTTTGAAGAAAGAATTTAAAATAAGAAGGAAGAACCTATAATTCAAAAGAAAGTAACATCTTTGAAAAAGAAAAACAAAAAGCTTAATTGGGCTAAAGAAGCAAAAAAAAACTTATGTGGTTTATAATGGTCCAAAATTAGGAATTTATAACAATTGGTCTGAAGAAAGTAAAGCTATTATTAAATTTAGTGGAATAAATCATAGAGCTTTCACCAATAGAATAGAAGCTGAAGGCAGTTATGTTAATTATATAGTATTAAAACTAATAACTTATAGAATATAGTTAGAAATTACTCTTTAGCATTACAACAACAACTATCACAAACAAGTAGGTTTAAGATCCTAGAAAAGATAGTATGACCACTAGTATTATTTAGAAAAATTGCTCTCATAGAGACAGTAAATATAGTATAAACACCAGTACTATTCAGGGAAAATCCTAGGAATGCATTGGTCATTGAAGATAAAAATCAATACAGGAATTGAAGTAAACCACAATAGTTGAATCTTTATAACTTAGTCATAAAATATACTCAAGAACATATCAAATATATGAAATTTTATACCAGAGGAAAAGAACTGTCCCTAAGTAGTAAATTTAATTCTAGAAATAGTTGGTCTAATTTTTGTTTATAAGGCTTTCCATGCCGGTTTAATTGAGAACCTATATCCAAGAATTAATTTAAATAAATTAAATTATTTTCCTAAAAATTTTAAGAAGGCTATCAAGAACTTTAGGAAGAAAATCAGAGCAAATGACAAATATGTCTATCTAAGATTTTTCAGTTCACTTATGGGTTGCAATGAAGAATGTTGTGTTAGTCGCTACCATTTTATCAAATTAGAGATTTCCAACACTAATAGAAAAGTCACAACAATAAGAGTACTTTTAGAAAATGAATTCAATATAAATGAATTTTGTATTCTAAGAGGACAAATGTTAAGTGAAATTTATTATAAACTCACCAAAATTAATAATTCTTCTGAAGTCAAAGTAAATTACTCAACTAATAAGGTTATAATCACTTCTCATATAATATAGCTCTCATTGAAGAAAATTATGAAGAAATTAGTAAATTTAAAACAAATTTTAATAGAAATAATCTATTTTTTTTTTCAAAAAATAAGAAAGATATTTTGTTTTTATGTCAACAAAATCACTAAGGATTACAAATGTATTTACTGCATTAGAGATCAAGAAGATGAAGATGCGTTATCGACAAAAATAAAATAAAATGTAGAACCTACATCTTTAGTTAGAATATCATGCCAAGAAAATGAAAGGCTTATATTCAAAAGCCATAAGTAGAAAGTTATATTAAAGTATGTGTAAAATAGTGATTTCCTACTTTGTAAATAGGGATTTCTTGTCCTATAAAAAGAAACCTTATTTTCATTAGTTGGATACAGCTTAAGTAATAGCAACCTCTCAACTCTAAAAATTATTCATCTAGTAAGTATGTATCTAGAAACTATGAGTGACTAAGAATTTCTTCAAGGTTCTTAGTTAGTTTTTAGAATTATAATAATTATTAATATTATGAATAAAATAGAATGTAATCACTCTTTTTCTATTTTTTAGTAAGTCTAATTTGGACACTATATTATGTACAGAGGCAAAAAAATTCACCATTATCAGAAGGGTATTAAGGTTTGATTAACCTGAGGCATATTAGGTGTAACAAAGGAAGATGAACAACGGAAAGAAAAGATCGTGGTGGATCCATTAAATCAAAGTATAATAATCATGATTCTAAGCTAATTAAGGATATTGAATGATTAAATATTTGTTTATAATATTTATAAAACTGATAAATAAGAAAATGAATACAAAGAAACCAACTACAAGTCTATATGAACATAAATATAAGAAAATTATAAAAATAAAATAATATTTTAATAATAAACTTAAATGTTTGACTTTAAATAATAATTTGTAAAAAATAACAACTAATATTATCAAATAGCTAACCACTATTTGGTATAAGAGTCATATAAAAGAAAATACATCATTAGATGAAAAATTAACACTATTAACTATTCATAAATATTAATGATATTAACTATAAATCACATGAGACCTTAGGGACATAAGTGAAGACGCAATAACTTCATGCATTAGTGATAAATTTTTGATTAATTTTTAAGATTGTTAAATGAAGTTGTTGCAATGACATTAGATGAATGACCGATGGGAGCTTGGGCTATATGTAACTTATGGAAAAAATTCATATATATTTATTATAAAAATGATTAATTTTTATACTTATAACAATTTAGTTTAATTATTATTAATAAGTGATCATTTAAAAATAAAATAATTTTTTTCATTTTATTTTTATTTTTTTCAACTATATGAAATATAGATTATATTAACTTAAATAAATTATAATTAAAAAAATTGAAGAAAATATTAAATGTAAATAAATAAATAAATAAATAAAAACATAAAAATAATTATTTATCTTTATACAATATTTTTTAAAATAATAAAATTAAACTATAAAAAAAAATATAAAATCTAAATATTATTTTTATATCAGGATATATATAATCTTCCTCACAAAAAGCAATTAGTACATGTACATAAATTAATAATATGGGAACCGGCAGTAGAGGATCAATAGTATTATTTGATCCTTTGATAATAAATAATATTTTTTAATATTTTAACTTAAAAAAATAAATTAATTAAAGAAAATATATTAGTGGTTACTTAATTATAACGTTATTTTAAAATAATATTATAATATTAAAAATATTAAAATAATATAATTTATTCATTAAAAAATAATATTTTAAAAAATCATTAAAATAATATATTTTATTCTTAGTTAGTTTATTTAAAAAATAAATGATTAAATGATACCAATTATAATATAAAACAATTAAATAATATAAATGATATAATTTAAGAGATTAAATAAAATAATATAATCTAATCTAATGAAATTTTATAATATTTTTATTATTATCTAAAAATATGAAAAAAGAAAAGAATAAAGGGTTTGATGTCCTCTAATAATAATTAAAAATATAAAAGAAGAAAAGATTAAAGGATGTGATGTTCCTCCTCTAAGAAATGTTTCATTTAATAATATTTATTGGCATTGGATCGTACAAGGTTATTTTGTAAATTTGAAGGTATCCACGGAAAAAATAAATAAATAAATAAAACGTAACAGCCTCCTATAATAAAGATTTCATACTATTTTTTTTTAATATTTATCTTTTTTTTTTTTGGATAATATATTAAACTGAATCCCCACAGCTTATAGCCTTCAACGACGATATTATATATATTTTTTGTCTCAATTTAAAACACAGAAGAAATTAAAGAAAGACTTATACTACAATTGATAGCTTTGTTCCTAAATTTCTTTTCTTTTATGTGTTTTTTTTATAAGAATCATTTATTATAAAATATAATAATCAAACATCAAACTTACATGTTAATAGGCCAAAGTTTACAGTTTTTTTATCCTGTTTGTATTAATAATTGAGTTTTATTAAAATAAATAAGGTATTTACTAAGAGTTATTTTTATATTATTTTAATTTTTTTATATGTATAACATGAGTGAGACAAATTAAAATTATAATAAGATAGAGAATTAAAAAATAATCATAGTTAAGATTATACTAAAATTTATACTTATTAAGATATATATTTTTTAATTTACTCAAATTTTATTTCATTCTTGATGAAAATTGATGATATTTTTAAAAGAATTCCATAAAATCTTAAAACTTATTGGAAAAAAATAAAATAATAAGAGTTAAATAGAAAATTAAAATAATCGTACTAAAAAATATATAATATTTTTCACTATATGTTGACTATGTATGAAAATACAAAATAATCTCACAAAAAATATGATTTATACTTTCTTAAATTTTTATCTCAAGATGATATATTTCTCTCACATGCAATAAGAATTTATTTCTCTAAATTACTTAATTTTAACTTCTCTCATTCTTTCTAATATATATTATTTTTTCTTAGGATTAATCAAATGAATTAATAATGCCTTTTTATAATATTAGTTTTACTAATAGTATAAAATGATGTACCATGAATTGAGGCTCCTAATTTTCCATTATCTCTTTTGTTTTTGACCTTTTATTTTTTTTCCTTTCTATTATCTCATCTCATATCCTTTACTTTATAATAGAAAGATACCTTTTAAATCTCCCACTTTCAGTGGAGGGCTCTATCATACCTACTAATTTTTTATATAGTTCAAATTTGTCTTTAGGTAAAGACTTTGCTATTATATCTGAGTTGTTGTCTTTAATATGAATCTTCTCAAATTATAATTACTTAGATTCTAACATATCATGTATTCAATGATATCGTACATTAATGTGCTTCGATTTCGAGTGGAAACTCTAATTCTTGTTTAAGTGGATAGTACTTGGACTATCATAATTCACAACATATTTTTATTGTTGTTGTCCCAATTCTTATAAGAATATTTTAATCCAGATAATTTTTTCACATGCTTCAGTAGTTGAAATGAACTCTGTTTATATAAGTGATAAAGTAACATATTTTTGTAGCTTTGATTACCACGAGATAGCTCCCTCTGAAAATGTAACCAAGTATCAAGAAGTATACTTTCAATAATCACTATCTTCATCCATATCTACATCTATATAGCCAATCAATTCAGGTTTACCACTTCCAAAGCATAAACTTATTTTTGAAGTACCCTCGAGGTATCTCAAAATCCACTTCACTGCATTATAGTGTTCATTGCCTAGATTTGACAAGTATCTACTAACAATACAATTATATGTGTTATGTCAGGTCTAGTACATGTCATAGCGTACATTAAACTACCAACGACAGAAGAATATGGCACCTTAGCCATTTCTTGTATTTTCTTCTCACATATAGAGCTCTTCTTTGAGCTAAGCATGAAGTGGCTAGAAAGTGAAATAGCAACTAGCTTTTCTTTATCCATGTTGAATCACACCAATACATTCTCCATTTACTTTTGTTATGATAATCATAACTTCTCTTTATTTTGATTGTAAGTGATTGTCATACCAATAATTGTTAGATCCTCAAGTTTTTCATATTTATCAATTGGTTTACCAATCCTTGGAAGTCACATAAATGTATAGAAATACTTTGAATGTCTTTATACTTTAATTTAACTAGTCATTGGATAAGAGATGATTTACTCTTAGTAGTATTTCTCTCATACATGGACTTCAACTTTATCCATAACATGTAGGCAATAATTTGTTGTGTTACATGATGAAACTTTATCCATAACATGTAGGTAATAATTTGTTGTGTTACATGATGAAACTTTATCCATAACATGTAGGCAATAATTTGTTGTGTTACATGATGAAAAATGTACTGATCCATCCATTGTTGAATTTGTCTAACAATTTTTTATGTTCATTAAGGTTCAAGCGACATCGAATTTTCTTTCTAGTTTCACTTTTTCATTTAGAAGCAAACCACACAAATCTTTGCAATAAAGGATGTCCTCCATCCTTGGTTTTTAAATTGAATATTTTGATACCGTTAATTTAATTATTGTAACAAATGAAGTTATTGGTATCTCCTTCGTTTAAGAGTACACAAGATTATTATAATGAATAATCAACCAATGATAACATTTGTTGGGAAATATAACAAATAAAATAATAAGAGTCAAATAGAAAATTACAATTGTTATTGGATCTAACTTTCATCACTCTTGTATAAATAAAATAGGCTAATAAAATATATAATATTTTCCACTATATATTGACTATAAATGAAAATATAAAATAATCTCACAAAAATGTGGCTTAAGTTTTATTAAATTTCTATCTTAAGATGATATATTTCTCTTATATATAATGAGTATTTCTTTTAATTAACCATTTAAGCTTGGTTTCCATCCTTTTTTATAATATATATAAATATATATTTTTGTCTAAGGACCAATCAAATGAATTAAGAATACCTATTATAATAATATTGGATTTACTAATATTATAAAATGTCCTACCATGAATTGAGGCTCCTTAATTTCCTCTCCTATCTTCTCTTTTTGGTTTTTGACTTTCTTTTTTTTTCTTTTTTATTTATCTATGTACCTCTCCTCTCCTATAAAGGGATACCTTTCCAAATACATCATTACCAATATTTGATGTTGATACATCTATATTAGAAAATGTTGATGCAAGTATGTTAAAATAGTCTTGAAACAATATTACCGATAATTTGAAATGAACTGTTTAGATTGAGTCGCGGACTAGGTCGCTTTCTTTAAGACGTTTCGCGGCTGTGCCTAAATTTGTGCAAGCAAACATAGCCCCGTCGTCCCTAGGATAAAACAGCCCAGAATCTGTGTTCTCTGTCTCAGAACTTCACTGCACTAATAAAGACCGGAATGCTACACCTGAAAAAATTTGTTGCTCGGAAAACTAAAAAGTAACATAGAATTGTAGAGAGAATTTTTTTCTTAGTGAGATGAGTTTTCAGATTGTTGTGTAGAAACTGAGAGGTGAGACCCTCAATTTATAGGATTTAGAAACCGTGTAGCCATTATGATAATAACAGTAATGTTTGGGGATGGAGAGCGTAACAGTCATTCTGAGTAATGAAGAGTAACAATCATTTTCTGAGTAAAGGTAAGTAACGACCATTTTTGTGAGTAAAGATGAGTAATGACCATTTTTCTGAATAAAGAAGAGTAACTGCCAATTAATGATCATATTCTGATAAAAGAAAACAACAGCCATTTTTTGAGAGAAAATATATATATATCTATATATATAACAACCATTTTTTGAGTAGAAAAGTTTTTGTAAAAAAAAATATTTTTCCAAAAAATAAAATGCCACCTCACAACAATTGCCTAGGTCTTCTCCCCTTCCACAAAAGTGGGTACCCCTTGGGGCCCAATTCCAATAGCCAACTATTTACTATTTATACATCTTTTAAATAATGTAAAAAAACAATGTAGGACAAGGTTTTTACTAAAAACTTTTATAAACATTCATCTTTCCAACAATCCCACACTTGAATTTTATATAAAAATAATTTTCATCAAGCAACCGATCAATTAAAATTATAAGATTGTGCATAAGCAAAAAAGTGTCTATTGACTTGAACCTTTGCATAGTATTGATGTTTTAGAATATACTAGAGTAACTCATAGTTTTGAACTCTATCTCTAGCAAACATCACACACACAACCTTTCCAAGGTGTAGTTCAAAAAGCACGTGTTTTACGGCCATGCACGTGTATCCTAGTATAGTGAACACTCTAGTAAATTTTGCCCAAAAAATTTCCATAAGAAGCGGCCACACTTCCACATTCACATAGGTGAGTCTATCAAGAGTACTCCTGTATTTATGTACTCCATTCCACATAGAGTATAGAACTCATTAAGAGTTTAACAACTAACTCATCCTTTTCTATCGCTTTAGGACTTCATGCCTCTAACAATATAGAATGGGATTTGAAAATAACATGATTCATCTCATATCACTTCATGACTTGTTATTACCTTTTGAACTTATTTCTTGGGATCTCCAGTCTATAAGTTGGGTTACCATCATGAGCAACTCTTCATTCTAAGGGCATTAGTCCCATTTCTTTTGAGGTTTTGAAAATCTTCTCTCTTGGTAATCCTTTCGTTAAAGGATCTGCCAAATTTTCATCAGAGCGTATATGATCCATTCTTACAACTCCCGTAGAGAGAAATTCTTTAACAGTACTATGCTTACGATGTATCTGTCGTCTCTTTCCGTTGTAGTAACGGTTCTGAATCTTTACAATAGTCACAGTACTATTGCTGTGGAGTCTTCTGATAAATATATAGCCACTAGTTGCTTTGGAGTCTTTTGATAAAGTGTTCCAATCTGCATCGCTGTATCCTTCTAGAACAATGAGAAATTTTTATAATGTAACCCAAGGTATATAGTTCTCTTAAGGTATCTCATAACCCTTTCAATAGCATTCCAATGCTCTACACTAGGTCTACTGGTAAACCTACATAGTAGTCCCACAACATAAGTTATGTCTGGTCTAGTGCAATTAGTAGCATAACGTAAGCTACCAATGATGCTCGCATACTCAGTTTGTCTATCACCATCTCCGGTGTTCTTGAACAACTTTACACTAGGATTATAAGGAGTACATGCATGTTTGCAGTTAAAGTAATTATATTTCTTTCAGATCTTCTCAATGTAGTGCGATTGATCTAGAGAAATTTCCTTTTCAGACCTAGTTATCTTTATAACAAGGATTACACTCGCTTCTTCGAGATCTTTCATATCAAAATTAGCACTTAACAAAGTTTTCACATTGTTCACAACATGAATATTTGATCCAAAAATAAGCATGTCATCCACATATAAACATATAATAGTGCAAATGTTATCTTCTAATTTATAATAAATGCATTTGTCACTTTCATTTATTTTGAATCCATGTGAGATAACTAGATTATCAAATTTTTTATGTCATTGCTTAGGTGCTTGTTTTAGACCATAAAGGGATTTATCTAGTTTACAAACTTTATTTTCTTGACCTGGGATAACAAAACCTTCAGGTTGATCCATATAAATTTCTTCTTCTAAATCACCATTTAAGAAAGCAGTTTTAACATCCATTTGGTGTACTACTATATCATGGATAGCAGCAAGAGAAAAAAGTACACGTATAGAAGTTATTTATGTGACTGGTGAAAAGGTATCAAAGAAATCTACATTTTCCCTTTGCCTATACCCTTTAACTACAAGACGAGCTTTGTACTTTTCAATAGAACCATCGGGTCTTAATTTCTTCTTTAGTATCCATTTACATCCAATTGTTTTGCAACCAAGAGATAAGTCAACTAAATGCCAAGTCTTATTATACTCAAGAGAGTCCATTTCATCATTTATGGCTTCTTCTCATAAGTTGGCATCTAAAGAAGATAATGATTCTTTAAGAGTTTGGGGATCTTCCTCTAAGGTATAAGCATAAAAATCAGACCCAAAATCCTTGATGGTTTGAGCTCGTTTACTTCTCCTAATTTCAATGTTTAATTCCTTATTTTGTTCACTAATTCTAGTTATGGGTAAACTACTAGAAGACGAGCCCCCATTATTTTTAAATTTAAAGGGAAACCTATGTTCATAGAAGTCAACATCATTTGATTCTATAACTACATGATCATTTAAGTAATAGAATTTATAAGCTTTACTATTCACAACGTATCTTATGAATACACACTCATATGCTCTACTAGCAAGTTTATTTCTTTTAGGATCAGGGATCCTAACATAGGCCAAACAATCCCAAGTTTTAAAATAAGTTAAATTAGGTTTCTTATTTTTCAAAATTTCATATGGTGAAATTTTACTTGTAGATTTAGGAACTCTATTTAGCATATAGCAAATAGTTAATAAAATTTCTCCCCACCAATAGGAAGGAGCACCAGAGTTTAATAAAATTACAACAATTGATTCAGTAAAAGTTCTATTTTTTCTTTCAGCTTTGTCATTCATTTCAGGAGAATAAGGTGCAATTTTTTCATGAATGATTCCATGATTTTTATAAAAATCATTGAAGATATTGGAATCATATTTAGTGCCTTTATCACTTCGAAACCTTTTTATTTTCCTGTTAAGTTGATTCTCAATCTCAGTCATAAATATTTTAAACATGTCAAACACTTCACTTTTATTTTTCATTAGATATACATAAGTGTAATCTGAACAGTCATATATAAAAGTTATAAAATAGTGTTTTTCATTTCTTGTTAAATTTTCATCAAGTTCACATATGTCAGAATGTATTAAATCTAAAGGTTCAGATTCTCTAACTACTAATTTATGTGAAGTTTTGGTTATTTTAGCTTGACTACAAAAATCACATTTTTCAAAATCATTTAAAGATAGTTTAGGAATTAAATTATAAGGTACTCATGTTCTTGATTATGTGTTTATTAACATGACAAAGTCCAGCATGCCAAATATTAAAAGAACTCAACATATAAGCAGAAGAAGAGTTTTTATTGATTTTAACATTTAATTTAAACATGACATCAGTGGCGTACCCTTTTCCAACAAATATATTATTTTTAGTTATAGTATATAAATCAACCCCTATAGTTTGAGTAAGCCCAACTTTGTTAAGAAGATAGCTAGAAACTAAGTTCTTTCTCATCTCTGGAGTATGTAGGACATCCTTCAAGATGACAGTCTTTCCAGAGGTAAAATTCAATACCACCTCACCAGTACCAGTAAATTTAGTGGAGTGGGAGTCGCCCAACAACACTTTATCATCCTCAAAATCAGAATAGGACTTGAACATGTCTCGATCATAACAGACATGGCGAGAAGCACCAATGTCCACCTACCAGCCCTCTGATCCACCAACAAAATTGACTTCAGATATCATAGCAATAAGTTGATCTTCGGTAAGGTTTTCCTATGGGGTAGGACGATTCCTATTCTGATAGTTCCTAGCCAAGTGGCCAGGTCTGTTACAACTATAACACATGAATGTGTTATTTCTTAAGGGGGTTGAGGTCCATTCTGGGGAGGATAGTTTCTATTTCTATTTTGGTGGTTGCGGTTTTGGTTATTATTGTGATTCTGAGTTTTCATATTTCTACCTTTAGGTTTCAGAATTCTAGAGGAGGTTTTCTTATTGGTACTGTTGTTTGAGATTACGAGTACTTCATCTCTTTGGTCTTGTTTTCGGGCTTCTTATTCTATTCTTAAACGAGTTATAAGATTTTCTAGAGAAAATTCCTTAGTTTATGCCTAAGTGTATTCTTAAAATCTTTCCAAGTAGGGGTAATTTATCTATAATAACAAATACTTGAAATTATTCATCTAAAGTCATACCTTTAGAAGTTATTTCGTGTGCTATCTTCTGCAGTTCGTGTGATTGAGCTTCCATTGATTTGCCATCAATCATTTGAAACTTCATGTATCTACTGACAACATACTTCTTAGTTTCAGCTTCCTCAGTGTCGTACTTCTTTTGAAGTGCTTCCAAATTTCTTTAACAGACTTATCAGAGTTATAATAATCATACAAGTCATCAGCTAAACCATTAAGAATATAATTTTTGCATAGAAAATCATTTTCCATCCAAGTGTCTAAATCCTTAGTTGCAGCTTCAGTAGGAGGGTTAAATTGTATTGGTTTTTCAGTAGTAAGAGCAGAAATGACTTTTTTCATGGTTAAGAAAAATAACATTTTTTGTCTCCATCTTTTAAAGTGTAGTCCTTCAAAACGAAATGGTTTGTTAAGATCAGCAGTTAGCATTTCAGTAGTCATGGCAGATAGAATACGTCTTAAAATTGTTGATGCAAGTACGTTAAAATAGTGCTGGAATAATATTATTGATAATCTGAAATGAACTCCTTGGGTTGAGTCATGCACTAGGTCGCTCTCTTTAAGACGTTTCGTGGCTCTACCCAAATTTGTGCAAGCAAACACAGCCCCGTCGTCCCCAGGATAAAACAGCCCAAAATATGTGTTCTCTGTCTCAGAACTTCACTGCATTGATGAAGACCGGAATGCTACACCTGAAAAAATTTGTTGCTTGGAAAACTGAAAAGTAACTTAGAATTGCAGAGATAATTTTTTTTCTTAGTAAGATGAGTTTCAAATTATTGTGTAGAAACTGAGAGCTAAGACCCTCAATTTATAGGATTTAGAAACCGTGTAGCCATTATGATAATAACAGTAATGTCTGGGGATGGAGAGCGTACCAACCATTCTGAGTAATGAAGAGTAACAGTCATTTTGTGAGTAAAGACGAATAACGACTATTTTTCTGAATAAAGAAGAGTAACGGTCATATTCTGATAAAAGAAAACAACAACCGTTTTTTGAGAGAATATATATATATATATATATATATATAATAACCATTTTCTGAGTGAAAAGGTTTTTGTAAAAAACAGACACACTCAGACTCGGCACGGACGGGCAGACGGACGGCGGTGGTGGCGTGAGTGTGTGGTATCACATTTGTCTAGGTTATCTCCCCTTCCATAAAAATAAGTACCCCTTGAGGCTCGATTCCAATAACTAACTATTTATTATTTATATATTTTTTAAATAATGTAAAAAAGTAACGTAAGATAAAGATTTTACTAAATATTTTTATAAACATTCATCTTTCTAACAGAAAGTCATGTAATGAAATCTTTCATAAACAAAATCAGTGATGATTTTAATAATTTGGAGAGACGACCACATATTTAAGAATATAATGTTAATCAATGTGATCAAATTTGAAAATCTTACATAAATGATGGCCCATGTCAACCTAGACTTGAGTATCCAAAAAGTAGTTCAGAAGATCATCTTAATTTTCAACTTTGACAATAACTTAATTCATCATTCAGATTTCAAGAAATTGTTAACATTTAAGCGAGTGGTCAGTTAAGAAAAGAAAATCAATAATATATCCACTTGTGTATAGAGTAATTCTTCTAATTCGATTTCTTCCTGTTACAACCGTAAATACTGAACAAACTTTTTTAGCTATGTGCATTTTCAAGACGAGACTTCACAACAAGATTGAAGATGAATTTCTTGAAGACTCATTGATTATATACATGTGCATTGATTAAATTTATACCCAAAATTTATTGAGTTTGGTTTCTGCTATTCTTGTAATAATCTACGCTTTTTTTGCGTCCCCGGGAAAAAAAGACATTCTTGTGAAGGTTGCTATTGTTTTGCAATTTTTAGTTTATATTATTTATTATTAATTATTAAATTTTTTATTATGTAATATTAAGGATATGCCAGTTTACAAATCCTCTTGCAAAAACTGTAGATCCAAATAGGATCCAACTACTGGTCCAGTCCATGTTTCTTTACAATGAACATAGTCCAGTCCAGTCTGCTTATTTTTCTGGGTTGAAGTGCAGAATGAAGTCTCAATAGTTTAATAAACGCCTGTTGTTTATTTATGAGAAATTCTACTCACGTCAACCACCTAAAATTAAATACCTATATCATATATTTTAAATTCTAATAAAATAAAAGTAATAATCTATAAGCCCTTACAAAATAAAGAGCAAGAATTTGTAAGTCTTAAATAAACTATTTTTCACATTATCATTAAAATGAAAAATAATATAAAATTATGAAATAATAGAAATAGAAATATAAGACATTTTATGATATTTTTCACATGATAATTAATAAAAAAATATTTAAAGAAATACAATCTTAAAGAAAGAAATATATTCAAAAATTCATCATTTTCAAGAAGAAGAAAAACATTTCTAAAGAAAAATATAGTTTATTATGAAAGAAATAATAAAGAAATGAATATTAATATAACATAAATAAAATGAAGATATAATATACTATTAATTGATAAATAAATCATTATAGATAACTGTCAAAAATCCCTCAAAATAATAAAAGAAAATTTTAATACATCCATTTAGGTGAAATCCAAATACTAATATAACACATTTTAGAGAAAAAATTGATATACCAATAAAATTAGTACTACTCAACAAATGAAAATGAATAGGAAATATACTTTATTAGAAATGATTCATGAAAATCTAAGATGTCTAGAATTAAAATTCACAATATACTATAAGTTAGTATTAAGTTAAGTTTATAAATTTAAAAGAAAAGCAAGATTTAAATGTCGATATCGATCAAGATATTGAGATATAATTTTTAAGAAAATATTGAAGATAATATTATTGTCGATGAAAATTTAAAAAAAATCACGAAAACTTTAAAAACTCTCAAATACGGAACTTTTTTTTATAAAATTTTATATAAAAAATCAAAACAATCAATCACTTATATTTTAAACTAATTTTTTATTTAATACATATATTTTTAAATACTTATAACTTTTATATTAATCAATAAATTGATTAGTTAATTAAAATACTGTATAATAAAATATATTCTTTTTTGTAAAATATTGTATAATAAGTAATTAAAATGTTTAAAATAATTAAACAAACTATCTAATTATATTAATTATTATAAATACATAAATCTGAATAATATAAAAAAAATCATTGATATTTTGTCGATATTTTAACGATCTTTTAGTAACAATACCCACAATATCAATGATATTTTAGTAAAGAAATAACATTTAAATGATAATTTAATAATAACGACATTTAAGCGATAATTTGTCGATATTCTTGACAATTTCACAAAAAAATAGCCAAAAAATATAGATATTATGTTTCGATATTAGGATGTGTAAAATAATGATATTGTTCCAATGATGACATCGACATTTTCATCCTTGAAGAAAAGATTTAATGAAAGAATTAAATTATTTATTTTCAGTACATTATATAGTACGATATTTATTAACCAACATTCATAATAGTTCAATATATTGATCAAATGAATTCATAGAAATAGATAAAAAAATTCAAAAAATTGCACAAATAATAAAGCCATAAATATTAATAGACTTTAAAATACTTGAAAAATGAAACTTAGATGTTGAAAAAAAATCTATAATATCATGAAGAAAAAAAGTAATACATGCAACAAGAAAAAAATAATGTATCAAGGTTTAGATTTATAGATACTCAAGAAGAAACATCTAAAAAAGAAATAGAGATAACATAACTCAAACAAAAAGTTAAACAAATAAAAAGTTAGGTGATCACATAATATTAAGAAGACAATAATACCACTATTATTCCAATAATATTCAACAATAAACTTCAAGATGTAGAATTAGATTGTAATGTAAACCTAAAAAGTAAATCAAAAAACCAAATAGACATAATAAAAACTTTAATTCTCTTAGTAGAATAAATAGATATAACACAATAATAAACATCAAGTCCTCACAAGACATAATGAAATACAAAAAGAACTTTTAAAAGTAATGAGAGAATATGATTATAATAAGAAATTACAACAAGACATATATAAATAATTTACAAAATTAAGAAGATATGTAAATAACATACTAGTGACAATGAAATCATAGGTTACAAGTTTGATTCATTTGTAAAAGTAAAAGAATAATCTTTTAGGAGATTAGATACATTGATACCTAAAAATGAGAAGAAAAATAATGAAAAAAACCTAATGATAAAGAAGAGATCATAATCCTAGTTTAATGAATTATAGAAAAGAATTAGAAGAATAATTTATAAATCTTGAGAATAGAGACATAGAAAAATTAATTAGTCTGTTAACCCTAATAGATAAATAACTAGGAAAACATTATGATAAAAAAAATTGTACAAATAAAGAGGAAGATGATGTGATAATAGTTAGTGAAATTGATTCTGAACCAGAAAATAAAATCCAAAAAAAACATATAAAACTATTTCATTATTGATCCCTTATCAAGAAAGAACATCTAACCTGTATAGGGAAGAAAGAAATAGACAAAGATCAGAAGAACCTGATCTTCCTTATAGAAGGAAACAATAACACAAAATAGAAGAAGAATTACATTGGGGAGCTAGATGTCGTGTTTCACTAGAATTCAAACTTCATGAAAATTACAGATATGAACTTTTATATTTAGATTGCATAAGAGATAAAATTTATTTTAAATGAATGATCTAGTGATATGAGTGTAATTATATAAACTTCTCTAACCACATAATCAAACTTTCAACCTCTAGAACTTTAATAGCTCACAAAATAATACAAAATTTAAAATTTTGGTTTACAAATTTAAAAAAACAACAAAATTTACAAATGTAAGGAAATGTTCTCATAAGTGGATAATACTTAGATAATGTAGTAAATGAAATATACAAGAAATTTATTGAAGAAGGCAAAAATAGATATATCATTGAATCCAATGAATATGAAATTAAGGAGGTCAAATGATATTTAACAAATATAAATATATATGACATGTGGTACATTGATTCTTTTATTTGTGAATATGAAATATATTATCACAAATTACCACCCTTTATACAAAAAACTTATAATAAATATTTTTCCCATAAATTATCTGAATTATTACATAAAACTATAACAACAACATGTAATTAAAAATATAAAGAAACTATACCAGACATCTTAGAATGAATGATATGAACTCTTAAGAATTGGATAATCATTAAATACTAAGAAAGAAAAGAATATAAACAAATAAGAAAAAAATGATAAAATCTGTTGTAGTTCAAGAGATTTTAGGATGCTAAAAAATATAAATGTAACATAAAATATTATAAATAGAAATATAAAAATTTAAAAAAACAAAAATATTCAAAAATATAAGAGAATGTATAACAAAGAATCTTATAGAAAAATATATTTTAAGAAAAAATATATAAGCCACTAGAAAAGAAAAAATATAGTACATCAGGAAAAGAAGAAATACAAATGTTAGATTTGTAACGAGAAATATAATTATGCCAATAAACATCCTAACAAGCTTCAATATAAATGAGCATTTAAAAAGGAATTTTAATAGAAAATAAAAATCTCAGAAGAAGTTTTTAAAATAGAATTAGAACTAATAAAGGAACCATAAATAGATAATACTTGTAGTATTTATGAATTAGAAGAAACTGAAGAAGAAATAACTTATTCAAAATTCAAATATTCTTCATCAGATGATACATGATTTTACAGTATTAAAAAATCCAAATAGTACCTACATTAAAATTGGATTAAAATTTAAAGGTTATAAAAATTACCGTTTACGTGCATATATAAATATATAAGCTAATATATGTGTATTAGTAAACATGTATCCAAAAGAATGCTAGAAACAAGTACCAAAAGATTTAATAGTAATAATTATTAATAATACTATAATAAATCTTAACAAAATTTTAAAAAAAGATATAGATATACTGATAGGCGGAGAAAAATTTCATATTTCTATCATGTATGAATAAAAAATAAGAGTTGATTTATTAATAAGAAATAACTTCTTAAATCTAAAAGATGTTATTTATCTTAAAACATCTTTGCTACATTTTAAGAAATCTATAAAAGAAAATTTTACTTTTAGCATAACAAGATCAAAAGTAATTGAAAAATTACAAAGATTAATTGATTATTTTTCAAAAATAGAAAAAAGATATCTTATAACAAAAAGATCTGACGCAGGTTTTTTAAATCTAGAAATTAGTTTGGATATAATCATATTAGATGTAGAAAAAAATAATGAAATATAAGAATTAAGTTATTAATCAGACAATAAATTTAATTTAAAAAATATTGAATTAAATTTAATATATGATTCAATAGAATTAAAAAACCTAATCATAATTTAGTATTAGAGTCATTTTCATTATAATAAACAAAATATTAATTAAGAAATTATCATTATTTTTGTAATTCTTACAAAAATTAATAAAAATTTGTAATTTTTATATCAAGAAAAATAAAGAAAATGATATGTATTAAAAGATATACATGGGATGGTATTATAATTTCCTTTTATTTATTTATTTTTTAGCAAATGTCCTTTGTTTAAGTTAGCCACCACTTTTAAATTAGTCTCCACTCTTAGTAGGTTTATTTATTTTTAAGATAAAAAACTCAATAATTTTAGTTGAAAATTTAGAATAATAAAACAACATAATATTAAGTTAATATATATTTTTTTGATTAATTACATTTTATACATATAACATATAAGATAATTTAAAAAAATATTTAAAATATTTATTTTATTAAAATTATGCATATAATGTACGAATAACGATAAAAAATACCCAACTTTAAAAATAATTACATTATTATCCATACATTTTGGACATAATTATAAGTTTAAAAATACATATAATTAAGCATATTTTTATTGATACTTATACGTTATAAGTATAATTAAAATAAAGTAAATGTTTTGATCATTTTTGTAAATTGCTTCGTCAGTTATGACATAAAACGTAATTAATTTTTTTAATACACATAATTTAAAATTATAAATAAAAAATTTAGAATATTAAATGTAGTCGCATAACAATAAACAAAAAATTAAAAGAAATGCATAAAAAAGAAGCCAATAATCTTGTAACTAAACAATATATATCATCATAATATAAGGAGAAAGTCTCAAGTTTAAGACTTTAAAATGTGTAGGTTAAAAAAAGAAAAAAAATATAATATATAACTCAACAATATAAAATTTATTTAAGCACATAAAAGTTATTGGTTTAGAATAATAGTTATGACTGTATGAGTAATGTAATTATTATATATATATTATTTTTGAATGAAAATAAAAATATAAAAATAAAAATAATTATTTTTTTCATATCTAGATTATGACAGTTATTATATAGAATATTATATTTATATTTTAAATATTTATACTTATTATTTAAATTATAAGATACATTAGTTAATATTATGACATTATTTATTTCAATATTATAAAGATAACACATTCTTACAATTACTTTTATTATTTTATTTCAATTATTAAATCAAATATTAATTTCTCACTCACATATCTCTATTTTCTCCTCTAATATACATTCATCTAAATTTTTGGATTTCTTACCATATTTATTATTTAATTAAATATATATTGTTGGATTTTGTACCATATTTATTATTTAATATACATTTTACTCATTCAAAATTTTACATGTAAATGATAATACATACCGTTATTTATTTAAACAATGATACCTAACGATTACTCTTCTACATAACAGCAGTCAGCTTTCACACTTTCTATTGAAACACAAAAGGAAATCAAAACTTAAGCAACGAAAACTTCCGTGCAAATTTAATTGAAACATATAATTTTCCTAAATATTAAAAGTAAAGATAGCCACAAACTTTATAGTTCAATACTTTTAAATTAAAAGTGAATAGTTTTCAAGAAATCAGCAGAGAAACACGTCCCTTCGTTGGAAGGTAATTATTGTATAAACTAGAAAGACTACTTTGTCATACCTGGCCTGCCTTTTGTGCAATATACATTTGACACGCTTTAAAAGAATACTACTACATATATATCTTCAATATAATATAATAATTTCTTTCTTAATCATGATCAACCTAACGTTATCTGCTTCTTCTTTAGTTAATTTGATGAGATTTTTATTCGTACATAGAACAAAAGCTAGGGAAATAATTTAGCAGATTATTTGGGTACATCAAAAAATCATTATGATATATATGATTTTATAAAATAAATTATATGCAAAAGAGAGATTTTGTACTCTGCATGTATTCCTATTGAAATACAAAATATGTACACCATATTAATAGGCTCTTGAGTTTAGGTTTAAAGCATTAATATATATCATAAATATAATTGATGTGTTTATTTTTTATTAAATAAAATTACGTAAAAATAAATATTTAAAAATAATACTGATTTGTAGTTAATTATTTGATATGTAATTTATAATAAGATGCCTAATAAGTATACAGCTTGAAGGCACTGTTGTGAAAAAGGGATGGGGACTTTCAAAGAAACTCTCGAGCCCTTAAAAACCAATGCATTCAGCAACAAGTTTTAAAAGAGAATTATATAAAACATTTAAAAACAAACAAAGAAAGAGAACACCTATACACTAAGGCTTTGCTTTTTGAAATTTCTTCTTAATTTGATTTTTTTAAACTATCACTTTTGCTTTTTTCAAATTGAATAACATAGAATAGACTATAACTTTATCTGTCAAAGTATTGAACATGTAATAGTTGTCTTCAACTTGTACATTGTATCTAGTTTTGTAGCTAATTTGAGTACCTAATTTCTGCTCAAAACTTTTACTTGTTTATTACTAATACTACAAATTCCAGTTGCTTAAGGTCTAAGGTCTACTCTTAATTTTAAAATCACCTGAAGTTCTCAATGGAATTCTGTTTTCTATTTTTATTTTTTATTTTCAAAATTAAATTTTGAATTTAGTATGGTATAGTAACTAGTTATGTTTTCAATTTTCATTTAGGTAGATATGTGTTCTACCTTTTAACCAAATTTTGGAAGCCCAACAAAAAAAAAACTTTAAATACTTGCTTTATTTTTCAAAATTCAAAGTTTTCGTGATTAAATTGCAAATTATATTCTAACGCTTCCTTTTCACCAAGGTAACGATTCAACCTTTTTTTTATTTATTATTTTTATTATTAAAATATTTTTCGATCAACTATTTGGATCAAAAATTAATTAATTTTACCAAAATATTTAAGTTAATTATATAAGATCACGGAGTTATAATTTTATGTATTAGGAATGCGACTTAATTTCTTTTATCAAATTAAAAAAATTAATTAATGTAGTTGATTAAAAGAAATTTTAATAATAAAAATAATCAATTGAAACAAAAATTATTAAAAGTAAACAAATTGAAATTTTTATATAATATTAAAAAATAAGTGAATGTTTAACATAAAATAAATTAAAATTAAGAATATGGAAACAAAAAAAGTATCAAATAGAAAATAAAAACTGTGAAACACAAAGTAATTTTATGTGTTATGTTTTCATATTTTAGAAAACAGGAAATTAAAATTGTTATAAAAAGAATATATATACGTCTTCTTTTACAAATAATTAATTTCAAATAAAAGGAAATAAAATTTAAAATCATAACTCGTTACAAAATCAGGTTTTATTTAGTCAATCAATCAAAATTGTTAAATAATGACCGGTTCCTTAGGTGGTAAGGGCTCTTCCTTTTTGTAAAGGATGGAGTTTGAATCCCTAAAACCCTTGATCTATAAGAAATATGGAAAGTGTCAAGAGTTGGGTACGAATAAACCAGAAAAAAATGTTTAATTTAGATTCTAGAAATTAAAAAAATGAGTGCATGAAAAGAATCAAAAGATAAATGGAGACTATTAGAGCTTCAATCTATTAAATATATGTTAATATTTTGCTAAAGATGGAAATTATTAAAATTTTAATTTTAATAGCTAAAGATGGTTACTTCTGATATCTATTCATTTCAGCTTTCTACTACTAAATTTCATTAAGAACATAAATAAATGATTCAACTGAAAGTGAAAAAGTATATATATATATATATATATTATAATAATAGCTTAAGGATTAAACTTTTAAGTTAACCTTAATTAGTTGGTTAGTCCTTTACTTTGTTAGTGTGTTAAATTTCTTTCTTTGGCCTACTTCTGCTATCAGTAATATGTTTTTGCTGGAAAAAAGTTTATTTATGTTATAAGTTAAAAAAAATATTCTTATTATTTTATTCTATGATTATATGTTACATAATTTGGTGGTTCTACTGCAACTTATGGTATAAAAAAATGCTATATATTAAAAGTTTAATAGTTTATAAAATTTACGTGGTTAAGTCAATAAATTATAAAATATGTGTTTTAGTTTATAATTTTAAAAAATAGATTAAATTAAAAATAAATAATATCATTTTAATTTTTTATTAATTTTTTTCTTCATATAATGTTATTAAAATATGGTTAGAAACACAAGGTAGAATTATTTAAGAAATAAATCAATAAAAATAATATTATAATAAAAAATAATTTAAATATATATATTTTTTTAAATAAAATAAAAATCAATTAAATATTTAGAATTCATAAAAAAACACATATATTAAGAAAAAAATCATATTAATTGTCACTTTGTAATTGTAATAATCTCGAGTTTTAATCATATTTTAATTACTAATTTTTTCAAAACTAAAAATTAAAAAATACATTTTATAATTTAAAATGGACAATAAAATTTAATACTAGGCACTGGACACTTTTCTCAACCTTCTATTATATATATTACTTAACAAACTCACTGAATAATAATATTGTTCCTTCCACAGAGCCCAGGGTAAAAAAGAAACAAAAAGTGGAAAATTAAAGAATAAAAATATGATAGGAACCCAAAAAAGGGAAGAAAAAAAAAGTTGGGTACAGACGCACATGACGAACTGTACTACTGTATTAGTACTAATGCTGTAGAGGTCGACATTTTGGTGAGTTTTCTTGTGTTTTTGTTAAAAATCATCGGTCAAAAGTGATTTTAAATAAAGTACTTTTAAAAAGAAAATTATTTGTCAATTTTCAGGAAGCACTTCTAGTATAAAAAAAATTCAAGAGGAATACACCCGAGTTCTCTTAATTATGTATATTATGTATATTAGAATATTTTAATTATTTTTTATAACAATTTATTTTTTTATTATAAAAAACGAGAATAAATGACCAAATTATATTATTAATGGTGTGAGGATACTTTGGTGCATTTTCTTTTGATTTTATTAAAAATCATTTAAGTGAAAAATGATTTCAAAACAAAGCACTTCTAAGAAGAAGAACATTATTTGTCATTTTTTTAGCACTTATGATAAAAGATATTTGAAACAAATGTAATAAGTGTTCATTAGTTATTCATGTTAATACAAATTATTAAAATTTAAAAGTATTTTATTTTTATATTATTTTTTCATCAATTTTATAGTTATTATTGTGTATTGTTACAAACTATTTAAAAATATGATAAATAAATAAAAATAAAATGAAAATATTAATATTTTTACTGTTCCAAAACAAGAGGAAATAAGCTCTTATAAAAAATAATAAAAAGACTAAATTATTACTTTTGATATAACTAAAGGAATTGCTATCACCTTCCCAAAAAAATTTCCCGTTTGGTTCAGAATTTTTTTTTTTGGTTATTTTGGAAGCATTTTTACAGCGTCTCGAAAAGTCAGAAACAAAGGTACCCTAAGAATTATGCCTTTTACTATTACCACCTTGATGCTATCTTTATGAATCCCAGCCATCCAATATTATAATACAGAGAAAAGAAACACTAACCAAACTGGCTGGATCCACACTGTCCTTTGGTGCAAAGCAAGTGATCGATGTCCTCTATAAATACCATGAGATATTAATTTGCTGCCATTGCAAACTCATCAATTGAATTAAAACATTACATACACAAATTAAGGCCAATTAAAGCTCTCTTTCTAAGCTCAAGTAGTACTCTAACTAGTTTTTAAAGAGCAAAGCAAGAACAAGGTAGTAATTAATCAAAAGAAGATGGGCAAGCATGGAAAATCATCATCACTGTTTTCTTTCTGCAACATTTTCTCAACATGTTTTCAAAGCAACAATATTGATGCATATTCAGATGAAGGTTACTATGTTAGAAGAAGAATATGTGCAAGTGATGAAGATAGAGGTGGATGGATTGCTGAACCTGGTATTGACAACAAAGCTTCTGCATTCATTGCTAGATTCTACGCAAGCCGTGTTTCAGACCCAGAACGCCAAACTTTAGCAGCTTGATCAGTACAACTTTACTGAGGAAAAATACATCTTCGATCTGTTCTCCATTTGCATGATCATCACTCACATGTTTCCAACTTTTTTCTCACCATTCTTCTTTACTCCCAACTAGAAAACTCTATGATAACATTCAGACCAACTCATATATCAATTTTCCTTAAATTTCTCTTTTGATCTCCTACCTTTCTTTTTCTTGTAATTTATTTGGAAGTGTGAATCTTCGCTTGTCATGACTCAAAATAATACAGAGATCAATAATATATGTATTCCTTCAACCCCCCCGCCGTTTCCTGTTTTTTATTTTGTTAACGTATATCTTCGCTTGTCATGAGTCAAAATAATACAGAGATCATATATAAATTACCATCTCAGTTGCTTGGGTTTGAATCTTAATGAACCTCACTATTAGTGAAAAGGATTATAAAACGAACTTATCATTAATCTATAAAATGTTAATTTTCTTTTTCTTTTTTCTTTATTTAGTGCTTTAATATGTCGTGAAGGTGACCCGTAGGTAAGGATTGTAATTCGGGCTACGATCCACTACACGAATCGAGCATAACACGACCTGAATTATTTTTTAGTTACGATTATTTATTCATTAAATAATGAATTTTCTTATCACCGTGATAGATAGATACATTAGTTAAAAATAACTTAAATTTTTTATAATATTAAAAAATAGTTGAATTTAAATCGAAAAATACGAACACGAACACACACAACACAAATAAACATGATACAAGAACATGCAGCACGAATTACCACCCTTAATTATAGGTTTATCAGCTTGAAGATGGTACAGAAGACACCAAATCACTAAGAGGCCAGAGCATCCTGAAGCTTAATGAAAACTTTTGTTAGTAATACATGTTCTGTTGATAAATTAACATCATTGCCAAAGTGGCACTTACAAACTTTCAAAGTAACAAGTTAGTAGTATGTATGATACTTGGAAGGCTTAATTATTATCAGTGCTCTTTGAAACATGATATTAAATCACCTGAAGTCACAGAATTACTGCATTTTATCTTCAAAACTCAATACTAGTTCAGCAATTGAAATCTATTTCCATCCAATTTTTTAATAATAGTTGAGGACTAGACTTATAAAGTGTTTTGTTTTCAGTTTTCTAAGTTTAAACTCAATTTTGAAATTAGCGTTTTTTTTATAACTAGTTTGTTTTCCGTTTTCACTTTAATTGAAAATGAGTTCCATTTTTTTAACCTAATTATATAACTTGAAAAAAGTAACTTACAAACCATTTTTCTATTTTTCAAATTTCAAAACTTTCGGGAACAAATTTCCAACCCTACTTTACGTAGATCACCAACAACAACAACAAAAAATTATGAAACAGATTTTCTTGTTTTGTTTTGTAAACGAAAAATAGAACTCATTACCAAAAAAGGTTTGTTTTCCTAGGACGAACGAATGAACTAGAAAACATCAATATGGTTTTAAATATATGTTTTTTATATTAATATGATGAATATATGTTTAATGCATTTTCATAAATGCAATAAATATATATATATATTTTAATATGATAAATATTTTATTTTAAAGAAATTCAAAATAAAATCAATTGAGTAAATATATTATATATAAAACGAAAGGTTTTGAATTATAAAATTGATGTTGATATAAACCATGAGCAATGATTAAAAATATTGGTGTAATTAGCTAAAGTTAAAGAGATACCATATAATACAATGCAACTTGGTTGCTTAAGCATCATATCAATTCAAATTATTTATCTTCTTTTTGGCTATATTATTTAGAATAGCAAGTTAATTAGTAGGCACACTGCTACTAAAACTAAACCATGAAAAGTTGAGTTAGAAAGTAATCGTAGGTTATTTATATCAGATGCCAAATTAATAATGAATATCAATTCCTTTATTTGAAGGTAGAATAGAAACTCCCACAATTGAAAGGATCTGTGTTAAGGTAAAAGAATGGTAATAGGGAACCTAATGCTTATAGTGTCCAACTAAGGCTAGTGACTCCAAACAAAGAAAACACCTTAAAAACAAAAGGTGACCAATTCAAAGGAATAAGTAGACCAGTAGTGATGATTGATGAAGAAAGACAAGTTTACCAATAAGAAAGCTAGCTTGTCCTTTCTTCTTAACTTGCGGTTATTGTGAAGGTGCATTCCAGGCTAAAAATAACACTTACTTGAAGGAGAAATTATTCATCTATCATCTAAAATTCAATATAAGTTAAAAATAGAAGTTGGATTTTGGGTTGAAATATTCACGTAACTTTAAGTATGACATATTAGTTATGTCATTTTTAAGATATATTAATTTAATTCTATTTAAAAAATTATCAATTAAATCTAAATTTTAAAAAATTGAAATTTTTTGATAAGTAAAATAAAAAATTAATTAAAAAAACTCTCTATCTTCATTCTCCCCAAATACTTAATTATTTAGTTTTGTTATTTAAGTTCTATGAATAAAACATATTATTTTACACACCAGAATAAATTAAATACAATATTAGTTTATCTTCAATTATCCTATATTTTTCTCATTTTTTATTCATGTAAATTCTTAGCCTTAATTCGTATATTTTTTCTTCATGTTTTAAATCAATTTAGTATCAAATTAAATCTACGAGATTTTATTTTATTAAAAGAAATTTCATATTCAAATTTTTTGCAACAAAAAAAGTTCTCTCAGTGGAAAAAATGATCTTAGTAAAATGGAAGTGGGAAAAAATATAGAGATTTTTTTTTCAATTTATTTTAATAATTTCCTATTTCATTCTCAAAAAATCTCAAATTTTAAAATTCAAATTTGATTGATAATTTTTTAAAATTATAAAACTAAATTAATCCACCTTAAGCTAATGTGTCATGTCTCGCTCAAAATGTCTCGCGAAATCCAAAATAAATGGTGCTTGCTTAAAGGACCTAGACTTTTCTACATGAGAAGGTTCTAGAGTGGCCTAGAGATGTCTAGAAAGGCCTAGAGTTGGACGGAATCAACTAAAGCTTGAAGACACTAGAATGTTCTAGAGCACGTTGGAGAGTGCTAGAATGGGCTGGAATATTCTAGAACGTGTCGGATGGTTCGGGAAGGATGTAGAAACCGCTGGAAGCTTACGGAACATCCCGAAACGTGCATGAAGGAGCTAGACAAACCTAGAAGACTCTAGAGTTGGCTAGAAAGTCCTAGAGCCTTGTGACATATTGTACATAAACCTAGAACACTCTTGTATATTCTAGGCTTAGAATTATCTAGAAAGTGGTGGCATATTCTTCAGCTTAGAAGCCACACTATAAATAGACCATTTGGTCTTCATTTGTATTCAACTTGGGAAATCTTGGGAAATTGTAAAATAAACTCTCTCTAGAGCAATACAAAGCATTCTTTACAAACTATCTTTCTATTCTCTTTGGAGTTTCATTCGGTTGAAAGGCAGGCTTAGTGCAACGGACCGTGCTAAGTGCCGCACGATCGCTATTTGAAATTTAAGGTTGTGACAGTTGGTATCAAAGCCAGGTTGAAGCAATCTTACTCTTGGCATAATGAAGAACGTTGCTCCATCTACACCAAGTGTTGATGTTCCACCTATGGAACGTGGGCGTGAGGAAACCCGAAAACCATCAAAGGAATCTCGAGCTAAGTCGAAAGACATGCTTTCTAGCTTAGAAGCACGAGTGGGGAGTGCGCAGGACAGCTTAGGGGAGCTGTTCGATCGGGTGGACACTTAGAGGAGCGTTGCAATGGCTTGGAGGCCGAGGATGTGGAGATCCATGCAGCGGTTAAGATGTCCCTCAATGAGCTAGACGGTGGACTAAGGCAAGAGATTGATGGGCTAAAATCTGAACTTGCCAAGGTAAGGGATCTTGTCCAAAGAGAACTTGCTAATGTTTTGCTTAGAGTTGAGGACATGGGTGGTGATCTAGCTCTTTGCAAGCGGGCTATGACTGCGGGAACTAGCACAGCCACCGTCATTGAGGCTAAGAGGGTGGATGTTCCCAAGCCCAAGACCTTCAATGGCGTTAGGAACGCTAGGGAAGTTGAGAACTTCCTATGGGGGTTGGAACAATACTTTGAGGCTACTGGAATAACGAACCATGCCAGCAAGATCCGAACTGCAGCCATGTATTTATCCGACACTGCGATGTTGTGGTGGAGACGGAGGCATGGAGATGTGCAACAAGGGGCTTGCACAATTGATACCTTTGATGACTTTAAAAGGGAGTTCAAAATGCAGTTCTTCCCCGTAAATGCTGAAGAGGAAGCTAGAGGACGATTGCGACGGTTAAAGCAAACGGGTAGTATAAGGGACTACGTGAAGGAGTTCACAACCCTGCTGCTTGAAGTTCCTGACACATCTGACAAGGATGCCCTATTCTTGTTCATGGATGGGCTTCAATCGTGGGCTAACCTTGAGCTTAAGCGACGTGGTGTCCAAGACTTGTCTTCGGCCATTGCGACTGTGGAAAGCTTTATTGATTACTCCACAAACAAAGAGAGCTCCAAAGCCACATATAAGAAGTTTGTTGGAGGAAAGAGTGGGGGAAGCCATGGTAAAAGTCGGGGACCTAAGAACCACAAAGACAACTCCTCATTCAAACCACGGGATAAGGGGAAGGAAAAGGAGGATCGTGGTGCCTCAAAGCCCCATGTGACGTGCTTCATTTGCGACGGACCGCATTGGGCACGTGAATGTCCAAAGAGGAAGGCCTTGAGTGCCTTAGTTGCCTCCACGCATGATCAAGATGGAGGTGAGTCGGACGAAGGTGCAAAGATGGGTTCTTTGTGCCTACTTGGTGCATTGCAGAGTGCCCCAAAGACCCCTAAAGGCTTAATGTATGTAGATGCAGCCATCAATGGGAAGGTCGCCAAAGCCTTGGTTGACACAAGTGCATCTCACAATTTTGTTTCAGTGGAGGAAGCAAAGAGACTCGGCCTGAAGGTTGTCAACGGAGGGGGATCTCTCAAAGCAGTTAACTTAGCAGCACTGCCATTACATGGAGTCGCTGAAGGAGTTAAGGTCAGTCTTGGTGCATGGACTGGCCAAGTGGACTTATCTGTAGCACCTATAGATGACTACTCGATGGTATTCGGCATGGAGTTCTTGGACCAGGTTAGAGCTTTCTTGGTGCCATACTCAAACTCTATGTGTATTATGGATGGTTCGAAGGCTTGCGTGGTACCGACGGACAGGACCACCAAACGCACAACCCAAGCTCTCTAGGCACTTCAATTCAAAAGGGGATTGAAGAGGGACGAAAAGAGTTACCTGACCATCTCAAAAGAGTACAACGAGGAGGAGTCGCCAAAGCCAAGCTTGCCGACGGAAGTGCAAGTTGTCTCAGATAAGTCCCATGAGGTGATGTTTGAGGCGTCACCAAAGCCAAGCTTGCCAACGGAAGTGCAAGCTGTCCTAGATAAGTCCCATGGGGTGATGCATGAGGCCTCGCCCAAACGGTTACCTCCAAGGAGGGAGGTGGACTATGAAGTCAAGTTGGAACTCGACACAAGACCACCAACAATGAGCCCTGATCAGGTGGAAAAATCAGAGGCGTGCAACGGAGGCATGGTGGTTGACCCAACAAGTCGAATGGAAGAGCTACCAGCTTTAAGTAGACCAAGTAGTCCTTTGCTAGAAAGGATCAAAGAAGGGTTGGAGCATGATGCCCTTGCTCAAAACCTCCTTGCCCTCATCATGGAAGGAAAGACGAGACGATTTTGGCTGAGTGACGGACTACTCTATGCCAAGCAGAATCGTATCTTCGTGCCAAAATAGGGGAACTTAAGGAAAAAGCTTATCAAGGAGTGCCATGATTCGTTATGGGCTGGACACCCAGGAATGAGGCGCACCCTTGCTTTGATCAAGTCTATCTACTATTGGCCTCAACTTCGGGACGATGTCGAAGCTTATGTAAGAACTTGTCTTGTATGCCAACAGGACAAGATAGAGCAGCATGCACCCGGAGGATTGTTAGAACCGCTGCCTATTCTAGAGAGACCATGGGAAAGCATCTCTATGGACTTCATCACTTGCTTGCCAAAATCTGAAGGCTTTGGCAGCATCATTGTCGTCATTGACCGCTTCAGCAAATATGCAACATTCATACCAGCCTCAACTAACTGCACGGCAGATGAGACGACACGATTGTTCCTCAGGAATGTTGTGAAGCATTGGGGAATCCCTTCCAATATCGTGAGTGACCGAGACCCACGATTCACAGGGAAGTTTTGGACAGAACTATTCAAGTTGTTAGGATCAGACTTGAATTTCTCCACAAGCTTTCACCCCCAAAGTGATGGACAAACAGAGCGTGCCAACGCATTGATGGAGTTATATCTTAGGCACTTTGTTAGTGCCAACCAACACGATTGGGCGAAGTTGTTAGATGTAGCCCAATTATCTTACAACTTACAACGGAGCGAGTCTACCTCGAAAAGTCCCTTCGAGATCGTCATGGGACAACAACCCATGACTCCTCATGCCTTGGCCATGAGTTATGAAGGGAAGAGTCCTGCTGCCTTCAAATTTGCCAAGGCATGGCATGAACAAGATGAGTTGGCCCGAGCCTATTTGAACAAGGCGTCTAAGAAGATGAAGAAATGGGCTGACAAGAAGAGGAGGATGGTGGAGTTTCAGGAAGGAGATTTGGTCCTGGTTAAGCTATTGCCCCAACAATTCAAGACCTTGCGAAAGGTTCACAAGGGGTTGGTGCAGAAATATGAGGGATCATTTCCTATCCTCAAGAAAGTCGGAAAGGTGTCATACAAGCTGCAACTCCCTCCGAAGCTTAAAATATATCATGTTTTTCATGTAAGCATGCTAAAACCTTATCATGGAGACAAGGAAGATATGAGTCGAGGAGAATCCAAGAGGGCGCCTACCACAGTGGTAACCTCCTTTGACAAGGAAGTGGACTCAATCTTGGCGGATCGCCTGATCCGGCGTAGAGGTGTACCAAGTTATCAGGAATACTTGGTCAAATGGAAGAACGCTCCGGATGGAGAGACAAGCTGGGAACCTGAAGATTCTTTGTGGCAATTCAAAGATGACATAGAGAGGTTCAAGCTTGAAGGCGCGACGAGGGCATCGCGAACTTGAGTGGGGGAGGGTGTCACGTCCCGCTCAAAATGTCCCGCAAAATCCAAAATAAATGGTGCTTGCCTAAAGGACCTAGACTTTTCTACACGAGAAGGTTCTAGAGTGGCCTAGAGATGTCTAGAAAGGCCTAGAGTTGGACGGACTCAACTAAAGCTTGAAGACACTAGAATGTTCTAGAGTACGCTGGAGAGTGCTAAAATGGGCTTGAATATTCTAGAACATGCCGGATGGTTCGGGAAGGATGTAGAAACCGCTGGAAGCTTACGGAACATCCCGGAACGTGCATGAAGGAGCTAGACAAACCTAGAAGACTCTAGAGTTGGCTAGAAAGTCCTAAAGCCTTGTGACACATTGTACATAAAACTAGAATACTCTTGTATATTCTAGGCTTAAAATTATCTAGAAAGTGATGACATATTCTTCAGCTTAGAAGTCACACTATAAATATACCATTTGAATCCCTAAAACCCTTATCTATAAGAAATATGGAAAGTGTCAAGATTTGGGTACGAATAAACCAGAAAAAAATGTTTAATTTAGATTTTAGAAATTAAAAAAATGAGTGCATGAAAAGAATCAAAAGATAAATGAAGAATATTAGAGCTTCAATCTATTAAATATATGTTAATATTTTGCTAAAGATGGAAATTATTAAAATTTAAATTTTAATAGCTAAAGATGGTTACTTCTGATATCTATTCATTTCAGCTTTCTACTACTAAATTTCATTAAGAACATAAATAAATGATTCAACTGAAAGTGAAAAAGTATATATAAATTATAATAATAGTTAAGGATTAAACTTTTAAGTTAACCTTAATTAGTTGGTTAGTCCTTTACTTTGTTAGTGTGTTAAATTTCTTTCTTTGGCCTACTTCTGCTATCAGTAATATGTTTTTGCTAGAAAAAGTATATTTATGTTATAAGTTAAAAAATATAGTCTTATTCTTTTAGTCCATGATTATATGTTACATAATTGGTGGTTCTATTACAACTTATGGTATAATTGGTGGTTCTACTGCAACTTATGGTATAAAAAAATGTTATATATTAAAAGTTTAATAAATTATAAAATTTATGTGTTTTAGTCAATAAATTATAAAATATGTGTTTTAGTTCATAATTTTAAAAAAATAAATTAATTAAGAATAAATAATATTATTTTAATTTTTTATTATTTTTTTTTCATATCATGTTATTAAAATATGGTTAGAAACACGAAGTATTAACAAGTATAAAAGTGAAATTATTTAAGAAATAAATCAATAAAAATAATATTATAATAAAAAATAATTTAAATATATATATATTTTTAAATAAAATAAAAATCAATTAAATATTTGCAATTCATAAAAAAACACATATATTAAGAAAAAAATCATATTAATTGTCACTTTGTAATTGTAATAATCTACAGTTTTAATCATATTTTAATTACTAATTTTCTCAAAACTAAAAATTAAAAAATACATTTTATAATTTAAAATGGACAATAAAATTTAATACTAGGCATTAGACACTTTTCTCAACCTTCTATTATATATATTACTTAACAAACTCACTGAATAATAATATTGTTCCTTCCACAGAGCCCAGGGTAAAAAAGAAACAAAAAGTGGAAAATTAAAGAATAAAAATATGATAGGAACCCAAAAAAGGGAAGAAAAAAAAAGTTGGGTACAGACGCACATGACGAACTGTACTACTGTATTAGTACTAATGCTGTAGAGGTCGACATTTTGGTGAGTTTTCTTGTGTTTTTGTTAAAAATCATCGGTCAAAAGTGATTTTAAATAAAGTACTTTTAAAAAGAAAATTATTTGTCAATTTTCAGGAAGCACTTCTAGTATAAAAAAAATTCAAGAGGAATGAGTTCTCTTAATTATGTATATTATGTATATTAGAATATTTTAATTATTTTTTATAACAATTTATTTTTTTATTATAAAAAACGAGAATAAATGACCAAATTATATTATTAATGGTGTGAGGATACTTTGGTGCATTTTCTTTTGATTTTATTAAAAATCATTTAAGTGAAAAATGATTTCAAAACAAAGCACTTCTAAGAAGAAGAACATTATTTGTCATTTTTTTAGCACTTATGATAAAAGATATTTGAAACAAATGTAATAAGTGTTCATTAGTTATTCATGTTAATACAAATTATTAAAATTTAAAAGTATTTTATTTTTATATTATTTTTTCATCAATTTTATAGTTATTATTGTGTATTGTTACAAACTATTTAAAAATATGATAAATAAATAAAAATAAAATGAAAATATTAATATTTTTACTGTTCCAAAACAAGAGGAAATAAACTCTTATAAAAAATAATAAAAAGACTAAATTATTACTTTTGATATAACTAAAGGAATTGCTATCACCTTCCCAAAAAAATTTCCCGTTTGGTTCAGAAATTTTTTTTTTTTTGGTTATTTTGGAAGCATTTTTACAGCGTCTCGAAAAGTCAGAAACAAAGGTACCCTAAGAATTATGCCTTTTACTATTACCACCTTGATGCTATCTTTATGAATCCCAGCCATCCAATATTATAATACAGAGAAAAGAAACACTAACCAAACTGGCTGGATCCACACTGTCCTTTGGTGCAAAGCAAGTGATCGATGTCCTCTATAAATACCATGAGATATTAATTTGCTGCCATTGCAAACTCATCAATTGAATTAAAACATTACATACACAAATTAAGGCCAATTAAAGCTCTCTTTCTAAGCTCAAGTAGTACTCTAACTAGTTTTTAAAGAGCAAAGCAAGAACAAGGTAGTAATTAATCAAAAGAAGATGGGCAAGCATGGAAAATCATCATCACTGTTTTCTTTCTGCAACATTTTCTCAACATGTTTTCAAAGCAACAATATTGATGCATATTCAGATGAAGGTTACTATGTTAGAAGAAGAATATGTGCAAGTGATGAAGATAGAGGTGGATGGATTGCTGAACCTGGTATTGACAACAAAGCTTCTGCATTCATTGCTAGATTCTACGCAAGCCGTGTTTCAGACCCAGAACGCCAAACTTTAGCAGCTTGATCAGTACAACTTTACTGAGGAAAAATACATCTTCGATCTGTTCTCCATTTGCATGATCATCACTCACATGTTTCCAACTTTTTTCTCACCATTCTTCTTTACTCCCAACTAGAAAACTCTATGATAACATTCAGACCAACTCATATATCAATTTTCCTTAAATTTCTCTTTTGATCTCCTACCTTTCCTTTTCTTGTAATTTATTTGGAAGTGTGAATCTTCGCTTGTCATGACTCAAAATAATACAGAGATCAATAATATATGTATTCCTTCAACCCCCCCGCCGTTTCCTGTTTTTTATTTTGTTAACGTATATCTTCGCTTGTCATGAGTCAAAATAATACAGAGATCATATATAAATTACCATCTCAGTTGCTTGGGTTTGAATCTTAATGAACCTCACTATTAGTGAAAAGGATTATAAAACGAACTTATCATTAATCTATAAAATGTTAATTTTCTTTTTCTTTTTTCTTTATTTAGTGCTTTAATATGTTGTGAAGGTGACCCGTAGGTAAGGATTGTAATTCGGGCTACGATCCACTACACGAATCGAGCATAACACGACCTGAATTATTTTTTAGTTACGATTATTTATTCATTAAATAATGAATTTTCTTATGACCGTGATAGATACGTTAATTAAAAATAACTTAAATTTTTTATAATATTAAAAAATAGTTGAATTTAAATCGAAAAATACGAACACGAACACACACGACACAAATAAACATGATACAAGAACATGCAGCACGAATTACCACCCTTAATTATAGGTTTATCAGCTTGAAGATGGTACAGAAGACACCAAATCACTAAGAGGCCAGAGCATCCTGAAGCTTAATGAAAACTTTTGTTAGTAATACATGTTCTGTTGATAAATTAACATCATTGCCAAAGTGGCATTTACAAACTTTCAAAGTAACAAGTTAGTAGTATGTATGATACTTGGAAGGCTTAATTATTATCAGTGCTCTTTGAAACATGATATTAAATCACCTGAAGTCACAGAATTACTGCATTTTATCTTCAAAACTCAATGCTAGTTCAGCAATTGAAATCTATTTCCATCCAATTTTTTAATAATAGTTGAGGACTAGACTTATAAAGTGTTTTGTTTTCAGTTTTCTAAGTTTAAACTCAATTTTGAAATTAGCGTTTTTTTTATAACTAGTTTGTTTTCCGTTTTCACTTTAATTGAAAATGAGTTCCATTTTTTTAACCTAATTATATAACTTGAAAAAAGTAACTTACAAACTATTTTTCTATTTTTCAAATTTCAAAACTTTCGGGAACAAATTTCCAACCCTACTTTACGTAGATCACCAACAACAACAACAAAAAATTATAAAACAGATTTTCTTGTTTTGTTTTGTAAACGAAAAATAGAACTCATTACCAAAAAAGGTTTGTTTTCCTAGGACGAACGAATGAACTAGAAAACATCAATATGGTTTTAAATATATGTTTTTTATATTAATATGATGAATATATGTTTAATGCATTTTCATAAATGCAATAAATATATATATATATATTTTAATATGATAAATATTTTATTTTAAAGAAATTCAAAATAAAATCAATTGAGTAAATATATTATATATAAAACGAAAGGTTTTGAATTATAAAATTGATGTTGATATAAACCATGAGCAATGATTAAAAATATTGGTGTAATTAGCTAAAGTTAAAGAGATACCATATAATACAATGCAACTTGGTTGCTTAAGCATCATATCAATTCAAATTATTTATCTTCTTTTTGGCTATATTATTTAGAATAACAAGTTAATTAGTAGGCACACTGCTACTAAAACTAAACCATGAAAAGTTGAGTTAGAAAGTAATCGTAGGTTATTTATATCAGATGCCAAATTAATAATGAATATCAATTCCTTTATTTGAAGGTAGAATAGAAACTCCCACAATTGAAAGGATCTGTGTTAAGGTAAAAGAATGGTAATAGGGAACCTAATGCTTATAGTGTCCAACTAAGGCTAGTGACTCCAAACAAAGAAAACACCTTAAAAACAAAAGGTGACCAATTCAAAGGAATAAGTAGACCAGTAGTGATGATTGATGAAGAAAGACAAGTTTACCAATAAGAAAGCTAGCTTGTCCTTTCTTCTTAACTTGCGGTTATTGTGAAGGTGCATTCCAGGCTAAAAATAACACTTACTTGAAGGAGAAATTATTCATCTATCATCTAAAATTCAATATAAGTTAAAAATAGAAGTTGGATTTTGGGTTGAAATATTCACGTAACTTTAAGTATGATATATTAGTCCTGTAATTTTATTTAAAAAATTATCAATTAAATCTAAATTTTTAAAAATTGAAATTTTTTGATAAATAAAATAAAAAATTAATTAAAAAAACTCTCTATCTTCGTTCTCCCCAAATACTTAATTATTTAGTTTTGTTATTTAAGTTCTATGAATAAAACATATTATTTTACACAGCACAATGAATTAAATACAATATTAGTTTATCTTCAATTATCTTATATTTTTTTCATTTCTTATTCACGTAAATTCTTAGCCTTAATTGGTCTATTATTTTTCCTATTTCGTCAATTTTTTCTTCATGTTTTAAATCAATTTAGTATCAAATTAAATCTACAAGATTTTATTTTATTAAAAGAAATTTCATATCCAAATTTTTTCCAACAAAAAAAGTTCTCTCAGTGGAAAAAATGATCTTAGTAAAATGGAAGTGGGAAAAAATATAGAGATTTTTTTTATTTTTTCAATTTTTTTAATAATTTCCTATTTTACTCTAAAAAAATCTCAAATTTTAAAATTCAAATTTGATTGATAATTTTTTTAAATTATAAAACTAAATTAATCCACCTTAAGCTAATATGTTACTAAGTTATAAAAATTTTTATACTTATTTAATAAATTATCTAATAATTTGATCCAGATTAGCAATAAATTAAATTATTCCTCCAACTTTGAAGTTTTTTGTGTCTTCACACAGCTATTTGGAGTAGGAGGACCATCTAAATGAACTCTCTTTTTTTCTGCTGAGATCCCCCCCTTTCCAGCTCCTTTTAAAATCATTTATCTACTCCACTAAGCTAAACCTAACTTTCTCGAGTTGTTTTCAGAACTAGCTTTAATTTGAAAGTAGGCAGGGTATCAGGGTTTGAGTCTCTGCATAATAATCCACACCAAAACCCACATGTAGAGACTAGCAACCAATATAAGCCAATGGTTGTTCGCCAATCAGTCGGCTACGTTTGTGTAAAATAGCAGACAATCTTTTGCTTTGCTATTATACTCCAAAATTTAGGCTAATACAAAATGAAAATACGTATGTACCGACATGGCTTTTGATAGAGGTGTTAATTGGAATATTATTTTTCATTATTTTGTACTATAATTTATGAATTTTGTAATTTTCTTGTGTCACTTTTTTTTATGAGATGGACAGATAATATATAATTAGATATCTTATTTGTTTTAAATAGATTTAAATAAAATTATTAAAATTATTAAAATAAAATAAAAACTTACCTATAAAATCCATAAGTTCATTATAAGAACAACTTTAAATAAGAGATCTGATAACTTTAAATATATACTCAGCGCTAAAAAAGATATAAAATGAGATAACTCATTTTATATCTCTATCTTTATATTCTCGGTGGACAAAGTTTGGTGCTGCCTACTGCTGCATGAAATTGCGGTATCAAGCCATAGAATCTAGAATGACATTTCAATCAGAATAAAAGGTAGAGGTTAAGTGGTGTAAAACAAAGGCAGCATAACTTAATATCTTTTCAAGAACACCAAGTTTTCATCGCAAGAAACCATAGAATTTGATAAGTGGCAATATGTTGAAGAAATTATTGTATCATTAGCATAAGTAAGACCTTGTTAGATCTACCTTTTATGTGCCCACCCCAATATATAAATTGGGTCTTATTTTGATACAGCTTATTGACTTGCGCTTCAATCCAAAAAGTAAATATATTAGGGAGAATAACTCATCCAAATATATATTCTGTTTTCTTTTGGTATAGTTTCAATATGAGATTCATTCGCATACCAATAAAACTCATCATGAATCATGGATTGAAGGTGATATTTTATTTCAAACCTTTGAAAGAGGGAACAAGTTTTTTGAGCTGATTTTAGCTAATATTATACCATCACTAATAGAATAATCGAAATAAATACCATATCATCAATTTCATAATCAGAATTGGAGAAAAAATTGTCACTATGTTATAGGAAAAATTAAATGTTAAAGTCAATTTATATTTGGTTTTGTTCTCCATACACATAAATTTGTAAATTCACTATTATAATAATGCCTTATGGTCTTAGAATTTTAGCTTCGGTTATTTTAAAAATCGAGACCATAAGGTTTTGGTCACGATCTTATGAAAACCAAGGCTATAATGCATACATATAGCCTCGATTTTATCAATAGTCGTGACCATAAGTTAAACTATAAAAATTATTTAAATATAAATAAACTTATATAGTCACGATCATTAAATAACCGTGATCATAATTAAAATAATAAAGTTTTTAATTTTTTTAAAACTAAAATCAAATAATATATTGTGTGTTATTCATTTAAAAAAAATACAAAAATTACTTTACATTTTTTTAGTTTTTTATTAATTTAATTCATATATTTTATCCCTTTTATACTATACACCAAATTAAATATATATCCTGAAATTAATTATATTTAATTAATTAAATTATATATTTAATTGGTATATACTATTTACATGTTAGCTAGGGTTTTTTCAATTTCACATTTTCACTTTCGTTGTTTCGCAGAATCATAACTCTCCATCTCGACTTTGTGCCTTCGCCTCTCTCACTCTCTGGTCTCTCTACCATCTGCCCTATAGATCTCAACTATCAACCCTCTGCCTTCTGCCCTCAGCTGCACTCAACTCTCTGATGCTTAGCTCTCCCCTTGCTTAGTACTCGATCCTTAGCTTCTTGATCTTATCAGCTTTCCCTAGTTATAACTCTCAATTCTCTGACTCTGTTTGTCACTTTGTGTATGAGTATTCAGTTATTTTTTGTTATCCTTTATAATGAATGGAAAGATAAGCGTCAAGTTTAACCACACATTGGTGGTACTTGGAGTGAGACACCATTTTCTGATACATCAGCACATGAAATTTTTAGTAAATATGGCCAAATCTTAACAACTCAACTCACAAAAATATCAACCAGAAGAGGAAATTTATATTGAAAAAGTTTTAATAGATTTGAGAATCTGAATAATGAAAAAGAACATGTCTTCAAGAATAATTTAATTTTAGATTTAGAATTAAAATTGTTCATTTTTATTTATGTGTTTGTTGTATTATGTTTAATAGAAATGTTTTTAAAAATTAAGTCGTTTAGAAATTCTGATTTCACTATCTATTTGCATTACTTTGTTCATTGCTTATAGCTTCTATTAGGTAGTTATTATCTTTAATTTCTTAGATTAAATATTTTGTTCTTTCTTAAATATTAATTTTTTTCTTCTTTCTTTGCCTAAGTAATTAGTTGAGTATTCTCCATTCTCATATTGTTGCATGCAGATCTTTTAACCCTGGATTCAGAAGAGAAAACGAGCTTATGTAAAGCATAAACATGTAATGTCAAGTTTGCTCAAGTATTCTAAAATTGATGATGAATATACATTGGCTTTTATATGATGACAGATTATTTAGTACAAGGATTATTGCTTTTTAGCAGTTTATTGGTACTGGTGCTGGCATATTGGTGTCTGTCATTGCTGCTGGTACTAGTTGATGATTGCTAAAAAAATACTAAAATTACCATGATTTTATGCACGTTAATTGATTAAATATATATATATATATTTATATGATTTTATCATATATTTATATAAATCTGTCTTTTCGGAATCAAGAGTATTTTTATTATTTTTCAGGTATTTTCGCTTAAAAACGTAACTTAAAGACTCAAAGAGAAAAACTGGAGGCAATATATCACAAATATATTTATAAAATAAATGAGGAAAAGTCAACAAATATGAAAAAAATGGATAAAATGGATCAAAAGGGTAAAAAAGGGTGAAATTGTGCACGTAGTCGCCCAACTGTGCTGGACAACGCGCCCAGCTGCATTGAGCAACGCGCTCACTGCGCCAGCACAACACCCAATTTGTGTGCACCTCCTCGCCATCCCGTGTGCGCCCCTACTTCATTCCGCGCATGCCTGGGCCCATCAACACCTAGTCCGCGTGCGCATCTGCTCCATTCCGCGTTAGCCGCCACACCCTACCTACCTGACGTCAACTGACATCATTATCACCTACTACACGTTTCCTTCATTTTAATCATTTTTTCTTCATTTCCTCACCTATAAATACCCTCATTCTCTTCATAACAAAACACACCCAAAAACACCTAAAAACACATCTTTTTCTCTCTTTCATTCTCTCCATTTCTTAGTTTTTAGTTTTTCCTTAGTTAGTTTTAGAGTTATTCTCTTTTTGAGAAGAACTAATTATGTTTTTGTAATTTATTTTCTTTTTGATTCAATAAATGGGAGTACAAAATCTATTTGGAGGTTTTCCAACAATAGAAATAGCATCAAAGTACTATAAGGATTTTATTTTTTTACAGTTATTTTTTATGTTTTATTCTTATATGTTATATTTAATTTGTCTGTGATTAAATTTAACATTGCTGGCTGTTTGTAAACATGATATAATAATAAGGTTGTTATGCTTGTAAAATATTAAATAGGTAAAAATTTCTAAAATGAATTGATTTTATTTTTATTTAAGATTTTATATTAAGAATGTTAGAGAGAAATATATTATTTTTTATTACGAACTTAAATCTGAAAATTAGATTTTAAGACTTAGTTATCCAGTCTGATTTAGAGTAGTGCTCTTTTATTTGTTGGTACAATCGCCCGGTAGTTAGAGTGAAGCTCTATTTCAAAAATTTTTATAAGAATTATGATCTGAAAATGTATTGACAACATGTTTTCAGTAGTGGTTTTAAAACTTGAAAGTTAGTACTTGGATAATTAAATTCTTAGGTTTAATTTATACACCTTGAATAAAGTTTAAACTGTCTAACCCCACCAAAAGTGGCATTTAAATGGTTCATTTTCAATCTCTTAGAAAAAGAAATTAATTTAATTAAACAAATTAATTATCAACCACACCCATAGATGTTAATTGATTTGTTTAGTTAACAAGGAATATCTAACCCCACCAAAGGTGGTATTCATATAAAAAAGAGAGAATCAATAAATATCAATTTATATCTTTAATAACCTAAATAATATGAGCAAACATAATTAACTTAGTTATTATATCCATAAATACTCCACTATTATAAAAGATAAAATTTTCATAAATATTTATTGAATCCGTATCTGTGTTTATTTTTATGATATTAGGGTAAAAAAATACAAAAACCCAAATATCGTGACAGAATGTTTAGGATTTAATTTCGTTTTTAAAAGTTGGAATAATAAATTAAAATTCACATACATTCCTTCTTTAGATCGACCTTGGGAGTATACTTATCATTTTTTATGAAATGATTCGTACACTTGTGAGAGTTTTATAAATATAAAACCAAAGTATTGACAGGATCGACGATGCCGGTTTTGTTCGTCAAGTTTTTGGCGCCGTTGTCGGGAAAAAAATAGCGTTTTTAAATTATTTATCAAAATTTTAAAAACTTTTTTTGTCTTAAATAATTTTGATTTTTTTTATTTTGGTTTTAAAATAAATAAATAAATAAATAAATTATTTTATTTAAAAATAATAATTTTTTTTTGAAAAAAAATTAAAAACTTTATTTTCAATTTTTTTATTTTTTTTTCTTTTACCTTTTTCAATTTATTTTATTTTTGACTTAATTTTTAATTAATTTTTTTTCCCTTTAACTATTTTTTTATCTTAACTTTTGTTTAGCTTAATTAACTTAGGATTTTACTAAATTTTCGTTTAAGTTAATTAACTTAGGTTTTTAGTAACTTAATTTACTAATTTAATTAACTTATATTTTTATTAACTTAATTTTAATAACATGAAAAGTAAAGATCTAAGAGAGTTCTGTCTAGGAGACTAGTTCTTGAAAGCTTTTGTGCGACTAGTCTTTCTTGGAAACGTTGTTCTGTCTAAGAGGATGATTTTTAAGGAGTCTTTGTACCACCATTCTTTCCTGTGAGCACTCTTGATTAATACTGATTATGTTTAGATATTATACTTAAAAAATAAAAAAATAAATTTTTTTTGAAACTATCTCCAAAATTTTAAAATTTTAATTACAATTTAAGGAGTTAGTTGTTTTGTTAGTTCTATGTACAATTGTGTTTTGATGCCCTAATTATTTGATTTGCACCTAGACGTGGGTTATCTAAAATCCACAAGCATGTCCCTAGTCTTAAGTATAGAAAAATTTGAAAATCCATAAGGCATGACTAAAAAATTATTGGTAGGCAACCTTGTCTTACCTGTAGGTTTGATTGATTCAATGATGTGGGGACATTGAGTTTACTTCAAATGAAATCCCCAACTTTCGTCTTACTAAGACGTTAAACTAAGCGCTGGATGGGAGGTAACCTATCATTTTAGGTAATTTTCTTTTATTTGTTTTATTTATTTAATTTCTATTGTTTATTTTATTTTAATTACATGTGAATAATTTTAAAATTGTTAAAACTAAGAATATTTGTTGAGATGTTAGAAGTTTACATCAATCTGTCTATGTGTACTTTAATGAGAATATGATGGATGCACCTGCATTTCTCCATCACTACTTGCAACATTCTCAAGAAATAAGTAATATTTTTTCTCTTTTCTCTTTATCTTTAATTTACATTTGTTACATTGAAGACAATGTAAGTTCTAGGTTAGGGGTGATGAAAAGTTACCATGCTTAATTTTAAAAAAGATTTTACAATTTAATAATAATAATAATAAAATATTTTTTTCTTTTTTATGTTCACATTTTCATTTTTATTGTGTTTGGTTTTATTTTCTTTGTGTGATTTAGTAATTTTTGAAATTAAAAAAAAAATTCTCACAAAAATTTATCATTTCTTTAAATCAAATTTAAGTAAATAGTTAAGTCTTTTGTACTGTTAGATTAATTTTTGAAAACATATCATGAAATACTTTGTAATTGTTTTTGGTAATTAGTTAGTTTTTGTCATAACTAGTATTTCTTGATAAGATGCAAAAATTATATTAAATCCAAAATCGGTGTTTATGAATTTTTTTTAGTGGAGATTACCTTTGTGAGATATAATTTGAGCCTAATTTCCCTTATTCAGAGTGAGATATATATTTTTTCTACTCCAAACACATTTTTTATTTCTTCAAATTTTTAGATGATCTCTATAGGTATTACCATAGAATATATGAATTTTTTCTCTCATCTTAATAGAGTGTCGTATATTTTTTTTTTTTTTTAGATTAAATGATTTAAGTAGAAATTGATAGTATATGCTTTTATCTCATTCATGCATGACTGTTACAAAAGAGGAAGATATATCTAGGGTTACCTAAACCAAAATCAAAAAGAAAAGCCACAAAATTAACCACTCACCAAAATCCTAAAAAATGATATATATTGAAAAATATCTTCAGAAAAATAAAGAGAGATAAAGAATATATAGTATAATCTATATACTATGACCCACATTAACCACTCACCAAAATCCTAAAAAACGTACAATCTGTACATGTGTTGACTCTCTAAAAAATGATATATATTGAAAAATATCTTCAGAAAATATAGAGAGATAAAAAATATATAGTATAATCTACATACTATAACCCACATTGCCTACAAAGTTGTGAGTAAAGGCTAATTACAAAAGAAAGATATAAGAAGTAATTCCCTAAAAAGTCATTGCACTTTCTTCATTTATAAAAAGAATATATCTTGAAATTTTTTCTTAATGAGTTTGTTTTATGCATGAAAATAATTTTTGTATATGATAACTTTATAATTTATACATTTGATTCCTTCCATAAGATCAACGTCAAAATAACACTTTGAGTCTTTATTCTTTATACATATGAGAACATATTAGTTCATTTCTATACATTAACTCTTTCGCATATAAATTAGTATGAGTGTTTAAACTCATAGGATTCAATGTTTTGAGAGTATTGACTTGTGAGGAATAGGTTCGAAGCGAATTCAGATTCATGACACTGAAATTAGGTGAAATTAAATTGATACATTTTTGATATGAAATATGAAAATGATTTTCGACTAATTATTATAATAAATCATGATTGTTTAAGAAGATTAAAATAACTTATACTTTAGATTTTAATTATGATCCTAAAAGAGATTAAAAAGTATGAGACATTTTTGTGTTATGTTTCATGTTGTTTTCTTTTATTTTATTCTTAAAAGTTAATTTTTGATTTTGTTGTAATTTTAGTTTTTAAGTTGTTATTTTTATTATTTCTTTTAATTTTTACATTTAATTCAATGTTTGTGGGTATCATTACTGAAAACCTTCAAGAGATTCAAACTCGTCCACTAGGGCAACCTACGGATTTAAAGGCTTGTTGCATACGCTAAATGCAACCGTGTCAATCCACGGAAGTGATTTAGGGTAGTTTAATTTTTAGTTTTTATCGCTTCTCTTGCTAAGGGACTAGCAAGAAGCTGGTTTGGGGTTGTGATAAGTGCTCAAAAAGTATTAAAATTACATTGATTTTATGCATGTTAATTTATTATATATATATATATATGATTTTATCATATATTTATATAAATTTGTCTTTTCGGAATCACAGATATTTTTATTGTTTTTCAAGTATTTTCGCTTAAAAATGTAACTTAAAGACAAAGAGAAATACTGGAGGCAATACAACACAAATATATTCATAAAATAAATGAGGAAATGTCAACAAATATGGAAAATTTGGATAAAATGGATCAAAAGGGTCAAAAAGGGTGAAATTGCGCATGCAACCATCCAACCGCGATGGAAAACGCGTGCAGTGCACCCAGCCACGCCGAGCAACGTGCGTGCCGTGCTAGCACAACACCCAGTCCACGCACGCCTCCTCGCCATCCCATGCGCGCCCCTGCTTCATTCTGCGCGCACCCGCTCCCATCAACACCCAGTCCACGCGCGCCTCTGCTCCATTCCCCGTTAGTTACCGCACCCCACCTACCAACTGAGGACAGTTGACGTCATCATCATCTATTATGCATTTCCTTCATTTTTTCACCCACTTTTTCTTCCTCTCCTCACCTATAAATACCCTCATTCTCTTCATAACAAAACACATCTAAAAATATCTAAAAACACATCTTCTTCTCTCTTTCTTTCTTTCCATTTCTTAGTTTTTAGTTGTTCTTAGTTTTTAGTTTTTCCTTAGTTAGTTTTTCTTAGTTTTAGAGTTATTCTCTTTTTGAGAAGAACTAATTATGTTTTTGTAATTTATTTTCTTTTTGATTCAATAAATGAGAGTGCAAAATCTGTTTGGAGGTTTTCCAACAATAGAAATAGCATCAAAGTACTATAAGGATTTTATTTTTTTACAGTTATTTTTTATGTTTTATTCTTATATGTTATATTTAATTCGTCTATGATTAAATTTAACATTACTGGCTGTTTGTAAACATGATATAATAATAACGTTGTTATGCTTGTAAAATATTAAATAGGTAAAAATTTCTAAAATGAATTGATTTTATTTTTATTTAAGATTTTATATTAAGAATGTTAGAGAGAGATATATTATTTTTTATTACAAACTTAAATCTGAAAATTTGATTTTAAGACTTAGTTATCCAGTCTGATTTAGAGTAGTACTCTTTTATTTGTTGGTACAATCGCCCGGTAGTTAGAGTGAAGCTCTATTTCAAAAGTTTTTATAAGAATTATGATCTGAAAATGTATTGACAACATGTTTTTAGTAGTGGTTTTAAAACTTGAAAGTTAGTACTTGGATAATTAAATTCTTAGGTTTAATTTGGACACCTTGAATAAAGTTTAAATTGTCTAACCTCACCAAAAGTGGCATTTAAATGATTCATTTTCAATCTCTTAGAAAAATGAATTAATTTAATTAAACAAATTAATTATCAACCACACCATAATTGATTTGTTTAGTTAATAAAGAATATCTAACCCCACCAAATGTGATTTTCATATAAAAAAAAGAGAATCAATAAATATCAATTTATGTCTTTAATAACCTAAATAATATGAGCAAACATAATTAACTTAGTTATCATATCCATAAATACTCCACTATTGTAAAAGATAAAATTTGCATAAATATTTATTGAATCCGTATCTATGTTTATTTTTATGATATTAGGTTAAAAAAACACAAAAACCCAAATATGGTAACATGATGTTTATGATTTAATTTCGTGTTTAAAAATTTGAATAATAAATTAAAAACCACATACATTCCTTCCTTAGATCGATCTTGGGAGTATACTTATCATTTTCTATGAAATTATTTGTACACTTACGAGAGTTTTATAAATATAAAACCAAAGTATTGGCCGGATCGGCGATGCCGGTTTTGTTTGTGACTAGTGCATAGGCGCTGGTGCCTGGTCTTGTCGCTATACCTATGCTGGTGCCTGGTGTTGGTGCTAGGTGTCGATGTTAGTGTCGATGCAGGTGCTTATTGGGGACTAATTGCAATGCTTATGATTTACTTTATTGGTCATATTTCTGATGCTCACTTTAATCCTATTGTCATTATTACTTTTGCTATTTTTCACAAATTTCCTCTTAAACAGGTACACAATATTTAGTCTTTTGTTTTTGAGATCATTATCTCATTCTTATTAATGTTTATTTTTACTGGTGTGGCTTAATCTAATTATGTTCATGTATAGTAGCGCAATAATAATGGCTATACATTTTATCTAATTCTATTATTACCAGGATGTCCTTGTTGAGGACATCATTCTCCACCAGTTCTGCAAAGGAACAAACCCAAAGGGAAGGTATGTTGTTTTACATACCCTTTTTTTATTTTATTTCTATAGAACTGTTTTTGACTTAGATATGTATTGGAATATGTAACATGTAAACTTTTGTACCTCTTGTGAAGTGGCTGGAAATGGAAGAAGAAGAATAAAGAATATAGAGTTTCATAATTATTTATACATTGGACTGAAAGGGAATTTTGTTGCGGTTGAACTCTTTTGATTTATATATTGGAGTTACTTACCAAAAGGAATGTAACATTGGGACAAAGAACTCATGCTTGACAATATCTTTTTCCTATTTTAAATTTTTAGGGTGAGCTTTAAACTTTTTACAATATTTATGTACCTTTCCTTTAATCCTTCATGATCTTCACTTAATATATATTTATGGTCAACCTCGCTGGATGTTTGTATTCATGTTTTCTTTTGGTATTAGAATCATGAAACATGATAATCTCTTGTATTTTGGTTAGAAATCAAAGCAATCTAATCCTTGGTTTAGTCACATAAGGCTCTTTAATGAGTATATGTTTTACTTTTGTGTAGTGAGCATGGTCTTATGTTTTGTTTTTGCTGCTCTCCTGATAGTTGTATGGGCATTCACCTTTGCTCTTATAGGTACTTTACTTTTTTTTATCTATAATTGGAACTCATTCTGAAAAGAAAGCATCTACTTTACATTTATATTCTGCTGTTATAAATAACATTCTTCAAAAAATATGCACTATTATTAGTTTACCAAGGATTATCTATTGATAGAGAAATTATCTAATAACTACATCTTACAATTGGTAAAAATGAGCTTTACAACATTATTGGTGGATAATATTCAGATTTTGCAATTGAAGGCAATCAATCTATGAAAACTTGTATATATTATGCTTTCAGCACTTGTATACATATAAATCTATTGCTCTCTATTGTCATTGTGAACTCAAACCCCTGGCATCTTCAACATCATGTTGGAAATTCCGCTTGCTGACTACAGTAAGCCTCCCTGAATATCCTACTCCAGCTCCTATTATGGAGGTAAAGTATTTGTAATTTATTTACCACTACTTTCTATGTCTTACTTATGCAGAATGCATGACTAAAATCTAAAAACATTAGTGCTCGTTCGATGGCCATTGATATTCTTGGTCCTATAACTACTTGGTTGAAGCAGGATACTATTCTTTGCAGGAAAAACACATTATGGATATTGTAAGATTTGGTCATTGAAAATGGCAATGAGAATCATCAGAAATATGCATTACAATGAGACATGTAAAATATTTTCATATTGATTTAGATTGTAGACAATTTGATTATTTATATTAGTAAATTTTTTTCATGTATATATTTTTTTATTTTTAGAACACTTTAATTAGCTAGTTATATTGAGGTTTTATTATGTTTAATGTATTTATTAAACTCTTAATTAATGTAATATCCCTCTTAAGTTTAATATAATGAATCTTAATTTTCTTAATTTATTTTAATTTATATTTAAAAATAAGATTAATTGAGATGTATATGGTCACGGTTAAAGTATAACCGAGACAATAGATATTATTTTGATTATAAGTCTTTGGCCTCGGTTATTAGAAAACCGAGGCCATAGGTACACACTATGGCCTTAGTTTTTCCTAAAAATCGAGGCCATAGATACAACTTATGACCTTGGTTTTCCAATAACCGAGGCCATAGGTAACGACCTATGGTCTCTCTCACTTAGGCGTCAGTTCTTATAACTGTGGCCATAGACCTACAATCACGGTTAAAAACCGAGACCATTGGCATCAATTTATGCGTACCTATTCTATTTGTAATGACCTATTCAAAGATTTTGGTGAATGACATAATAATAAATAACTAATATCGATTAATTAATATTTAAATACTAAATTAATAAATATGTAATATTTAGATTATTAATGACCTTCCATAAATGTGTATTTTGTCATTAATATACATTTTGAATTTAAATAATAAAAGATATACTTGATTATATGCTGATTATACCCATTTGATTTTTTAAATTTGATGTGTACTAATCAAATAGGACCACGCGTACTGATGAGTGCTTGAAAAACACTAATATTTAGTGATTTTATTGCACTTAAATATAATAAATAGATTTAATTATGCATGTTATTATCATTATTCATGCAAATCTTTATTCATGTGAGCCTAAGCCTTACATGAAGAACTAACCAGTATGTAAGCAGTGCAAGGCAAGAATTCAAGTAAAGAAATTCATGTTACAACGAGGATTATTATGGGCCACGATGCACTCCTCTTTGCATAGATTCATAGGACACATTATTCATTCTGTACAATAGTGTAGCAGTTTATGGTAGCATTTGATGAAACTTTACATGTCTTGGGTCGCGATATGGGAAATGCTAAGCCACGACGCGCATTCATTTAAATAGTTGAAGACCTTTTATGCCAACCTTAGCCAATATATTAAATTGGTTTCTTTATGTTTTCATAGGGAGTCAAAGATAAATTATAATATAGAATTTTGTTTTCTTTAATGTTCTTCTTATTTTAGGTGTAGTTTATACATAATTTAGATTAAGCAATAACAAATAAGAGGCAATAACATTGATATATTTCGAGCAAGTGATACCAAAAGGTTATTGGAAATTAAGGATTACTATGAAGATCAAGATCACAACTGTAGAGTAGGACGCATCCATCTATTTATTTTTGGGTATTAAAATCTAATTTGTAATCTTATTTCTTTTTAGTAAACTTTTTTATATTTCTTGAATTTATTGAAATTAATTTACTAGGCACTTATTAATTTTGAGCATTTGAGTTGATTATGATAATGAAAATTTAATTTTGTTGCTATGTTTGTATAGATTATTTACGCAAATATTTTTAATAATTAATAAATACATATTATTTTCTATTTCAAGGTTTTATTAAGTTTATCATTGATTAATATATTAACGATATATTTTTTATAATAAATTTAAAATATGAAAATCATGTTTTAGATACATCATCTAGATCTAATTTAGATAATTTAAATATAAGTTTAAATTAATAACTCGGTTGAAAGTATCGAATTAAATGGTTTGTTAATTCTTTAGACATTAAATATAATTTAATCAAATTAACTAATAATCAGATTGAATGCATTAAGTGGTTTGATTAATAATAAATAGTAACCTAATTGATGATATTATTTATACATATAAGGGAGAATCAATAATCATGATTTATATTTCATTAACTTGAATAATTCTAATGAGCATAGTTAACCAACCAAATTTTTCATTAATTCTCTATTGTTGGTTATATTCATATATGCCTTGAATTTATTTGAGCCAAATCTACCTTTTATCATTTTAATTATTTTGTTGTTACCTTAATTTTTAAAAAAAATTAAAATATTATAATAGAATGTTTAGATTTTATTTCTATTCTTGTTTTTAAAAAAATTGATGAATTATTTAAAACCACATAATTCATAGTTAGATTGAATTTGGGAATATACTAATAGCTTATTATAAATTATTCGTTTATTTACGAGCTTTTTATAAAATACATAATTTGACTATCAAGTTTTTGGTGCCTTTATCATAGAGGAATAACGTTTCAAATTTTTATTATCAAAATTCTTAAAATATTTGTAAGTATTCGTGATTTTTTTTTTGAGTTTTTTTTATGGATATTTGTTAATTATTTAAATTAAAAATCAAAAACTAAAAAAATAGAAAAATTAAACATTTTAAAAATTTTAAAAAGTATTTTAACTTATTTTTATTTTAATGTTATTTTGGTTTTATAAACTTGGTTTTAGTTATTAATTCACTAACTAACTCAATTTATTTTTTCATTAGTATTTTTTGCACTAATTTTTATATTACTTTATTTTATTTTATTTTATTTTATATATTAATTTTTTAATTCATTTATTTTTCTTAATTATTTTTATTTCCTTTTTTGTTATTTGTTATTGTTTAGTATTTTTGTGAGTTAACTTTTATTTCTTATATATTTTATTTTATTTTTTTATTAACTTATATGTAGTTGTCTATTTATTTTTATTATTTATTTATTTGCTTGTATCTCTATATTTGTTTTTGTTATTTACTTTTATTTGTTTTTTTATTTTTGTTATTTGTTTTACTTTATTTGTTTCTTCTTTTTGTTATTTATTTGTTTATTTTACTTTATTTTTATATTTATTTATTTTTCTTTTCTTTTACTTTTATCTTATTATAATTATTTAATATTTATTACTTAGTATTATATTAGTTGAAAAAATTATTAAGTCGCAGCATGGCCTTTTTTTCGCTTGTGAAATAGGGTATACAAGATGAAATTAGGGAATGAAGAATAAGACTTCGCGTCGAATCATGAAGTTTTGTGCACTGTGGCCCCATATTTACTGAATGTTTAGCCAAGATGAATTCAGGCTTGCACTACAGCATGAATAAACTTGCGTCGAGGTTGGCGGTCAAAACTTTCACTAAAACTACCAATCTTATGCATTTCACATCATTTTCTCTCACATTTTCTTTTCTTTTTTAACACAGCCCTAACTTTCTCTCTCCCTAAATACACCAAATCCCTTAAAAAACTACCTTCCTTAAATCCTTCCTATTTCTTTACACATTTTTCAATCCTAATTATACTCTATTCATTCCTTTAGATATTGTTTTTTCAAATGTTCATAATAGTTCTTCAAGGGTTCATCTTTTAAATGGAGTACTCTTAAATCATTATCTTCTTCACAACAACACAAATAAGTAACCAAAAAAATTTCTAGAATAATTCTTGGATTTTTTTTCTAACTTTTATGAATTATTTATGAGATTTTTGGATTAAAGTGTACCAAACCTTAAATTGGTCTAAGTGAGTGTAAAGAAATTTTTTTGGATTAATTTATAGTATTGTGTTATTTAAAATTTTAGAAATTTTATGAAAACCGTATTTTTCTAAGAAATCAATGGCTCCTAAAAGAAACACAAGAGATACAAGAAAGGAAAAAAGAGATCCCCATAGAATATAATAGAGCCAAATTTGCTAGTACAACGGTTAAACTTAGGTTTAAATAGGTTGTTAAAATTAAAAAAAACTTTATTGTAGAAAGGGGAATGAAATTTCAAATTTGACAAGATAATCATTTAGAGAGGACTAAAGACATACTAGTGACACTTGATGGAGAAGATTCATTAAGAGCTTAGAATTCGTTATTGAGTCCATCATTTGGGAATTCTATGTTAATGTTCTCAACGCTATTGACAATAGTATAAAGGTTTAGGAAGTACAAGTTCTATTTGGCCCATCAAAAATAAATTTTTATTATGGTTTAATGGATGTGAGCATCGGTGAGTATAGAAATTATTTGAACAATGTAGACTATACAGAGATAACATAAACTCTAGCTATAAAGAGGATTGATTAAGAATATTTCAATAGAAAACACAAAGGTTTTGAAGCCAAACATTTAACTAAGATTTCTCACATTTGACAATATTTTGATTGCTTTAGACTTAAGCCCACCATGCACTACAATTTTGTGGAAAAAGAACAGGTAATAACATCCACAGTGAGTATGGATATTAGAGCAATAATTAACTAACATATAAGAATATCTACAAACAATTACCATTTAAATAATTTCTTCTCCAACTTATTATTATTTTGTATGCTAAAGAGGGGTGAACTATCCAAAGGGTAAGGTACTATTACAACCGAGTGAATTATTGATTCTAACGTACATGAGTGAACTCAACTAAGGTACTAAAGACGCCCAAAGAGACAAAATGGTAGCCTTTTCTTCTTTCTATAAAATGTCCATAAAAGATGAAATTCATCAATTAAGAGAAGATGTATCTTATACGAAGAATTATGTCCAAGAATACACTACACAACATATTGCATATAGAAGTAGGAAACATCGCATTTAAGGTAAATATATGCATAATATTCATGAGATGCAACATTAACCCTCTCTCATCTCAAAGGTGATTTTAGTCATTTGAGAGAACACGAGAATCTAGGATATGAATTCATTTTTAGACTACTCGAGCACCCACATGGTTATGACCAAGCATTGGATTCATGGAGGATTGAGCTTTAACTTTGCTATGGATTATTATTATTTTTATTTAATTTCATATATTTTATTTTTTATGTATTTTGTTTTTATGAACTTTTAGTTTAGTTGTTTAATTTATTTTTTATTTTGATTTTGTTTTATATTATTTTACATTTAACGTAATTTATTTTAATTCTTGTTAATGTGAATCACTATTTATTTTATTTAGAAGTGTGAAATTTATAACTGTATGTTAATATGTGTTTTATAAGAAGTACACATTATTTTGTCTGTGTGATAAAAATGTTTAGATGATAGATGCACCATGACTTATCAAATCACTACTTGATCACAATGAGCTAAGGCAAATGTGCAACTTTATTTTTCTTCCTTATCTTTGATTTACATTTTATACATTAAGAATAAAGTAGATTTTAGATTTGGGATGAAGAAATGTTACACATCAAATTAGACACTAATTGTTTTTTATTAAACATGTGTTTACTTGTTTTGCACTTATTTAATTTCTTTAGTTATTTAGGGGTATTATGGTTCATTTAAAAAAAATTAATTATCATGCCTTTAATTGATTTAAAGTAAATGATTAATCTTTACACTATTTGATTATATCATAAATATAACATGAAATATTATAAAAATTATTTTTTTACTCATATTTTGTATTTCATGCTTAAATGTTGAGATTGAGATGAAACCGAAATTAATATATATGAATTCAATAGTGGAAATTATATAGTGAGAATATTTTGAGCCTGTAAACATATTAGTTCGAGTAATAATATTTTTTCTACTAATTTAAACATTGTTCTTATTATTTCAAATTATTAGATTATCTTTATAAGTTTTGTATTAAATGTTAAGATTTTTAACATCTCATGAAAAATCATGTACTTATTTTCATTACTTATATTGAATTATTTAAGTATAAATTGAAAGTTTGTGTCTATTTCATTCATACTTGACTTCTTAAAAAGGGATATATATGAAGTTCCCTAAACCAACACAAAAAGAGCCAAAAATTAGCTACTTATCAAATATATATTTGTATATGAGTTCACACTCTAAAACAAAGATAAAGAAAAAAAGGAAGTATATAAAAAAAGAGAAAAATAAATAATATAACTAAATATTGGCCATAAAGTTCTTCAAGTGATGAGATTGTTATTACAAAAGAAAAATAAGAAATAAATATTCTTGAAGTCAATACATTTTTATTCCTCTTAAGGCACATACTTAAATTTTTTGTTTTATACTTTTAATTGAAGTATGAGATTAGTAATTTGATTTCTTTATAAATCATATCATTTGATTTCTTTCATGAAATCAATATTATGCACTTTTTGAACCTTTCTTGTTTAATCAATGTGATATTAGGTCATTTATTTACATAACTTTTACTCATATATATCTTTATTAAGTGCTTGAACCTATAAGGATCAATGTGATATTAAGAGTATGAGGATTAAAGTCAAAACGAATTCAAATTCTTAATATTAAGATTGGTTGAGTCAAAGTTGATGTATTTTTGCAACAGAATATGAATTTGTGATTTGTAACTTGTTTGAATAATAAACTATGAACCTTTAGGATATTGATCTAATTTATGCTTGAGATTTTGATCATGAATTGAAAAGAAACTAAATCATGAGAAGTTTTGTTATTTTAATATTTACTTTTTATTTCCTATTTTCGTTATTTCTTTTTAGTTTTAATTTTATATTTTAGGATGTTTACACTACTACAAAATATACATACGGCCTCGGTTTTTAACCGTGGTCGTAGGTCTATGGCCACGGTTATAAGAACCGAGGTCTAAGTGAGAGAGACCATAGGTAATGACCTATGATCTCAATTTTTAACCGAGGCCATATGGTGTATCTAAGGCCTCAATTAGCATATAACCGAGGTCATAGGGTATACATAAATTAAAAAAAATACAATTAGTAATTACAATATTAAAAATCAATATAAATTACAATAAATTTATTAATTACAATATTAAAAATTATATTATATTAAAATTAAAAGTATAATTACATTTGAGAGTTTATTATACACAAAAAAACTTAGTATTACAAACTAACTTTTTAGTATTAATTACAAATATAAAAAAAAACTTAGTATTACCAACACTAGTAGCGGCGTAGCAACGCCAATGCACCAACGCACAACACTAACAGCACAACGCAGCACTAGCACCAACACATCGGAACACTAGCACAGCACAACACCAAAGACAAGCCATCAAAGAATACTAGTAGCACAAATAGCAAGAATAAAGACCAAAGACAAAGTGCTATCAAGAACACCAACTCGTGAGCCACCAAGATTAGTACCATAGCAACAACGCAGCGCCATAGCAACAACGCAACACCAATAACAGGGATATTTAAATCAATTTAACAACAATAGTACCAACAACAATCAATTTAACAACAATCAAAAGAGGAATAAGTAAAAGAAAAGAACGTAGCCATAGATGAAAAGATGACAGATTTTAAAGTCAATAGTACCTCTGAAAAAGTAATCATGCAGGCTTTGATTTGGAACATATTCATAAACAAGAAGGCTTTCAAGGCCTGTAATGGTGCATCCCAACAATTCTACTAGGACATTGATATTTTGATCAACACTGTTTTAATAACAAGTCAAGCTTGCCAAAAAAGAGAGACAGATGCATAAATACACATGTAAATAGAGACAAAGAAGAGTCAACTGAAATGGAATGAAAAGAAGACAAAAAAGTGTTAGCCAGTACATTACTTAGATCCAAAAGCATAAATTGTTGTCATTTATGCTTTCAAACTAATCATAAGTGTAGGTAAGAAAAAACCCTTGGCTGATTTTTCAAAGTTACTTTCTTTCCCAAAATATGGATAAAATATGCTAAAAGAGAATGTCTAGGCTAACTATTTTTAGCTAGATGTAGTTGAAGATCACAAAAACCGATTATCCACTGCAGATAGAACCCTAAATCTCACCTAACAAATTATAAATCAGCTTCAGATCATGAACTTAAAACACCAACCTAAATGTTATCACACAAAATATTAACTGATCTCTTAAAATAATCACATCAACAGATAGATCGAGACAAAAGCAAGAGAGTTGAAAACTACCTTAAATAAGAAACTTCAAAGATTTGATAAATTAAGAGAAGAAGTTTCAGATTTCAGACTTTTCCAAAGAGGGGATAAAGGAAGAATGGGTCTGTTGATAGGAACAACAATTATAAGGTGAGAGACCTCTTTCAGATTCTAGAATTTTCTCTCCTTTTATACCTGTATCAGCATCAACACTAGGCACCAGGCACCATGGACCAACGCAGCGCACCAGCACTAGTGAACCGCATCAACACCAGTGCAGCACACCAGCACCAGCGTAACACATCAATACCAGCACAACGCACTAGCACCAGCGTAGCGCACCAACACCAGTACAACGCACCAATACCAGCATAGCGTACCAGCATCAACGCACTACACTAGCGTAGCGTACCAACACCAACACAGCGCACCAGTATCAGCGTAGCACACCAGCGCCAGCGTAGCGCACCAGTACTAGAAACCAGAGTCCAACGACCAACAACCAGCGTCCAGCGACCAACAAACAACGACCTAGTGGCCAAAAAATCAACGAACAATGACCCATCGAACAGTGACCACCAAACTAGTGAGCTAGGAAGAGGAGGAAGAATCACGAGAGGGGAAGAGGAAGAATCAGATCTAGAAAAATGAAATTTCAGATTTGGGAGAAGAAGAAAGAAAGAAAAAAAAGAAAAAAAGAAAGAGAGAGGGCGTGGGCGTGGGCGTGGGCGTGGGCGTGGGAGAAGGAAAAAAAGAAAAAGAGAGAGAGAGAAAAGGAAAGAAAAAAAGAGAAAAAAAAAAGAAAAAACATGAAAAAAATTAATATAACGTATGGTTACGGTTATTAATAAAAACCGAGGCCATAGGATTGAGACCATATGTATGTTTTTTAGTAGTGTTATGAGTATCATCACTGAAAGCCATCAAAGAGACTTAAACGAAAACCTAGAGGTTTAAATGTGTAAGGATTATGAGTATTGGTTATTTTTGTGAAAAAAATATTGATCTATAAATTTATTTTTAGGACTGCTATCAAGTTTATTAAGAAAAACCAAATAAATGCTCGAGTTCTAGATAGTCATACTTCGAGTATATCTTTTATAGCTACGACACATAGGATTGTATTTATGCAATTAATAGTACATGTTCATAAATCTAAAATTTTTTTATACTTAAATATTTATTTAAACTTGAATCAATTTGTGAAATTACTAATTAAATATTTTTATGTGTTTTAATATTTTTAAGATATGTTTTAAAAAATTGTTTTTTATAATATTAATATTTTTAATGGGATTCAAAAAGTTAAACCTAAAATACATTCGATCTTAATACTACTAGATATTATTATTATTTATAAATATTGATTTTATTATTATCTATAAATATAGATTTGAAATGGGTGTGGTGTCCGGATAAAACAAATTGATTAATGTGTCGAATTCTGCATAAACAACCGCCGTAAATTACCTAAATAAAAGAATTGTATATCAGATCAAAATTGCAGCTCTTCATCATACAGATTACTTATATCAACCGTCGTAAATTGCTTAAATAAAAGAATTGTATATCAGATCAGAAGCTCTTCATCATACAGCTATTATATTATAGTATATATATATTGATTTATAAGATGTTGCAGCAAACTTTTTATTGAAAAAGTTTAATAATTTTTACAATTATAATATTTTTTTAATTAACGAATCTTTATTAATTAAAAAATAAGAGATTATATATATTGATTAATGTTAAATTGATATTATATCAAATATATTTATTAATAAATTTATTTGATATTTTATATATATATAGCTTCTTCTTAATTAGACTTTTACATGTTTAGATTAAATAATTTTATGTGTGATCATAATTATTTGATTTGATGATTAAATTTCAAATAAATTATTTTTGTTGAACTTATGCCTAATCTTTTTGCTCTAAAATTCACTAGTTGATTTGATTTAAGTGACATATATTTTGAATTATCTAGTTAGGATTATTTATTATTAAATTCGTTCTAAAACATACACTGACACTTGTATTTTTGTGTTAATCCTTTTTGCAGTTGACTTGTGAATGTATCTGATAAACGAGAAGATTATTGGAACGTTGGTCTGAAAAACGCTTATGCTAATATTAGAAACTATGAAAACAGAGCAGGGGTTTGTAAGTAAAGTACATCGGGGTAGTATCCTAGAGAGAGTAGCATAAGACCGAGTTTGTACTTAAACATTTATTTTTCATAGTGAAAAGTTAGGTAGTCCGGTGGACCTGTGATTTTCATCTTAGGTCATGGTTGTAATCTAAGTTATTTCCACCTTAAAATATCGGGTGTTATTATTTTATTTCCGTATTTTATTGTTACACGTGATTACATACCTGACTGTTTTGTTTAGGTTATTAAGTTATAAATTGATAAAAATTAAAAATAATATATTCACCTTCTATAGGTTAATTAGATCTATATCTTATAAACTTTCAAAATATTACTTGTGATAAGTGCTTGAAAAACACTAATATTTCGTAATTTTATTGCACTTAAATGTGATAAATATATTTTATTATGTATATTTTTTTTTCATCATTTATGCATCTATATGTTCGAAATCACAATTGTTTTCGGTTGTATTTTTGGTGTTTTTAGCATCAAATATATATATATATATATATATATTAATCAACACATGAAAAATAACACTTGAAGCACTCAAATTGTACCTTAAAAGCTTGAAGGAATAAGGTATGTAAACTTTACGTAAAGAATCAACTCGTATATAAGGGGTGTAAGGCAAGAATTCAAATAAAGTATTTCGTGTCATGGTGAGGATTATTGTGAGCCACAACATACTCTTCTCTGTATAGATTCACTGGACACATTATTCATTCTATGTTGCGTTATGGAAGTAGTGTGCTGCAGCGTGACCTGTTTAGGGTAGCATTTGGTAAAGCTTTACATGTCTCGAATTGCAACATGTGTTCATTAAATTGTTTTTTTAGGTTTCCATAGCCTATTAGAAAGAGATGTAGAATTTTGGTTTCTCTGCCATTATGCTTATTTTATATTCTTAATTTAGGTGTAGTTTATACACAATTTAGATTAAATAATAACAAATAAGAGGTAATAGCATACATATATTTCAGATCTAGTGATACCAAAAAGTTACTTAAAATTAGGGATTATTGTGAAGATCAATATCACAATTGTGAAGCAAAGCACATCTCTTTAGTTACTTTTAAGTATTAAAATCTGTAATCTTTTTTCCTTTTCAATGAACTCTTTTGTATTTCTTAAATTTATTGATTATTTATTAATTTTGAACATATCTGACTGATTGTGATAATGAGAATTTAGTTTTGTTGCTATGTTTATGTAGATTATTTAGGCAAATATTTTTAAAAATTAATAAATATATATTATTTTCTATTTCAAGATTTTTACAAAATTTATTATTGATTAATATATTGACAATATATTTTTCTTAATAAAATTTAAAATATGAAAATTAGGTTTCAGTTATATCATCTAGATCTAATTTAGACAGCTTGAATATGAGCTTAAATTAGTAATCTGATCGAAAGTATCGAATTAAATGGTTTGTAATTCCCTAAACTTTAGGCGTGATTTAATCAAATTAACTAATGAATCGGCCAGAGGCATTAAGTGGTTTGATTAATAACGAATAGTGATATGACCAAAAGCATTATTATACTAAAAGTTTATAAATTATGGACTTAATTAACCTAGAGGGAGGTGAATAGGTTATTTTTAATTTTTACTAATTTATAATTTAATAACCTAAACAAAGAAACCAGACATGCAATCGTGTGTAAAAATAAGTGCGAAAATAAAATAATAACACACAATATTTTTAAGTGGAAACAACCTAGGCCATAACCATGACCTAAGGGGAAAACCACCGATTGACCAGACTACCTAACTTTCCACTATGAAAATGAAATGTTCAAGTACAAACTCGGTCTTATGCTACCCTCCCTAGGATACTGCCCCAATGTACTTTACTTACGAGCCCCTGCTCTGTTTTCACAGTTTCCAATATTAGCATGAGCGATTTTCAGACCAACGTTGGAATAAGCTTCCCGCCAATCAGATACGTTCCCGAAATAACTACAAAATAGTTAGCACAAAAATACAAGTGCCCGTGTGTGTTTTAGAATGGATTTAATAATGAATAATACTAACTAGATTATTCAAAATATATATCACTTAAATCAAATCAACTAGTAAATCCTAGAGCAAAAAGATCAAGCATAAGTTCAATAAAAATAGTTTCTTTAAATATTAATAATCAAATCAAATAACTATGATATGACAAAAATAATTATTTGATCTAACAATTTAAAAACAAAAATAAAGAAGAAGCCACAAAAATATATTATCAAAATATCATGTAGTGTGCATATCAATAAAGCTTAATTAAATATATTATCCCCCAATATGTATAACAGAATAAAAATATGGAAGTAAAACACATTATTCTCTCCCCCTTTTTGACATATGAGAAGGATAAAACATTAGACAAAGTAATGAAACTAAACTCTACCTAAAGATATAGCAATGTAAAAGTAGAGTAATGCAGAATTGCAAATATTTTAAACTCCCTCTGAGTTCTATTACTCTTTAACTTAGAAATGAATTAAAAAGGTAATATATGAAAAGAATATGTAAATGAAAAAATCTAATTAATTGTTTTTTTCTTCATAAATAGCCATATAAGGTATTAAACTTATTTAATCACAAATGAGCACACAACCAATTAAGAACTCATCATATTTTAACTCCAATTTTGATTATTTATCATATAAATAAATAAGTAGAATAGAATAGGTGCACACGCACACTTCGCACATATAATGACATATTGACATTTACTTAAAGTAGTATATATGTTTAAACTCCACAAATACTTTAATTAATTCATTTATGACCTATCAAGAAAGACTCAAAAGAAAAAAAATATCATCTATCATGTAAAACTATAATTGAGTCTTCAATCTTACAAAATAAAGTATATCTACTAAAGGAGGACTTATTATTTTTTTTGTATATATTATTTTTCATACATATGAAGTAAATTATATATATATATATATATATATGTTTATAACATCTATTGACTCTTTCTTTTTGTGCATTCAATATACAAGATTTATAAGTAGTCACTTTTTGCACAATCTTTTTTTTGCACGAGTCATTAACCTAGCATGATGACTTCCACACTAGTTGTGAGGTAGCCCTCTCCGCTCACTACGGTAGCATCATACATCACAATAGGTAGCCCTCTCAATACTAGATGCCTCCATACGATAAAGTTTTAACAAGTAAGAAATATAACTCAACACAATTTTACAGTTAAGATTAGTTAAAGTCCAGAGTCTTTCAAGAAATTTCATAAACTTATAGCATAACATATATGTGTGTTCATTAGTGTGTGAATAAGTTTATGTCAACATTGATCATCACATGTACAAGAATATGTGTGTGTGCATAAGCCAAAATTTTAGAATAATTTATACAATAAATATCAAAAAGAGTCGAGTCACTAAAACGAGGTTATGTATACGTAAGTATTAAATAAGTCCAATAGCGTGTTGGACACATAAGAATGCTACTTCAATTTTTTTAAGTTTAACTAATAAAATAAAAACAATAAAGATTACTCACCTAGGGTCATTTAAGCATTCTAATAAAAAATGGTCAGGTGACAGGGAAAAAACAACCTTTCATAACCCACATTTTCTTGCATTTTGGTTTCTCTATATCATTGGGTTGAGGCTCAACAAACTTAGGTTTCATAGGTGTATTCTTGGACTTAGCTATACTTTTCTTATTCATCCCAAAGAAGATGCAGTATGCATAGGATGATGATGATAATGAGTCCTAGCATTAAAAGTATTGAATTTTACTTCCTTCTTTAAACCTAAGACTTCATGCTTCATAGTAGAATTTTTGAACACATTATTATAATTTCCATTCATCCTTTAATATGATGTAGCATGCATAGATGAATGATGCTTATTGGTCCTACTATGTGAAATATGGAAAGAATGATTAAGTTCAAGAGCATTCCTCAAAAATCTACATTTTGGTCTTATATGACCTTTTCTACCACAATGATGACATACATGTACAAACTTAACAACTTTTTCTACCATAGGTGTAATAGTTCTTTGTGCATAAGTAGTAACAGTAGGAGTATAGTTTAAGGGCCTTATAAATGTGGTCTTTGATGTTGAAGGTGTTGATTGTTCATCTATGTATCCAAGACCTCTCTTATCTCTATGTAGCTTTCCATAGTCTAGAACTTTGGTCAATTTTTCAGTACCTATGGTCAAATTCTTCATCGTATCTTTAGCAATACTAAGTTCTTACCTAAGCTTTTTGTTTTCCTCAGTGGTTTCTACAAGTCTCAGATTCATGACATTAATATTTTCAGACAATTCCTTTTTATCTTTCTCTAGGTTAGAGTAATTTGTTTTGTGAATATTGATGATATCATTAAGTTTAGTTACTTCCACAAGTAGTTTGTCACTCTCTTCTCTAGCACCTAAACAATCCATGAATAGTTCCTCATAACTTGATACATTAAACTTAGACAATAAGAAAGAGGAGTTTACTTCCTCATTTTCTTCATCCGAGCTAGAGTCAGAGTCATTGTGGTGTACTTTGGTAGTTGTGATGAAGGCACGATAGTTAGTGTCATCATCTTCTGAGTTACTAGTATTATCCTGCTCACTTTCCATATCACTGAGTATAGCATTAAATGCTTTTCCAAATTTATTTTTATTGTTTGCACAATCTATAGAAATATGACCAAAGCCCCCACAAGTATATCATTGAGGACTAATGAGCTTAGTTTTCTTACCATCAGAGCTAGGAGGCTTGATTTCCCTTGACTTTCAATCCCTCAAACAATTAGATTATCCCTTATTAGATTGATTATTTTGTTGACCCTTCATTTTCAGGAACTTCTTCCATTTTCGTGCTAGCGAGACTAATGACTCATCATTCATATCCTTATCACTATCAGAGATGTCCATTTTGGAGCTTTTGAATGCCACATCCTTGATTTTCTTGGGACGATAAAGAGAAAGCTCATAGGTTTGGATTGACCCAACAAATTCATCAATATTTAGTGTGTCCATATTCTTGCTTTCCTCTATCGCTGTAACTTTCATCTTGTAGTCATCTATTAAGGAGCTTAAGAGTTTGCGTACTTGTATTGGTTGTGGAATTTTCTTACCAAGGTTAGAGCAAGCATTAGTGATATCACAAAAGCGAGCATAGAATTGACCAAAAGTTTCATTGTTGCTCATTTTAATGGAATCAAACTCAGATGTTAGCAATATCAATTTTGTTTGTTTTACTTGGGAAGTTCCTTCATGAGCAAGAGCAAGTGCTTTCCATGCATCTTTAACAGTCTCACAGTCGGAGATGCGATGGAACTCATCCATCGACACTGTAGCAAATATTGAGCTTAGACCTTTTTGGTTTGCCCCACTAAGGGTGCGTTCTTCAGTGGTCCAGTCTTTTCTTGGCTTTATGATTGTTATACCATCTTTCGTTACTGAAGGTGGTTCCTAACCATCAAGAATAGCATCCCAGACTTTTTCATCTTATCTGAGAAAGGCTTGCATGCGAGCCTTCCAATAAGGGTAATTAAACCCATCAAAGAGTAGGGGTCTAACAGATGACCCACCTTCTTTCATTTGGTCCATAAGTAAGTGTATGTGTCCCTAAGGATCAATATCACTAAGTGTGTCTAGTTTAAGCTTTGATACCAATTAAAATTTTATAAATTATGGACCTAATTAATCTAGAGATTTAATAACCTAAACAAAGCAGCCATACATGCAATCATGTGTAAAAATAAGTGTGAAAATAAAATAATAACACACAATATTTTTAGGTGGAAACAACCTAGGCCATAACCATGACCTAAGAGGAAAACCACCGGTCTATCGGATTACCTAACTTTCAACTATGAAAATGAAATGTTCAAGTACAAACTCGTTCTTATGATACCCTCCCTAGGATACTGCCCCAATGTATTTTACTTAGGAGCCCCTGCTCTGTTTTCACAGTTTCCAATATTAGCATAAGCGATTTTTAGACCAATGTTCCAATAAGCTTCCCGCCAATCAGATACGTTCCCGAAATAACTGTAAAATAGTTAGCACAAAAATACAAGTGCCCGTGTGTGTTCTAGAACGGATTTAATAATGAATAATCCTAACTAGATTATTCAAAACATATATCACTTAAATCAAATCAACTAGTAAATCCTAGAGCAAAAAGATCAAGCATAAGTTCAATAAAAATAGCTTCTTTAAATATTAATAATCAAATCAAATAACTATGATATGACAAAAACAATTATTTGATCTAACAATTTAAAAACAAAAATAAAGAAGAAGCCATAAGAACATATTATCAAAATATCATAAAAATAATTAGGCTTATTAATCAATCAAATATAACCACCAATATTTGATAGATTAACTAAATAAAGAAGCCTAAAGAATTATGATATTATATTTGTAAAACAAGAGAGAGAAATTAAGAAGATTAGAAGAATGCTCATGTATGATTAATTGAAACAATAAGTAATAAGTTTTATTTATAGGAAAAATTAAAACTCTTAATCCTATGTAATTGATAGATATCTTTTCTATTACAAATAAGATTAATAATACTCATTAATTAAGATAACTCATATATGATTGATAAATATCTTTTCTATTACAAATAGGATTAATATTACTCATTAATTAAGATAACTCATATATGATTAATAAATATATTTTCTATTACAAATAAGATTAGTATTACTCATTAATTAAGATAACTCTTATATAAAATAAATTTCTTTTAAAATAAATTTTATGCTACCTTTTATGCTAAAGATTCCAGCTATAATTTAGAGTATATCTTATCTAATATTTTAGCATATCTTATTCCATATTTTAGCACTAAAAATAATTTCAGATTTATAAGCATGTGCTATTAAATGCATAAATGTAATCCTATGTGTTGTAGTTATCAAAGATATACCTGAAGTATAATTATCTAGAACTCGAACATTTATTTGGCTTTTCTTGATAGACTTGATAGCATGCCTAAAAATAAATTTACAGATAAATATTTTGTCTACGAAAATAGCCAACACTCATAGTCTTTACATATACATATAAGGGAGAATCAATAATCTGAATTTATACTTCATTAGCCTAAATAATTTTAACAAGTAGGATCACTAGCTAAATTTTTCATTAATACTCTATTGATTGTTAAATTCATATCTGCCTTGATTTTTTCTCAGCCAAATCTAGCTTTTATCGTTTTAATTATTTTATCATTAGTTTAATCTTTGCAAAAATCAAAATACTGTGATAGGATGTTTAGATTTTATTTTCGTGTTTACTTTTAAGAAATGAACGAATTATTTAAAACCATGTAATTTATTTTTTAAATTAACCTCGGGAGTATATTTATCGTTTATTATAAGTTATTTATACACTTGCGAACTTTTTGTAAGATATAAAATTTCACTATCAATTTTTTATGCATCACATACCTTGTAATTTTCCTATCCAATATTAAATAAAATACAAATCGAATTGAAGAATTGCAAGAAAACTATCCACGTTGGACTTAGCATCGGTTTGCGACATCAACCGATGTTACGTCCAACGTGGATAACATTGATTCATCACGTAAACCAACGCTACGCTTTATTTTTAAATTAAAAAATGGATGAAGTAAATACAATTAAAATTAATTATTATTTTATTTGACTCTTTAGAATTTAAGTTGGATAAAAATAGTATAATTTTTCCTTTTTTTTAGAAAATTAGTTTTAAAAATTATATAATTTTATTTATTTGTTTAGATATTTAAATTTATATATGTACCTACAATATATCTTTATTTAATTTTTTGTATATGTTTTAATTAAATATTATTCTAAAGTTATTATTTTTTCTTTTCATGGTGTTGAAGATGAATTACGCGAGGATGATCCCGAAACCTTTAAAAAACTTATAGAAGATGCCGAAAAATCGTTGTATCCAAAATGTAAAAAATACACTAAAATGTCGGGATTGGTTCATTTGTACAATGTGAAGGCAAAACATGGTTTTTCTAACAAGGGATTCATAGAATTACTAAATCTACTAGTCGATATGTTTCCTGAGGGTATTGAATTTCCATCTTCAATGTATGAAGTGAAGAAATCTCTTAGTAGATTTGGCATGGAATATCATAAGATTCACGTTTGTCCAAATGATTGCATTCTTTATAGAAAAGAATATGAGACATTACATGATTGTCCTATGTGTAAAGAATTGAGATGGAAGCATGGTACAAATGAGAGTACAACACATAAGAAAGGCGTGCCTGCAAAGGTTCTTTGGTACTTTCCTCCTATTCCTCGCTTTCAAAGGTTGTTCAATAGTAAAGATACATCAAATATGTTGACTTGGCATTCAAATAATCGATCTAATGATGGGTTGCTACGTCATCCTTGTGATTCTCCAAATTGGAAAGTAGTAGATAATTTATCTCCTCAATTTTCATCTAATTCGCGCAATCTTCGTCTTGCCATTGCTGCTAATGGAATTAATCCACATAGTTCCCTCAGTAATAGATATAGTTGTTGGCTAGTAATTATGGTAACATATAACCCTCCTTCCTGGTTGTGTATGAAAAGAAAATGCATGATGTTAACATTATTGATCTCAGGATCGAAACAACCCAGTGTTGATATTGATGTATATTTGCAGCCTCTGATAGATGATTTAAAGATGTTGTGGAATGATGGTGTAAATTTTTACGATGCACATAAATAATAATACTTTAACTTGAAGGGGGTCCTTTTATGGAAAATTAATGATTTTCGTGCCTATGGAAACTTATCAGGACATGCAACAAAAGGTTACAAGGGATGCCCTATATGTAGTGATGGAACTTCTGCAACTTATCTTGGTCACGGATGAAAGATGTCTTATAGAATACATAAAAGATTTTTTCCATCTGGACACAAGTTTAGATACCAAAAGAAACTGTTCGATGGTGAAGAAGATCATGATCATGCAACTCAACCTTTGCGAGGTGTTGAGATATTAAGGCAATTGAATGGTATGACATTCAAATGATATGGAAAGATGAAAAGAAAAACTCACTAAGGTATGGAAACGAAAGAGGTCAACTAATGAAATGGGTGAAAATGAAAAAGAGTTTGAATTGACTTACCATGGTTGTTGGAAAAAAATAAATATTTTGGGAATTACCTTATTGGAAAGACCTACACATTCGTCACATCTTAGATGGCATGCACATTGAGAAGAATGTATGTGAGAGCTTGATTGGTATTTTACTTAATATACCTGGAAAAACAAAGGATGGAATTAAAGCAAGATTGGATTGAAAGAAACTAGGCATACGACCTGAATTGGAACCAAGGGTGAAAAATGATAAGAATCGAACATACTTACCACCATCATCATATACAATGTCAACAAAAGAGAAGGATGTGTTTTGTAAATGTTTGGAGGGTGTGAAAGTTCCTGATGGTTACTCATCCAACTTAAGAAATTTTGTGTCTATCACCGATAAGAGACTGTATGGATTGAAATCACATGACTGTCATATCTTAATGCAACAGTTATTACCGGTTGATATTAGATCAATTCTTCCAAAACATGTTCGATTATCAATAATTCGGATTTGTTCATTCTTCAATACAATATGCAAGAAATCTATATCAATTGGCGAGTTAAATTCTTTACAGAAAGATGTTGTAGAGACTTTGTGTCTAATTGAAAAATATTTTCCTCCTTTCTTCGATATAATGATTCACTTGTGTGTTCATTTAGTTCGAGAGGTTCAATTGTGTGGTCCTACTTACTTAAGGTGGATGTATCCTTTTGAGAGATATATGTCAATCAATATCAAGAGACAGATGTTAGCATCAGAGCTAAACAATTATGTGATAGGGCAATAACGCTTAACATAAATAAAAAGTTGATAATCCCTTGGCCATTAAGGTTTGAATAAGGCCAAGATCATTGGATGTTGGTAATCATTGATCTGTTCAATAATCATGCTTGGTACTGTGACTCAGCTTCCATAGAACTGAGTAAAGATACAAAAGCAGTTGTTGAAATGTAAGAGTTATAGCTACATATTAGTTTCTTCTATTATTTTTTGTAATATTTAATAAAAACTAACCATTTTAAACCTTGATAGGGCATGGAATTTTGGAACAAGTTTAAGGGCATTGCCCTTAAAAAATCTCATAAGCTTATATGGACAAAAGTTATGGTATGTACAAGCCAATATTAATAATTTTATTAATTTTACAATTGAATAATAAATATGTTCGAATATGAAAAATCATGTACACTTGTTTTTTATAGGTTCCACAACAAAATAATGGAGTCATGTGTGGTTATTATGTCATAAAGTTTATGAGCGAAATCATCACAAATATCAAAATTTTAATTGATGATGTGGTAATATCTTTTACCCATATACATAAATTTTTTTAACATATTTGAGTTATTTTTTGTAAATAAATGAAATTACATTCTTATTTTGATTTTAAATACATGTAGTTCTTTGGTTGGAACAAGACGGGTTACGACCAGCAAATTTTTGATGATTTATAAGAGGAATGAGCAAAACACATGGTTCAAATTATATCATCACAAGAAGAATCAGGAGAAGATTATGATGATCTTGAATAGCATATGACAACATAACAGTAAATTTTTTAATGATTTAATTTCTCTATCTATTCCTGTGTCTGAAGTCACTTGTTTGATGGATGATTATATGCTCATGTATTTAGGGGAATGCATTGTTTTATGGACCTATTTTTGGCCCAAACTACATCTCATCTCTCTTTCCTACTTTCCTTACGAACTCATATTAGCACTTTATTAATCATTTGTTTATAAATATGAAGTTATCTGGAATCTCTGCTAGTATTTTTAATGCTATAATGAGCTCTAAATATGAAATAAGGTGTACGTAACTCTGATTTGTTTCTTGGTTTGTATGAGTTTTGGTGCCCATGAACGTGTTCCATATGTTTAAGGGCACCAAAACTCACACAAGCCAAGTAAGAAATCAGAGTTACACTTGATTTCATATTTAGAGTTTATTATAGCATTAAAAAATTACTAGCAGAGATTCCAGATAACTTCATATTTATAGACAAATTATTAATAAAGTGCTAATATGAGTTCGTCGAAGGGTTATATCACTCGAATGTCGTTGTGGTTATCTCTTTTTTATGGTAATATTTATAATGATTTAATTTCTTCATTCGTATGTCTTTGAAGTTTAGACTGCTTGTTTGATGGATGTTTACGTGCTCATGTATGTAGGGGAATATGAATTGTTATATGGAGCAGCTGTTTTTTGTCTAGTTTTCTTGTCATAATGCTGGTGATTTCTAAGCCAACTAAACTTACTCGCATCCAATTACACTTTAACAACATTATTTTTTTTGTAATTTAAGTTAACTATATGTATTGTATATACATTATTTATTTTTGTAATAAATTTAATTATCAATTAATTAATTATATTTATATTTTTAATTATTTGTATTATTATTTATATTTTAGTTTTTTTTATGTTATATATATATTGAATAATACGAAAAATGAGAATAAAAATAAAAAAAATTCATAAAATGTACGTGTAAAATCGGTTCACGCGATGAACCGACTTTATATTTTAAATCGTTCAATTTAAAATCAATTTTCAATCGATTTTAATGTCTATTTTTATAATAGCGTGTATTTACAATAATCATATATTGGATACGAAGAAACAATGATAGAAGGCGCAGGTTAGATCATCTGTTCTAATTTTGCTGTCAGTGTCACCAATGACAAATACTACTGAAAATGGATAGGAGAATTGCGCACATCCTTCGTATCGGCTTCTAATTCAGAAACAATTTTATTTAATTTTTCCTATTTTAAAATGTAAAGCATTTCTTTTTTTAATATAAAATGTATAGCATTCCTTTAAAAATAAAAAAATAAAAAAATAAAAATTCTCTAAGGCTAGGTTTGTCTAGCAGTACTATTGGACGAATCCATTGTTTGGTGTTGCTGTTAGACTGGGTTCAATAATCCATTTACATAAAAATTTCTTCCTTATAAACGCGAAATGCGACTCAAGGGGAGACGCAGTTCGAATTTGTACAGGTTAAAAGGAATAAAGAATGATGGATAAATAAACAAAATATTTTAATTTTTAAATATTTTTTTTAAAATAAAATAAATTGTGTAAAAATATTACATTACATGTAATTTAAATTTTATAAAAATATATAATCTCATTAATTAATATAAATTATAACAAATACTTGACATGTTTTACTATTTTCAATCCATTGCAGCACCGAGGACTATATTAAATTAATACAATACTCTTTAATAGAATACAATTTAATATGGCTACAATTATCCTATACAATACGGCGCACTAGACTACCCTAAATGCTCAAATTATATTGAAATTTTTTTTTATCACAATTTATATGCATCCGTTCACGTTAGGTTATATAATTGATAATAGGTTAATAAATGAAAACCCATTATTATTACTTCTCACTTTTCAATTTAAAATCAATAAAACACTAGCATATTAATTTATGCATATAATAAGACTCAATTTTATTAACATTCTATTGGTAAAGTTAGCATATGAGAACCACAACAGCATAAGTGGGAAAGTTTTGACTTTTAAATAGCCATGTAACGTAAGGGGTGGAAACTCATGTATATTATGTACGTTTTGGGTTGTGTTTGTTCGTACTGTACGTACCAAATTTACAATTTATTTATTTAAAATAAAAAAATATCTAATATCTTTTCAAATAAAAAAAAATAGTAATTACTTCTAATTAAGAAAGAATTTGTGTCACGTCGATTTAAATTCTTATTTTGGGATGTTACCCGAATTGTCATACAAGTTGTGCATACCAAATTGACCGTTTGGTGCAAAAAAATCTTTAAATCTCATCCATTAACCTATCACTACCAATAACATATCACTACCAATAACATGATCTTTGTCCATACATTTTGATGCTCCGATGAGAACTATCAATGTGAAATACTCTAAGATAAATATATAAAAATATAATTAAATTTTTTATTAATAATTTTAGTTTTTGAAAGAGTTTAACAACACATTTTTAATATGTTATCAGAACTAGATATCCTATGTTCAAACTAATTAAAATATCTAATTATTGAGTTGAAGTGTTTTGCCTACATAGTGTTTAGAACCAATTTTTTTAAGGGGAGTGATAAATGTATAAAGTATAGGTTTTCTTCTAATAGACTAAATTTTTGAGAAAGTTGTTTACAATAAACTTTGTATTAATTACGTTTTATACCCATAATATATGGAGCAATTTGTAAAAATATCTAAAATATTTATTTTGTCATAGTTATGCCCACAATATATGGATAACAATAAAAACATGCCTAACTTTGAGCATAATTACATCATTGTTCATACATTGTGGGGATAATTGTAACTTTTAAAATATATATTATTGAGTATGTTTTTATCATTACTCATATATTGTGGGTATAATTATAACAAAGTAAACATTTTGAATATTTTTACAAATTATCCTATACGTTGTGGGTATAAGATGTTATTAACCCATATAATTTTAACAAGTACCAAGACTTAGTTAGCTTCAAACTAAACGATTAATGATTAAATTATTTACTTGCCTTAAGGCTACTCATCCCATTATAAGGTCCTCAAAATCAAGGTTAATCCCTAATGAATTCTAATACAATCATGTAAGTTTCACATATCGATAAATAGTCTTATATGTACCAAGACTTAATTAGCTTCTTATTCCTCTTGTCGAGCCACCCTTGAATAGCAAATATAGCACCAAAGGCTAACTCATTACCTATAGGACAACCTCTTTTGGCACCTAATGTGTATGTCTAATCATTTAACTGTGGCATGCTTTACTTGTATTAAAACAATGTTAAGTTATTCTTACATCCTCCATGCAACCATGTCTTGCATGTAAGCAAATTTCATCTACCAATACTTGAATGTTGCCCAAGTGAGAAATTTTTGATACAAAACCCACACATTTGATGCTCTTCATTTTAACATACTTTCACCTCTTTCAATGCACACTAATATACATATATCTCAAGCTTGGCTGAACCCTAGCCAACAAAATTATCCAAAACAACACCACTACTATGAGTGTTTCCACCCTTGCTACACTGAACACAAGTTGGGTCACTAACCTATGAGGTTGCCTTCACTTGGCCACTGTAAATCGTTGGTATAGTCCTTGCCTTAGGAGTGATGCACAATATCAATCTTTTCTATTTCATTACTACTAGAAGACATTATTTAATTCTCATTGCACAATCAATGCCCACCCTACTAGCACTCTTGTCTACTATGACTTACTTAATACTTCATGTTTGTAATATGTGATGCAAATTATGGGGGATGCTTGAAAATTAATGTGAGTGATCAAACATCAAAGATTGAACTAGGAGCATTACATGTGCGATTTTTGAATGGATTTTGCGTAGCTCAATTGATAGAGAAAGAAGCCGATCAATCGATAATTAATCATGCATTGATTGAAGATTTTTTGTCAAATTTTTTGATTCCTAATTTTGAAGGGGTCGATTGATTGAGCTTGTAAATTTTCATGCAAAATGCCGAAAAGAGGCACATAAATCTATACATGGGGTTATAAACTGGATGTGCATTTTGGTAAATTTCCTAAGGGTGTGTATAAACATTCCTTTTTCCCTATAATTCATTAGTAAGAGTCTTGGATGCTTGGGGAGCCTAGAGGCAAGTGGAAAAATGGCTTTTTTTCATCGAAGGTGGGAAATAAAGCTTAATGTTTCTTAGGAAACTCTTTGTGTATAAAATCTTATAAGTATTGTTCTCCCCTATTTAATCTATGGTAAGCATTAGAATCTATGTATATCTCTATTAGAGAAGTGTAAAGCTTAGGGGTATTCTTGGGACTTAAATGGGTTGGGTGATGCTTGTATGATGATAAGTGTAGATGATTATAATACTATTGAGTACCATAGATTATAATTCTCTTTGATTCATAGTAAAATATTGATTGGTACTTGGATTGTGGATGTATGGTTCATTATTATAGAGAATAACCATGCTAAATCTTGTATGTTGATTTATTGATTTCTTTGCTCATTTTATTCCTTGTCGATATTTTTAGGGTGGTTGCATTTGTGGTTTTTTATTTATTGGTTGGTTTCCATTTGGTTTTCCTTATGCTAAATGTTTGATTGGGTAACAACCAGTTCATGAGAAAACTCTATTTTTCATGGACCTTAACAAGTCTCTATAAAATCACAACAGAGTAGTATAATAGCTCAAGGTTTTGACTTTGGGTTGGTTTGTGTATGTTAAATTCTATGGTTTGTTATGGAGTCTTATTGGTGGGAGTTTTGTGAAGGCTATTAAAAATTTGTTTGAAGATAGTTTTTGATGTAATCAATTATGAGCAAAGTTAAGATAGGGAAATAAAATGGTTCTGGTGACTTCACCGTATTAAAGGTAAAGATGAAGATCATCTTTATTCAATAAAAAGTAGCACAAGCCTTAAAAAGTGATATGGAATTTCTGGATGGTTTTGCCAATTTTAAAAAGAAGGAATTGGAAGAGACCACTTATACCTAAATTTATTTAAACTTACATGATGATGTGACTTGTGAGGAGTAAGATGAGGTGACTGTAAAGAGTATAGAAGAATTTGGATGAGATATACATGCAAAGACGATGTCTCAGCGGTTCCATTTGAAAGAACATTTGTTCGGGTTTCAAAGGGATATGTCAAAGGGTTTGGAGCCTAACTTGGTAAAGTTTTGGAGAATCACCAATGACTTTTCAAACATTGGAAAGGTTTTTAGTGATAAGAATCTTGCCCATTTTCTCTTACAAAATCTACAATAGTTGTATCGTGAAGTGAAGATGGGGTTCAAGTATGGAAGAGATAGAATCTCTTTGGAGCAAGTGATCTCTCACTTGAGAACATGATATTTGGAGGTGAAGACAGAAGGTTTACATGTAAAGGTGAAGTATTGTTGATTCGTGGTAAAGGACGTGATACAAGAAAGGAGTTGAATGATAAAACTCACACTCGATCTAAGTTGCAAGGAACAAAGAGGAATATGAGGTGTTATCATTGTCAAAAATAGGGTCACATTAGAAGAGACTGCCCATAGGGTAGTACATAAGAAAAAAGCATCAAGTGGTGGAAGAACTTCAATGGTAGATGAGGAGAAAAGTTATGGATTTACCAAAGCACTTGCAATTTTGGTGAATAGTAAAAATTGTGGCATATAGGTTTCATAATCGGGGTGCATATACCATTTTATACCTCATAGGAATTGGTTTGTTGAGTACAATTCACTGAAAGGTGGTGTTACATATTTACCAAATAATAGTCAGTGTGAAACTATGGGTATTGGCAACATACATCTTTGACTAGATGATGGTTTGATGTTTATTCTTAGCATTGTGTTACTTGTTTCAGAGTTGAAGAATAAATTTATCTTCTTGGGTATGCTGGATAGCATGGGCTTTAGTTTCAAAAGTGAATGCGGTCAAATTAAGGTGTACAAGGGCTTGTTGGTTCTTTTTTGTGGTAACTAGAGAAACGAGTTGTATATTATAAATGGTGTTATGGAGATTGAAAATGCTATGGGTACCCACACTGAAGTGGATGTGAACCAATGGCATAAGAGGTTAGGCCATATTAGTGCTCGAGGGTTGAAGGAACTAAAAAAAGAGGAAATCTCTTAGTGACAGATTAGTTAATGAGATGACTTTTTATGATCATTGTATAATTTGTAATGACAAGAAGGTGTCATTCTCTTTGGAAAGGTGTAAAGGATATACTGTTAGGATTTCATGTGTATGCCTATATGGTGAGAATTTAAAATTTTCCTATCATCACTTGGCTCAATACACAAAGGACCTTATTTGTATGATAATTGCAAGTAAGATTTTCTCTTAAGCATTTCAACAAATACCTAATGTGCTCTAAATAAAATAAATAAATCTTATCTACCTTATTTCTAGAGATGAAGAAGATTATCTTTACCTAAAGAGATTGTCAAATCTCTTGAGTAGAGGAAAGTTAATTTCCCTTCTAGATCTCTTGGAACCACATCTCTTTCGGGAGTACCTCTTGGTTCACCTTGAACCTAAACAACGATTACCACACCTCTTAGATAGATGGATGTAGAGTTCAAGGCTTAAATCTAACCACCTAGCAAGAAGAGATGAGAGAAGAGACTTTCGGCCTAGGTTTGAACCATCTAACACTACTACAATACATACATATGGTCTCAAACCTATGGTCTCTTTCACTTAAGCCTTGGTTCTAATAACTGTGACCATAGACCTACGGTCATGGTTAAAAACCAAGGCCATAAGTATGTTTTGTAGTAGTTTAGGTTTTAGGCTTTAACAAACCTTTCCAAGTTTTGGCCTAGGAGAAGGAAAAACGTGGTTGCACAATAGGGCAGATTTTGGTTAGGGTTAGAGGCAGAAAATTGGATCCAATTTTCCTTAATTATGCCTCCTTAAATAGACAAAGGTTAGGGAAACTGTTTGTGTAAGGTTTGAATCAATTACACAAATGCCACTAATCTTGTTTAGCCATCTCATGCTCTCTTTAATCTCAACTTGTGATTGGTTTAATAAATTAATTTATGAACAAATAATATTATTCATATTATTATATTATACAATGTCTCTGTTATTCTTATAATGCATTCAAACATTATACCAAATAATATTTACATAACTTCACAAATTTATTTATGGTCTAAGCATGTCATATTATGACATTTTATTTTAGCATTTCATCTAATGTATTTTATCTTATACATCATTATGAAATGTAAAATACTCGTTGTTTCTCTTCAGTTGGTGTGACCGTGTAGATGATCTATATCATCTTGGCAATAATATAAAACTTTATATTATTAACTATAAGAGGTTCTATCATTACATTATAGTTTTTCAAATGACATAGTAATTATTTACTCAATCTACTAATTTTGTGTCTATCCTTGTCACATGATATTATGAATAATATGCAAAATAGGATTGTGTCACTTTTGCATTATATTCATTTTCTTGGTCTCTCAAGTGAATTATAATTATAACTACATCAGTTATATTGCATGCAATATAATTCCACTTTATCAAGGGGCCCAGTAATATCATAACTCAAAATCGAGGGACAATGATAATATTAACATATAGATTTCTCTCACACAGGTTGTACACAATGAACTACTATTTTATTCCTATCATAAGATAGTATTTAAATATCAATCATATTATATACTTCTCATGTGAAAAACCTACACATCTCATATCTAAGATTCTAAAGACACAATGGAAACATTAATGATACAAAACACAATCCATTTACCATTTCATCTAGTTAGGTCATGTTCAATATATAAAATACACATTTTATATACTCATGTCATCAAATTACAATCCCTTATCAACATTTATAGAACTACAATGTACTTTTAATCGACATGACAATCTTTTATGGTAATTAATGTTCCTCCTTAATTACCACAATTGTGAACATATTTAGGATTATATGTTTCTCATTTTAAGAGTTTTATGGTTCAAGACCAAGTGCATCTTCTTGAACACTTCTAAAATATAACATGTCAATCTTAAGGAACAAGAATACATAATATTCAAAATCATGAACAATACATAAATCTGTATAAAAAGAACAACTTTTAAAGCACACATCCTTCAGATACCATATTCGAGTATATGCATATAGACTTACATGGGTAAGAGGAGATACCATCAATGGGTGGTTCAAGGTCAATTCTTTCTATTGTTAACTAATCTAGGAAGCTTTTGGTATATTTTCTGAAAAAGTAGAGATAAAGCTTTAGAGAAGTTTGAAGGGTAGAGGTTTATAGTTGAGAACCAAACTAGGATGAAAGTGAAGAACCTTATAATAAAATATGGTTTGTAGGTTTGTTGTAAAGCCTTTACTGGTTTGTGACCTCAATAATTTGGGTTGGTAGGAAGGTTAAAGATGAATCTTTTGAACAGAGTTGAATGTATGCTTTCTGGTGCCAACTTACCCCTAAGATTTTTTTGTGAGGCTATTTTTACAATGGGGTATCTTATTAATAAGTGTCTCTCAATGCCTCTTGACTTCAAGGCACTCAAAGAAGTGTAGATTAGATGTATAGTGAAATACAACCATTTGATAGTGTTGGTTTTGTTGCTTATTCATGGGTTAATTAGGAGTGAAAAGTTAGAGAAAAAGGTACTAAAATATTTGTTTAGGTTATCCTAGTGGTAGTTATGGTTACAAGCTCTAATGTCATGATAACAAGAAGTGCTTCATCAATAAGGATATAACATTTAAAAAGGATGTGATGTTTTCACATGATAGTTCCAAGGATTCCATTAGCTTACCAAGTCTAGCCAGATGAGTTTATAGTGAGATGGAGCAATTAAAATATGCATAGAGAAATTTGATGAAGATGCATAAGAATCGGAAGAGTGACTAGTGATGATAAAGAACATTCTCAAAAGAATATATAAATAGTAATTGACATTGTGCTAGTCGAGCCATTTGGGTTGGTTGATAATTTCTCTATAGCAAGAAAACGAGTTTGTGGTAACAAAGTAACTCTTAAGAGGTTAGACCTCGCCTAAGTATTATATATGGAGTTGGTAATTTCTAGAGATGCTATGAATATAAAGCATACCCGTATATGGTATGAGATCATAGATGACAAAAAGAGATTTCTATAAGATAACAAAACATAATTTATTATTCTTAAACATGCAACCAATAGTGAAGACTATATGGAGAGCATGTTAAATGATGTTGTATCTGAGTTTAATTTGGTGGGATACAAGGCCAGTATTAATACAACAGAATTTGTATTATAAAAAGGTATTACGATTCAACACTTTGACTTATTTATTACATTAAATCTTGTTACTATTGATGTGCATGTGGAGATGGTACAGTTTATGGATTCATTTATCCCACGTTTGGTTGGAGGGAATGGAATGGAATCAGAATTGATTCCTTCCATTTTGTGTGTTTGGTTGGACGGAATGGAGGGCGGAATGGAATCGGATTACCAAAAGAGAAGGAATCACAATTCCTTCTCCCACCTTTGGTAATCATTATTCCATTCCCATCTAAATTTTTTTTTTCCAATTTTACCCTCACCTAAAATATAACCTTAAATTCAAATCCTAAATTCTCAAACCCAAAATTCCAAAACCCTAAACCCTAAACCCAAAATTCCAAAACCCTAAACCCTAAACCCAAAATTTCAAAACCCTAAACCCTAAATCCAAATCCTAAAATCCTAAAATCCTAAAACCTTAAACCCTAAACCTTAAATCCTAAACCTCAAATCGCTACACCCTAAAACGCTAAAGGTTAAAACATAAATCCCAAAACCCTAAAACATAAATCCCAAATCCCTAAACCCTAAACCCTAAATCCCAAATTCCAAATCCTAAAACCACTAAATCCTAAACCCCAAATCCCTAAATCCCAAATCCCTAAACCATAAACCCCAAATCCCAAATCCCTAAACCCTAAACCTAAAACCCTAAACCTTAAAACATAAATCCCAAAACCCAAAACCCTAAAACATAAATCCCAAAACCCTAAACCCTAAACCCCAATTCCAAATCCTAAAACCCTAAACCCTAAATCCCTGAAACCCTGAAACCTTAAACCCTAAAACCCTAAACCCCAAATCCCCAAATCTCTAAACCCTAAACCCTAAAACCCAAATCCCCAAATCTCTAAACCCTAAACCTTAAAACATAAATCCCCAAAACCCAAAACCCTAAAACATAAATCCCAAAACCCTAAACCCCAAATTCCAAATCCTAAAACCATAAACCCTAAACCTTAACCTACAAATATAACCCCAAATCCTAAATCTCTAAACCCTAAATCACACATCCCAAACTTCAAAACCCTAAACCCTATTTAGAAAAATAATAATTTTAATAATATATTTCTTTTTAATTAAGTAATACTTATTTAGAAAAATAATGATTTCAATAATGTATTTTGTTTAAATAGTAATTAAATGACATTATTTGAACTTTACAAAGATGTAAGGGTATTAAGGTCATTTCTGACTTTTTTCATTCCATTCCAGTGGCAAACCAAACACTATAATCCTGATTCTGAGCTTGATTCCAGTGGTCAAACCAAACAAAATTGTTTCCTTTCCATTCCATTCCATTCCGATTCCGATTCCGATTCCGATTCCATTCCACGAACCAAACGCCACCTTAATGTGATAAACTTAAGATATGCAATGAGAATAGTGTTGATGTGCCTTAAAGCTACAGTTGGAATTGGTCATGTGTATGGTTAACTTGTTTGTGTGATGTTTGATATGTTAGATTGTGTGGTCTTTAACTTTATAGTTGTATTTGATTCAATGAGTTATGAGATCATAGTAGTTGAGGCTTGATATTTTACAGTGATAAAATGGGTTACTGGGTTGGTAGATGTGAATGAAGTTTCATGGTTAATGTATTTGATTCAAGAGGCTATTGAAAAATACTTTGAGGTAGAGTTGGTGATAAATCACATAGTTGAAGATTCAATGGATATTGAACTTGTTATCTTGGCCAAGTGGTGTGAATATGTAGAGGTGACTACCTATTCATGGTAATTGAAAGGTGGTGGAGGACCTAAGCAATGGAAATTTCCAAGGATTGGAATCAAGGTGGAGAATTGTAATGTGTGATGCAAATCTATGGAAGATGCTTGAAAACCAATGTGAGTGATCAAGCATCAAAGATTGGACTACGAGCATTGCATGTGTAGTTTTTTAATGGATTATGGATAGCTCGATCGATTAAGCATGGTTAATCAATCAATAATTGATAGTGCATTGATCGAGATATGTTAAAAGATATTAGATAATATATATTTTAAATTATATTTGAAATCTTTATCATAAAAGATAGCATAAAATCTATTTTTAAAAGATATTAGATAAAATATACTTTAAATTATAGTTGAAATCTTTAGCATAAAAGAAAGCATAAAATCTATTTTAAAAGATATTAGATAAGATATATTTTAAATTATAACTGAAATCTTTATTATAAAAGATAACATAAAATCTATTTTAAATAAGAGTTATCTTAATTAATGAGAATTATTAATCCTATTTGTAATAGAAAAGATAATTATCAATTACATAAGATTAAGGGTTTTAATTTTTTCTATAAATAAAACTCATTGCTCATTGTTTCAATTAACCACACAAGAGTATTATTTTAATCTTCTTAATTTCTCTCTCTTATTTTGCAAATATAAGATCATAATTTTTTAGGCTTATTTATTTAGTTAATCTATCAAATATTAGTGGTTATGTTTGATTGATTAATAAGCCTAATTATTTTATGATATTTTGATAATATGTTCTTATGGCTTCTTCTTTATTTTTGTTCTTAAATTGTTAGATCAAATAATTTTTTTTGTCATATCATAATTATTTGATTTGATTATTAATCTTTAAAGAAGCTATTTTTATTGAACTTGTATATGATATTTTTGCTCTAGGATTTGCTAGTTGATTTAATTTAAATGACATATGTTTTGAATCATCTAGTTAGGATTATTCATTATTAAATCCATTCTAGAACACACATGAGTACTTGTGTTTTTGTGCTAACTATTTTGCAGTTACTTCGGGAACGTATCTGATTGGCGAGAAGCTTATTGGAACGTTGGTCTGGAAACCGCTCACGCTAATATTGGAAACTGTGAAAACAGAGCATGGGCTCGTAAGTAAAGTACATTGGGGTAGTATCCTAGGGAGGGCAGCATAAGACCGAGTTTGTACTTGAATATTTGATTTTCATAGTGGAAAGTTAGGTGGTCCGGTGGACCGGTGGTTTTCCTCTTAGGCCATGGTTGTCGCCTAGGTTGTTTCCACCTAAAAATATCGTGTGTTATTATTTTATTTTCGCACTTATTTTTACACACGATTGCATGTTTGGCTGCTTTGTTTAGGTTATTAAATTATAAATTGGTAAAAATTAAAAATAACCTATTCACCCCCTCTAGGTTAATTAGGTCCATAATTTATAAACTTTTAATTTTAATAAAGAACCACGTTAAATCTTGTATGTTGATTTATTGCTTTCTTTGCTCGTTTTATTCCTTGTCAATATTTTTAGGGTGGTTGCGTTTGTGGTTTGTTGTTTATTGGTTGGTTTCCATTTAGTTCTCATTGTGCTCAATATTTGATTGGGTAATAATCGGTTCACGCGATAACTTTGTTTTTCATGGACCTCAACAAGACTCGATAAAAATCACAATAACGTCCATTGGTGTCGGGATTGGAGGTGTCAATTGGGATATGATATCTCATTAGTACATGGTACAACTCATAAATTTTATGAGTTTATCCCATCTTATCTCACTTATATTTTGGTGGTTTATGATGATATTAGACTGGTTAATAATGGAATATCTTATTTGTCCAAAATGGGTCTAAAAAAAACAAGTAAAATTACAAAAACAATGAAAACAAGAAATATGATTATTTATAATAACCATGAGCTCATTAAGAACAATGTTAAAAGGAGATAAGATGTGATGTAATGATATTTAAATAGGATAGGATTATGAACCCGATATTAAATATAATGTGATGCGAAAACCTATTTAACAATACTAGTAAGAATAGTAGAGATTGCATAATACCATGCCTCTACTAACAAGTTCTTAGAGAATTGTTCTCATGTTTTTAATAAACATCACTTTGCATATGAATACACAAGTCTATAATTTTAAAAAATCTCTGTTTTTTCAATCACCAAAAGATCATGCAGACATTAACACAACATACAATGATCCATTAATTCGAATGTAATAAACGGTGAAACTTTGTGTTCATTCTCGACATAAGGTTCATCACATGTGATATAAAATTTTCCCGCGATCGATGTTAAATATTCTTGAAATGCAAGATTAAAATTTGTTTAATTCTGATAAAGTATCATTATAAATACAATCAAAATCAAGCCAAGACAACCAAATAAGCAAATCATGATTTTTTTGTTTCAGAACTCTGATTAACTTTATTAGACTCTTGATTCTATCCTTTTCTATATTGTACAAAACGCCCTATAAAATACAGAATGAGTTATGTCAATAAAGGCAAGAGCACCCTACCACGGCTTTAGATAATCTATTTTATCGTTTTAACAAAACAAATATTAAGACATATTTATAATATAGAAGATTTTGAGCCCACTAACACCAAAAAAAAAAATGGTAACATATCATTTTCTTACCTTACAAACAATTTCATCAAGGCATAGACATATTCTTCCATACTTATCCAGAAAACGACGCTCACTTGGAGGTTTCATTAATACAAACATTCTTCACAGCTGTGGTAATTACATGCATCATTTCTTCCATACTTACAGTAACTTGTTTTACTCTAAAAGACCATCATAACTCCAAGCACTCTGTATACAATGTGAACTGACCTGTAAAAGAAATAACAATTAAAAGAAAAACACAGATTTTGGATTACTCTGATTAAGTTCAGCAAATATTACAAAGTTTATGCAACTTCTTATGGAGATTGGGCTGAAATGTTTGGACCTAAATCACAATTTTTGAATTGGGCCCAAAATATTGGGTACATCTAGTAGTGTAAAATGGACCGCAAGCCAGACCCAACACATCCCATCCTTTTTAAACCCAGTCCGACTTGACCCGTTTAGCTTACGTGTCAGGCTTTTTTAGTGCATTAACTATTATGCTAAAATTGTGCCGATGCATCCAACTCTGCAGTAGAATCGGTTGACGTGTCGAACCGAAACTACATGTAAACGTACCGTCGGTTGACGTGGTGAACTGACGTTATCCACGTAGCATAGTATCGGTTGATATTTGGAATCGACGCTACGTCCACACATAGCGTCGGTTCGACACGTCAACCGACGCTACATCCTACGTGAATAGTGTCGGTTCTATACCGAATCAACTTTACGTATCGACTTAAATACCTATTTTTGTAATAGTGTTTGTTTTCAATTTTGACCCATCTAATTCTTGATGGGAGAGTTCATCAACTTGAATCCATTAAATTTAAGTTTATTTAATTCAAATATTGTAGAATTTTATATGTGTTTGATATGTTCATTTATTTTTATATGAAGTGATTCGATTTATTAATTAAATATATGACGTTTAATCAAATTAATCTATAATATTTTTAATATTCTTTTCGTTTTTTTAACTTTATATTTTAATTGTTTTATCATCAATGAATATATAAATATTTGAGATATAATAAATTTATAAATATCATAATAACAATATAAGTTCTATAATTTAATAATATTACAATCATAAAATTAATATAAATACAAAATAAAATATAAAAGTAAATCAAAAATATGAAAAAAGAGAACTCAATGACATTGAAATTTATCTTTTATGGATTAAATAAATAAAAAATATATATAATAAAAATGATACAGATTTTAAAAGAATGATATATATACAAATATAATATTATTTTATTTTATTTTATTTTATTTGAATTATAAGGTATAATAAAAAGCATAATCCATCAATCAATTTCTGTTTGTAACTAACCAAAATTTAATATATTAGTTCTGATTTATTGAGTTTATCAAATTATCAATTTTTTTACGCATTCTTAATTTGTTATTTCAATTATTACTTATCCAATCATTAGTTCCTATTTTTCATTACAATGTGCTTAAAAACGTACCTTTTAATAAGAAGGGCTAATTTTTTACACTAATATTCACTTTATTTCAATAATTTTGTGATGTTAATGGGACTTAAAGTTTAATTTTTTCAATTACTATACTTAATCTACCTAACCACGTTTTTAAAATAAGGTGCCTATTTTACGATAATTACATAACTAATTTGATTAGGGTTCAAAAATTTTAATAATCCTACCGATTCTATCCAATTTGTTGAATTTTAATAATTTTAAATTAATTATTATATTAGATTAGATTAAAAATCTTAAAATCTACTAATCTTATTATTTGAATCGACACTTGTATATTTTTTATGTACATGCGTGGCTCTGTTATTGAGTTATACTTATTAATACCTATTAATATATATCTTAAACTTTTTTTCTTCTAAAATTTACTTAATTATTGTAATAAATTTAAAAAAGATTTTATTTTATGCCAAATATAGATTATAATTTTAAAAAAATGAATAAAAAATATTAAAAAGTTAACAATTATAATATAGCCTATTTTGATCTAACTAAACAAAGCCATATTTAACTTGAACTAATGTTTGGATTAGGTAGCCTTAAACAAGTTTCTTACTGCTAACATAATCTCACCGCAGATCAATTTAAAGTTACTTATCTCACCTTAATTTTTGATAAATAAAATTTTAAGTATAATTTTTAAAAAAATTATTAATAAATTATATGTATAAAATATGATATATATAACATATTTTTTAATTATAAATAAGTAATGATCGAAAAGTAATTAATATTATATTTTATTATATTTGTTAGGAATATAAATTATGAATTGCAACATGCAAGGAAAGAAGAAAAACTAACGCAATCAAAATCCAACTGACGTAAGCAAGCAAAATATGAAATAAAGAAATTTATAGATGTTGTATTTCTAACAATAGACAAACAAAATGATGTTAAGGGGAATGCTTTGAATTGAAATAATCTTTGATGCAGTCGAAAGTTACTTTGTAAAAATCCACTGTACCGTTCGATTAGAATGGTACCTTCTGGATTCACAAATAGGACTGGACTGCCAATATAATATCATAGTTTCAGGCAGCTCTTCTTCAATCTCTTTATTCAGTATGTCAAATTTATCCGGTTAACTAGATTTGCCAATATCTTTTTCGGTAGAAAAAAAAAATAAATGTAGAATTCTCTCTAATGGAATTTATGAATTATAATTATTTTAACTACATGGGCTAATACCAAACCAATGAAATTGTAACAAACAACACAAAACTGACTCCTTTTGCGCAATGATTAACTCTTAGTATTATATAGATTAAAATATGAAGATATAATTTTTACAAAAATATCAAAAATATTATTATTATTGTAGATGGAAATTTTTAAAAAAATCACAAAAATTACGAAAATTCTTATAAAAAATCAAAACAATCCATACTTATATTTTAGATTATTTTTTTTAATACATATATATTTAAATATATAAAATATTTATATTAATCAATAAATAAATTAATTAATTAATTAATTAAAATATTATATATATATATATATATATTGTTAATTATTGTAGGATAAGTAGTTAAATATTTAAAATAATTAAATAAACTATCTAATTGTGACTACTATAAATAGATAAATCTCGATAATATGATAATAAATTTCATTGATTATTTATGTTTAAAAGTGTTTATATATATAACAAATATGTTAAAAAAAAAGAGAATATATTATCTATAATAAAAATAATAATAATAAATTAAAATGATCACTTAAAAAAAGATAAAAATAAATTAAGAATTAATATTTTTGATATTTTGTATGACATTTTAATGATAATATCTACGATATCTAATACATTTTAATCATAAAAATATTTAAACGAACGATATTTTAGTGATATTATCGACATTTTTACAAAAATTTAACTAAAAGAAATGAAAATCACTTTTCTATATCGAGTTGTATAAAAAAACAACATTATAAACTTTTGAGCATAGGCATTTTCTTCGCTGATACCAAATTACCGATATGTCGATTTTTATTCTTTTTCTTTTTCTGGTCAAACGTTGATTTTGCCACTCTTAGTCACGAGTTCAATGTACAAAATTTCAAAGGAAAAACCCAATACTCACACTGCAATGAAAAGGAAGAGGAACTGTTAAGAGTTCAATATACAAAATTTCAAAGGAAAAACCCAATACTCGCATCGCTATGAAAAGGAAGAGGAATTATTGGATGGTCTTATACAAGTGCGGGTTCAAGCATAATATTCAATATTTTACATATTTACGTTGGATTAATAAATTTTATAATCAAATTAGATTTAAATTAAAAATTATACAATACATTTGAATTCAAATCAGATTAAAATTAATAAATTTTATAATCCATTATATTCAATTTGAACCGAATTGTTATTAAATTTAAACCGAATTGTTATTAAATTATAAATAAATACATATTTTATTTGATATTATCTTTAAATATTATGCATACTGATGAACACAAGATCGACATGCAATGTCATACCGATCTTGCAGATATTTTAGTTTTATATTTGTAAAACTTTTACAAGTACATGAATTATTTTATAGAAAATTATAAGTATATTTCCAAGGTCGATCTAAGGAAGGAATATATGTGGTTTTTAATTTATTATTCAAAATTTTAAAAATAAAATTAAATCCTAAACATTCTGTTACGATATTTTAGTTTGTTTGTGTTTCTTAATCTAATAACAAAAAATAAACATAAATATAGATTCAATAAGTAATAATGCAAATTTTTATCATTCATAACACTGAAGTATTTAAAGATATGATAATTTAGTTTATTATGTTTGTTCATATTATTTAGATTATTAAAAACATAAATTAATATTTGTTAATTTTCTCTTTTTGGTATGAAAGTGTCTTTAAGTAGACCCAAATTCATTTGTTTAATATTAATTAACTAATATATTTGACGGGGTCTATTAATTAATTAAGTATTAAATTTCAGCTTTATTTCTAAGAAAATAACAAACCATCTAACAACAGCTTTAAACGGAGTCAATTAATTAAAATTTATTCAATGTGTCCAAATTAAACCTAGGAATTTAATTATCCGAGTACTAACTTTTAAGTTTTAATTATTTCAAAAGTTTTTTATAAGAACTATTATTCGAAAATGTATTGGCAACCTATTTTCAGTAATAGTTTTAAAACTATTACTGAAAATAGGTTCTCAATACATTTTTGAATAATAGTTCTTATAAAAAAATTTTGAAATAAAACTTCAATCCAACTACAGGACGATTGTACCAACAAATAAAAGAGCAATACTCTAAATCAAAACGAATAATTAAACTTTAAAATCTAATTTTCATATTTAAGTTTGTAATGAAAACTAATATATTTATCTTTAACATTCTTAATATAAAATTTTGAATAAAAATAAAATTAATTTATATTATAGAAATATTTTACCTATTTAACATTTCGCAAGTATAATAAGACTATTATTATATTATATTTACAAACAGTCAGTCATGTTAAATTTAATCACAGACAAATTAAATATAACATATAGAAATAAAACATAAAAAAAACTATAAAAAATTTATTTTAAAATTATACCTTAAAAGAATCTTGACAACACGTTGATGCTAATTTTGTTATTGAAAAACCTACAAACAAATTTGCATTTCTGTTTATTGAATCAAAAACTAAAAATCTATAACCACATGTTTGGTTGGAGGGAATGGAATGGAATGGAATCAGAATTAATTCCTTCCATTTTGTGTGTTTGGTTGGACGGAATGAAATCGGATTACTAAAAGAGAAGGAATCACAATTTCTTCTTTCCACCTTGGTAATCATAATTCCATTCCCATCTAAACTTTTTTTTTCCAATTTTACTCTCACCTAAAATATAACCTTAAACTCAAATCCCAAATTCTCAAACCCAAAATTCCAAAACCCTAAACCCTAAACCCAAAATTTCAAAACCCTAAATCCAAATCCTAAAACCCTAAACCCCTAAATTCCAAATCCTAAAACCCTAAACCCCTAAATTCCAAATCCTAAAACCCTAAACCCCAAATCCCTAAACCCTAAACCCAAAATTGCAAATCCCTAAACCCCAAATTCCAAATCCTAAAACCCTAAACCCCAAAACCCTAAACCCTAAACCCTAAATTCCAAATCCTAAAACCCTAAACCCTAAATCCCTAAACCCCAAATCCCCAAATCCCTAAACCCAAAATTCCAAAACCCTAAACCTTAAAACATAAATCCCAAAACCCAAAACCCTAAACCCTAAACCTTAAAACATAAATCACAAAACCCAAAACACTAAAACATAAATCTCAAAACCCTAAACCCCAAATTCCAAATCCTAAAACCCTAAACCCTAAATTCCAAATCCTAAAACCCTAAACCATTTTTAGAAAAATAATAATTTTAACCCTAAACCTTAACCTACAAATATAACCCCAAATCCTAAATCCCTAAATCCCTAAACCCTAAATCCCACATCCCAAACCTCAAAACCCTAAACCCTATTTAGAAAAATAATAATTTTAATAATATATTTTTTTTAATTAAGTAATAATTATTTAGAAAAATAATGATTTCAATAATGTATTTTGTCTGACGAAAAAATAGTAATTAAATGACATTATTTGAACTTTACAGCATGTAGGGGTATTAAGGTCATTTACAGCTTTTTTCATTCCATTCCAGTGACAAACCAAATACTATAATCCTGATTCCGAGCTTGATTCCAGTGGTGAAACCAAACAAAATTGTTTCCTTTCCATTCCATTCTGATTCCGATTCCACTCCACGAACCAAACGCCACCTAAAAGCATTGTTAATTCTTCCCAAAAAGAGAAGAACTTTTACACTAAAAATTAAAAAAAGAAAACTTTCTAGAGAGAGAAATATAGAGAGAAAGAACTCAAAAAATTGTGTGTTTTATAATGAGGGAAGATGGTCCTTTTATAGGTGAAGAAAAGACCAAAAGAGATGAAAAAATATTTCAAAATTTGAATTTGGATACGTTTGAACATGCTAGCTCGCGTTTGGGGTGCAAAAATGGCAACAAACGAACATTTGGCACGTACGGGCACGGGTGTGTGTTGATGCACACGAAAATCGATGCAACGCATGTCAGGCGTGGGCTAGGCGTGTGTTGGGCGTGCGCCGACGTGTGTTGGGCATGCACACGGGACTCGATTTTTTTGACATTTTTTACCGTTTTGATCCATTTTGTCTAATTTTTTTTATCTTTTTTACTTTTCTTAATTTTTTCTCAATATATTTATGATGTATTGCCTCTAGTATTTTTATTCAAGTCTTTAAGTTATTTTTGAACAAAAATACCTAAAAACAATAAAAAATACTCGTTATTTCAAAAAAAAATTTATATAAAAAATATGATAAAATCATATAAATATAAATATATTTAATCAATTAAAGTATATTAAATCATAATAATTTTAATACTTTTTAAACACTCATAACATACCATAATCATATTGTATTTTTATTTTAACTTAATAATAAATATAAATACTTATAATAATTTAATAATTATACAAACATATTTTTTATTCTTCTGATTTTTTTTAATTATAATTATAAATAATAATATTTGTTATAAAATATAAATTTATATATGTCGTGTTTTATTTATGATAATTTATAAATAAATTTTAACATCAATATGTTCTTGTCTAATCCAAATCCGATCTATTCAGAATCGGATTGATTAGGATTGATTATATTATCGGATTGGTTAGGATTAAAAATATTTAAATCTATTAAGATTTAGATTTGACAAAAATAGACAATTTTGATCAAAACATCATTCCTAATTCTACCCAAAAATTACTGTTAAGACTAATTTAACTTGTTGGTTTAGGGAATGAGAGAGAATATATATATAGCATGAACTAACATGTATGTTTAGTCCAGGATTAATGAATGATTCATCTATTATACCTCAACCATCGGGTCAGCTTTGACCGTGACCAAAAACAATTATTAATATTATTTAAAAAGCACATACTCTAGTTCATGTTGATTATGATATTTTAAAGAGTTAAAAATATTTTCTGATTAAACAATTTTAAAGTCAAAAAAGATACCTTTCGATTTTTAAATGACTGATTTATTTAACTGGATTCAAACATAAACCCTTTCACCTCTACCCCACAGCAGATACTAGAAAAAAGAAAAAGATATACAACAAAATCTTAACAACAAACAAATCAATTTCCTTCCAAATGCTTAAGGGGTGATTTGTGAAACCCAATTCGAAAAAGGAGGTTAACTCTTGCGATTCAGTCATAAGGAAATGAAGATTAGCTTTAATAGTATCCACAAACCAAGAGTGTTGTTATAACCAACCTGCTGATCATAATATCATGCTTGCTTCACGGATAATCTCTCTGATAAAATTGAACCACAAAAACAAAAAGTAGTCAGCAAATATACTGCAAAAAAAAAATATATACAAAACAAAAAAAAGTGTTTTTTTTTTTGTATATCTAATTTTCTATCAAAAAGTACAAAACCAACTTCAATTGTCAATCTAGAAACTAGAATCTTATCAAACGCATGATTCAAAGACTTCTCAGGAAATGGGTAAACATGTCATCCAAAAACTTTAATGGCCAGTTGAAAAAGTAGAACCTTCTGTATAGACGTGTAAATTTAAGTTTGCTTTAAACTAATGAACCAAGCTATAAAATTATTTCGTTTACTATAAGTAGATTCTATATTTTTAACAAGAAAAGAGATTGCAGAGCCAACTTACTTATCAATTCATAAGTAACTATCATTGTAGTTCCATACAGTGTCATATTTAAAAACCGAGGTCCAAATCCTCTATAGAATCCCCACCATCCATCTTCTTTGAGGAGAGCCTTTGTTGTTTTCAGTACTGATGGTCTTCCAATGCCATAATCATCCATGACCTTCGTGGTAGGGAAAAGACCAAAAAAAAAAAAAAACAATTGTCAGAATTTTTGATGAATACTAGGGATCTGTTTGCTTATACTTCTTTTAAAAGTGGTTTCAAACAGAAGTAATTTCATAACAAAGCGGTTTCAAGAAGAAGCACAAATATGTGTTTTCTAAGCCCTGAAAGTACTTATGACAAAATATTTTACTGTTTAGTTCTGAAGCACTTTTTTATTGTTACAAAAGCTTTTTGTAAGGTCACAGAAGTAGATACAAACAGACTCACATGTCCTAACATTAGCCAAAAGATGTTTTTTCTCCATTGTATCATAGAATAATTTGAACAGTGAAAAGAGAAAATATGCATTCTCATTTACCTGAAGTCTTGTCTTTACTGTGTCTATTGGTGTAGTGAGAATAGAGGAACAAGCACCAGCTACCATTCCTGCCGTAGCCTGAACTGTCACCATCTCCATATGAGATGGTTTTCTTTCCATGTCATCTCTATATCCCAAACTCCTGGAAGGGTAATGATTTTTTGTAAAAATAGGAACGTTCATTTTACAAGTTACCACAAATATAAAACTCTAAAATGGTTTATGGGAACAAAAATGCACCTCCAGATGATATGTTGGGCAGCACCATATGCACCCCACCAAAGTGCTGATGCTGGGGAATTGGTCACAGCACTTAATCCGAATCCTCTATACATACCACGAAGTCCTTCAGCCTTTAACACTTTCCTTATGACATCAAAGGGACCGCTGCAATATGTTGCACCAGGTAGTCCTTGAACCATCAGCCTCTGACAAGTCTGAGGTTGCAGCATAAAAGTTATAATGAAACATTGCAAGAGTCACATTTCAGCAACATAGTTCTACAAACGTAACAGTTTTTGTTGCAATAGAGGGAGATCAAGATTCCAAGACATTAACTTATAAAATCGAGGAAAATTTTGTATAATGCATGATGTAATTCTTATGTCTAAGAAGGCTGTAACAACCAAGCTCAATTTCTGTAACCAGCAAGTCTTTCTTGGATTTAAACCATACGTTAAGTTTCACCATAAACCCAACATGCTATAAGCACATTATTGAACCAGTTCTATCACTTTTTTGATTATGTGCATCATGAGCTAATGGTATGATGAAATCATCACAAATCTGGCTAAATGACCAGCAAATGAAGGACTCTCAACTACTAACGGAAAAGCCAAGCAAGCTGTAGGCTACCATCCATTTGATTTTTTCCAATTCAGACCCAAAATAGCACATTTTTGGAGATTTGGCCGTAAATCTCCCAAAACGATGTGCAAGTATTACTTGTACATGAGTCATGTACAAACCTTACATAGGGTGTACCTGTTTAGTTCATAGAAAAATAAGCTATTTTAGAATAACTTTCACCCATAATCAAAACACCCTTGAATTTTGGGGCCTCGATACAATTTAGTTACTCTTACTTTATCTTTTTGAGTAGTGTTTTCCTCTAAGATTACTGACAGGCATTATGTTCGGGAAGTTAGGATAAATACCGTACCACATCCAAGGGCACAAAATACACACATGAAACTAAATTAGACACCAGTCCCGCCAGTCCATTGGCAATGCCAACACGGGTTGCTTCAGGCATACTGAGCTCCTGCATGTATTTCAAGGTCATATCCTTTGATACCTCAAGTGATGTCAAAGCCAGGACCCTCCCAGGAAGTGACCCTATTGCAGAGGTGCCAAAACCCCTGAAGATGCCTGAAATGCCATCAGTCTTTAGTATTTGCTTGAAGATAGTATACCCACGCATATGAGCGAAGCCACTATTAGCTACTTGAATTCTAGTCTTCAAGACTGTCGTTGGGTGCAGTAAGGCTGATTGAGCCGTAAACAAGATCGCCCCAATAACATGAAACTTCATCTTGTCCAATCTAATGTTCGAAATTCACCCAAAACAAGTAACAAATTAACAGGACTTAACTTACTTCCCCACAAATTCAAAATACCATACATCAAAATGCAATATACCCCCAATACCATGAAACTTCATCTTGTCCAATCTAATATTAAAAATTCACCCAAAACAGGTAACAAACAGCAAAAATGCAAAATGAGATGTAATCGAACACCACCGTACAAAGTGCCTCTTTTTTATGATAAATAGGCAATCTATAAAATGACCCGAACTTCCAATATGAGAGAAAGAATATAATCTTTTTGATGAAATTGTTTTACATAAAACATGTCATATATACTCTGATAATAATATTAGTTGTTGATATTGTTCTTATTTCATGTTTTTTTTTCATTTTTATAAAAACAAAAAGTTAAAATTAATTTATTGCACGTGTTCATGCTATTATAGTTCTTATAGTACCAAAGATTCTCTCCTTTTTCATTTTTTTACACTTAATGTACATATATCATAAAAATATATTTTTATGTTTTTTAACAAGTTAGAAAATGCAGTGCACATATATTTTTGTTATATAAAAACTAATGAGACTTTAAAGGAAAAAAAAAACGTACCTATCCCAATTGATTTCGGTATCAGAAAGAGCCAGCTCTGTTGGAGCAGTGGAAACCTCAGTTTCCATAGTTTCAGCTTTTGCTTGCGTCATAGTCCGTCCGGATCCTTGCTATTTGCAAGCACAAATCTCAGGGGGATGGAGATGGAGGAAATAAATCTATTGGAGAATTACCATTTTTAATATCAGAAATTATAAGACGGTGGAATATCTTGGAAAGTTCGAGTCGGTTAGGGAACGAAAATGTATGCACGCTTCTTTTTCCAAACTTTTAATCCTAAGCGAGCAAGGTAACGATATATTACAAGAAGTGAAGTCTGGTATACTGAATTTTTTTTTATAACCGGCTATGATCACCGCTCAAAAAACGATAAAGGTCAATAAGGTCAAATATTTGAAGGAAAATACTTTTTTTTTAAAGCAACTCTACACAATTGAAAAAAAATGCTAAATATTTATACTTGAATTAAGATTTAAACTAATAAAACTATGTTATATATTCTTATAAGTGATATGTTTTTAATTTTTTTTAAGTAAGTAACGTAAAATTATCGATTTAAGCCCATCATTTTTTCGCATTTTAATTACTTTACAAAAAAATAATATTTTAATATAAAATATTAAAATAATATAAATTTTTTTAAATAATTTATTTTTTAAAAAAAGATGACTATAAAAAAAAATTTTAATTTAAGAATAAAATGATACCGATATCGAGAGAAAAAGTTTACCATTCTTTCAATAATATTGATACATAACATATAATTATTAACTTAAAGTGAAAAATTATATGTAATGCTACCATATTAATTTCAACTCTATCGTTCAAATAATTCGTATAAAATGATTACGTATTTTTAAGTATCTTATTATAATTTGTAATTTATTAAAAGTGGATACAATTTAATTTAAATGTCGTAAATTTTAAATAAATTAGATCAAATTATTTATAGATGTAAAATTAAATTGTATCGTATCTTTAAAAACCAATTCTCCAATTAAGAACATTTAAAATAATAACATAATTATTTAATAAAAATAGTTTTTAATATTATGAATTGAGGTTGTGGTTGGTTGGTTTAGTATTCTATGAATGATTTTTAATATAATAAAATGGTTTTTAATATTTGAATCAGACCACTCAAATGGTTTTTATAAAATGGTTTAGTTGTATTTTCTCGAAGGAATAAGACTAGATCATCAACATGCATGAGGTGTGAGATTGGAATAGCTTGCCTAGCAATTTTTATCACATATATCAAGCCATTTGCTTTAGCTTTGGAAATCATTCTTTAAAAACATTTGGAGATAATAAGAAAGAGATAAGATAACAGGGATATATCCTCCTTATCTGATTCCTCTTGTAAGTTAGAAACATCCAAATGATATCCCATTTCAAAGGATTGAGAATGAAGCCGTTGATATACATTAATAAATCAAATTGCATAATATGTATGTCCAAGAAATTCCATTCTACCATGTCATAGGCTTCTTGTATATCTACCTTTGTGCACATAAGTCTACCTTTTCCAGATCTTTTCTTTGAAATTGTATAAGCTACCTCATGTGCTAATAAAGTGTTTTCTGCAATCCGTCTTTCAAGTAAGACGGTAGCTTGAAAAGGCTATATGTTTTCTTGTAGAATGAGCATTAATCTTTTGACTATAATTTTCGCAATGATTTTGTATATATACCATATTACATAGACTTATGGCTTTGTAATCATCATTGCTAGTTGGATTTGAAAATTTTAGGATTATAGTGATGAAATGTTTGATTCTAATTTTCTTTCATCTGTCCCTTGTATGAAAAAAGAAACTATTGTATCTCAAAGATTATCCTTTTCCCTACTATATGCCAACACTTTTTGTAGAATGCTACTGGAATACCATCTGGGACATGGGCTTTGAAATCACTCATTTCTCATAAAGCTTCTTTTATTTCCTTTGGAGAGAGAATGCTGGTGATCAGTATGACATTATACTCTAGACTTACGATAATGAGATTTGTTCCAATCAAATAGTTTTTTTTTCTGTATAAACCCAAAATGAGATTTGTTCCAATCAAATAGTTTTTCTTTGCTAGTATTTCCAGAGAACCAAGTAGACTGTTATTTGTTGCATCGTAAAAAATCCAATGTTCCTTTATTAGTTTTCACAGTGAATATCTCTAAACCATATTTCATATCTTTTGAGAAAATGTTCTCTAAACCCATGCAAGTGCAAAATAATATGATTGCGGTCTGATGTGTAATTAGGTAAGTTTGAGACTATGGCTTTCAGGAAACAAATTAGCCAGAGGTCAAGACTCTACCTAGTCTCTTGTAAATCCTATCTTCAGCTTTCCTTTTATTACACCAAGTGAAGTTTGTACCATTACTTCCAATATACACAGACCTTACGTGGGAGATGAAAGTTTTTAAAGCATTTGTGGGATGCATGTAGAAGGGAATTCCATCAACTCTTTCAGAATCATGAGTGATGTCAATTACACACCAAAAAAACTTGAAAGTTTGAAATATGGTCTGTTAAATCTTGCCACGTTGTGTCAATGAATCTTTTTTAAAACAATCATATATGACTTTGCATAAACAATTATATTCTCATGCTATTGGTTGAATGTGTATATCCCTCAAGAGGTTCATTTATTTATAGAACGTTATACGTACAAGTGTCGATTACATAGTGTGTATACATACATGGTTATCAAAGGGATAAAAATGGTGAAAGTTATCACATTTTATGATTTGAGATTGACTTTAGATCAATTTGGTGGTCAATCCTATCTCGAGCTAGTGCTCGACCCTATAGGCAACATGGCTTTCTTAGACTGGTCTCTTTCTCACTGGTGAGTTGTGAGCACAGGGGTCACTTAGGATGCCTCGTCTTACAGCTCGGACTGCTGACTGGGCTTGAACAATTGAGTGGACCAAGCACTAGATCGGTCCATATGTTCAAACATCTAGTCCCCCTACTCTTTCAACTCAAACTCTGGACTGAGGTGGAAGAGTAATTCTCGGGCAACGAATACAAAGCGTTCAACTCCTTTAATAAATACATGTTAGTTGATTGGATAGAGAACAATGGGTGCCTCTATATAAAGAGGTGTCTGGGCTGAGACTGTTTCCTACACAACAAACAAAAAGTAAGAGAAAAAATGGTCTGACATATCAGCTCGAGCCATCAAAATATTTTGAGTTCAATGGTAAGAAACTTAGCTTACCACCTAGCTTATTTTCTCAAGTTTCTAGAGTACAAGTTCTTTCAAGACTAACACTTATCTCTCATTTTCTTTTCAGGTTAGTTTTATAAAGAATAATTTCCTTTTACTTTCAACTCGACCCTAGGTTATCTCTTTATCTTATGCCTTACCTCTTTCTTTATGTTTTGTGCTATTTTACAGATACTATGCAAAGAGAAGAAACTTCAAGCTCGGGCTCTTGGGAGAGCCCTCAATACCTTAACACCAGTGATGACTCGGGGTCTTCTAGGATAAGTTCCTCTAGCGAGGATAGTCATTCTCTACCTCAGTCCTCTACCTCCACCATCCACCCATAGGTCGCTTCGACCATTAGGTTGAACATGCCCCAAATTCAAATATTAGTGAATAGGATGTGGAGGAAGAAAACGAGGAACCTAAGATCTGGGGAACCTACAGGTCACACCAAGGGTTGGTCGGCCAAGATTAAGACCAGTGGGCTAGCACCCTAGAATGAGGAAAGGTTAAGGAAAACCTACGACATCCCCTCCTTGGTTCAAATAATGATCCCACCGGAGGGAGCCCATGACAACGACCAACCTCCAGTGATAGAGATTTCCCATATATCCTCTTATAAGGAGGTTTTTGGCTATGACTCAACTCGCGTCAGGTTAGCTGATGCCCAATGGCTAGAGGTATCTACTCTACCTCACATTTATATTCCAGGAGCTCAATGTGGTTTTGGAGATGCCCGAGTTTAACAAAGCCTATATCTTGAAATAGAACCCAATAGACCCAAGGAGGGTGTTCATGCCTGTGAAGTAGAACAGAGGTATAAATGTGGCCCTTCTTGAAAACGAGAAGAATTGGAAGGAATATTTATTCTATGTCTCAAGTCGGTGGGAATCTCTAACCAATGACACCAGGTTGATTAGGAGCACCTGGAATGGTACTAAGGTCATGATAAGGAGCATGGGTTTCTTCATCACAACCTTGACATTAGATGCAAAGCAACGTCTTACTAATATCTAGAACTATCTACCTAAGAAGACTCCGTGTAGGCATCTACTAAATACCCTACACTTTGTTGCATGCGGGCTGATAAGGCATGTCTCAGTGGAGCCATCTCTTACAATTATTCGTAAGCCTCGAGCTTCTCCTAACAGTATAATCCCTCCCACGAATTATAGAGGTAGGTTTGAGATGGTCCTTGTTAATGGTGAACTAGTCCTTAGCCTTGAACATTTCTTTCTCTTTTTTTATTGGCACTACCTTGTTATACTAACACCTCCTCCCTTCTTTTTTTTGCAGATACTATTTTAATGCTAATGCTCTCCTGGCTCAACTTAAGAGCATGGCTCTTCATAAGAATAGCTCTCAAAAAGCCATACCCCTATGAAAGGGAGGGAGTCCTCTAAAGGGAGGAAAGGGGGAAAAGAAGGTCTTCCCACACTACTAGAAAAGGGGTATTAAAGTCGGTTAAAAACCAACTTTAAACCAATTTAAAGTCCGTTCACGTGGTGAACTGACTTTAAATTTTTAATTTTTTTTTTTACAAAATTTACTCATTTTTTATTATACTCAAATTAAAACCTTTATTTGATCACTAAATAATAGTAGAAAAAAAATTTGTTTAACAAATAGTTTAAATAATATAAATAATTAAAAAATAAAATATTAATTAATAGTAGAAAAATTACAATGGTGTTGTTCTATGTTATTCAAGATCATCATATTCTTTTCCTAATGTTATAATACAAACCTACATATATAATACAAAAAATTATACACATAATTACAGAAAAAATATGAATAATAAGTGCGTAGGATTAATAGAAATACTTACAAGAGTAAATGAAGTGACAAAATGAAGGAAATGAAGAAAAAATGATGTTTTGTAAGTGAAAAATGGGTATAAAAAATTGGAGTATTTTGCTCAAAAAAATAGGGGATTTAAAAGATTAGTTAGAGAGGAAAAAAACCCGCTAATCGACGTTGGAATTGGTGGTCGTAAGTGGCCGAAAAATGAGAAAGAGTAGAGGAGAAGTGAAGGAGGTTTTGGGTTTTTGAAAGTTATGTAGTGCTTGGAATAGTTTCTTTCTAGGGAAGAAAAAAGAGAAAAGAATTTATCCACGTGTGTAGTATCAGTTCTACATGTCAACCGACACTATCCACGTAGGACGTAGCGTCAGTTGACGTGTCAAACTGATGCTACACGTGGACGTAGCGTCGGTTCCAAGTGTCAACTGACGCTATCCAGGTAGCGTAGCATCAGTTGACACCTAGAACCGACACTACATCCACATGTAGTATCGGTTTGACACGTCAACCGATGCTACGTCCTACGTGGATAGCATCAGTTCTATATCGAATTAACTTTAAATTCATTATAAGTTGGTTTTTTTCAAAAACCGACTTTACATATCGACTTAAAAACCCCTTTTTGTAGTAGTGCTACCTCCTAAAAAAATTCTATGGATGAGCGTGTGCTTAGGCCTGAGCTGCTAAACATCTTTGAGCCCTCATCAACCTCCCCAGGACGATACATCTCTCCCTCTCCTAGCTCGGCTCCCTCAACATTTTCTCAGCCTATAAGGGACTATCAAAAAGGAAAAAACATAATCAATTATCTAACGAGCAATGTGGATGGGGTGGCTCTATGTCGAAGTATGGAACTATAGAAGCTTGACCATTATGTGCGTCATCTTCCTGTTTTGCCGCACGAGGAGCAACTCGATGCCATATGTGAGGAAGAGAGTTCAAAGGCCGTGATCCATCACCCAATGTACTAGGTAGGCTCCTATATTTCTTTCTATGCATGTGGAGATTCATTGTACATGTATATTTGTAATGTTTGACTCTGTGTCATCTAAATTATTCAAGCACTTTTGCTCATTGAATTGAACAGAACCTGAGAGGTAGAGAGGTTGAAGCATGAACTTGCTTAGGAGAAAGTGAAGCATGCCTCGACCTAGTCCAAGTATATGATGTTGCTAGCCAAGGCCATAAAATGGAAGGGTGAGGCTATAGATAAGTTAGAGAAACTGATCAAGGTTATGTCCGAGTTAAACAACTATGTGAGTCGTGTGGTTGAGTTCAAGGAGGATAAGGAAAAGAATAAGGCCGATCTTGAGGCCAGTAATCACAAGGTAGCCAAAATTGAGGAGGCTAATGAAAAGGCTAAGTGTAATCTTAGTGCTATGGCCGAGCAGTTAACCTTGAGCATGGAACTTGGGTATGGGCTGGCGATGGACTCTTTTAAAAATGAGGCCAAGAAAAGAGGTTTGGATGAGTATTATTACCAAATTTTAGATATCTCAATCATCCTCAGTGCGAGCCTACCCAATCTCCAAGTGGAGACAAGGAAGAGGATTCAGACACGAGTGATAGTGGCGACGATACCGAGGTTGCTAGTGTAGAGGGTAAGGCTAGGAACTGTTGATGTGGTGATGACTTTGTGATCCAAGTAGAGTTTAAGTCTTCCCCCCCCCCCTTTTTGTTAGCTCTATGCTACTCATGCTTGTGTGGTCGCAGGTTGTACATTTTAATTTTTTCTTTTCAATCCTTAATGAAAATTAGCTTAATTTTGGGAACTGTGTTGATTTCTTGGTAATGTATTTATATCATCGTTTTTTGTATCTATGTATGATGTTGACCTACCTTCCTACTTTTGAGACATGTGTCATTTAAACCCTTTTGGACACCATCCCTTATAAAAGGGGATTAGAGGTACTGTTGAATTCAGACAACTTTTTCAAAACATTTTTCAACAACTTTCCCATATTTTTTGCTTGAAGATTATAGGATCTGATCACACTAACATGCATTTATCTTGGGCCTTAAAACTAGAAAACGTGAGACTTAAAATCGAGGTGTAAAAATTGAAAATTGAGCTATTGAGACTTAAGGCTAAACTAAAGCATCATGAAAAGACCAAGTATGAGCTTACTTCTTATAAGGAGCAGTTATCTCATACCCGAACTAGGGAGAAGGGTCCATGGCCGAAATGACTATTCTTGTGGAGAAGGAGTCCTATTAAGAAAACTTCTACATAAAGAGATCTAGGGGGTCTTCCTCAAGGTGATGGGAGTTATTCAATAATTGGAATGTTCTATGCTCACATTAAGCTCAATCCTTCCTTAGATAATTACCGATGTTTAGGAGAAAATTATCAAGATTCTAGCCAAACTATTACCTTTGGTAAATGAGACATACGATATGGACACCAATTGGGTGTTTAAGCACCTGAAGCTTTTATAATTTTTCTAGGAGACTGAGTTATGTAATAATAAAAGCATTTTAGGTTTAAACAATAAAAATATTTTTAATAAAATTTATTTGTGATGCTCAACCATTGCATTTTTTCATGTGCATTCTCATTGTTTGTTAAGGAGTAAGCTCCATAAGTGTCCAAGCATTCTACCTGGTTCTTAATCGAGGTGATCAACTTTTTCTTCAATATCAAAGTGTCAACCTGGTTCCTAACTAAGGTTAACTACTTGTGACTACTTTGTGAGTGTCAGGGCGATCTATTTGGTTCTTAACCGACGTGATCAACCCATAACCCCTAACAGTGGAAGAATGAGTTATACCTGGTTCTTGATCAAGGTTCTTAGCTCTTCTTATAATGTTAGAGTGTCAACCTGGTTCCTAACCGAGGTGAAAAACTTGTGACAATGTCAGGGCAGTCTATTTGGTTCTTAATCGAGGTGGTCAACCCATGACTTCTAACAGTGGAAAAAGGGAGCTATACCTGGTTCCCGATCGAAGTGCTCAGCTCTTCTTTTAATATTAGAATGCCAACTTAGTTTCTGACCAAGGTGAAAAACTTGTGACAGTGTCAGGGCAGTCTACTTAGTTCTTAACCGAGGTGATCAACCTGTGACATGTAATAGTATGAGGCTTCTAGAAGAGAACCACTTGTTTGAAGGAAGCTTCTTCATAAGTGTGCATACAATGATGGTACATGAAAATATTAAATTGAGATCCATCAGAAATAATATTTCTTTAAGTTTCTGGCATTCTAACTAGTGTCATCCTCAACTCTGTCAATGTTTCTTAACAAGTAGGCCCATCCTGGTGTTTTTTTAGTTATTTGGTAAGGTCTTTCCCAATTAGCACCCATTTTACTGACCATACATTCCTTCTTGTTAGGAATGACCCTTTTGAGGAGCCAATCACCAATGGAAAATTATTTGAAGCGCACGACCTTGTATTAATAATCTGACACTTTTTTTTTCTATTCGATCATCCTTCTTAAATTTTCATCCTTTTTTTCTTCGGGGAGGGTCAATTCGATTATTCTACTTACCCCGTTTTTTTCCATATGTTAGGACTAATATGGTAGTGGGTATTGTAACTTTAGTTGATATTGTTATATAAGCCTAAGGCCTAACTCAACCCAATAAGATCTCATTGAGTTAAGGGTTACCCACACTTATAAACTGCACTACAGCTGAACACCTAGCCGATGTGGGACAATATAATCCTTCAACACCCCCTTCACATCGGACAAGGGCAACGAAGGCCACAAACCACGATGAACTCAGGGCCTAGCTTTGATACCATGTTATATAAGCCCAAGGCCTAACTTAACCCAATAAGAACTCATTGAGTTAAGGGTTGCCCACACTTATAAACTACACTACAGCTGAACACCTAGCCGATGTGGGACAATATAATCCTTCAACAGATATTAATACTTCAGTCCCACAGACCATGGAAAATGGGGTCTCGTTAGTACTTTCCCAAGGGCTAGTACTGGTAGCCCACAATGTAATAGGTAGCTCTTCAACCCATCTTTCCTTTGTACTTTCCAACCTTTTCTTTAGTAGGCTAATAATTAACTTGTTGAAATATTCTTCTTAACCATTTTCTTGGGGATAGTATGGTTTTGGGTGCTACTTGCATTCCATCTATGTTTCCTACATTATTAAATGAATCATTAGAGATTTTAGGAAAATCTTTATTTAGAACCTTACCACTCCTTAGAGTTGTCATAGTCCGAGTTTGCTGAGATTGACTATAAAGCTTCCATTTTTCTTTTCTTTGCATTTTCTTAGCTATTTTCCCAAATCTTCGTTTCACCTTCTTCACAGATGTTTCAACAGAGTTCAACTTTTGATTATTTTTCATTTCCTTATCTCGACTTACTTGAATAAAGGCATTCAACTTGTCCTTCAAGGTTGGTTCTTTACGTGGATAGTGTGGAATGTTTTGGTTTAGGATTGGGCCTTGCATTTGGTTTTGGACATATGTTGGGTTAGTGTTTACTTCTTAGAAAAAATGAGAGTGATTTATCCACCTATAATTATAAGTGTTGGTGTAAGGATCATTCATGGGTCTAGATTAGTACCTCTACATAAAATAAACTTCCTGACATGTACTTGCATAAGGATCACCTACAAAAGAGAAAATATTAGCTTCATGCCCATACATACTAACCTTTGGGTTAAGTGTGTTCTTTGTAATTAAGAGTTAAACTTGCCTTTTCAATTTTGCAAGTTGCATGGCCATTTCATTCTCGAAGCCTATCTCATTGACTCTAACTTTCTAAACTTATTTTGTTGTGAATTAGTACCCAATATCCTCTTGTGATTATAAGTCTTTAAGGGAGTTATTTCTCCCATAACTCCACCTACAACATTGTCAACTTTGAATTGACACTGTTGTGCCAATCCATCATTGAAAAATTGATTTTACAACTGTAGTGGGAAACTGTAGTATAGACCTTGAGTGAAAAGTAGTTTGAACCTATCCTAAGTTTCATAGAATGATTCTCCTTCCATTTGAGATAATGTAGCAATTTTTGCTCTTAAATCAAAATTTTTCTATTGGGATTAGTATCTTCCATAAATTTATTAATTGTAGATTTTCTCCCAAGTTATCAGAGAACTTAATAGGAGATTCATTAGCCAAACCTTAGCCTTATCTTTAAGGAGGTATGGAAAACACCTCATTTTTAATTGCTCATTAGTAAGCCCACACAGAAGGAATGTATGCATCATGAGTAAAAATCCTAACGAAAATCAATGGATTTTCATTATGCATTCCATAAAACGATGGAAACAAGCAAAAATGAATATGTTTTAATTCATAATTCCTAATTGCTTTCTCCAACTATATAAAAGAAGTAGTAGTGGTAATGGTTGGAATTGTATGCTATTTCATTAATATTCCCCTTGATAAAATATTTTCCATTTTAAATGGCTCTAATCTTGGCTTAAATTATTACTCAAGAAAATAAATAAAATTAAAATTAACAAATAAACAAATAACAACGAGAAGTAGAAATAAACAAATAAAAAAATAAAAGCAAATAGAAAAGGAAATAGTAATAAAAATAAATAAATAATAAAAAAGAAGTAAAAATAAAAATAAAGAAAAAAACTTTTTTTAGTTATATATATATTTTTATTTGTTTTAAAACTAAACAATATGTTAAGCAATAAATAAATAAATAAAAATAACAAAAAAAATCACAAATATTCACAAAATCACAAAAATAAAAAAATACGAAAATAACTAATTAAAAAACAACTAAATAATTTAAAACATCAATCCCACAAAATGCGGCCAAAATTTTGATGCACAAAAACTTAATTATCAAATTTTGTATTTATAAAAAGTTCATAAGTGTATGAATCACTTATAATAAGCGATATGTATATTTCCAAAATCTTCTATCAAGGAATTATGATGGCATTAAAAAGATAAACTAAATTTCTAATTTAGTTAAAAAAAAACTAGTTTGTAACATTCTAACAAATTGTTGTTTGGTAAAACAAAATTCTAATTTCAAAATCAAATTATATATAAAAAAGTAAGTAAATTAAAGTAGATAAATTACTTACAACTAGTTGGTTCTTTATACAAGGCTTGGATGAATTTTTCTTTTAAGCTCCTAGGATGTGAAATAAGTGCTCCAAGTATTGTTCTTCATGTATTGACAAATTTATCTATTTTAACACTAAAAACACTTGAATTACAATAAAACATACCTGTGATTTTGAACATATATATTTGTATAAATTATTACATAAATATGTTATAATCAAATATATTCATTACATTTAAACACAATAAAATTATGAAATACTAGTATTTTCAAGCACTTAACTAAATTAATCAATGAATAATTCAGACTCCACTTTTTCAAGTTAGAAAATAAATCCCATAATCATGCAATTAACCTCTCAAAATATAATCAATAATGAAATTGATGAGTTTATGGAAAGAAATTAAATCAATGAAGAAAGAATTCAACTCCTTTAAGGCCTCAGTGTTAAGTGAGATTGTCACTCTAAAAGAACATCAATCACAACAAATGTCAGCCATGACATCATGCTACAACTAGGGCATGCCATATTGGCCAAGCATGCAACCATCCATGCCAGGCATGCCACCATCCATGTCAGGCATGCCACAATCCATGCCAAGCATGTCACCATCCATGACAGGCAGGCCACCATCCATGCCAGGCATGTCATCCACGAAATCTCATTGCGCTCAAACTACATCCAATATGGGATATAGCCATCCTATTGGTCCTCACTATATGCCAGGAATGCATATGAAATCAAGTAGTGGTTCATTTTCTCCAATGCAATCTGCACATTCTTACCATCAATCAAACCACAATGAATGTTTTGGTGAGAATGTACATCCAATAGCTACCCCACATGAGAGTCCTCTTCTATTTGATGAATCATATGTGGTAAGATTTTAATTTCTGGTGTATATAATCTATTATTTTTAAATTCTTATTATATGTTTTATTTTTTATATATAACACTTAAATTTTTTACAGAATATGAAATGTTTGTTGAAACATCCTTCATCAATGGACTTTGTTGCTATTGGAACGGTACAACAATTGAGCGATGATCGGATGATTCATAATCAATATTTGCCTAATCATTGGCGAATAGTAATTGATCAATCATTGTTTCATGATTGTCCACTACCTGTGCCTTCTGATGCTACCACAATCCAAGAGGCGGTTGGACAGTATGTGGCTTGGCCGTCGATTCAAGTTGTTCTAAATTTTGACATGGTACTATTTTTTAACTTAAAAGATAACACTTGTTTACTACTATTATTTTATTATATCTTATATTGTTACTAAAATACATATATAATACTTTTTTTAGTCTATTATACCAGAACTCTTAAATACGGCACATTTAAGAGATACAAAGCAAGTATCTCGTGCTAAATCTATGTCTAGTGGCCAATCATCGCGCACCAAGTCATTCAAGAAGAAGCCTTGGAAAAAGTATAGTCATAATTATGCTTTAAACTTCAGCAAAAATCTTGGAACTTTGAGGACTATTGTTGGGGGCATCTAACATAAATGATGGATGGACTGTGCCACTTCCTATAGAAATTTCTGGTGTAGACCTCGGCCAAACTTATATATCGATCGAGTGCATATTACAACTATTTGAATATCACATGATCGATTTATGTATAATTCAAGTGTGGAAAAGGTGAGTCCTCAATCTATTTATTTTTCTTTCATTTATGTAGAACATATATAATTATATTTATATTATCTAATTATTTATATATATATCTTTTATATAGGGTGTGTTATTATCAACTTCAACATAATCACTCATCACATTTAGCAATGTTCTATGATTATTCACATGTCAATCAATATCAAGAGAATGATGATAGCATCAGAGCTAAACAATTATGTGATAGGGCATTAACGCTTAACAGAAATCAAAAGTTGATAATCCCTTGACCATTAATGTTTGAACAAGGCCAAGATCATTGGATGTTGGTAATCATTAATCTGTTCAATAATCATGCTTGGTACTGTGACTCAGCTTCCATAGAATTGAGTAAAGATACAAAAGCAGTTGTTGAAATGTAAGAGTTATAGCTACATATTAGTTTCTTCTATTATTTTTTTGTAATATTTAATAAAAACTAACCGTTTTAAACCTTGATAGGGCATGGAAGTTGTGGAACAAGTTTAAGGGCATTGCCCTTAAAAAATCTCATAAGCTTATATGGACAAATTTTATGGTATGTACAAGCCAATATTAATAATTTTATTAATTTTACAATTGAATAATAAAGATATTCGAATATGAAAAATCATGTACACTTGTTTTTTGTAGGTTCCACATGTGTGGTTATTATGTCATGAAGTTTATGAGTGAAATCATCACAAATATCAAAATTCCAATTGATGATGTGGTAATATCTTTTACCCATATACATAAAAGTTTTTAACATATTTGAGTTATGTTTTGTAAATAAATGAAATTACATTCTTATTTTGATTTTAAATACATGTAGTTCTTTGGTTGGAACAAGAGGGGCTACGACAAGCAAATTTTTGATGATTTACGAGAGGAATGAGCATAACACATGGTTCAAATTATATCATCACAAGAAGAATCAGGAGAAGATTCTAATGATCTTGAATAGCATATGACAACATAACAGTAAATTTTTTAATTAATGATTTAATTTCTCTATCTATTCCTGTGTCTAAAGTCACTTGTTTGATGGATGATTATATACTCATGTATTTAGGAGAATGTATTGTTTTATGGACCTATTTTTGGCCCAAACTACATCTCATCTCTCTTTCTTACTTTCCTTATGAACTCATATTAACACTTTATTAATCATTTGTTTTTATTAATTATTTGTTTACAAATATGAAGTTATTTGGAATCTCTGATAGTATTTTTAATGCTATAATGAGCTCTAAATATGAAATCAGGTATACATAACTCTGATTTGTTTCTTGGTTTGTATGAGTTTTGGTGCCCATGAACGTGTTCCATATGTTTAAGGGCACCAAAACTCACACAAGCCAAGTAAGAAATCGGAGTTACACTTGATTTCATATTTAGAGTTCATTATAGCATTAAAAAATACTAGCAGTAAAAAATACTAGCAGAGATTCCAAATAACTTCATATTTATAGACAAATGATTAATAAAGTGCTAATATGAGTTCGTTGAAGGGTTATATCACTCGGATGTCGCTGTGGTAATCTTTTTTTATGGTAATATTTATAATGATTTAATTTCTTCATTCGTATGTCTCTGAAGTTTAGACTGCTTGTTTGATGGATGTTTATGTGCTCATATATGTAGGGGAATATGAATTGTTATATGGATCAGCTATTTTTTGTCTTTTCTTGTCATAATGTTGGTGATTCTATGCCAATCAAGATTCTAAGCCAACCAAGCTTACTCACATCCAATTACACTTTGACGACATTATTTTATTTATAATTTAAGTTAACTATATGTATTGTATATACATTATTTGTTTTTGTAATAAATTTAATTATCAAGTAATTAATTATATTTAAATTTTTAATTATTTGCATTATTATTTATATTTTAGTTTTTTTATGCTATATATATTGAATAATACAAAAAATGAGAATAAAAATAAAAAAATTTCATAAAATGTACGTGTAAAGTCGGTTCATCGCGTGAACCGACTTTACATTTTAAGTCGCTTAATTTAAAGTCATTTTTTAACCGACTTTAATGCCTATTTTGTAGTAGTGATAGGAACGATTCAAAAAATTACTAATGAAGTTTCATCACCATGTTATCCCTCATTGGATCCAAATGGATACTTTCTACGATGGTCTTAATGGTTAGAGAAGAACCATTATTGATGCAACTGTTAATGGAGCTTTGCTAGCTAAATCTTACAATCAAACTTATGATTTACTTGAGAAAATGGCTAACAATAATTATGAATGGCCAATTAACAGAATGATAGCCACAAGAAGAGTAGTCAAAATGCATGAGATAAATAATGTCACGACACTTACAACTTAACTATCATCTTTGTTGAATCTTTTGAAGGCTCAAAACTTGCCAACGAGTATAAACCAGGTCCAAGAATTAAAGGTGTTCTGTGTCTTTTGTGATGGAACTCATTTATTTCATAATTGTCCAAATAATACTAAATTAGCATTCTATGTGGGTAATGTGAACTGGAACAATAATTCATACTCAAACACATATAACCCAAGATAGAGACAACATCTAAACTTCTCTTGAAGTAATAACAACAATCAAGGTGGTAATAAATTCAACCATCAATCATTTCCACTACCTAGTTTTCAAAAACCATAAGCCTAAGAAAAGAATCCACATACTAAGGATAATACAAATTCTTTAATGGGGATGATGAAAGACTTCAGTCAGTCAATAAATGCAAAAGTGTCCACTCAATAGGCTTTAATTTAGAATTTAGAGACCTAAATAGGGAAACTTTCCCAAGCCATAAGTCAAAGGCCTCAAGGTAACCTTCCAAGTGACACAAGTGTAAACCCAAGAAGAGAAGGTAAGGAGCATTGCAACGCCATAGCCTTAAGATGTGGTAGACCTTTAGAGGAGGAACATAAGACTCAAAAGGATGAGAAATAATAGGAAGTTAAAAAGGATAAGGAGAAACTAGTGGATAAATAAAATACCAAAAAAGAAATAATTCAGTCAAACAAAAGCAACCACTAAAAAGCCACAATTCCTTTCCCTCAAAGACTGTAAAAGCAAAAGTTAGATATGTAATTTTTAAAATTATTGGATGTCTTCAAAAAGCTACAAATAAATTTACTATTTGCAGATGCACTTGAACAAAAGTCTTCTTATGCCAAATTTCTAAAAGACATCCTATCTAAGAAAATGATGCTTTGAGATAATGAAACAATAACCCCGACTGAAAGTTGTAGTGCCATCCTTGCTAGAAAACTACCTCAAAACTAAAAGATCTGGGTAGCTTTGACATTCCTTGCATAATTAGGAATATGATTTTTGGGAAAGCACTATTTAGGTTTCAGCATTAACCTTATACCATTATCTGTCTTCAAGATATTAGGGATTGATAAATCCAAATTCACTTTATTAACATTACAAATGATAGATATATCAATTAAGTGACCCTGAGGTGTGGTAGAAGATGTGCTAATAAAAGTAGACAAGTTTATCTTTCCAACAGATTTCATTATACTAAATATAGAGAAGGACTGTGATATTCCTATCATACTTGGTCGTCTATTCTTAACAACTGAAAAAGCATTCATTGATGTACAAAAAGGTGGGTTGAAAATAAGAGCGTAAGATGAACAAGTAACATTTAAAGTTTTTAAGGCATACGAACAATCTGATATTGATAATGATAATGAATGCTTAAGGATAGATGTTACTAAGCATGAAGAGAACTAAAGAATCTATTGAGTCATCCACACTTAAAACTATTACACATGATGCTGTAAACAATGAAGTAAACTCACCAAGAAATAACTCAATCTATTTTAATTTTGAAAGTATGAAATCTATAATTGATATTATTGATTGTATGAACTATTTGGAGGCTACATCTCCCGTGTGTATAACAAATGTGGTTGTGGAGAATTTTGAGATTGGTTCTAAGTTAAAATCATCTATTGAAGTGCCATCAAGGTTAGACCTCACAATTTTATCCTACCATCCCCAATCAAGTGGGAAAGCAGAAGAGTCAAATATAGATGTGAAAAAGATGCTATAAATACATAAATTAGATGAGCTATGGTGGAGTGCTTATAAGAATGCTAAAAATAAAAAACAAAATATGGCATGATAAGAGAATTAAACACCGTGTTTTTAAACTGAAACATAAAGTACTATTGAACAAATTAAGACTCAAACTATTTTTAGGCAAACTTAATAGCAAATGGACAGAGAAGGATGTACCTTAGGACTTGATAAACTCATCTAGTCAAGGACATTAAACATGACGTTGGGAGGCAACCCAATGTTATTTTACTTTTTATTTTTATTTTTTTGTAGGTGAATAAATGTAGAGAGCAATGATGCAACAAGATTTAGCAATTTTAACAACAGATGTGGTGTGCCAAAGCTAAGATAGTTTTCTCTCTTTTTACCTTTTTCATATTTATATGTGCACATTAGGGACATTGTGAAATTTAAGTTTGGGGGAGGAAAATTCATTCTCTACTTTAGTATTTAGTACATATTTTCAATTTAAAAAAAATTATTTTTAGGATGTTGTTTTTAACCATGATTTGGTAGAAATTGATAAATATATGAAAACTCAATGCATGCATGCTTGATATGAAACATATATACTCAATGATAAAAATTAGTTATCATGACTAAGAAAAGGAATGTAGCATACTTGTTAAGATACTTACATTAATAATGTGATATGCTAGCTAGTTTTGATTGGATTGATTCAAATTTTTATGCATATGTCCATGATTGATTTTGGTGTTCTTATTGAGAAAAAATATTTGTAGTGAGTTACATGAGTTGATGAGATCTGTCATGTTTTAGAATCTATTTTATCATCCCTTGAGGCAAAATTCTAAATAGTATTTAGCAAGATAAGTGATTTAGGCTTTATTTGGATCGATTGAGCATTTCAAGTTAACCATTATTAATATTCGTAGTCACCCATTTGTGTCTAACAAAGAACCTTTCATATCCTTAAGCCATATTTTGTGTCTAACCAATAAGCATTATCTTGATCCTTGCACCTCTAGCTTGTATGAAAATAAAATAAAAAGGCAATCATGTGTTATGCTATAAAGTAAAGTGAAATGTAATGCATCATATAAAAAAGAGAGAATAAAAAAGAAAAAGAAAAACTCACGACACAATTATCCCTCTATAGCAAAATAAAATAAAATTTAAAATAAGTTCGAAGGTATTGTGATGTTATAAAAAAGATGTAGAATAAAATAATATGAAAAGAATGATAAGATGATGTGTACTAAAATATCAATTAAAGTTCAATTGTAGTTAAAAAGTGCACGATAAAAAAAACTAAGGTGTGGAAAGAGCCTAAATGTCTTCATTTATCGACCCCTATCTAAGCCTTACATTACAAGCATGTAAAATCCATATTGATCTTTAGCTAAGTGCATATTTATATTAGTGGAGATAGATGTGAAAAATTAACTTATGAGACTTGTTCTAAGATTGAATTGATTAGCATGCTCATATAAGTTATTTCATGCGTGCATTGGGTAACATCATATGAAACACATACACAAAATAATTCATCAAAAACCTTGCATATCCTTGTATTGATAAAACATTGATTGATGAATATGTGAATCTCCTTGTCATAGAGTTGTAAAACTTTTAAAGGGATAGTTTTCGCTAAATATGTATGTATTAATAGAAATATATTTATGAATATATTACTCATGTCAGTTTATTTAGTTAGACTTAGCTTTGCTTGAGGACAAGAAAAGAGTTAAGTTTAGGAGTGTGATGACCCTATGAAAGTAGAGTTATTAGTGCATTTTCTACTTAATATTTTCTTGTTTTATTCAATAAGTAGTATTTTTAGGGTTAAAAATATTAAAATATCAACTTTCTATGAAAAATGGGTGAAAATATAATTTTTAATTTTTTTAAGAATTGTTTAGATTTTTCATGAATTTTCTAATGAAGGATCAATCAGAAGACGCCATGTGGATGTCACACAAGTAGGGAAGCTAATTATACAAGCCATGTGGATGACACACAAGTAGAGAGGTCTAATCACGTAACGCCATGTGTACCACATGATGTAGGCCCATGACAAGTGTCATTACAATGTTTATTCTGAGTTTCACCGCGTTGTCAACAGGCGTGCCATGCATTGTCACTTGCTTCGTTCATTCTTCCCATCGGGGCGCCACGTAAGTCATATCTTCAAATCACATCACACCATACGGTGCTAACTCAACCGCATTAACCACGACTAGTCCACCCATGACACGCATTGTGTGCTAATTTTCCTGATAAATCCCCTATGCCATGTGTCGTATTTATATTGGGTAGTGTAGTTAATTTTCTTTTTCTTCATATCAAACCTTGATCTAAAGCTGATATGATAGTCTAGATTACACCTTACCATATAAACCCTAATGAGTCAAAAATTACATATTTTTTTATCAATTTTTGGAGCCAAGAAGAAAGAAAATTACAAAAAAATTCAAAAGAATATACAATTTTAGTAGAGATTTAAAAGGAGATTGTGTTATAATTCAAGAGATTGATTGTATTTCTTTTTCTTCTCCTTTTTTATCAATTTTTATATCTTTCTTTATGAAAAATATGAGCTTTATGAACAAAATTATGTCTAGTTAATTTATTAATCTAGGATTCTTATGAACTCAATTTTTAACATGTGATGACATAATATTTTACCCCAATTAGAATTTTAATTTAATTATAATATTTAATTTAATTATTATGTTATTAATTATTTGGACAATAATTGATCTATAGAGACAATTAAATAAATTTGAGAAAATTATTTAATTATTTGTCTTTATTAAATAACATGCATAGTTTTCAAGTAGAGATATATAATTCTTATGTATGTAATCCATAATTAATGAAGTATGCAATTTAATTGACATAAGAGTGTGACTAGGCTAATTATTATATAGTGTGTAGTTTATTTGAGAGAAGAATACATATTGTGATAGATTCTTTTAATTTTGCTTTCTTAAAAGATAAAAAACACAAAAAGATTGATTTTTATTTTAGTTTTAAAAATTAGTTTCTAATAACATAATTTCTATGAAAATTATATTTTCTTATTATTATATTACTTGTTACGATACGTATACTTGCGTATTTATTTCACACAAATTATGTTCAATCACCGTCGTCGCACCGAACCCATATTCGACCACTCACCGTGGCATCGTTGAGCCTCATCGAGCAATTGATGAGCCACCGATGATGGTAATTGGTGAGGTACAATTTGGCTTATAAATAGGCCAAAAATTCCCCATTTGTTTCACACAAAATTTTCCCTTCTCTCATTCCTTATCTAAAACTTTTTAGAGCACATTTCAAGGATAAATATCTAAGAGTTTGGATCAAGTTTTCACGTAAAGATTTTCTACTCTAAAATTTTTATTTTATGCATTATTTTTCATAAAATTATCATGTATCATATATCATGAATAAAAAAGAAAATCAAATGCCATGATTTTTATAATAAATTTTATAAATATTGTTTAAACGAAATACTTATTGTGATCATTTTTAAATATTCATATATGAAATAAATTTTAAAATGAGTATTAAATGTTGTTTTGAAATATTATATATATAGTATTTGAGATTTTTATAAATGCATCGTGAAAATGATTTTATTTGTGAAAAGTTTGCATATATGTGAGTTTTGCTAAGTATAATGACCAAAACAAGGGCATTGAATCGGGTAATCCAAACCTTAGGAGTCTAAGCAAATACGATCCTCTCCTTACATGGTCACTTAAAACATTGATCTTTCCTTGATCTGTGACGCAATAATAATAGAGATCAATTGCGTTGTTTTGTTATTTTTTTTTCCGATCAATAGTAAGCCTAACAAATTATGGGGTCTTCTTTAAGCAAATAATTAATATAAAAATCCGTAACACTTACTAACAAAAACTTTTGAGATATACACTTCGGTTCAAACATGGATTATGTTTATGCATGCTCACAACAGACTCCAACTGTATCACACTCTGTGGTTACAAGTTTAATATAATACATACTTTTTTTTTTCAAGTGATCATAGAAATCTATGAACTTTTTAAAATTGATCGCTTAAATTCATTAGTTTTTTATAACATTTAGTCTACCAATTTTTAAAATATGACATTCAAATTTTCAATTATTATGTTTTTCTTCATCTTTTCTATTTTTTAAAATTATTTTAAAAATTGTTTCAACAATTATTTATGTTCAAACTTTTCTTTTCAAATGCAATTGGAAAAATTCAAAAAAAAATTCAAAAATACCTAAAAATTAATCATTTAGATTTGTAGTCACTTTCTTAAATTTTATGAATTAAACTGGCACAAAAAAAAATCTATAAAATCCCAATACTCAAACTACAATAACTAATAAACTGATGCGACATTGATCTTCTTCTTTTTCAAACAATACATGGTATTATTCAAATTTATTTGAAATAAAAAATAATCTCTTACCGACAGACACTAATTGCAATGCTTTAAAGAAGAACCAACTCCAACCTAGTTGAGAATAGGGGAATGGAGGATTCGACAAAATTGTACAACAGAGATACAAAGAACATTGCTTCATATTGATATACCACCTTATTTCACTTTAATTTTCGTATATGTTTGATGTACATTTGTTTGATAATGGGGTAAGATGGTAGAGAGTCGGAGAGAGAGAGAGGGGAGGGGAGAACTTGATTACACTCAAAAATCCATAATACAACTAAAGGAACCCCTCTCACAATTCTTTCTTGTTACGGTTATGGAGATGATTTAACAAACAGAGAAAGAAAGAATGCAAAGAGCAAGCTGTAATGGCGGCCTCAAGGTCATGGAGATCTTTGAGATCTCTAAAGAAAACCTTCTACTCCACCACCAGTTTTGACATTTTTGTAAATGATTAGTGCTTCTTCCATGACCTTAGCCTGAGATAGTAATTGAGCCCTTTTCTTTCCAGATGGATGAGTAGAAAGATAATCTCGCAGTGCAGAATCACCCGTGATCTTGCCCAACTTCTCGTACACCTTTGGAGCCACTCTAGGATTGTAACCAGCAGATGCAATCAACAAAAGCCCAATGTAATCAGCTTCCATTTCCATCCTAATCAAAAAGGGAAACAAAAGATAATATGAAATAACAAGAAGTATTGACCTCAGAGTGATAGTATTTCTGTTGCTGCTTAACAGTCAAAGACATGCTCTATAGTTTACTATTATAGGAATATCAAGAACTTAAAACAAGTTTGCATTCAAAACATGAGAACATCATCTATAATCGTTCTGCCGCTGGGGCAAAAGAACGACCGGTGGCATTTATAAATGGCCTCAAGATGCAGGGAGTTGTTTTTCTCATCAACAAATAATCAGACCATCTAAAGATTAGTTTTGATCACTAAGGGAAAGACATTCCCATTGGTAAGCAGAAACTAGGGGTGTAAACAACTCAGCTTCCATAATTCTATGAAATATGCACCGTAATAACCAATGCGTGATAAAGGCATTAAAAACCCAAGCAATCAGCTAGGAATACCAAGGAAAAGCAATAACAACATATATCTAGTTCAGACTTGACTAAAATCTAAAGCAAATTACTGAAAAAATACCGGGAGGCTTGTGGGCATATGAATCATTTAAGGATTGTTTTAAATGGAACTACACATTACTACTGTTCCTTTAATACAAAACTACATATTTCCCTTATATAAAAATCTGCAACTGTAAGCAGTAGCAATACTGAAAGTCTCTTCCATTTCTAGTTAAGCAATTCAGCAGTTCAGCAGTTCACCATGCATGAAAGAGATGATCAAGTAAATTTACTTCAACTCGCAGAGCAGAACTTCAAATTAAAGATAATAAACAGAAAAAGGATAAATGAAATCTGGATAAATGAAACCTATCTGTAAGGATCACATTATGCAATACTGTTACATGCAGTTTTGGTCTCTAAATGAATATGATGGGGCACTACTGAAAGTCTCTTCCATTTCTAGTTAAGCAATTCGGCAGTTCGGCAGTTCACCATGCATGAAAGTGATGATCACGTAAATTTACTTCAACTCGCAGAGCAGAACTTCAAATTAAAGATAATAAACAGAAAGATGATAAATGAAATCTATGTGTAAGAATCACATTATGCAATGCTGTTATATGCAGTTTTGGTCTCTAAATGAAAATGATGGGGCACTACTGAAAGTCTCTTCCATTTCTAGTTAAGCAATTCAGCAGTTCGGCAGTTCACCATGCATGAAAGTGATGATCAAGTAAATTTACTTCAACTCGCAGAGCAGAACTTTGAATTAAAGATAATAAACAGAAAGAGGATAAATGAAACCTATATGTAAGGATCACATTGTGCAATGCTGTTATATGCACTTTTGGTCTCTAAATGAAAATGCAAGTTATGAAGGTGGTTTCTTAAAACCTACCATTTTAATGATCAAAATAGAGAAAATATATATTAGTCACAAAAGTTGGTTTCTTAACCAAGAAAAAACAAAAAAATAGCAATAACTCTTGCAATGCCAACGTATAAATGGCACCGAGAATCAGGTCAATAAAATGAAGGATGATTAGTAAAACCAATACAACAATGAAGAATTCAAAAATTCCATTTACCTCCGTGAAAAAGGAAGCCTCAAGAACAGAGTTGACATCGTGTTTACAAGATCAGGCATGACGAACTGATATAGGATCAATTGCAAAATAGCAAACCAGAGATTTTTAGTCATACCCTCAGCTGAATGTCTAGCCACAGCATGTCCAACCTATTATTTAATCAACACAATCCGTTAAAAAAAGACACATTGAAATAAATTCGTCAACATTTACACACACACATTGAAATATCTTTAACAAAACAAGAGAGCTAAAGACTAAATATTCATACCTCATGACCAATAATAGTAGCTATCTCATCGTCGCTTCTAAAATGATCAAGAAGACCCGTAAAGACGACAATCTTACCACCAGGTAAGCAAAATGCATTAACAACAGGTTCATTCACCACTACGACTTCCCAATTCAATCCCTCTAAATGAGATGTGGCAGATTGTGCCCCTCTCTGCTGACCTTTTTTCCTAGTCTCCTGAATCCACTTATCATCAAGAATCTCTTCCTCACCAAACCACTTGCCTTCCACCTTATCCTTTCTTTCAATCTCCTTAAGCGCCATCAATGTGTCATGACTACCCCTCTCATGTTTAGAACTAACACTCTCAGAAGCATACCCCATGTCACTCCACATATGCTCATGCCTTAAACCTTTCTGCAATGCCTTTACAATATCGTTGGCAATCAACCTAACCCGAATGCTTTCGGGGTGTATTGCAGGCAATATTTTTCCCTTAAATGCAGCCTTCATTTGCTCAAATTGGGTCTCTCCAAGCCTTCTCTCCATAGCTTTTGACAACAGCACAAAATGGGTCCTTTTGGTATACGGAACAGTTTCTAAATTCCCAAAATATACAGTGATAATAACTCCAGAACTCACCAGAACCACAATCAAGATATTTCTTGGATTTTGAATCCACCTACGTGGCCCTCGAGGCCTGAAATGTTGAACATTGTACCGATCAACGTAGTAATATCTCTTTGCCCCATCATTAAACGGACTGTTTTGGGGTCTTGAGGGTCTAAAGCTTGAAAAATATTTTCGTGAAATTGCAGAGTATGAAGAAAACCCACTAACTGTATATCTACTTGGGACTAAAATTGATGACCCAATTGGCGAAATTTCTGAATTATAGCGTTGAATTGAAACTTTGGGGAAAATTTTGGGAGAAAAGCTAAGAAACCCCTCTAAAGCAGGCTTTGCTCTTCTGTAGCATCCCATGATAACGAACTTTTTTATGAAACAAGCTCAACGAAAGGAAAATTTTTTTGAAGCTTTCCCAAATTAAAAAAAAATTATAGTTTTCAAGTAAAAGAAGAAAAAGAGATTGAACCTCTACCGAATAAGAATCTTAGTCATCAAGTTGAAATGTTCTTGCCTCAATCACATGTTATACAATACAAGTGTTTGAGAAGATATCGGCATTGGACTGAGCTAGCAAAAGTGAATAAGACGCTGATTTGGCTTCCATAGTCTACGGTTTGAGTCCTCGTCCAGTTCGATCCTTATAGCTTTGAGTTACAGCCTCCACTGATTTGAAAAATCTCAGAGTAAAATGAAGAAATGATTCACCAACCGCCACCAGTTCGATTCTTTTCTGCTTGGAATAGAATAGAAAGCTGTAGACGATCTAAGAAAGTTCCAGTTGGTATGGTTGCTCGTTTGAATAGGGTGCTACTTGCTACGCCCTTTTCTCTTGTCTTTGATTTTTTTTTTATTAATTTAATTTTAAGTAATAATATTTTTTTTTCAAAAGTCCAAAAGAAAATTACAAATTTAATCTTATTATTTTATAATTTATAATTTTATAATTTTAATTTATTACGATGACAGTAAAGATGATTTAACCAATATTCAATACTATAATGTTAAACTTTTCTAATATAATATATATTAAAATTTTCATTTTATATATATATATATATATATATATATATATATATATATATTTAATTACAAACATAAATGGATTGGGTGTGATTTAATTCATTATTTTCGTTTTAAGGCATATATTTAAATTATATAAAAATATTTAAAAAAATTGAATAAGATTCAAAAATTCAAGTGATATTATTATTTTTGAAATGAAAAAATTAAATTAAACAATAATTTTCTGAAGGAAAATAATTTACACTCTAATACATAACTTCTAAACATAAGCCATTAGTATAATATTAATTTTTAAATAAATGATATTTTCTTGAAATTAAAATTTAAAATTAAAGAAATTATTTAATGAAAAATAATTTAGTCTCATACTATAACTTCCAAACTACTTCTTCAAAATTTTATTTTCTTTATAACTTAAAGTTATCTTTTAATAAAAAAAACCTTACGATTATATATTATTTATTAATATTAATTATTAATCTCGTAAATATTTTTAATATATTTTATTTTTATAAAAATAAAAAATCAAAATAATTTTATTTTATCATGTATATATACTCCAATTATATAAGATATTCTTTCGTTGTAACCCCACCATTTCTATCTTGTTCGTTACCGTTTATAATTTCAAAGTCTTAACATTTATGTTTGAAAAACTTTATTTTTATTATAACAAATTAATAATAAAGTAAAGCTATGCTTTAAAATAAACTTTAATTCCAAAACAAACGTTAAAAAAATAATAATTGAATTTCAAGTAATAGCATTTCTAATTGACAATAATACATTAACATGAACATCAATAAAAACGTCTTAATAATTAATGAAGGCAATGAATTAGTTTATATATATATATATATAAACAAATCCAGATCTTTGTCAAAAAATTTCTCAACACCGGATATTTTTAAAACTGACCGTGTACAATCAAATGATGATATAAGAATTGGGTTTTGTAATAAATTATTTTAGCTTTGAACTCGGTTTATATTGTTTAAATTTTGAATTGTTTTTTTCCCGAGACTAATTTTTGAATTGTTTAAATATTTAATTTATTTATTATTTAAAGATGAATAAATATATAATAATTATTATTATTTATGAGTAATATATAAAATTTAAATATAATATAAAAATTAATGATTTATTATAATATTTATAATAATTACAAAAATATGTTAAATATAACAAAACAACGTATATGAAATTTCACGATTAATATTTTTATTATATAAGAAGTTAATCTTAAGTAGACATAACTTGATTGAATTTAATATATATTTTTATTTAAAAATAATTTATATTAACTAGATGTTCTTTTTTTAATTGACATGAGATATTATATGATTTAGATATAAAAATTAGTAATTCAACAAAAATATAATATGTTAATAAGTGTGTTAATTGAACACTCATTAAATGGATAATCTTGAACCGTATGAATTGTTACCCTTAATGTAATAAAAATAATTATATTGTACAAAAGAACTATTTATAAAAAATATTTATTATATAAATTTTTTGGTATTTATTAACGAAGAACTAACAAAAAGTTAAAAATATATATTTATTATATGAACATTTTGATATTTATTGGTGTAAAAAATTAAGAAAAAATAAAGTTTTATTTATAAGTGAAATGATCGAACACTAATTAAATTAGTAATCATGAACTATATGAATTATCATCATTAATCTAATAAAAAATTGTATTAAATAAAATAACATTTAATAAAAATAATGAAAAAATTTTAAAAATGTATTTATAATATTTATATTTTAATATTTATTTGAATAAAAAAATAAAAAAAAATGAATTGACATTACATGAATTGACATCATTAATGTATAAAAATAATTACATACAAAATAATCATTCATAAATAAATACTTATTATATAGATATTTTGATATTTATTGATATAAAATTAATAAAAGATAAAATAAAAAAAGTAAAAATTATATTTATTATAAGAATATTTTGGTAATATTGGTGATAGTATAGAGGTTGGAATAAAAATATTACATGTTGTTTTTGTTTCCATGATTTGATATACAACAGATTTATTTACTATTTGAATTGATATTTTATTTCAGACCATATATAAAATGTTTGGCCGAAGAAACTCTATTGCAACTTGCAGAAGAAGATTAGTAGGATAATTCTTCATTCGCTACACTCCATGAACTAATGTGCTTTTATGTAATATTGGTATTTTCTAAAGTATTAATTTTATTCTCTATCACCTCTTATTTTTGGAATTTTGGAAATAATTAAATCAAGATTTCCTTATGTTTGAATAATTAGCCTCCCTACAACCATTTGGCCAAATAATTGAGAGTAAATTCGGAGTCCGTCATTTGTTAGTTTTGTTTTAGGTTATTTATGATATTCTTCATCTTTCATCTTTCATCTTACGTATATAGTTTAACTATATGAATAAAAAATTTCTAACATTGTATTTAGAATTATATATGTAGATGTTAAGAACAAAGGGGATTCTTCTAATATACTAATTTGCTTTGCAAAGAGAGGATGTAATTAATATGATTTAAAATTAGTTGAGTAGTATCATTAGCCTTGTATATGTTTTTCTATTTTTTTTTTTTTTTTGCAAGAATTAACATTATCTATCTCTTTTGTAGTATTTTTTTAACCGTGTCATGTAAATGGCTAACCAAGTTACGTGGCTAATCTTTTATTACACTTCTTGACTTCTTACATAACTTTTATTACAATTAAATTTTAAAATGAAAAAATTCATAAAAACACTATTATAATTTCAAAACATTTACCGTAAAATAGTTTCAAATTTAATATCAAAGTCATATAATAAATATTATTCTTATAAAAATTATTTAGTACATCTTGTAAAGTTTATATGAATGTTGATGATATTCGTGAATAAAACATACATATATAATTTTAGTTTTTAAATGTGTCTTTCAAGAATATTTTCAAATCGAATAAATTGTCAAGCTCCAATAATCATAATTCAAGTATATATCTCCTCTTATGCACGTTAAATTTCATATTAGACATATAGGAATATTTTAATATTAAGTTATTCGATCAATCGAGACATGTCTAGATTGATCAGCCATGTAGATCGATTCTTAATCGATCTACTCAATTTAAAAAGTCCTTAATTAATTATTTAATTAACTAGATCAATCAAATTTATTAGTTAGATCGATCGATCGATCCTAATTTAAAATTAATTAATTATTACACTAGATCAATCAAGAATTGACTGGATTGATAGAACATGTTTTGATCATTGTATTGGATTGATCGATAAAGGTATTCGATCAATCGAACGATGTACTTGATTAATCGAGAATATATTAGATCGATCAAGTAGTCACGGCTTTAATTTCAAATCCTATTTTTAATTCGAATTGAATTGATTTATCAATATATTCTCTCCATTCTTTAAAGCTCTTTTAACTGATTTATGGACAAAAAGGTAATATTGCTTTGATCTAGTACTTCAAAATATTTTATATATACAAACTTAAGCACACAAATTTAACCAACTATACAAGAGTATTCTTCTATTCATCTTAATCTCTATCATATTATTTTGGAAAAACTATTCAAATAGGCTTTTTTATTGAGTTAATTTATAAAATATTTATGGTTTTGTTTGATGGATTAATAAGTCTATAATATTTGTGATATTGTGCTTTAAATTGATTATTCTAGAGATGCTAGTTGATTTCAATTTACCTGATATATTTATTAAATTATATAGTTAGGGTTATTCATTATTGAATCTGCTCTTATATTAAGTGATTTTTTTTGTTTAGTTATGGACCTAATTATTTAGAGATGGGTGAATAGATAGTCAACAAAATTCCTACGATTACCATAGAAAATATAATAATTCTTAAACCTTGGAACGAATGGACCAATCAAGACTAGCAATTAGAATCAAAATGATAGTAATGCTATTTTTAGTGTTGTGTCTGCTGATGAGTTTCTTCGTATTTCTAATGTTGATACTGCTAAGCATGCTTAGGATATTTTAGAGGTTACCCACAAGGGCACCACAATGAACTAAGATTTGCATGCTTAGTAGTCACTTTAAAAATCTTAGGATAAAAGAAGATGAAATTTCTCTAAATTTTATATTAGTTTATGCGATATTACTAACACTTCTGCTAGTTTTGGAGAGAAAATTGATGATTTCAGAATAGTTTGAAAGATTATCTACCCATTACTAGATTGTTTTCTTGAAAAGGCCACTGCCATTGATGAAAGTAAGGATGTGAACATCATCAAAATAGAGGAACTTTTTGGCTCACTTCAAATCTTTGAGATGAGCTTTCGAAAACCTCCAAAACAAAGGTGTTACTTTCAAAACTGCTATGATTAAAGACAAAAAAATGATGATGAAGAATTGATACTATTAACTAGAAGATTGAACAAAATCCTTGAAATAAAGGAAATCAAGTTGTTAAAAGGATCAAAATCTAAGGAACTTAAATTTGTGAGTTCTAATGGTAAGAAATATAGACCCATTGGAATTTTGAATGTATGAGTTTTAGTCACTTTGTAGCTAATTGTACAAACAAGAAGAACCCAACTAGAAGAGCTTTCAATACTATATTTACTAACTCTAAAAGTGATAATGACAATCCAATTGAATCAAAAAATTAAGACAAACTATTTAACATTTACTTCAACTACTGGTGGATACTCTAGTAAGTTTGACATTAATTCATATGATAAGGAAAGTGATGTTTAATTTCTACTCAATAAATTTAATGTCACTAGTATTAAAGATGCAAAAGGAAAAAAGTTGGTTGCTTATAAAAGTAACTAAACTAGATGATAAACTAAAATCCTATGAAATAAATTTCTCAATACAAAAAATAAAAACATGATTTTTTAGCATATTAATTATTTGAATTCGAGTATTGCAGGCTTAGAATAAGAAACAAAATTGGTGTTGGTGTTATAACTTGAACAATCCAAAAGTTGTAAAAAGGCTAACCATTGGAGTTGAAATGCTATACAAAATTCTGGATTATGAAAAACTTATTAGAGACAAGAAAGGACTAGGCTGTGTAAATGAGGATTCTACGTCATCATTTTTAAATATAACTGAGTTTATAAGATCATCGAACCCTTCTTCTTCACATGCTACACATACAACTTCAACATCAAAAACTACATCTGTAAGGCCTTCTAACCCTCCCCTTAATGTTACTTATTTTATACAAAAGTATAGTTGTACCTGTGATTGAAAAATCTATTAAGTTTGCACCTATCTGTCATCATTATGGTAGGAAAGATTATATTAGGTGAATATTAAGAAATATTTGTATTAAGAAAGATTTGTCTTTTTTTCGTCAGTTGATCGTCATTTATTGTTCGCCTAAATACTTTTGTTTGGGTGTTTAATTTATACTAGGTAAGTATTTTTAATTTTTTTTGTTTTTTAATTTTTATTTTTATTGATATTTTTTTAATTTTCCAAAAGAAAGAATAAAAATAGACGTGTTTTAACATTGACGTGATCATTACATACTTCATTCATATTTATTTTAATTAGTTGTACATTATACAAATGGATATCTTGACTTATGCATTTACATATTTTTCACATCTAGTGATCATTATTGACATGAACCTACTCTCACACTCACTAGACACATGTGCATATTATGTTTTAAGTTTATGATTGATTTTGTTGGATTCTAGAGAATAAGTTAACCTTGACTACAAAGTTATTTTTGAGATTTATCTTTCACTTTCTAAAATGCTACTATAAATATATCTACTATGATATGGGAAGTTACTACAGTAGCGAAGCCTCACAGCTAGTGTAAAAGTCATCATACTAGGTTTTTAATTCGTGCATATTTTCTTAATAATAATATTATTATAGAAAAACGAAAAACAATAAAACCTTTTGTATGCACAAAAAGAATAAAAAGAATATAAATAACCAATCCCCCACACAAAAAATTAATACAAGAGAAAAATACTAAAAAATATAGATTAAAGTTCTCTCTTGGTAAGTAAATTTTATTTTTTGAAAGTATGAATTCAACTGTAATTTTTTATGATAGACGATACTCCTTCCTTTAAATCTTTTATTAATAATCATAAATGGATAAATTGAAATACTTTAAAGTTTCAATATTTATCTCATTTTTGGTGACTATCGATATGTCACTATATGTGTTAGTCTACTTGTGTAATTTGTCTACATATATTTATGTTGTCAATGAATAATCACACTTTGAACAAAATTAATTTCATTATTTTTGTGTATTATTATAATCATATTAAACTAAGCTTACTACACTCGATTTAATATATATATATATATATATATATAAATTTTCACAAATTTTTGTTTTATCACAAATATTCTAATATATTTATAGGAGTCATAGAACTTAGAGGGAGCTCATTCATAGCATATATATTCTTATTCCTCGTATTGGATTTAAGCATTAATATTATATTATTTATTTGTATGATAAAGAGGAGTAGAAAAATTAGAATATTAAATTTAGGAAGATAATCAACTTTGAATTTTTTTTTTGAAATATTACACCTAGAATGAGTAATGCCTTTTAATTTCTATTTTATGATTACTCACTCTTATGAATATTCTTTGCTTTTTATATGGTTATATACACTGAATTAACGAACAATGAGTCTTTCGGAATAAGTTGTTTGGGTATTTATGTTTTTGACTTTCAATGTAAACATGAGCTTTTAAGATTCAAGCAAACATGGTTTCACTAGATCATAAGATAGTACCATTATGTAAAAAAATATTTTTCCTATGAGCGTTATGTAGTGAGAGAGAGATTTTGTCACATGAATATATCAAATGGAGAGATTGTAAGGTCTATTTGAGGGTTAGTGATATTTGTAAACAAACACATAAATGTAATTTTAGTTTTTAGATGTATCCTTCAAGAATATTTTCAAACTGAAAAAACTAGTGAGCTCCAACGATCACAATTCTGGTGTATTTTTACTTTTATGCACATTAAATTTCATATTTTACAGGAACATTTTGATATTAGATTACTCAATCGATCTAGACATTTATAGATCAATCGAGCCATATAGATCGATCGAGAATTGATATACTCAGTTTAAAAAATCATGAATTAATTAGTTAATTGACTAGATCAATTGAGTAATGGATAATTGATCGATCGATTTATTAGTTAGATCGATAATAAATTGATTGACCCTAGTTTAGAATTAATTATTTATTACATTAGATCGATCAAACATGTTTTCATCATTGTATTGGGTCGATCAATAAGGGTATTCGATTGATCGAACTATATACTCGATCAATCAAGAATATGTTAGATCGATCGAGTAGCTGGGGATTCAATTTTAAATCATATTTCTAAATAGAAATGAATTGATTTATTACTATATTATTCTCATTCTTTAAAACTCTTTTAACAGATTTTATAGATAGAAATATGATTTACAAAAACTATTCAAGTAAGCATTTCATTGAATTAACCTATTAAATATCTATGGTTGTCTTTGATGGATTAACAAACCTATAATATTTGTGATATTGTGCTTTAAATTGATTTTTTAAGGTTGCTAGTTGATTTTGATTTATCTGATATATTTATTAAATCATCTAACTAGGATTATTCATTATTAAATCTACTCTAGGACACACATTTGTACTTATGTATTTGTGCTAACATTTCAGGTATTGGTAGAACAAATTCGATTACTTATGTGACTCAAGTTGTCAGAACGTTAGTTTGGATTCGAACATCTTTCTTGTAGAGGCTATGATAAAAGCAGTGGCTTGTAAGCAGATTACTTAGAGGTTTTATCTCAGTGATTTTATCTTGATGGGTAGTATAAGACATGTCTTTGTAATTAGACCTTATTTTTCATAATAGATAATTAGTTGGTCCAATAAACTGGTGACTTTCCTATTAAGTCATTGATGTGGTTTAGTTTGTTTTTATATAAAAATATCATATCTAAATCTTTATATTTTCGTAATTATTTTATTTACATGTAATTGTATATTTGAATGCCTACAAAAATTTTAATTTATCATAATTTCAGTGATTATCTAATCACTTATATTTAACTAATTAGTTCTATAAAAAAAACCTTTCATATCTTATTATTTAGGCATATCAAATATAATTTGGATTTCTTATATATGTTAATATCCCAAATTTATATAATGTATGTAGCACATGAACATATGCTAATTTATAAACTTTTTATTGTTTTGGTTAAAAATAAAAAGTAAATTGTATTGCTTTTGTATCCATTGTAAACAATAAAATCCCTATCAAAGAAAAATTGTATCAAGCTATTCTCATTTAATGCGCTAAATTAGTAATAATAACATTCAAGCAAATGCTAATTATGGGATTTTTTTTTACTTTTATTACCGAAAACCTCTGTTCAGCCATTTTTATTTTGATAAAACGTAGCACTTAAAAAAATTCACTGATTGTAACCCCCAAATTACCTTTTTAAAAAACATTATTTATGAGTAATTGATTATTTTGATTTTATTATTAAATACTTAAATCATGTAAATTAATCCTTGTATTAGAATATGGTTATGGGTGCTATAGCTGACCGGAAGCATGGGAGAACACCAACGAGGACAATCGACAAATTTACTTTAGTTTTATAACGTTGGATTGAATAACTTGACACTTAATTGCGAAAAAAAAGTTATTGTACGGTTCAATAAGAGATTGTGATAGGACGTATAATTTCTAAAAAAAAATTGAGATTGATAAAGTAAACTATTATCCCTACATCTATTAATAAGATCAGGGAGATTGAGCTTTATAGGACATACAAGTTTTTATATGTAATTTATTAAAGATTTTTCTAAAATAAATCATCATTTATGTAAGTTATTGTCAAAAGATGTTTATTTTGATTTTAATAATAAATGTTTTGTCGCCTTTAATACTTTGAAAGAAAAATTAATTTGTACCCTTATTATTTTAGCATCTAATTTGCCTTTCTTTTGAAATAATATGTGATACTTTTGATTATGTTATAGGAACTGTGTTGGATCATAGAGTAGATAAGAATTTACATGTCATATATTATGTTAGTAAAACACTCAATCATATCTAAATTAATTACTCCACCATTGAAAAAGAATTATTGATTGTTGTGTTTTCTTTAGATAAATTTAGTTTTTACTTAATAGGGTTAAAAGTAATTATGTATCTTGATCATGATGTTTCAAGATATCTATTAAGTTAAATACTAAGCTAAGACTAATAACGTGGGTTTTACTCTTGTAAGAATTTGGCCTAAAGATTAAAGATAAGAAAGCTAATGAAAATATAGTAGTTGATCATTTATCTAGGTTAATATATGAATTTAATTCTCTTGAAGGTGAGAGTAAAGAAGAAATTGTTGAAACCTTTTATGATGAACAATTATTTTCAATAGATCTAAACCCATAATATGTTGTCATAGTTAATTATCTTACTATTAATGTTTTGAGACCTAACATTTTTTTCAAGAAAAGAAAATGTTTTTACATTCTTGTAGGTAATACTTATGGGATGATCCTTATCTATATGTGGGCCATTTTGGTGATAAGAATGACCCTTAATTTATTATAGTTTATATTTTATTGCCAACTCTATTTAAGGATGTTCATGTGTTTTTCATACATTGTGATAGATGTTAAAGGACAAGTAATATAGGAAAACATGATGAAATGTCTTTGACATCTAATTTAGTTATTGATTTGTTTAATGCATGATGGATTGAATTTATGGGCCCTTCCCCATCTTTTGGTAATGAATATATTCTAATCATTGTTGATTACATGTTCAAGTAGGTAGTAGTCATACCTAATAAACGAATGATGTTATAGTTGTTGTCAAATTCTTGAAGGATTTAATATTTAGTAGATTCGAGACACCTGTAGCAATAATTGGGGATATGGGAGCCATTTTTACAATAAACTTAGTGATGGGGTACTGAAGAAGTATAACATCACACACTGAGTGCGACTACATACCATCTACAAACTTCCAATTAAGTGAAGGTGAGTAATAGGAAATTCAAAGGGATTCTGGAATGCATTGTACGAATTTCAAGGAAGAATTATGCAATCAAGTTGAATGATGCCTTATGGGCATGCCACACAACTTACAAAACATCCACTTACCTGTTGAACTCAAGCATAAGGCTTATTAGAAAATTAAAAAGCTAAATATAGATTTAGATAAAGTAAGAGAGAAACAATTACTCTAACTTAGTGAGTTTGAAAAGATTATAGACGAAGCTTATGAAAATGAAAAGATATATAAAAGGTGCACTAAGCACTATCGTGACAAAGGCCTAGTTCGTAAGTCTTCTTCTTGAAATGAAAGTTCTTTTATTTAACTCTTATTTAAGATTGTTTTCAAGAAAATTACTATCAAGGTGGTATAGACCATTCATAATTATCCAAGTAACTCCATATGGAGTAGTTGAGTTGTTGGATCCTAAAACACAAACAATGTTCAGAGTAAATGGGTATCGTGTAAAGCCCTATTTGGAAAGATGACAAAATTTAGCAATCATTGAGTCAATACTGATGTACAATCCTTAGCACTATGATAGCAACCACATAAACAAGATGTTAAACTAGAGCTCGATGAGAGGCAACCATCATTTTAAGTAATATGTTTTCTTTTATTTTAATATTGTTATAGTTATTTTTAATTTAATTTATATTATTTTACATTTAATGTATTTTATTTTATTTTATTTCTTATTAATATGAACCCATGATTATTATTTTTAGAAGTATTGAATTTATAACAATTTGTTAAAGATGTAGTTTATAAGAAGTACACATCATTCTGTCTATGTGATATAACTGTGTAAGATGATGGATGTACCATAACTTACCACATCACTACTCGATGGTAACTTTTCTTTTCTTTTTCTTCTTTTTCTTTTATTTACATTTTATACATTAAGAACAATGTGGATTCTAGGTTGGGATGGAAGCAAAATTACACATAACTTTAAAAAAAATTAATTTTTTTATTAAACATGTATTTACTTGTGTTTGTATTTATTTAGTTTATTTTGAAGTTTAGGGATATTTAGGTTCATTTTTAATTTTTTTACGAAATTATCATGCTTTTAGTTGATTTAAAGTGAATGATTAAATCTTTGTAGTATTTGATTGATTTCTTAAACATGTCATGAAATATTGTAAAAAATAATTTTTTTATTCATAGTTTGTGTTTTATGTTGAGATGTTGAGATTAAGATAAACCTAAAATTGATATTAGTAATGAAATAATAGAGACTATCTTATGAGAATATTTTGAGCTTATATCATTTTATTCTGAATAATAATATTTTTTCTACTCCTTTAAACACTTTTTTACTATTATTCAAATTGTTAGATGATCTATAGATTTTCTATTGAATTTTAGAATTTTTAACATATGATAAAAAATCGTATACTTTTTTCATTACTTAAATTAAATAATTTGAGTAAAATTTAGAGTGCATGCCGATTTCATTCATGCTTGACTTTTAAAATACATATACATATACATATGTGTGTGGGGTTCCCTAAAGCCAACACAAAAGAGTCAAAAATTAGTCACTCACTAAATATACTTATGTATATTTGTCCACTCTAAAAAATGATTATCCATAAATAGTATAGCTACATGCTATAACCCTAATGTTCTTAGTGAGATGGTTAAAAGAAAATATAAAATAAATCTTCTCGAAATTAATGCATTTTCATTCATCTTAAGGCACATAGTTGAAATATTTGCTTGATGATTTTAATTGATGCAAGATAATAATAATGTGATTTCTTCATAAATCATATCATCTACTTCATTTCATGAGATCAATGTTATGCACTTTTTTAAACTTTTCTTGTTTAACCATATGCAAACCTTTTAGTTCATTTCTTTACATAACTTTTATTCGCATATATCTTTGTAGACTGCGTGAACCCATAGGATCATTGTGATATTGAGAGTATGACTTGTGAGGATTAGAGTGAAAGCAAATTCGGATTCCTAACACCAAGATTGAGTTAATCAAAGTTGATATATTTTTATAATGAAATATGAATTTGTGATAAGCGCTAATTTGAACAATAAACTGTGAACCTTTGGGATAATAATTTGAATTATACTTAAGATTTTGATCATGAGTTGAAAAGAGGTTAAAGTATGAGAAATTTTGTTATTTTAATTTTTTACTTTGTTATTTTTTTAGTTTCAATTTTTTATTTTGTTAATTTGCTATTTTTTTATTTTTGTTGTTTGTTTTAGTTATAATTTTGCATTTTATGATGTTTATGGGTATCATCATTGAAAGTTCTCACAAGACTTAAACTCGTTCACTAAGGCAATATAGAGGTTTAAAGGTTTGTTGAATATGTTAAATGCAACCGTATAAATCTACGAAAATGATTTAAGTTAGTTTAATTTAGTTTATTTTTTTTAGTTTTTATGACTTTCATTACTTGAAGCTACTAAGTAGTTGATTAAGGGTTGTGATAAATGCTTGAAAACCACTAATATTTTGTAATTTTATTGAGGTTAAATATAACAAATAGGTTTTATTATAGCATGTTTATGTGAATATTTATGCAAATCTATATGTTTGGAATCACAACTATTTTTTATTATATTTCATGTGTTTTTAGCTTTAAATATATACATTGATCAACACATAAATAAAAACCCATGAAGCACTCAAATTGCACTTTAAAAGCTTAAAGGAATAAGCCATGTAAGACTTACATGAAGAACTAGTCAGTATGTAAGGGATGTAAGGTAAAAATTAAAGTAAAAAATTTTGTGTTGCGGTGAGGATTGTTGTAGGCCTCACTGTAATCCTCCTCGTATAGATTCATTGCACACGTTGTTCATTTTGTACCACATAATGGAAATAGTGTGTTGTAATGTGACCTATTTGGGGTATCATTTAGTGAAGCTTTACATGTCTCAGACTGGAGCATGGGAAATGTTGGGCAATAGTGCACGTTCATAAAATTAATCGAAGCCCTTTTACACCAACCTTAACCTATATATATTAAACTACTTTCTTTAGGTTTTGTTGTCAAAATAGTATAGTTAGATTATAATTAGTTTTTAGTTTTCTGAAAAGCCATAATTTGATATTGTTTTATCTTCTTAATATTTAGTTTTAGTTAATACATAATTTAGATTAGATAATAATAAATAAAAAGCAACAGAGAGATTTTTCAAATCAAATGATACAAAAAGGTTGCTAGCTAGAAATAAGGAATTACTATAAAGATCAAGATCAGAATTGTGAAATAGGGAACATCCATATATATACTTTTGGGTACTAAGATCTAATCTACATTCTTATTTCATTTCAATAAACTCTTTGTATTTTTTGAATTTGTTTAAATTAATTTATTAGTTATTTATTAATTTTGAACATATTTGGTTGATTGTTATAATGGAAAGTTAGTTTTGTTATTATGTTTTGTAAATTATTTATGCGAATATTTTTAATAATTAATAAATTCAAATTAGTTTTTATTTCAATATTTATACAAAATTTATTATTAATTAATGTATTGATGACATATTTTTCATAATAATTTTAAATTATAAAAATTAGGTTTCAGATACATCATCCAAATCTAATTAGGCAACCTAAATGGGAGTCTAAATTGATAATCCGATTGAAAATATCAAATTAAATGATTTGTTAATTGCTTAGATAATAGACATAATTTAATTAAATTAACTGGTGATCGAACCGAAAGCTTTAAATAGTTTGATTAATAATAAATAGTAACCCAACTAAAGGATTCATTTATACATAAAAGAGCTAATCAATAATCTTAATTTATACTTCATTAACATGAATAATTCTAACAAGCATAATTAACTAGCTAAATTTTTCATTAATTCTCTCCTCATTTGTTAATTTTATATATGCTTAAAATTTGTTTGAGTTAAATCTATCTTTCTTCATTTTATTATTTTTGTCATTAGTTTAATCTTTTCAAAACCCTAAATATTGTGATAGGATGTTTAGGCTTTGTTTTCGCATTTATTTTTAAGAAAATTGATGACTTATTTTAAACAACGTAGTTAATCTTATAACAGACATTAGGAGTATATTTATTGCTTATTATAAGTTATTTGTGCATTTGTGAGTTTTTATAACTTTTATTAAAATACAAAATTTGACTATCAAGTTTTTGTACATTAATAACAAGGCGGATGAGCAGAATCTTGTTGGAAAGGACCAGGCAATGTTAAAAACTACATGTTTACCAAAGTCATCTTGGGTAGAAAAAGTGAGATCTACTTGTTATATTATTAATAGATCTCCATCTTTGACAATTGACATGAAAACGCTAATGAAGATGTGGAATGGAAAGCCAATTGATTATTCTTCCTTACGATAATGTTTAGTTCATGAAATGGAATCATAATGGGAATGAGAATGGAATGGAATGGAAATAAAACAATTTTGTTTGGTTTGATCACTGGAATCAAAGAAAGAATTAGTATAACAGTGTTTGGTTTACAACTAGAATGAAATAGAAAATACTATATATTACCTTAATACCTCTATATTTAGTAAAGTTTAAGTAATATCATTTAATTATTATTTTTTCATCAGACAAAATACATTATTAAAATCATTATTTTTTAAATAATTATTACTTAAAATAAAATATATTATTAATATCATTATTTTTTTAAATAGGATTTAGGGTTATACTTGTGGGTTAAGGTTTATAGTTAAAATTATTATTTTTCTAAATAGGGTTTTGGATTTTAGGATTTAGGATTTAGGGTTTAGGGTTTAGGGCTTAGGGTTTAGGGTTTAGGGTTATATTTGGGGTTGGGGTGAACTTAGAAAACAAATTGAGATGAGAATGAAATCATGATTTCTTAAGATGGAGAAGAAATTCTGATGCCTTCTCTTTTAAGAATTGATTCCCACTTTTTAGCCCAACCAAACATAAAATTAGAAGAAATTAATTCTGATTTCATTCCATTTCAGTCATCCAAACATGAGGTACAAGTTTTTGAATGTTCTGCATACATGATGTATAACACTCAAGAAAGAACAAAATTAGATCCAAAATCTAAAAAATGCATATTCTTGGGACATATTGATGGAGTAAAAGGGTGTTGCATACATTAGTGTAGATGTAATTTTTTTCTAAAAGTGAGATTAAAATACATGAAAATAGCATGGAAAAGAAGTCTATCGGGTTTATCAGAGTTCACATGGAAAAGCTATTAAAAGAAGATTCTTTTGAAGCAGCATCAGAGCATGGAGAATAAGAATTAAATGAATTTCAATCCTTCAAAGACTGGAAGTCAACTCATCTGAGAAGCACACCAGCTTAGAATTATGATTGTATCATTTAAAGTAATGCTGCATATTGTCTTTTAATAGAAGACGATGAATCATCAACTTTTCATGAAGCCACAAATAACACAGATGCGTCCTTATAGATGGAAGCAATGTAAGTAGAAATTGAAGCTTTTCATAAAAAAAAACTTGGGAACTTGTTCCATTACCACATGAAAGAAAGTCCATTGGGAATAAATGGGTATATAACATCAAAAGAGATGTCAATGACTAAGTGAAGTGATGCCATGCTAGATTGGTGGTAAAGGGATATGTGCAAAAATAATGTATTGATTTCAACAAGATATTTTCTCTCGTTGTTCAACTAACAATAATAAGACTTTGGGTCACAACTCAATAATTATGAAAAGTATGGATTGTTTATGTCATTTGGGTAATATTGACGGCTAGAAATGATTGTTGTTTTGGGAATAAACAGAAAACTATGAGTCTTTCTTTTGCCACAGTTTGGCATTTTATTCGTAAGTCAGGTCTTTCATGGTGTAGTATTATAAGAAATATAGTAAATGATTTAAATTGCTTAGATGTCTACATATAATAGGTGACAAATGAAAGGTTCCATGTATTGTAGAGGTGATATAGAGGATGCCACCTTCGGGATGAATAAAGGTTAATGTAGATGGTACTGATTTTGGATCACTAGGCTCGTTTGGATGTGTTTTTCAAACCTCATGATCATTTGTTAAGAGATGTTTCTACATCCCGCTTAGGATCTAACATGCTTTTGAGGTAGAACTTGTAGTGGCTATTCACATGGTGATGTATGCTGTCAACTTTGGGTGGAGGAAACTTTAGTTGGAGTCAGACTTGATTTATATTGTTACTCTTTTTCATACCGGGTCACTTTCGATGCCATAGATGTGGTACTCTACTTGGGCTGACTCCTTAGAGAAAGTTGGTTGCCTTGAGTTTTTTTCCTCTCACATTTATAGAGAGGTTAATGCTACAACTGATAGTATAGATTCTTGGGCCCTTGGTATTTATACAACGACTTGGCGGTAGAATGCTCCATCATTTACTAGTTATTTTATTTATTTATATGCTAAATGCAAACCTAATTATAGGTTTTGCTAAGATTTTCTTTGTATCTCTTTTTTCTATATATTTAATAATACTTGTTGAGAAACTAAATGATAAGAGCGTTAATGAGGTACCAACCTAGTTGGGATGTCCTAATGCACCTACTGATGTCTATTAGCTACAACCTTTCATAAAAACAATAAGAATAGTTTTAGCTATGTGTGTTGTTTTTAGCTTACATCTAGATTAGTTAGATGTAAAAACTACATTTCTTCATAGTGAACTTAAAGAAGAAATATATATGTTCCAACCGAAAGGTTTTCAAGAAAAGAAAAAAGAAGACTTAGTTTGTAGGTTAACAAAATCTCTATATGGCTTCAAAACAGGTTTCAGGGTATTGGTACAAGAGATTTGATTTCTTCATTGTTAGCCTTAGTTATAATGGATTCAATTCAGACCATTGTACGTATTACAAAAGGTTTAAGGAAAGTGATTTTATCATCTTGCTATTTTATATAGATGACATGTTGTAGCAGACCCTAATATTATCCAAGTAAAAGAATTAAAGGCACAATTAGCTAGGAAGTTTGATATGAAAGACTTAGAACCAATAAACAAGATTTTAAAAATGCAAATTTATCTAGACAGAAAAGATGGGAAGATATCGCTTTCTCAAAAGAACTATCTGAAGAAAGTCTTATGATGCATCAACAAGCAAGATTGTAAGCCAATCTCTAACCCACTTTCTTTCAACTACAAATTATCCTCAAGTATGTGTCCTAACAATGAAGTGGAAAGGATAGAAATGTCTTAAGTTCCATATGTATCAATAATAGAAAGTTTAATGTTTGTTATGATATGTACACGACCTGACATTATGGGAATGGTAAGTTGATATATGAAAAATCCTAGTCAAGAGCATCATAATGCAACTAAGAGGATTGTTAGATACATTAAAGGAATCTCTGATGCTACATAAGGTTATGGAGGATCAAAATTTATCCTTAGGGGATATATTGATCTAGATTTCACATGTGATTTGGATAAAAGACATCCATTATAGGCTATATGTTCACACTTGCAATATAGTTGTAAGTTTGGTTTTAAAATTGCAAACGGTTGTAGCATTATCTACAATAGGTGCAGAATATATGGCACAACACAAGCTTGCATAGAAGTAATTTGGATACAAAGAATAATGGAAGAGCTTGGAATTATGCAACAAAATATCACTTTATTTTATGATAGTCAAAGTGCTTTATATATTGCTAAGAATCCAGTCTTTCATTCAAGAACCAAATATATAAGCACATGTTTGGTTGGGCTGAAAAGTGAAAATGGAATGGAATAAATTCCTAAAAGAGAATGAATCAAAAAAAATTCTCCCCCTTAGTGCATGTTTGAATGACTAGAATGGAATTAGAATTGATTGACTGGAATGGAATCAGAATTGATTTATTTCAATTTTATGTTTGGTTGGGCTGAAGAGTGAGAATAAAATGGAATCAATTCCTAAAAGAGAAGGAATCATAATTCCTTAAAGAGAAGGAATCATAATTCCTTAAAGAGAAAGAATCATAATTCCTTAAAGAGAAGGAATCATAATTCCTTAAAGAGAAGGAATCATAATTCCTTAAAGAGAAGGAATCATAATTCCTTAAAGATAAGGAATCATAATTCCTTAAAGATAAGGAATCATAACTCCTTAAAGAGAAGGAATCATAATTCCTTCTCCCCTTTTAAGGAATCATGATTCAATTCCCATCTTAATTTTTTTTCCAATTTTATCCCAACCCCAAATATAACCATAACCTATAAACCCTAAACCCTAAACCCTAAATCTTAAATATTAAAACCATAAACCCTAAACTCTATTTAGAAAAATAATAATTTTAACCCTAAACCCTAAACCCCAAATCCCAAAACCCTATTTAGAAAATAATAATTTTAACCTTAAACCTTAACCCACAAATATAACCATAAACCCTAAACCCTAAACCTTAAATCCCAAATCCTAAAAAGCTAAACCTTATTTAAAAAATAATAATTTTATTCATAAAACTTAACCCACAAATATAACCATAAACCCTATTTAGAAAATAATAATTTTAACCCTAAATCTTAACCCACAAATATAATCCTAAACCCTAAACCCAAAATCCTAGAACCCTAAACCTCAAATCCCAGAACCCAAAACCCTATTTAGAAAAATAATAATTCTAACCCTAAACCTTAACCCATAAATATAACCTTAAATCCTAAATTAACCCCAAATCCCAAAACCCTATTTAGAAAATAATAATTTTAACCCTAAATCTTAACCCATAAATATAACCCTAAACCTTAACTTACAAATATAAACCTAAACCCTAAACCCTAAACCCTAAATCCCAAAACCTAAAACCCTAAATCCCAAAATCTCAAATCCTAAACCTCAAAACCCTAAATCTTATTTACAAAAATAATAATTTTAATAATATATTTTATTTTTAAGTAATAATTATTTTGAAAAATAATGGTTTTAATAATGTATTTTGTCTAACGAAAAAATAATAATTAAATGATATTGTTTAAACTTTACTGAATATAGGGGTATTAAGGTAATATACAGTATTTTCTATTATATTCCAGTTGTAAACCAAACATTACAATACTAATTCTTTTTTTTTATTTCAGTGGTCAAACCAAACCAAACAAAACTGTTTCTTTTTCATTTCATTCCATTCTCATTCTCATTTCATTCTGTGAACCAAACACCATTTAAGAGTACAATATCACTTTTTTTGAGAAATAATGGAGTAAGACAATGTTGATATACAAAAGATTCACACAAAAGAGAACCTAGTAGATGTTTTGTCAAAACCAATAAGGTAGTAAATACTAAAAGGTTTGAGTGGTGTCAATCTTCTTTCGACCTAGCATAAACATTAGCAACATAAATTATAGAATCATCAAAACTTAACTTTAATAGGAAGAATAATAAATTATTAAATTTAACTTTTTTTTTTGGAAAAAATTAGAAGTTATATTAATTATAATATACTATTAACAAAATTAATAATATTATAATATTATAAATTGTTAAATTTGACTCAAAACAACAATCGAGCCCAAAGCCCATAAACCCAATTAAACCCTTTCCCTAATATATATATATATATATTCTTTTACCTTCCTAACTAAGCAGCCGCTAGAAAATTTGGAAATCCATAACCTTGGGCAATTGCTAGAGTAGAAATAACTCCAAAGAAATCAACAAATCAACAAGAAATCATTTTCAATAGATTTCATCCATCTTAATCATTCCTTATTTGTTTCGTAAGGACATCTCCCTCCATTTTTATTTATAATATAATAGAAGAGGAAGCTACTGATTGTTTAATTTTTGTATGGTAATAATTGATTAAATAAAAAATTTGTTAATTTATCTTGTTATATATTAGCAGTAAATTAGAGGGGGATATTTTCTAGATATATTTTAGATTTTGATATATTTTGTGAAGCTATCTGAAAATTGGTGTTTGTATCTCCATTTGATTATTAGTGGATTTTCCTCGGTGTGCCGTCGTCAGTGGAGTAGACTTTTCACATTGAAAATTTGAACCACTTAAATCATTGTGTTATTATGCTATTTATTGGAACTGATCAAGTTTTCTCTTTTGGATTTATTTTGAGCTTCTGGTTATCTGATTGGTTTCATATTTTCTGGGTTGTGATTCTGTTTATTTAATATTGGGTTTTCTGTCATGACGATAAAATATGAAATTGAGAAATTCAATGGTAGAAATGATTTTAGTCTTTGGCATATGAAGATGCTGGTCATATTAGTTAAAGAAGGGCTCGTTAAGACACTTGAAGGCAAGGATAAATTGCCAAAAAAATTAATTGATAAGGAAAAAGATGCATTGATGGAAAATGCTCTCAGTTCAATTTAATTATCGTTGTTTGATGAGGTACTACGTGAGGTTGGTGATGAGAAATCTCTTGTTAGGTTATGGCTTAAATTGGAGAATTTGTATATGACTAAGTCTTTGAAAAATTGGTTATATTTGAAGCAGCGTTTGTATACATTCAGAATGTTAGAAGGTACACCTTTACACGATCACCTTGATGAATTTACTAAAATTATTCGTGATCTAAAAAATGGTGGTGTTAAGATTGATGATGAGGATCAAGCCTTAGTTCTATTATGGTATTTACCTCATTCATTTGAACATTTTGTTCATACCATGCTATATGGGCGAGACACTATTTCTATGGAAGATGTCAAAGCAACTTTGAATTCTAGAGAGTTGAAGAAAAAGGTGTCTACAAGTAACAAAGATAATAGCAGTGGTTTATTTCAGTTAAGAAGGGCACTGGAAAGTAAATTGTCCAAAAATCAAAGGTAAAGGAAACTCTACCACAAAGTCTTCTGGTACTAATAATGTTGCTGGTGTTGCAGATAGTTCTGGTTCTGATGGTGAACATGTTCTATCAATATCTATTGGTTCTCTTGGAGATATTTGGATTCTTGATTCGGGTTACAGTTACCATATGTGCCCCAGTAGGGACTGGTTTATTTCTTATCAGTCTATTGATGAAGGTGTTGTCTTGATGGGAAACAATATGTCCTGTAAGGTTGTTGGTATTGGTACTGTCCGAATTAAGATGCATGATGGTATTATTAGAACTTTGAAAGATGTTCGCAATGTTCTAGATTTGAAAAAGAACTTGATATCTTTAGGTACTCTTGATTCACAAGGCTACAAATATGTAGCCGAAGGTGGAGTTTTAAAAGTTAGTAAGAGTGCTCTCGTTGTTATTAAAGTTCAATTGTCGCGTGGTCTCTATATGCTTTAAGGTAGCACTGTTATTGGCAGTGTATCAGTTTCGTCCTCATTAGATCAAGATTTAGATACTACTCGATTATGGCATATATGGCTAGGGCATATGAGTGAGGCAGTGATGTTTATTTTGAGCAAGCGGGATTTGCTTGGTGGTCAAAAAACTGGGAAGCTTGATTTCTGTGAGCATTGTGTTTATGGAAAGTATCGTAGGGTCAAGTTCAGTACAACCATCCATAAAATGAAAGGTATTGTTGATTATATTCATTCAGATCTTTGGGGTCCTTCTTGTGTTGTGTCTAAGGGTGGTGCCCGATATGTGTTGACTTTTATTGATGATTTCTCTTATCATATTTGGGTATATTTTTTGAAGAATAAGAATGATGTGTACTCAAAATTTATGAAATTCAAGGCTTGTATAGAAAATCAAACAGGTAAGAAAATCAAGCATTTGAGGATTGATAATGGTTTGGAATTCTGTGAAAGTCAGTTTAATGAGTTTTGTGAAAGAAATGGCATAGTGAGATACCGTATTGTGCGTCATACACCACAACAAAATGGAGTAGCAAAACGTATGAATAAGACTCTCTTAGAAAGAGCTCATTGTATGTTCTTTCAAGCTGACTTGGATAAATATTTTTTGGTTGAAGCTTGTAACCATGCCTGCTATTTGGTGAGTCGATCTCTATCAACTGCAATTGAGTTGAAGACTTTGTTTGAGGTATTTTTTGGTACTCCTACTAATTATTTTGATTTGAAATTTTTTGGTTGTCCTGCTTATGCTCATGTTAATAATGGTAAACTTGAACCTAGGGCATTGGAATGCATATTTTTAGGGTATCCTTTTGGGGTGAAAGGTTATAGATTATGGTGTGTTGAACCCAAGTCACCTAAATTTTTGATTAGCAGAGATGTTAAGTTTGATGAGTTTTCCATGTTGGAAAAGAAAAAAAAGTTTATTGTTGTAGGTAAAGACCACGGTGTTAGTGAGTATATGGAGCTTGAGAGTAGAGCTCCTAGTCAAGTGTAAGAGGGCACTTCAGATCAGCCATCTGTGGATGAGATAGATGATTCTGCTCATGATGTAGCAGAAGAGCAACATGAGCAACCATATAGTATCGCTAAGGGTAAAGGAATAAGAGAGATTCGACGCCCTCAGAGGTACGCAGATGCAGACTTAGTTTCTTTTGCATTGTCTGTGGTAAAGTCTATTAAGGTCTATGAACCTTCGAGTTATCATGAAGCTGTGACTTATGATGAGTCTGTTTAGTGGTTGGTTGCTATGAATGAAGAAATTGAATCACTTCATAAGAATCATACTTGGGAATTGGTGAAACCGCCTAAGGTCTAGAAGATTGTTGGAAACAAATGGGTCTTCAAGAAAAAGGAAGGTATACCTGAGGTTAAAGTAGCTAGGTTCAAGACACATGTTGTTACAAAGGCCTATTATAAAAAAAAAGGTATTGACTTCAATGAAGTATTTTCACCTGTTGTGAAACATAACTCTATTCGTGTGTTGCTTGCTATGGTTGCATTGTTTGACATGGAATTAAAACAGCTTGATGTCAAGACAACCTTCTTACATGGTGAGCTTGAGGAACAAATATATATTTATCAATTAGAGGGATTTGTTGTTTCAGGTAAGGAAGATCATGTTTGCTTATTGAAAAAGTCTTTATATAGGTTGAAGCAATCTCTTAGGCAGTGGTATAAGAGGTTTGATTCTTTTATGATTGATTATGGTTACTCTAGGAGTGATTATGATAGTTGTGTTTATCATAAAAGATTCCATGATGGTTCATCTGTCTATTTGTTGCTTTATATTGATGACATGCTTATTGCTTCTAAGAATAAGTTTGAGATTCAGAAATTAGAGTCTTAACTTAGTGGTGAGTTTGAGATGAAAGATTTGGGTGCAATAAAGAAAATTTTGGGTATGGAAATTTACAGGGATATACAAGCGGGCAAGCTTTATTTGACTTAGAAAAGTTATATTGAAAAGGTTCTTAAACGCTTTGGTATGAAAGAGTCTAAATCTATGAGTACGTCGTTAGCTGTACATTTCAGGATTTCTTTGGATTTGTCACCACAGTCAGAAGAAGAAGAGCGGTACATGTCTCAGGTTTCATATGCTAGTGTCGTTGGTAGTTTGATGTACGCTATGGTTTGTACTCGTCTAGACATTTCACATGCAGTTAGTGTTGTCAGCAGATATATGGGTAATCCTGGAAAGGGTCATTGGTAAGCAGTGAAATGGATACTTCAGTATTTGAGAGGCATATCTAATTTTGGTTTGGTATATAATGGAAGTTCTAATACTGGTTACAATGTTATTGGTTATGTGGACTCCGATTATACTGGTGATTTGGATAGAAGAATATCTTTGACAAGTTATGTCTTCATTCTTTCTCATTGTGCCATTTGTTGGAAGGCTACTTTACAGTCTACGGTTGCTTTGTCTACCACAGAGGCAGAATATATGGCGGCAACAGCAGAAGCAGTGAAAGAAGCCATTTGGCTTAGAGATTTAGGTTGTGATTTGGGTCTACAGCAAGATACGTCTATTGTATTTTGTGATAGTCAGAGTGCAATATACTTGACCAAGAATACTATGTATCATGAAAGAACCAAACATATTGATGTCAGATATCACTTCGTTCGTGACATTGTTTCTCATGGTGCTATTGTTGTCAATAAAATAGTCACTATAGAAAATCCATCTGATATGTTAACCAAACCAGTTCCATTTAACAAGTTCAAGCATTGTTTGGACTTGATTGGTGTTTGTAGTAGATGATCACCATTTGGGGCTTTGGACGACGATTATTTGATAATCTGAAGAATTTCATATTTGAAGAACTTGTTTTATGTTTTGAGCCAAGATGAAGATTTGTTAAATTTGACCCAAAATAACAATTGAGCCCAAAGCCCATAAACCCAAATAAACCCTTTCCTTAATATATATATATATTCCTTTACCTTCTTAACTAAGTAGCAACTAAAAAATTTAAAATTGGGCAACTGCTATGTTAGAGTAGAGAAGGAAATAGCTCCAAAGAAATCAACAAATCAATAGGGAATCATTTTCAACAGATTTAATCCACCTCAATCATTCCTTATTTGTTTTGTAAGGTCATCTCCCTCCACTTTTATTTATAATATATTAGAAGAGGAAGCTACCAATTATTTAATATTTGTATGGTAATATTTGATTAAATAGCAAGTTTATTAATATATCTTGTTATATATTATCAGTAAATTAAAGGGGGATATTTTCTGGATATATTTTAGATTTTAATATATTTTTGTGAAACTATCTTAAAATTGGTGTTTGTATCTCCATTTGATTATTAGTGAATTTTATTCGGTGTGCCGTCGTCAGTAAAATAGATTTTTTACATTGAAAAGTTCAACCATTTAAATCATTATTTGTCATTTATTTTCTTATTATTTATTATTTTACTATTACCTATTATTATATATTTATGTAATCAAAATTGGATCCAATTTTTGCTTTCATAAGTGTTAATTTATAACATAAGTTAAAGAGAGCTTCGTGAAAAAATGGAAAAAGAATATAAAGAAAAAGAATGAGAAAAAATAATTAATGGGTTGACGCTAATTTTATTATGTTTTCTATATAAATATGATAAGCATAGAAAAACAGCATGTAAATCATAAAAAATGATGTTATTATATTTCTTTTAATATATTAAATTCTTTTGAATTCGTTTTACTACTATCTTTAGTTTAATTAAAACTTACTTTGCAAGTTTGTCTATCTTATTATAGAGAAATTGAAACAATATCCCAACATGCATCACTTGATTGTGGTTTTTTTTATTTCTGTTCCAAGAATATTAAAAAAATTTCTCGTGATTTTTGGATGCTTAATTAAATATTTTAATACTTTTTAATTTATTAAAAACATATAATATGGAGATAAAATAAATTAAAAAGTATTAAAATATACTTTTTGATTCATTAAAAATATATAATGAGAAGATAAAATAAATTAAAAAGTATTAAACTATACTTTTTGATCCATTAAAAACATATAATGAAGAGATAAAATAAGTTAAAAAGTATTGAATTATATATTTAAGGATTCAAAAATAATGTAAAAAACTGTTAAAGTAAACATAAATGCATAAATGTAAAAAATTATATTAAATTAATATTTTTTTAAATATCAATATTAAGTAAAATATCATTTAAAAAATAAGAATAAAAAAATATTAAAAATAAAATCAGAATATTACTAAATACCAGATCCTAATTTATTCGTTACCATATCGCCCATAATTTAATGCATATCAAAATTTATCAAAAATTTCCCTCGTACTGAAATTTGTCAGGAGTGCTGGTAATTTGGATTTTTCAGTTATTGGCTTTTGTACCACTAAAAGCCAATCGATACGCACAACGCATTGCGAATTCGATACTTATTTAAATGATATTATATAATAAATTTTATTATTATTATAATTATTTTTTATTAATGTTAATTTTATTTAAAAAAAATTATTAACGTAATAAATATTTTATATATTTTATTATGTTAATATTATTATTTATTTTTTGTATTTAGTAATATTGATATAATATAAATTATTATTATTATTATAAAAAATAAGTTTATTTAACAATAATTAAGATAAAATATAATTAATAATAAAAATAAAATAAATATTTTATATATTTTTATTAATTAAGTAAGAATATTAAGATTATTTTTAATGTTGTATTAGATTTGGAGAATATTTTTAAAATTAATGGAGGATAATTTTTTTAAATTTATAATTATAAAAATAATATTTTAATAATATTAAAAATTATTTAATATTAAAAAAAATTAAATAAAATATATCTTTTAATCAAATTATACTATTTAATACCCTTAAGTATTATAATATTATAAATCTTTTTTTATTATTGTAAACTCATTCAATATATTTATTGTATAATTAAATATATAAATATCTTATTAATATTAATATAATTTAATTTAAATAATATTTGTAATAAAATGACACATATAATTTTTTTTTTAAAGTCCAAAAGGTTCAAAGCCACCGCTTTGTTTTTTTTAGCTCTTTATATTTCTATGTTAGGGTTTCTTAAGCGCGTCTACTTTCTTAAATATTCAAATTTTCTTCCCACAAATTAAAAAAATGTTGATGAGAATCCCTTATTTTGTTGGCTCTTTATATTTCTATGTTAGGGTTTCTTAAGCGCTTCTACTTTATTATAAAATTCAAATTTTCTTCTCACTGATTAAAAAATGTTGATGATAATCCCTTTTTCATTCTGTGGATTTTTGAATTCTTGCCTCGATCGATTTTCGAGGTCAACCATGGCTTGATTCAGCTTCATATTCATTGGTAACAACTCTACCTCCACCAACTTATGTTTTTGGTTTATATTCTCTCTTTTTGCACTAGAGGTTCTTTTTACTTTAATTCGGGTTCACCGTTTTATTGGTTTTCTTCAAGTTCAATAGGTTTTATCCTTTTGTATGTCTTTTCAGTTGTGAACATATTTGAATTTATTGGTATTGAAAGGTCATTTGATTGGAAATATATTGTTCTTGGATTCACGCAAATTTTGTATTTTCAACTTTTGATTTTTTTTTGTTTTTTTCCTCTTTTCTTTTCCGGTTATTGTAGTAATTTCATTTTGGGAAGTGGGTTATTGTTCTATTTGTCGGTATGAACTCTTCGAGCTTTTCAATCAGATCTGTTTATGTTCTATATACTGAATGATGTGGCTTGAAGTGTTAAGTTCTACTGCTGGCTTGATAGTTTCATAAAAGAATACCCAATACGTAGGGTTGCATTACATTCATTTAACTAGATTGTATGGATCTCTTGGTTGTGCTTGTTCTACTACAGCAGCAGTTGGGTTCCAATTCCAGCCTGGATATTATTTGTAAGTTCTTATTTAATTTTCCATGGCTGTTACAGAATTTAAGACATTTTCTGGCTACCACGAAAATTTAAAATCTTATTTGTGTGTTGTTTGAAGTTTGAACTTATTTGGCTGTAGATTTATATTCACGGAGCTGTATGATCTGAGTCTAAGTAATACTCTTATTGTGGATAGCTTGTTATCTTCAAGTCTTTGTTGCATTTATTTCCATAGCTGCCCTTCTTTTTGGCGTATATGTTTATTGACTCCACAGAGATTATAGTCTCCAGTCAAGTCAATGTCTTTTGTTAATGTTGCAAGTATTCTCACATTCTGTGTTTGGATTCTGTAGTGGTGGCAGTCTTGGAATGGAAATGTATAATGTCCCAAAGCATGGAAATGGTGAACCTTATATGGTATTTTGGATCTTGCTATTTGGCTGCTATAATGTATTTGTTTGATTTTAGAGTTAATCAAGGCATATGTTAATTTTCCTTATCATAAACTTTAGATCGGAGATATGGGCACTAACCTACATCTGACAAGTCCATTTGAACAAGTTGAAACCATGTACAATGAACAAGCCTTGGAGTATTTTGTTGACCATGGCTTGTATTATCCCTCTGCCACCAACTATGGTTATTACTGTACAGGTAGATCTTAAGGCATCTGTCATGCTAATAATTTATATAATACAAAATACAAAGTTGATTTTTATCTTTTGTTATTTAATATGTCAATTGTGTGTTTTCAGGATTTGAATCGCCTGGTGAGTGGGAGGATCACCGTAAGAGTTTTGGAGTTGATGTTCCTGATATACGGTATACGGTGAGCTTTGCCCTCCCTGCACCTTTTAGATATTTGTCCATATTTTCACAATATATTCCTGAACACATGTGATTGTTCATCTGTTCTCAATGTTTGTTTTTCTATTACAGGGTGCACAAAATGAAAGTTTTCCGTATGTATATTATACACCTACCTATGGATATGCAGAGTCTCCATACAACCCATATAATCCTTACATGCATGGTGCTTTTATAGGAGTTAATGGCCAGTTTATAGGGGATCAAGCACAACAGTACTATTCCTTTCCTCATTATCAAAATGTTGCTTCGTCATCACCTGCTTATGCACCTGTTGTTGTTCAACCGGATATAGTTCCCCATAGTTCACCCGAAGCCATGTTAGATACTGAATCTTCGATTAATAGATCCGATAGAAGAGGGTTAAAGAATAACCTTGGTTTCACCGCTGGGGTCTTTCAGAATTCAACTAAACCTGCTTCATATCAGAAGTATTCTTTGACAAGGGTGCCAGAAGGCACAAGAAGTGCTGGAACAAACAAGCAAGTTTCATTACATGGAAATGTTTCTTCTGGGAATTTATCCAGTCCAGTTCCATCTCATGTTCATCAGGTAATGCATTTTTGCTTCATCTATTTTGTCACTTGTTTTTGTTTTTTTGGTGGGGATAAAGTCCTTTACTTGTTGAGGATGCTCTCTTGCTGAAATATTACTCTTAGGATTTGTTACTGGCTTCTTATGGCTACGAGGGGTGATTGCTTAGGATGTTTTCATCAAGTCATACATCCTCAATTGGTATTTGTTGGAATTACAAACCATAAAGGGTATCAAATCAAGTTGACTGTGATTTTACCCTTCAGTGACATTCTCTAACCAAAGTAATATTACGATAACCATCTTTTTTGTTTGTGATTGTGATGTTGGGGCTTTATCCAATGTGATGCAGAAGGAAATTTTATAGTTCTAACTTGCTCCTTTTTTTTCTGCCAGGGTAAAAGTTCACTCTTCCTTCCCAATGAGAAGGTACCCACTCACTATAACCAGTTGAAAGTACCTCTAGGCAGTAATAGCTTGTCTGAACTTGGATCAAGTACCCTTGGGCATGTTGGACCAGGAAAGATTAGACCGAAGTTAAATGGCAGCAGAGCATTGGATGACATTAATAGCAATTCAGATGCATTGGGTGAGCAAAATCGTGGTCCTAGAACAAACAGATCAAGGAATGAATTAGCTGTAACAGCTTGTGCAACCAAGGCAGGAGATAGTAATGCACATGGAAGCATCATCATTTATACCGATCAGTACAACAAAGATGATTTCCCAAATGACTATGTGGATGCAAAGTTTTTTGTGATAAAGTCATACAGTGAGGATGATGTTCATAAAAGCATCAAATATAATGTTTGGTCATCTACACCCCATGGAAACAGGAAACTGAATAGTGCTTATGAAGATGCCAATAGAAGAGCTGCTAGGAATCCTAAAGGCTGCCCCGTCTTTCTTTTCTTTTCTGTATGTTCTATTTTGCCAGTTCCCTGTCACTTAGTTAACACGATTTAACTGATTTTATTCTACCTATTTAGGTTATGATAACCACAACCCACTTGATTGTAGCCTCTCAAACAATTTGTCAGCTTTTTTGGCAAATTTTGGCTGACGTGGTTTGTAGGTTTCAGCGGCTGTTTGAAACACTTGGGACACTATAGTTTTTATTCAAGTTTCTCTCTGGATAAATGATTTTCTTACTGGTTCTTTAAGCCTTACTGACATCAATATTATACTTCTAGGTTAACATGAGTGGTCAATTTTGTGGTGTTGCGGAAATAATCGGTCCAGCTGACTTCAACAAGGATATGGATTTTTGGCAGCAGGATAAATGGAGTGGGAGCTTCCCAGTGAAGTGGCACTTCATTAAAGATGTACCAAACACCAGTTTAAGGCACATCATATTAGACAACAATGAAAACAAGCCAGTGACAAACAGTCGAGATACACAAGAGGTATATTTGAATTATATTATTTTGGTAAGCCAGCTACAAACGGTTCCCTATTTAATTAAAGTAGAGCCTGCAATCATTGCTTAATGGTGGTTATTTTTAACGAATAGAATTATATGGCTTCAAAATGATACATGTAAAATGCATAAATCATACTTTGAATTTACTGTAGCAAATATGGCTATGCCATTTCCTCGAGGCTGGAAGGTTATTTTTCTTATTTTCTATTTTCAAAGTCTCTACTTGATCTCTAGCCGAGAAAGCTGATATAAGAATTTAATAGTTGGGCCTTTATTTGTATCAACCTACATCGACTGTTGATACAAGGATTTAGATAATGAATGAGGATAGTTAGAAGTTCTGACTGCTTTATTATCTGGACCTGTTGTCACTCCGAATGAATGTTTGTGAAGGCTTTCAATAGTTAATTTGTTGAGGTGTGCTTGTTTTTGTGCAGGTCACGTGTAAGAAAGGCCTGGAGATGTTGAAGATATTCAAGAAACACCCATTAAAGACTTCTTTACTTGATGACTTTATGTACTATGAAAATCGTCAGAAAATTATGCTGGAGGAAAAAGCAAGGTTACGGTTAAGAAATTTACAAAGCCCATTTCTCGTGCCAGTCTTGTGCTCTCCTTGCAAGCTAAGTCATGCTATTGTGCTGCCATCTGCCAACACTGTAAGCTTGAACAACCTCAATGGCGATTTAAACAGCTCAAGAGAGATTTCTGACTCAAAATCTGTGCAAGTTGACTCTAAGTTGAACATAGATAAAACAAGTGTGGCAAATGAAAATTCTGAGCAAGCAGTTGCTGCAGAAGATTTGTCTAACTTGAAAATTGGTTCTCTGACCATTGATCCAAAAATGGCTGATTCAAAAACTTCAGCTACCACCAAGGCCAGTTCTAATACTGGATCTTTTGATGTTGTCACAATCGGTTCAGTTCCTCTTAAGATTAATGGGATTTCTGCATCTTCTGAAATTTTAACAATTGGGAGCATTCTGCTTGATCCGAAGGCCTTAAAGTGTTGTGAACCCGACAAAAATGCTTCCAAGGATTGAAGTTGGAAGTATTGGAAAGATGCTTGTAACTTGCAAGTGTTATTATGCAAGTTTCTTAATGTTTTGCTGTGGGTAGGGTCAGTGTATACTCATGGTTTGCGAGTTCGAATGTCTGTCATTTCCTTGTGTTCCTTATTCAGTTTATTGGTCAAGACTGAATGTAATGATTGATGGATTTTGTAGTGACTTTGTCAAAAGCTAACTAGGAAAAGAAAATTCAAGTGTGAAAAATGTTATTTTGTAATTGTCCCTTGACAATGTTCAAGACTTGAATACTGAAATTCGTTAGGTGGAATAACATCATGATGTATAAAGAAACGTTGATTGATTTTGTCTATTAAAATGAGCATCTTTTTGCTCGAAGGATGGAATATAACCAATCTGATGCTAATTTAATCCTGGAAGTACATTTTTTTAACGACATTAATTAGTTAGAAGATGATGAATAAATAATTAGTATAATTATGAAAAATTAATTTTTTTACAAATAATTAGATATGTAATCACGTGTAAATAAAATAAAAGTTAATAAGATATTTTTGGGTAAAAATAACTTAAGTTACATTAATAACTTAAAGAGAAAAATCACTTATTTATCGAACCATTTAATTATCTACTATAAAAAATAAGATTTAATTACAAAATCATGTCTTATATTACCTGTCTTATATTACCTATCAAGATAAAGTCCTCCAAGTAATATATCTACAAATTATTGTTTTCATAGTAGCATGTATAAGAAAATTGTTTGAAACCAAATCAATGTTCTTATAATTAAAGTCACACAAGCAATCATTCTACCAGTACCTAAAATATTAGTACAATAACACAAATTTAAATATGTGCAATAACATAAATTTAAATGTGTATTTTAGAGTATATTCAATAATGAATAACCTTAATTAAATGATTTAATAAATATATTAGATAAATCGAAATTGGCTAACAATTCTAGAACAACTAGTTTAAAGCATAATATCATAAATATTATAGGCTTGTTAATTCATCAAACACAATCACAAATGTTTTAAAATTAACTCAATAAAAAAACTTATTTAAATAGTTTTTGTAAAACAAGAGAGAGAATAAGATGAAGAGAATAATACTCAATAATGTTCTTATATGGTTAAATAAAATTGTATGCTAGGTTTGTATATATGGTATATTTTGAAGCATTAAGTCAAAATAAAATTATCATGTTGTCCATAAAATCAACTAAAAGAGTTTTTGAAAAAAACGACAATATAGTAAAAAGTCAACTCAATTCAAGTTAGAAATAGGTTTAAAATCAAAGCCATGACCTCTAGATCGATCTAACATATGCTCAATCAATCGAGTATTTTGTTTGATCAATTCAATCAATTATCGATTGAACTAGTTAATGAAAAAATTAATTTGTGACTTTTTAAAATTGAGTAGATCGATTTTCGATCGATCTAGATGTCTCTAGATAGATCGAGTAACCTAATCTCAAAATGTTCCTACGCGTATAACATGTAATGAAACGTGCATAAGAATAGAAATATACTTGAATTGTGATTGCTGAAGCTTGATAGTTTCTTCAGCTTAAAAATATTTTTAAAGGACACACCTAGAAAGTAACTCTCATAGGAAAAATAAAATTTTACGTGGTGATACTATCCTATGATCTGATGAAAGCATCTTTGCTTAAATCTTAAAAGCTCACGTTTACACAGAAAGTCAAAAGCATAAATACCCAAACATCTTATCTCAAAAGACTCGTTATTCATTAATTCAGTATATAAAACAATATAAAAAGCAAAGAATATTCATGAGAGTGAGTAGTCATAAGATGGAATTTAAAAAGATAACTTCCCTATGTGTAATAATTCAAAAACAATTTTCAAAATTGATTCTTCTCTAACTTTAATATTTCAATTTTTCTTCCCCTTTTTGACATACGAATAAATCAAAAAATAAATGTTACATTTTCAATTAAAAAGCATGCATGTGAAATCTCATAGCAAGCTCAAGAAAATAAGTAACACAGATAAACACAAACTATCATATGTAACAAATGTAGTATATTGATTAATATGATTCAAGTACAGTCCAAGAAAATATCAATTACTCTTTAAAATATGAAAAACAACAAAATATATTGACTTCCAATCACAATAATAAAAATAGGAGAACATAGCAAAATAAAAAAATAAATCAATGTCATGAAATAGGAAACCGAATGTAAATGAATGTCTTTAATCATATAAAACATTTCTTCTTAACATTTGTTCATAGTATTCATTTTTGGTTTCAACGTTCCCATTCTCATCCACATCTTAGTTTCAAATGAATCCTGACGAGATGGTTCAGAAGCATGTATATTTTTCATTTTCCCATCTCCAAAAAAATCATCTCAAGCTCTTCTACAACTTGTTTCTGAAGGATGTGTGTTTTAAAAGTTATTCTTTTTTTATAAAGATTTATGTATTGTTCATGATTTTGAATATTATATATTCTTATTCCTTGAGATTAACATGTTATATTTTGAAAGTGTTCAAGAAGATGTACTTGGTCTTAACCATAAAACTCTTAAAATGAGAAACATGTAATCCTGAATATGTTTACAATTGTGGTAATTAAGGAGGAATATTAATTACTGTTAAAGATTATCATGTCAGTTAAAAGTACATTGTAGTTCTATAAATGTTGATAAGAGATTATCATTTAATGACATGAGTATATAAAATGTGTATTTTATATATTGAACATGACCTAACTAGATGGAACATTACATGGATTGTGTTTTGTGTTATTAATGTTTCTATTGTGTCTTTAGAATCTTAGATATGAGATATGTAGGTTTTTCACATAAGAAGTATATAATATGATTGCTATTTAAATACTATCTTATGATATGAATGAAATAATAGTTCGTTGTGTACAACCTATACGGGAAAAATCTATATGTTAATATTATCATTGTCCCTCGATTTTGAGTTATGATATTACTAGGCCCCTTGGTAAAGTGGAATTATATCGTATGCAATATAATTGATGTAGTTATAATTATAATTCACTTGAGAGATCAAGAAAACGAATATAATACAAAAGTGACACGATCCTATTTTGCATATTATTCATAATATCATGTGACAAGGATAGACACAAAATTAGTGGATCGAGTAAATAATTACTATGTCATTTGGAAAACTATAATGTAATGATAGAATCTCTTATAGTCAATAATATAAAGTTTTATATTATTACCAAGATGATATATATCCTCTATATGGTCACACCAACTGAAGAGAAAAAACAAGTATTTTACATTTTATAATGATGTATAATACATAAGATGAAATGCTAAAATAAAATGTCATAATATGACATGCTTAGACCATAAATAAATTTGTGAAGTTATGCAAATATTATTTGGTATAATATTTGAATGCATTATAAGAATAATAGAGATATTGTATAATAGAATAATATGAATAATATTATTTGTTCATAAATTAATTTATTAAACCAAACACAAGTTGAGATGGCTAAACAAGGCTAGTGGTAATTGTGTAATTGATTCAAACCTTACACAAAGAGTTGCCCTAACCCTAGCCTATTTAAGGAGACATAATTGAGGAAAATATTATCAAAATGTGCTGTCTCTAACCCTAGCCGAAATCCTCCATTTTTAGTAGCCACATTTTTTCCTTCTCCTAGGCCAAAAATTGGAAAGGCTTACTTAAGGACAAAACCTAGGTGGTTCAACCCTAGGTCGAAAGTCTCTTCCTTCATCTATTCTTTCTAGGTGGTCGGATCTAAGCCTTGAACTCTACATCCATCTATCTAAGAGGTGTGGTAGTTTGTTGTTTAAGTTCAAGGTGAACCAAGAGGTGCTCTCGAAAGAAATGTGGTTTCCAAGAAATCTAGAAGGGAAATCAACTTCCCTCTACTCAAGAGATTTGAAAATATCTTTAGGTAAAGGTAATATTTTTCATCTCTAGCAATAAGGTAGATAAGATTTGTTTATTTTATTTAGTGCACATTAGGTGTTTGTTGAAATGCTTAAGAGAAAATCTTGCTTGCAATTGTCATACAAATGAGGTTCTTTATGTATTGAGCCAAGTAGTGATAGGAAAATTTTAAATTCTCACCATAAAGGCATACACATGAAATCCCAACAGTTCCAACATCGACGAATCTTTGTCTCTTTGATGTCTGAGCAGATGATCTTGAGATGGTTGACTTTTCAATGTCACCCATCAAGCGCGAAAGTTCATTTAGTTATGGATCTTAATAACTAGTCAGTGGAAGTATAGTAAATTAAATATTCACAAGTGGTTAAACAACCAATCACATGTACGTAAAATAATGAAGAAATAAAAAGATCAATATACAAGATTTTTAGGTGAAAACAACCTAGGCCACACCAATGGCCTAAAGGAAAACCATAGGTCCATAAGACCATCTAACTATCTACTATGAAAAATAAGTATCTATTTACAAGGTTAGGACTCAAACCACCCACCTAGGTAATGCCCCCGATTAGCCTACTTACAAGCTGGTACTTTGATCAGAGTCTCTACAAGATAGGCATTTAGATCCAAACCAAAATTTTGAAAAACTCGAGTCTTACAAGTTAATTGAATCCGCACCGTTATCACCTAAAAGTTAGCACATAAACACTAGTGCAAGTGTGTGCCCTAGAGCATATTCAATAATGAAAACCCTAACTAGTTGATTTAATAAATATATAAGATAAATTGAAAAGAACTAGCAACACTAGAGCAATCAGTTAAAAGCACATTAACTCAATTATTATTGTAGGCTTGTTAATCCATCAAGCATAACCAAAAATGTTTGATAAATTAACTTAATGAAAAAGCCTACTTGAAATTTTTTAGCAAAACAAGAGTAAATTAAATATATTACCAATTTCTTTTTGTTCGAATAAAAGATGAAGAGAGTCAGCACAATTAAGTTTCTATGTGGTTAGTTTCAAATGTGTGCTTAGGTGTGTATTTATAGAATATTTTGAAGCACCTATGTTAAAGTAGAATTACTATATTGTCCATAAAATAAGTTAAAATACTTTTAAGAAATAAGGACAATACAGTAAAAACCCAATCTATTTTTATAAGAAATACATTTTAAAATCATATAACTAGATGCTCTATTGATCGCTCTTACCAAGTGCTTGATCGATCGAACATCCTCTTGATCGATCTAGTATTTATTTAAATAATATTAAAAAAGATGAATCAATCCAATGAATTAACTAGATCAATCTAGTCCTCAATCGATCAAGTAAATTCTCGATCGATCTAGTAATCATTATAATCAGTTTAATCAGATATTATTACTCGATTGATCTACTCACTACTCGATTGATCGAGAAGCCTATTTTTATATTGTTTCTATTGTGTCTAATCGAGCAGCCTATTTTTATATTGTTTCTATTGTGTCTAATATACAATTTAACATTTATGGGAATAGAAATATACCTGATATTTGGTCATGAGTCTCGATAGTTTCTTAGGCTTGAAAATATTCTTCTTAGACAAAATATTCTTCTTAGACACACATAGAAATTGAAATTATAGTTATAATTTTTGTTCAAGAATATCACCTACACTAACATAAACCTTATAACCTCCTTATTTGTCATATTTGCTTGAATCTTGGAAGCTCATACTTACATTGAAAAACAAAAACATAAACAACCAAACACTTGTCCTTAAAGACTCATTGTTTATTAATTTAATGTATATAACAATATGAAAGCAAAGAATATTCAAAAGAAAATTAAACAAGTTATAGTAATTAAAAAAAACTCCCATATGTCAAATATCCTAAAAAATTCAAAAGAATTCAAAAGTAAATAACTCCCCCTAAATTAACTATCCTTTGTTTTTAATTATCGTATTTTCAATTTTTAGTCAAATTTTTTAATTAGAATATACCAAATTTGTTAAACCAAATTTTATCTCCCACTTTTTATCATACGAATAAATAATATAATTATGAAGTAATGAAAAATAGATTGAACATACAAGCAGTGTATTTAATGACTAAAAAGAGGAGTACACATTCTAAAAAATTCAGAGCAATTAAAACAGAGAACTAAAAACAATATATTTCTCAAAAATGAATAAACTTTCTCTATGCTCTACGACTCCTCTAATAAATTAGAATAAAACAAAAATTTATAAATATTGATATAATTTTTTTTTGAATCGAGGGTAGTAGACTTAACTAACTATAACTATAAAGTACACACAAAAATGAAATTAATTATTTTTAAAGTGTGACTATCCATTGATAACATAAATATATGTAGATGAGACACACAAACATACTAATACATATGGTGACATATTGACAATCATCAAAAGTAAAATATGTGTTGAAACTGTAATATGATATCAATTTATTTATTTATGATCAATGATAAAAGATTCAAAAGAAGAAGCATAACCTATCATAAAAATTCAGTTGAATTCATATTTATACAAAATAAAATTTACTTACCAAGAGAGAACTTTAACCTTTTTTTTATTCCCGTCTTGTATTAATAAGTTTTTTTGTGAGGGGTTGATTATTATTTTTCTTTTTGTATAACCATTTATGGCTATCTTTTTTTGTGTATGTAAAAGCTTTTGTATTTTTTTTACAACTATTTCCTTTATCATATTATTTTTTTAAAAGAAAATATACACAAGCCAATATACCTACCATAATGACTTTTACACTATTTGTGAGATATCTCTCTTTGCTTACTACAGTAGCTTTCACATATCGTAGTATGTAGCCCTTTCAAAACTAGGATCTATCTATAGAAACATTTTATTCAGTGAAAGACAAAGTTCAACCATAATTTTCACAATCAAGATTATCTCATGCCCTAAAATCTTACATAATTTATTATAAACTTCTAGCATAACATACTTATATATCCAATGAGTGTGTGAGTATGTTTATGTCAATATCGATCATCAGATGTGAAAAATATATAAATACACAAGTCAAAATATCTATTGTATAATGTATAGCATATCAAAATAAGTATGAATAGAGTATGTAATGGTCATGTCAATATTTAAGCATGTCTACTTCTTCTTCATTTTTGTTTTGTATTTTTTATCTTATTTTTTTTGAAACTAAAGAAACATTAATAAAAATAAAAACAAACAAAAGATGTTCACCTAGGGTCACTTAAGCACTCAAACAAAAGTACTTAGGTAAAACAATAAAAAACGATGGTCAGGTAACTGAAAAGAAACAATATTTTCTAACCCAAGCTTTCTTTAATTTTGGTTTTTTATACCTTTAGGTTGGAAATCAACTGCTTTAGTTATCATAGGCATATTTTTAGACTTACCTTTAGATTTCTCTTTCATCCTAAGTAAAAATGCAGCATGCATGATAGAATAATGATAGTTAGTACTAGAATTAAATGCATTAAATTTCACTTGCCTTTTTGAGCCAACACCTTCATGCTTCCTAGTAGGATTTTTGAACATGTTACAATAATTTTTATTCATTCCGGAATATGAAGCAACATGTATAGATGGATGATCGTTATGAGTCCTACTTTGTGAAGTATGAAAAATATTATTAGATTTAGAAATATTCAACAAAAATATAATCTTGGGTCTAATATGACCTTTTCTACCATAATGATAATAGATATGCACAAACTTATCATATTTTTCAATCACAGGTGCAACTTTTCTTTACATATAATGATTAATAGTATGAGTAGGGTTAGAAGGCCTTATCACATTAGTCTTTGGTGTTGAAGTTGTATTTTTAGTCGATGAAGAAGAAGGGTCAGAGTGTTTTACAAACTCTATTATTTTTGAAGATAATGGTGTAGAATCCTCATTTATAGCCTATTCTTTTCTTATCTCTAATAGGTTTTTCATAATCAATAATTGTATTTAGCCTTTTATCTCCAATGGTTAACCTCTTCACAACTTCTTTTGATTGTTCAAGTTCCTGCATAAGATTCTTGTTTCCTGTTTAACATTTGTAAGACTTGAAGTCAAAACATTGGCACGTTCAGACATTTCAATTTTTTCATTTTCTATAATTGAGGAATTTATTTCAATGGATTGAAGTTTTTCATTAATTTAGCTATTTTCCTTTTACATCTTACATAATCTATGAATACTTAATTCATACTAGTGACATTAAATTTGTTGAGTATAAATTTAGCATCACTTTCCTCATCATCTGAATTAATGTTAGACTTATTGGATTGTCCACCAGTAGTTGTAGTAAATGTCAAGTAATTGGTGCCAAATTCAACTAGATTATCATTATCACTTTAAGAGTCTAAAAGTGTAGCATTGAAGGCTCTTCCAATTTAGTTCTTCTTATTTGCACAATCTGCTATAAAATGACCATAGCCCATACATTCAAAAATATTGTAGTCCAATGGGTTTATGTTTCTTACTAGTAAAAGTCATAGGTTTGAATTCTCTCAAATTCTGATCCTTTTGACAACTTTATTGTCCTTTATTTTTAGGATTATTTTTATTGAGGATTTTTTTTCAATCTTCTGGTTAAGAGTGCTAATTATTCATCGTCGTTGCCATTATCTTTAATCATAGCTATTTTTGAAAGAGATACCTTTGTTCTTTGGAGAATTTCGAAAGCTCATCTCAAAGATTTGAAGTGAGCCAACGAGTTCCTCTATTTTGATGGTGTTCATATCATTGCTTTCATCAATAACAGTAACATTTGCATGTAAGTTATTTGGTAATGAGTACATAATCTTTCGAACTATCATGAAATCGTAATATTTCGTCAATAACAATTTTCTCTTTAAAATTGACAGAGGTGTTAGTAATATCACATAATCTAATATAAAATTCAAAGAAAGTTTCATCTTCTTTTATTATAATATTCTTAAATTAAGTACTAAGCATGCAAAGTTTTTTTTCGTTTAACTTGTGAGGTACCCTCATGGGAAACCTTCAAAATATCCCAAGCATGCTTAGCAGTTTTAACATGAGAAATATGATAAAACTTATAAGTAGACACAACACTAGAAAGGCTCTCATACGAGCCTTCCAATATGGGTAATTAGACCCATCAAAGTAAGGTGCACGTGTTAAACTTCTCTTAAATAATCTATAACAAGGTCATATACATGCTAAGTGTATCTAATGATGGCTCTGATACTAAATGAAAGTTCATTTAGTTATAGATCTAAATATTTAGTCAACAAAAGTATGGTAAATTAAAATTCATAAGTGGCCAAATAACTAATCACGTGTACGTACAGTAATGCAAAAGTAAAAAGATCAACATAATAGATTTTTAGGTCAAAACAACCTAAGCCACACCAATGATCTAAGAGGAAAACCACTGGTCCATCAGACCACCTGATTATTCACTATGAAAAATAAGTATCAAGTTACAAAACTAGGAATCAAACTACCAACCTAGGTTTTGCCCCCAAGTAACCTACTTATAAGCCTCTACTTTGAACATAGTCTCTACAAGATAGGTGTTTCTATCCAAACTAGTGTTCCGACAAACTCGAGCCTTGATGACTCTATGAAAGTAAAGTCATTAGTGCACTTTTTCACTTAATATTTACTTGTTTTATTCAATAAATAATATTTTTGGGGAAAGAAATATTAAAATATAAACTTTTAGTGAAAATATAATTTTTGGAATTTTTAGGATTTTTTTAGAATTTTTATGGATTTTTTATGAAATTTTAACGCAGGACAAGTTAGGAGCTGCCATATGGCGTGACACGTAAGCAGAAGAACTGGTTGGAAAAGCCACGTGGATTCCATGCAAGCACGGAGAGCTAATCATGTTACGCCACTTGTCAACATGGTGTTCAATTCGAGTTCAGAAATTGGTCAACAAGTATGCCACGTGTCGCTACGCCATTGCTCTGTGCGTTCCACTCATGCGCCACGCCATCCATTTCCTTGAATCATCTCGCACCACGTGTCACTGACTCAGTGATCATTGACTATGATCGGTTTCCCCTGCCAGGCGTCACTCCCTGATTCGCCCAATGGAGATACCACGCGGCGCGTTGTGATTGGCTAATGTTGTCAGTTTTTCCTGTTTTGATCGTATCCCTTGATCTGAAGCTGATTTGATGGTTCAGATTGCACCTAAGAAATATTTAAGCCCTTAATCATTCCATAAACCCTAAATGGCCTCTATTAGCATAATTTGGGTCAGTTTTTGGAGCTAAAATGAGAGAAAAATTCAAGAAAATATAATTTTGGTGGAGAATCAAAAGAAGATTAATTATACAATTCAAGAGATTGATTGTATTTATTTTTATACTATTTTCTTTATCAATTTTTATGTCTTTTTTTATGAAAAATATGAGCTTTATGAACATAATTATGTGTAATTAATTTATTAATCTAAGGATCTTATGAATCCAATTTTCACCATGTGATAATTTAATATTTTACCCCAATTATAATTCTAATTTAATTATATTATTTAACCTGATTTGCATGCTATTAATTGTTTGGTCAAAAATTTATCTATAGAGGCAATTAAATAGATTTGAGAGAATTATTTAATTGTTTTTCTTGATTAAATAACATGTATAGTTTCTAGGCAAAGATGTATGATTCTTATGTGTGTGATCCATAATTGATGAACTTAATGAGTAGTATGTAATTTAATTAGCATGAGAGTGTGATTAAATTAATTACTATACGATGTATAGTTTACTTGAGAGGAATACATGCTAGGTTAGATTCAATTGATTATGTAATTAATTGATAATTATATTGGGAGAGTTTAGCGATTCGTATGTTTATAAAATTAGGGGATTAAGTATTCCTAAATATTTTCTCATATATATTTTTAGTTACTAAATTGGATTTAATTAATTATTGCTATTTACTTTTAATTATTTTAATTTTGCTTCCTTAAAATATGAAAACACAAAAATATTATTTGTTACGATACGTATACTTGCGTATTCATTGTACACACTTTGTGTGTGGCGATCAAGTTTTTGGTACCGTTGCGAGGGATTATAAATATTAAAAATTAATAAATTTTTTATTATTTTAGTTATTTATCTTTACTTTAATTTTATTTTTGAGTCACTTATTTTCTTTTACTGACTTATTTTTTTATTTATTTTAGTTAGTACTTTTATTTATTTTCTTTACTTTAATTTATTTATTTAGTTTTTTTTAATTTAGACACATTCTTTAATGCTATTAGATGCATATAGTAGAAAATGGCTAGCAATAATTATCAATGGTCAATGGACAGAATGATAGCCATAAGAAGAACAGGTGAAATGCATGAGGTAAATGATATCATGGTACTTACAACTCAAGTGTCATCTTTGATAAATCTTTTGAAGGTTCAAAATTCGCAAGTAAGTGTAAACCATGTCTAAGATTCAAGGGTATCTTGTGTGTTTTGTGATAGAGTCCATTTTTTTGATAATTGTCCACATAATCCTGAATCGATCTTTTACGTGGGTAATGCGAACCAAAACAATGATCCATACTCAAACACATATAACTCAGGATGGAGACAACATCCAAATTTCTCTTGGAATAAGAACAATAAGGGTGGTAATCAATTCAACTATCAATTATTTCCACCACCTAGTTTCCAATAGCCACAACAATTACAAGCCCAAGAAAAGAAGCCACCTATTGAGGATGATGAAAATGCTTTAATGGGGATGATGAAAGACTTCATCCAATCAGTAAATACAAAAATTTTCCATGGAAGAGGCTTCAATTCAAAATTTAGAGAACCAAATGGGGAAACTTACTCAGGCTATAAGTCAATGGCCTCAAGGAAACTCTCCAAGTGACACAATTGTAAACCTAAGAAGAGAATGTAAGGACCATTGCAATGCCATAGACTTGGAGAGTGGCAAAACTTTAGAGGAGGAACATGAGACCCAAAAGGATAAAGAGGAACTAAAAACTAAAAAGGATGAGAAGGAATTAGAGGATAAAGAGAGTAATGGAAAGAGAATAATTCAACAAAAAAGAGCAACCTTTACAAACCCACTATTCCTTTCCCTCAAAGACTACAAAAGCAAAAGTCAGATACACAATTTTCAAAATTTTTGGAAGTCTTCAAGAAGTTGCACATAAACATATCATTTGTAAATGCACTTGAACATATGCCTTCATATACCAAATTTATGAAGGGCATCTTGTCGAAGAAAATAAGGCTTGAAGATAATGAAATAATAACCTTAACTGAAGGTTGTAGTGCCATCCTTTCTAGAAAACTACCCCAAAAGTTAAAAGATCCACGTAGTTTTGACATTCCTTGTACAATTGGGTACATTCACTTTGAGAAAGCATTATGTGACTTGGGTTCTAACATTAACCTTATGCCATTATTAGAGTTCAAGAGATTGGGGGTTGGTGAAGCCAAACCCATATCAGTAACATTACAAATAGCAAATAGATCAATTAAGTGACCTTGGGGTGTGGTACAAAATATGCTAGTAAAAGTAGACAAATTCATCTTTCCAACAGACTTCATTATGCTAGACATGGAGAAGAACCGTAATATTCCTATCATACTTCTCTGTCCATTCTTAGCAATCGTAAGAGAACTCATTGATGTAGAAAAATGTGAACTTATAATGAGAGTGCAAGATGAACAAATAATGTTTAAATTTTTTAATGCATTTGAACCTCTTGACATTGATAGTGTGAATGAATGCTTAAGGATAAATGTTACTGGTTGTGGGAATAGGTTAAAATAATTTGTTGGGTTGCCCATACTTAAGACTGTTATACATGATGCTATGAATAAGGACATAAACTCACCAAAAAACAACTCAAGCTATTATAACTTTGAAAGTATGGCATCAAAGATTGATATTGTGGACTGTGTGAAATTTTTGGAGGATGTTCCTCTCATGTATGTATCAAAGGAGATTATGGAAAATTTTGAGATAGAATCTAAGCTCAAACCATAAATTGATGGGCCACTTGGTTTATATCTCACATTTTTAGCCTTCCATCCCCAATCAAGTAGGCAAGAGAAAGAGTCCAATGGAGAGGTGAAGAAGATGTTGGAAATATATAAATTGGATGAGTTACAATGGAGTGCTTATAAGAACACCAAAAAGTTCAAAAAGAAAAAAAAATATGGCATGAGAAGAGAATTGATCACCATGTTTGTGAACTAGAACATAAGGTATTATTGAACAAATCAAGACTCAAACTGTTTCCAGGCAAACTCAAAAGAAATGGATACAAAGGGATGTGCCTAAGGACTTGATATAACTGTCTATTTAAGGGCGTTAAACGTGATACTGGTTGAGAGGCACCCAATGTTATTTTACTTATATTTTCATTGTTTTGTTTTGTAGGTGAATAAATGTGAAGAGTAATGGCACAACAAGAATGAGCATTTCAGTGACAGGTATGGTGTGCCATGACTAAGAGAGTTTTCTTTTCTTTTACTTTTTCATATTTATATGTGCACATTGGGGACAATATATAAATTGCAATCATGTGTTGTGCTTTTTAGTAAGGTTAAATGTAATGCACCCCATAAAAAAAGAAGAAGAAGCAAAACTCACAGCACAATTATCCCTCTAAAGAAAATAAAATAGAATAGAAAATAAGTTTGGGGGTGTTGTGAAGTTACAAAAAATAAGAAGAGAAGATGTGAAAAAAAAGGAATATGAAATGTCAAGTTAAAGCTCAATTGTAGTTAAAAAGTGCACGATGAACAAAAAGAAAGCTAAGGTATGAAAAGAGCCTAAGTGTTTTCATTTATTGACCCCCAACTAAGCCTTACATTACAACTATGTAAAGTCCTTATTGATCTTAAGCTAAGTGCATATTTATATTAGTGGAGAGGGATGTGGAAAATAGACTTATGAGACTTGTTCTAAGATTGAATTTATTAGCATGCTCATATAGGTTGATTTCATGAGTGCATTGGATGATGTCATGTGTAGCACACACACACACAAATCAATTTGTTAAAAACCTTCCATATCCTTGTATTGATGGAACGTTGATTGATGAATATGTGAACCTCTTTATCATAGAATATATGACTTTTGAGAGGCATAGTTTTCTTGAAATATGCATGTACTAATAGAAGTATATTTATGAATATGCTACCTATGTCATTTTATTTTGTTATACTTGGCTTTACTTTAGGACAAGCAAAGATTTAAGTTTAAGGGTGTAATGACTCTATGAAAGTAGAGTCATTAGTGCACTTTTTTACTTATTTTATTTAATAAATAGTATTTTGACACCAAAAATATTAAAATATAAACTTTTTAGTAAAAAGGGATGAAAATATAATTTTTGGAATTGTTTGGGATTTTATGGATTTTTTATAAATTTTTAACGTAAGACTAATCAGGAGTTGTCACTTGGCATGTCACGCTAGGGGTGTCCAATGGTCTGATCCGATCCGGTTTTGGGAAAAAATATTTAACCAGATCAGACCGTTTATATTACTTGGACCGGACCGGATCAGACCGTTTGATTTATAAAACTGTTCTGTCTAATCCGGTCTGATTTGGTTCAGTTTTTTGGACATCTTTAATTAAAAATAATGTGAAAATTTTAATATATTTATTAAACTGGTCCGGTCTGGTTTGATCGGTTTAAACCAAACCAGACTGTTTGAAAAACGGTTTTAATAAATACAAACTGGACCGAACCATTTGATTTGTAAAATTGTTCTATCCGGTCCGACTTGGTCCAGTTTTACGGTTTGGTTCGGTGTGGGCCGGTTTATGGACACCCCTATGCCACGTAAGCAGAGAGTTGATTAGGCAAGCCACGCGGATGCCACGTAAGCATAGAGAGCAAATTACGTTGCGCCCCGTGTGAAGAGGATGAAACGCATGCTACGTGTTAGCACAACGTTCAATCCGAGTTTGAAAATTGATCAATGAGTATGCCACATGTCGCTACGCCATTGCTCTACGAGTTCCACCCATTTGCCATGCCATTTGTTTTCTTGAATTGTGTCGTGCCATGTGTTGCTAACTCAGCGAGCATTAACTATGACTAATCTCCCCTACCACGCGTCGCTCCCTAATTCACCAAGTGAATTCCTGAAACCACGTGGCACGTTGTGATTGGTTGATGCTATCATTTTTTCTTGTTTTGATCGTAGCCCTTGATCTGAAGTTGATCTGATGGTCCAGATCGCATCTGAGCAATATTTAAGCCCCTAATCACTCCGTAAACCCTAAGTGGCCTTCATTAGCATAATTTTAGTCAGCTTTTGAAGCTAAAAAGAGAGAAATATTCAAGAGAAGACACAATTTTGGTGGAGATTTAAGTGAAGATTAATTTTACAATTTAAGAGATTGATTGTATTTTTTTTTAGTTTTTTCTTTACTAATTTTTATATCTTTCTTTATGAAAAATATGAGTTTTATTAACACAATTATGTGTAATTAATTTATTAATTTAGGAATCTTATGAACCCAATTTTCACCAAGTGATGATTTAATATTTTACCCCAATTATAATTTTAATTTAATTATATTATTTAATCTAATTTATTTGCTATTAATTGTTTGACCAACAATTTATCTATAAAGGCAATTGAATAGATTTGAGAGAATTATTTAATTGTTTGACTTGATTAAATAACATGCATATTTTCTAGGCATAGAAGTATGATTCTTATGTATATGATCCATAATTGATGAACTTAATAAGTAGTATGCAATTTAATTAGCATAAGAGTGTGAATAAATTAATTACTATATGGTGTGTAGTTTACTTGAGAGAGGAATACATCTTAGATTAGATTCAATTGATCATGTAATTAATTGATAATTATATTGGAGGATTTTAGCGATTAACATGTTTAGAAAATTGGGGGATTAAGTATTCCTAGATATTTTCTTATGTATCTTTTTAGTTACCAAATTTGATTTAATTAATTATTGCTATTTAATTTTAATTACTTTAATTTTGCTTCCTTAAAATATAAAAACACAAAAATATTGATTTTAATTTAAAAATTAGTTTCTTATAAAATAACCTTCGTGGGAACGATCTTTTCTTATCATTATATTACTTGTTGATATACGTATACTTGCATATTCATTGCACATAGCCACATACTTCATGTGTGGAAATCAAGCCTTATGAGTTAATTAAACCCGTACCACTATCACCTGAAAGTTATCACATAAAAACAAGAACAAGTATGTGTTTTAGGGTAGATTCAACAATGAAAAATCCTAACTAGTGGATTTAAACAATATATCAAATAAATAAAAAACAATTAGTAACTCTAGGATAATTAGTTAAAATCACAATAACTCAATTATTATTACAGGCTTATTAATCCATCAAACATAACCATAAATGTTAATGAAAGATTCTACTTGAAAGCTTTTAGCAAACAAGATGAAGAGTATAAACACAATTAAGCTCTTGTGTGGTTAGTTTCAAATGTGTGCTTAGGTTTGTATTGATAGAATATTTTGAACTACTTAAGTCGAAGTGAAATTACCATATTGTCCATAAAATAAATTAAAACAGTTTTACAAAATAAGGACAATATAGCAACAAGACAATTCAATTCGTATTAAAAATATGTTTTAAAATCAGATAATTGATTATTCAATTGATCTAACCAAGTGCTTGATCGATCGAACATTCTCTTGATCTATCCATTGATTATTTAATTAATATTCAAAATGGTGAATCGATTTAGTAATTTAACTTGACCAATCTAGTCCTCGATCGATTGAGTAAATCCCTCAATCGATCTAGTAATGCACTAAAATCAATTTAATAAGGTATTATTGCTTGATCGATCTAATCACTGCTTGATCAATCGAGTAGCTTATTTTCACATTATTTCTGTTATATCTAATATGAAATCTAATATGTACGAAAACATAAATATACCTGATATATGATAGTTGATACTCGGTAGTTTTTTTGGTTTGAAAATATTCTTCTAAAACACACCTAAAATCTAAAATTACAATTATACATTTTTTTCATGAATATCCCAATACTAGCATAAACATTACAATCTCCCCCTTTAACATATTCATATGAAAAAATCTCTCTCATTACATAACGTTCATATGAAAAATATTTTTTTATATAATGATATTATCTTATGATTCGGTGAATCATCCTCACTCGAATCTTGAAAGCCCATGTTTACACTAGAAAAAAAACATAAACAACTAAACAAATTATCCCGAAAGATTCATTGTTCATTAGTTCAGTGTATATAACAATATGAAAGCAAAGAATATTAAAAAAAATTAAGCAAATGATAGTAATTAAAAAAACAACTTCTATATGTCAAATATCCCAAAAAAATTCAAAAGTAAATAACTCCCTTTGAAGTAAACATCCCTTATTTTCAATTTTTAACCATTTATTTAATTGAAATACACCAAATTAATTACATCAAATTTTATCTCTCCCTTTTTATCATACGAATAAGCATTCAAATAATGATAAATATACAAAAATTTAAAAAAATATTTTTATTTTTATTTTTTAAATAAAGGTATTAGATTTGTTCAAACATGAAAATATTTCAAATAGTCAATTTTAGAATATAAATCATTCTTAAAAAAATTGGATTATTCACAGCATGCGTAAATATTTTGATAAAGCACACACATATATTTCTCAACACATGTGGTGGCATATTGACAATTGCCAAGGTTGAAATAAATATTGAACTATAACCGTATATAACTTTTTTCATTTATGATTAGTTATGATAAATTTTAAAGTAAAGAGCATCACCAATCATGTAAAAAATTCAGTTGAATTTATACTTACACATAATAAAATTTTCTTACTAAGAGAGGACTATATTAATTTATTTTTTTGAATTCTCTCTTATTATTTTTACGAGGGATGATTATTTATTTTTCTTTTTGCATAATAATTTATAGCTCTTTCTTTTTTCATTCAATTATATATATATATATATAACTATTTATTTTATGAAGGAAATATACACAAGCCAATATCTTTAGTATAATGACGTTCATACTAATTGTGAAGTAACCATCTCCGCTCACTGCAACAAATTTCACATATCAAAGTAGATAGCCTAAAAATCTCATATAATTAATTAGAAACTTTAAGTATGACATACTTATGTATTCATTGAGTATGTAAGTAAGTTCTTATTAATGTCAATCACCATATGCAATGAAAAATATAAGTAGAACAAGATAATTGATTAAATAATGAATAATTAATCAAAATAAGTCAGGTTATATAAAATATTTATTTTCTTGATTCAAAATAATATTTGAGTTTATTGCATTGTTAGAAAAATTCTACTCCCTTTATTACTTTTTGATTTTTTGATTTTTTTTGTCTTAATAAGAAATTTTAAATAAAAAATAAAAAATCAATAATCAAATAACTAAATTCGAAATTCAAAATAATTAAATTAATCAAACTAGCATGCTCACCTAGGATCAATCAAACATAAAATAAATAATGCCTGGGTGAAAGCAGTTAATGGACCAAAAATATACCATCTTTCCTAACTCAAATATTTATGAATTTTGATTTCGTAATATCTTGGTGTTTGGAATAAATTGATTTAATTATTTTTGAATTGATCTTGGATTTATCCTTATTTTTGCCTTTATTATTTTTGTTTTTATCATTGGTAGAGATTTAGTATACATGAAAGGGATGATGAAAATTAATTCCTGAATATCTAGCATGAAAGGCATTGTTAAAACAAGGATATTTCATAAGAAATCTATAGTGTGATTTAATGTGATCTTCCAACCATAGTTACGTAAAACAAGCATAAATTTAATTTGTTTTTCAATTACCTGTGCAACTATTCTTTGAGTATAATGAGTAATAGTAGAGGAAGAATTAAAATGTCATATTAATTCAGCTTCTGATGTTGAAGGTATAGCAAATGAGGAAGACATATATGAAGGCTTTACAAATTCAATTGCTTTTGAAGAAGATGACGTAGTGTGGTTATCTACATATCCTAGCCCTCTCTTATGTCAGTTGGCTTTCCATGATCAAGAACTTTATTTAACCTTTTAATTTTGATTAATAGCCTTTTTATAGTTTCTTTGGATTGTTCAAGTTCCTACATCAGATTTTGTTTCTCATGTTCTAAACATGTAAGAATTGAACTCAAAATATTAAAACGTTCAGACAGATCAAGATTTTTTCCAGCATTGATGAATTTATTCATAAGATTTCAATTTTTCATTGAGTTTAGTTACTTTTACAAGAAGCTTATCTTTATCTTTTTTATATATTACGAACTCTCAGAATACTTCATTAATACTAATGACAATAAAATATTTAAGTAAGAATTCAATGTCATTTTTCTCATTATTTAAATTAATATCAGACTAGTTGGGATGTCTACCAATTTTTGCAACAAATGTTAGAAAATTAGTGTCACTGTTTTCTGATTCAATTAGATTATCGTTATCACTTTTAGTGTTATTAAGTGTAGTGTTGAAAGCTCTTCTAATGTTGTTTTTCTTATTTGCACAGTCATATACAAAGTAACCAAAATCCATACATTCAAAGCATTGAGGTCTAGTGGATTTTAGAGTTTCTTACCATCAAAAATCATAGATTTGAGTTCTCTCAGATTCTGGATCCTTTTGATGACTTGTTTGTCCTTTGGTCTGAGGATTCCTTTTGTTTAAGATTTTGTTCAATGTTCTGGTCAAAAGTGACAGTTTTTCTTCTTTATTGTCATTTTCTTCGATCATAGTAGTTTTGAAGGCAACACCTTTGTTCTTTGTAGGAGGACAAAAACTAATCTTAAAGATTTGAAGTGAGCGAATGAGTTCCTCTATTTTGATAGTGTCATCCTTGCTTTCATCAATGACAGTGACCTTTATATAGAAGCGATCTAGTAGCAAGTAAAGAATCTTTCTAACTATCCTAAAATCATCAATTTTTTTATCCAAGATTAGGAAAGATGCTAGTAATATCACATAATTTAACATGGAATTTAGAAAAAATCATATCATCTTTCATCCTAATATTCTAAAATTGAGTAGTAAGCATGCAACATTTTATTCGTTTAACTTGTGAGATACCCTCATAGGAAATCTCCAAAATATCCCAAGCATTCTTAGCAGATTCGACATGAGAAATACGAAGAAACTCTTTAGAAATTGATGAACGAAATCAGGGATAATACTGATTTTATAAATACTTTCAAGGTCGATTCAAGGAAGTAATATTGTATGGTTTTTAAATATTATTCAAATTTTGAAAAAACAAAATTAAACCTAAACATTCTCTCACAATGATTTGGTTTTTGAAAAACTAATATATTGCATAAAGATAAATATAAACATGGATTCAACAAATACTCATGCAATTTAATACATTCATAGAAAATAGAGAATATTAGATATAATCATTCAATAATGATGATTGCTCATATTATTTAAGTTATCAAAGATACAAATTGATATTTATTGATTTTTTTCTTTTTGGTAAGAAAGTATCATTCGATGGGGCCCAAATTCTTTTGTTTCATATTAGTTAACAAATATAGTTAGGTAGGGCCTATTAATGACTTAAGTATTAAATTTTAGCTTTATTTTTAAGAAAATAACAAACCATATAATCACAGCTTTAAAAGAGTCAGTTAGTTAGACTTTATTCAAGGTGTCCAAATTAAACTTAAAAATTTTTTGTATTTGTTTTTCCAAAAAATAAAAGGGAAACAATTATCTTAACATTGTAGGAAATAATATACGGACAAACAATTTAAGAATAAAATTATTTTATTAAAATTAGAAATATATATAAATATAAATATAAATAATAATCTAGGCCTGTGTATCACACAGTGTCCTTAAGATAATTTTTCTGCTCAATGTGCGTATTTGAGAATGAAGGAAACTTATCTCCCAAGATACAATGATTAAACAATAATAAACTTAAACTACAGTTTATTATTCCACGAACTTTAAAGTATCCAAACTCAAGGAACCTAACTCTATATAGAAAATATACAATAAATAAAAAATAAAACAAAATAAAAATAAATTTGATTTTACCTCTTCTGTCTCTCTCTCTTCTTCTTTTTTTCTTCTTTCCTTTTTTTCTCTTCTATTTTTCCTTTCTTTCTCAACCTCTTCTTCTATGTTTCTCAACTTTAATTTTCTACTCCTTTTTCTTCTTAGATTTCTTCTATATTTACTATATTTATAGAAGAATTATCAAAAACGAAAGGTGAAAATTGATGTAGAGAAATGGCGAGAGTTGGAAGAATTAATTCATAAATGGAAGCAGAAAGGGCAGAGAGTAGAACGAAAATTTTCAAAAATAGACAGGAGAAAAAGGGAAGTAAATCTTTAATTCAGATACAAAAATGAATCAAAATGAGAGGTAACAAAAAATTAAAATAAGAGGAAATTTTTATTTAAGTTTTCTAACAATTTACACCCCACAACAAAACCCAGACCATTATTGACAATTTCCTTTCATTTCGTGATAGATTGATTCTACTCACATCCACTATGCCCTACTAAATACATACCCCCAATTATAAAAAATATTAAAATTACCTTATACATCCCACACATGTGTCTTCCTTACCCACACCCACGATGAGCTTCTTCACCCACTCTGAGTTCACGTCGTCATTGCCACTATCGCTGCCTTAAGTTGCTATCTCCTTCAATTGCTTCCACTGCTGCCCCATCAACCATTCCTCACATCATAAATTTATTTTTTTCCCACCCATTCACTTCTTCTCTCCCGAAACTTCTTCTCTGTAATTGTGTATAATGTGTTCGTGGTAGGAACACTCACAAATATACATGTTTAAACTATACTTATGTTCGAGACATCGGTTTGAATATCATACATATATATGGCTTATCCATTTGAACATTTTACATATGTTTGGCATATCCATATGAACATTTTACTTATGTTCGACAAACCCATTTGAACATTTTGCATATATTCGGCAAGCATGATTGAACATTTTTCATATGTTTGGCAAGCCTAATCAAACATTTAATATTTATATACACTAGGTCTGTCGAACATACCCAAAAAAAGTGTATAGAGATGGTGATGCCGACGTCAAATTTTTTATTGGCGAGGAAAACATGTATGTAGGATCATGAAAGGTCAAATGCCACTCATAGCCCAAATATCTCTTGGTATAAACCATGTACCCTTTACGACCATCCCAAAATTATTTCCATATTTCCAGAATACTAACTGTTTGGTATTGTATATGATACATGTACAAAACCTAGCAAACATTAGTACCTCACTGTTATATAGTGAGGTGATGAAAATGAAGACTTGATAAGTCTAGAGCTTTGAACCATAGAGCGACCTCGATGCATATCGAGGTGATGAAGATGAAGACTTGATAAGTCTAGAGCTTTTCTCCATAAAGCAACCTCGATGCATAGCAAGGTGATGAATATGAAGACCTAATGAGTCTAGAGCTCTACTCCATAGAATGACCTCAATGCATAACAAGGTGATGAAGATGAAGACCTAATGAGTCTAGAGCACTGCATCATAGAGCGACCTAGTTAGAAAAATTTGTATTGTATGTATTTTAATAAGTATTCTGATTTCTTGTATGATAGCTTCTACCCATGTAACCCATACACCTGTCTAGGTGCTACATATACCTCTTCAATGGAGAGAATACAAGATCTGTTCATTTATCAATATATTCTTCTTCTCACTAAAAATTACTAGAATCCTTAACACTTAAAATTCTCTCCAAAAAATTGGTACCGTCTGTGGGAACTTAAATCTTTCTAGTCCATAGTTAGAATTTGAGACATGATATCTTATCCTCAAGAGAATTTAACTTGTTTTTCAGGGACTTCAACACCACGCAACATAAACAGCCCGCTAGTACCTATCGAACAGGTTGATATTGTTTTCTATCCAACTGAAGAATTTGATCTTAATAACCAGACGTATGTCTATTCTCCTATTAGGCCATTACCAGATCACGACCTAGGTAGCAATCATTCCTTAGTCAGTGAACCCCTTAGGATAAATCCAACTCAACATCCCACTAGTTCGTTGAATTATAGTTCTGAAAGTGCTTCCCTCGAAAAGGATGCAATGATGAAGAGTCTTTAAAGACAAATAAATGAGTTAAAATAAGCTTTCGATGAATCTCAAAAGGAGAATAAAAAGTTGAGGTCCCAATTGGAACGGGAATAATATTCGAAGCTGGAGAACTCATTTCATACGCCTAGCCCACTGATATTGGATAATCTCCCATCTATAAAGGGACACGTATCACACACTCCCTATCCACAAAAATATGCAGATGTTGTAGAACAATATCCCCGAGTAACCCCAAACCCCAACTTTACTCCAGGGCCTTCCCAGATGAATCCACCAATTAACGAGCACGCAAGGTAGCATATATCCTTTCCAAATACCCTGTTTGATTCTAATGATGTCTTAGACCAAAAATTAAAAGAAATGGTGGAAAAGATGTTGGCCAACATGAATGGCAGACTTAAAGGATAGGAAAAGCTTAGGTATTGGGGCGACATTGAAATTTTTTGCAATTAGTTGTCAAGATCATCTTTTTAAAATGCCTTGGAATTAACCTACCCATGCCAAAATTTAATGCTCCTTAATGCACAGCTTGTAAGGAAACAAAAGACTTGGTGGATCATGTTCTCCAGTTCAAGATGCCCATGGCTGTAATTTCTTCGCTGTATTGCAAGTTATTCACTACAACTTTCCAAGAAACGGCGCAACAATGGTTTGTGGAATTACCTCCAAAAAGCATAAATAGCTTTGATGCTCTCGTCAAGGTATTTATTACATATTATGCATGCAATAAGCCTATAAGAAAGGAATCTCATCACCTATTTTCGATAATCTAAAAGGAGGAGGAGACAATTGAAGCTTATACGAGGAGGTTTAGGAAGGAAAAGATGGAGATTTCTCAATGTCTTGACTCTATAACAATCGAGGCTTTTCGTAAAGGAATCAAACGTGATACTGGCCTTTTCATCGATTTAACAAAAACCACACCTCGATCTTTGGACATGGTCTATGAAGAAACCTAAACATTTGTAAACGTGGAAAGGGAAATGAAATCCACTAAAAGAGTGATTGATAGAAGTGTGAACAAACCTACCTCGACAAAAGGGAAGAAAATAGGAGGCTTATTAGGAAGAGACGTCTATACCCTCCATGCTTTAAACCTATGATCTCACTGAGGGTAGGCTCAGGGACTTAGGGTCGGGCATTATCCCCTTTCCAAGGTCCACCTTTATGGGTCTCGTTGAAAAAAGTAGTGCAACGAATAGAGCATCTTAATAATGTTAATTGGCCACCAACCATGAAGGATCTGCTCAGAAATCCTAACAAATATTTTGTGTTCCACAAAAACATGGAACATTGGACCAGAGATTGTTAACATCTTAAATGGAAGATTGAACATTTGCTTTCGAAAAGATATCTATGAAATATTTTTGATATGGCAGGGGTTCCATAAAAAAGAAACCTATGAGGTAACAACCCCATTCAAAGAGGCAGAACACCCCCAAATTCATCACCTAAAGACATAAACAGAACTAATCATGCTACATTAGGGGATGTTTGAATACTTCATACCATACACAATGGACCTACTATGGTTGATCATTCTAACAATTCCTGGAAAAGATATGCTCAAGAAGCCAAAGACACAAATTGATTGGTCTATAGTTTGGGACCTGAGGGACCTATTTACCCTATCACTTTTGATGGACAAGAAGTTCTTCCACCTCATGATGATCCTCTAATCATCACAGTCAAGATAGTATATTGTGAAGTGCACAGAATTTTAGTGGACAATGGTAGTTCTTTGAATTTACTGTACTTGTCCACTTTATTGGATATGATTATTGACTCTAAGGAAATTATGCAACAATAAATGCCCTTAGTGGGGTTCAATGGCAGCATAACCATGTTAGTAGGGACTATAAGCTTATCAGTCTTTGTGGAAAGAGGCATAAATCTCACAAATTTTATGGTTTTAAACACCCCCATATCTTATAATACAATTTTGGGTCAACCATGGATTCATAAAATAAAGGTAGTACCTTCCACATACCATCATCTTATTAAATATCCCACTATTGAAGGGATTAAAGAAATCAAGGGAGAACAAGACAGTGCGAAAAGTTGCTATAATGCCGCCATAGAAGACGCATTGTTTCCACCATCAAAATAGCAATTAAAGAATAAAAATTGTTTGAGTTAAAGGAGAATGCCATGAATGAAGGGACATATTATGACAATATACCCCAATGATTATGAAGTGATTCACATAGGAGACTTAGGGGATGACAAATCTATGAAGATCAACTCCAAGCTATCCCCTTTATTGATTTTTGGTGGAATAACCATGACCTCTTTGCATGGAAGCCTGAAGACATTCATGGCATTAATCCTGATATTATTTCCCATGAATTATGTGTTGACCACATTAAAAAATTGGTTCAATAAAGAAAATGTAAGTTTTCCCGTGATAAGAGCAATGTCATAAAAAAGAAAGTTAATTCTTTGAAAAATGCAGGCTGGGTTCGCAAGGTCACTTACCAAACTTGGTTATCAAATATGGTGTTAGTGAATAAACCAAGGGGAGAACATCGAATGTGAGTTGATTTCATAGACTTGAATAAGGCAACAAGAAATGAATTTTCTCATTGCCTAGTATTGATCAATTAGTTGATGCCACAACTGATTTTGAATCAATGAGTTTTATAGATGCTTATTTGGGTTACCATCAAATTCGAATGCACTCTAGAGATGAAGATAAAATAGCATTCATCTCGGAAGAAGGCACCTACTATTATACTAGGATATCCTTCGGCTTGAAAAACGCAGGGGCAACTTACTAAAGAATGGTCAACAAAATGTTTGGAAACCAAATTTGCCAAAACATAGAGGCCTATGTTGATGACATAATTGTAAAAACCAATTGTGCCAAGGACCAAATTTTTGATCTAGAGGAAGTCTTTGCTATAATCAAAAGTTATAAGATGCGGCTAAGCCCAAAGAAATGCATCTTTGGGGTGACCTCAGGAAAATTCCTTAGGTATTTGGTATCGTCTAGAGGTATAGAGGCCAATCCTAAAAAAAATATTTCCTTGGTAAATATGAGGTCCCCAAATTGCCTTAAGGAAACCAACAATTGAACGATCATATAGCTACACTCAGTCGCTTTATCTCTAAATGTACCAAAAAGTGTTTGCCTTTTTTTAAATTATTGAAGAAAAACAAGGAGTATGTTTTGGATAACGATTGTGAATAAGCCTTTCAATCCATTAAAGACTATTTGGGGAGAGCACCTCTTTTGACCAATCCTATGGTAGGCGAGGTGATATACATGTATATGTCTTTCATGGATAAGGCCATCAGTGCCATCTTGATAGTTGATAGAGAGGGAAAACAACACTCGGTGTATTATGTAAGTCACTCCTTGATAGGATTGCAATAGCTATATCCCTCATTAGATAAGGTAGTATTCATGGTACGAATGATGGCACGTAAACTAAGGAACTATTTTGGTGCCCACAAAATATTGGTCCACTTTATACCCTTTAAATAACATCTTCGATAAGCCAGATCAGTCTGGTCACCTATCTTAAATAGCCATTGAATTAAGTGAGTTTGAGATACGTTATAAGCCATTGTCGGCAATTAAGGGACAAGCTCTGGCATATTTTGTCAATGAATGGACTCAAGAGTGCACTCCAATATCAAAGAGCATAGAACCAACATTTGTGGTAGTAATACTTGCCCCTATGTATGATGTATGAAAGGTATATGTTGATAGGGCGAGCAACTCGAGAGGAGCAGAAATTGAAATTATAATATTTACTCTAATAGGGGGATTGATAGAGCAATGTTTTCGTATCACTTTCTGGGAAACCAATAATGTGGCCGAATATGAGAAGTTTGAGAAGTTTAAGGCTAAGGAAGAAAATATGAAACTTTATATGCAAAAGGTAAAACAATTGAGGGTCACCTTTGAAACATTTGAGATTAAACAAATTCCTTGATGGGGAAATGCACATGCCGACTCCTTAGCCACATTGGCATCATTAGTGAACTTAGACTTAAAGTAGGTGATCCCAATATCATGTTTATTGAGTCCTGGTATCTTGGGAAGATGGAAGGAAGGATAAAACTCAACTAGACATCAATTTTATAACTCAAACTTCTTGAATGACCCAATACTTAGAATAACTCATCAATGATACCATGCCAGAAGACAAGGAATAAGCTCGCAAAATTCCAACAAAGGAAAAAAACTATACCAATATCCAAAGGTATTGTATGGGAAAATTTATGGTGGATCATGGCTGAAATTCTTGCCTTCTTCGAAAGCTCAGATGGTGTTGAGCGAATTATATGAGGGACAATGTGGTACCCACTCTGGAGGAATAACCCTTTCTTAAAGAATCATCTGATAGGGTTATTAATGGCCTACCTTTCTCAAGGATTGCATCGCTCATGTCAAAAGATGTGACAGATGCCAAAGGCATGCCAATGTACCACATTAACCAACCAATGATTTGAAGTCCATAGTTAGTCCATGGCCATTTCAAAAATGAGGACTAGATATTGTCGGACCCTTACCTCTCATCATTGGCCAAAGAAAATTTTTAATTATTGCAACTGATTATTATTCTAAGTGGATAGAGGCAGAACCATTGGCAAGAATCTAGGAGGTGGACGTGCAAAAATTTATTTGGCGAAGTCTCATTTATAGATATGGCCTACCTTGAGAGTTAGTCATTGATAATGGTTGACAGTTCATAGGCCAAAAGTTAGTACCTTTTTACATTAAAATGGGTGTCAAACTGTCCCATTCCACCCCTTATAGACCACAAGAAAATGGTCAAGCCAAGTCGTCCAATAAAACACTTGTAAACATATTGCAAAAATATTTAGAAGGAGCAAAAGGTAAATGGATAGATGAATTTCCTATCGTTCGTTGGGCCATAAGAACTACCCCCAGAATATCAACGGGAGAAAGTCCTTTTTCTCTTGTCTATGGTATGAAAGTAGTTATACCTTTGGGAATACATGATCCTACTCTCAGATCAAGAATCACGTAACAAGATAATGACCACCTCAGAAATGAGGACCCTTGTTGGCTAAAGAGAGAAGGGAAGAAGCTTTAATACTTATCGAGTCATAAAATAGAGTGGTTTAAAACACATATGATAGATTCATCAAACATAAAAGCTTCAGTATAGGGGAGTGGGGTTTTTTGGAAATCATTGGGAAACAAAGTTGAAACTACCTATGGAAAATTTGTCGTAGTATGGGAAGGCCCGTATCGAATATATGATATTACTCTATAAGAGTCTTATTTGATTGAACGTGATGGTATAAAGGAAGAATTGATTTGGAATAGAGAGTACCTCAAGAAATACTATGTATGAAATATTATGATCCATATATTGAAAAATCATGATGTACTCGGAGTTCACCCCTCTGTTGTGTTATAACGTCAACAAATCATTTAATGGCCCCTCAAGTTAGAGGAAGGAGTCAACTGACCCCTTCACTTGGGATGCAAGATGGGTCATATGCCTCATGATTGGAGGAAGGAGTCCACTAAACCCCCCACTTGAGATGTGGGATACGTCCCATGAAAGAGCTTTGAGTTCCATGATGAACCTCCTCTTTTGAACCACATTTAGAGGTTGAATTCAATTTCGCTCTTACTTGTATCCTATCCTGTGAAAAATAAATGCGGTGACCCCTTATGATTGGAGGAAGGAGTTAGATCACCCCCACTTGATATGTGAGATACGTCCCATGAAATATCTTTGAGTTCCACATCGAACCTCCTCTTTAGGACCATATTTAGGGATTGAATTCAAATTTACTCTTACTTGTCTTCTATCGAGTGAAAATAAACGCGACGAGCCCCATGATTGGAGGAATGAGTCAACTGACCCTCCCACTTAGGATGCAAGATACGTCCCACGCCTCATGATTAGAGGAAGGATTCCACTGACCCCCTCATTTGAGATGTCAAGTATGTCTTGAGAACATAACTAAGACATATGCCAAATCATCCTTTTTTTATGGGTGAGAACATAATATAATAGTAATAATATAACGTCGCTTACATCAAGCACACGTTTGGATATCATATGCCAAATCGTCCCTTTTTTATGTTTATGAGCTGCATAAATAGGAGGTCACTCTTCGGGAACCCCGAAGTGATGATACAATTCAACTTACGCCTCAAAATTATTAAACATCCCCATTTTAAACAGGTTGTTTATACCACTTCCTTCACTCTGATATCTTATTAGGGGGTATATGCTCTACAATGGAACTCTACCATCCCTTAACAAAGACAAGCCCTTACCAAGTCCTAAACTATCATATCATTATCCACTTAGAGGAGGGTTTTTACCTTATCATCCTCTTTGCTATGAATTCTGACTTAATCTAGCTTCGTAATTGATCCTTTATTCAGGGAGTGAGGTGAGACAGGGATTGCTTTGGATCTTTTCATTGGCCCACCCATTGGGATGTTAGGAAGGATCTAATTTAGCTCTTTGCTAAGGGTGGGAGAGATAGCTCACTTTCTCACTATAAGAAGCACATTAGTGGTCTGTAAGGCCATTTGATTCACCTCTTCGCTAATGGTGGGTGAATAAGGTCGTTCTCCCTTAACGGGGAGTTCTCTAGTGATTGGCAAAGATACTTCAAAGCTACAACAAAAACATGACCCCATTTCAATTAGATAATCTAAATTCACTTAACTATAATCCATTGTAAACACATAGCCTTAAACAAAATTATGGTTTCCTTATATCGTTTATAACTTTATAATTAACCTTAATTCTAAGACACGACCTCATACACTCAAGAAAAATCAAATTTTATGATTATAGATAAACCACATAAATGCTAGGAAAGACATTAAATAGAAATAAAACCATGCATTTAATGGCCGTAAAAATCCAAAATTCCAAAATATTTCTTACAATTAATTGTACATCAAATATTACATCTTAAACGAATAAATACAAGTAGGCATTATCTAAGGAGTGGCCTTCTTAATCGTCCCTTCAGGTCGGTGGGTAGGTTGTGGAGTATCAAATGGTGGTGTTTTCGATATGCTACTTTGAAAATCCCACATCAAAGTAAAGTAAGGCACTATTAGCTCCAACTTTTTGGCCTAAGTTCGGAGGCTACTAACCACGAAACGCATGTTGTTTCTATAGGCTTTGGTACACTCTCCTTTCAAATTTTCCACCAACGTTGAAAGCAAGCTCACTTGACCTGATAAAGCGCATACTTGACTTTGCATTGTGTGAGCTTTTTATTTACCCTTTTTGGTGACATATGCAGACTCTTTGGCCATTTGTTCAAAGTGGGTAGCCTGTTATCCTTGTTCAAAATAGTAGCTATCCGTTTTTTTCAATTTTTTAGTTTTATCCAACGATTGCCCTCCAACTTTAAAAGTTTGGCCTCGTACTCAACCATAAGTACATATTTTTCCTTCACGACCTTGTCATCTTTTGTTATCTATAGGTGATTGGTCTGCACATCGTGCTTGTAACCTCGATGGGACAACTCGCCCTATCTTGCTAAACACAAGACCTACATATATTAACAAAAAGGTTAGGCATAATAAGGATAAGTACAAATAATTGAAAGATGATATAGAAACTCACTTTGATAATGCAATATGCTATTAGCTCGGCATTTGTCCTACCCTTCATCCTACGGGATGCCCTAACTTGGGACCTCTCTACATCAGTGACAAAATAGTGAAACATGTCCCTCTTTAAGTCAGTTCGCCTAAATATACCTTTTTTAAATAGGTCACCAAGGTGTCTAACACAGTGACGTTCTTTAGAATGACCTCATCAAACTTGAAGTCATCCATATCCATGGCCTCTATGCCTGAAGTGTCATCTTCCCTAACCTTCTTATTTTTAGTAGCCTCTTGACTGGAAAAAGGGGAGAGAACTTGGTTGACCAGGTTATATAAGAGGGGGTATGACCTCTATTATAGGTGCAACTTCCATATATTCCATTAAGGGAACTTGATCCCTGGTGAAAGAAGGCAACATAGGTTCCAGATGTGGTGATATGGACTCCAAATACGACGATATGGATTCTACACATGGATAAGTGGGAACCAAGTCTTGGACATTATAAGTGTCTATTAAATCTTCTAGGTCGATATGTGAGTAATCTATACTTGTATGAGGAAACTAAGAAATCAATAAAATGGTACAAATACTGAATTAAAGTAGTTACCTTGTTAAAAACAACTTGAATACTCGTCTGTGTATTCCCTCCACACATCAAACTTTTTCAGATGAGCTACAATAAAAAATTTCGGATAGCCTTCTTGCGATATATTTTGTAGCTTGATCTTCATAATCTTTTTCTTCCCACTTGGATCTAATTTTTTAATCAATTCGCATGCACAAGATTGGGATGTATTAAATGATGATTCCAAGTGTAATGAATAGGAAAGTCTACCCCACTACCCCAAACATCCCAAGTAAAATAAAAATACTTGTCCTTCGAGCCTGAACTACTGTCAAGGAGTTTGAGATGAATCCTTTGTCCAATAACATAGAATATATAGGCTCTTCCTTTATCTAGGCCATTCTTCTTTAAACAATACAAGCTCCTAAGGTCACCGCTTGTAAGGTTTATACCGTGTTCATCAGTAACCATGGAGAGACACATAATAGTTTGTCACCCATTAGGATTTACTTAGGCAAAATTTATATCAAAAGTATTAAGGGCAAGAGCTACCAACCTAGGGAAGGGAAATCGAAGTCCAATTTTAAAGGCCACTAAATGTATTACCAACCACCCTGTAGGGGGATCATCGAAATCACATAGATGAGGAGATACAAGCATTAAACTTATGTGGGGAGGGATGTCAAATTTTTGCCTAATCTCAATCAGATTGTTCGCTATGAGAACGCTAGACATTTTTTCAATATGATGTTTGTCTTTAGTTCTATGGGTGGGTTCCTCTTAACTCTCATGCCTTTTCTTCGGGCCAAGATCTTTGGTGGTCACTGATACTAGAATCCTAATAATTGGTACAGAACGCCGAAAAGACGAGGAAGAGATCGCTTAGGATCCTAATGAGGAATACTCTCCTTGATTGGTGCCACTGAAGCAGGCCTTTTATCACCACTCCTAATAATTTTATAATTAATGTCACCTAGTTCCTAATGACCTAGTCACTAAATGACCTGAATTATGTGAAATGTTTTTGTAAGGATCCCCTTTTGAAGGCATGTTCTTAACAGGGATTTCCTCAGGAAGAGGATGAACCACTTATTTTTCTTTATGAGACATGAAAAATAAAATTAAAATGAAGAAATTACCTAAATAATATGATGTAGGTCATTTGAGTCGCAACCTAAAGATAAAATAATAGGTTGATTCCCAACTGATATCGTTAACCAAATGAGTTGAAATTCCAAACAAGTGTTTTTCTAACAGACTAATAAAGAATAGGGTAATAAGAAAAAAATTAACGGGTAGAAATTCTCTGAAAACAAATTTAACTAAGTTAAAATAGGTAGGGTAAAAATAAAATTATCTACTATTTATAAAAAGGAGAAGGAAGTTGAAACGTTTATTCAATAAATAAAATTAATTAGAGGAATATAATTCATATTGGTTTGTTAACCTTATAATTAGGTGAGCTCGCACCAGACCGTTATCTCAATGATTATATAAGCTCGTTCGTGTCAAATTTTTGACTTTATGACAAACTAAAGATTATAAAAAGAAGTAATATACCCTTGACTTCTCAAAATCAAGGGAATAGAGGAGTTAATATTTGGTATTGTGCACGATACAAGTACACGACTTAGCAAACATTAGTACATTGTTATTATATAGCGAGGTGAAGAAGAAGAAGACCTAATAAGTCTGGAGCTCTGCACTATAGAGCGACCTCGATGCATAGCGAGGTAATGAAGATGAAGACTTGATAAGTCTGGAGCTCTATTCTATAGAGCGACCTCAATGTATAACGAGGTGATGAAGATAAAGACCTAATGAGTCTGGAACTCTGATCCATAGAGCAATTTCAATGCATAGTAAGGTGATAAAGATGATGATCTGATGAGTCTGGAGCACTGTGCCATAGAGTGACCTAGTTAGCAAATTTTTTATTGTATGTATTTTAATAAGTATTTTGATTGATTGTATGATAGCTTCTATACATATAACCCATAAACTTGTCTAGGTACTATAAATACCTCTTCAATGAAATAATACAAGATCTGTTCCTTTATCAATATATTCTACTTCTTACTAAAAATCACTAGATTCCATAACACTAAATGTTTTCTCCAAACATTAACCAGCTTTCATTTCATGAAACTGAGCCCAACTATCAAACCTATTCTCCTTTTAGAAATTCTGAATTTTCAAATTATTGAACCAAAAATGATATTCCTTATTATAGGGTCAAATGAATATCCCTGAATTTTTAGATTGGATAACGATAATGAATAATTTCTTTGAATATATAGAGATTCTAAAGGATATGAATTTTAAAATTGTGGCTTATAAATTAAGAGGTGGAGCAAGTGCATATGATAGAATCCAAAACACATGAAGAAGACATGGGAAATTAGTGATTAATTCATGGGAAATTAGGAAAAGATTAATGTACAAGTAGTTTTTCCCACCTGATTACCAACAAACTTATTCATGTTATATCACCATTCTTAACAAGGAATTAAAACTATTGATCAGTATGTTGATGAATTTAGGAGTTACGAGCTAGGAATTATTTGAATGAGATAAGAGTCTAAAAAAGTGCTCAGATTTGTCACGGGTTGAAAGAGCCTTAAAGGAGTCAATTACATGTACAAAATGTACTCGATCTTCAAGAAGTAGTTCTTTGGCAACTAAATTTGAAACTCAATCGAACAAATAGTCTAGAACCTTTTTTTTTAAAAGCCTGCTAGAGACTATCATCTTGATAAAATTTCAAATCTAAACAACTTTTTAGATCAGCCAAACACCAATACCTATTTCTTACTCGAATAACCCTAGAAAACAACTTGTTACCACATAAGAGCCCAATCCTAATTTCAAATATGGATTGCCAATTATTTTAAATGCAATTAGCCTCGTTATCAATCTAGTGAGTGTCTTTTAAGGAAAGTTTTTCACATGATAGAAGGTGTAGAGAAGGTAGAGGAAGGGTTTGGCGATATTAATCAAAAGAGTTTGATGAAATTGAATATACTAGTAGAGATGAGGGATAAAATTTGTGGTAATTGTTCAAAGGATTCTTCTAGCATCTAGAGAATCCAAACTTTCTCAATGGCAACCAATTTTTAGAAGAAGGTGTACCATTAATGAGAAGGTATGCTATGTGATCATTGATAGTAGAAGTTCTGAAAATGTAGTGTCAAAGAGACTTCTGAAGGCTATGAGTTTAAGAACCTTGAAGCATCCCAAGCCTTATAAATTGAGCTGGATCAAAAGAAGGGTTGAAACTCAAGTTAGTGAAATAGCAAAAGTGCCCTTGTCCATTGGTAAATATTTTCAGGATGAAGTTGAATGTGATGTTTTTCACATGGATAGTTATCATGTGTGTAGGTCTTGCCCACATGGAAGGAGAAGAAAATAAAAGTTTTATGTGCAACCATATTTGAAAAATTCATCAAATAAAAAAATTTGTGGCTAAAATTTGGCCAGATACTTGGCCAATTTCTAGCCATATAAGGGATATGAAATTTTGTTTATAAATAGACAATGTTTTTTCTTTAGAGAGACACACCAAAAGAAGAGAAGCAAAGTTAAGCCAAATGAACAATTTCCTTTGATGAAAAATAATATTTTTTGTGTGAGAAAGTGAGAAAGAATATTTTAGAAAAATATTTAGGATATTGTTCTATAAGGAGAGTGACAAAATAGTGAGTACACTTATATGTCACTATTTTGAATTTACTCGTTGTGACCCAATGATAACTGTATTTTATATAGTTATTTTCACCTATTTTAGTAATTATAATTGCTATGTTCTCTCTATTTTTAGTTAATTTTAGTTTAATAAATTAGTATTTACTGTTTTTTATATATTTTAAGAAAATTAAATAAATTGTATCGAAAACGATCTTAATGGTAAATTTGTGTCCAAAAATATAATTTCAAATAAAAGAGTGATTAATTGCAATTTATAAAAGTTGAAAATATAATTTAAATTAAAATCGGGCTTAATTTTAATTATTAAAAGTTTAAAATTTAATTTAAATTACCAAAAGGGCTATGTTGCAATTAAACAAAGTTTAAAATGTAATTTGAAATATATTTGTGGGTAAAAATGAAATTAATAAAAATTGAATTTTCTGCGCAGGAGAAGAATGTCACTCGCACCACTCAACGCGCCCATCACCCACCGTTCGATCATCAAATCAACGGTCCAGATTTGGCGAGTGCATTCCAGACGAGACAACATTGCGTACCCAGAATATATCTCGCACGGCTCGGCGTGTCAGTGAGGCCCACCTGCTGCGTAGGCCGGCGTGCAGAGTGGGACCCACATGTCGGCTGCGCAGAATTCCCCCGAGGCGTATCGCTGACCATTGGATCACCTGAACGGTCCAAATTGAAGCGCGTGGAACCAAGCTGTCGCACACCGAACCGTTTGTCTAAAAATCGTGTGCGACGCGGTTCGTCCAAGCGGCGTGCACCCTCGAGGTTTACTGAATAGGAAGAAGACACGTGTCTACTTGATCTACAAGTCAATAATATTATGACACGTGGCATGTTACAATGCGTGCGACCGCGCTGGATCATGCCCGTGTTGTAGCCTCCTCTCCCGTGCGATAATCCTTTGCACGCCCGTTTCCCGCAGCCAATGAAATTCTGACACGTGTCCGCATTAAATCCTTGCAGCGAATCAGATGTTGACACGTGGCATGCATAAAGAATTTAAAAATGCAGAATCGGCGCCCCTGTCTCACGCGTGATTTAATTAATATTTTCGATATCGAATTTCGATACGCGTGATTTTATTTTTTGATATAAAATTATTACGCGTTTTTATAAAAAAAATAAAATAAAAAATGTAATATTTTAGATGTATTATGTTTAGCTATAAATAGGAGATAAGATGATAGTTTTAAAGAGTTTTTGGAGTTTTGGGTAGAGTTTAGTTTTCTTGTGTTGCTCGGTTTTGGACGGCAGAACACGCAGAAGCCATTTTTTGGATTTTGTTGTGTTCTGCGTGTGCCAAATATTTGTTCTAAGTGTTGTTTTAATTTTCTTTCTTCTTCATCTTATTTTTCTCTATGTGTTGTAATTTTTACTTTTAATTAATGAAGTAATTTAATTTTTCTAAGGTTGCATTTGATCTAAATTTATGAAGCTTTGATTTTAATTATTTTTCATAGATTTATAAGACGTTCGATTTGTTCGTTCTATTTTGTGCTTAATGCTTTTTGATTATTTACGAATCTTATCAAAACGATCCGTGACACATAAATAAACTTGGAATAGGCATTTGTGTGTATATTGCTCGTAAATAGAATGACATGTATGATGAAGGATAGGAATATACCCTAATTGTATGTGTGGCCATTTGAAAACTTAGAACTTAATAAATCTTATTAAATTTAATTCTCATAGAGATATAGTGAATTAATTTAACGAGATGTGTTTATACGGAGCTCGGAAGAGATGTATGAATAAAAAAGAAGTTTTCGGTTGACAAATTAAATGTACTAAAAAATATAAATCAAAAGAAAATAACATGATTTGAGTGGATTAGTTTGTGAAAAATTGCAATCCTAGATTTCTTTTATTTTCTTATTTTACTTTTTATTCTTAATCAACGATTGTTTTGAATAAAATCAAAAAGAGATAATTTTAGTACTCAACAAACTATAGTAACAAATCTCCGTGGGAACGATCTTTACTTACAAATATTATTACTTGTGACCGTGTATACTTGCACGTTTTTATGTTCTCTAAAAGAGACAACACCCAACAACTAGCATCAGAGCTGGTCTAATGAAATTCTTAGTATGCTTTATGGTTGCAATATAGACTGATCTGCCACATTAGTAAAGATTTTATTAGGTCTAGGGTGTATTTATTTGGTGAAAAAGAAACATAATGAAAAAAATGTCAAGCCAAAAAGGTAGATATTAAGAAATTTGATGGAAATAGTAATTTTTGCTTATGACAAAGGAGGATGAAGGATATTCTCATTCAACAGAAGATCCATAAGGCGTTGATGGGGAAACAAAAGAAGTCAGCAACCATCACCGAGGAATAACAGGAGGAGATAGATGAGATTAAAGCTAGTACAATCCATCTAAATCTCTCAAACAATGTCTTACAAAATATTGAATCAAAAATTGCAAGACTACAAAAGAAGCATGGGAGACTCTAGAAAATGTGTACATATCAAAGAACCTTGCCAATAAATTTTATTATGGAAGAAGCTATATCAGATGAGAAAGGAAGATAATGTGAGCATAATACAACAAGTTAGCTATTTCAACCACAAGCTCTCTCGCTTAGCAAGATTAAATGTGAATTTCAATTATGAAAGGAAAGTTTTGATGTTGTTGGCATCACTACCCTCATCATATAATCATCTCACAACAACTTAACTTATGCGAAAGACAAGATGGAGTTTGAAGTTGTTGTAAAAGTCTTATTTTCATATGAGAAACAGAACATGGAGAGAGATTCAAAAGCACAAGCCCTTATTATAAAGTCTAGAGGAAAGAGACAGTACAGAGAATAGAAATCCAGAGGCAAGAGTAAAAGGCAAATCAAACAAATATTCCAATGTTAAATGCCAACACTGTAAGAAGAAATGTCATATCAAGAAATTGTGTTGGGTGTTCAAGAAGGAACATAAAATGAATAAAGGAATAGTAGTGAAGAAAGACGATAACAGTGATGATGAGTAAACAAATACCATAGATAAGTTCAATATCATTTATGATGAAGATTTTGTCAATCTCGCATCACATAAGACCATTTGAGTGATTGATAATGGTGCTACAATTTACACTACATTACGTAGAGAATTTTTCTCATCATACACACCTGGAAGTTTTGGTGTTATTAGAATGGGAAATGAAGGCCTGTCAAAGGTTATTAATTGAAGAGATGTTTGCTTGGAAACAAAGAATGGAACCAAACTATTTTTGAAGGATGTCAAGCATATTCCAAATATGCATTTAAATTTGATCTTTGTACACAAACTTGCAAATGAAGGATATTACAACTCCTTCGTTTATGAAAAATAGAAACTTACAAAAGGCTCCTTAGTAGTGGCTAGAGGTGAGAAGTATACAACTCTGTATATAATGAAAGCGAAGCTCTCCACCAATACAATAAATACTGTGAAGAAAGACAATACAATTGAATTATGGTATATGAGACTTAGTCATATGGGTAAAAAGGTATGACAAGTCTAGCCAGGAAGAAGATACTACCCAAAATGGATGAAGTATATTTGGAGAAATGTGTTGATTGTCTAGTAGGAAAGCAAAACATAGTTGCTTTCAAGAGTTCCCCTCCTTCCAAAATGAATAATATTTTAGATCTAATTCATTCATAATTTTATGGACCAATGCCAAAGTCACTTAGTGGTGCTCAATACTTTATGACTTTCATTGATGATCATTCAAGGAAGATATGGGTATATATTCTAAAGTGCATTTGGATAGACAATGGTGAAGAATACACAGGACCTTTCCATGCTTACTATAAAAGGTATGGTATTCGGTATTAGATGACACCTCCAAAGACACTATAATTGAATGGTTTAGCTGAGAGGATGAATAGAACTTTGATAGAAAGAGTGAGATGTCTAATCTCACATGCAAAGTTGCCTAAAACTGTTGGGGTGAAGCCATACTTATAGTTGCATATATGTTGAATCTTTCACCCTATACTCCTATCAAGATAGATGTTCCAGATAAAGTGTGGTCAAGAAAGGATGTTTCCTGTGATTATTTGCAAATGTTTTGCTGTAAAGCATTTGTTCATATCCCCAAGGATGGGAGATCCATACTTTATGCCAAGATGAGATAGTGTATTTTTATTGGCTATGGTCAAGATCAATTTGCCTTGGATATTATGATTTGGTTACAAAGAAACTTGTCAAGAGTCGTGATGTTGTATTTGTTGAAGATGAGACCATTGAAGATATTGTCAAAATGAAGAAGGATATTCCTAGTTCTAATGGTGACACATCAGATTTGGAATTAATTCCTTCAACATCAGTGCCAAGACAAGTTAGAGATAAAGACCAGGTTTATCCACCTAATGAAGATGATGCTCTCATAGAAGTTGGTTTTGAAGATGAGGGAAATAATGATGTTCATTATCCAGTACCAACACCTACGACTTCTCTTGTTCCACTGAGAAGAAGTGGTAGATTGAGACGACCATCTACCACATATCCTCCAGATGAGTATGTAACTTTCACTGATGAGGGAGAACTTGAGAGTTATGAATAAGCCATAGATGATGAATCCAAACAAAATTGGATCGAAGCCATGAAAGATGAGATAAAGTTATTGCATAAGAATAGAACATTTGAGCTTATGAAGCTGCCTAAAGAGAAGAGGGCTTTGAAAATTAAATAGGTGTTCAGGATGAAGCATAAAGAACACACTTCCAGTTCGTAATACAAAGCCAGACTAGTTGTCAAGGGATTCATCCAAAGAAAAGAAATTAACTTTGACGATATTTTCTCACCATTTGTGAAAATGACATCCATCCATATACTTAGAGGTTGAGCAAATGGATGTTAAAATTACCTTCCTACATGGTGACTTAGAAGAAGAGATATACATGGAGTAGCCAAAGGGTTTCAAGCAAAAAGGGAAAATAGATTATGTTTGCAAATTGAAGAAAAACCTATATAGCTTAAAATAGACACCAAGACAATGGTACAAGAAGTTCAAGTCTGTTACGTGGGAGCAACGCTACAAAAAAAACTACTTCATACCATTGTATTTTTGTACATAAATTCTTTGATGATGATTTTATTATTCTTTTGCTCTATGTGGATGATATGTTGATTGTTGGCCAAAATATTTCCATAATCAACAACTTGAAAAAGCAATTGAGTAAGTCTTTTTTCATGAAAAAATTGGGGCCAACAAAGTATATTTTTGGCATGAGTAACATTAGAGATAGATGTGACAAGAAATTAGGGTTGTCATAGGAGAAGTACAATGAGAAAGTACTTCATATATTTCATATGGATAAGGCTAAAGCGATTAGTTGTCCTCTTGCTAATCACTTTAAGCTAAATTCTCAATAGAGCCCTTCTATAGACAAAAAGAAGTAAGAGATGGAAAAATGTTCCATATGCTTTAGTAGTTGGAAGTCTGATGTATACCATAGTTTGTACACGACCAGATATTACTCATGTAGTTGGAGTTATGAGTAGATTCCTTTCAAATTATGGAAAGGAACATTGGGCTGTAGTGAAATGGATTTTCAGGTATCTTCAAGGTTCTTCCAAACTATGCCTATATTTTGGAAATGACAAACTTGTGTTAGTTGGATACATAGATGCAAATATGGCTGACGATGTGGATTCTAGAAAATCTACTTAATGTTACCTAATTACATTTGCAAGGGGAGCTATGTCATCACAATCAAAGTTACAAAACTATGTTGCATTGTCCACTACAGAAGTAGAGTTTATAGTAGCAACGAAATCATGTAAAGAATTGTTATGGATGAAAAACTTCTTGAAAGAACTTAGGTTGTAGCAAGATAGTTACTAGTTACTTTGTGATAGTCAAAATGTTATCCACCTTGGAAAGAATGTCTCATTTCATTCGAAATCAAAACATATTGATGTGAGATCACTAGATTAGGGATGTAATGAGAAGAAGCTATAATAGCTTGAGAAGATCCATACAAAGGAAAATGGATCATACATGTTGTCAAAAGTTCTTCCAAGACAGAATTTTGAATACTATTGTTTAGATGCTGGATTGATGGAGCCCTCCATGTAGTCGGAAGGGGGAGATTTGTAGGTCCTACTCATATGGAAGGGGAAGAAAATAAAAATTTTAGGTGCAACCACATTTGACAAATTCATCAAATAAAAAAATATTGTGTGGCTAAAATTTGGCCAATTTTTGGTTATATAAGGGATAGATAATTTTTTTTGCCTTAGAATGACAAAATAGTGAGTTTGGAAAACACTTATGTGTCACTATTTTGGGTTTATCTCAATTTGTTGTATTGCTTCTTACTTTGTACCCATTAATTTTATTAATGGAAGAAATATTTTTCAAAGTTTATTCCGTGGACATAGTCCAAATTAAAGGATAAACTACGTTAAATTTTCAGTATCATTATTTTACTTTATTGAATTTATTTTATTTTTACCTGTTGTGATCCAACAATGTGCTTTTAGGAAGACCATTGCTGTTTGATAGGAAAACTACTCACATGGTTTTGAAAACACTTATTCCTTCATATGGAGAAAAAATAAATTGGTATTGATGCCTCAAGGAGATAATATCACCTTAGTGAAGCCTTCTAATGAGAAAATACTTGTTTAACTTAATGTAACAGGGTTTGAAATTCAAAAGAAATTTAAAATTTAGAAATTCATACTTGCTTTAATCATTAAGGAGATGTTACCAAATAAGGATTATACTAAGCGATGAATGGAAAATCTCCTTCAAGACTAAAAAAGGATTGTATGAATGATTGGTTATGCCATTTAGCTTGTACAATGCTGCAAGTACCTTCATGAGACTTATGAATCAAGTGTTGAAACCTTTTACTGATCCCTTTGTCATCATTTACTTTAATGATATTTTGATATATATAACAAATGTTTTAAAGAATATTTAACCCACTTGAAAGAAGTTCTAGAAGTTTTAAGGGAGAATAAGTTGTTTTTAAATTTAAAAAAAATGTCAGTTCATGTCAAGCAATTTGATGTTTTTAGGATAATGTACATGAGGTTAGAAGTTTCCACAAATTGGCCACATTTTGTAGAAGATTCATCAAAGACTTTAGTGCCCTTATAGCTCATCTCACTGATATAGAAAGAAAAAATTTAGTGGGGTGATGAACAAAAAGAATGTTTTGAATTGATTAAGAATAAGTTCTACAGTGTACCAGTGTTGGCCGTTCTAAATTTTGTTTTGGTATTTGAGGTGGAGACTATTGATTTAGGTATTGGCATTGGGGTTGTTCTCATTCAAGAATTTTAGGTAATTAACTTTTTAATGAAAAGTTGAGTGAAGTAATAAAAGAAATGGTCCACTTATGAACATGAGTTTTATTATGTGGTGAAAGCTTTCAAAATTTTGGAGTATTATCTGATTTAAAAAAAATTTGTTTGCATTCAAACCATCAATCATTCCAATTTATTTATTCCCAAAATCATTTAAGTAGAATGAATTCAAGGTGGCCTTTATTTTTACAAAATTTTACTTTCATTTTCCAACAAAAAAAGTACAAGAAGAATGTAATAGATGATACCTAAGTAGGAGGTTCAATTGCCCACCATGGTGAAAACTAAAATTACTAGTTTTGACACTTTCTAAGAGTGTTATGAAGAGGATTCAGATTTTGGAAAGATTTGGAGTCACTGTAAAAAATTTAAATCTATGAGAGACTATCGAATTGATAAAGGGTATCTATTCAAAGGAATCTAGTTATGCATCACAAACACTTCCTTAAGGGAATTCTTGATTAAGGAATACCACGATGGTGGTTTAACTACTCATTCAGGAAGAGACAAGACTATTTTGGCCTTAGAAGAGAATTTTTATTGGCCTCAATTCAACAAGTGACCACGTATGTGGAGAGGTGTTCTATATGTGAAGCATCTAAAGGTACCTCTCCAAACACTAGCCTTTATTTTCCTCTCTCTATTCCTAAGAATACTTGGGGAGATTTGGGTTTAGATTTTGTTTTTGGTCTTTCCAAGACTCCAAAGAATGTGGATTCAATCATGATGGTAATTGACCGAATTTCAAAGATGGTTCACTTTGTTCCATGTAGAAAGACTTACAATGCTAGTCATGTTGCTCAACTATTTTCCAAAGAGATAGTTAAGTTACATTGAATTCCAAAGTCATTAGTCTTGGATAGGGATGTGAAATTCATGAGTCATATTTAGAAGGAGCTTTGGAAGAGGCTTGACATTATTTTAAAATTCGGTTATACTTGGCATCCTTAAACGAAAGGACAAATTGAAGTTGTGAATATGTCCCTTGGAAATATGCTCATGTGCTTATGAAGTAGTAAACCCAAACATTGGGATTTGGTATTGGGACAAGTTGAATTTTCTTTCAATAAGAATGTTAACAAATCAACATGGAAATCACTTTTATAGTGGTTTATAATAAGAACCATCCTTTATTACCGATTTGGTGCCTCTTGTAGCCACCAAGAGTCCAGTTACTTCTAAATATAACTTTTGAGATCATGCACGCTAGAAATAGTTTAAAAGAAGCCAATCTCAAATATAAGGCTCAGGTTGATAAGAAAAGAATAATGAAGGAGTTTGAAGTGGATGATCTGGTTATAGCTCATTTAGGTCGAGATAGAACTCCAGTAAGGAGTTATTCCAAGTTACAAGATAGAAAATAAGCTCTTTCAGGATCAATCACAAAATATGACCTAATGCCTATGTCTTTAACCTACTTGATACTTTGAAAATTTCATCTACTTTGAACGTTCCTAATTTGTTTGAATATAATCATCCAGGAAATAGTCCAATGCTAATGGATGAATTAGAGGAACAGTCCTTTCAAGACATGAGCAATGATGTAGAAGCAAGAAAGCTACATTGTTGTATAGCTCCTTAGTGGGAAAATTGAAAAAGTCCCACATTGATTAGAAATAAAGGTGGGTGTTGTATTTTGAGCTATAAATAAAGCCCACTCCTCCACCTCTAAAACATCCCAAAATTTGTAAATCTTCCTCTCTTTTGTAAGGGTACTTGATTAGCTCAACTTTGCCCAATTAGTTATAATTCCAGAGTTCATCCATTTAGAGATAGTAGAAGTGGTCAACGACACTCGGGGACATAGATAACATTTATACCGAACATCATTAAATTTATGGTGTTTTTATTTATCTACTTTAATATTTGTTTTAGTTTCTTTTAGCATTATATTTCCAATAACATTATTTTGTCAAGCTAGCTTGAGTTATATTCATTTAAATCATAAGTGAATAGTAACTACTTAGAATAGGAAAAATATACCCGATTTTCCCAACAATTGGTTTAAGAGTCGAAGGTTTCTACCTAGGCATTTGTTTGCTATTGGAATATAGTTTCTAGTTGTTTTAATCTGAAGAAATGATGGAAGACAAGTCTCCCTCAAGCAAAGGCCAACCATCCACCTCAGGTAGAACAATATTTATGAATGCAAGGTTGGAAGTGGAAAAGTTTGATAGAACCGTTCATTTTGGCATTTGGCAAGGCAAAGTTCTAGATGCTTTGTTTCAACAAGGTCTAGACCAAATGAAGCAGATGAAGTCAAGTGGAAAATATTAATCGATTGGCATGTGATACAATATGTTCGTATCTCTTAAGAGAACAAAAGTACATATTCATAAAGGAGACATCCATAAGTAAGTTATGAAAGGTATTGGAGAACAAGTTCATGAAGAAGAGCAGACATTACCAACTTTATTTAAAAAAAAGTTGTTCCATTTTGAATACCTTCTATGTACCATAATAAACAACCACATTACTGCTTTTAATCGATTAGTAGCAAATTTTTTAAATATGGATGAAACTTTTAAAGATGAAGATTTAACCGATTGGCATGTGATACAATATATTTGTATCTCTTAAGAGAACAAAAGTGCATATTCATAAAAGAGACATCCACAAGTAAGTTATGGAAGGTATTGGAGAACAAGTTCATGAAGAAGAGCAGACATTACCAACTTTATTTAAAAAAAAAGTTGTTCAATTTTGAATACCTTCCATGTACCATAATAAACAACCACATTACTGATTTTAATCGATTAGTAGCAAATTTGTTAAATATGGATGAAACTTTTAAAGATGAAGATTTAGCCTTGATGTTGTTAGCCTTCCTTCTTGATGATTTTGATCATCTTATTACGAGCTTACTTATTGGGAAGGATAAAGTGTCTTTTGAGGAAGTTTGCACTATTTTGTATAGTTATGAAATTAGAAAAAAAGATAACAAAAAAGAAAGAAAGTAGGAATGAAGTAGCAAAGGCACTATCTGTAAGAGAGCATCCGTAAACTCAACAGAAAGGAAGGAGAGGTAGATCTCATTCAAAAGGAAGGCTTGGTAAAAATGAATGTGCCTTTTGTCATGAAGAAGGCCATTAGGAGAAAAACTATCTGAAGCTGTAGAAGAAAGGAAAAGTTGAGTTGTTTGATGCATGTGTAGCTGAAAGCAATTCAAATTCAGATTTTGCATTGGTTGGTTTGTCAAAAGCATCCCATCCTCATGATTGGATTTTTGATTCAGCGTGTACCTTCCATATATTTCCTAATAAGGAGTGGTTCTTTAACTATGAAGAACTAGACAGTAGAGTTGTTTTCACGGGTAATGATTATCTATGCAAAGTTTTGGGGATCGATACAATTTGTTTGAAGAATCAAGATGGTTCAACCAGAGTCTTGAAAGATGTTCATTATGTCATAGATATGAAAAATAATCTCATTGTTGTAGGAGTCTTAGAATCAAAAGGATTCATTATGACCATGCAAAATGGGACATTAAAGGTTACTTTTGGAGCACTTGTGGCTATAAAAGGTGTTCGGAAGAATAACTTGTACTACTATTTTGGTAGTATGGTTATTAGGACAACATCAGTAGTAGTTTTGAAGGAGTAAAAAGATTCAGAAACTACCAAGCTATGGCATATGCTTTTGGGACATGCTAGTGAAAAAGTTTTATAGATTATTGTAAAGCAAGGCCTGTTAAAAGGCGTGAGAATCGATAAGTTGGAATTCTGTGAGCATTGTGTATTGAGGAAGCAGAAAAGACTAAGCTTTGGCACTGCACTCCATAATAAAAAATTCATTTTGGATTACATCTATACTGATGTTTAGGGGCTAACAAGAACTTCATCCATAAGTGGCAAACATTATTATGTCACTTTCATTAATGACTTCTCCAGAAGAGTTTGGGTGTATCTCATGAAGAAGAAGGATGAAGTGTTGTGAATTTTTCTCCAGTGGAAGAAGATGATCGAGAGTTAAACTAGTAGAAAGATCAAGCGTTTGAGGTATGATAATGGCATTGAGTACACAAGCAATCCATTTATGAAGATTTGTGAAGAAGAAGGGATAGTGCGACACTTCACTATTCGAAAAACACCACAATAGAATGGAGTTGCAGAATGTATGAACCGGAATTTATTAGAGATGGTTCGATGTGTATTGTCAAATGCTAGGTTAGGCAAGAACTATTGGGTTGAGGTTGTGATGTATGCATGTCATCTTGTCAACCGTTTACTATCGTATGCTCTTGAAGGCAAAACGCCTATGAAGGTATGGTTTGGAAAACTTGCTAGAGATTATGATTTCTTACATGTATTTGGTTTTATTGCATACTACCATATAACGAAGTCAAAGTTGGATCTAAGAGCCAAGAAAGCTATTTTTTTGGGATCCCTTCTGGTTCTAAGGGATATATATCAACTATGGTGCCTTGAAACGAGAAAGATAATCTTCAACAGAGATGTTACCTTTGATGAATCTATCTTCCTGAGAAAGGTAACTGAGAAGATTGATGAAATTTTGAAGCAAGTGGAGCAAACTCCAAAGCAAGTGAAATTTGAAAGCATAATTGTTAATCTAGTTGGTGGAGATAAGACAGAAGATGATTCTCCATTCATAGAAGATGAATTAGATGAAGAAGAGATTTTAACCCAAGAACCTCCACAACAATAAGAAGAAACTGCAGTTAATAAGCCACAACGACAAAATGTCAAGGTGCCTACTTGATATAAAGATATGGAAGATCTACCTTCCCAGTTTAAGAATATGTAGCCTGTGCACTTTCATTTATGCATGATGATGTTCCTTCCATATATAATGAAGCAATCAGAAGCCCTGAAGTTGAAAAATGAAAGGAATCCATGGATAAATAACTTCTGTCCCTTAAAAAGAATAAGACATGAAAGTTAACACAACTACCTAAGAGCAAGAAGGAAATTGGCTACAAACGAGTGTATGCAAAGAAAGAAGGATTTCCTAACAAAGATGATGTTCATTACAAGGCAAGTTTGGTGGCTAAGGGCTACACTCAAAAGGAGGGAATCGATTATAATGAGGTATTTTCTCTAGTTGTAAAACATTCCTCCATTAGAATTTTGTTGGCCTTGATAGCACATTTGGATTTGGAACTAGTTTAACTTGATGTGAAAATCGTGTTTCTACATGGTAACTTGGAAGAGGAAATCTATATGTCTCAGCCAAAAAGGTTCAATGTTGCTGGTAAAGAGAATTGGGTTTGCAAGCTGAACAAATCATTGTATGAATTGAAGCAATCTTTGAGGCAATGGTACAAACGATTTGATCATTTTATGTTGCAATAGAAGTATACTAGAAGTACACATGATCATTGTGTGTATTTTTGTAAGCTACAAGATGAGTCTTTCATCTATCTCTTATTGTACGTCGATGATATATTGATTGCATTAAAGAGCCAAGAAGAAATTAAGAGGTTGAAGGCTCAATTAAGTCAAGAGTTCGAGATGAAAGATCTGGGAAAAGCTAAGAAGATTCTCAGTATGGAGATAAACAGAGACAAGAAAAAAGGGAAGCTTTGTTTGACCTAGAGTCAATATTTGAAGAAGGTGCTACAACATTTTGGTATGAATGAACAGAAAAAACCTGTAAGTACTCTGCTTGTTCCTCATTGCAAGCTTAGTGCTCAATTGTCTTCTAAGAATGATGTAGAATGAGAATACATGGCAAATATATCGTATGCTAATGCAGTTGGTAGCTTGATGTATGCAATGGTGTGTACTAGACTTGACATTTCACATGCGGTTGGTGCTGTAAGCAAGTACATGCATAATCCTGGTAAAGGACATTGGTTGGTTGTGAAATGGATTCTATAGTATATTTTAAATACTGTAGAGGTTGGTTTAGTATTTCAACAGGATAATAGTGTTGGTTAATGTGTAGTCAAATATTGTGATTCTGACTATGCTGGAGATTTAGATAAGCGTCAGTCAACTACTTGTTATGTGTTTACTCTTGCTAGAGCATCAGTCAGTTAGAAGTCTACCTTGTAGTCCATAGTTGTTTTGTCTACTATAGAGGTAGAGTATATGGTAGTTATAGAGGCTGTGAAGGAAGTTATTTGGTTACGAGGTTTGCTTAAAGACTTGGGAGTTGGTCAAAAACATATTAAGGTGTTTTCTAACAGTCAGAGTGTTATTCATTTAGCAAAAAACCAAGTCTACCATGCACGTACAAAGCACATTGATGTTCGTTACCATTTCATGTGAGAGATTATTGAATAAGGTGGAGTATTAGTTCAAAAGATCAATACTATAGAGAATCCTACATATATGATGACCAAGGTGGTAACGACAATCAAGTTCAAACATTGTTTAGATTTGTGGTATAGATCGATTAGCTCAATTTTGCCCAATTAGTTGTAATTTTGGAGTTCATCCATTTGAAGATAGTAGAAGTGGTCAACGACTCTCGAGGATATAACTAACATTTATACCGAACCTCGTTAAATTTCTAGTATTTTTATTTATCTATTTTAGTTTCTTTTAGTATTATATTTCTAATAGCATTATTTTGTCGGGTTAATTTGAGTTTTATTCATTTAAATCATAAGTGAATAATAACTATTTAGAATAGAAAAAATATACCCAATTTTCCCTACATATGTCAATTAGTATTTTTTATTTTTTGTTAATTATTTATGTTATTTATTATTTTATTGTCCTTTTATTTAGAGTCTGTTATTCTATCTTGGTTTGAAGTGCTAGGTGGCAAGTTGTGTCAAAATAACAAAGTAGTGCTCGGTAGTGAGAGCAATACTATGTTAAGCATTGAGAGAATGAATTAAGAGAGTCAATTGATGATTTATAGAAATTGTTAGTTTCTCTAATGGTTGTTTTCGCTCTATATATTTTCTTAGTAAGCTCTCGCATTGAACTATGACTATTCTTTTATGAACCGAAGTTGGCATTCCTTCGTGGTTGAATTAAAGGCTTTTATGCCATATAATTTCTATGAAAATATTTATTTTTTATTAGAAATTGTTGCAATTACAATCTATGTGACAAAATTAATAATTGTCAAATAAGTTCGAATATCACATAATTTATGAATATTAAGAAAAATGAAATTTAAATTTATGTTTATAAAATTAAGCATGTATAGTGACAAAAATGAAGGCAAAAAAGATTAAAGATGACCTTTTTCACTAATTATCTAAACATAAAAATTTAATTCAAATTCTAAAAATAAAACTATTTTGAAAAAAAATTAATCACTAAATTGTTGGATGTATTAAGGCCAAATGATTTTTTATAGAAAAAAAAAATTATTAAATTATATCAATATTCATAATTTAATTTAAATTAACTTTATTTTATAATATGTTTTTGGTCATTATGATTTCACCTTCACTTTTACAATTTAGATACATATGTAAAAAATATGCACACTCACTTATATGAGAAGTTACAAGTCTTTTTTGAAATTTTATTTACTTATTTAACTTACTTTTTATATATGTATGTAAATATTTTACACACTTAAATTCAATATTAAAAAATTTGTTTAACTCATATTTGAGAAACTAAAATTAGATGCAAATGAAAGAAATTATTAAATATGTGTTCCATGATCCCTTATTAATAAGTCACTGATGTCCCATATCTATCACTTTTTATTTTATTTTTGAGTTAACTTCATTTTATGCACACAACGTATGGAATGATTTATAAAAATGACAAAAATGTTTCGATAGTTATAATTATACAAAGAACGTTTTGTGTAATAATAAAAATATATACAAATCAATAACTATTGTTTTAATTTTTAATAGAATTATATCACATGTATTTTTTTAGGATATTATGGTCAAATATTTAGTGGATTATTTGCATGTTATGTCTATAAGTTAACCCGTATATGTTACAAAAATACTTAAAATGTTAAGTAGTTAGAATTATGTCAATAAAAAAATGCATGTGTAATATATGTGATATAATTTAGTTAAAAAATAAAACGATAATTTTTTATTGGACATATTTTATCGTCACATATTGTGGACAAAATTGTAACTACTTAAATATTATATAAAAAATTATATCTACATAAATAGAATTATACACATGAATCTATATTTTTGGGTTAATAATAATGATATAATTATTTTTATTATTATTATAATAAAAATATTTGAGTTATTTATTTGATTAAAATTTCATTAATAAAAAATAATCACGTAAATATTATTTTTTCAATATTATCATATGGAAAATTATACATAGTAAATAATATGATATAATTTTAAAATAATAGTGACAGATATTATTATTTATTTTATTTCTAAATTATTAAAGTAACAATATATAATTTCTCTATCATTATATTATTGGGACAATGACACGTAAAAGTCATGCGTCGCATAAGCTAGTTCGAGGTTCGAAAGTTCATAATCTAATATTCTCGTAACGGGACCAAATGGGAGAACACTGGTCAGTTAGGGTGAGTTTAATTCAATGTCTCGCCTCTTTCCAATACGACGTTTTTCGTAGACTCGGTTCTTATTTCCCAACCCACAGTTCACTTCCACTGACACACTGACCGAATCTTGTGTTCTTGCCCGAAAGAAGCGGGTGTAACCAACGCGCCTTGGCTGTGCGGCGCGTGGATTAGTAATTTCCCGGTCGACTTCTCGATCAGCTTCTTTACTGGAGGCTTGCACCGCCTTTGTCTAGTGGTAAGTCAAATTCGTTTCTAGTTGCCAACGAGGACGACGAAGATGTCGTAGTTTGTTCAGTTTTGCTTCGTGCATGGATATCAATGCCTCCAATAGCTCATTCTTCCCATTGTTTGTCAATTTACTAACTCTTTTTTTTTGGTTTGTTCGTAAATAAAAGAAAACTACAAAGCTGGTTAATTATTTTCGATTAAATGCGATGTTGGTTTTTTTCAAACTCCTAGGAATATTTTTCTCTGAACAATTTATTGCAACACTTGAAATTTGTGAAAAAAAATTGTGTTGTTATATTTGTATCATCATTTCTGTTTAAAAGAGCTTAATTTTCTAGTGATTTCCCCCCCTTTTTTGTGGTTTGTTTATAACATGTTCAATTATGTCATTGATTGTTGAAATACGACATTTTGTCTGTTCTTTATTTATACAAATTTGTTATTTCCTTGATGCAGTAGGAGTCTTTTGTCGCTTCTGTTCAGTTCAAAATGCTAAAATTCGATAATCGTGTTGCACGGAGTAGGAGGGTTATATCGTCTTGTTTGACGTGGTAGCTGAACCAGTTTCTATCTTGGGAGATCTATTTATTTTCGAAATGGTATTTATCTCTAGATTGTGGAAACCTTTGGTGTTGTAATTCGAGATTTTGAATGCATTTCTATCTCTATGAGTTTTGTTTTTGTTATGTAGGATGATGTACCAAATTGTTCAAATAGTAAACAATTGTCAGATCAAGAGGGTTTAGATGTAATACAACCCAAGGAAGAGATGTTGGATTTTGAGATGCCTTCTCCGTCCATCTTTTTAAGGAATTATGGGGTATGCCTCTCAAATCATCATGCTTAATGGTTGGTTATAGATGCTGAGAGTGACGTACTGTTTTGTTTAAATCCTCAGTAGGTAGATGTTTGAGATTTGTGGTGGTTCATTTGCTAGCTTTCTAATTTGACAGAGTTGTTCAAAGGAAATTCGCCCCCCCCCCCCACAAAAAAAAGCATCTTTCTCTTATCATATTTCTTGCTATAATTCCAGGATAATATTGCAAGTTCATCTGGAAGCAGTATGAGATCATCTCTTATTGGGATGGGATTCTTACCTTCTCTTGTGGACAAAGTGATTGAAGAAAAAGGTATGTTTGTGATTGCATTTGGATACAGATTATAGGAATAAGAAATTTGTCGGCATTAAGAAAAGAAAATTGGTATCTTATTCTTTGCCACCATCAGATCCTTCGAATTTAAACCATTTAAAAAATAATTGGTTAAATATATGGTAAGCCAATGCCATTATTGGAATCTTAATGGCTTCATATCTTTTATAAATCTAGGTGAAGACAACATTGACCTGTTAATGGAGGCACTCTTAACACATTCAGTAAGTCGATATGTATTGTTTTCTTAAACTTTCTTTACTTATGAGATGATCTCAGAAAGTGTAAGCTTTTACCTGAATCTATGTGGAATAGTGGAAAGGCTTTAAGACAAATTGCCCCAAATGAATAGCTGTTGATTTAATATTATGCTTATTATTGATCTGATACGAAGGATAACTTTTGACCTGTTTTGAATGAATAGTCGCCTCAAAATCCAAATGATGAATCCTCGGATTCTCTAGATAGTTTATTTGATGACAAGGATGTAAGCAGTCATGCGGATGTTTCGAATGTCGTTGAACCAAAAGAGGTAACCTGTGATACACTTTCATCTTCTTTGCCAATCTTTTATATCTTAAATCTATTCTAGAAACTTGAGCAAGGAGGAATTCTATTCTTAATAAGTTTTTATCTTCATAAGTTTTGAACATAACTTTGGCGAGGTGCATCTAGCATATTATTTGAACTAGAGTTGAATTGCAGAGCTTATTATTAACATAGGCTAGAAGTTTGAGAAACCAATAGAACTAAATCTCACTTGAAGATCTTACTAAATTGCGAAACAAACTTCTATTGTAGGAATTCAAACTAGTCACATATGGAAATTGTTAGCTTTCTATAATTATGGATTTATATTTTAGGGATATTAATCTTGTGTAAATAGTTGTGATTTATTTTCCTTAATTAGTGTAAATCAGTTCCTAGAAATCACGATCATTTTTTTTTGCAGATCCTTGTGTATAGATATGTATCCAAATTGTATCTAAGAAATAATAGAAAATAATTCTCATTCCATTTTGCTTCATGGTTTCAGAGTATGGATTCTAAAACCTAATTTTTTCCCCCACATTTTTCGCATTTCTCTGTCAGTTCTCTGTAATATGTTTCCTTTATTTTTCAGCATTACCGATCTTTGTAATTTGTTCAGTATTATCTCTCTCTCTCTCTCAAACTGGTATCCACCATGGTCGACTTGGAGCAGACTTGCAAGGAATCATCTTCGCCTACCCATCCGTCTCCCAATACATCTATCAATTCTCAGATCACTCAAACCACTCTCGAAAACAATTTTACCCCTATAATCAATCAAAAACTCAATGGTCATAACTATTTTCAATGGTCTCAATCCATAGTGATGTTTATCGGTGGACGAAGCTGAGATGATTATCTTACAGGTGTTGTTGTCCAACCAAGTTCAAGTGATCTTAGATTCAAAGTTTAGAGGGCAGAAAACAACCTAGTCATGTCCTGGTTAGTCACTCTAATGACTATTGAGATAGGTGAAAACTTCATTCTCTACACTATAGCCAAAGAAATATGGGATGCAGTTTGTGACCTAGCAATGAGAATATTGTTGAAATCTTCCATGTAGAAAGTATCCTACATGATCTGAGGTAAGGAGAAAAACAGTCACCGTCTACTTCACCACTCTGATGTTGTACTGGCAACAGTTAGACCTCTTTGAATCTTACAAATGGCAATATCCTGATGATAGTACCTATTTCAAGAGAATAGTGGAGCTTAAACACATCTTTAAGTTTTTGATGGGTTTTGATAAGTCACTTGATGAGGTGCAAGGTCGAATACTCGGAACCAAGCCTCCGAGAAACCTTTTTCGAGCTACGTCGAGAGGAGAGCCAAAAGCAAGTCATGATGGAACACTCTAATATACTAATAGCTCAACTCTTACTGCTGCCAAAGACCATGTGCCCATGTTCAAACCTGCTGCTTGTGTCGCTTGCAGGATGTCTCAGACTCTTGGTGAAAATCAACTACGAAGGGAAAGCTACCAGATTGGAGGCCAAACAGGATTGTTGGCGATCGTGAGAGTCGAGTAAATGCAGTCTCTATAGATGCTAACCAAATCCCAAATCCCAAATCCCTTTTTCGAAGGATTAGTTGGAGCTACTTCGGCACTTGATTAGCAAGGAAATCTGTCAGCTAGTCCATTAACAACTGGGATAGGGAACGATTCTAGACTCGGCAATGAAAATCAAGCACTTCATGTGGCTCAGTCACCTCTAACATTTTGGATAGTAGATCCAGGCACATCAGATTACATGACATCAACTTATACTCCATGTCATGATTATCACACAGTGCATATTGCCAATTGTTCACGCTCAAGAGTTGTTGGAATAGGAACTATATATATCTCACGCAATCTCATTCTACTCTCAGTATTCTTTGTACCTGATCTTGAGTGTAATCTAATCTCTGTAAGCAAATTAACTCATGATCTTTACTGTGAGAATTTTTTTGGCAAATTTTGTGTTTTTTAGGACTGGAGTTCGGAGAAGATGATTGACAATGTTGAACTTTATGTGCTGAACTTTGTGCAGGCTTGTATCTCTATAAAGTAGACTCCTCTTTTGTCCCAGCTTAGAGTAATAATAATAAGAATAGTATCAAACCCCAGTGTTGGTCAGTTCAGAGTCATACGTCAATAGGTTAGTCCAGTAAAATAAGTGCAATCATGTTGTGGCACTATCGTCTAGGTTGTCCAAATTTCTTGTATTTGAATTGTTTATTTCTATCATTATTCATTAATAAAGATGCAAAGTTATTTCAATGTGATGTATGCCAATTATCAAAGCACACTCGAAGTACATATGACCCACGACCATACAAATCAACTCTCCCTTTTTCCTCTTATCCATGGTGATATCTAGGGGCTAATTAAAATCCCTAATATTTTTGGAGCTAGGTGGTTTCTATTGTTGGTTAATGATCATACACGATTAAGCTAGATCTTCCTCACAAAAGATAAATCTGAAACCAGCCAAATCTTCAAAACCTTTCTTACCATGATTCAAACTCAATTTCAAGCCAAAATTCAAGTCCTTAAAATTGATAATGCTCGAGATTTCTTCAACTCCATTCTCAGTCTTTATCTCCAATCTTATGGAATTATCCATCAAAGCTCATACGTGGACACACCTCAACAAAATAGTGTGGAAGAGCGCAAAAATCGTCATGTACTTGAGGTTTCTCGTTCATTACTCTTCCAGTCTAATCTACCTAAGAAATTCTAGGACGAGGTTGTCATTACGGCCACCTATCTCATTAATAGAATGTCCTCACGTGTTCTCAAATTCAAAATTCTAGTGCAATCATTCCTTGATCTCTATTCAAACTCAACAATTCCTATAATAGCACAAGGTGATGTTAAACCTAACACAAAATACAGTGTTGAAAAGGTGGTAGAATATGATTCAGACTTATCTCCACCCATTGTTCAAGGAAAGGGAGTTCGCTCATGTACACAACATCTTATCTACAACTATATGTCCTACTCCAAACTTTCTCAAAAATTCAGAACATTTGTGATTACTTTAGACAAAATCCAGATTCTCAGAATAGTTCATGATGCATCAGAAGTCCCTGAATTGAGAGCTGCTACTCTAGAAGAATTTCATGCCCTTGAGAAGAATGGCATATAGATCCTAACAACTCTACCACCTGTAAAACAACAGTTGCGTGCAAGTGGATTTTCTTAGTAAAACAAAGGCTAATGGTAGTATCGAACGGTTCAAAGCTCGCTTGGTAGCTAAGGGATACACTCAATCATATGGAATTAACTACCAGGAAACATTTGCTCCTGTAGCCAAACTCATTACAGTACGTGTTTTGTTGTCCATTGTTATGAACCAAGATTGGCCTTTATTTCAACTTGATGTGAAAAATGCTTTTTTGAATGGAAACTTAGTAGGAGAAGTATGTATGGATATATCTCCTGAGTTCGAAACTAATTGTACATGAGGCCAAGTCTGTAGGCTTCGAAAGTCGTTGTATGAGTTCAAACAATCACCCTGTGCGTGGTTTGACAAATTTACAAGGGTGCTAAAACAAGATAGCTACTTACAAACTCAAGTTGATCATACTCTTTTCATCAAATATTTCACAAACAGTAAGATTATTGTTTTAATAATATATGTTGATGATATAGTTCTCACGAGGAATTATGAAGAGGAAATGAGGAGACTTAAGCTTCTCTTATCCAAAAAGTTTGAAATCAAAGATGTGGGACATATGAGGTATTTTTTGGGAATAGAAGTGACTACATCAAGTAAGGGAATTTTAGTTTCCTAATGAAAGTATGTCTTGGATCTCTTAAAAGAAACAGGTATGAATGGGTGTAGGCCAGTGGACACTCCCATGGACCCTAACACAAAGTTGAAGCCTCAAACTAAAGAAATGGTTATGGATAAAGGACAATATCAATGCTTAGTAGGGAAGTTGATCTATTTGACTCACATGCGTCCGGATATAAGCTTTGCAGTAAGTCTTGTTAGTCAATTTTTAAGTAATCTTTCAGAAACACACATAGAGGCAGTTTACTATATTCTTAGATATCTTAAGAGGGGTTCTGGGAAGGGACTAATGTTAAAAGAGATGTTTAATCGCTCCTTAGAGGTCTACACGGATGTCAATTGGGCTGGATCCCCCATTGATCGAAAATCAACTTCAGGGTGTTGCTCCTATGTGGGAAAAATTTAGTGATATGACGGAGTAAGAAGCAACAGGTGGTGGTACATAGTAGTGCTGAGGCAGAATTTCGAGCCTTAGCTCAGGGAATTTGTGAAGAAATTTGGTTAAAATAACTATTAGATGACCTCAAAGTTAGCATTTTTGGTCCTATAGATATGATGTGTGACAACCAATTAGCTATAGCTATTGCCAAGATCCCTGTCCATCATGATAGGACAAAACATGTTGAGATCGACCGACACTTCATTAGCAAAAAGATAGAAAACAATGTTATATCACTGAAATATGTTCCATTTTGACTTCAAGCAGCAGACATCCTCACAAAAGCACTCTTTCGTTCAAACTTCATTGAGCTAAGTTCTAAACTTGATTTAATGAGTATATACCGCCTAGTTTGAGGGAGAGTGTAGAAATTCAAATTAACTACATATGAAATTGTTAGTTTCTTATAATTGTGGATTAATCTTGTATATATAGTTGTGATTTGTTGTGATTTACTTTGATTTACTTTTCTTAACTAATGTAAATTAGTTCCTAGAAATCATTATCAAATCAGGATCTTTTTTTTACAGATCCTTGTATATATATATATATATATATATTCAAATTGTACGTAAGAAATAACAGAAAAATAATTGTCATTCCATTCTGCTTCAGTTTTCCCAGAAGAAAAAGGGAAACTATATAACTTTCTATTTTTTATTAAAATGTGTGCCAAATAATTATTAGGATATGCTACTGCTCTGATATTTTCTCTTATCAACTGTTTCTTTGCCTTTGAGTTTGTTGTGTTGTTGGCTAAAATGACTCTTTGCATGCTAGTCTCGCTATCATTGTTGAGATAAATTTTTCATCGTATGCATCTGTTTTATTTTGAACTGTATGTGATCTAAATCCCTAATTTTTGGCAGGAGCCTGACATATATGATGCTTCTGATGGGGTTAATGATGAAAAGAGAGCATCCTTACTTATGATGAACTTCTCAAAAAATGAAGTTGAGTTTGCAATTGATAAACTTGGTATGTAGATATTATACCTTGTTTTTATTAATATTACATCATCGTTATTTTGATTTTCTAATGATTTATGTGAGTGATGTTATCTATATGACTATATTATCAGAAGTGTCTAGCTTACGAATAAATATCAAAATTTGAATCTTGGGTTTCCACGTTGCATTGACTAGTTTAGAAATAGATATGTAAAAGATTTGGGAAAAAAAAATATGTGCAAGAGAAGAATGTGGTACTATTGTAAAAAGAGAAGCATAAAATTAATAACATATGGCATGTTTAAGAACTAGGATTCAGATGTAGATTCAAGTACCAGAGATATATTTGAACCAGAGAAAAGGTTTCTCATGAGTTGAGAAGTAGTTGATCTTATTTAATATTTGGCTGATTGGCTCTAAAACATTACAGTGAAAACAATGCGAAGTATGTGTTATATTACTTGCCCAGGTATACTCTAGTACTCAAGTAGTGTTTTTGAATAATGTATTTTAGTCTTCTCCGGCAGATCAAAGAGATATAATTTTGTCCTAGTTTCCAGGGCAACATCTGTGTATTTTCCTGGCTGGTGAAGTTCATATCCGAGTTGCATTTATGCTTACTATACCTGCCTAACATGCACATAGATCTTTTTTGATGTGTTGGTTGATGTAAACTACAAATTGTATATAAGATAGCTTTTCTCGTAAGTAATACTTATAATAATTTAATATGATTTAGTTCATCTTATTATGATGCTATTAGGTGAGGATGCTCCGATTAGTGACTTGGTGGACCTCATTGTTGCTGCTCAGATAGCTGTAAAAATTGAGAAGGATACAGATGATGTAGTTCATGATGGCGAAGTGAAAAACGAGGTATTGCATTACCTATTTAAATTGCATATATCAGTCCTCCTTTGGTGAGATTATGTGTTTGCCAGGGAATGATTATGGGTAAATTCCTAGGCGAAAGATCATTAACTGCATGCACTAGAAGTTTGCAAAATTATGATCTGGGCATAATTATGATCTTAGCTCTATTGTCCCATTAAGCTTCATTGGTTTTTGAAGATTCCGCTTCTTACTATTCTATTTTCTTGCCTCCTGCTACCTTGGATATTAATATAATTCAATTGTAGTTGGTATATATGTTTGTAAATAGTTATTTAATTATATATGTTAATGTCCTTACAAAATAGAGTTTTTTAGGATTCCACGAAAATATTGCTTTATTTTCCTCCTGTGGTCTTTTTCTTTGTATACAATTATTTTCTGTGGTGTACTTATAGATCAGTAGCTATAGTTTACCTGCAATTTAAGAAAGGATAATGTTTCACATTCCATTTGATCCTCATTTAGTCCGTGAGAAATTGGTAAAAAGAAATTTACTTTTCTCGTTCAATTGTGGAGCATTTTTTTTCATGCGTTTGATTCTTAGGATGTCAATGATGAAACCTTGTTTGGGACTATGGAGAAAACTCTTCGATTGCTTGAAATGGGTTTCTCTGAGAATCAAGTTTCTTGGGCGATGGAAAATTTTGGTAAGTTTTATTCAAATATTGATAAACTTCGCTTGACATTGGAAAAAATTTGTTCAAGGTATCTAAAACTTATTTGAATTTAATTTCTTGTTTACGGAACAAGTGATAAAATGGAAATAAGTTTTTGATAATTTTGCTTATAATAATTGAGAACTTATGAAACTGTACTCAAATACATAAATACTTATTGCTTAAAATAATGACACATCTTGTACTAAAATTCTATATTTTGGATATTGGTAGCTCCTCATAAAGTGAAATTTGTTGCTTGTTAGTATGATAATGGTATGGGATGTAAGTTGCCATATGGGTAGTACCTAAATCACCTCCAAATATTTTCACAATTGAAAGTTTTTTTTTAGTTATAAACCTAATTAGTTAGAGGGGTGAATAAATAATCAGTGGAATTATGATTAATCAAAATTTTCGTAGACGATCAAGTATGTAATCACGTGTAAATAAAGTAATGCGGAAATATAAAGATAACACATGAGATTTTTAGGTGGAAACAATCTAGGTTATACCAATGACTTAAGAAGAAAACCACCGGTCTACTGGACTACCTTATTATCCATTATTAAAAATAAGGTCTAATTACAAGGCCAGGTCTTATACTATCAATCAATATAAAACCCCCTAAATAATCTAATTATAAGTTGTTGCTTTCATCATAGCCTCTATAAAAAAAATATTTGGATCCATACCAATGTTTTGAAAACTTGAGTCACATAAATAATCAAACCCATTTTACCAGTACTTGAAACATTAGCACAATAACACAAGTATAAATGTGTGCCTTAGGACATATTCAATAATTAATAACCCTAATTAGATGATTTAATATATATATATATTAGATAAATCAAAATCAACTAACCATTCTAAAACAATCAATTTAAAGTACAATATTACAAATATTATAGGTTTGTTAATCCATTAAACACTACAAAAAATGTTAGATAAATTAACTCAATGAAAAAAATCTACTTGAATAGTTTTTGCAAAACAAGAGAGAGAGATTAAGATGAAAACAATAACGCTCTTGTGTGATTGATTAAAGTTGTATGCTTTAGTTTTTATATATAAAATATTTTGAAACAGCAGGTCAAAGTAAAATTACTATGTTATCTATAAAATCAGTTAAAAGAGTTTTTAAAAAAAAGGATAATATAAGAAAAGGCTAATTCAATTCGAGATAAAAATAGGTTTTAAAATCAAAGTTATGACCGTTCGATCGATCGAGTATATAATTCAATCGATCAAATGCTCTTAACAATCAATCTAATAAAGTTATCAAAATATGTTCAATCGATCTACATAGCTCGATCGATTAAGTAGCTTAATCTCAAAATATTCCTACGTGTCTAGTATGAAATCTAACGTGCATAAGAAGTGAAATATACCTGAATTGTGATCATTAGAGCTTGGTAGTTTTTTTGGCTTGAAAATATTCTCGAAGGATACACTTAGAAACTAAAATTACATTTGTATTTTTTGTTCATGAATATCGCCAACACTCACTTAGACCTTACAACAATAAGGGTTTTGGGAAATTCCATTAAGGGGAAGTTATTATGGAGAAATTCAGTTTTGGCTATTGTTAGGTTGGTATGGCTAGAAAGAAACAAAGAAACTCAGTTTTGGCTTTTCTTTTTTATTCCCGCTGAGGTTAGCTTCATCTAATATGCCCAAGGGGTATTTATATCAACTATGTTTTCAAATATCCAATAGCTTTTGTCTAGGGCTTTTCTCCTTTTGGTGTGTAATGGCTATAGTTTGTCTGCTGGATCCTATTCCATCTTTCTTCTAATACAATTCATCGTATTTACAAAAGAAGAAAATAGAAACTTATCATCTTTAATCAAAAGAGTTAATAGTTTTTTAATAAAAAGAGGAGTGAAAAATTGATACTCTTAGAAATATGCTTTAACATTCTGGAAACTGTTGCAAGTTAAATTAACAGAGCTTTAAACATTGCTTCTTGGGGATTAAATTTATGGTTTACGTATTGAGTTCTAGTATGCTTCAACTTAGTGAACCTGTGTCGGTAGAGGTCTTGTCAATGGCACCAGTAGCCTAAGAATGTATCTTGTTCACTACTAACTTCCAAAGGTTCCATAGTTTTATTTTGGTCCACTGAAAAATAGAGATCCTGCAACCCCTTATTTTTGATTTATTTATTTCCTTGTAACAACTGACGATGTAGTTTCTTTGTTTCTCACACTTTGAATTTAAAATGAAAAATATTTTCTTTTTCATGACCCTTCTAATAGTAATATATTTTCAATTCATTTTGTGCTATAACTCTTTTAATCTTTCGTTCTCTTTTTTACTTTTCACTTCACATTTTTTATGATCTGACTTTGACAAAGCTAAAACTTATTGAATTTTCTGTTTTAATAGCAAATACAAGTTTTGCTTGTTGACATTTTGAATCATTACGAAGCCAATTACATTTTTCAGCTCCAGAAGCTCCAATATCTGAGGTAGCTGAAGCAATTTTTGCAGACCAAACTGGCTACAAATGTTCTGGGAAATATAAGGTTACAATTTAACTTCATTCGTTCATTATTGCTTTCTCTTTATAGGAACATTTCCAAAATCTTGATTTGGACCCATGATTTGGAAGATGATATGTGGAGTAATTGACCATTGGAAGGATCTCTTGTGCTCCCACTTTTTAAATCAGTTACTAGGGGCTTATTTTTTGTCAGAAGTTTTCAGCTTCTCACAGGCCCAATGTTAATTTTATTACTGCTCTTTGGTCTCATGATGCCCTATAGACTTTGTATTTTTATAAGAGTATAAATCCATAAATATAAATAGGTTTTGCATGTGGTGTAGTTGATAAATTTAACATTAACTCTTTCTTGTTGTTTCAAATTTAACATGTGTTTCATATTTTCACTCAGCTGACATATAAGACCTTAAATTTGGAGATGTAGACCGTGGAACCATTTTCTCTCTAATGATTTATAGTAGAGTAAATCTATTGAAACTCTTAGTTCTCTAACCTGAAGAATATTATTCTACCTTTTAAATTTACTATTTGACTCACCTATATATTTGATTTTCCAATTTGGTGAAGGGAACTCATTCACACACCTCATCAAAAACAAAAGGTGTTTATATTAGTTTCTTTCCTTGCTTTGCGTGCAGTACAACTCTGCTGGTGTGAAGATTGAATATGGTGAGGATCATCCATCGTACTTTTCAGCACAAGTAAAGGTGGAGAATTTTGACTCATATACTGCTTCACAATCAACAAATATCAACAATGAAGGAACTCGTTTAGGGAAAAGACCCAAACAGGAATATGCTGATGATTCTTATAATGTTACTCCTCAGTTCAGACACTCTGCTTATGAGGGAGATCTTAAAGGGAAAAGGCCAAAACAAGAGAAATTTGATGATTCAAGTGATTACTTGGGCTCATCATGGCTAGAAGAAAAGGTTAACCCTAATCTTGCCAAACTTGGAATGCCTCAAGCTGTTAGCTACAAACCATGTAAGAGTCTTAATCAAATGGTAGCTAAACCTCCATATTTCTTTTACGGAAATGTTGCAAATGTATCTAAAGAATCTTGGGCAAAAGTTTCACAATACTTGTATGCAATGGAGCCTGAATTTGTAAATACTCGGCTCTTCTCAGCTTTAAATAGGACAGAAGGTTACATCCACAACCTTCCAAGTGGGAATAGGTTTCACATCCTTCCAAAGCCACCCATGACCATTGAAGATACAATACCGCATACCAAGAAATGGTGGCCATCATGGGATACTAGGAAGCAGTTGAGCTGCATTAATTCTGAAACTAATGGAATAAGTCAGCAGTGTGATCGGCTTGGAAAGATGCTTTCTGATTATCGTGAATTGCTCTCTTCTAGTCAGCAAAGAGACATACTTCATCATTGTGAGTTGTTTAATCTTGTGTGGCTTGGCAAGTACAAGCTTGGACCCATGGAGCCTGAGTATCTAGAGCGTATTCTTGGTTACCCAGCAAATCACACTGATACAGCTGACACTAATCTGACAGACAGACTTCAATCACTCAGATATTGCTTCCAGACAGACACATTGGGATACCATCTTTCAGTGTTGAAGTCTATGTACCCAGCTGGTTTGACGATGTTAACAATTTTTAGTGGGATTGGTGGGGCAGAAATTGCTGTGCAACGACTTGATATTCGTTTGAAAGCTGTTGTGTCTGTTGAGTCTTCTGAACTGAAAAGGAGGATTCTGAATAGATGGTGGCAGAAAACTGGGCAAACTGGGGATTTGATGCAGATTGAAGACATTCAGAAGCTATCAGGAAACAAGATTGCAAGCTTGTTTGAGAAATTTGGGGGATTTGATCTAATTGTTTGTCAGAACCCAAATTCTTCATCTTCATGTTCAATGATGGAACCAGATAATGGCAGAATCTTTGGTTTTGACTTTTCCTTTTTTTGTGAATTTTATCGCATTTTGCGACATGTGCAGACCATGACTGATAGAAAGAGATGAAACTTTCTTCTCCTGTAATGCATTTTATTTATGATGAAGATGGACTCTCTTTCTTTTTTTCTTTTTTGTGTTGTTGGGTTAGGAATTCTTTCTTTATTGAGACTAGATAATTTCACTATTATCTCGTGTTATGTCTGCCATAAAAACTTAACCTTCAAGCTCAAGTACGGAAGAAAGGGAACAAAAACATGATTTAAAAATTAATTGAATTCCAAATATTAATGATTTACAATTGTGCTTCACCTCTACCATTGTGATGTTCTACTAATCTTAGTTACTAATCTTAGTTTGTTGCTTCTTGAGTTTTAATCCTATATAGATGGTAGTAAGAACTGTCTGGAATCTGGCTTTGGACCCTTTTTAGCGATCGACCATCTCATGACAATGAAGTTCGCTGAGGTAATGAATCTTCCAATCTCTTAGCTCGGGTGAATGCCCATAAAGCTATTTATCCGGGAGATGGTTTCTTTTCTTTTTTCTATTTTTTTATATAAAAAAAAGATCGCATTCACATATTTTGAAAAGAGCTGTTTAAAGTTCTCATTTAGGTGAAGTATGTTTGCTTTACCTATAGTTGAGACTCAGTGGGAGATTATAGACTTGTATTCCTAATGTAATTTCCAGTATATTATTTTAATGAGACACGCTACAGGCATTATTTAAACACCCTGATCGTAACTAGTTATTTTTCGCTGTAATTTAGACCTTTAACTGCCACTAATAAACTGTCTAATCTGAGAATTCACAAAGATTGTTATGGGAACTTGTAACTACATTATAGTACTCTAAATAGCAGATTTTTGAAAATTTGGATTAAAATGTCCCAAATTTGCTGGTTCATATACAGTAACTGTTAGAATTCAATAGTAAATCAAGTCTTTAAAAAATAAACTAATAAGACTTTAATACATTTATCACTTCCTTATAAGTATTTGACTTTATCAAATAATTACAATTTAACAAGAATAGGTTACTAGACTTCTAATACAAGACATACTCGTCTTAAAAGTTATTAAGAAATCAACTCTCTTAAAAGCTTAAACTATTAAAAGAAAAATCAATTATATTTTTATACATTTATCAATAACTTATATAACTTATATGGGTAAATTTGAGATAGTTCCTCTTTGAAAAGTGGTATTTTAAAATAATAAACATTAATATTAGAACAATTCAATAGTTTATTTAACAATTTACCACTAAAATGTTTCTACATATTAAAGTTTGCTCTAGATTAGTCTTTATTACTCTGGTAATAGGACTAACATTTTCCTCTAACTCAAATAAACCGCAATTTATGACTTCAAATCGAAACAATCAATTTCTCCAAAAATAAAAAAATTAAATAAAATAAGATCAACACAATCCGGAAAAATATAGCATACACAATCCCAATTTTCACTCCGTCCATTAAATTTAGTTTTGCTTACGCTATATGAGTCAAACATTTACTCTTTTGGGAAGTCGTAAATTGGAACTGTTAAGTAATAATAGTTTGCTGAAAGGGACCAAGTTCTGGATCAAAATGCCACAGATGTGATACAAAACCAAACCAAACAGAAAAGCACCACAATGTTCTAAACCAGCTTTATAGCTTTTCAAGATAAACAAATCAATACTGAAAAATTTCCACCTTGTACATTTCACTTGACACATCAATTTCAGCATCCCCAACATTGAAATGAAAAGCGCACCAAACCATATATGTAGAGCTGGAACGTGAGAGAAACAAAAGCATTAAGCAGTGTTACTAAATTTACGACCGGATAGTTTCTCAGACTCTAAAAGCATGTGATTAATAAGCCCCCTTGCTGCGCTGCAAATCAAGGAACAAATTGTATAAATTCATCTGCACTACGTGTGGACATCTAACGACCTCCCTTACTAAATCCAGGAAATGAACAATGGAAAGCATCATCAAAATACGGAAAATAAAACATAGGCATGCATAAACTGTCAGGGTCTGGTATTAATGACACATACATCAAACAATGATTTTTTTTATTGACGCATTTCCACTAAAGATGTACACAGAAAATACTGGGCGGAAGCTCAAACTTACTCATCCTTCATTTTTTGAATTTTCTCTGGATCTTTCTCGTGCTTGTTTTTCTTGAACTGCTGCCTCACCATTTCAACCAGAAGTTGTGTATTATGTTGCTGTAACAAATTTTTTTTTTATAGTTTAGTTATATACACAAGACATTTATACAAGAATAAGTGATAATGCAACACAAGCTATGCTTTAAACCCTTCACTAGGAAATTACATCAAACACAGCCGAGCCACAAAGATCTTAATATTGTTTCTATAGTTACTATTTTCTGTTGACATATCTCAGAGAACCAATCAAATATACATCATTTTGGTGTTCTTCTCCAGCCAAGAAGAGCAAAGTTTAGCATCTAATGTTAAGATAGAGTGAACCACACTCAAGCTATGTTACATAAACTATTTAACACAACATGGACATGGATGTAGTACTAGAAATTTTACAGAAAATTGAAGAAAATGTGTCCAACACCTAGGCACTACCTATGTTGGACACTTTCAGCCAAGTCCATATAGCACAGCACTTAGGGAAGGGGGGAGTGATCAGTAGCACTTGAGCTTACCTGGCCATACATGCAAGTCAACCAAGCATCTTACATGTAAGCAAGCTCTATTCGGCTAAACTCACATGTCCCCTGAGTGAGCAACTCATTGATATGAAGTTCACACAAGATGCCATCACCTTAGCACGTTGTTGCCCACTTTCGTGCCTATCAACATATGGATCCTTAGTGCTTGGCCGAACTCTTAGAAAGCAGATATCCCCTACTTAACATTACCGCTATGAGTGTTATCACGCTTACAATTTACTTCCATAGGGCAATGTTTCCTTCTTAGCATGTTGCTACTCATTGATACACATTCACTTGTATAACCCTGCTCACAAGGCGAGTCGCTCTCTCACGAAGCTACCATCACATGCCCACATCAAGTAAACGATCGGGCATAAACCTTCCCTCTCGTGTAGCCTCCCATGTGAAAAAGATGCACAATATCGACCATTCGGCATCACCAATACTATCCACAAGACTCCTTGTTTTAGAGAGACATTGTCATGCCTTCGTGGCACAACTAATGCCTACCCCATGAGCATTTTCTAGCTCATTGGTAGCTCACTTTACACACCGTGCCAACAGGTGTGCTAGAGGTGGTGGAGAGCTTGACACCACACCTCTCCCTAAAGAACTTTTGGAGCATTTTTCCTTCTTTCAAGAAAAAACATTACTTTGCACAAGACATAAGCCTAAAATAATTTAATGATAATTATTTTCAATTATCAAATGGCCCCTCATGTAGATCATGACACGTAGCATAACGCTTAGGAAGAGGGGTACTTATCAGTAGCACTTGTACTCACTTAACCTTACGCTCATTCAAATACAACCTAGCCAGCACTCGTGAAAAAATATAGAACATTTTGAGAACACCACCAATGGTACATATTTAATAATGTTCTTCATATTTAGAGACATAGAGACAAATATCGTAGGAGTTCCATAACTTTCACCAAAAGTGACTTAAGTGATTTTCTTTAAACATGTGCACTTAGGTCCCATACATTATATAAAAGTACATCATAGGTCCTATAAAAGGAGGAGTGCACCATTATGTAATATATTGATAAGAAATCATTTAAATAGAGGAAGAGGTACAAAAAATAGATTTCGCGCTTCTCTTTATACCATCAAACATGGCCTTTTGCATACCAAGGGTATGAATCTATGAATGTGTGCTTTTGATATTAGTTCAAGGATGGTCAGTCACACTTTCTGAATAAAAGGGAACAGGAAAGAATCGAAGAACAAGCAACAACTAATTAACAATGCCATCACTTGCATGTTGTAAATGGACCGAATTCATGTTAAAGTTTCAAAATGAAAAATGATATGTAACACGACTTTTAAAGTAATGCTCCAAGTCATTACTTTATTATGACCATTGATTTGATTATTTCATTTTTATTTTTATTTCTCTCTTGATTTTAATGATTCATACTAAGTGCTGGTACGAGACATTACTCTGTAATCATGCTCCACACATAATCATTTCAAAATACATCAACATATAATGACGTAAAAAAAGAAATAAACTTCAAATGAAAAGCAATGTAAAACAAACAAAAGGAAGAAAAATAATACCCTATGACCAATATACTTGGCTCTTCGAAGGCACTCACGATACAGCTACAACAAGGAACATGTATCAAGCAACTGGCACTTATAAACTTCAAAAAAAACATTGTAACATAAATCACATCTTTTCAAATAAATAAATAAATACACAAAAAATGCATTTGAAAATGAATATGTCCTCCAAATTTCTATAAAAATTCATAAGAATCATGAACTTTCAAATCCCAAAAGGTTAATTCAATGGGTAGAGACACTCATAATCCTTATAAACTCTACCATAATGTTATCTTTAATTAATGTGGGATATTACCTCCAACATCTCCCTCAAAGTGTGAGTCTATGTCTCTTGCAAAGCTAATCACTTCATATTTTTAACATATTTATTATATTATATTCAATATAGGTCACTTGTCTTTTTTTTCTTTTGTAAGTCCCATTTCATTTTATTTAGGGTAGGCTCAAAGTTTATTTATTTAGTTTTTTGCTTAATCGATTGAAACTTTGATGCCATATAAAAGTCTATAGGAATCATGGACCTTTCAATCCTACAAGATTAACCTAATGAGTGGAGATACCATAATCCTTATAAACTCAACCATGGTATTATCTTTAATTAATTTAGGATATTAACAGTTTCACCACAAAAACTGAATCTAAAATTTTCTGTTACAAAATCTCTTTTTTAGCAGCGAAATGTAGACATCAAATTGAGAAAAAGAAGGGAAAAAAATTATAACTCTGATCGCATTATTGGCGAGTTCAGGAGGCAACGCAGTTTGAAGTGAAGGCATCTTTTTCTGCTCTTTTTAAGCTTGTTCTGCTAAACTCCTTTCGAATGAACTGCATCAGCAACATTTGAAAAAAAAAAACTTAGAAATTTGTAATTCAATTACAAAGGTACTCAAGGTGAAATACTAAAACATTATACATAAAACATTAACATCAATCTGCAATGAGATACATATATTCACCCCAAAGTATTTGAAACATTTTATCGAACACTTAGAGGGTGGAAGTGAAACTTATGTGAGAAAAGTGGAACCAAGTATGTCAATTAGATAGAATAACAAATTACAAGAGCTAATGCTAAGTTTCACACAAGCATTTGTAGCAATAACAGAGCGACAAACAATTTTCTGTTTTGTTACCTTCAAATCGCAGTCGCAAGCAGATTACGATTCTTCAACAACAATAGCCCACTTCGGTTAGAAAAAGGCCTTTCAGTACCGAGTAAATTTATTAAACGACATGTCGTTATTTATTGATTACCATTTTCTTAGGGGTTAATTAAGTTTTGAGAAATTATCTAAAAATCCCGATTTTTAATACGAGATATTCCGTTAATTATAAAATAAATAAAAATTAATTTTATTGTATTGAAAAGAGAAATTTACCCTAAAGATTTAAAAAAAATATTAAAATATGCACATTTTCATTCACTCTTTTTTCTACTCTTCTACATCCCACCCCTTTTTCTTCATCTCTACCTCTATTTTTACCACCAATCACACACTAATCTCTACATTTTGATACTCAAAATATTAAAAATAAAAAAGATATATATTAAAAATGGGAAAAAAGAAGAAAAACTCTTAAGAAAATTGAGCCACAAATCAATTAGAATATATATCTGGTTAAAAAAAAATTCTACAAATCGTACAATGGTTTGGTACTGAACACTATTGAAAGATTCTATATTCATTATCGAACATATCATGAGTGTTTGGTACACCCTACCGAATCAAATAAAAAAATTAAAAATTTGTTCAATATGTCCCCTAACGAACATTCATGAAACGTTTGATAATGGTAAATGAATATCTCATAATATTTCGTACATCCTTACCAAACCTATGTCTTTTTGAAATTTTTTTATTTTTATTTTTTTACAGGATGATCGAGCATTCAAATTATAAGATAAATAAAGTATCAATTGTAGTAATTTATTCGAGACAAATAGAACAAGATATCTTATATGTTTATAATAAATAATATGTATTATCTTATTAGAATGTACTAATATATGTTCTTTTAGTATAAGAATTTATTTCAAAATAATATTTAATAGCATGGACGAAGTCTATTAAGACAAATAATATAATGGTGATTATGATAAATAAAAAGTCTAACATAGATTTGGATGATAGAAGACCTATGATTGATTTTACATATGAAAGAAGTGTTGTTTATCATTCTAAAGCAAAACCCAAAGACTTGAAGGATAAAAAAGAAGGATGAAAAGGAGAAGCAAATCGAAACAAGAAAATGTAATTATCATTTTTTTAAAAGGAGGAATGATAGAAAATAGTTCTAATTGGAAGTTTACAATGATTTATGGTACACATAATCACCTATTAGCACAATATCTTGAAGGTTATTAATATGTAAGAAAACTCATTAATGATGAGATGGATTTGCTAGTTGATATAATAAAGTGCAACATTAGGATCAAACACATTTTGTATAGGATAAAGCAACATAATGAACAAAGTTGTAGCACAATGAAACATATCTATAATACTCGTCAAAAGCATAGATTCAAAGAACAATATGAAAGGTCAATTTTTCAATAATTGACGTATTTGTTGGTTCTTCACAATTATATAGAATAACATAGGAGCAATGATGTTGATAAAGCTATTATAGACCTATTTTTTGCTTATCCAGTATCTATTAATTTATTAGAAGTTTTTCCTCGTGTGAGTATTGATAAGTGCTTAAAAAACACTAAAATTATCATGATTTAATGTATTTTAATTAATTAAATAGATTTATATTTGTATGATTTTATCATATTTTTATATAAATTTGTCTTTTCGGAATCACAGGTATTTTTTTTATTTTTTAGGTATTTTAGTTCAAAAATAACTTAAAGACTCAAAGAAAAAAAATACTAGAAGCAATACATCACAAATATATTGAGAAAATAAATGAGAAAAAGTCAAAAGGATGGAAAAAAGCGTGCGTAGCATGCCCAGCCGCCCAACATGCCGAGTTCCGCACGTGCATTAGTCCTTCCACGCTGAGTCCCACGTACAGCATCCCACCCGCATGTGCATCAGAACACTCCTCGCCCAGTCTCGCGCACGCCTATGTGCGCTAGCTACCCATCTGTCGTGCCAACAGCTTGTCTGCCGAGATTTCTGTGCCCTATATGCGCGCCAACCTATCCAAATGCGTCCAAATTCAAATTTTGAAATATTTCCCCCCCTTTTTTGGCCTTTTTCCTCATCTATAAAAGGACCCTCTTCCCCTACTCCAAAACACACAAAAAAAATTGAATTCTTTCTCTCTCTAGAAAGTTTTATTTTTTATTTTTTTAGTTTTTATTTTTAAAGTTTTTTCTTTTTGAGAGGAACTAGTTATGTTTTTATAAATTTTTAGTTTTTGATTCAATAAGTAGATACGTAAATCCGTTTGAAGGTTTTTCCAGTAACAGAATTAACATCAAACTATTGTAAGGATTATTTTAAGGTATTATTTTAATGGATTTTTTACGGTTATCATTTTATGTTTTATTCTTATATATTATATTTAATTTATCTGTGATTAAATTTAACATGGTTGGCTGTTTGTAAATATGATATAATTATAACGTTGTTATACTTGCGAAATATTAAATAGGTAAAACATTTTTATAAAATAAATTGATTTTATTTTTATTTAAGATTTTATATTAAAGATGTTAGAGAAAAATACATTATTTTTCATTACAAACTTAAATCTAAAAATTTGATTTTAAGGTTTAATTATCTGGTCTGATTTAGAGTAGTGCTCTTTTATTTGTTGGTACAATCGCCCGATAGTTAGAGTTAAACTCTATTTCAAAAGTTTTTTTATAAGAACTATTATTCAAAAATGTATTGACGACATATTTTCAGTAATAGTTTTAAAACTTAAAGTTAGTACTTGGATAGTTAAATTCTTAAGTTTAATTTGGACACCTTGAATAAAGTCTAATTATTTGACTCCGCTTAAAGCTGTGATTAGATGGTTTGTTAATTTCTTAAAAATAAAGCTGAAACTTAATATTTAATTAATTAATAGACCTCGTCTAAGGCTATTAGTTAGTTAATATTAAACAAAAGAATTTGAGCCCCGCCTAAGGACACTTTCATACCAAAAATAAAAAATCAACAAATATTAATTTATATATTTAATAACCTAAATAATATGAGCAAACATAATTAATTTAATTATTATATCCTTAAAACTCCACGTATTATAAATGATAAATATTTGCATTATTGTTTATATCTATGTTTATATTTATTTTTATGTTGTTAGATTAGAAAACAAACAAACCAAAATATCATGACACGATGTTTAAGATTTAATTATATATTTAAGATTTTGAATAATAAATTAAAAACTATATATATTTCTTCCTTAGATCGACCTTAAGAATATACTTATCATTTTCTATAAAATAATTCATGCACTTGCGAGAGTTTTACAAATAAAACCATAAAAAGGTAAATTTTTGTAAGATCGGTATTTGTAATGCCGGTCTTACGATTCATCCAACATCCATCAAGTTTGTGACGTCATTGTCGAGGAAGGAATAACATTTTTAAATTATGTATCAAAATTTGGAAAACTTTTGTGTTTTAAATAATTGTGATTTTTATTTATTTGGAATTCAAAAGAAAAAAAATTAAATATCAAATATTAAATTTTAAAAATTATTATAAAAAAACTATTCTTCAACAATAAAAAAAATAAATTAAATTTAAAATTAAAAGTTAAGATTTGAAAATTTTGAATTTCAAAAAAATAATAATAATAATAATAATAAATAAATAAAAAATAAATTCTTCAAAAAATATTAATTAAATTTAAAACAAAAATAAAAAATTTCAAAAAAATAAAATAAAATAATAATAATAATAATTAAAAATAAAAAATCTATTCTTCAATAGTAAAACAAAAAACTTAATTAAATTTAAATTTCAAAAAATAAATAAATAAAAGCATTAAAAAAATTAAATTTAGAATTTCAAATTTGAGATATAAATAAAAAAAATTAAATTTCAAATTAGAAAAAAAAATTAAAAATTATAGAACAAAAAAAATCAAAATTAAAATTTCAAAAAAAAAAGTAGTTACTATTCCACATCGTCAAAAGTTAACATTTAAAATTTAAAATAAAAAAAAAATCTGATCTTGAACACTAAAACAAAAAAAAGACTGAATTAAAATTTAAACTTTAAAAAAGAATTAAACTGCTATTAAATGGTAAATATAAACAAAAATTAAAGTTTCAATTTCAAATTTAAAATTTAAAATTAAAAAAAAATTAAAATATTCTTTAATAGGGAAACAAAAACAAAATTAATTTAAAATTAAAAGTTAAGATTCAAAATTTAAAATTCAAAAACAATTAGGAAAAAAAATTAAAATGTTCTTAAACAGTTAAAAAAACGAAAAAAAATTAAAATTTACTATATTAATTTAAAATATAAAAAAACTGTTCCTTTACGTGAACAGTAAAATTTTATTAAAAAATATTTATTTCTAAGATATAAAATTCAAAAACAAATCAATTTAAGATTTGATATTTAAAAATAAAAAAATTCAAAAAAATAATATTTTATTTAATTATTTTCTTTTCAATTAAAAAAATTTTGAAAACAAAATTTAAGTTTTAATTTTTAATTTTCAATTTTCATTTAATTTTTATTTCTTATTTATTTTATTTAATTTTCTTTTAATTTTTAATGTTAATTTTTTTGTTTTTTAATTCTCTTTTAATTTTTAATTTTCTTTTAATTTTAATTTATTTTTTTAAATTAAAAAAAAACTTAATTTATTAAGTTAATTAACATAGATTTTTAACTTAACTTTATTTATTAACTTATATTTTATATTTTTAAGTTTACTTAATTCACATAATTTATTAACTTAACTTAATTTATTAAATAAATTAACTTGAATTATTATTAACTTAATTAATTTAATATTTTTTTAACTTAACTTAATTTATTAACTTAAATACTTAATTACCTTTAATTTTTAACTTAATTTAATTTAATAATTTAATTAACTTTTATAATTATTAACATAAATAACTTAGATTTTAATAACATAAAAAGTAAAAATTTAAGAGAATTTTGTCTAAAAGAATAATTCTTGGAAGCATTTGTGCCATTAGTCTTTTTTGGAAATGTTACTCTATCTAGGAGGATGGTTTTTAAAAAATCTTTGCCCCATCATTTTTTCCTGAGAACACTCTTGATTAATACGAATTATGTTATTTAACTTAAAAATTATAATAAAAAAAAATTTAGTGAAGCTATCTCCAAAATTTAAATATCTTTAAATTACAATATGTGATAAAAGGAGATAGTTGGTTTGTTAGATCTAGGTACAAATGTGTTTTGATGCCTTAGTTATTTGATTTGCACCTAGAAGTGAGTTATCTAAAACTCACAATCATGTCCCTAGTTTTAAGTAAAGAAATTTTTTCAAAATCCATAAAGGTATGACCGAAAAAGTATAAGTAGACAACATTGTACTACATGTAGGGTACCGGTTGATTGACTCAATGATAAGGGCACATTGAGTTTACTTAAAATAAAATCCCTTAAAGTACGTCTTGCTAAGACGTTAAACTAAGTGCTAGATGGGAGACAACCCATCATTTTAGGTAATTTCTTTTATTTCTTTTAGTTTAATTGCATGTGGATAATTTTTAAAATTGTTAAAACTAAAAATATTTGTTGAGATATTAGAAATTCATAACGATCTGCCTGTGTGAACATTAATGACAAACATGATAGATGCACCTGCATTTTTCCATCACTACTTCCATATTCTCAGAAAATATGTAATTTTTCTTCTTTTTTTTCTTAATCTTTAATTTATAATTATTACATTGAGGACAATGTAAAATCTAAGTTAGGGGTAGTGAAAAGTTACCATGATTAATTTCAATAATTTTAACAATTTTAACATTTTTATGTTCACATTTTCATTTTTATTTTGTTTGATTTTATTTTCTTTGTGTGATTTAGTAATTTTTAGAATTTTAGGATTAGTTTTATAAATTTTCTTACAAAAATTTATCATTTCTTTAAATCAAATTTAAGTAAATAGTTAATTTTTTTGCATTGTTAGATTAATTTTTGAAAACATATCATGAAGTATTTGATAATTAGTTAGTTTTTGTCATGACTAGTATTTCTTGACAATGTGTGAAAATTATATTAAACCTAAAATTGGTGTTTAGGCATCAAATAGTATAAACTATCCTTGTAAGATATAATTTGAGCCTATTTTTTTTTATTCTGAGTGAAATATATTTTTTCTATTCCAAATACATTTCTTATTTCTTCAAATTATTATATGATTTCTATAGGACTTAGCATTGAATGTATGGATTTTTACATCTTAATGAAGTGTTATATATTTATTTTTCATATGTTTAGATTAAATGATTTAAGTAAAAATTGATAGTATATGTCTTTCTTCATTCATGCATGACTTTTATTAAAAAAGAGATATATCTAGAGGTTACCTATACAAATACAAACAGAAAAGCAAAATATTAATTACTCATCTTATCATATAAAAAATGTACAGTATGTACATGAGTCCACTTTCTAAAAAAATTGTATTCTCTTATAAAATAAAAGAAGAATATAAAAGAAAAAAAATAGAAAGAAAGAGAGAAAAAAAAATGAATAGTATAATCTATATACTATGACCTAAAAAGCCTAAAGAGTTGTGAGAAATTGTTTGATGCAAAAGAAAATATAGGAAGTAATTCCCTAAGAAGTCATTACATTTTCTTACAATTTTTAAAAGGTATATTACTTGATATTTTTATTTGATGAATTTGATTGATGTATGAAAGTAATGTATAATATTTTATAAATCTTTACATTTGATTCTTTTCATGAGATCAACGTTAAAATAACACTTTGAGCTTTTCTTCTTTAGACATATGCGAACACATTAGTTTATTTCTATACATCAACTCATTCGCATATAAATTAGTATAAGTGTTTAAACCCATAAGATTCAGTGTTTTTGAGAGTATTGACTTGTGAGGAATAGAGTCGAAGCAAATTTGGATTCCTGACACTAAGTTTGGGTAAAATTAAATTGATACATTTTTGATATGGAATATGAAAATGATTTTCAACTAATTATTATAATAAATCATGAATGTTTAGGAAGTTGAAATAATCTATGCTTAAGATTGTAATTATGAATTTTAAAAGAGATTATAAGCATGATGTATTTTTGCATTTCACTTCTTTATTTTATGTTACTTTTTTAATTTATTTTAAATTTTAGTTAACTTCTTATTTTATTTGTTTATTTTTGTTTTCATTTTTTTATTGTTAATGTTTGTGGGTATCTTTACTGAAAATCCTCACGAAACTTAAACTCGTCTATTAGGGTAACCTAAGGGTTTAAAGGCTTGTTGCATACGCTAAATGCAATCGTATCAATCCACAAAAATGATTTAGAATAGTTTAATTTTTAGTTTTTATTCCTTCTCTTGCTAAGGGACTAGCAAGAAGCTGGTTGGGGGTTGTGATGAGTGCTTAAAAAGCACTAAAATTACCATGATTTAATGTACTTTAATTGATTAAATAGATTTATATTTGTATGATTTTATCATATTTTTATATAAATTTATCTTTTTGGAATCGCGAGTATTTTATTATTATTTTTCAAGTATTTTAGTTCAAAAATAACTTAAAGACTCGAAGAAAAAATATTGGAGGTAATACATCACCCCCAATCCCACACGCACAACTACCCAACGTACTGAGTTCCATATGCGCATTAATCCTTCCACGCTGAGTCCCGCTCGCAGCATCACGCCCATGTGTGTGCCAGTACACTCCTCGCCCAATCTCGTGTGCGTTAACCGCCCATATGCCGCACCAACAACCCGTCTGTCGAGATTTTTGTGCCCCATACGTGCGCCAACCTATCCAAACCTGTCCAAATACGTCCAAATTCAAATTTTGAAATATTTTCCTCCCTTTTTTGGCCTTTTTCTCATCTATAAAAGGACCCTCTTCCCTCATTCCAAAACACAAAAAATAATTCTAAGCTCTTTCTCTCTCTAGAAAGTTTTATTATTTTTTTTTTTAGTTTTTCGTGCATTAGGCGGCTGCGCGCGTGGGATTGGGCGTGTTTCTTGGCGCGACTGGGCAGTTACATGCACGATTTTGACCTATTTTGTCCAATTTTTTCATCCTTTTGACTTTTTCTCATTTATTTTCTCAATATATTTGTAATGTATTGTCTCTAGTATTTTTTTCTTCGAGTCTTTAAGTTATTTTTGAACTAAAATACTTGAAAAACAATAAAAAAATACATGTGATTTCGAAAAGACAAATTTATATAAAAATTTGATAAAATCATACAAATATAAATCTATTTAATCAATTAAAATACATTATATTATGGTATTTTTATTATTTTTTAAGCATTCATCAATTATCATAGATTGTACCTATAAGAATTACAAATACAAAGAGTCACTTCTTGAGATTGTTGGGGTTAGATCTACAAACATGACATTTTTCATTGCTTGTAAATATTTACAATTTGAAAAGGAGGATAATTATCATTGGGTATTGCAAAAATTGAAATCTTTGATGAATGAAAACGTTACACCTAGTATCATTATAACCGATAGAGAAAAAGCTCTTATGAATGCTATCACAAGTATTTATCACATATGTTGACCATCTTTGTAGATGACATATTTCTAAAAATGTACTAGAAAATATGAAGAAATTTTTCAAAGATACGAAAAGATGGAAAACTTTCAATAGGGCTAAAAGTGTATATATAACATTGAAATGACAATTAAAGACATCACAAGGCAATTTGGTGTCAAATTGGGATAACATTCACCAGTTATTGAAGCTACAACATACAAAGATTAAAGCTTCATTTTAGATGAGCTTGAATAAAATCCAACTTAATTTTAAGTCAAAGTGGCTATTTAAGGAGTTGAGAGGATTTGTTTTACGAAATACATTAGAGCTTATTTTGAAAGAATCTAAGAGAGTAGATCAAGTATCATTTGACTTTACCAATTGTGGATGTACAAAGGTTCGAACTTATAGACTACCATATGCTCATGCCACTGATCAATACAAATTATTAAGTTGTCCTATTGAGTTGTCTTCACTTCATGCCCATCGGAGGAAACTCAATTTTGCACCCAAATTACAAGAAAATGATTTAGAATTAGATTGCACCCATTTGATTGAGAAGTTTATGAAATGATTTCACAGTGGTGATAAGCATGTGAAAACCAAGATGTACAAAACATTAAGTATCTTAGTAGATCCAAGTACAACTTATTTGGATGAGCCATTTGTAAAACGAAGAAATCATGGTCATCCTTCTAAGGATGAATCTTCAACAAGGCGATATCCTTCATTTTTTAAGTATGCATTAGCTGAGAAGTCATCTGATACATCTATGCCTAATTTTGATCTAATTGTATCTTCAAATAGGACACAATTCTCAAGAAAACAAAAGTTACTAATGAAAAGATCTCAATCAAATCAATAGAATCTTTAATATACTTAAGTCAAATGCCTATTGGATTCAAACCATATGTTAAGGCATTTTAATGATGTATTGGGTGATGGTAATTATGGGTTTAGAGCTATGGTTGTTAGACTTGGATTGGGGGAGGAAGCATGGCTTCAAGTTAGGGTTGATATACTTAGTGAGTTACAAAATCATTACGAAGATTACACTTTTTTGTATGATATTCTTGAAGTGATGATGAAGCTTGTTTATAAACTGTCTCATTTTAATAGTAGTTATTTTCTTGAAAAATATATGACATTATTGAACATGGGACATATCATTTCTTCTATATACAAAATAGTGATTATCATATTCAATTTATACAGATCATAGACTTTTCTCTCTCTTTGGTCTGTGACGCCTACTAAGCATAAGATATGTGCTATTTGCTTTGTTGATGGAAATCATTTTGTACAAATAAAACAAACCTATTACAATGTAATTATTTATATTTGAATTGTATAATTATTGTTAATATATTGGTTTATTAATTCTCTGACAATGCATATAGATTTATAGTCAGGAGTTTCATTGCCACCTATACACTCAAATTAGTATGCATTTCATAAACCATCTACAAATAGTTGGAGTATACCTTATGCAAATCAAATTGAAGTTTATAATTCTTTGCAAGCATCTTCAAGCAATACAATGACACATCCAACAATTGTATTTGAATTAGATTGTGATGATTAACTCCGTTTAGGGTAGAATAATTAGATGTATATTGTTATTTATGTTAATTATGCACTTTAATGTTATTTTGAGGTAACCCATATTCCTTTGTATTAAACATGACTAATACCTCATTATTATACATGAAAATCGTGAATTTAATCAGTAAAACAAAAAAAAATGCTATAAATTTGAAATATTTCAATAAAATCAAATATTACAAAATAAAAAAGAAACTGATACACATAAATATTACAAGTCTTAAAATCTATAAATAATTGTGTTTAATCAATTACATTTTGATAAGATCATCTAATTATTTATGTGGCTTGACAATGGTTGAGATGCATTTGTTGCATCAACACTAACACATTTTTGTAGTATTCATTTCACCTTTTTCATTATCTTTTATAATTTTCTCAAATATTGATCTTTTCCCTCTTTCAATTCCTTTTTTAGAGTTTCCAATACTTCAAACACTCATTAAATATTTTATTAAGATTTGTTCAAAATAATAATTAAATTATAACGTACTAAAATGATTCTGATTTCATACCAGATCATCTTATCGTTGATGTTAGGGTGCAATATGTGGATCCTGAGTCAACCTATGTTGGGGGTATTATACTCTCACATGAGAAATAGTGCACTACCAATCCATATAATCTGAAGATCACCCATGTGGATACAACACACTTGAACCTCTTGCTTGTTAAGATAGCACATGACATTCCCAACTATTTCAATATTGATAAGCAAAATGGAATTTTAACTTGTACATTTTGGGATTAGACCTTCTAGTAACTTTAGATGGCTCTGCCAGACTAAGTAGAATAGTTTGGATATGTCAAAAATTGGCACAATACTTGATGACTATGATGTGGCTTTATCATTTCTAGAAAATGAATGCATCCATGGAAAAATGCCATCTATGGAAACTCAATGCCCTAAGGATTCCAAATGACTTGAAAATGAGAAATAAAAATTAGTGTCTTAATATAAACCATAACTTGTTAAAAATTAAAATTGAAATATTAGATATAGGGATAGTGAACATACATCAAAAACTGTAAGATCATCTACTAATTCATATAACTTTGATAAGGCCTTTTGATCTACTCGAGAACATGTGCACAATCCATAATGCTAAACTCGTGGAAGCTGATTCATATAGTTTGGGTTATGAGATGGAGAACATGTAGGAAAATGCTCATAAATTCATGCTTGTTATAATGTTAGATATCCATAAATTTGTTTCGTATCATCCCGATTAGCTATTCTTAACTATCAATATAAATAAGCTAATATTGTTATACCCTATGCATATTGGTGTACCTTATCTAAATTTACCAATAATTTCAAATATGAAACTAGTACACAGTTACTAGTTTTGTCAACAAACAATGTACAGCTCAATAAGTGTACCAAAAATGCCTTAGCAGCATGGTCATTATATCTCTCACCTATATCCATGTACAAACTTCTTAGCTAGCATAATTTCACATACAAGCTTTTTACACTCAAGTGATTTTTTGCTATGTCTATACTAACACCTAAGTTATCCCCTAGGAGTTATTCCTTGCACAACTTGACATAATTTATCACGTCACAACTTTAAACTTAAGTCTAATTTTATTTATTTTAGACTACATTATTATTATTTAAATTTTATTGTAGATTTGAAGAAAATGAAGATCCAAAATTTTAGAAACATATTGTATAAAGACTCTCAAATTTAAATGAAGATTTATCTAAATTAAATTTAAATTAAGATTTATATAAACAAAAGGATAAATATATATAAAAAAAGAAACGAAAGCAGAGTCATGCGTTATACACACATATATATATGATTAACAAAACAGAGAGAAGGAGAATAAGGCACTGCCAAAGAAAGCAGTGCAAGAAACAGAGGAAGAAAAACAAAAAGCGTCACCAGGAGAACAGAAAAAAAAGACACATAACAAAACAGAAAAAGGCACGAAGTTGAGGTAGAAAACATAACAAAACGTTGGAACGAAGAAGACAAAAGAATATTCTTTTTGCGATTCATTTTCTTTTCAATTATTCTCAGAAAAATTATGGTAATTTTGTTTATTTTAAATTTAATTTTGAGCATGAACTAATTTTTTTTATTATAGGAAAAAAATGTATTATAATTCCAAACTATGCTTGATTTTTCATGTTAATTTGAATTATTTCTCTTCATGTTTGTCTGATTTATTATGAGTTTATTGCTTCTAATTAATTAGCCATTAATTAGTTGATTTTAATCTTATAATTTACTATTTAAAGAGGGAATTATATGATAGATTTAGAATATTTCAACATAGGTAAATATAGAGATCGAAAGACTTATATGAACCTGTGTAGTATTAAAATCATTAGTCTTAATGCTTTCTTGCTTTGTTAAATTATATACTCTTGTGTAAATTGATGAATAAGAATGTTTTTAATTGACTATCGAAAGAAGCTTTAATTTGGATGTTTTTTTGGAGATTGCTAACAAATAGGGATAATTAAATTCAATTATCTAGATGAGTAAAGTATAGTGAGGGATTAAGTAAAATCAATTTCCTAGAAGTTTTCTTCCCATTTATTTGATTTATGAACAACATATTTCTTTTCTTTTGAGCATTTTCTTTAAATTTATTTTATTCATAATTTTAATATTTGTCAAAAGTAAGTTACCAATCCTTGAGAACGATACTCTTTTTATCACTTTACTATAAAACTAAGATACTGTATATTTATAGTTTTTCATCGATCAAGGAGTGAAATAACATCACTTCTACTTAGTATAACTCTAGTGCAAGCATTCTCGATAATCTAAAGTCCTAACAATTCATGTACATCATGCAAGTCAATTGTAATCTCACTAAAAGGCATATGAAATGTGTTAGTCTAGAGATGCTATATCTCGATAAATGCTAACACTAAAACCTTGTCTGCATGTTTATAAGTATCATAACATAATAGTCCAAGCCCCGACTCATGTATACAGTGGGCAAACTGTTGAATTTGAAGTTGATTAAGATCCCACCCACTTTGTCATCTAGAATGAGCTATAGGTCTTAACACGTCTCAATAATCCTAACATATAAGTAGCAACAATTAAATATGGTATCAAAATTATTAAATAATTGATAATTAATCTTGAAAAGTTTAATCATACTTATATTATTTAACCCTATCTTATTTTCTATGTGAGTTTTGAAAATCTTTAGCATAGATAAATTTGGTAAAAAATAAAAAAGAAAATAAGGACGACTCTACTATTTTTGCTTCTACACTAACATTAGGTTGTATCTCTTCTTCATGAGGTCGAACCTCATCTTATTGATCCATCTTCACATTAATATCAGAATGAGCACCTGACATTTCTATGGACACATTTGAAGGCTCCCCTCTTTATCCTAGTTTTCTTCTCTTATAAATGAATCCTTCAACTTAATACATTTCTTCATTTCTTCTTCTATGAGAAGCAATTTGTGGTTATTTACTCATATTTAAAGTAAAATAACTCAATTAAATAGATATTTCAAATAGTAAATCTAAAACCATAATAAACATACATGTATGGTTAAAAAAAACTTTGTTGAATGTCTTATTTTAATTGTACACTATAATTCAATAGCAAAACTAGTTGTCAATGAATCATAGTGCATGTATAAATCAAAATTAATATAATTTATCTCTTAATTGTATTTATTAATTTATTAAAAAAAATTCTCAGGGAGGTTCAATAGAGGTTACTAAACATACTAGTTAGGTTTGATACCACTAATCGAACTTAAAAACTATATTCGGTACCCATCCTCAAAACCAACCCAAAGGACATTTGGTAGGCCCCCTCGAACCATCCAAGTATGTTCGGTACCTCTTATCAAATCTGAATAGTCTCATTTTCTTCCTCTTCTTGATTTTTATAGTCGAAAACTCCTAAATCTATACTATATATATTCTATAACCTTAATCCATATTAATAATATACATCTCATCTCACAAACGATTAAAATTTCATAACATCATAAAATTAAACCACAATAAGTAAATGATTCAAATAATACCTACCTAAAATAATGGCTACCTGGTTTGAAAATATGGCTTTCGTGGTGGTGCTTACATGATTGGTGGGTGTTTGCTTTGTGATGGCTGTGATAGACGAATGAGAGGGATATTTTTGTCATTTCATTTTTTAAATGATACGTAAATTTAAACTTAATTAGCGAGATGTTTCGTAGTAGAAATCGTTATGTCTCCAGAATTTTTCTTATGTTTTATACCCACGATGTACAAGACAATTTTCAAAATGTTTAAGTTGTTGCAATTATAGCTAAAACATATTATATACGAAAAAAATCAATAGTTAAATAACATTAATTTTAGGTCTTTTCTTCTCATAGCAGGATGTCAGGGTGTCCAATAACTTCCCCAAACTAGGTTAAACCGAAAAACTAGTCCGATTTGTATTAAGTAAAACCAATTTTTAAACGGTCTGGTCCAGTTATACAAAATTTTAAACCGATCGGATCGGATCGAACCAATTTTAATAAATAATTAAAAATTTATTTCCTTTGCGTATATAAAAACAAAGATATTTTAGACTTTCAATTTCCCTCCCCTCTTTCTAAATATCCTCGCGCTATATTCCCCAAAAACCTAAGCTAAAACCTTCCGCTGCCTCCAGCACTCCACCACCAGCCATGTGCCAATCGACCTCGCCTCGTGTCGCCTCGGTTTGCCTCACATCCAATAATCCATGGACAAAATAGGTATGAGACATATTCATAAGAACAATTTATTTAAGCTAACGTAATTAGAAAAGATCAGTAGACTGATTGACTCTCTATAATCACATTTTAAGTTTGTTGGTTGAACTCGTCTAAAATTTTTATGATGAAACTTGGTTTTTGTTGTTTTAATGGTGTAGTATTGTTTAGATCTATGTATAAAATATATTTTTATTTGTGTTCTTTATACAGATCTTTGAGGTTGATTAAGATTCTAATATGTTTGATTTTGGTGACTGATTTTGTTTTTATGCTATTGAAGCTACACTGATAGAATATGGCTCTGATTTCTTTCATATTCTTATTTTTGCTTAGTATTAGTGTTTTTGATATTTTTCTCTTTTGTTTTTAAATCTTTTAAATGTTGGATATGTATTTTGAATAATCTAAATATTGAATTATTGAATTGTTTTATCATTTTTGTGTGATTTTCTTAATGACGATCACATGATCTCTAGCGTTGTCTTCTTCTTCTTCTCTACCTAATTTTTTATTGTAGTGTACAATCATATCTGAGCTGGCCTATACATTTAGTTTATTTAATTTATATTAAAGTTAAATATAAAAGTTATTTTATTTAGTTCTACACAAATGATTAATTTATCCAAGTCCAGTATTTAATATTTCTAAAAAAAGTCCAATATACATTATTTTATTAAATATTATTATCTAATAATATATGATTTTATTTAATTGTAGAGTAATTAGAGTTTATTAAAGACACTACATTGATCATTGATGATTAATAATGAGTAAGTTTTAAATATTATTATCTAATAATATATTGTTGTTGATTGTGAATTTGAATATTTGTATATATTTAAGAATTATGTGTAAATGAGATATTTGTACTTATTTCTTCATGTCTAATTTTTTTTTCTTTTAGATTTTGATAACATATTATATATTTATTTATGTTTTTAACAATAATATCTATTTATGTATGATGATTGATGAACATCACATTTGACTGTATTCCTTGTTTTTGTGCACCAATGATAAGCTAAAAAATTATCTTAAAGACAATGTGTGATATAAAACCTCGATTATTATTTTCTTTATTTAAATTTTGTATTTATAATTTATATATATATATATATATTAATTTTATTCTTAAATTATTTGTTGATGTATTATTTTCAACAATCTTAAGATAATTTCTTATTTTTTAATTTTTTCTTCACAAAATATTTTTTGATTTTGTCTTCTTTCCAAACTGCATACTTTTTTACTGAAACCTAGCTATTTTCTCATATATTGTTAATTATTCGTTATTGGAACCATTTGTGCAACCTTCTAATTTTTATTGTTTTTATTTTATCACTTTTTAATTTATCACTACTTTCAAGTTGATTATCATATTTCTGTTTTTCATGTACTCCAATTTCAAATCATTGTTTTTATATTATCTTACTAATAATAATAATATTTATTGTTCTATAGCTATTATATATTCATATATAGCTTATTTCTTTTCATAATTATCTATATTTTATATTTAATATATCTTCTATTATCACGTTTCTTTACTAATCATTTTTGTTTAGTTTCTATTTTCATTTATTCTCAGAACTGAAAGTATGTGGCTTTTCTTGTGGTGATTCTTTTCCTGCTTATTTCACTCACTTGAAAACATGAACTAATGTTTTTGTAGATTATAAGTTTTGACTATTTGGCTAATTCTCAGTTGTTGTTTGTGGGTTAACTAACAAGCTAATTTGTTTGTAATGATATTTTATTGTTGAGTCTAGGTTTGATTTTTTTTAAGAAATTGAATTTAATTGCAATTTATTTCTTTACGAGGAAAACACTTTTGTTGGAATTGCAAATTATTTCTTTAGGAGCAAAACGCTTGTGTTGGTGTAATTTAATTTGGTTTCTGTCTATTATTGCTCTATTTAGTTATTTGAGGAAATCAATACTTTTCTTGTTTAATTACATGCTAATAACAAGATCACTGACGGTGTTTGCCCATTGAATATATCTTTTGCTTGGTTTATCATACTAAGACATGAATATTAACCGGTGTTATAGTGGTATTGCAAGATGGAAAATTGTATACTCATAAAATTCGTTTATGATATTACATTGTCCTCTCTTTGCAATTGTAGTTTTAAAGATTAAACAATCAGACTGATTTCAGTTCAAGGAGGGAATTTTGGATTTTGGATACGTGGATCTAAAGTATTAATATGTTTTGAGATTACATGGATGACAATATTAAGTTAGTTCTGATATAAACATGTTTGCAATAGTTTTCTGATGTGAATTTGTTGGATTTAACTCAAAAAAATGATAGATCGACAATACTACTATTAGACACGTATACTCAAATAATGAGTTATTCATTATCTTCAAACCATTTGAGAATGGAGAGAAGTTGTGAATGAAGAACTTTCCAACCTCTATGATTGATTGTGAGATAAAGAGATTCTAAAAATAACATTTGAAAAAGAGATGATTCTAAACAACATATTGTACATGCTAGAAATTTGAAAGAACCTTGAGAGGTTCGTTGCTTGAGAAGAACGGATTCTAGATGAATGTGAAGTCTAGTAAATTCATATTAACCAAGAATGGAATAATTGTATTAAAGGACGATGTAATAGATTATACCTTTTTTTACAAATTAGTTCCAAACATAAGTATGAGGCTTGTGTAGAGGTAAAATGACTAGGTCATAGTTTCATTCGATTGAAAGGAATACTAAACCCCTTGACTTAATTCATAGTGATCTATGTGATTTAAAATTTCTTCAAACAAGAGGTGACAATAAGTATTTTATTACTTTTGTTGATGATAACACGAAATATTGCTATGTGTAAATGCAAAGATGAAGTTATAGAGAAATTTATTTTTTAAAAAATAGAAGTTGAAAATCAACTCAACAAGAAAATCAAGATACTACGTAGTGATCGTGGTGGTGAATATGAGGCACCGTTTGGTGAATTATGTGTACAACACGGAGTTATTCATGAAACCACAACGCCTTATTCACCTCAGCAAAATGGAGTTGCTAAACGTAAGAATCGTACCTTGAAAGAAATAGTGAATGCAATGCTATTAAGTTCTAGGTTGCCATAAAACTTGTGGGGGGAAGCTATTTTGTCAGCTAACTACCTTTTAAATAAGGTACCCAAAAAATACACATAAGACACAGTATGAATTATTTAAAGAAAGGGTACCTCCTTATAAATATTTATGAGTGTGGGGGTGTCTTGCAAAAGTGGTTGTACCTATACCTAAGAAGGTGAAGATAGGTCCAAAATAATAGATTGCATCTTCATTGGATATGCACATAATAGTAGTGCTTATCAATTTCTTGTGCATGAGTCAAAGATCCCAAACATACACAAAAACACGATAATGGAATCAAGGAATGCATCGTTCTTTGAACATGTATTTCCAGGTAAATCTTAAGGAGAATCAAGTTTGTCTAAACGAATGTATGAGACTATGAATGAAGATAGTCAAAATAAAGAACTTGAACAAGAATTGAGGTTGAACTCAGATGTAACAAGAGGACTAGGACAAAAACATCTTATAGTACAGATTTTTTGACCTATTTGCTAGAAAGTGAACTTCAAACCTATGAAGATGTTGTGAATTCTTATGAATGACCTCAATGGTAAGAAGCCATTAATGGTGAAATTGAGTCTATTCTGCAAAATCACACTTGGGTACTAGTTGATTCACCTCCAAGTAGTAAAACACTACAGTCTTAGTGGATTTTCATAAGAAAATGTAAATAAGATGGATTAATTGATAAGTACAAGGTCAGGCTTATAATTAAGGGATATAAACAACGACATGATCTTGATTACTTTGATACTTATTCTCCTGTGACAAGAATAATATCTATAAGGATGATAATTACTATCGCAGCTCTGCAAAATCTTGAAATACATCAAATGGATGTAAAGAAAGCCTTTCTAAATGGAGAGTTAGATGAAGAAATCTACATGGACCAACCCAAGGGTTTGTCATGCCTAGGGAAAGAAGGAAATGTTTGTAAATTGGTGAAGTCTTTATATGGCTTGAAACAAGCACCAAAACAATGGCATGAAAAGTTTGATAATGTCATGAGGACAAACGGCTTTAAAATCAAAAAAATGTGACAAATATGTATATGTCAAGGACAAAGAAGATGGTTATGTTATCTTGTGTTTTTATGTTGATGACATACTAATTGTAGGTAGTAATGATCAAATCTACTAAGTCTACGTTGAATTCAAGGTTTGATATGAAAGAAATGGAACCTACTGATGTAATTTTGAGAATTAAGATATTAAAAATATCAAGGGGTCTCATTCTAAGTCAATGTCATTATGTTGACAAAATACTTGAGAAATTCAACAAGGGTGATTCTGGAATTGTGAGAACACTAGTAGATGTAAATCTACACTTATCTAAGAATAAAAGTGAGAGTGTGTCTCAACTATAATATTCTAGAGTGATAGGAAGTCTCATGTACTTGATAAGTTGTACGAGACTAGATATAGCTTATGTTGTAAGTAAACTAAGTAGACATACTAGTAATCTAGGATTTGATCATTGGAAAGGTATTACAAGACTACTTAGATACTTAAGATATACACGTTGCTATGAACTGCACTACACATGATATCCAGTTATATTAGAAGAATAAAATAATGTCAATTGGATATCTAATATGAAAGACTCAAAGTCTACTAGTGGATATGTATTCATATTGGGTGGTGTAGCTGTTTTATGGAAGTCTTCTAAATAAACATGCATTGCTAGATCCACGATGGAATTTGAGTTCATTGCTTTGGATAAATACGGCGAAGAATTCGAATGGCTACGCAATTTTGTAGAGGATATTCCTAAGTGGGTAAAGCTTGTACCTACAATATGCATTTATTGTGATAGCCAATATGCTATTGGCAGGGCACAAAGCAATATGTATAATGGTAAGTCTCGACATATACGTCATAGACATAATACCATTAGACAACTACTCTCAACTGGGGTTATCTCTATTGACTATGTGAAGTCAAATGACAACATAGCTGATCCCTTAACTAAAGGGTTAAATAGAGAGTTAATTGATAAGTTGTCGAGAGGAATGAGACTGAAGCTCATGAATGAATAAGGATTTACAAAGGAAACCCAACCTATTTGACTAGAGATCCCAAGATCTAGGTTCAAAGGGACAACCTAATTCTAAAGACTTAGTGAGATCATTATGAGGGCTTACCCTCAAGTCTATTCCTATGATGAAAACAGTGATACCTATAAGATACATGATAAGCTAAGGCTTTTAATGATTCTTATGAAGAGAATATTGAGCGGAGTATGTGGGTTACTCTTTGCGGATTACTTTTAAAGATAAGAGATCACCTATGTGAGAAAGGAGTGAGACTGCTTCGAAAGAGAATTGTCTAGGAATCAATTCTTTAGAGACTCTCACATAACCAGGCATATGTTCATGGCCAAAACGAACATAACAGTGAGAACAGAATTGTGTCAGAAAAGATTCTTATGAGAAGTATGTCATCGCTTACATAAACGGTAGAACAATTCAAGAACATCACGTCTACTAGTCAGTCAGTAAGGTAAATATATTTTCATAAAGTAAGGTAAATACAGGTTTCGATTCGTTGAACTCTATTTTCGTATCAAATTTTAATTTAAAATCTATGTTAATTTTTATTCATGTGAGGAATTGTTAGAAATTCTTGAATAAAAATAATTTTCAGTTTCAGTTTTTTGTTTTAATATAATTTTTAGTTTTTTTCTCCATTATTCTCTTCTGTTTCAATTCTTGATTAAATATCATTATCAGTTCGTTCCCCTTCCTCATCCCTTTATTAAAAATGGTTCTTTACTTTTAAGTTTATTTTGCACGTTTGGGCTTTTGCTTCTAAGTCTTTTTTGCTGCTCCTTATAAAAGAAAAGAAAAGACAAAAAGATAGAGGGACAAAAAAAAAAAGAAGAAAAGAAAACGAGAAAGGAAAGAAAAAAAATCAGAGCTGAGTAGAAGAAGAAAAAAATGTTATTTTTTTAATCTAAAGTTAAGTTTCTTTAATAGAGTTCAGATATTTGTAAGTTTGTTGAATAATAAACAGTAATGTAAGTTTATTATTATGTAATCATTATATCTTAGGAGATAAGTTTTCGTTATTCTCGTACATCAATAGTGAGCGAAAAAATTATCTTAAGGACACTGTGTGATACACAAGCCTCGATTAGTATTTTATTTATTTAAATTTTATATTTATATTTATATATTTATATATTTTAATTTTAATAAAATAATTTTATTTTTAAATTATTTATCCATGTATTATTTCCAACAAACATTCCACATCATATATGTCTAATTCAATACTTATTTTTCATCCCTACATTCTACTTCTTTTTTCATTTTTACATCTCATTTATTTTTCATCCTTACCTTCACATAAATCACATCCAAGCTCTAACATTTTGATAATCAATATATTAGAAATATTAAGAACGAAAGAGATATACATTAAACATGAGAAAAAGGAAAAAAAACTCGATAAAAATGGAACTACAACACAATTGAAACAAGTATTTGCACATTTTACTTGTAAATATTACGATGATTGGATAATGACCTACCAGACGCTTGTAAAAGGTTTGGTAGTGTTTATTGAACACATCATGTATGTTTGATACCCCTTATTAAACCTAATTAAATAATTTAAAAATTGGTTGAACCTACAAAACATTCAAGATATGTTCAATAATTTATACCAAATCTTTCATATATATTCGACAACCTTTTTGTCAATTTTTTTTATTTTTGCAATGTTATAAATTTTTAATTTTTTTTTTACAACATGATAGAACATATGAGTTATAAAACAGATAAAGTATAAAGTATATAATCACATAGGAGTAATGATGTTGATGATATGATAGACCTATTTTTCGATCACATGTTGATTTATTAAGCTTTTTTTTTTTTGGGTCTTAGGTACCCCTACATAACATACCAATCTGATTCGGTACCCCATAACGAACATAACTGGGATATTAAGTATGCACTACCAACCCTTTCATACATCATCTTCAACCCATCACGATTTTTTACATCCCAAAAAACTATATAATCCATTCCTTAAACTCCATTTTAAACAATATAAATCTAAATTGATCCTAAATTCTATAATCACTTTTGGCCCTAAAATTTAAACCAACATTAGATAATGATTCAAAATATATATAAATTGGTGGCTAGATTCTAGTAAGCTGGTGGCTGAGAAAATGGTGGCTTGCGATTGTAGTGGATGTGATGCTTGCAGCGGCACCAATTGTGGTGGTTATGTTGATTAACAGTGGAGATTGAAGTGGGATGTATGGTGGTGGTGGTTATGCGATAGAAGTTGAGGCAGGATAATTCTGTCATTTCATATTTTTTTTAATGATATGTAAATTCAAATGTATTTATATGTCTCGTATTAAAAATCGGGATATCTTGAGAATTTTTCATAAATAAAATAATAAAAAGAGTTTTAGATTTACTATGCGTAAGAGACAAAAAAAACCCCAAATTACATCCACCAATCAACAACAGCTCTCCCTTCGTCGTGGCCGTTGTCGTCGCTCTCTCCATCAGAAGTTGTTGTAGCCATTGCCATCCGAAACCATAGATCCATCCTGCCACTGCTTCCCCCACACACGGCTCGTTTAGACAATAATGTTCCGTAACTTTTTGGGTGAGAAAAAGGTATGATATGTCTTCTTTTGTTTCAAATCTATTAGGTTTTCAATACATTCTGATTTCTGTTAGCTGGGTTATGTTTAGGATTTGTGCTTACTACCTGTTTGTCAAATGTACTAGTTGAGAAGTGACTGCTAGTTTTTTTTTTCTTTTTGGAATCAGAAAGTTGTACCATCAAATTCTAGGTCTACAGCTGCTTCACAAGTGAAGTTATATATGTCTCATAGTCATGTTTAGTTAAGTTCAACTACTAGATGCAAGATAAAACTTGTACACACGTTCAGATAAAGAAGAATAAATTTGTCTAACAATTAAAAAATGAAGTAAAATGAATCAAAATTAAATTGGATTTGTACCTTAGAGTTAAATTGTTACTAAAACAATACTACTGATCCTGGGAAATCAATACGGATCATCCATTTTTCCCTACAATACCTCAACATAATATACGTTTTGTAGTGTGTTAGTAATGACATTGCATGGAAGAGGATGACTTACATGATTTTACATCCTAATAAGAAGGCATGCCATAGTCCTAGAAATAAGTGTGCACCCAATCGATTGTCAAAAACATCAAAGCAATATCCTTTTTTGGTTTATACTATGCTTAGAAAAACTCTGGATTACTAGTTAAGAAGTGACTATAGAGTTTACTTTTTCTTTTGATCGTATAGGTTGAAGTTTACATAGTGATTTTTAGTATTTGGGTTAAGGTTTCAGATTTATAATATATTGTGAATATTTGTTATCTACATTGTGGTTTGGGTTTGTGCCTTCAACTTGTTTGGTAGATGAACTAGTTGCAGATTGCTAGCATATAAGTTTATTTTTACTGTAAGGTTTATGCGAGTGTTGGTAATATTCGTGAACAAAACATATAATTATAATTATAATTTTAATTTCTAGGTGTGTCTTAGAAGAATATTTTCAAGCTGAAGAAACTATCGAGCCTCAACGATCATATCTCAGGTATATCTCTGTTCCCATGCACGTTAGATTACATATTACACACATAGGAATGATATAAAAATAGGCTATTCGATTGATCGAGTGGTGAGTACATCGATCGAGTGGTGACTACATCGATCGAGGAATTAATATTCGATCAAGCGAGCACTAGATTTATCGAGCACTTGATTAGATTGATCGAATGGCTAGGGATTTGATTTTAAAACCTATCTCTAATACGAATTGTATTGACATTTTACTATATTGTCCTTATTCTTTAAAACTCATTTAACTGATTTTAGGGATAATATGGTAATTTTACTTTGATCTAAAGTGCTTCAAACTATTCTATAAATTTAAACCTAAGAACACAATTGAAATTAATCACACAAGAGCTTAATTGTGTTATTATGCTTTTCATTGATTATTCTAGAATTGCTAGTTATTTTCAATTTATCTGATATATTGTTTAAATCAACTAGTTAGGGTTATTCATTATTGGATCTGCTTAAGGACACACTTGTACTTGTGTTTATGTGCTAACTTTTTAGGTAACAGAGGTGGAGGTTCGATTAACTCGTGGGACTCTAGTTTGTCGAAACGTTGGTCCGAATCCAACCCCTTTCTTGTAGAGACTTTGATGAAAACAACAGCTTGTAAGTAGGTTACATGGGGGCAATATTTGGGTGGGTAGTTTAAGTCCTAGCATTATAACTGGATACTATTTTTCATAGTGGATAGTTAGGTAGTTTGGTGGACCAATGGTTTTCCTCTTAGGTCTTTAGTGTGGTTTAAGTTGTTTATATCTAAAAATCTTATGTGTTGATCTTTATTTTTCGCATTACTTTATTTACATGTGATTGAACACTTGGTCGCTTATAAAATTTTAATTTATCATACTTTCGTTAATTAGATTATTAGATCCTAAATTATTGATTTCTTGTATCTAGATTAAGGTTCTAAATGTATAATTTTATTTTACTAGCCTATGAGCTAAAGTTTTTCATCATCTTAGCTTGTTGAATTTTTAGACAATATAGTTCTCACAAGCATGGATGATTAGCAACGGATTTATGAACTTGTGAGCTTGCTTCATTTGCGCATTTCCCTGTTGGACATTGTTTTGTACATCTTATTGTTACACAATTTTATATGATACAATATTTGTGTTATGGGTTTCATGAATCAAGCTAAACAGTTGTCTTAGATTGTGAAAATTTAAGTTTTCTTGATCTGTTATATAAATAAAAATGGATTGGACCCAGATAATGCATGTTTCTTTCATTTTATTGATACTTTAAGTAAAAACAGTGATGCCTTGTTCCTTAAAAGCTATTTAAGACAAGACTATAATGTTATTTTTGGTTGGATGGAATGGAATAGAATGGAATAGAATGGAATCAGAATCAGAATTGATTCCTTCCATTTTTGTATTTGGTTGGGCTTAAAAATGGGAATGAAATGAAATCGATTCCTAAAGGAGAAGGAATCAGAATTCATTCTCTCCCATTACAGAATCATGATTCCATTCCTAATATGATTTTATTGTTCCAATTTTTCCCCTCACATATATAAACTAACACCCACGTTTCATTACAGTCACCCACCAAAGTAGTTGTCTGCGTCCTTAACGAACCCTACGCAACGCCATTTCTCCTCCAGTTTTGCTTTCAGTCGTTGTCTGGTCCTTCACAACTGGTGGTTTCTCTGATCTTCGATGTGAGTTCTCGTCCTCATCTTGTGTCTTCTCTCTCCTTTGTCTCGCAATGCTCATTCGTGAGGTGTTTTCTTTTCTGGTTCTCGCTTGTAAATATATTATTTGTTGCCTGATATTATGCCTTGTTCCTCTGAGATTGTTCTTTGATATCGTTCTCTGTTCTGTAATATTTATTTTTATTTTGAATCGATTCCTATTTTTGTTCTCTATTCTGATATTCTTTGTTCTTTGCTTTGAATTGATTTGTTGGTCTCATGAACCCAAACATAGCATTTAGTATATGAACATTCCTTCTACATCTTATAAACATAATTCTGATATTTTTTTGAACAATAAAGTTATTTGTTCTTTGCTAGAGTTTTCTGACTTATTGGCATAAATTATCCATCGGTGCTTTTAGGATTAATTTTGACAACTTCATTGCAGAAGATATTCTAATTTTTACATAAATTATCCATTGGTGCTTTTAGCTCCATTACATGCATTAACACTAGAGTTTATACTTCTAGCTCTAGTACATGCACTAACTGTAATAAGTCATCTTTATGATATTCTGTTCTAAAGAAAAAAGAAAAAGCCAAAGTTTCCTGATTGTGACTATAAAAAGTAAGTATTTTCTATCATTTTTATGAGTATGTCATTGTTCCTGATTAAATATTGTTTTTGTTTGTAATTTAAGGTAAAATGGATGAACATAGCTTGAATGTAGAAGAGGTGGATCCTATTGTTGTGTACCTGATGCATATAATGTATATTGTAAAATTCTTTTTTGAGATGATAATGGATAAAAACATGACAATATCTTTAAGGAGACAATTGAATGAGCTTGATTTTTTTTCAAATAGAAAAATTGTGCATAGATTGTGCTATGAGAACGACATTATTAGTATTAATCAACATAGGATGAGTGTGAGTGGTTTTACCAATTTGTGTGTAATGCTTGCAACTAGAAGGGGCTAAAACAATTAAAGCATTTGTTACTAGATAAGAAGGTAGCATGTTTCTTCATGTAATTGCACACTATGTGAAAAATAGATTTATAATTGATCAATTTAGAAGATATGGAGAGACAATCAGTAAATATTTCAACAATATCTTGCATTCTATCATACGATTGTATAAGGAGTTATTGAAAAAACTTGAGCATATTCTTGACGATTGTGACTATCATGGGTGGAAATGTTTCAAGGTAGATATAATGTCTAATTTTTTTCTTTCTTTTTTCTTATTATCATGTAATATTTTTAATAATTTCATATTTTAATTTACTTATTGGTAATAGGATTGCTTAGGAGCACTTGATGGTACTCATATTAGGGTAAGAGTTCTTGTAGGTGATAAGTCTAGGTATTAAAACCGAAAGGGTGAGGTTACCATAAATGTTTTGGGGGTTTGCTCTCTTAATATGCAATTTATTTATGTTTTATCCGATTGGGAGGGTTCCACAACTGATAGTAGTCTTACATGAAGCTATATGTAGAAGGAATGGATTTAAAGTCCAACTTGGTAAGTAATATGTGAATTGATCAATTTTTTTAAAGTCTTGGAATATGAAATTGAAATGTAAAATATATTTAATATATAAGGTATTATTATTTTGTGGATGTTAGATATGCAAATTCCAATGGATTTCTTGCTCCATATCGTAGTCAATGTTATCATTTGAGTGAATGGAGAGATGATCTACAACCTTGCAACCCACGTGAATTTTTTAACATGAAGCACTCATAGGCTAGGAATGTGATTGAGAGATGTTTTTGTGTTAAAGAATCGATGGGTAATTCTAAGAAATCCAGCATTCTATCCCATTAAGACTCAAAACCAAATAATTATTGTTTGTTGCTTGCTACACAATTATATAAGAAAAGAGATGTCATATGATCCATTTGAGGAAAATTGGGAAAATCTTGAAGATGAAGAGGATGAGGATGACAATAATGAAGATACAATAAGAATTGTAGACTCTACACATGAATGAAGTATGTTTAGAGACAACACGACATTAAACATGAATGGAGGGAAAGGAGACGGGGATAATGACAAATAATATTTAGTTGTGTAGTAGATGATAGTGATTGTTTAGGTTAATGAAAGTCGTGTTTTTTTATTTATTTTAATTGTAGTTGTAATGAAAAGATTATTTGATTGAAATTATGTGTAATCTTATAAAATATTAAGCTACTGGTTGTATTCTTACAATTTTAAAGTTTTTCTTATTGGTTGCTAGACTTATCAACTTTAATATATTTTTTATATCTATTTTGTTAATAAATGATATATTTTTTTGTTCTTACTTTTTAATTTTAGGATGTCATCTTCACAAAGTTTTACCTCAAGAAATCGAAGCCTTAAACAGAATAAAAAATTTTGGACAACAACATTAGATGAAAAATTAGTTGAGTGTCTTTTAGAGTTACACAATCAAGGTTCATATAGAGCTGATGGTGGTTTCAAACCTGGTTATTTAAATGTTATTGAGAAATTATTACTTCAAAAACTACCAGCCTGCACTATGAAAGCTAAACCTCATATTGAGTCTCGATTGAAAACATTGAAGACTCAATTTACTACTATACATGACATGCTAACTGGTCAGAATAGTAGTGGATTTGGGTGGGATCCTGTGAATAAACTTATAGTTGTTAAGGTACCTGTTTGGGATGCATATGTAGAGATAATTTTATTGTTGTTCTCGTTTGTTATAAACAAATACATTATTTATGTTTAGAAATTAATCCCTTTGATTTTTAATATTTTGAATTTTATATATTTTAATTTTTGTTAGAGTCACAAAGAAGCTGTTCATTTTAGACATAAGTTATTTCCTCATTATGAGGATTTGGTTATTGTATTTGGTAAAGATAGAGCCACAAGAACAGATGCAGAGACTCCAAATGATGTTGTTTTAAAACTTGATAATGAACGAGATCAAGAGATAGTAAATGAAACTGACCCATTACAACAACACATAGATGCTACCGACCATCAAAGCTCAAATGTTTCATCTAAAAAAAGAAAGAGAACTATTGGAGTTAATGACTATAAAAATTCTATTGAGAGGGTAGCTTTGATACTTGCAGAAGAGATGAAGAATATTGGCAGTCTTTTAAGCCGATCCATCACAAAAAAAGGAGAACAAGAAAAACAAATGAAGTTGTATAATGAATTACAAAGGACCACATTACTTAGCAATGAAGAGCTTAATGTTGCTACAATTCTTCTTGTTGACAAACCCGTAAGAGTGAATGTATTTTTCGACGTTCCTGATGACAACAAAAATGGTTGAATTAGAAGCTTTCTTAGACGTGAAGGTGCATTATAATAAGTTATAGAAATGTATTATTAGTATATGAACATATAATTATAATTGTTATATTAACCTTGTTTTGATATCAAACTTATTGTTAGGTTTTATTTTAATTAGGTTAATATCAATATTTTGATATAGAGTTTTGAACACTTTTCTTGTATTTTGATATTTAATATACTCTACACCATCAGAAAAATCCAACTTCATGTTTAGTCTGTATTTTGATATCAACCATGTTTACTCTGTTTGCCAATAGTTGATGTTGCTTGGAAAACTGCAGGATACTAGACTGTTGTGGCTGAAACCATACGTCGTGTTAGTCATGTTCTCATTTTGCAGGTGAATATTTGGAGATGATATTTCAGCGTTGTTTTTACTTTTTGGATCAATTGCGTTGCGTTTTCGCTGATTACGGAGAGAAACTGAATAGCTGATGAGCTGTTTTATGGAATTTGCTAATTTTTGTAATTTTTAATTTTTTTTCTATAATTTTGCAAATGAATGACTCTGATCAATTAATAACTAAACCATTTCCTTATTATCTTCTTATTATTGTTTCCCCTTTTTTGCTAAAGATGCTAACAGGAGGTACCAGATTGCATCTTGATTTTTAATCCTATGGTTTCTTTTTTTTTTTAGCCTTTTGATACATATATTCTTATTTTTAATTCTAAAAAAAACATATATTTACTATTTACTTTTTTATGATATAAAAAAGTAAATATATATTTTTTACTTAAAAAATTAAAAATAAAAACTGTTATTTTGACAAAAAAATAATAATTAAAGATATTATTTAAACTTTACTGAATATAAAGATATTAAGGTAATTTATAGTATTTTTTATTCCATTCTAGTAGTAAACTAAGTACTATAATAATGATTTTTTCTTTCCATTTCAATTTCGATTTCGATTCTGATTTTATTTCGTAAACAAAAGTCACCTAAGATCTTACAATTCATGACTACAAAGCACAATCATTCACAAATCTTCTAAATTCCAATGTTTCACAAGTTTTTTAAATAGATGATGTAATTATGTACTCGAAGTTTCATCTTTGGCCTCTCAATCTCCTATTAAAATAATTAAGTTATGTTCAATTAACATTTAAATATGTTATTTTTAAAATGTAATTTATAGATATATTGAGACAATTATAAACAATTTTTATTTGACAAATGAATGAAGAAAGATATAAAATATAAGGAATTTGTTAACGAAGATAGAGTAAGAATATAAGTACTATAGAAGTACCACCTCAAGATCAAAGGGTGATTGAGATTCCACCGTCTCAAAAAAGACTTCATTATTATGAAAGCTCGATTCATTTTTTATTTGACTTCAAAGCAATCTCTGGAGTTTTTCCTTATTCAAACGGGTCTTGCAAGAAAATAGGATTTTATATTGAGCTCCAAATATACGCTGGCGTTTTAACCAAAAGAACTTCTTACGCAATTCATGCCTTTCTGTTTTTATGACCAAAAATTCTTTCTTGATTTCCATTTCAAATTGTTCTCTGGACTTTTTATCAATATGAGGTGATCGTAATACCAGAAGCATTGAGCTTAGTTTAATGCATATTATCAACATTTGAAAGTAAATCAAAAAAGAAATTGTTTAAAAGGTTTAAAAAGGTTGAAGAAATATTGCTATGGTGTAAAAGTAGTTCTTTAACAAATGCAGCGTAGCCTTCAAATAGTAGGAGATGTAGTTCACATTGTACTTAGTTTTAAGTTTTTTAACACTATACTTGACATTATACTTGATTTTTTTAAATTTTGTGTGGTTTAAATATATAGTTAGTTCATATATTTTATGAGACTTTTGTTTCAAGTAGATTGATTATTCTATACACCTAAAATTTTATTTGTCAATAAATGAAATAGGACATGTTCCTCTTCTAATCCTTATGCATATTCACATTTACCGTTTAGACACTCACCAATAGGGACATATGGACATATGAACATTTATTCTCCTTGTTTTCTATCAGTTTATGATTATAAAGATAAAAGAGTGCTTATTATCTTCTAGACTTTTCACAAAGTTGTTAAGTGATAGATTCATTGCTTTTCTATTGGAAACTTGTGATCAAAATTATATATCAGTGAATATTTGGTACCATCTTTTGTCTCTATTTTGGTGGCATGTTCTTGTTTCTTTTTAGCCCCAATATTGAAAACTTCTATTGTATAGTCTACTTGATTCTCGAGTTCCAATCTTTAAGCATGCAAATATTTCTTTTTTAATCTTATAGCTTGATCATGGATTTCTCTTTTGAACATTTTGAAATATTTGACCCGCTTGTTTGAATGCATGTTTACATTTTCCTTTACTATTACTATCACATCAAATATATGTTCTAATATAACATTTTTTGAAAGGCTCCAACAAAGGTGTGCAATTTATCCTTGGTCTTCTATTTATTTGGTGGTTCTGAAGGTTTTTTTTTTTCATTAGCCTATAAGACTCACTTCTTTCACAACTAAAATCTATTCTTGGTTTTCTATATTTCGAACTTAATTCTAACTTTTTCATTACAATAATCATTATATTTTTTTCGATTAACTTTTATCAATTCGATTAAGTCTTCTTTTGATGAGAAAACCTATAACAAATAAACATATTAATAAAATTGTTAATGAAACTAATTTAGTTTAATTCAAATAATTTAAATGAAAAATATACTCACCCTATGTGTCAAATAAATTGCTAAAATGAACATTTAAGGTTGATAAGAGATTATCTACGTAAAAAATAACAAATCTTGTGAGGAGCTCGTTAGTAGAAAACAACACATTTGATAAAAGTGTTTGAACATATTAAAAATATTCATCATAGATATTTGAATATGTAAAAATATTCGACACATTGTTTGAAAATGTTAAAAATATTCATTATAATGTTTGAACATGTTAAAAATGTTTGTCACATATATTTAAACATGTTAAAAATGTTTTAAAAATGCTTGGCAAAACACCAAGGTAATTTTGTTGTATGTTCGGTAGAGGTTATCAAACGTTTTCATTATTACAACTTTGGTTTGTTGAACATATGATTTCACGAAAAAAAATTCCCAATCACAAAATATTGTAATATATCTCTTTTAATTCCTCCAATTTTCAGTGTTTAAGTATTTAAGTTTTTCATTTTAAATTAAGTAAAATCTATGGTTATATGATTTGAGAATATAGTTAAGGTGGTGGTGTTGGAGATGGTTGATGAGGTAAGAAAAGTTTTTTAGTTTGGAGTGTGGGCTGTATAAGAAGATATTATAAATGTTATTTTTTATTATATAAATATTTTAAAATATTTAACGGTGTTAGTTGTACGTGGGATGTAAGTAGTAAAAGCCATAAGTAATTTCATGACTGTGATATACATTATAAGCAAACAATCCAATCCATAATAATGATATTGGGTCAGGAAACAGACCCATTTACACATTCTCATCACACAATAAGGGAAGCTAGAGGCCCAAATAGGGATGGAACTCAATTAATAATGAACAAGTACCATAATACCACACGATATCATGCCCCATTAAACTCTCTCTCTATATATATATATATTTATACAGTATTTTATATTAATAGTTTAATACCTCTCTCTCTCTCCAAAAAAAAAAAAAGACAGCAATAACTAACAACCAAATTGAGAAGTCTCTGCTATAGTCTGAGGCAAACCTTGTTGTAAACAATTAATAGGAGGAATAGTCAGAGTCTCTTGAGTCCCATAAGCATTCCAACAAAAAGGATCATCAAGCAATTGTCCTTCATATGGTAGAAGCTCAACTTCTGAAAGTGTTATATTTGTGCAAGCCACAGTATCACTACAAGCAAAATGAATTGGTGGATTTCTAACGTCGTATGTTCCCTTTATTGACCTATACGACAAGTCGGTTACATAAACTGCTGAAGTTTGATTTAAACAAGCCTTTGACATACAGTAATATTGGTCTACTATTATGCAATTCCTCACATTCTCCATTTGAATGTTCTCAAATAATATCCCGTAAACGGACCCCGTTCCACCTTGCCATGTTTTTATTCTCAGTCCGTTATCTGATTCTCTTATTATTGTGTTTTTAACTGTTATGTTTGAAACACATGCTTGTGAATTGTGGACTCCTAGGCTCCCAATACTGCAACCATAAAAAAAAAATTAATAATCAAGAGTTTTATCAACCAAATCGGTACGCGAAATTATCAAATTCAACTTTTATGTTTGGAAATGTGAATTTACACCATTGAAAGTGTCACTAGTACCTTAAATGAGTGTGTTTAGATAATAACAACTAATGAAACCAAAATATACTAGACACTAAAAAAAGAAGACATATAGTCCCATAAAACTTTCCTATGAAAGTAAGCCACCTAATCCACTTTTTGTTTTCTCTTCTTTTCTTTTTAAGATTAAATGGTATTTTATGTGATTCACACCGAACGAACCATCATCTAACTCACTTATTTTGATAAAAATCACAACATTTTATGAAAAAAATTACAAATAACTACTTTATTTTCACAAATTAGAAGCATTAATTACATTGTTTTAAATTAGTATACTTTAATCACCTTAATATTACATTAGTGGATATTTTATTCATTTTAGACCAATTTAATCATTTAATCACTTTATTTTTTAATTTTTTAATTTGTAAGATATTTTTTTCTTCAAACATGTATAAGTAAAGGTGTCATAGAAAACGGTTAGTGTGTCGTGCCGACCCATGGCACGTGGACCGTTAGTTGGGGTCGTGTTGACATGCAGCTTATACATGAACCATAATGTGCCTCAACTCTTAGCATGTAGGCTTAGTAGTATCGTGTTATGCTTAGTTAGTTGGACTGTGTTTAATGGGTCGACACGACACATGATCCATTTAATCCATTATTTTGATAAAAATTATTTTTTTTCGAAAGTTAAACTCTCTACCTCAAGGTTATATCAACCAAATCAAGAGTTTACTAGACACTAAAAAAATGACATATAGTCTTAGAAAACTGTCCTATGAAAGTAAACCACTTAATTCACTTTTTTTTAAGATTAAATGGTATTTTTTGTGATTCTCACGTGTGACTTGAAGATAAAAAATAAGTCTTAACACTAGACCATTAAGTGAAATACCATCTAACTCACTTAGTTCGATAAAAATCACAAAATTTTATTAAAAAAATTGCACATAGGTCACTTTATTTTCACAAATTAGACGTATTAATTACATTGTTTTAAATTAGTATATTTTAATCACCTTAATGTTACATTAGTGGATATTTTAGTTATTTTAGACCAATTTAATCATTTTATTTTTTAATTTTTTTCAATTTATAAGATATTTTTCTCTTTAAACATCTATAAGTAGAGGTGTTAAAGAGAATGGTTAGTGTGTCGTATCAGCCTATGGCACGTGGCCCGTTAGCTAGGGTTATGCTGACTTATATAGACTATACATGAGTTATATTGTGCCTCTACTCTTGGTCAATAAACTTAGTTGTATCGTGTGTTGGACTGTGCTTAATGGACCGACAAGACACATGATTCATTTAACCCATTATTTTGATAAAAAATTATTTGTTTTGAAAGTTAAACTCTTCATCTCAAGGTTATAGATATATTATATATTTATTACTTTACACCATCAATTAGTAATATATTGACAAATTTATATATTTAATATTATTTTAACATATTTTAATTTTAAGAATATAAGTTCTCATGAATGATGTCATGTTAGAATTTTAGTGGTCATGATTAAGAGGGTTTATTTGAAACCTTCTTCTTATAAGCTTATTATTGATCAAATTTAATTTGATTTAATTAAGTTTTTTTAACGAAAGATACCCAAAAAAAACTAATCATAAATGATTAAAATGTAAAAAATATATAACAATAAGTTAATTAAAATATATTAATTTAAAATAAATATTAATATATGTAATTTATAAAAATAAAATGAAGAAACATATTACTCAAATTTTAGGTAGTCTTACACTAAATGAAAAATCTTTTCCTCGTTCAGTTCTCATTTATCCTGTTCATGTGGTTCACGTATAAGTTTTTTTTTCTTTTACGTTTCAACTTTTAAAGTGGCTATAAATCAAGACAATTGCGGCCGACCAGCCGTACTCGAAGAAATGAACAGTAGTAAAAAAAAACAATAGCGTCTTCTCCAGTTATGTTTACCCGTGACTTCTTTATTTTTGAACTTAAATTAAGAGAAATACTTATTCTCATACTACGTTGGTTATACTGTGATTGACAAGTGCCATTTCTTTTTAAAATTTTACTTAAAATAAAAATGCATATTTGGAAAATATAATATCACAGAAGTGCAAAGTGTACAACAGAGTGTCCATTAATGAAATAAAAGCTCCTTAATTATTTTGAGATTAAAGTTAGAATGTTTACCTTATCCCGTGACTAGGTCCACAAGTAACACTATCTATCTCAACGTTGGCACAACCTGGTCCTATTGAGATGCAATCATCACCTGTTAAAAATCATTTAATATGTTAACTAGGGATCTAATAATGAAGAATAATGGTATGTTTATTTATGCTTTTAATATTATATAAAAACGCTTATGACAATAACAGACTTACTCTCGGGTTCTAAAATCTTTTTTTTTTGTTTGCTTATGATAGAAGCACAAATTTATAAAAGCACTTTTTTTTTACTGAAATATATAAATTTTTTAAGAAAGATTAAAGTTTTCTTACCGTTGCTTATCATGGAGTTATATATCCCCACCGACTTTGTGTTTTCAATGTGAATCCCATCTGTATTGGGACTGAGTTTGGGTGAAGAAATTGAGATCTCATCAATAAGTACTCCTTCACAGCCGTCAAATTTCATGTGAAACATAGGACTATTTTTTATTCTTAGACCTTTTACTGCCAAGTTAGAGCTCATGAAGAACCGAATTAACTGTAATAATTAACCGAAAATTAACAGATATTAGAATGAAAATCAAATTAATTACACTAATTAAAAATATTCAAATGGGTTTTAGAGGAACTTTATAATTAATTACACTTTATAATTAATTACTTACTGCAGGACTCTCACATGGTCCTGATTTTGTTGATCCACTTGGACCCTGAATTTACATAATAACAAAAATTTAATAAATGTTTGGTTTTTTAAATAATATAAATTGAAGTTAATTGAAGAAATATGAAATACCCTATGAGGCTTGCATGGGAGATCCCACCATTTCTGACCATTCCCTTCAATAGTTCCACTTCCTGTGAAAGTCATTTGGTCTAGTTTGTAAAACACAAGCCATTGCTGACGACTATCTGCTTTTGGCCACACATCTGGGCCTTCTGGTGGCATTAGTACCCCATCTACCTGTTGTCATTTGAATATGCATATATATAAGATTAACTCAATTTAAGGAGTTTATTTGGATGTGATATTTTTTTTAGAAGTAATTACAAGAGAAGTCATTTAAAATGAAGAATTTTGGTTAAAAATAGTTCTAAGATAATTAGTTAGACATTTGATTTTAAGGGATATTTTGATAATTATTGTATGACTGAGAGTATTCATTTTAAAAAAAAGGGTGATTGTTAAAATTTACAAGGGAAATATATACAATGCAATTAAACTAATTTCCTATTCTAAAGCTACTTTTGGTAAAAATTACTTTTTACACAGAAACAGAGTAAGAAGAACTCACAATTAGAGGAGCTCTGTACATAAAATACAGAGCAAATGCAATTAAACTAATGTTCTATTTTAAAGCTACTTTTGGTAAAAATTACTTTTTAACACAGAAAGAAGAACTTACAATTAGAACTCTGTACATAAAATACAGAGCAAAAAAGTGCTTACCTGAAATGTAAGTCCTGGTTTACAAGGGCCTGAGAAGATTGAAGACGTGATTTTGAAAGAATAATCTGATGGAGCCAAAACAACACCTGATTCTACAGCACAAGCTGCTTTCCAAGCTTCTCTAAAGGCAGAAGTATCATCGGCAACACCGTCGCCGGTTGCGCCATAAGACATTACATTAAAAACACTATCTGAAGCAGGACCAGTTGGATAAGGGTCTGATGGTATAGAAGGTGAATTTTCTGGGGTTGAAGGAGAAGGGTCTTTAGAAACAGGGGATGTTTTATTTTGCTTCTTTCTATGGTAGTGATATCTTCCTTCTACGTTGTTTAAATGTAGCAAAATCAAACTAATTATAATTAATATAAGTAAAAAACCACGAAATAACTCCATGAAAAATGACTGTTTTTGAGGTCTCAAGGGTTTAAACTGGAGTTTTTGTAGATTGTGAAAAATGTCACAGTTCTAGAGATGAACTAGAGAATACTACTAGTCTTGTTTCTCTTGAAAAATGACAAAAGTTGCACCTTTTACAGACCTTGTTGCAAACAATTAAATGGAGAACTATGAGAAACAAGAGAGAGACAAATAATGAAGAATATTGAGAGAGTTCGTGATAGATAAATAACACAGGTCTATCAAGGATTATTAATGCATCATGTTGATGCATAATATAAATAATTTTACATTATTATTTTTTTATTGAATGCAAATTTAAATAATATTATACTAAATAAAAATGATAGTTATTAAATTTTATCCATCGTGGGTATAAGCTATCCTCACACTAACTTCAGTCTCTATTTCTTTTCAATTCTAAAATCATATCTAATTTTCAATGTTAAAATACAAAAAATATTTATTTTAATAAATTTTATTAAATTATCTTAAAAGTTATATAAAATAAATTTTGTAAGATAAACCATATATTATATGGTTTATCTAATTATATTTTACCCATTAATATTATATATTATATAAATTAATTATAATATAATTAAATACTATTTCGTAATTATTAATACAAATCACTATACATACTTGAAGTATTACGAGAACAAAATTTATGATAAAATTAGATTATTTTAATCAAATGATACTTAAAGTTAATTTAAATATATAACTTGAATTAATAATAAGATCCTACTTCTGTGTAAGCTTTACACGTATTGAGTTTTGATCGATTAAAATAATCTTTTCCTTTAGAAAAACGGCTGGAGGCTTCTTGATAACCTCTCTTACTCCTTCTCTCTTTGTTTATTTTTTCTTTCTCCCTCTAAGATAATTCCAATAAATTTTATTAATATCAAATCAATATTTTTATTTTTAAAACTTTTAAAATATTAAATCTTCGAATAAAATATTTAGTTATTCTAATATTAATTATTTTATTTAATTACTCTAATATTATTTATTTCTCTTCTTAAAATATAATCTCCTTTCTTTTATTTATAAATAATTATTTTTTTCATTAATTATTCGGTTATTTAAATTATTTTCCTTTTAATTCTTTTAATAAAAAATATATATTTATTTTCTTAAAATTTTTAAAAAATATTTTTATTTACATTTTAAAAAAATAAACACATTTTTTAAGATGTTAAAAATAAAATTTTATATATGAAATGAGTTATGTTATATAACTAAACCAAATTATTTTAGGTAACACTACTACAAAGAGTACATACGGTGTCAGTTTTTAACCGTTGTCGTAGATCTATGACTACAGTTATAAGAACCGAGACCTAAGTGAGAGAGACCATAGGCACATCCTATAACCTCGATTTTCCAATAACTGAGGTCATAGGGTATACATAAATTAAAAAAAATACAATTAGTAATTATAATATTAAAAATCAATATAAATTATAATAAATTTATTAATTACAATATTAAAAATTATATTATATTAAAATTAAGAGTATAATTATATTTGAGAATTTATTTTACACTAAAACATAAAAAAACTTAGTATTACAAACTAAATTTTTACTATTAATTACAAGCATTTATAAGTATACTTCAAGTCAATCAATAGCACCACCAACAACACAGCGTAGTAGCACCACCAACGGCGCAACAACACCAGATTTTCCACATTTAGATAGCATAATAGCTTCATTATACATGAAAACAATGTTTGAAAATAACCCTACAAATAGAAGAACAATATTTAGTCTTAAAACCTAATAAAAAATTAATGTGAGACTATATCCCAACATTCTAGTTATAGAAACAGGATTTTTGAATATTAATATCGATACAACAACAATTACAACTCCTTTTCCATTTCCTAGTACCTGAAAACATCATCAAATCTCTTCTATAAACCTTTGATAAAGATCTAAACAAAATTTAGAATTCAGGATGATTTGATGTAGTGACTTAAAAATAAAAATGAGGCTTGAACAATATAGATTCATTAAAAGTTATTTGAGAAGAGATACATACCCGAAGAGTCAGAGCACTGGTGTGTTTTGTGACCAAAAAGTTGGTAAGATTTACAAAATATGTTAAGGCTGAATTGAATAGCGGATACCATATGATCTTGACATCATCTCTTGCAAGAGCTAATGTTATGCCCACTACATTTTCTTCCATAAGTGTAGCAGGAAGTAGAAAGATGACAACTATAGGAGCCATATATAGAAGTAGGTTCATAGAATTCAACTTTTCCCTTGAAAAAAATAAAATTATTTCAGCATACACACATAATTTCAAAACATTGTGATTAGACAAAATAACATAAACAACTTAAGTATACAACGAATTTGTCAATTGATATAATTTCTTACCCTTCTGACGAAAGCAATATACCCTACAACATTGATTTCAGTGCCCTTGTAGCCATAGCTGCAATACAAATTATAAAGCCGAATACGTGGAAACTTGGTTCACCCTATGACAAGAGAAAAACAACATATTATGACATTATTCAGAGTGTAAACTAATATAGTAAGTTTTTAACATGTCCTGAAAAGAACACTATCTTCTACATTAAAGGAGATGAAAAGCAAGGACATTGATATTTTGATCAACACTGTTTCAATAACAAGTCAAGCTTGCCAGAAAAAGAAACAGATACATAAATACACATGTAAATAGAGACAAAGAAGAGTACCAGTGTGATGCAAATAAAAAATTCTCCACTAGTTAATACTTGTATCAGTATCAACACCAGGCACCATGGACCAGTGCAATGCACCAGCACTAGTGCAGCGCACTAGCAACGCGCACCAGTACCAGTGCAACGCACCAGCAACACGCACCAATACCAACACAAATAAGACCAAAGACCAAAGATCCGGTGACTGACCAAAGATCCAACACCCAACGACCAACATCCAACATCCAACATCCAAATGATCAGATCCAAGATGTCAAAGATTCAACGCCTAACGTCCAATGTCCAAAGATCCAAAGATCTAACGTCCAACGTCCAACGTCCAGCGTCCAGTGACCAGCATCCAACATCCAGCGACCAGTGACCAGTGTTCAGCATCCAGCGTTCAATGTCCAGCGAACAACAACCTAGTGGCCAGCGAACAACTACCCATCGAACAACGAACACCGAACAAGTGAGCTAGGAAGAGGAAGAAGAGACGGAAAGAGGAAAAATCATGAGAGAGGAAGAGAAATTTCAGATCTTGAAAAATGAACGCAACTACTGGGAGAAAAAGGAAGAAAAAAATGAGAGGACGTGGGAGAAGGAAAAAAAAAGAAAAAAAGAAAAAGAGAGAGAGAAGGAAAAAAGAAGAGGAAACATGAAAAAAATTGATATAACTTATGGCCATTGTTATTGATAAAAAACCAAGCCCATAAACATATCTTATAGCCTCGGTTTTTATTATACCATGACCAAAACCCTATGACCTCAGTTTTTATAAAAATCGAGGCCATAGGTCTGAGACCATATGTATGTTTTTTTAGTAGTGTAGCCTATTGTTAGAGCATATTTTGATAATAGTAGAGCAATATTTTCATTTTCTAACACACATAGAGGCTTTCTTCAGCATTGATAGTAGTTCAGTAAGAACAAAATGCCAATGGTTGGTAAAAATTGATCTCTTTGATACTTCGGAGTTAGGAGAATAAATTAGGAAAAAATATATTGAGAGTTGGTTTGGGTACGCTTTTATATTTTATAAAAGAGTTTCAAACCGTAAAAAAAATCTTGAAATAAATAGATTATTTTACTTAAAGTACTTTAATTTTTTTCCCTTTTAAATTTGTTTACAAGATAATTTAAAAGCATTTCTAACAACAAGAAAGTGCTTTAAGGTTAATCAAGAAAAAAACTATCGGCTAAAAAATAACCATCTCTTTCAAAAACACTCTTAAAATTGCTTTTAAAATAATCATAAAAAAAATATATTTTTGTGATTATTGACTTATTAACAACACTTATTTAAAAAAAATGACTTTGAATGAATTAATTCACACAAAACATTAATATAATGAAGCTAAGAAAACAAATCTCTTGCAACGTTTATGAGGTGGTGAAATGTTTTAAAGATTTTGCATAGAGTAACTTGTAAAAATAAATATTTTTTTTTTGAAAATCAGAAAATATTAATGTCAAAATAATTAAATTATTTTTATAATTTTATGTTCTAAAATTTTTAAAAATAAAAATATTAGTCTCACGTTAATAAAATTTACTTAGTTAATATCACAACCCTTCCTTTTTTTCTCGAGCGTTTTTCACAAATTGGAGCTCATATATTTGGCAACAAACTTTCTCCCATTTTGTATACCTGGTGAGTTGGTGTGAACATTATAGCAAATATTATCTCTATTAACAGTACTGTGGTTCACGTGGGTTAAATTTTAATTTGGTGGGAGGCATAATTGATATCATATCAAGCAATCTATTCAGAATATGAGAAACCCTCAAACACTAAAAAAGATTCATTGGATGATGGACTATGAGATAACTTTTACTGGTTCAAATGAAGACATTGTCAACTTTGCCTTGTTTGTTGGCAGTTATCCCATCACGTTTGATGAAGCTGTGCAGGAAGATAAATGGAATGAGGTATTGAACAGTGAAATACTGTCAATTGAGAAGAATAACACTTGGAAGCTCACTAATTTACCTAAAGGGTAGAAGTAGATAGGGGTAAAAGTGAGTGTTCAAAATAAAAGTGAATGAAAAAGGAGAGGTTGACAAGTATAAAGCCTATTTGGTGGCTAAAGGATACAAACAGAAATAGAGCATAAACTATAATGAGGTTTTTGCAACTGTAGCAAGGCATGAAACCATAAGGATGCTCATATCCTTGGCTGCTAAGAAATCCTGAAAGATTCTACAAATGGATGTAAAGTCTTCTTTTCTCCATGGAGAATTACAAGAAGAGGTTTATGTTGAGAAACCTCCTGGTTTTGTTCAAAATGGAAAAGAAGAAAAGGTTCTAAAGTTGAAGAAAGCACTCTATGGTTTGAAGTAGGATCCACGGGTATGGTATAGTAGAATCGACACCTATTTTGCCAAGTTAGATTTTGGGAAATGTCCCTCAGAACATGCACTATACACTAAGGTTGGAACTGAAGGTAAACTTTTAATCATGTCACTCTATGTTGATAACCTAATCTATACAGGAAATAATCAAGAAATGCTGGATGAGTTCAAAAACTCAATGATGAAAGAATTCGAGATGACAGATCTAGGACTGCTGCACTATTTCCTGGGAATATAAATAATTTAAAACTCTTTTGGTAACTTTATTTACCAAAAGAAATATGAACATAAGGTGCTTGAAATATTTTAGATGGTAGAATGTCGAGTCATTGGAACTCCAGTTAAACCTGGAATAAAAATCAACAAGGATGAAGGATGAAGAGAGGTTGATAACACTTTCTTCAAACAAATCGTTGGAAGTCTCATATATTTTACTTCAACTAGACTAGACATCATGTATGATGTAAGCCTGATAAGTAAATACATGGAAAATCCAACATAGTTGCACCTGAATGTTATAAGAAGAATTCTAACATACGTGAAAGGGGACATTAGACTATGGAGTGTTCTATAAGAAAGGTGACAACTCAAATTTATATGGTTACACTAATAGTGATTATGCAGGAGATCTAAATGATAGAAAGAGCACATCAGGCCATGCTTATATGTTAAGCTCATGAGTGAAAAGTTATCATGCTTAATTAAAAAAAGATTTAACAATTTAAAAATTATGTTCACATTTTCATTTTTATTGTGTTTGGTTTTATTTTATTGTGTGATTTAGTAATTTATGGAATTTTAAAAAAAAATATTTCTCACAAAAATTTATCATTTCTTTAAATCAAATTTAAGTAAATAGTTAAGTCTTTTGTACTGTTAGATTAATTTTTGAAAAGATATCATGAAATATTTTGTAATTGTTTTTGATAATTAGTTAGTTTTTGTCATAATTAGTATTTCTTGATAAAATGTAGAAATTATATTAAACCCAAAATCGATGTTTATGAATTTGTTTTAGTGGAGACTACCTTTGTGAGATATAATTTGAGCCTAATTTCCCTTATTCAGAGTGAAATATATATTTTTTCTACTCCAAACAGATTTCTTATTTCTTATTTCTTCAAATTTTTAGATGATCTCTATAGGCATTAACATTGAATGTATGAATTTTTTCTCATCTTAATAGAGTGTCATATATTTATTATTTTTTTTTTGCTTATATTAAATGATTTGAGTAGAAAATTGATAGTATATGCTTTTATCTCATTCATGCATGACTGCAACAAAAAAAAAGAGATATATCTAGGGTTACCTAAACCAAATCAAACAGAAAAGCCACAAAATTAACCACTCACCAAAATCCTAAAAAAAAATGTACAATCTGTACATGGGTTGACTCTCTAAAAAATGATATATATTGAAAAGTATCTTCAGAAAAATATAGAGAGATAAAGAATATATAGTATAATCTACATACTATGACCCACATTGCCTACAAAGTTGTGAGTAAAGGCTAATTACAAAAGAAAGATATAGGAAGTAATTTCCTAAAAAGTCATTGCACTTTCTTCATTTGTAAAAGGCATATATCTTGAAATTTTTTCTTAATGAGTTTGATTTATGCATGAAAATAATTTTTATATATGATATCTTTATAATTTATACATTTGATTCCTTCCATGAGATCAACGTCAAAATAACACTTTGAGCCTTTATTCTTTATACATATGCGAATATATTAGTTCATTTCTATACATCAACTCTTTCGCATATAAATTAGTATGAGTGTTTGAACCCATAGGATTCAGTGTTTTGAGAGTATTGACTTGTGAGGAATAGAGTCGAAGCGAATTCGGATTCATGACACTGAAATTGGGTGAAATTAAATTGATACATTTTTTATATGAAATATGAAAAATGATTTTCGACTAATTATTATAATAAATCATGATTGTTTAAAAAGATTAAAATAACTCATGCTTGAGATTTTAATTATGATCTTAAAGGAGATTAAAAAGTATGAGACATTTTTGTGTTATGTTGTTTTCTTTTATTCTTAAAAATTAATTTTTGATTTTGTTGTAATTTTAGTTTTTAAGTTGTTTTTATTATTTCTTTTAATTTTTGTATTAGTTCAATGTTTGTGGGTATCATTACTGAAAACCCTCACGAGACTCAAACTCGTCCACTAGGGCAACCTAGGGGTTTAAAGGCTTGTTGCATAGGCTAAATACAACCGTGTCAATCCACGGAAGTGATTTAGGATAGTTTAATTTTTAGTTTTTATCACTTCTCTTGCTAAGGGACTAGCAAGAAGCTGGTTGGGGGTTGTGATGAGTGCTCAAAAAACACTAAAATTACCATGATTTTATGCACATTAATTAATTAAAAATATATATGTTTATACGATTTTATCATGTATTTATATAAATTTATCTTTTCGGAATCACGGGTATTTTTATTGTTTTTTAGGTATTTTAACTTAAAAACGTAACTTAAAGACTTAGAGGAATACTAGAGGCAATACATCACAAATATATTCAAAAATAAATGAGGAAAAGTCAAAAAGTGTGGAAAAATTGGACAAAATGGGTCAAAAATGTCAAAAAGGAGGAAATCGCACACGCATTGCCACACGCCTGAAAGCGGCACGCAAGACGCCCAGCGGCGCTTTGCTGGGCCCGCGACGTGCTGCGCCTAACCTCGCTTCCCATCTATGCGGCGCTGCGCCCATCAAGATCTCGCCAGCGCCGCTGCCCATCTGCGCCCATTCCGCGCGCGCAGCCGCCCCTCACGTCATAATGATGTCATCAATGACGTCAGCAATCACCACTCTGCGTTTTCATCATTTTTTAACATTTTTCACCCATTTTTTCTCTCCATCCTCACCTATAAATACCCCTCTTCTCTTCACTTCAATACACACCTCAAAACACACTTCTCTCCATTTCTTAGTTTTTAATTTTTTTTAGTTTTCTTAGTTTAAGAGTTCTTCTCTTTTTGAGAAGAACTAGCTATGTTTTTGTAATTTATTAGCTTTTTTTATTCAATAAATGGGAGTGCAAATTCCGCTTGGAGGTTTTCTAGCAACGGGAATAGCATCGAAGTTCTGTAAGGATTTTATTTTCTTTGCAGTTATTTTTTATGCTTTATTCTTACATGTTATATTTAATTTGTCTGTGATTAAATTTAACTGTGGTGGCTGTTTGTAAACATGATATAATAATAACGTTATTATGCTTGCGAAATATTAAATAGGAAAAAATCTCTAAAATGAATTGATTTTTATTTTTATTCAAGATTTTATATTAAGAATGTTAGAGAGAAATATATTATTTTTCATTACAAACTTAAATCTGAAAATTAGATTTTAAGGTTTAGTTATCCGGTCTGATTTAGAGTAGTGCTCTTTTATTTATTGGTACAATCGCCCGGTAGTTAGAGTGAAGCTCTATTTCAAAAACTTCATCGGGTAGAACCGAAATCGCCGATCATGTCGTTCATTTGGTTTTATTTATTTATAAAACTCGCAAGTGCACGAATCATTTCGTAGAAAATGATAAGTATACTCCTAGGGTCGATCTAAGGAAGGAATATATGTGGTTTTTAATTTATTATTCAAACTTTTAAAAACGAAATTAAATCTTAAAAATCCTGTCACGATATTTTGGTTTTTTGTGTGTTTCTAATCTAATAACATAAAAATAAATATAGATTTAATAAACATTTATGCAAATTTTATCATTTATAATGGTGGAGTATTTATGGATATAATAATTAAGTTAATTATGCTTGCTCATATTATTTAGGTTATTAAAGATATGAATTGATATTTATTGATTCTCTCTCTTTTTTATATGAATACCACCTTTGGTGGGGTTAGATATTCTTTGTTAACTAAACAAATCAATTAACACCTATGGGTGGGGTTGATAACTAATTTGGTTAATTAAATTAATTCATTTTTCTAAGAGATTGAAAATGAACCATTTAAATGTCACATTTGGCGGGGTTAGATAGTTTAAACTTTATTCAAGGTGTCCAAATTAAACTTAAGAATTTAATTATCCGAGTACTAACTTTCAAGTTTTAAAACCACTACTGAAAATATGTTGTCAATACATTTTCAGATAATAATTCTTATAAAAACTTTTGAAATAAAGCTTCACTCTAACTACCGGGCGATTATACCAACAAATAAAAGAGCACTACTCTAAATCAGACCGGATAACTAAACCTTAAAATCTAATTTTCAGATTTAAGTTTGTAATGAAAAATAGTATATTGCTCTCTAACATTCTTAATATAAAATCTTGAATAAAAATAAAAATCAATTCATTTTAGAGATTTTTACCTATTTAATATTTCGTAAGCATAACAATGTTATTATTATATCATGTTTACAAACAGCCACCACAGTTAAATTTAATCACACACAAATTAAATATAACATGTAAGAATAAAGCATAAAAAATAACTGGAAAGAAAATAAAATCCTTACAGAACTTCGATGCTATTCCCGTTGCTAGAAAACCTCCAAGCGAAATTTGCACTCCTATTTATTGAATAAAAAAAGCTAATAAATTACAAAAACATAGCTAGTTCTTCTCAAAAAGAGAAGAACTCTAAAACTAAGAAAAACTAACTAAAAACTAAAAAAAACTAAAAACTAAGAAATTGAGAGAAAGAAAGAGGAGAGAAGTGTGTTTTAAGGTGTGTATTGAAGTGAAGAGAAGGGGGTATTTATAGGTGAGGATGGAGAGAAAATGGGTGAAAAATGATGAAAACGCGGAGTGGTCAATGACGTCAGCATGACTGAGGGCGTCGCGCGTGGTAATGCGGCACGCGCGATCTTGATGAAGCGATGCACGTGCGATGGATGTTGATACAGGTGCGTCTGGTAACCACGCGCGGATGAAGCGTAGCGCATAGGCGTCGTGGATGGAGGAAGCGCGGACTAAGCGTCTTGGGCGGCTTTCGCCAGCGTGGGCGGCCGTCGCGATTTCCTCTTTTTGACCCATTTTGTCCAATTTTTCCACATTTGTTGACTTTTCCTCATTTATTTTTGAATATATTTGTGATATATTGCCTCCAGTATTCCTCTTTGAGGCTTTAAGTTACGTTTTTAAGCGAAAATACCTGAAAAATAATAAAAATACTCATGATTCTGAAAAGACAAATTTATATAAATACATGATAAAATCATATAAATATATATATTTTTAATTAATTAATGTGCATAAAATCATAGTAATTTTAGTGCTTTTTGAGCACTCATCACTACACCTACTAGGATTCCATTTATTTCTAAATGCATATTTTTTATTTTATCTCTAAACATTATTTTTTCCTAATATACAATCATGAACTTATGCCTTCATTATTTTAACTTCATTTTTTAGTTTTTTTAAGTTCTTCTTGGTTAAAAGTTTCTCCTTCATAGTCTATAAAAGTAAATTTTGGTATGCTATTAGTTTTAACCACATTACTATTTCTTCCTGTTATTAAAGGTTTTTCTTTGATATCTAATTTCCATTCTTCTAATATTTTAAAGTTTGTTAGTATTTACCAGAAGAATGGAAATTAGATATTAAAGAAAAAAACTTAATAACAGGAAGAAAAGTAATATTGTTAAAACTAATAGCATACCAAGATTTATTTTTATAGACCATGAAGGAGAAAATTCTAACCAAGAAGAAGTTAAAAAACTAGAAAATGAAGTTAAAATAATGAAGGCATTAGTTCATGATTGTATATTAGGGAAAAATAATGTTTACACATAAAATAAAAAATATGCATTTACAAGTAAATGGAAGCCTAGTAGATGTAGAAAAAAATTAAGTAACATTATTTGAAACTATACAATTATTAATAGAGGAAATGAATTTAGATCAAGAATCAAACACAAAATATTTACAGGAAATAATAGATATACAAAAAGAATTACTAAAAAAATAAAGGAATGTGGTTATAATAAACTACAAGAAGATATTCACAACGGATTTTCAGAACTAAGAAAAGATGTATACAACATATATAGGAATAATGAAATAATAGGTTATAAATATGATCCCTTAGAAGGATTAAGAGAAGAACCACCAAGGAGATCAGATTTCTTGATTTCTAAAAATGAGAAAAGGAAAAATGAGGAACAATCTAAAAACAAAGAGATAATTTCGATTTGATGGAATATAGAAAAGAATTAGAAAGAAATTCATAGACCCTGAAAATAGGGATATAGAAACATTAGTCAGTTTATTGACATTAACAAATGAAGAAATAGGAGAACATTATAATGAAAAAATTCGTACTAACAATGAAGATGATGATATGACAATAATTAGTAAAATTGATTCTGAACTAGAAAACATGACCTCAAAAGGTCATATGAAACCAATTTCATTACCAATATCTTACCAAGAAGAAACATATGACCCACATAGGGGAGAAACAAATAGGCAAAGATCAGAACAACTTGATACTACGTATAGAAAAAGACAACCACCTAAAATGGGGGAAGGATTGCATTGAGGAACTAGAGGCAATATTCCACCAGAGTTCAAACTCCATGATAATTATAAATCTGAACTTCTAGATTTAGATTGTATAAGAGATAAGAAAAAATCCTTAGATGAATGGGCTAGTGGAATGAGTGTGCTCGTATAAACTTCTCAAACTACCCAAACAAATCCTTCAACTTGTAGAGTGCTTATAGCACATAAAATAACAAGAAATGTTAAAGTTTGGTTTTCAAACTTAACATATCAACAACATTTGTTAATGCAAGGAAATGCTTCCATAGGAAGAAAATACTTAGATATAGTAATAAATGAAATATACATAGAATTTATTGGAGAAGATAAAAGAATGACTATCACTGAAAACATTAAAAATAAAATCAATGAAGCTAAAAGACATCTAAAAAATATAGAAATTTGTAACATGTGTTACATAGATTCTTTTATTTGTGAATATGAAATGTATTAGCATAAATTACCACCCTCTATGCAAATAACTTATACAGAAATATTTTTTCAAAAATTACTTAGAACATTATATAAAACCTTAACAAAAAATTGTAAACAAAGGAACAAAGAAACTATACTATATACTTTAGGAAAAAGAATAAGAAATCTTAAAGATTGGATCATTATAAAATGTCAAAAAAGAAAATAATATAAACAAGAAGAAATGATAAAATATGTTGTGATACAAGAGATTTTAGAATACTAGAGAAATATGAATGTAATATAAAATCTTATAAAAAATATAAATTTAGAAAACAAAATTTCCAAAAATATAAAAAGAGATTTAATAGAAAAAATTACAATAAAATATATTTTAATATTATAAATTAGATATATTAGTAACTTTTACTTTAAATTTGTATACTTTAATTACATTAATTTTACATTTATTGACACTTAAGTTATTTTAAGCAAATTTGGATGATTTTAATTTAATTTATTTTTTAAAAATTTTGAAATATTTTTATCTTTAAACATCTACTTGTGAGGCCCTTACTAGTAAGATTTATTTTAATTAACTTAAGTTTTAGCAATAAAAAATCCTAAAAACCAAAATTGATAAGAAATGACTAAAACATTCAAAATGTAACAATAATGTGAATAAAATATACCAATTTTAAGAATTGTGTCTAATTTATCAAATTTGTGAAAGTAAAATCACCAAAGCCTCATGCTATTCTATCTATTCATTATGTTAAAAACAACTTCAACTTATTTTGGTATGTTTAAGGATAAGAAAGTGATTGCTCACATTTTACAACAAAAATAATTTTTTAATATAGAATGGTTTATATTATTTTCATTTTATTGATTTAATTATTTTTATATTTTTTGTTTAAATAAATAAAATATATTTTTTTTCAAAAAAACTCATACACTTATAAATAAGATTTAAACTTTAAAACTTTAACATGTTCAAATGAGTTACATATTATTGAGTTATAATTCGTTATCTTTAATTTATGAATTTTATATTTGATATTTAATATATTACTATATGTATGATCTTGCACGGCTAAATTTTTTTCAACCTGCGTCACTATGTGTGATCATATTTACATATCACCTTCTACAATTATTTGAATTTGAAAGAAACATAGAAAGCCAAAGGGAACAAAGGGGACATCAATTTACATGTCACCTAATTCCCTTTGTTTACGTTTGAGGAACTATTTAGTAATATGTGTTTTGAAATTCTTTTGTTTGTGAAAATGTAACGAGAAAGAATAAAATTAACTTTATATCTATTTTTTATTAAATATAATTGAATATTACATTTGATACATACATATTTATATTATTTTTATAGATATATATTTAATTAAAAAATTATTTAAATTTTTTAACGATAAAACTTTCGATCATTTATTGTGTTATTTTGTCTATTAGATAATAAAGATTTTGTTTAAGTTTTATTGATTATTTTTAAATTTGAAAGAAAAAATTTACTTAAAAAGTATGAGTAATATTTTTTAATTAATTATTAATTATTTTTTACATATATACCTATAAAAAATATAAACATACATACGATACATGTGCTATATCATTTTATTTAAAGAAAAATTTGATGAAAAGTTAACTTTATTTTTATCTACCAAATTTTTAGAAACAAATAAATTTTAATGATACTTCTTTAATAAATACATATACTTAAAAACACCTTATCTAAACTAAACATAATAAACAACCATGATCCCCGAGTACATCATCCTGTTTATAGAAAGGATAAGTAAATATTTTGATTGATTTATTTAAATCGATAAATTTAATCAAATTTGTAGAATTTAGATTGAATTATATTTATAAATTTTATATTTTGATCCGATTTAGATTAAAAAGTATATAAATTTAAATTGGATTTGTATTGATAGGTTTTATAATCTTACGTATCCAATGTGAATCAAACTACTATTAAATTATAAATAAATTTATATTTTATTTTATAATATGTTATATTTAAATATTATACATACCATAATTTTATTATATTACTATTTTAGTTTTAAAATAAAAATAAATATTTATTATAATTTAATAATTGTACATATATACTTATTATTTTTGACTTTCTTAGTTATGGTTATAAAAAATAATTTTTTTTACAAATACATTAATTTAAAATTTAAATAGTATGTATGTCGTGTTTTACACGTGAAAATAATTTATAAATAAATTTTAATATCAATTTAATTTTATCTAATTTAAAAAAATCATATATATTTAAATTTAAATTAATTCCGATTAATTACAACGTCGTATTAGATTAAATTAAAAATATTTATATCTAATAGACAAAGTAACCTTATCCAATTTTATTCAAATTTATCAAAATAAACATTTTTATCCGCTACCGAACTTTAATGTATAGTACTCCAGTTATAAAATACATATATATGTGGGGTCATTGTATAAGTGAGAGGAGGATCATGATATACAAAGAGAGAATTATTAAATCTTGAAGAAAGTACGGTCCTTATATTAGGCTTTGGATGATCGAGTATGGAGTTGGTATTGTTGTTGTTGTTATATGGACCATAGGAAGTGGGACACGGACACATAAACACCCGTGACTGGGTTAATTCCTTTGTCGACGACGTCCTAAGCTATAAATTTCATGCTTCCTACTTTTCTGGGTGCTAGCTAAACAACAACCAAAATTCACGAGACTTTTTGTCCTTTACATCAAAACCACATTCGACTAATGGTTTTCTTCTTCGTTATTTAATGGGTGATGGGTGTTATACAAAATAAACAGTTTAATTTTTTAATTTTTTAATAAAAATATTTTAATATTATAATTAAAAAATACATGTCTTAAAAACTCAAAATAGAAAATATTATCTCAAATATTCCTGAGATTTGACATATCTTCAATTATATTCTCGAAATTTATAAAATATCAAAAATATTTTTAGATTTTAATGGTGTTAATTTTTCATCAATTACTATTTAGATTACTATTCCTAGACTCTGATATCAATTTCTACAGATCAATATAATTTTTAATCGGGTGTTAATATTAATCTAATTGATAATCTTTGTCTATTTATTAAAGGTAATAATTTGTTTAAAAAGTTTATTATTTTTTTGTATAATTCTAATTTTCTTCTATATTCATTACAATTGCATAATATATTGTGTTCTTCAATATATTAGTTGTTTTCTAATCCTGAATTTATTAATTTTTTTTAAATTAAAAATTACTCTTTCATTTGTTAAATCTAATAGTTCTAATTATGTACTAATGATTCGATGTTTATAGAGTATTATCTTAATAAATCATATGTGTTCAATGTATATTATTTTTTTCTATTCGTAGTATACAAGGAGATTTTTCTCGAGTACATACAGTGTATTTATAATCTTCAAACAAGTAATATCCAAACATTAAGTTGTTAAATTCTTTTTCTTTTATTCTCACATATTTTTGATTAAAATAGTCTTTTAATGTCCTTGAAATAGAATGGTCTATAATGCTTGTAATAGCTTTAATATAATCTATATAGATATATAATAAAGTGTTAAATCTTTTAAAAAATTTAAGACAAGTTTCATAATCTTTATTTTTAAAATATTCATTTAAATGATAGAGATAACATTTATCAAATGTTTATAATAGAATTAGATTTTTATCTTTAATTTTCATTGGAATTATTAATTGTTTATTTCTAAAAACAATTTTCATTTTCCTATTTTAGCAATATTATGTCTTATTGTAAGCAAATATTTAAATATTCAAGATTCTTAACTACCTTAAATTTATAATTATTATACTTGAATTTGATGGGTCTACCACGGTCTTATTTTCTATTCTTCTTCTTTTTTTACACATGTTATACCTCAACTTTGCTCAAACCTCAACGCCCTCCTGACAATGGTGAGCCTTCTACATCTGAACATAAACGGTGTCCAATAGTTGACTTACTAAAGAAGAGTAACTGAACTCTATTTTATTCATAGAATAATAATTATTACAACTTAAGGCCAACTAAGAACCTTGAAAGGGGTGTTTAGCCGCTCATACTTACTAGGTATAACATTATTGGTTTTGAGATTTCTAGATAGAGAGATTTTCTAGAGTGTTTCAGAGTAAAGTGCTCTGAATTTCTGTGTATTCGTGTGTATTTTGAAATGATAATAAGGGTTCCTTTTATAGAACAAGGAATCCTTATTTACAAGACTAAAATTATTATTTTACCCTTACTTTAATAATTCATCTGCTTTTTTTTTTACTTTAAAAGATATCTATTATTTTTTTCCTTAGCACATGTTGATAACTAAGATGTGGGGTCTACATCTTTATTTCTTTTGTAGTCTTCTGCCGACAATTTCTTTTCTTATTTTTCTTTGTCATTTTCTACCGATGGTTCCTTTGATGACATTGATGATGATGCATCTTCATCTTCTCGATCTTTGATGGCTTCTTTGGCATAGAAGTAGAATAACTTTCTTGTTTCTTGACCAATTTCTAGATTGTTGCAATTAAAATTGGTTTCATATTTGGTGAATTTTTACCATTTTCTTCTAACAGAGCCATGCTAGTTCAATAATTTACTTTAATCTCAGTAGAATTGTCAATCTTCCTGCGTTTATAGTAAATTTGGCTTAGCATTTGACCTCTCAATACACAGAGTTCTTCTGTGTTGAATTCCTTTTCTAGAAGTGTGTTTGAAATCTCTATCTTGATGAAGTGGTAGGAACTAATACTTCCTTCATCATTCCAGTTCATTAATGAACTAAAAAATCTAAGATAAATAGGTTTATCACCTATTTTAATTTTTCTTCTAAAATTCTTGATTGCTCTTTTAAAAAAATTTGAGAAATAATTTAACTCACTTAAATTAATTCTTGGATATATATTTTTTATTAATCCTGCATGAAATGCGTTATATACAAATATTGGATCAGATCCTTCCAATATATTGAATTTACTTCCTGTAGGAAATTCTTTGTCTATAGTATAGAATTTCATATCTTCAATATGTTCTTGGGTAGATTTTATAGCCATATTATAGAGATTCAACCATTGTGGTTTGCTGAGGTTTCTATATTGGTCCTTTTCATCTTCAATGATTGGAGTAGTTCTAGGAGATGTCTCCCTGAATAGTACTGAATGCTTTACTATTTTTGATGTCTCTGCAGGAGATGTTTCTCTAAATAGCACTGGAGGCCTTGCTATCTTTCCAAGATTTTTCAATCTGCTTAAAGTTGTTGGTTATTTTTGTAGTGCTATAGAATAATTTCTTACTATCTCTTCTAGAGTTATTAGTTTTGGTGCTTTATAGTTAACATAACTACCTTAAGCTTCTATTCTGTTGCTGAAAGTTCTATGAGTTACTCCACTAATTCCTAGAATAGATTTGCTACCTTCTGCCCAGTTGTTATAAATTCCTGGTTTTGGGCCATTATAGACCACATAAACTTTTTTATGTTCTTCTTTTTCTGTTGCATCTGCCCAATTGAGCTTTGTGGTTTTAGAAGTTTTTTATGAACTATTTGGTTCTTCCTTTTTCAACAAAGGTTCCTCGTTTGAGCTTTTGATCTCTAGAAGTTGTTTTGAACAATTAAGCTCTTCCTATTTCTTTCATGTCTCCATAAGAGATTTTTTGAGATATAACAACTTGAGTTATTCCTGTAGGATTTTTATCTCTTTTTCCTTTATTTTGATTTTGATATCAAGATGTTCTATTCTTGAAAGCATAAAAATAGTTAGAGGTGCTAATTCTCTGGTAAGAGCATCAACTAAGCTATTTTTATGTCCTAGAAGATGTTCAACATCAAAATTGTAACAGTTGAACCATTGTTGCCATCTAACTAGTCTTCCTTGTTTGTAATCACCTGCAATATTAGTTCTTAAGAAATAACCAAAATTCTTGTTATCTATTCTAACAATGAATCTGGAGCTTATAACATATATTGAAAATTTCATAATAGCTTTTGTAACAGCTAAATATTCTTTTTCATTACTATGATAATTTAATTTCGAATCTTAGAAAGATTTTGATGTATATCTACAAAGATATTCACCTTTTTCATCTACTCTTGCTTTAAGAATTGCTCCCCAATATTCTTGTGAAACATTTGTTTCAATTATCATCTTATCATTTGGTTCTAGATGGTATAAAGTTGGAAATTTTTTTACTTTTGCTTTTACTCTATCCATATATAGAGTATCTTCTTCTGTCCATTTCTAGATATGATCTTTTTTTTCAATTTTTCTTGTAATGATTTTCTCATTTATGCAAGTTTCTTGATATATGCTTCTGCATATGTTAAACATCCTAAAAATCTTTGTAATTGGTTTTTATCTTTTAATTCACTAGGAAAACCTTGAAAATTATTTAGTATATGGGGTTGTAGATTATGTTTTCCATCTTCAATTTCCAACCCTAAGTATTTAATTTTTTGTTGAGCAAGTACTGCTTTCTTTTTAGAGAATACAATGTCTTCTCTTTTATATTCTTGTAAAATATTGATAATATGCAAATAATGTTTATTTAATTCATTACTGAAAACCAAAATATCATCTATGTAAACACAACAAATATCTTGTAATTTCTTAAAAATGTTATCCATATATCTTTGAAAAATACCTGGAGCTTGTTTTAATCCAAATGGTATAACTATCCATTGGATTTGTCCTTGAGGGCAACTAAATTCTGTTAATTTTGGGATTCTTCATCCAGTCTTATTTGCCAAAATTTGCTTTTGCAATCAAAACTTGAGAAGTATTTGTTTCCTTTTATTAATGATAGTAGTTCTTTCTTTTTTGGAATGAAGTATCCATCATCAATGGTTTCTTTATTCAGTGTTTTAAAGTTTATTACCATTCTCTTTTTTCCTCTTCTTTTCTCAGCTTCTTTTTCAACTAAGAATGTTGGACTAGAGTGAGGTGAATTACTCAGTATTATGACTTTTAATTCCAAAAGTTGTTGAATTTGTTTCCAAATTCAATCCTATCATCTGGAGTATAAATCATTGGTTTTACTCTTATGATCTTGTTATGATCTCTTAATTTTATGTTGACTATTGTTTTAGATTTATTTATTTTTTATCCAAAGGATTTTCTGAATTGATTGTTTTTAATAATTTCCTAATGCCTATTAAGGCTTTGTTTTCTTGTATTTCATTGAGAAAAGAGTTTTTTTTTTCCTTCTATATCTAATGAAATATTTTCTAAATAAGGTTTTTGTTGGTCTTCTATCTCACCATGTTTTTGCTTTTTATGTTGTTACATAAAAGTTGGGTTTGAGATAGTTAAAGTTTTTTTTACTTTAGAAACATAGATGGTATCTCCTTCTAAGGTTGTGAGACTTATTTTTTTCAAAATGTTGTGTGAAAGGTTGATATAAGTTTAGGAAATTATTTTCTATTAACAAATCTACTCATGTTTCTTGTTGATATATGGTAAGAATGTGAAAGTTTTCTTCTCCTATCATTATATCAGTATTTTTTAATACCTTATTAAGTTTTATTGTAATATTATTAGGAATTTTTACAATTAAATCTTTTGATGTTTGTTTCCAATTTTTTTCTAGAAATACATATCTACTGGCTACACATATACTAGCTCATGTATCTATATATGCATGTAAATGATAAGTGTTATAGCCTTTAAATTTTAGTCCTACTTTAATGTAAGTATTATTTGGATTTGTAATACTATATATATCATTGATCTTCTGATGAAAAATATCCATAATTTGAGTGTTCATATTCTAATTTAGTTATTTCTTCCTCAGTTTCTTCCAATAGATAGATACTATAAGTATCATCTATATTAGATTTCTCGATTGCTTCTAATTTCATTTTAAAATCTTCTTCTAAGATTTTTGTTTTTTGTGCAAATTCCTTTTTAAATTTTTTTTATGTTGAAGTTTGCTTAGACATTCGTTAGCATAATGTCCTTCTTCATTAGAAATCCAACAACTGTATTTTTTTCTTTCTTGAAGGACAATAATTTTTTTTTGTTTTTTTAATGAATATCTTTAAATTTTATTAAAAATAACGAAAAAATATAATTTATAAGGAGATTATATGCTAATAAATTTTGGACAAATTATTTACTAAGAGTAACCTATCCTTTCATGTGGCTCCACCACTAATCACACGTAATCGACAACATCAAGCTTAAAAAAATTTCAAAATTTAATAATTAATTATAATTGCAAATGTTTATACTATTATGAATAGATAGATTATGATTAAAATGTTGTTTATATGAATTGTTACGTGTTGTTAACATGTAAAAATGACATACATAATATGAAAAGGTTAACATGTTGAGAATGCTTAAAAATGCTATGATTTTATGTAGTATTTGTAATATGGTTATATATGTTGTCATCCTCAGTGAAGCTATAATTTTATGTGTTATAATTTTTTGTATGTCACCCCACCAATGTAACTCAATTACTTCCTATTATACTGTGTTGCATTACATTGTGCAAGCTTTTCACAATGAGCTTCACTATATGATAATCTGTAAGTATTAACTATTTTCTGTTACAATAATAATCATCAACTTTCATCATCCTCCTCTATGTGCCTCATTTCCTTCATCTTTTGTTATGTTTGGCTTAACTTTTATGGTATCAGAGTCTATCAATGGCAAATCAAGTTCCTTTCACTACTCACACAACTTTGAATACTGGTACTAATATAATATCTACACTTATAATAACTCAACAACAATTGAATACATTTAACAATGGTGATACCTTAATAAAAATTCCAAGCACAATTTCAAAATTTCCTATGCATCCTATTAATCCTACTTTCTTAGTTAAATTGAATGAATCAAATTATCTCATTTGATGCAAGTAATTGAAGCAAGTAATTGTTATGTTTGGACTACAATCACTCATCGATGAATCAAGGACAACACCTCCAAAATTAATCAAGAAATCAATTATAGTGTTGAATGATGAAGGTACAGCTCAAGTCTATGAAATGTTTGATACAAATCTAGACTACATCTTGTGGGACAAATAGAGTAACATAGTAAAAAATTTGATCTATATCTCTTTAACTCGAAGTTTCTTCAAGCACGTGATTAGTAAAGTAACAGTAGCTCAATATTGGTCCGCACTAGCAAAGGTGTTTAATGATGAACCTTAAGCTCGACTCATGGTTTTAAGATGGAGGTTAAAAACACTACAAAAAGAAACACAAACCATAAAACAATACATCAACATAGTAAGAATCTTATTAATCATCTCTTAGCAGCTAATGATCAAATCAGTGATTATGAGCAAATCTTGGATATTCTAGGAGAAATTGATCAAAATTAGACTTCATTGATCACAACCATTACAAGCAAGAAGAGAGTCTTTCCACTGGATAAAGTTTTCACAAGGATGTGAATGCATGAAAGGCTGTAAGAGAGGATAAACTTTCCAAATCTAGACTTGATTTATGTTAACTATGCCAATTACTCCAAGAATACTCGTTCTTCTAGAAATAACTCTAGTAATAAACCAAATACTAGTGATCAAACTGTGTCACACTCAATAAAAAATGAAAATTCTAAGAATCAAGGAAGTGATGCAAATAAAACTCAGAATCATAGATTTGTAAATGTCGAGAATTAAGAAAGTGATGTAGATAAAACTCAAAATTCCAGATTTGCAAATTTTTAATGTCAAATATGTACAAAGATTGGCCATACGGTAGCTTATTGCTATTTCAAGCACCCTCCATCTAATAATAATGGTTCTATTAATCAATAATGTTCTCAAAATAGTCCTCCACGATCACATTTGTCTTAACTTCAAATACCTTACAAAAATGAAGTTACAATAACTGAGTTATGTGATGCAAACATCATTATTTATCCTCAAAACTCACAACCTCAAACATTTATTGCTTCTACTATGACATCCTCGAATCTCCATAATCAGTGCTTCATCGACATGGCAACAACACATGATCTCACCTCAAATCAAAGTGTACTTCAACATAGGGAGTCTTACACTAGAGAAGCTTCTATAATTCTAGGTAATGGCTCACAAATACCTATTACAAATATAGGTCATGCTGCTATTAATTGTCATCTATGTGAGTTATGATTAAGAGGATTATTATGTGCACCTCAACTTAAAAAAAACTTAATTTTAGTCTAGAAATTTTGTGAAGATAATCAAGCTAGTGTGGAATTTTTCCCTAATACCTTTTATGTAAAGGAACTCCATAATAGGGCTATTATTTTGAAGGGGATGTACATCAACACTTTAATTAGCTATAATAAAGCTAAGGTGAATGGAGAACTATGGCATGACAGGCTTGGACATCCATATTTACTAATGGTAAAACAAGTTATACTTAGTATGAATAAAGCTATAAAACCTAGTAGCTATTATGAATTGTGTAGTACCTACTAGTTAGGCAAGTCTCACAGATTGCCTTTTAGTAATGTTTATGATAGATCACATAAGCCATTTGACATTGGTCACGTGGACTTATAGGGTCCTTCACTTGTTAATTCAGTACATAATATGAGATACCTTTTGCTTTTTATTGATGATTGCACACATTTTCAATGGATTTATATGTTATTTAACAAAGGCCAAGTTGCCACTATCTTCTTGCATTTTGAAGTAATGGTTAGTAAGCAGTTTGGTGTTTCTATTGAAACATACATGTTCTAAGGAGGATATATGAGAAGAATATCTTTTCCACGTACTCCTTCACAAAATGGAGTAGTTGAAAGAAAAAAAAACATGTTATGGAAACAGGATTGGCTATGCTTATGAGATATGGTGTGCCTATTTCCTATTGGGATTATTCCTTTAAAACTTCAATCCATTTGATCAATCAACTTCCCTTCATAACTTTAGATTTATCTAGTCTTCATGAATTGTTATTCAAAATTAAACCTGATTATTCTTATCTCAAGATATTTGTATGTCGTTATTTCCCCTTCTTACGACCATATAATAGCAATAAGTTAGAACCAAGATCATTACCCTATTTCTTACTAGAGTATGCTACTCAACACAAAGGCTATTTGTGGTTGGAACCAGTTTTAGGAAAGGCTTATGTATCCACATATGTAAGATTCAATGAAACTGACTCTCCTTTCCTATTTCATCATAAAAAAACTACCTCTTAACCACCAACCATGTCAAACATTCTAAACCATCACATATTCAAAATTTAGTTTCAATACCAGTGGGATCATCTCACAAACCTATCTATAACTCCTTCCAAACTTCAAATAGCACAAACATTGTACCAACATCAAGTATCTTATCATCTATTGCACCTTTAACCATTGATACAACATCAAAGTCACATGTGCCAACTATTAACACCTATATTGAGCACTATATAGCTCCCATTAACAATTGTGAATCACTTATCTTAACTAGTGATAAGTCACTTGTAGCTTGCACAAAACCAATTGACCCATCTAATCATAACTCAGTTTCTGAACAACAATTTATTTCCAATTCTTCTTCATTTGTGTTTGATTGTGTTAACTCATAAACAATCACATGTTCAATTTTCACTATACCTTTAACTTCAAATACACCGTCAGCTTATCCCATTTCATTGACCAGTCATAGTTCATCTTTTGAACAAACTAGTACATCTTCTCCCACATCTAATGTTCCTAAATATGTTTTTGATCTAGCTGGTATATCTTTATCTATTGACCTACCAATATCTTTGGAGCCTCACCAAACTATACATAGACTATCAACAACATCAAATACACACAAGATGCTCACAAGATCTAAATAAGGCATTTACAAGCCAAAGGCTTTACTGGCTTCATTGGTTATCTCTAAATCTACCACCATGCAAGATGCTTTGATTACTCCTGAGTGGAAAGCAAAATGAGTATAATTCACTCATTTCAAATAACACCTGGGATCTTATATCACACCCTCCAAATAGTAAGATAATTGAAAATAAATGGGTATTTAAAACTAAACTAAAGTCTAATAGATCTTTCGACAAGTACAAATCAAGAGTTGGGGCTAAATGGTTTCAACAAACTCAAGGAATAAACTCTATTGAGACGTTTAGTCCAGTACTTACACCAACCATAATTCGAATCATCCTCTCCTTGGCTTTGTCTCATTACTTGCCCATCAAACAATTGGATGTGAATACCGCATTCCTTAATGGTGACATTAAAGATGAGGTTTATATGACACAACCTAAAAGATTTGTAAATCCTCAATATCCATATCATGTATGTAAGCTAAAAAATAATATATATATATATATATATATAGCCTTAAACGTGACCCTAGAGCTTGGTATCTAAAGCTCAGTGTATGCCTAGTTGATTGGGGCTTTCACTACTCCAATAGTAATCCATCCATGATGATATGTAACAAAGATAAATATTTTTAGGTGTCATTAATCTATGTTGATAATATGCTGATAACATACAATAATACCATACTTATTCAATCATATGTCGAAAGGTTAAATTCTATGTTTTCTTTGAAAGATCTTGGTAAGCTTAGATATTTATTGGGTTGGAGATTACTAACACTTATGATGGACTACATTTTAGTCAAGGTAAATACATCAAAAAAAATTTAGACAAAGTACAACTCGGTGAATCTAAACCAGTGTCTACTCTCATGATTTCCACTCAAAATCTCAACAAGCAAGACATGTACACTTACACAACCTGAAATAAGTTTTCTTGTAAATAAATTATATCAATTTCTACATTCACCCACTAATATGCATTTGGTAGTTGTAAATAGTCTCCTAAGATATCTTAAAGGAACACCCAATTATAGACTCATGCTGTATCATTTCAAGCATCTCACTTTGATAGGTTATATTGATACCAACTGAGCCTCTTGTTATGATGACAAGAGATCCATGCTAAGGTATTGTATATACCTTGTTCACTTTTTGTTTTCATGGAATTCAAGTAAATAAAAGGTTATATCTAGATCCTCCCTAGAATCTAAATTAGAGCAATGGATTTAACAGTTTGTGAAGTTGTTTGAATCCAAAAAGTTCTCTCAAAATTAGGTGTTGATATATTTGATGCATCTATGATGTTCTGTGATAACATAAGTTCTAATTATCTTACAAAGCATCTGATTTATCATGCTAAAACAAATCATATTGAAGTATATTTCCATGTCCTAAGGGAAAAGGTATTGTTGGTTTGTTGCATATAAAGTATACCTAAGGCAGGAAAAAATCACAAACATTATGACCAAAGTCTTAGACAATGCTATAATTTGTGAATTGAGAACTAAGCTCTCAATTATGAAAGAACCTTGAGTTTAAGGGAGGGTGTTGAGAATGCTTAAAAATGATATGATTATATGTAGTATTTGTAATATGGTTATATGTGCTGTCTAGCTCGGTGAAGTTATGATTATATGTACTGTAATTTTTCTATTTGTCACCACAACAGTGTAACTCAATTTCTTGCTGTTATATTGTGTTGCATCACAGTGTGCAAGCTTTGCACAACTAACTCCACTACATAAATATCTGTAAGTACTAACTGTATTCTATTAGAACAATAATCAGCAACTTTCGTCCTCCTCCTCTCTTTCTCCTTTCCTTCATCTTATGTTATGTTTAGCTTAACTTTCATACCAATATCATGGCCACGTTACTACACTAGTATAATAATATATAGTAATATTTTTAAATTAAAGTTGCATGTAAAGTAATACAGTGTATATAATAAAGTAGGTTATTACAAAATTAATGTTGTTTAAGTAGTAATTTTATAATATTAATCAAATTATCTATTGTAATATTATATGATCTAAGTAAAACACTATATGAGTTCAAATTCAATCCAATATAAGCAGGACCAGCACAAGGAAGGATATGATGAAATGATTTTTTATTTAATTTTAAATAAATTATAATAATTTTTTTATCCATTTCTATTAAAGTATAGGGGTATCAATATTAACAAAATATGTTAATACCAACGAATACGATTATTATACAAATAAAATTCAATTTAATATAATTTATCATTAATTATTAAATTTAAATTTATATTTTTTTTACTATTATAAACAATTTATTTAAAATACTATCATTTATAATTATTTCAACTAACATGTGAATACAAACACGATTGTGGAACCTAATATAATCTAATAGAACAAAAAGTATGAGTATTTCTTGATAATATGTCTATATCACCTTGTATAAACTAAAATTTAATAAATTATAAAATTTAATTTATTTCCCTTTAAGTCATAATCTCTCTTTGCGAAATATTATCTTTATCTTAAATGAATTTATATATATCATACTAATTTTATATTATTATTTTTATGTTTTAATAATTTTTAATTAATAATATTCAATTACTTTCTCACAATAATTTCAATAGTAATGGTTTATCATTATATGTCTACAATAAAATGTACATATTTGTATGTACAAATAAAATCTTTGATCAATTTAAATTTAATGAATTTATTAAAGTATATAGAATCAATTTTTAAAAATAGAATTAGAGGAATTAGAGACCCATAATAAAAATAACTAAAGTATTCTTTAAAAAGAGATGTATCAAGTGCTTTGACAAATTACAAATCGCAGTTAATTAAAAAGTATTATTTAATTTACATAATTAAGATAATAACAATTAAAAGATGGGATTAACCTTATTGAAAATACAAAATAGCTACAGTGCACATATAATTGGCTTTTTAATGGACGAGGGTAAAAGAGTTTCCTAGTTTTTATAAAATAAGTATTTATTTTTGTTGTTTTTAACTCAATATTTTAATCTTTTAACTTTAAAAATATATACACTTTAATTTTAAAAAATAAACTGCATAATTTATATGCACATTTTTTGTATTAAAATATATATTTTTTAAAATTATAAAATTAAATTAATGTAATTAAAAGCTATAAAATTAATACACATATTTATTAAAAGCTAAATCTATAGAATCACTCGTGACATTCTTTATACATATATAGAGAGAGAGGTTTAATAATAAAATTATATGTACAATTGCAACAGAAATCCACCTGATAACTTGGTGCCATAAATACTAAAAAAATTTAATTAGTTTATTTTTCATTAAAAAATTAAATGATATAATTTATACGACTAAATATCACCTTTAATGAAAACCAAAAAACCAAAATATTTTTTCCTATATTAACTCGAGAAATTATTAATCCATGCACAAGTTGTATTATATATATTAATCTTATTAATGATTATTTTAAAAAAGTGATGAATAATTGTATATTTTAACAAACTACTACATTTATTTTATATCTATTAAATTGGAGTATTGTTACAACTGGCGATAATATCTCAAATGATCTTGATGCTTAATATATCTTCATTTATACTCTTAAAATTTATAAAAATATCTAAAATGTTCATAGACTTTATAATTAATACTATTGGTGTTCTTAATACCTAATAGTGTTAATTTTCGATCCAGTATTATTCTTAGACTTATTTTTAATCTTGAATCTATTAATTGTCTTTTAAAATTTAAAATTATTCTTTCATTTGTTAAATCTAATAATTTTAATTTATATATTAATGATTCGATATTCATAGAGTATCATCCTGATAAATCATGTGTTAAATGCACATTATTTTGTCCTATTCGTAATATACAAATAGGTTTTTCGTGTACATACAATGTACTTATAATCTTCAAAGAATTAGTATCCATGCATTAAGTTGTTGAATTCTTCTTCTTCTATTCTTACATATTTTTTACTAAAATAGTTTTTTAATGTTCTTGAAACATGATAGTTTTAATATAGTATGTATAGATGTCTAGCAAAGTGTTAAATCTTTTAAAAAATTTAAGAAAATTTTCATAATCCTCATCTTTAAAATATTCATTTAAATGATAGATATGATCTTTATCAAATTTTTCTAATAGATTTAGATTTTTATCTTTAATTTCTTTTTGAATTAGTTGTTTATTAAGATTAAAAACAATATCAATTTTCCTGTTTATTAGTATTGTCACTTTAATGTAAGAAAATATTTAAACATCTAAGATTCTTAATTATCTTAAATTTATAATTATTATACATGAGTTTAATGGGTCCATTATAGTCTTCCCTTATGTTTGTCTTCTTTTGTTACACCTATTATGCCTCAACTTTGCTCAAATCTCAACACCATCCATGAATATTATTTAGTATATGACGTTGTAGATTATGTTTTTCATCTTTAATTTACAATCCTAAATATTTAATTTTTTGTTGTACAAGTACTGCTTTCTTTTCAAAGAGTACAATTTCTTATTTTCTACATTCTTGAAAAATATTGATAATATCCAAATAATATTTATTTAATTCATTACTAAAAATCAAAATATCATATATGTGAACACAGAAAATATCTTGTAATTTCTTGAAGATGTTATTCATATATCTTTGAAAGATACATGAAGCTTATTTTAATCTAAATGGTATAACAGTCTATTAGAATTGTTCTTGGGGGCAACTAAATGCCGTTAATTTTTTAGATTCTTCATCCAGCCTTATTTGCCAAAATTCGCTTTTACAAACAAAACTTAAGAAATATTTCTTTCTTTTTATTAATGATAATAGTTCTTCTTTCTTTGGAATGAAGTATCCATCGTTAATGGTTTCTTTATTTAATATTTTAAAGTCTATTACGATTCTCTCTTTTTTTCAACTAAGAATGTTAGAATAGAGTGATGTGAATTATTTGGTATTATGGCTTTTAATTTCAAAAGTTCTTGAATTTGTTTTCCAAATTCAATCCTATCTTCTGAAGTATAAATCATTAGTTTTACTCTTATGATTTTGTTAAGATCTCTTTATTTTATGTTCACTATTGTCTTAGATTTATTTATTTTTGGATCCAAAAGATTTTCTGAACTAACTATATTTAATAGTTTTCTGATCCCTCTTAGGGCTTTGTCTTTCAGTATTTCATTGAGAAAAGATTTTTGCTTTTCTTCTATATCTAATAAACTATTTTTTAAATAAGGTTTTTATTGGTCTATCTCACCACGTTTTTGCTTTTTATATTGTTGCATAAAAGTAGGGTTTGAGACAGCTAAGAATTTTCTTATTTTTGAGACATATATGGTATCTCCTTCTAGGATCGTGAGACCTATTTTGCCTAAATATTGTGTGAAAGATTAATATAGGTTTAGGAAATTATTTTCTAATAATAAATCAACTCATGTTTTCTGTTGATATATGGTAAGAATGTGAAACTTTTCTCCTCCTATCATTATATATGTATCCTATAATACTTTATTAAAATTTATTATAATATTATTAGCAATTCTTACAATTAAATCTTTTGGCACTTGTTTCTAGTGTTCTTCTGAAAATACATATTTACTGACTACACATATATTAGCTCCTATATCTATATATGCATGTAAAAAATAAGTGGCATAGCCTTTAAATTTTAGTCCTACTTTATTGTAAATACTATTTAGGTTTGTAATACTATACAAATCATTTATCTTCTGATGATGAATACCCATAATTTTAGTGTTCATATTTTGAGTTAGTTATTTCTTCTTTAGTTTTTTGCAATAGATAGATACTATAAGTATCATCTCTATCAGATTCCTTGATTGGTTCTAATTTCATTTTGAAAACTTCCTCTAATATTTTTGCTTTAGTAGTTCTTTTCTATGTTAAAGTCTACTTGGAAATTCATTGGCATAATGTCTTTCTTCATTACAAATTCAACATCTACATTTTTTCTTTTTTAAAAGGGCAATAATTCCTATTTTCAGAATGTTTATACCTGTTCCTTCTAAAACATATTTTCTTATAGGTTTCTCTATTAAATCTATTTTTATATTTTTTGAAATTTTGTTTTCTGAATTTATATCTTTTAAATCTTTTATATTTTTTATATTTATATTTATATTTATAAGATTTTATATTACATCCATATTTTGCTGATATTCTAAAATTTTTTGTATCATAATAGATTTTATCATTTTCTCTTATTTGTTTATATTCTTTTCTTTCTTGGCATTTAATAATTATCCAACTTTTAAGGCTTCTTAGTCTTCCTCCTAGAGTATTTGGTATAGTTTTTTTATTTCTCTGTTCCCAACTTTCTGTTAGGGTTTTATGTAGAGTTCTAGGTAATTTTTGGAAAAAATATTTCTTTATAAGTTTTTTGTATAGAGAGTGGTAATTTATGGTAATACATTTCATATTCACAAATAAAAAAATCTATGTAACACATGTCACAAATTTTCATATTTGTTAGATGTCATTTAGCTTTATTGATTTCATTTTCATTGGATTCAATGATAGTTCTTTCTTTATCTTCTCCAATAAATTCCTTATATATTTTATTTATTACTGTATCCAAGTATTCTCTTCCTGTGGGAGCATTCCCTTGTATTAACAAATGTTGTTGATATATTAAGTTTAAAAACCAAAATTTAACATTTTCTGTCATTTTATGTGCTACAAGTACCCTACAGATTGAAGAGTTTGTTTGGGTAGTTTGAGAAGTTCGTATGAGCACACTCATATCACTAGCCCATTCATCTAAGGCTTTCTGCATATCTCTTATACAGTCTAAATCTAAAATATCAAACTAAAATTATAATGGAGTTTGAATTATGGTGGAATACTACCTCTAGTTCCCCAATGCAAATCATCCTTCATCTTAGGTGGTTGTCTTCTTCTATCTATGGCGTCAAGTTGTTCAATTTTTTGCCTATTTATTTCTCCCCTATATGGGTCAGATGTTCCTTCTTGGTAATGAAATTAGTTTCATATGACCTTTTAGGGTCATGTTTTCTGGTTCAAAATCAATCTCACTGATTATTGTCATATCATCTTCTTCTTTTTTTGTACAAAGTTTTTCATTATAATATTCTTATATTTCTTCATTAGTTAGTGTTAATAAACTAACTAATTTTTCTATATACCTATTTTCAAGGTTTATGAATTTTCTCTCTAATTCCTTTCTATATTTCATTAAATTAAAATTATATCTTTTTTCTCATATTTTTTCATTTTTTTATTTTTTTTATTTTTAGGAATGAGAGCATATGATCTCATAGATGGATCTTCTTATAGTCCTTCTAAGGGATCATATTTATGACCTATAATTTCATTATTTTTATGTATGTTGTATACATCTTTTCTTAATTCTAAAAATTTCTTATATATATTTTGTGTTTGATTCTTGAACTAAATCAACATCCTTTGTTATTGTACGGTTTCAAATAATATTGCTTGTTTTTTTGCTATTCTTACTAGGCTTTCATTTACTTCTAAATACGTACATTTTATTTTATCTTTAAACATTATTATTTTCCTAATATACAATCATGAGATAATGTTTTCATTATTTGGACTTCATCTTTTAGTTTTTTAACTTCGTCTTGGTTAAAGTTTTCTCCTTCATGGTCTAGGAAAGTAAACCTTGACATACTATTATTTCGAATAATATTTTTTTTTCTTTCTGTTATCAGATGTTTTTATTTGATATCTAATTGGCATTCTTCTGATATTTTAAAATCTATTAGTATTTCTGGTTTTATTATTTATACAAGTTTCTTAAAAGTTTTGTCTATTTTTATAAATTTATTTTGTACGTATATTGAACTATTGTGACTATTTGTTAAAAAATATGCTAATAGATAATATATTGAAAATTAATGATTTAGTTTAGGTTTTTATCATAGATATTAATAGAAAATTTAAGATATGCTCTATTTTCATTAATTTTCCTCTTTTAAATTCGTAAACTAGACTTAATATTTAGTTTAGGTTTTTATCATAGATATTAATAGAAAATTTAAGATATGCTGTAAATTTTAACTTTTAGTATCTTAAGTTCTAATGAATTATTCTTAGTAAAACATATTTCTTATTTATTATTATGTTATGTTATCTAATAATGTTATTTTTATTTGTGTATCTATTCCTTCTCTGAAATGAGTTTTTTTTAATATTTGATTTTTTTCTAAATAGATGTATCTAATTTTTTATTTATCTTTATGAGGAATTTTAGATACCTCGTTTAATATAATTTATTTATCAATTAATGGTATATTATATATTCATTTTATATATATAATCTTAATACTCGTTTCTTTATTACTTATGCTATAATAAATTATGTTTTTTTATGGAATAATTTTCTTAATAAGAATGATGTGTCTTTAAATCTATATTATTTTTTAGGATTTAATTTTACCTGAATTTCTTCAAAAAAAAAAATTACTTATTATTATTTCTTGGTTTATTTTTTCTTTTTTCATTCTAAGAATATTACTATTTATTTTTGTTAGATTTAATTTTCGTTATGTTTTAAGAGTATTTTTAATTTTTTTGAAATATTAAAAATATCTTAAAAAATATCTTAAAACTTGTATTTATGATATTAATACCAATGTATGATTTATTTATTAATACACTTGTTAACGAGGAAGTACTCTTTAGATTTTTCCGGTAAGATTTTATTTTTTTGGAAAGAGGAAGTACTCTTTAGATTTTTCCGGTATGTATAGTCTTTAACTGAAATAATGTACTTACGTGAATCGTGCGAGTCATTTGTCTGAGTCTGTCACGTGCGGACTATCACGGACTTCTTGTTCTGAAATGGGGCCCAGTTATACAGTACAAAAATGAGCTTGTGAAAAATTATATTAAAAACATTTATCGTTTGGAAAAATAATAAATGAAAAAAGGCTCATTAGTTTAGAAGTATCAAAATTCAATTTTTACTACTCTTTTTTTTTAATTATTTAGATAGTAATTTAATGATATTTTTATTTAAAATAAATATTAATTTAATATATATTTTTATATTAAATTAAATATTTATCATATTTTTTTATATTAAATTAAATATTTATCATATTTTTTTATATTAAATTAAATATTTATCATATTTTTTTATATTAAATTAAATATTTATCATATTTTAAGTAATAAATAAATAATAATTTAATATATTTTTTACATTAAATTAAAAACACTATACCATATTAATTGATATATATTTTTAAATTAGAGTACCATTTGAATAATAAAGATAAAAAATAATAAAAATTAAATTATAATACCATTAAAATAATAAATTTAATAAAAAAATTATATTTTTTTAATAAAGTATTATTATATATTATAATTATAACTAATAATTTTTTATTGAATATAATTATATAAAATCAAATACAATTATTAATAATATTTATCACATCAATTAAAATTTAAAATATATATACTTTTTTGTGATTCATATAATAATAATACTTACCCTTTTTATTTTTTAAAGAATAATAATTTTCTTTAATTCATTGTACATAAAGAATCAAAATACTTTAAATATAATAAATAAATATATTATGAAATAAGCATTATTTTGGATCACTTGTATGTTTTACTCACTTTCACTGATGGATATTTTGTTGCATGAATTGTTTAATTAATTGTGATTATATCAATTAATTTTATTGATTTAATATATTTTATTAGTATAATATTATTTTTTTAAACGAATAAATTAAAAATCTATCAAAAATAAAAATAAAAGTACGCCTATATTGTAATAAAATAAATGTAAGTAAGAAAATACTACCTTGAATCTAATATATAAATAAAAATTCTATAACTATAATTAATTTTATTAAACTATAACTAAAATAAAAAAAGAACTAAAGAGAGACGATTCTTATAAATGAATACTCCATCTCTAGAAAAGAGATCTAATGAAGCAGAACTATGATAAAAGACAAAACTTTATAATGAAAAAAATACTGATAATAATTAATAATATCGCTTATCATTTTTTATTTTAAATTATATTAATTATTATCATTTTTTTAAATTATAATAATTAATATGATAATTATTTATTAATTAAAATAATTAATTCTAATTTTTCAATAGATATTTTCAAAACAACACCAAAATATATTTTTTATTAAATAAAAAAATATTATTAAATAAAATTTGATATTATATCTAAAATTATGAAAATATATAATCATATCACCTAAAAGATATATCAATCGTATGGTCCTTGTAAATAGATTTTTTTAAAAAAAATATTAGATGGATTTTATTGGTGGTTGTTTGATTGACATGTAAGACGTGGCTATTTGCACTTGCTGTACTCGCTCTAATGTTGGTTGAACGGCTCATGAGTACCAGTGACGTGTTCCAATTATTATACTAGAAGTTCGTGGGGTTTGCCATGCCCTATAAGAGGATGTGAGAAAGGAAAATGATTATTATTGAGGTGCCCGTCTCTCCGTAGTTTAGCCATTAATGGTAAGGTGTTTTCGAATCAACTTATAAAGTAATAAATAGTGTGAAGTACATATATTATTTAATTTTATGTAATTATAAATAATAGTATAAATCTATTATTATTATAATAATTATGTTATTAAATTTTTTTTATAATAATATAAATTCATTATTAAATTATTTATTAATTATATAAATTTATATATAAAATATAACTTAACTATACATCTATACCATTAATTATAATTTAATATTATTTTTATCATTTAATAAAATTAAATATTATATTTTTAATTTTTACGATAATTAAATGATATATTTATAATTTATTATATTAATTATAATATAATAATTATTAAAATAATTTTAAAAATTAGAAGATTATACATTAATTAATATAAATTTAAATAAATATGTAAATTATTTTACATTTATCATTTTTTATCCAACGATCTTTAGTTTTCGAATTAGAGATATTATTTATAATTATATTTGTTCTACTAGTAGTGTTAGCTTTTAAAAAAATATTAATCTCAATCCCTTTAAGTGATATTAAGAGTAATTTTGATATAAAATGATAATTATTAAGATATGGTTAATGCACATTGTAATTGATCATATTATCATTAGTCTCAATTAATTACTTTTTAACATTAAAAAATTATTTACTACTCGTATTAATGATTTTGGTATTCCAAAATAAATATATATAATTATTTTTCATGAAAAAATCAATTTGTTTACTACTTTAGCTCACAATATTGGCCAAAAGTTGATGTCCAAATGATAAACAAATGACAAATAATTCCTCCGTCAAATATTACAGGGCTGCAGATAGCTCGGACATTGTTATTTGTCCTGATAATTTTTCACCCTGACTTGGGTTGCTCGGTTTAAAAACTCATTAATGAAAATAGAAATAATCAATAAAAGAACATAACATATATAAGACCCTGATATTTATACGATTGGTACCCGAAAAAGACATTTGAAAAATTAAAAAATAACATAAAAATAATATTAAAAATGATTTAATTAAAAAAATTTAATATTAAATAAATTTAAATAAACTTAGTGTAATTTAAATAACTTTTATATCGAATGCTGTTATTAAAAACAATAAACTTTATATACAATGCAATAATAATGTTCGTACCTTTTTCTTTCTCTCTCTCTCTCTCAAAATTCTAACATAGAAATTCACGTGCAGCTATAAGTTGTTTGAAGATGACGGCTCTTCTCTCTCTACACTTTCTCTTACAAAAAAAAAGGTAGGAAGGGAAGGTGACAGGTGATAAGTCGCACGTGACAGTTGGGAATTCACGGGTTGGAGTATATGCTCTTTCACGGGGTGGCAAGCAAGCATATTACTTAAAGTGCTTATTAATCATATATATATATATATATATATATATATATATATATAAAACTGAACAAGTAGTAACATAGCTTATACATAACAGAGGAATCAACGTATATTGATAGATACTGTTTATGCAGAGAGCTAAGCAGCAGCAATTAAGTTGGATTAATTAAGAAGCTGTTTTTGACGACATAGTTACGTGTTAGAATAGTAATTATAACAATAAACTATTATGTATTAATGATTAATTAAATTACTGATGGAGTTGAATTTTAATTTATTAAATCTAATTCAATCATTTGAATGATAAAATTTCATTGATTTTAATTCAAATCAATTTGATTATTTAATTTATTTAATTAATTTAAATAATTTAATAATTTATTAATTAATGAATATAATTGAATTAATTTAATATATAATATGATGTTATTTTAGAAAGTTTTTTACTATATATTCAAATTTTTTATTAATAATCAAAATATAAATATTTAACTTATAATAAAATTAGGTACTTCGAAACTTTATTATATGTTAATTTTATTGTGATATAATCCCTTCTTTTGCTTTCTTTACTTTTTTTTTTTTTATCCCAAAGACTTACAAAACATTAAACAACTCATAAAAACAAAGGGAACAACGAATGAATATAAACACAACATGTTTGACCCATTAAAAATGTATAAATTAACATTATCTATTAAAGTGGATTAATTAAACTACTCTAGTTATAGCTTAAAGTGCTACATTTAGAAAATCTTGAGATCTTTATGGTGGCCCACCCGAAAAAATTAAAAAGACTTGTAAACATTTGACAACAAAATTAAAAAAAAAATTGAATTTTTTATTATTACTAAAATAATTAAAATACTATCTATAATAACGTGGTAAAATTAATAAAAATAAGTTATATGTAATTTTTTAAGTAGTATATAATGAAATAGGTTGGTTTCAATGTTCCTATATTTATAAAGTGCTATTTTTCAAAAGTAACATGAGTTTATTTATAAAAACATTTTAAAGTGTTTGGATGCCCCGTTGAAAAGCACTACTATAAATACAAATGTTCATTTATATTTTTAGTAATAAATTAATAAAGCATTTTTAATATTTATGCGACTCACATTTATAGCGTACGATTGTTTTTTTAAAATAAGTAAATCTTACTTCTAAAAAAACACTATTTTTAATTCTTCTTCTTCCTCTTTAATATTTTTAGTAATAAATTAATAAAGTATTTTTAATATTTATGCTACTCACATTTATAGCATACAAGTGTTGTTTTTATTTTTAAATAAGTAAATCTTATTTCTAAAAAAAACACTATTTTTAATTCACTTCTATTATAAATACTACAAAAATCAGAGAATTTAATTTTTAAAACAATACTAACAGCATAACATAAAAAATATTAGTTCAAAAATAAGTACAATTTGTGTATAATTAAGATAATAATAATATTAACACACAAAATTATTTTAATTAACATGAGATTTTAAACCCCAAATCTTAAAGGCAAATTTATTGAAAAATAAAAATAAAAATACATGTCATTTAGATGAAATTGTTGTTTCTATCTGTTACAATGTTGCGGTATGATACTATTTGGTACTCGAACCGGAAGGACCATTGAACCCCTGCCTAAGCCAACGACCTAAGATTTACTAGCCAGCCTAAGTTTTATTACCCCGTCCAAGATCCACTAGCCCGTATAAGAATCATCAACCCGTCCGAAGACTCAGCAGCCTGCGTGATTAGTAGCTCGTGTAGCTGTCTCCAATTCACTAGCTTAATATGCTAGTTTGACACCAGTCTAATTACAACACAGTACTCATACAGAGAACCCTTTTACATCCATCATTTTTGTAACAATAAACACCTCAAGGGACCTTGTGACTATCGAACCATCACACGTGACAACCCTCCCATTGTGATTTCTCTAAAGTAGCTACCTACAATAACAAATTATTGGTTTAATTAAATAATTAAAATAAATAAATAAATATTTCTCTTTATCTCAAGTCAATGAATCTTTTCAATTGAAACATACCTTATATAGATAATAATTGACTAACAAAACATTTACCGCTAAACTAATACCAGTTGCAAAGCAAACGGGATATTGAGAAAAATGTAAATTATAATTTTTTTATATAGTATGTTAGTTTTAAGAAAAGTAAAAAATTAAAGATAAATAGTATTATTTTAATAATTGTTTTATTAAATTTTTTTTGTTAAGGATTTTAATTATGATAAAGTGATAATTAATATAAAAATAATTTACAAATATTTGTTTATTATTAATATATTTTAATATTTTATTAATTTTTAATATATATATAATTTTAATATTAATTTATTATTATTTTTGTTTTTTAATAATTTTATATAAATTTTATTTTTATCTTTACTAATAACTCATGTTTTAATTACTGAAAAAAAAATATTCTAAAAATTTGTTTAATCATTTAACTCAAAAATTATTTTCAAATGATAACTCAAAATAGTTGTCTATTATTTTCTGTTTGGTCGGCATTAAAAAAAACTGTTTTAAAAAATGAAAAACAAAAAAATGATTTTCTATTGTTTGTCTAAATTGTTTTAAGAACTTATTTTCGTAATAAAGTTTAGTATTTTTACTATAATTTAAATATTATAATTAAACTTAAATTTTCTAAATTTTCACTTGATTAATATAAATTAAATGAGATGAAACATAGCTTAATAATATATGTCAAAATCAAATACAACTAATTAGTAATAATATTCTATTCGAAAACAATTATATAGTGTATAGTAGTTTATTCCTATCAGCCTTAAAACCTTTCATCAAACATCAATCACCTATCTTAACAAGGCAGCTTGGTAATATATTTGCTTTACATTTTCATTTTAGATTAATTTGTGATTTAATTGGTATGAATTTTTATAATTTAAGTTTAAATAATGTATATTCGTGTAATATTTTTTTATTTAATAAAAAATAAATTTTAATAATATTTTTAAGGCAAATTGGTAATACTACATAGGGACATTTCCAATAATTTAAAATAAAAAATTATAGCATGATTAAATGATACATTTTAAACAAATTATTTTTTATTTGATTGATTATGAATGAATTTTGTGTACTTTTTATTTAAATTATTTACAATTTTTTTAATAGTTTTTTTATTATAACCTTACGAAAAAACATTATAAACAAGTTAAAAGTTGATAAAAATCATGTCTTGTAGGATAATAGAAATATATAATTTCATTCAATAAAATTATATTTTTAAACGTTAGAATGCTAATTAATATTACATCAGATAACCTCTTTCATGCTTAAAAAGCTTTTAGAATGTTTCTATTAGTTTTAATCACTTATTACTTTTAAACACATGTTTTAAAATATTTTTTTATACAGTAGATAGTACTTTTTATTTAATATGTATTAAAAAGAGTTATTTTTGACACTTATTGATTTTAAGTATATATGACTAAAACAATTTAAAAAAATTAATAATAAAAAAGAGGTTAAAAAGAAAAATTGCTAAAAAAAATTATATTTAGAATATAAATATACTACCTACCAAAAGGAAAAAAAAAGTCTTAGTAAGAGTGACGTCTACTGCATGTCATTCTCTAATCTTTAATGATATGTATTTTCATTTTTTAAATGAAACCTTGAATTTTTTTTAAAGAAATAAAAAGTTATTCCTTAAAATTGAAAATATAAAAATAATTTAATTATATAATGAATTAAAATTGATAAAAATACTAGAAAATAAAATAAAAATCCAATTAATTAACAAATTTTGCAATTTGCATGTTAATTAAATTAGTCATTTTATTTGTTAGTAGTTAAACTCAAGTTACTTAACTTTAAAAGAGGAGAAAATGGAAAAAAAAATCTCATATAATACCTCACGTGACATACTTGTAAAAATCTAATTAGTAAATTTACATCCATATAGTCTTATGAAGTAGTCATTTTTTATTTAAAAAGAGAAAAGACTTAACTACACTAATGATCTTTAATTTTTTCCACATTCTACATTTTAGTCTTTTATTATTTTTCTTATAATTGAGTCTCTTTATTTTTTAGTTTTTTGTATTTTAGTTCCTTACTTTTAACTTTTATAATCTAGTTCATTTATTTTTAAATTTTCAAAAATTTATCCTAAATTTAAGACCAATTTAAAAAAGAAGTTTAAAAATATAAAAAATGAAGGGGATCAAAATGAAAAAATTAAAAACTAAGGTATTAAACTATAAGAAAAAAATAAGGAGATGAAAATGTGAAAATTAAAAAGTGAATAGACTTAAATATTAAAAAAATAATAAGTTAACCAAGATGTAAATAAAGAAAAAAGTTTAAAGATTATTTATATCTTTAACAAAAAAAACTTGCATACAAGATGAGATATTTTTTCAATATAATTATAATTTTAAAGAATAATTATTAATTAAGAATTGCTAGCAAAATAAGAAGTTAGTTGATTTTTAATTAATGTCCTTTATTATGTAAGGTTTTTTCAATAATTCGAAGATGAATAGTATAGATTGATGTAAATTTATTTAAAAAAAAAATAATTTATGATACATTAAAAAATAAAGTAATTAAAGTAGTCTAATTGTAAAGTAACTTATAAATCTCATCATCTTATTTTTTATTACGTCTAATTTTTGCTCCAATAAAGTTATTCTCCTTATTTTTCTTTTATTTTATTTTCTAATCTTATATTTTTAAAAAATTTGTAACTCTAATGGGCAAATATTTTCATGTTTTTAAGAATAATTTATAATTATTAAAAACAAAAAAAAAACAATTTTCTAGTTACACGGTGAAGCATGCCTTTAAGTCCTGCAGGAGAGTAGGAGTATAGTACCTCAAAGCAGCTGTTTCAACTTATCTATATATAATCTATACATTCACACTTACAACGTACTCCACATTCCGCCGAGTGACCACAATAAACTTAGGTAAACAAACTAGGCAAAATGCCAACATCCAACTTATGGAGATAAGTTAAGGGTTGCGCAAATATTTGAGGTTGCGTAGGCCGTAATATCTTGTGGCGTATAGTAGCTACTTGTCCAAAACTCTCGAGTTAATAAGGACCTAAAACAATGGAGATTTAAGGCTCGAATATAGAATATGTTTTTGCAAGAGAACTATTAATAACATCCATCACTCATATTTAAATACATACTACGTATTAATTGTAAGCCTTATAATTTTTTTTTACATCATCCTTAAAATGATAGAAATAATATAAATAAATACATAGAAAATTAGGCTATTTTTCATGATAAATAATAATTAACAAAAACAATTAAAAAATATATATAAATAAGATTAAATCTTAAGGAAGTAGATAGGTTAAAAAATTCATCATTCTCAAAAACAAAAAAAATATTTTCAAGAAAATATATAGTTTATTATAGAATAAATAATAAAGAAATGAGTACTAATATTACGGACATAAAAAAAGATATAATATATCATTAATTAATAAATAAATTAACGTGGATAAACTATCAAAGATCCCTTATAAGGATAGAGGAAAAATTTGATACATCAATTTATGAGAAAAAATATCACTCTTAGATGATAGAATAATAAATAGTAAAGATACTTCATTAGGAATGATCTATAAAAACATAGGATAACAAAAATTAAAATTCATAATATACCCTAGATTTTTCATTAATATGATTGATAAGAATTTAAACTAAATATTAAGTTTAGCTTATGAATTTGAAAGATAAGATTTAATGAAAGAAGAAAATTGTCTATTTTTGATGCACTACATAGTAGGATATTCAATAACAAATAGTCATAATAGTTTAATATATGAATAAATTAAATTCATAAAAATAGAAAACTTTTCAAGAAATTAGATAAATAATAAAAACAGAATTTTAAATACCAAAGGAATGAAATTTAGATGTAAAAGAAAAATCTTTGATAACATGAAGAAAAAGTAATGTATCAAGGTTTACGTTTATAAATCTTGAAAAATGAATTTATAATAAAGAAAAAAAGTGACAAATCTAAAGCAAGAAGTTAAAATAATAAAAACATTAGTTCATGATGTGATATTAGAAAGAAAATGATACCATTGTTATCCTAATAATGTTCAAAAATATACTATAAAATATAGAATTAGATTTGGATGAAAGCCTAGTAGGCATATAAAAAAACCAAATAACAATAATGAAAGTTTTAATTATTTTAGTAGAAGAAATGGATATAATACAAGAATTAAACATTAAGTCTATACGAGACATAAATGAAATGCAAAAAGAATTTCTAAAATAAATAAAAGAATATGATTACAATAATAAATTACAGCAAGACATATATAAAAAATTTACAGAATTAAGAATGTATATAAATAACATACCTAGAGATAATGAAATTATAGGTTACAAATTTGATCTCTTTATATGATTAAAATAAAAATCACCTAAGAGTTGAAATGCATTGATATCTAAGAATGAGAACTGAAAGAATAAGAAAAAACTCAAACATAAAGAAGAAGTTATAGTTCCAGTTTAATGGAATATAAAAACAAATTAAAAGAATAATTTATGAATTTTGAAAATAGGGACATAGAATAATTAGTTACTCTATTAACGCAAACAAACGAAGAACTAGGAAAACATTATAAAGAAAAACTTTGTACAAACAAAGAGTTTTATGATATGATAATACTTAGTGAAATTGGTTCTGAACCAAAAAGTAAAACCCCAAAAAACCACATAAAACCTATTACATTACCAATCTTTTATAGAAAAGGTACATTTGATTCATATAAGGAAGAAATTAATAAGCAAAGACTAGAAAAACTTGATCTTCCTTATAGAAGGAAACAACTACCAAAAATGAAAAAAAATTACAATGGGGAACTAGAGGTAATATCCTACTAGAGTTCAAACTTCATGAAAATTATAAATATGATCTTTTTGATTTAGATTGCATAAGAGATAAAAAAAAAGCTTTACATGAATGGTATAGTGGTATGGGTGTAATCATACAAATTTCTATAACTACATAATCAGACCCTTCAACTTGTATAGTATAGGGGAATGTTTCATATGTAGAAAGTACCTAGATATTGTAGTAAATTAAATATACAAGGAATTTATTGGAGTAGAAAAAGATAGACATATCATTGAATCTAATGAAAATGAAAATGAGGAAGTCAAATGACATTTAAAAAATATTAAAATACATGATATATGTTATATAGATTCATTTATTTGGGAATATAAAATGTATTATCACAAGTTACCACCCTTTATGCAAAAAACTAATAAGGAAATATTTTTCCAAAAATTACCTAAAACATTACATAAAACAATAACAGAATGATGGAATAAAAGGAATAGAAAAACTATATCAAATACCTTAGGGGAAAGAATATGAAGTCTTAAGAACTGGATAATTACTAAATGTTAAGAAAGACGAGAATATAAATAAATAAGAGAAAATGATAAAATCTGTCATGATTCAAATACAAAAAAATTAAAAGATGTAAGTTTAAAAAAACAAGATTTTCAAAATATAGAGAATGTATAACATAGAATCTTATAGAAAAAGATATTTTAGGAAAAACGTTTATAAGTCAAGAATTACTTTGTTTCAGGCTATATAGTGATTTTCTTAATTTGAACCATTTTATACATACATTTTTGCATCAATTCCCATATATTTATAATGAATTATTATTCCCTATATATTTTATATGTTTATTGTGTGTTATACAAGTGTGTAGGGAAGAACTCAACAAAAAAGGACAAAATGTGCTTTTAGAGCAAAAATAAGATACTTGATTCGTCTAGATTCAATTGAGATCTATCGTTGGAACTAGGAAAAGAACAAAAAGTAAGACTTGATTAGTATAAAAAGGGACTCAATCGATCATGTCATAGGTCGATCAATTGAGCTTCGATTGAGTACTCTCGAATTGAAAATTGCACAAGTTAGATTGATTGAGCTAAGGGCCTTGATCTATCGAGCATCGTAGCCAACACTCAAATCTTGTGTTTTTCAACATCATCTTTCAATCCTAACTATTGGATTAATCAAATTCTAATCTAACTAAGATTAGGGTCAAAAATACACTATATAAGCAACCCAAGAAGTCTTCAAAACCCAACCATTTGCAACAAGGAACAAATGAGATCAAGAGCACATCTGGGGCAACTTTTAGAGAAGATTTGTAAGATCTTAATAAGCTTTTATTAATCCTTTCTCTATTTGGTTTCCTATGATTATAATGATGATTTTTGTTAAATCTATATCTAGCTAAATTTCTAATATGGTTATGGGTGATTCCAAGACCTAAACTATAGTTTAATTAATTTAATGTCATGAACAATTTTAATTTCAATTCTTGCTTCCTAATGTGTTTAATCCTATATTTGAATACTAAAACTATACATGTATGAATTAGAGTGATTAACTAGTTTGTTGCATGATTACATTTATATGTAGTATATGATATTAGTTTTTAATCGCTAATATTCTTATTTGAAATGGTATCTTGTGGATGTTGTCACAAGAAGTATTGAATACATTCACTAAAGGATAAACGATTATTCTAATTTTTTCTAGTTTAATTATCATTTTTTTTATCTTAATGTAATGAATGAATTAAATATAATAAGAGTTCTTCTATATTGTTCAAGATTTAGGTTGATTTATACTAGTATTCTAAATCAATTATAAAGTAAGAAAATATGTGAAATCTTAAGTGGACCTAGACTTATATAGCTAAAATTAAAAACTCAATAATTATTTTAAATTATAAAAGTAATTTAGAACTTAAAAAATTAATTTAAATTTGTGATATTTTTAATAAAATTGTAAGCTAGTATTGATGACATTATCATAATCACGTTTCTCTTATAATCTTTATGCAAATTACTTTATTACTTTATGTTATTTTTTAAAAAAACAATTCAAAATCCTTATTTGATAATTTAACTAACTCACTATTAAACTAGTAAGCGATAATTGAAGTTATCAACAATCCTCATGGGTATGATCATGTATACTTAGTGCAACCTAATACCCAAAGGGATAGGTTGGAGTGAAGATGAGTGATCGGGTATAACTTTTGGAATTTTTTAATTGGGGTTTTGAATGAGAGTGCCAGACTTGATATCCGGTTGATGAGATAAGTTAAGGTTAAAATAGCATCCCTTTAAAATTTTTTTTACCTGTTTGTTGTAAGCATTAAGGCTTGGTGTATTTCAAGAATATGTCTATTTTTACATCCATCAACCCCATTTTGTTGGGGAGAATACACACACAAACTTTAGTGTACGATTTGTTTCTAAAAATAGGTTCTTAAGGTATTATTGAAGTATGTGCTATTATCGATTCAGGGAATTTGGATTTGTGTTTAGAGTTGGGTTGAATCATTCAATGAAAATTAATGTAAACATCTCGAACTTTAGTTTTTCTTTTTAACAAATAAAACTAACAAACTTGAGTATGATCATCAATAAACGTAAAAAAATCACTATCTGTTGGTACATGTAGGGCAATGAGGTCTTCATATGTCACTTTGAATTACAGTAAATGGTTTTGATGGTTTGTATTGAACCTTTGGAAATGAAGTATGTTAATGTTTTAAACTTATAAATTTCACACCAAAGGTTCACTATTTTTTTTTGAAAAAATAGATGATAACAATTGTTTCAAGTACTGAAAGTTTATATGACTTATTCTATAATGTTATGATAAAATTTCACTATCTGTATAAACAAAAGCGGAATCAAAAATTGAAATTTGACGATAGTCACTCACATTAGTTTCATCATAGTAGTAAAGTCCGTCGTACTCTTTAACATTACTAATCATCTTCTCCAATGATAGGTCTTAAAAAATACAATAATATAGAAGGAATTTAGCTGCAATGTGAACTTTTTATTAATTGACTAATAAGTTTAAGATTACAAGACAAATTTAGGACATGAAAACAGATTTAAGAATTATGAAGGTAGAAATTTGAATACTCTATTTTCATACAACAGATGAAAGAGTCCATCAGTCACTCTAACTTCAATATTACCAGCACACAGTACGTAAGAAGTAAATAAATAATCTACATTAGTCATATGATCTAACACATCGAAATCAATAATCAAAAGAGTTTTAGATTGTGATGTGGTAATTAAGATGCTTAAATAATTACGTTTGTAAGTTAGAAAGGTTGAAAAAACACTTGTAAGTTATTGACCAACATTTTGGATACTGGAGACATTTTTGTAGAGTTGGTCTAACTGTTCTCGATTAAATGCTTATCTTAAACTTAAGCTAACTAGAGATTTCTAGTTTTCAACTGAAATTGGATATCCTCTCGACCTATTTTGCCTTGTTCCAATCTTTTGATTTTTTGTAAATTTTTAAACATGTATCTTTTGTACGTCGGCTTATGGCATTGATCACAAAATCACCTTTTTCGCTAAGTTTGGATCATTTTCTATTTTATTCCCGATAGACCCATGTGTATAATTTGTCGATGGCTCATACAGCCCAGCTGGCTCAAATCCTCCTTAGAAAGGACTTTGCATAAGAAATCGCACCAGGTGTTGAATGAACCCCACCTGGCCCAAGCCCACCTTCAGCCCCTTAATACCCATCCTCTCAGGTAAGACTTATTTTTTCTTCCAATGTTTAGGGTAGATTGCTCTCACAATATGTCAGTTTTTGCGAGTCCACCACCTGAGTGGCTTGTGACTCCTCCATCACCGACAACGTCGCCATCGACTTCTCTCATCATCACCCTTCTTCGGTTATCCTCACGATGTATTTCAATAAACACTTCACGCATCGTGGGTTGAGGTTTTCGGCCAATAATTCTTCCTCTCACATTATCGAAATCTCGGTTTAATCCAGCCAAGAATTCGATCACCCTCTCATTTTCTACCTTTTTCCAATAAAGGGTACTGTTGTCGGAGCACTCTAATTCTTCCTCAATACTCAAATCGAGCTCCTGTCAGAGGGACACCATCTCCACATAATAATTGGTGAGCTCTTTATCCCCTTATTTCATTTGCCATAATCTGGTTTTCAATTTAAAAATCTTAGATGATTCTTCACCGTTAGACTAAGTTTCTCGCACGACATCCCAGACTTATTGTGCTGTTGGAAGAAATAGATATGTTTTATTTATAGTTGACTTCATGGAATTAACAAGCCACGCAGTCACCATCGAGTTTTCAGAGCCCCATCTTTGTAAAGCCACAACGTTGGTTGAGTCTGGCCCTTTTATTTCTTCTATCAGGTATCCCAACTTACCTTTTCTATTAATGATGAGTTTTACAGATTGTGTCCATTCTTTGTAATTTCTTCCTATGAGTTTCTCCACAGTGAATTGTAGGGATGAGTTCTCTAATCCACTATAATTCATAGTGGAGACAGCTTCTCTCTTTTGGAGTTTCAGATAGTCTCTGATTCTTGGTTGAAAATTGATTCATCCATAGAATTATATATGCTATGATACTGTAAAGATTGAATATAGTTTAGAAAACAATGTTTCTGAAATGTTTATTTGATGATTTTGTAAATATACTTTACTACATATTTATAGTAAAACTAGGCTAGAAAAAAAAGGAAACAAAAATCTTAATTAACTAATTACAAATCTCCTCATTCACTAAAAATCTCTTAATAATGCTAAAAATTTACAAAATCAAATCCCTCGTAATTTGGGATTTCAACAGTAAATATGCCTTTCTGTCAATTTCAGCAACCTTCCAACATTATTGGTCAGAGGAAGTTCAGTCTGGCAAAGGATCCATGTTCCGTAGTGTGGGATGTCCTGTGGGATGATCCGGTAACAATGGAATTTGGGCAAGGAAAGAAAGACAACCCAATATCTCCTCCTTCACGTCTCATGCTATGTCTACAAGTTAGATCGGGAGATATGAAAGAACAAACTCGAGTTATAAAGTGCATCCGAGAAACCAATCAGGCAATAGAAACTCTTCAGTTGAGCTAGCAATGAACACTTATGGACCAAACAAGTCTAAGGTGAGCGTATGCTTCACCTTAATGTAATATCATTGATATGCTTCAACAATATTTGCTAAAGAGTAACCTTTTGTGCATTGATTGATAATTTTCATTTCGGTATGTTATTCAGGATATGCTGAAAAGAAAAGTGAGAAAACCATATTCATCAAATACTAACCCTGAAAACCACAAAGAAGGGCTCAGCTTGTCTCCTCAACTTGTACCTGCATCAGTTCCTCAAAGTTCAACTTTTGGCAGCTCTTACTGGCTTTAGAACTTCTTGATGACAAGGAATTGTGCTTCATGGTACTCTCATAAGATCATTATGTCAATCTGTTAGATTTTTTATTATCATGCTCATATTGGTATGAAACTGTTCACTTTTATATGATCATATAATAAATCATTTTGGTTCTGTTGCTCTTGTTCCCTGAACTATGTTCTCAATCTCTTCAAATCCCCATCTTTCAGTCAGTAGCTAATCTTCATATACTCTTAGCTGATCTGCTTCTACAAATAACTTTAGCAGAGTAGATTGAACACTGCCATTATTTTGAAGCACACTCTGTAGCATGGCTATTTCTGTTAATTTAAACTTTCATTTTAACAGCTATGTAGGCATTTCACAGCCGTTTTCAGCTACAATCTTAGAAACATAATGTTTGTTTGGTCCTTTCAAAAGACTATATTAGAAGTCTAGAACATAATAGTATTTCTAATAAAGGACTCTCTCTACTTGTGCAGTTTCATGGATCAAAATTCTCCAGCTACAGATAATCAAAATCCCCCCCCTCCTCTCTTTATGTGAATTAGTTTCTCAATAGGTTTATAGTTCGATCTATTCTAATTGATGTTAGCGTTCTCTGCTACTAAAGCAAAAGTGTTCGTTCTTCTGCAGGTCAGCAAGCAGAATATAGAATGCATCTGAATAGTTGACCGGAAACAGGCACTAACGTGTTTGTAAATATAACACGATATAGTAAAAAAGATGTCCATTTATATTGAAGCAATTCATGAAAAATGTCATTTTCAGGTTCTTTCTATATGCCTCCTATATTCATCCTGTGTATATATGCATCCTATATCCTATATAGAAGCAATTCATGAAAACGTGTAGCCTGTTTCGAGATTTGGTGTAGTAGGATTCAGATTCATATTCAGGAAAGAGAAATCGCCATGGAGCTGTATTTCACATATTGTAAATCCTTTATTTTTTTACAGTATAGTTATTTACAGGTCGGTATTTGGCGTTTCGAGTGATAAATCACGACTATTGGCATTTAAAAGTTTATGAAACAAATGGTGGCTACTTTGATTATGTAAAATATAAGTCAAGGTTTGAGGCTGTCAAGGGGTGAATATCCACTGAATTTTATACCTACAGACCAAAAGGTTATTTTGAGGCTAGCCTAGAGTTTAAGCTTAAAAATGAAATCTAAGATTATAAGTTCAGGTGGTAAAGGTTTATATTTTTATGCCTTAAGGTTTTTATGTCCCGAGCTGATCGAGGTTTTAATCTTAAACGGCTAAATTTTTTAAGTTTGTTTTATTCAAAATTTTGACCCAGTTTTATAAAACTAAAAAAAAGAGTAAAAAATAAACAAAAACAAAAATATCCTAGTTTCATAAATAAATGTGATTGGTGTTATTTTATTAACATTTTTTAATTTTTCTTCACTTTTACCTTTTTTTTCTTTTTCTTTCAATAATTTCAAATTTTATCGGTCACAATATTTTAATGGTTTTTTGACTTTATATTTGTATTTTTCTTCCTGCTCTTAATTGGTATTTGAGTAATAAAATCATCACTTATATGATTAATTTGTATATTAATATTTTAAAGGTTTTTTTCAATTAAAGAAAATTATTTTAAAGGTTTAAGTAATTTTTATATTAATATTTTAACATTATTTAATGCGTGAGTTATTCTGCGTGATATTTAATAAAAAATATTTTAATTTTTTTTTTAAATTAAAGTTTGAGATTTAAACGTTACCTTAATTAAAGAAAATGCATGGTACTTAAAAGTAACCTTTTATAATATTTCTATAAATACAGTCCCTATCCTATCTTATACACTCAGATAGTAGATTTTATATCTAATGCAAAGGAATGTATATATGAGCTAGGTTTACTAAAGGAATTTTTCTATTGTATACAACTTTCCTTCTGTATAAAATAGCAGGGGATTTTGTTTTGATAAAATTAAACTTTATCTCAAATATATATTTTAATCAATATCACACAAAATCGAGGTAAATCTGGTTCTCAAAGAGTATCAATGCAATGTCAATAATTTTTTTTTATCTCAATAACTTCTAATACTTAAAATTAAAAATACATATAAATATAAATAGTATGAAAATTTGAAAAGAAAATTAAGTGCAAATTCGATAGTTATTACCGAGCAGAAGGTTAAATAATCTGTGTACCGATTACCGAACCACTTATGGGCAACATGTTTGAAGATGGATGGGTAAGCTTTCCACTTTTAATAAAATAATTTGAAGTAACTTTATGATAATGTAAAATAAAAATTGTAATTAATATTAAAAATAAAATAAATATTTTATATATTTTTATTATAATAATAAAAAAATTAAATTGTAATAAATTTTTTCATTATAAATATAAATTATGTGCGGTGGAATCTACCTGCATACAGGACTACCTGTTGACAAAAATTCGTTAAGTTGTCTGGTTCAGACAAGAGTAGAGTAGAGTATAGTTATCCGCCTCATCTACAGTGACGGTAACTCGGTAAGTGAGTACAGAGGTAATGCTCTTCTACGGTTTCACTTTAATATAATCCCTCCTCCTTAAACAGTAACCTATTCTCTCAAGTCTCAAGTTCGAATAAGAGAGCGGCTAACCTCCAGCATACGACGCCGTTATGAATTACCGATAACGCCACCTCAGTTTTTTTTTTCCTTTCAATAAAGCTTATTTTACTTGAAGATAGTTCAATTTAGTACAGTAGTTGAAGTTTTCAGCTTGAGGTTTTAGTTGGTAGTTCAGTTTTTGACTTTAGATTTTGGACTTTGAAGGCTTTCAAGTTCTGCTAATTTTGCCTTGCTTCTTCTTCAAGCTGCTTATGATTATGGAGGACTGATCACAAATGAGGTATGCATATTTAAATCCTTTTAGATTATTATTTTTATTATTTATTTGGAATTGTTTAACTAAGAGATAATTTACCCAAAAGGTTCACAATTTTAAGTGTTTTTTGTTATACCTTCTTGAAGAATGTGGGGTGCCAAAGTCGCATTCTCTTGATTGGTTCAAATATTCGTTTATGTAAAGTTCTGAAAATCCTGATTTACTAGATTTGTGTTGAATCTTTAGTACATTGCCTATGGATTATATTGGTAACTGAAAATGAAAATAGAAATGAGGGAAATGAAAATTTTGGAACCAATTAAATATCTGATTTGATCGACCCAAGTAAAATGGGCTTATTTGAGCAATGCTTTTTCATATTAGATCTTGATTGTTGAGATTAAAGTTCAATCTTCTTCACCATTCTATATGTACTTTTAGAAACAAGCATAAATTTCTTCTTTTCTATTTTTATTTTTCTTGAGCAATTTTCTTTTATGACCCCTTGCCCAATGCTTTTTATTTTTGACCCTAGTCAATTTATGATTAAATCTGAAAATGTATTCTCATTTGAACATATGTTCAAGAGTAGTAATCATGGTCCAACACTTATTCTTTGAGATGTAGCATGGTGTGCATGTTATTTAACAATCGTTTGTCGTTAGATTGACTAGACCTCCGACGAGATTCGTACTTTTGAAGGCGCATGTACAAAAGTAAAAAAATAATAATAATGAACTTGTGGTTAAAACCATGATGTGTCAAAAATGGAAAGACTCCTCGAGAGGGGATCATCTCAAACAATATTCGCATTTTTCTTTCCTTCTTTTTTAACAATTAAAAGAATGTTTGGTAAATTATTATCAGAGATGGTTTTGTTTTGAAGTTGAAACTTTTATAGAGCATGTTTATGATTTGCACTGATAATTATGACAGAAAAGAAGATAATTGAGTTAAAAACTTGTGCTATATTACTTGTAAGATGGATTGAAAGTGGAGACTAATGTTTACCATTTCACATAATCCTAGAGTTTTTCAAGATGAAGAAATGGTCAGGAGGAATGATGATTGTAGCTCTTGCTATAATCTTGCTTATCAGTTACAACTTTATGGGAATAAAGCCACGAAAGCAGTCAGCTTACAGTTTCTTCAATGACCATCCAAAGAAAGATTCTCTTAAAAAGGAAAGTGGTGACATAGCCGTGCCTTCTGAGAAAGAAGTGAAAGAAATTCCAAAGCCATCAAAGAATCATCATCTTGTTCATGTTGAAGGGCTCAATGATCTGTATGGTTTGCATAATATTTCAGGAGAAACGAAGGCATTACTTGTATGGGCCAACTTGCGTGCCCTATTGTCCCGGTCTGATGCTTTGCCAGAAACAGCCCAAGGGGTCAAAGAGGCTTCTATAGCATGGAAAGATTTAGTGTCTTCAATTGAGGAGAAATCATCCAAAGTTGGCTACAGTAAAGAGCAAGGAAATATGAACTGTCTTTTTTGTGTAAATACTCAAGATGAGAAAGCATTGGCTGATGGGTTGATACTTGAGCTTCCATGTGGCCTAGTTGAGGATTCTTCAATTTCAATGGTTGGCATTCCTGATGGACCCTTTCAAATTGAACTTCTAGGCTCACTACTTTCAGGGGAGCCTAAGCCTCCTGTGATCTTGCATTACAATGTCAGTCCATCAGGAGATAACATCACAGAGGACCCATTTATAGTTCAAAATACATGGACTAAGGAGCTTGGGTGGGGCAACGAGGAACGATGCCCTTCTGACAGACCCACAAATGACCTGAAAGGTAAATATTGATCAAACTAACAGTCTTGGTTAGAAAATTTCCTAAAAGCTTAAGCTCAACAAATGGGCCAACGTTGTAGGCTAATCACTTGAAATTCAATATTATCAGTTTGCAAGAGCTCAAAAGAGTACCTGCTCTGATTTCACGTTAGACTGTGTTGGTCAATAATATTCCCAAAAGCTTAAGCTGTTGGGATATAAGCCAACATACCACTTTTAGTCTCACAATCACAAATTATAGTTATTCCTTAAATTTTCATCAAGAGGTCTTGTTTGTGGAACAAACTTTATTCTTGGTAGTTTAACATTATTTTTGGATCAACGTAGCTCCTTACCTAAGCCTAATCGGTGATGTTATATGAACATACTATACCTTCTTATTTCTTCCAATTTTATTTTGTACTTTTACTCAAAGTTTAGAGAACATTCCTATAACTAGGCATGTAACATGTCTGAATGTTTTTCACAGTTGATGGACTTGTTCTTTGCAATCAACACATTTTCAGAAGCTCAAAGGAAGCTAATATAAATATAAGCCAAACAAGCAGTGACATGTTAAGCAATGTTTCCAGGGGAAGTGATCATGCTAGCTTTCCATTTGTTGAAGTTATTCCTTTCATTGCAACAATATGGGCTGGTTTGGAGGGATTTCACATGACTGTGAATGGAAGGCATGAAACGTCTTTTGCATATAGAGAGGTAAGGTATGAATTACTAATAATCACTCACAATTTATTGTGGGAATTATTATATGACATAACTCCAATTTGTTAGGAATGAACACTCCAACATACACGATTTTTCTGCAAATGCAGAAACTTGAACCGTGGTCAGTTAGCAAAGTCAAAGCAACTGGTGGTTTTAGTCTCTTATCTGCCTTGGCTAAAGGCTTACCTGTTTCTGAAGATCACGACTTAGTTGTTGATGTTGAAAGCCTTAAGGCTCCACCTGTTGGGAAGAAAAGACTTGTGATGTTGGTTGGCGTCTTTTCTACTGGAAATAATTTTGAACGCCGAATGGCATTGAGGAGATCTTGGATGCAGTATGAAGCTGTAAGATCTGGTGATGTAGCAGTCCAATTTTTCATTGGCCTTGTAAGTGAAACGTTGAAACTTAGCAGGAGTTTGACTTTATATACTAAGACAGTCTCCTTTATGCTTTGGTTTTGCATGAGAGAAATTTTAGGCTGTGAAAAGTTCTTTAATAATTTGTCTTGATAATTTATTAGGCATTTCTAATGTGCCATTGACCCTTTTATTTAGTAAATCTCATGCCTTGCAGCACAAAAACAAGCAAGTCAATTATGAGCTGTGGAGAGAAGCTCAAGTATATGGAGATGTCCAACTGATGCCATTTGTTGATTATTACAGCCTCATCAGTTTGAAAACAATTGCACTTTGCATTATGGGGGTATGATGCAAACATTACGATGACTTTTTTATGTTGATGCAAAAAAAATTATTACTCGTGTTATAATGCAAATCATTAGCTCCGGGGCATGAAATTGGTTTATAGTCTCCTTTTGTCATGAAAGCAGGTAGTGGTTCAATTTTAAAGATTGTTAGTTTTGAATTTTTCTAGGGGTTTTGGTCGGTATCGCCAAACAAACAAGTAACAAAACAGACATAGGTGTTTTTTTTGAAATTCAAACCAAAACCTCGCCAACCGACTGTATAATCAATTTGGTTGGTTGGATTTATTCATAAATAAAAAAACTTGCATTTTTCAATCCAATCTAGGTCACATGAAGTAAAATCACAAATAACCAATCACCATAAAATAAATTTTCTTATAGCTACAGAATAGAACACTCAAATTATTATAAACATCAATGATGAAAAATCTAATCATGCACTATAAGCAATAACAAATAATAATGAACAGCCCTTGAAATTAGCAATATTTAACATAAACCCTTCTCACCATAATTTTTTTAGCTAGGCAAAGCGAGTTGAAAAGGGGTAGGGGTGAACAAGTCTATTAAAAAACTGACCAAACCGACTGTTATGAACTAGACCAAACTTTATCAAACAATTAGGTTTTTCAGGTGATTTTGGTACATTTAAAATAAAACCTGACAGAGTTCGGCCGGTTTTGGTTTTATTAAATGAAAACCGTATGGAACTGAACTTCTCATTAATTTCAAGAATCTTTTTTATAATTATTAATAATATAATATTTAAAAATAAATTTTTTAATTATTTAAAACCAAAAAAATTAATTTTTTTTAAAAACAAACCCTAATTTTCCCTTTCCCTTCCATCCTACAGTGCCTCATACTCCCAGTCTCCCTCTCTTCTTAGCTTTGTTTCTTCCCTTCCCTTCCATTCCCAAGTCTGACTTCCCAGTCCGCAATTGCCAGCCACAACCCCAGTTTGATAGTCCCTCACCCTCGCATCCCTCACCTAAGTTGCTAGTTGACACACCCAGCTTCATCCTCAGTCCTCTGCTCTCAACCAACTTGCTCTTGCAGTGGATGTCCGAAGGCACCCAAACACCATGCCACTATGGACTCGCTGCAAACTCCAAGCAACACCCTTGTTGCACCACGCTGCCTCCTATATGGTATTTACTAATTATGGTTTCATTATTTCATAGTTTCTTTCTTATATTTACTATGTATAAACTATAAAGTTGATTAGCTTTTTGGATTTTTTGAGTGATATGTTATATGTGCAATAGGGAGTTGACAAAGTGTAGAGTTTTAACCGTTGAACTTGAGAAAATTATTTTCGCAATACCTTGATATTGGCATACTAATTATGTAAATTATTTCATATTCTCGTTTTTACTATTCTGTTCTGTGAGGCACTGCCTTATTATGTTTATGCCCCTTGTATTGTTGAGTTACATGTATTTAACTGGATTACATTGTTGTATATTGCAATCTTAATCTTATATATTATAATAATTGATTTAATTTGCTGATTATGGAAACAAGCAAAGAATAAGAAGATATGAATAAATCAGATGTTGCATCATCATCAACACGTGATGTTGATGATCAAACAAGTGAAAGAGTAGACGAATCTGTAAAAGCACAAACTGATAATAGTGTGCTACCACCCATATCAAGAGGGAATAGCTCAACCTGCTTAAGCATCAAGCTGCATAATATCTCTTGCAATAGTCTTCCTTGATGGCATTGTATTTGTGGACCTATAACTTTGCAAAAGTTTATAAAATCTTCATGTTCCACAAATTTGAAGGGCAACTCAGTTAGAATGATCATCTCAGATAAAGCCTTCCTTCTGCTTTTTGATCCAATTTTCATACAACCAAGCTAGTACCCCACCTTGTGTGCATTTTTTAAAATTAAATAGCTTTTGTTTCTGAAAGCTAACCTAACCGGACTGGACCGAACGGTCAGGTCCGGTTAAATTTTTTTCCCCCAAACCTGACCGGTGGACACCCGTACTATATATAATGAAATCGCTAACTGTTTTTTTGAATTTCACCCCAATTAGATCCTATTCAGGGTGATTTTCATTTTTTCTTTTATTTGAGTTTTTATTCGAGTTCGTTTCATTTCATGCTTAGATATTGTCATTTTTAACTAAAAATGTGCAGACGAAAATACGCCCTGCAAAGTTTATCATGAAAACAGATGATGACGCTTTTGTCAGGATTGATGAAGTTCTCTCCAGTCTTAAAGGAAAGCCATCTAGTGGACTCTTGTATGGTCTTATTTCATTTGAGTCGTCACCCCACAGGGAGACAGACAGTAAATGGTACATCAGCCACAAGGTATCACATACACTTATGCTACAGGATTGTGATTTCTTCATTACACTTTGATAAGTTTCATATTTTTGTGAGTTTCATCTTGTGTAGGAATGGCCTCATGATTCTTATCCACCATGGGCACATGGTCCGGGTTACATAATTTCTAGAGACATTGCCAAATTCATTATCCATGGGCACCAGGAAAGAGACCTCAAGGTAAGTCTACTTGCTTTAAGTACCTTTACTTTGAATAACTTCTATCATTTGTTGGATTGAAGAAGAGAAAATTAGATTAAATGGTGATGGTTGCAAACAGTATCATAGCTTTTGTCAAGGGTGCACTTTAGTCTCATGCATTTTAACCAATGCACTTTAATCTTGTACATTTGGTTTAAAAGTTGTACTTTAAACCTATATTTAGAACCCAAGTGTACCTTTTTACAGTGACGAAAATGCACTAATTAAAAGGTATAGCACTAAAATGCTCCTTTTGCAAACGGTACGGGATAGCACCCTCCCTAGATTTTGGGGTTTAAATTAAGTTTAAAAGATTAAAGTGCATATTGGTAAAAAAAAAAAATTTCTTGTTTTACTATCTCATACGACTGTGGAACTTGCAGCTTTTCAAACTAGAAGATGTGGCAATGGGCATTTGGATTGAAAGCTTCAATAAGACTGGTAAAGAAGTGCACTACATAAACGATGATAGGTTTTACAATGCTGGATGCGAGTCAAATTACGTTCTTGCCCATTACCAAAGTCCCAGGTTGGTGTTATGTCTTTGGGAGAAGCTACAGAAAGAGAAGGAACCCATATGCTGTGAGTAAATGTCAAACTTCTCAATCTCCTCTATGACTGATCTTATATGCACTAAACTTTCACATACAAACCAAGTGAAAGCTATATGTTCTCAAAAAGGAGTTGCCATTTCAAACTGAAATGATTTCGTTAGAGCTGTACATCTGTTCTTCAATGTGATCATGTGACAAAGTGACAAACTTAGCTTGTTTTATTATTGATTCTCTTTCTTTTTTTTCCCCCTAACATAAACTCTTGTTCTTTGAAGAGCTATTTGTTAATTTGGAGCAACTTTATCGTTTGTGTTCGTTATTATATCCAGGTTTTTACCTCCGTTTTGTCCATGAAGAAATAGGTTGATGTTCTCTTGTCAAAATAAAGAGACTTTTAGGTGTAACAATGGTGAAGGCGATTGGGAAGCGTATGGGTAGGTTGCATTCTTTCATGTTTGTGTGCTGGGTTCTTGTCATTTCATGTTCATGTGTGTTTTGACACAATAAAAAATTAATTTTTGTTAAAAGTAAATTATTTATAATAATAAGTAATCATATTTAAATAATCAATGATAAATTCGAATTCAATTATTTTTTTGACGGTATAAAATAATTAGTATTCAATTATTTTATGATCGTGTCACTTCATGTTCATTCTGTCTCCAGGTATAAAAGATATTTAATTTTATAATATATATTTGATTTGTTACAACGTATAAAAGATATGAAAATCGTAGAAAAACTACCCCAAGTTTTTTTTTTATAACTCCCATCACCCTATAGAGCTCTTGTCTTGGGATCTATCTATTATAATTTTGTGTTAAGTTATAACTAATTATAAATTTGTAATTTGTTAGTACATTGTTTTTGTTAGGCTCACAACATCACAACAAATTAAAAGCAAGCTCACCATTTTATCAAAACCCAATACTATCTATATCTTATAAATTTAACCCTCATTTGTTACAAAAATCATATCCACCCGAGTGGTTCTGTTATCACAGTAGTGTTATATAGAATTATTCTTTTATTTATTGTAAATGTGTGATTTATTGAAAGATTGAATTTGGAATTTCAATTCTCACATTTAACATTTTAAATATTTAAATGGGTGTTTATCATTAAGTGAAAAAGAAGAAAAAATAAAAGTGATCATATCCAATAAAAAAACTGGTATACATTAAGGTCTGCGTTTAGCTTTTGGCCACTGCCATTTACACTAATGTACTAATTATAAATCTTCTTCTTTATTACTATTCGGATAAGAAAACTGATTTGTGATAGAACACAAATTATGTTGACATTTGTGTCATTTCACCATAAATTATCTATATTTTTTATTAATTTTTATTTAAGAAAAGTTACACATGTTTTTAAAAATGTTAATTAGGGTGACCACAAATAATCTAATTATAAATGAAGTTCGTCTTCTTATTTCTTTAATTTATATATATATATATTATAAGAGTTAATTCTTAAGTTATCATTAATCATTTAGAATATAAAATATTTTTTTATCCCGTTATTACGAAAAGAGTCACAAGGACAAAAAACCAAATTAATCAATAATAAAATATTATTATAATATTATTATTGAAGTGAAGATAAAATTAAAATTAAAATTAAATAATAAGTAACATAGAAAGAAAATAACACCTTAAAATATTAAAATTATTATTAAATGATAAAATTAATGATTAAAATGACAATGTAATTCTAATTATTGAATTCATTATGAGTCATATGATAAGTCTAGTTAAAAAATACTTAAAAATTAATTTTATTTTTGTTTTTTTTAAAGTAACATTATAAAGAAAATGTTATTCTTAAACTAAGAGATTAAATTATCCAAATAATCTAATTTAAAAGACGTTGATAAATCTTCTCCTTATATAATAATAATCAAATGCACGTGAAAGTATAGCTCTTATTAATGAATTCATTACAAGTCATGTAATAAGTTTAGTTAAAAAAAATTCAAAAATTAATTTTATTCTTTCTTATTCTTCTTTTAATAAGACTAAATGATACAAATGACATAATCTAAAAGAGCATGACAACTCTTTACCTTATATAATAATAATTAAATGCACATATTTTGAACTTTTCAATTATAATTATTAATTTACTAATATTAGTAAAGAAAATAACATTATATCAATAAATTTTGATATAAGAAAATGTGTATTCATGTCATTATACAATTAAAATTGAAAATACTACAACAAAATTATATTAGTTCTAAAAATATAAAATATTTCCTTAAATATTCATTCTTTTAATTTCTCTCATTTCTTAAAATATTAATCAAAATAATTTCACAAATATAAACAATAATTTAAAATTAAGAATACTAAGGATACTAAAAACATATTAATAGGTGTATGTGAAATACACTCTTACAAAAAAACTTCGGAGTGTGTATAACATCTCAAAGTATCATGAAACTAAGGCAAATATTTTTCTTTTGAGATGATAAAATACATTCACTTTTCTAAAATTTTATTATATTAGATAATTTAACACTTCAACATTTAAGATTTTAACTATTTAATAATTATTTTGATTAATGATAACTCTCTAATTATTTAATAATTGTTATTGTTATATGATAACTTTTTTTATAAATGAATCTTGAAAAAAATTTGTTATAATGAAAATAATTTTTACTATTTAAATATTAAATTAATAATAATAATTTCATAAATTGAGCTCTAATAAATTTGAAGGAGATTGATAACATTCAATAATAATAAGTTCATTATTTAATAATTAAATAAAATTATCTCAAATAAAAATTATTAAAAATAAAATTATCTAAAATCTAAAATAACACAAGTATCGTAAATAAAAATTATCACAACTATAATTGATATGATAATTTTTTTATTTAATATAATTAAATGAGTTCAACTAGTTTTTAATAATACTATGCTACATACTTGTATAACCTTCATCTTATATTAAGATAAAAGATGCAAAAGTATGTAGCACACTATTATTAATAACTACAATTAAGCCCACTTAATTATATTAAATAAAAAAGTTATATCATTTATAATTGTGATATAATTATAATATATAAAAGATCTTCGAACCTAATCATCCTTACACAAATCAAAACAATATAATTATATTAATAAATAAAAATAAATCCTAAACCACTCTTACTTACAACATTATATAATGGTGAGATCAACATAATCTACCAAGTTTAGATACATACTCAATAAAATAACATGTCCTCCCAAACACATCATGTCCAACCATGGGACGATTTATGTGTTCACTCATATACTAGGAGTCTAGAACATGTTCTAACTCATCCTAAGTTATAAGGATTCACATAATGCCAAAAGGTACACACTCCAGAGGTGAACGTGCATTAGAAAGACCCCATAATAGAAGTTCAAAGAGGTCGTTTCTATACTTCATCAGGGTTATGTATTATCTCATCCTAAGTCTTCAAAGCAATATTAACATTGGAATGACAAAAGCATAGAGTACGATGTTACGCATAGGGAATCTAAATGGGCTAGAAAGAACTCCCTATTAGGATAGAAGGTTAGATAATGCTTCACCAACACTTTTATTTTAATAAGAATTGTGTTTACAGGTACTTAGGCCACATATGTCCATAATTGGAAGATTTGACAAGACAAAAAGTCTGACAAAAAAATCAACAAGCGTGTTTGAGTTACCCCGATTTTAGCAAATCCAAGGCCTTCAATATGACACCCTGAAAGACTAAGTAGAAAAAGGCCCCCAATGTCCTGACATAGCATACACCCATATTAAGGTAATGAATAATAAGCATCCTGATAATACTTCAAAGCCTAGTCCACCAAATGGTCCATAGAAACTGAGTGTGTTAACTTACATATAGGATGTACTCTAATGATAGGCTCTATACTATAAACTATGACTAATGTGAAGAACAACTTAACTAGGTTTCTATCACCCCTTAGTTAGCTATAGACCCTAAAAAGAGGCTATGGCTCAAGCGTCATGCCATTCTAGGGAGTGAGCACAATAAAATCCTCAATTCCCACTAGGGTATGCAACCCTTTTGAGGTAATGAATAAAAAGCATCTCAATAGATAAGTTCTGCACTTTCAAGGTATAAGACACCAAACGATCCATAGAAGTTGGGGGCATTAAGTTACAAATAGGACGCACCCTGATCTTAGGCTCTCCATTATAGGCTACAACAAACATAGAGAACAACTTAATTGAGTTTCTATTACCCCTTAATTAGCCATAGACTCTAAAAAGGGCCATGGCTCAAATGCCATATCACCTTATAGACTGAGCGCAATGAAATCCTTTATACCCTGCTAAGGTAGTGAATAAGAAGTATCCCAATAGGTATGTTCTACTTTTAAAGCCCAAACTATCGAACAGTCCATGAAAGTTGGGCCATTAAGCTAGGATGCACCCTCACCATAGAATTTTCTCTCTAGATTGCAAATAATGTGAAGAACATATTAACTGGTTCCTATCGCCCCTTAATTAGCAATAAATCTTAAAAGAGGGCCACAACTAGAACATCACACCATCCTAGGTCCAGAATTTTTTTGGGTTCCTACACTACATCAAAAATGTAAACTAAGGTTTATGGGATTCCGTAAGGCATACACCCAAGTTAAGGATCAGTTCATCAAACAAGCCATAAAACCATATCCATTACCATTTTAGGTCGTACCACAGTTTGTGTTCTCCTAGAGAATAAACACTTATTGGGATGCATCTTAACATATACTTCTTCATCATAAACCTTCCTAGACATTCAACCATATGTCTACATTCTGGGTAAAGTCTAGATACAAGTTAAATAAATAATTTCTTAAGTATACTAGCATATTGGTCATATGATAACTTGAGGCTGTCCAAATCTGATCTCCCACTTCTTGGACTTCTCAAAAGTGTTCAGGACTTTGTTGGCCAAGACCTCATTGGCTAAGAATTTTTTGGCCAAGACTTCATTTTCTAGCACTTTATTAGCTAAATTTTGTCCATTGTACCTCCATCTGGTCTCCACATGATCATCACACCATGTGGACCTCCTTGATCCATCTCCATCTTGACACACACTTATAGCTGATAGATCCATCCTTGGTTACAAAAACAATATCGAAGTATAACTTTTAATTTCTCAGAGGATAGAAGGAAGTTAAGGATGAGACTTTACAGGCTTAGAAAATTCATCTCACTCACAAATTTTCTTCACAAGCATGAAGAGTATGGTAGGTATGACTGACAATACATAAGGTGAAAGACACCATACGAACCTAGGGTTGACATCACAAGTCTCAATATTGACTTTGACATAACTCCCTAATCAAGAATCTGATTGAAAATCCAAAAACACCTTCAATGACAGGAAGCCACCTCACATGTTTTAAACGGCCAAATACAGTACAAAATCCTTCATATGGACCACTAAAATAGCACAAAAGTGGGCCCAATGTCATCAATGTATTGAAAAGGTCTTGAACCCATGTAACGATAAAAATTACAATCATACCTTCTCGCACAAGGCCTAGAAGATTTGGAGGTTGATATTGGATGTAATTTAATACATCTCACATGACAAGTAAAGATTGATCACAGCTATCAAAAAGGCATCATAGGCCAAGTCTAATAAGCGATGAGTTATTATATAAGCATAACCACATAATAATCTCGATAAAGATATAAATGGCTAATAATTATCTCCTAATTATCCTAAAGAAATCATTATAAATAGATGTCCATGATGTTGTAACAGCAATTATAGTTAGATATATCAGGTTAACTCTTTCTCATATATATACTCATATGTGTATACATTTACAAGGATTATCTTATTATATCTCAGATCTCATAACAAATAATCACATCCAAACATTTTTTTCTCTAAATCACAAAATAAGGCCTATATCTCCTCTCATTTTCATCATCATGTTACTGACTTAAGTAAAATTACCTTTACATTAACTGAAATTCTAACGGTTTGTTTTATCTCGTAAATTTATAAACGATAATCCTATTTGGTATTAACAAAAATTATTATCAACAATAGTTTTAAGAAACAAGTAGATAATACAATATTTATCGTTACTTTATTCCTATCATTAAAACAAATATGAACGTATTTAATTCTTATTTCTTATTTTATTTTTCCTTTCTTTTCATGAAATTAGGAAATCAAGATTAGTATGTCCTACCTATTATGCATTATTAGTAATTTATTACCTAAATTATATTTAGGTTAATTTATTATCTAAAAATAATTTATATGATAATTATGTATTATTCAAAACAGTTTAACTTATATTTTTTAGACCGTTATATATGTTATATTATGAGATAATATGTTGAAGTAAATAACATTTTTGATTTTTTATTGGATGCCTCTGTCGGGTACCTAACATTTCCATCATCACTAATCCAATTGCGGGCTTAAAATGTCTTCCTATTGATGGTTGAGTCAGTTGACAATGTTGGTAAATACGTGTACTACGTAGAATATGAATAACTATTCAGAGAGAGATTCTAATCAGGAGAACTTTAGATCTAAGCTACTTTCATTTGTATTCCGCAGGAATAAGTAACATAGTTTGCAGTTTGAACCACAACTTTAAAATCTATGAACCAATAACATGCAAACAGGTTCTTACCTACGTTGATGACAAAGAGTCCATACCATTGTAATATAAAGTAATCGACTAAAATAATTTTTTATTAAAAATTAACTTCTTTAATATTAATTAGTTTAGTTAATTCTATATTTTTAATTATAATTGAACTTTATTTCTTTCGGTGACAGTGCCATGTCATATAATTAACTTTTGATTACAAGTAGTAATATACTTTATGTATCAAGTTTTTATATACAATATATAATATATTATTATGTTAGATTGTATGTTAAGTCTAATGTTATAATAATTATAAAATAATATTAATTATAATGGATTATATGTATATTATTATGTTAGATTGTATGTTAAGTCTAATGTTATAATAATTATAAAATAATATTAATTATAATGGATTATATGTACTCATGCTTCAATAAAGTTACAACGAAAAGCATTTTTCATACGAGATAAGTAACTTTATAGGAAGTAAGTGCAATAAAATCCTCAAACTTCTACCGGGACATGCAACCCTTCTAAGATAATGAATAAAAATCATCTCAATAGATAAGTTTTGTAGTTAAAAGGTACAAGCCACCGAATGGTCCATAAAAGTTAGTGACATTAAGTTACAAATAAGACACATTTTAATCATAAGCTTTCCATTATAAGCTACAACAAACATAGAGAACAACTTAACTGAGTTTCTATTACTTCTTACGTAACCATAGACTCTAAAAGGAGCCATGACGACATAAACCATAGACTCTAAAAAGAGCCATGGCTCAAATGCATGTCACCTTATAGACTGAGCACAATGAAATCCTTTATACTCTATTAAGATAGTGAATAAGAAATATCTTAATAGATATATTATGATTTTAAAGTCCAAACAATCTAATAGTCTATAAAAGTTGGACCATTAAGCTAAGATGCACCCTTAGCTTAGAATTTTCTCTCTAAATTACAACTAATATGAAGAACGTCTTAATTGGGTTCCTATCACCCCTTAATTAGCCATAGATCCTGAAAGAGAATCATAGCTAAAACATCATATCATCCTAAGTCCAAGAATTGTTTTGGGTTCCTACACCACATAAAAAATGTAAAGTAAAGTTTATGGGATTTCAACAGGACATACACCCAAGTTAAGGTAGTGAATAAGAAGCATCTTAATAGGTGATATATGCGCTTTCAAGGATTAGTTCATCAAACAAACCATAAAACCATATCTATCACCTTTTTAAGTCATTCTTCTAGAGAATATACACCTATTGGGATGCATCTTAACACATACTTTTTCATCATAAACCTTCCTAGACGTTCAACCATATGTCTACATTTTGTGTAAAGTCCAGACACAAGTCAAGCAAAAAATTCCTTAAGTATACTAACATATTGGTCATATGAGAACTTGAGGTAGTCAAAATCTGATCTCACTTCCTAGACTTCTCAAAAGTGTTCAAGACTCATTGGCTAATACTTTTTTGGCCAAGACATCATTGGCCAAGGCTTTATTTTCTAGCACTTCATTGGCTAAACTTCATCCATCGCACCTCCATCTGGCCTCCACTTGATCATCACGCAATGTGGACCTTCTTGATCCATCTCCATCCTGACACACACCTGTGGCTGATAGATCCATCCTTGGTTACAAAAAAAATATCAAAATACAACTTTTAATTTCTCGGAGGATGGAAGGAAGTTAAGGATGAGACTTTAAAGGCTTAAAAAAGTCATCTCACTCACAAATTTTATTCCCATACATAAAGAGTATGGTAAGTATGACTAACAATACAGAAAGTGAAAGACACCATACGACCTTAGGGTTGACTTCACAAGTCTCAATATTGACTTTGACATAACTCCTTAATCGGAAGTCTGATTGAAAATTTGGAAATACCTTCGGTGGCAGGAATCCACCTCACATGTTTTGAATTGCTAGATATAGTACAAAATCCTTCATATGGACCACTAAAATAGCAAAAGTGGGCCTAGTGTCGTCAATGTGATTAAAAGGGTCTTAAACTCATGTAACGATAAAAATTACAATCATACCTTCTCGCACAAGGCCTAGAAGATCTGGAGGTTGATATTGGGTGTAATTTAGTACATCCCACATGACAAGTAAAGATTGATCACAGTTAACAAAAGGCATCATAGGCCAAGTCTAATAAGCATTGAGTTATCATATAAGTATGACCACATAATAATCTCAATAAAGAGATAAATGACTAATAATTATCTACTAATCATCCTAAAGAGATAATTATAGATAAATGCTCACGATGCTGCAACAATAATTATATATAGATGTATCATGTTAACTCTTTTTCATATATATACTCATATGTGTACACATTCACAAAGATTATCTTATTATATCTTAGATCTCATAACAAATAATCACAACCAAACCTTTTTTTTCTCTCAATCATAGAACGAGGCCTATATCTCATCTCATTTCCATCATCATGTTACTGACTTAAGTATTAGAAGACAAAAATCACCCGTATAGTAATCTGAAGTCCTAACAACTCGCAAATTCACATAAGATAGTATTAGCAAAAATCATTATCAACAATAATTTTAAAAAAATTGTGAAAAATATAATATTTATCGTTAAAACAAATATCAACGTATTCAATTCTTATTTTTTATTTTATTTTCTCTTCCTTTCCATCAAACTACGGAATCAAGATTAATTTATCCTATCTATTACGTATTATTAACAATTTATTACATCAATTTATTATCTCACAATAATTTATAGGATAGGTATGTATTAATGAAGACACGAGTTTAACTTATATTTTTTTTATGAATAAATGAATGACTGTCATACACGTTATATTATGTGATAATATGTTGAAGTAAATAAATTTTTTGATTTTTTATTGGATGCCTCTGTCGGGTACCTAACATTTCCATTATCACTAATCTAATTGCGGGCTTAAAAAGTCCTCCTATTGATGGTTGAGTCAGTTGACAATGTTGGTAAATACGTGTACTATGTAGAATATGATGAATAACAATTCAGAGAGAGATTTTAATCAGGAGAACTTTAGATCTAAGCTACTTTCATTTGTATTCCGCAGGAATAAGTAACATATATAGTTTGCAGTTTGAACCACGACTTTAAAATCCATGAACCAATAACATGCAAACAGGTTCTTACCTACGTTGATGACAAAGAGTCCATACCATTGTAATATAAAGTAATCGACTAAAATAATTTTTTATTAAAAATTAACTTCTTTAGTATTAATTAGTTTAATTAATTCTATATTTTTAATTATAATTGAACTTTATTTCTTTTTAACACCGTGTCATGTCATATAATTAACTTTTGATTACAAGTAGGGTAATATACTTTATGTATCAGGTTTTTATATGCAATATATAATATATATTATTATGTTAAAATAATTATAAAATGATATTAATTATATTGGATTATATGTACTAATGCTTCAATAAAGTTACAGCGAAAAGCATTTTTCATACGAGATAAGTAACTTTCTTGATCAAAGATTTTGGAGTTTCTAATTTCTTTTGTTACAAAAATAAAAAAATAAAAACAGAGCATCATTCTTACTTGAGGAACGCTTTGTATAATTTATTTATTAAAATTGTAAGCATAATTAAACACTTATTAATTGGTTTAATTACTGGGTGGCAATTGGAAGTGAAGCTTATTAAAACACATATAAATTAATTTTTTAAATCAAATTAGGTATAATTTTTTTTTGTAAATAAATTGAATTATTACAATTATAAATAAATAAATAAATTTGATTTAATTTAGTTTTTTAAAAATATGAAAAAATGGTGAATTTTGATTGAAAAAACTCTGAACCCACACAATATAAACAAATATACACACACATAACTTATACCAATTAATTTATTTGTTTATTTTTTTCTAAAACGGTAAATCGGTAATGAATGGTGGGGATACGAACCAATGTATTTTCCAAATATAGCAAAGTCTTCATCATTTTATTAAAGGGAAGCTCATTAATTAATGTCAAATTTTATAACTTCTTTTAGCTGTGATACTTAATAAATTTTCCATTACAGAGATAAGTAATATAATATTATGATATATCTTATTATTATATTTATTTATCTATGTATTATTATTTTTATTTTAAATAATTTTTATTTGAGACTATTTTATCTAATTATTTAATAATAAATCCCTTATTATCCAATGTTTCGGATGATAAATTCTATTTATTATTATTAGTTTAATATTTCATAATAATAAATAATTATCTAAAAGTTATGTTAATTATACGATTTATTTTATTTATTCATTTTCTAACATTCACTTAGAAAATTTTGTAATATGAAAAAAATAATTATTAAATAATTAGAAATTTCTATTAATTGAAAATATTTATTAAAAAATTACAAAATTTAAATATTAAAGAGTTAAATATTTTAACGTAATAAAATTTTAAAAGAGTGAATATATTTTATTATCTTAAAATAAAAATATTTATCTTATAATACTTTGAGTAGAATAAATGATTCAATAATAGACATTTGCACTTAATAATAAAAAGATAAAAGTAGCATATTTAATAAATAAAAAAGATAAAAATAATATGTTTAATAATTAAAATACACATTTTAAAAGAAATAAAAACATATATATATATATATATATATATATATATATATATATATATATTAGAAAGACTAAAATAATTTTAAGTCTAATCGATTTAAGATTTAAAATTTATGGTTTAAATTTTAAGATTTGAGATTTAAAAATTAGAGTTGTGAGTTTAGGATTTAGCATTTATGATTTAAGGTTAATGATTATTTAGGCTTTATATTTTAAAAAAGATTTAAGATTTATAATTTAATATTTAGGATTTTATGATCATATTATTAATAATTTAATATTTTTTTCTTATTTAAAATGTATCTTTTAATTATTGATATCTTATTTTTGTCCATTTTATTCTTGATTGTAAATAATACTTAAATTAATCCAAAATTAACTTTGAGATAGTCTCTACATTTGTAAGTTTTTTTTTGTAAAATTGTATTTAACAATTTTGAACATATATTTAATATGTTCTTAGTATTTTTAGGATACTAAAATTTGAATCATTTGCATTTGTAAAATTATTTTGGTCAACATTTCATAGCTAATGGTAACATTGTAACATAAAAGTGCAGCCTATCTATCCCTTTCTTTTTATACAAGCACATCAATTTCATCAATTCAATATCAGTTTTGAATTCTTCCAATACCTTCTTATTAGGATCAGTGGCTTCTATTCTGAATGGTTATCTACCTAATCTAAGACCCACCCCTAGTATAACCCTAATAGAATTACGATAACTACCAATATACTTTGAAATCCTATTTAAATGCAAATAAACTTTGGCCCAAGTCATTATAACACACTTCTTCATAAACAGAAAGCATCATCAGACAGGTAGCAAAACCTAACACACCATTCAAATGCAAACAAAACATTCATAAACTTAGATATTAGTTTGACTAAACAAACCATAAGTTTGAAGGCAAAAGGATACTACATGCATGTACATCACAATCAAACATCTCACGCAGTTCATAAAAGAATCGATCTAACTTCATTGGACTAAGTTAATAACATGCACATCATATATACTCAATTTCTGATCATAATATCCATGAAGAACTACAAGCCAATGTTTAATAAATTTTCAATTAAAAGATTAAAATACATGTTTTGAAACTATAGACCGTTGAAAAACAAGAAATAACTTTACACAAAAATCAAATCCTTAAATTAAACGAATTATATAAGAAATAATATTATTATGTCACTAATTAAATGTAATTTTTCTAATAAGATAAATTAAATCTTAATACTCACTCTCCAGTTGGAACATATATATTTAAAATGTTCAACTTACTCATTAACTTCTTAAAGGTGTTTCCTCCTAAAACTTTAGCGAAAATATCAATTAGTTAAAAATGTGATGACACAAAAATTATAACAATCTACCATACTTGAATTTTTTCCCTAACAACATGATTATCAAGTTTGATGTGTTTTGTATGTTTGTGATAAATATGATTTATTGTAATATGAAGAGTTGTTTAGTTATCACAAAATAATGTAATTGATTTCAAATTGACTTTCAGATCTTTAAATAAGTATCTAAGTCACATGAGTACGCAAGTTGCTATAGCCATTGACCTATAATCAGCTTATGTTGATGATAATGCTTTTTGTTTTCTTGTCTTCCACGAAATTAGAGTCTTTAAGAAAAACATAGTAACATGGTGTAAATCTTCTTTTCATTAGACAATTGCCTAATTTGCATCATAATAGCTCTTAGATTCAATAAATTATTGGAAGAGAATAATAAATAAAGTCATGGGTTATTTTTTACGTATCTCATAATACGAAGGACAACATTTGAATGAGTTTTTCTTCGTGCATGTATATATTGACTCAAGATGTTCACAAAATACATGATATCTAGTCTTGTAATTGTAAGATAGATTAATCGTCCCACTAATCTCCTATAGTGGGAAGCATCAGTTAACAATTCACCTTGAGCATTTATAAGCCTTAGATTTTGCTCTATAGAAAAATTAATTGATTGACCTCCAAGAAATAAAACATCATCAATAATTTCAAATGTATATTTCTATTGCGATATGATAGTCCCAACCTTTGATCTTGCTACTTGAAAATCGAGAAAATACTTTAGATTACTAAGATCTATCGTGTGAAACTGTATATGGAGGAAAAGTTTAAGATCATGAATAGCTTTATCATTGTTTCTTGTGATGATCATATTATCCATATAGATAGCATTATGGTTAAAGTAGTGTCCTTCTCTTGCACAAAAAGAGAGTGGTCAGAGTGTGATTGAGCAAAACCAGCTATTTTAATAACTTTTGAGAATTTAGAGAACCAGTTCTTTTGTGTTTGCTTAAGTCCATAAAGATATAAATTCGACATACTAGCTTCTCCCTTTATCGAAAAACTCTTGGTGGTGGAATAATATATACTTCTTCATGCAAATCACCACGATGAAAGGAATTATTGAAGTCCATTTTGAAATAGTGGCCAAGTTCGAGTAGTTGCCAAGGTAAGAAGACAACGTGTTATTTTTAACTTAGCAACCAGAGCAAAGGTCTCATGATAGTCCAAGCCTACTTAATTAAATCCCTTAGCTACTAAGAAATCTTTGTACCATTCCACGGACACATTAGATTTATACTTGATTTGAAAGACCAGTTTGTTTCCTATAGGACGATGACCAATAGGTAGTGGAACTAGAGACCATGTCTTTTGATTTTCAAGAGCAATAAATTTAGTCTTCATAGTTTCATACCACTTTAGATAAAGGATAGCCTTGTCATAGACAGTAAGCTTAAGAGTGCTAGATATTATGTTAACAAATATTTAATGGAGTAGAGATGATGAATTGTAGGAAATAAATTTGGACAGATGGTATTTGTTACCTTTCTAAGAAAAGTTTGAATGGTTTGCAAGTGTAGAGGAAGACGACATATTAACTTGGCCACCATGGTAGTCACGGAGAATAATAGATGCTAAAGAATTCTATCACTTTAACAAAGAATTGGAATAAATGTGTCAAAGTTTGGAGAAGAAGGATAAAGTGGTGAGGAAAGTATTGGTCTTGGTGATGAAGTTAAGAGGTCATAAGAAGTGGAAGACAAGGGAGAAGATGTTTTTGGTAAAGAGATTGGAATAGACGATGGGGTTCTCTTTAGGATATCACTGAAATCAATAGACACATTATGAAGAAGATTTGTTAGTAAAGGATTTTGTAAGTCTTGTTGTACTTGTGTCTGTGTGTTGGCATCCCGTTTACAACATAAGAAGTAGAAGACAAGGGAGAAGATGTTTCTGATAAGGAGATAGGAATAGATGATGGGGTTCTCTTTGAGATATCACTGAAATCAACATACACATTATGAAGAAGATTTTTTGGTAAAGAATTTTATAAGTCCTATTATACTCGTGTTTGTGTGTTGACTTCCCATTTACAAAACATGATGTCTATTTATTTTACTTAGTATATTTATCTTCATCTGTGTAAGATTAGTTACAATATATCAGTAATACACATATGCACATAGTTAGGTATACTTTATATGCGAGTATATTTAAACACACCATATGATTGATTGTCGTAGTATGCATGATAGGTTGAGAGTTATGGTTTTCATGCTCACTTGTCGACATTGTCGCTATATTTTTGGTTTGTTTTGGGTACATGTATTTATGGAATTTACTCAACATTTTTGGAGATAAAAAATATATTTTTTAGCACCTCACCACCACACTTGCCACTACCTTTGGTGAGGTGGTTGACAAGATGGCTAGCAAAATAATTGTCCTAGACTCAATAAATACCCCTACCTCTCTCAACTTTTTACCCATTGTTTTAGTATTGAAACTATGCCAAAATTCGTACTGAGATTTATATCCATCATTTAAATTATTTTAGAGAGATTATATTTGAGTATGTGTTGTTTTGAGCTTAGTTATCAAATCATTTTCTGTGTGGATACATGGTTTGACTCTGTGTCTCTCATACATAATTTGAGTTTTATGGTGGATTATGTGTCCTTCAAAGTCATTAGTAGTTACACTTCTCGTTACTGATCTGGGTTTACCAACCACACCATATTGGATGGTGTTGGCTATAGAGGAGAGTTGGGTTCGTATGTCTAACCAGTTCGTTATGGAAGCAACAAGCAAGAAAAACAATAGGTAGTTTGGCCAAAGGTCTCAATTAATATAAGTAATAGTGGTTTTATTTCTTTTAGAATTTTAACTGTTTATTGATTAGTGAATTATTTTCTACTGAATGGTTGCCTTAAGCAACTTGAGGACGTTACCACATAGATATAGTCTCTATATAGATTTATCTCATTACATCGATTGTTATGTATGATTCTATTTTATTTTAGTACAATTAAAGTTTAAGATGGGTATATTACAACATATTTAGTTTAAACTCTGATTAGAATATGTTAAATGTTTTCATGTTTTCTTTGACTATATAATATCTGTTGTGAAAAGTAATATGCTTATCTAATAATATTTTATTTGTGCTTCTACTGCATTATCTGTTTAAGTGTATTATTTTCTATTTGTGAGAGTTAGGGTTAAGTCATTAAGAAGTTTGTGTCTCATTACCGCGGTACTATACCGGGTCATAGACTTTTTCATATTTGATGAAATAGGAATAGAAAAGAGGAATATATTTTCATCAAAAATGACATCCTAACTAGAAAAAAATTGTGAGTGGTAAGATCATAAAATCTATAAGCTTTTTTATTAGTGGGACATCCAACAAAAATATATTGATGAGCTCATGGTGAAAATTTTACTAAAGGTTGCAAGTCTGTAGCATAGCAAAGACAACCAAAAACTCATAAATGCATAATGGGGGAGTCTTACCATATAATAATTCATAAGGTGATTTGTGATGCAAAATTGGGGTAGGAAATCAATTTATGAGGTAAGTGAAAGTAAGAAGGCTTTCACCCCGAAACTTCAAAGGAAAATTTGCTTGAAGTCTCAAAGCATGACCAACATTTAGAATGTGTCTATGTTCTCATTCCATAACACCATTTTTTTGGGGATGTATATGGACTTGAACCTTGAAATAAAATTCCATGGTTGGATAGGAATGGTTTTAAAGAGGTAAATTATATTCCATTATAATTGCAAATGCTTTTAATTTGAAAATTAAATTGAGTGTTAACAAAGATAATGAAACTTTTAACAAATCTTGATTTTCAAATTTGAATTTCAAAAGAAAAATTTCTGGTAAGGCGAGTGTAATCATCCACAATAGTTAAAAAATAGTGTGCATCAGAATGAGTTTCAATTTTATATGGACCCCAAATATCATAATGTATAATATCAAATGAATGAGTGATTTGAATTGAACTTAAAGAAAAAGACAATCTTATTTGTTTTGCCCAAATACAAACATGACATAAATGTTTTGAATCATAAATAATAGATGAAATTATTTTTGGCATAAATTGATAGGATAATTTAGACAAATATCCTAATCATTTGTTCCAAATAGCTACTGATAAGAGAGTTACTTGATAGGAAGTTGAAGAAGGTGCATGCAACTATGATTGTGGCATAAGATAGTATAATCCCTTACTCAGCTTCCCCAAGCTAATCATTATCTTCCTAGCAAGGTCTTGTAGTATAAAAAAAGTAGGATAAAAGTGAATGGAATAATTAAGGGCAAATGTAAGCTTTCAAACAGAAAGAAGATCCATATAAAAAAAGGGCGCACAAATAACATCTTGGATATGTAAGCTCTATGTGATATGTGCAAAACTAATACTTGTGATTGGAGCATAAGAACCACTTGGTAAGGTGACTTGAGAAAACATAGGAATAATGGATTTATTAGTGATAGTGGTAGCTAAATTATTTGTAGCTTTTCTATCAATAATCCAATATAGAGTGTTGGTATTTTGAGAAGTTACGGATGAAAAAAATGGAGTATAAGTAGCTATATAATTTGCAGAGATGATTGGTTTTTCATTGAGAAAAAAGGCTCTTATTTGTTAGAACTTCTCAAGCATATAGTGAAGTGATTGATTAGAAGTATGGATGACTTGAGTTGATTTAATTCTTGGTGGATCAATGGTGTGAAAAAAACATACCTTGATTTTTGGTACTTTTTATTGATAGCTTTGTTTGGATTGGGTTCATTTTGGATGATACTTATTGAGTCACTATCATCTACAAAAGTTGTGGAAACTTGGTAAAGACGTTTGAATCAATGTTCTGATACCATGTATTATATCTTCATTATCTCAGTATGTTTACAAAGATATATATATATATATATTTTCTATAAAAATCAAATCCTTAAGCTAAAAGAGCTATATATGCAATAATATTATTCTCACTAGGGATGTCCATAAATCGGATCGAATCAGACCAAACAGTTTTATAAATCAAACGGTCTGATCTGATTTGTATTAATTAAAATAATCTTTCAAATGGTCCGGTTTGGTTATATTAATTTTTAAATCGATCGAACTGGACTGAATCGATTTAATAATATATTAAAATTTTCATATTATTTTTCATTATAGGTGTCCAAAAACCATACCAAATCAGAAATCGAACTGAACCAAATAATTTTATAAATCAAACGGTCCAGTCCAATTTGTATTAATTAAAACCGTTTTCAAATGGTCCGATCCGATTAATTTTTTTTCCTAAAACCAAACCATTAGACACTTCTAATTTTCACTATAATAATCAAATCTCTAAATTAAATTAACTATATAAAGAGTAGCGTTATTGTTATAACAGTGAGATTATAGTCTAGATATCTCCTCAATAAAATCTTAACAATATTTAACAATTATTAAAATAATATTTTTTTTATTTAATTAAATTAAATAGAGAAAATTTATTTAAATATTTAAAAATGTGGGAATATCTTACAAAGATTTTTTTTAAAACGATAGTTATTTTCATGACAAATTTGTAACATGGTCATGGTTTGATATTCGAGCAGTATATTTGTCAAATTTGAATCTATTATTTTTTTTATAAATTTGTAATAACTAATAATATATCTTTTAAAGTTGAAATTAATTGTGAAGTGATTAAGCAATAATTTTTCCAACTTTATCTAGTATAATATAATTGAGTCATTTTATATGTATAAAAATTTTATTTGCATTAAAAAATTTGTTAGTTATGGATGGATATAATTTAATTAATTAAACTATGGTATGAAATATTATCATAATTTAATTAATTAAATTATAATATTCGAAAGAAATTGATATTTTTAAAATGAAAATCACTAATTTCAAAGTAATTAAAAATATTTTATCTCATAATTTGATATTGTAGGATTTTTAAAAATAAAAATATTATTCTGATAATAAAATTATCATATTTGAATTAAATAAAAATATCACTGATAATAAAACTATCATATTTAAATTAATGCATGTATAAAATTTTGATGAATATATTATTCAATTCAATTAGCCTTTAGGACCAGTTATCAAATTTTCTTTTCTTTCTTTTTTCTTTAGCACATATATAGATAGATAGGTAGTTGCATAACCTTTAATTATTTTCCCTATAGTTTTTATACATTAAGCTATTTAATTGATTTACTTTTAACTTCTAAAATTAATTTTTTATGTTATAAAAAACTATACATGTATCATATTATTAAAATATATATACTTATAAATTAATATATATTTTTATGTTATAAAAAAATATGTGCAAATGATGTTAAAAATCAAACTTCCGTATGAGATTATGTTTAGCAAGTTACCCATTTTTGTTTGTCAATTTGCACACCCTTTTGAGAGTTAATATCAGATGTAGAAGTACACATATGTTATCTTGAAAGGACACTCGAGTATTAAGAAAGAACAAAACGAAAAACACATGAAAAAGAAGAGGAGGAAATGCAACTCTCGTTTCCTCAATTGTGTTAAAAAATAATACATGCTTTTGTGCATATGGTTGTGTTAGCTTATCCTATTTTATATATATTAATTAAAGGTTTACTTTCACTAATGGGCTAAATTTTTAAATAAACCATCTTTTCTAAGTGCATTGTTTAACTAATATTTATTAATATAGTTAGATTGCGTGTACGATTTTTCTTGGATTTTAAATAATAAGTGCTTACGTGGAAGAGAAATGTAGTCTCCACCCTCGATTATAAATTCATAATATCACATCTTTTATTTAAGTTATTTATATTTTTTCTAAAAATAAATTTAAATAAAAAAATGTATTATTAAAACTATTCTTTTCAAGAGAAATAGTCATTATTTATCCACTCAAATATGTGACCGTTATTTTTATGATTATTATTTTCATAATTATGTTTTGTAATCGTTATTTTCATAATTATGTGTCCGTTATTTTATGATTGTTATTTTCATAATTATGTGACCATTACATATAATGTTTCAACTATAAATAAAAGACAATAACCCTCAGTTTTAAAACACAGCTCAACAACTCAAAAACTACTCTCGGTAGCAAACCAAAGAAAAATATACAAAATTATTTTTGAAGTTTTCCGAGTAACATAAATATTTGAGAGGTGTAGCATTCCGAACTTCATCAGTGCAGTGAAGCTTCGAGACAAGAAAAAGATTCTGAGCTATTTTATCCTAGGGACGATGGGGCTATTTTTTGCTTGCACAAATTTGGACAGAATCGCAAAACATTTTAAAGAGAGTGACCTAGTCTGCGACTCAACCCAAACAGTATATTTCAGTATTTCAGTAATATTGTTCTTACATTGTTTTCACATACTTGTTCCAACAAATTTGAGACACTTCCTATGTGTCATGTCTATTGAAATGTTAACTACTGATCTCAACAAACCATTCTGTTCTGAGGGACTACACTTTAAAAAATGGAGACAAAAAATGTTATTTTTTTTAACCATGAAAAAGGTCACTTTTGCTCTTATTACTGAATAACCAACACTTTCTAATCCTTCTACTAAAGCTACAACAAAGGATTTAGACACTTGGATGGAAAATGATTTTTTATGCAAAAAAGTTATTCTTAATGGATTAGCTGATGACTTGTATGACTATTATAATTCTGATAAGTCTGCTAAGGAAATTTAGGATGCACTTCAAAAGAAGTATGACACTAAAGAAGATGGAACTAAGAAGTATGTTGTCAGTAGATACATGAAGTACCAAATGATTGATGGTAAATCTGTGAAAGTTCAATCACACGAACTACAGAAGATGGCACACAAAATTACTTCTGAAGGTATGACTTTAGATGAACAATGATAAATTACCCCCTGCTTGGAAATATTTTAAGAATACATTTAGACATAAAACTAAGGAATTTTCTATAGAAAGTCTTATAACCTGTCTAAGAATAGAAGAAGAAGCCCGAAAACAAGATCAAAGAGATGAAGTACTCATTGTCTCAAGCAACAGTACCAATAAGAAGTCCTCTTCTGCAATTCTAAAACCTAAAGGAAGAAGTATGAAAACTCAGAATCACAATAATAAGCAAAACTGTAACCACTAAAATAGAAACAGAAACTATCCTCCATAGGCAAACCTTACCAAAGATCAACTTATTGCTATGATATATGAAATCAATTTTGTTGGTGGATCTGAGGAGTGGTGGGTAGACACTGGTGTTTCTTTCCATGTTTGTTATGATCGAGACATGTTTAAGTCCTATTCTAAGTCTGAGGATAAGAAAGTGTTGTTGGGCGACTCCCAATCCACTAAAGTTTCTAGTACTGGTGAGGTGGAATTGAAGTTTACCTCTGGAAAGACTATCATCTTGAAGGATGTCAAGCATACTCTAGAGATGAGAAAAAACTTAGCTTCAGGATATCTTCTTAACAAAGATGGGTTTACTCAAACTATAAGGGATAATTTATATACAATAACTAAAAAATATATATTTTTTGGGAAAGGGTATACCACTGATGGCATTTTTAAATTAAATGTTGAAGTTAATAAAACTTCTACTTTTGCTTATATGTTGAATTCTTTTAATAGTTGGCATACTAGACTTTATCATGTTAATAAACGCATAATCAAGAACATGAGTACCTTAGAACTAATTCCTAAACTATCTTTAAATGATTTTGAAAAATGTGACTTTTGTAGTCAAGCTAAAATAACCAAAACTTCATATAAGTCAATAGTTAGAGAATCTGAACCTTTAAATTTAATACACTTTGACATATGTGAACTTGATGGAAATTTAACAAGAAATGGGAAGCGCTATTTTATAATTTTTATATATGACTGTTCAAATTACACTTATGTATATCTAATGAAAAATAAAAGTGAAGCATTTGACATGTTTAAAATATTTATAATTGATATTAAAAATCAACTTAACAGAAAAATAAATAAGTTTCGAAGTGATAGAGGCACTGAATATGATTCCAATATTTTCAATGATTTTTATAAAACTCATGGAATCATTCATGAAAAAAATGCACCTTATTCTCTTGAAATGAATGACAAAGCTGAAAAAAATAGAACTTTTATTGAATCAGTTGTTGTAATTTTATTAAACTTTGGTACTACTTCCCATTACTGGGGAGAAATTTTAATAATTGTTTGTTATGTGTTAAATAAAGTGCCTAAATCTACTAGTAAAATTTCAACATGTGAAATTTTGAAAAATAAGAAACCTAGCTTAATTAATTATTTTAAAACTTAGGGTTGTTTAGCTTATGTTAAGATCCCCAATTTTAAAAGAAATAAACTTGCTAGTAGAGCATATGAATATGTATTCATAGAATATGCTATGAATAGTAAAGCTTATAAATTCTATGACTTAAATGATCATGTAATTATAGAATCAAATGATGTTGACTTCTATAAACATAGATTTCCCTTTAAATTGAAAAATAGTGGGGGGTCATCTTCAAGTAGTTTACCCATAACTAGAACTAGTGAAAAAAGTGAGGAATTAAATACTAAAATTAAGAGAAGTGAACGAGCTCGAATCCTTAAGGATTTTGAGTCTGATTTTTATGCGTATACCTTATAGGAAGATCCCCAAACTCTTAAAGAATCCTTAGCTTCTTTAGATGCCAACTTATGGAAAAAAGCCATAAATGATGAAATGGAATCTCTTGAGTATAATAGAACTTGGCATTTAGTTGACTTACCTCCTAGTTGCAAAATCATAGAATGTAAATGGACACTAAAGAAGAAATTAAAACTCGATGGTACTATTGAAAAGTACAAAGCTCGTCTTGTAGTAAAAAGGTATTGGCAAAAGGAAAATGTAGATTTCTTTGATACCTTTTTACCAGTCACACGAATAACTTTCATACGTGTACTTTTATCTCTTGATGCTATCCATGATTTAGTATTGCACCAAATGGATGTCAAAACTGCTTTCTTAAATGGTGACTTAGAAAAATAAATTTATATGGACCAATTTGAAGGTTTTGTTATCCCAGGTCAAGAAATAAAGTTTGTAAACTAGATAAATCCTTTTATGGTCTAAAACAAGCACCTAAGTAATGGCATGAAAAATTTGATAATCTAGTTATCTCATATGGATTCAAAATAAATGAAAGTGACAAATGTATTTATTATAAATCAGGAAATGACATTTGCACTATTATATGTTTATCTATGGATGATATACTTATTTTTGGGTCAAATACTTCATGTTGTAAATAATGTTAAGACTTTTTTATGTGCTAACTTTGATATAAAAGATCTCAGAGAAACGAGTGTAATCCTTGGTATAAAGATTACTAGGTCTGAAAAAGGACTTTCTCTATATCAATCTCATTACATTGAGAAGATCTTAAAGAAATATAATTACTTTAACTGCAAGCCTATATGTACTCATTATGATCCAAGTGTAAAGTTGTTCAAGAACACTGGAGATGGTGTTAGACAAATTGAGTATGTGAGTATCATTGATAGCTTACGTTATGCTACTGACTGCACTAGGCCAGACATATCTTATATTATGGGACTACTATGTAGGTTTACTAGTAGAGTTAGTATAGAGCATTAGAATTCTATTGAAATGGTCATGAGATACCTTAAGAGAACTATGAACCATGGATTACATTATAAAAAAATTCCCACTATTCTAGAAGGATACAAAGATGCTGATTGGAACACTTTATCAGAAGACTCCAAAGCAACTAGCGACTATATATTTAGCATAGCTGGTGGAGCTATCTCTTAAAAGTCTAAAACAAACAATATTGTCTCAATCTACGATGGAGTCTGAAATGATAGCACTAGCACTACTAGTGAAGAAGCAGATTGGTTAAGAAGTGTGTTAGTTGAGATCCCTTTATGGGAAAGACTGATACAAGTTGTCCTGATCCACTACGATAGTACCATAACTATTGCAAAGATTCAAAACCATTATTACAACGGCAAGAGACGATAGATACATAATACTATTAGAGAATTTCTCTCTACAAGAGCTGTAAGAGTGGATCATATACGTACTAATGAAAATTTGGTTGATCCTTTGACGAAAGGATTAACAAGAGAAAAGGTTTTCAAAACCTCGAAAGGAATAGGACCGATGCCCGTAGAATGGAGAGTCTCTCATGATGGTAACCTAACTTATAGACTAGAGATCCCAAGAAATAAGTTCAATGGGTAATAACAAGTCATGAAGTGATATGAGATGAATCATGTTATTTTGAAGTCCCATTCTACATTGTTAGAAGCATGAAATCTTGAAGCGACAAAATGGATGAGTTAATTATTATACTCTTAATGAGTTCCATACTCTATGTGGAGTAGAGTACATAGCTATTGGAGTACTATAGATAGACTCACCTATGTGAATGTAGAAGTGTGGTCATTTCCTATGAAAATTTTGGGCAAAATTTACTAGAGCATTCACTATATTGTGATACATTTGCATGGCAATAAAGCACATGCTTTTCGAACTATACCTTAGAAAGGTTGTGTGTGTAATGTTGTTAGAAATAGAGTTTAAAACTACGAGTTACTCTAGTATATTCTAAAGCATCAATATTATGCAAAGGTTCAAGTCAATTGACATTTTTTGCTTATGCACAATCTTATACTTTTAATTGATCAGTTACTCGATGAAACTATTTTTATATAAAATTCAAGTGGGGGATTGTTGGAAATAAATTTAAATAAAAAAATTCATTATTAAAACTATTCTTTCCAACAGACATGGCTATTATATATCACCCAAATATGTGATCGTTATTTTCATAAGTATATGTCCGTTATTTTATGACCATTATTTTCATAATTATGTGTTCTTTATTTTACGACCGTTACTCATAATTTTTCAAATATAAATAGAGGGCAATAGCCCTCAGTTTTAAAACACAACTCAACAACTCAAAAACTACTCTTGGTAGAAAACCAAAGAAAAATATACAAAATTGTTTTTGAAGTTTTCTGAGTAACATAAATATTTGAGAGGTGTAGCATTCTGGACTTCATCAATGTAGGGAAGCTTCGAGACAGAAAAAAAAATTTGGGCTATTTTATCCTTGGGACGACGAGACTGTTTTTTGCTTGCAAAAATTTGTGCAGTGTCGCGAATTGTCTTAAAGAGAGCGACCTAGTCCGCAACTCAACCCAAGCAGTATATTTTAGTATTTTAGTAATATTATTCTTACATTGTTTTCACATACTTATTCCAACATTAAGTAACTTAAACTTATGTAGCATAATGGTGTGTAATTTATTTAAGCATGTTAAAATATTTGAAAATTGAGTAATGTGAGATAGAAATGGCAAAAAGATCTACTAGATTGAAGCTTTATGGATATTTTTATAATGTGATCCACTCTGATTGAATCAAAACGAATCACTTTCAGATATGATGTGGATTATGAACCACATATAAGATCAATAGATCGAATTGGATTAGGTCGAATCATGATAGATCGATTCATGCATTAGACCAGATCTAATCAATCAATGAATCGATCAAATCTAAATCTATTTTAAAATATATTTTTTGAATTAAAAGAATTATATATTCTCAATGGAATAACATCAAAAATATCTCAAGCTTTGAGGTATCTTCAAAAATACCCCTAATGTTTTAAAAAATTCAAAAATATCCCTCAAACATAACGAAAATGAATAGTGACATTTCATATATAAAAATTGAAGAAATAATAGAGAATAAAAAAAAATAAGAAATCAAGGAATAATAAAAATAGAAATATAATACATCTTAAGATGTTTTTCAAAGAAAATGGTAATAAGTAAAAAGAAATTTAAAGAAATTCAAAAGGAAAAATTAAATCTTAAATGAAGTGATAGATTTAAAGATCCATCATTTTCATCTTTAAGGAGATTATTCTCAGTAAGTAACAAAGAGATGAGCATTAATATCACAAATGCAAAAAACATGTGTAATATACCATTAATTGATAATGAAACTATATTGAATAAATTATCCAAAATTTCCCAAAAGGATAAAGAAAAAATTGAATATATTCATTTAAGAGGAATCTAAATATTAATACAAGATCATTTCAGAAAAGAAATAAATATACCTATAAAAATAACATTGCTAGATAATATAATAATAAACATGAAAGATACTTTACTAGGAATGATCCATGGTAATTTGGGATACCATAAGCTAAAACTTACAGCATATCCTAGGTTTGCTATTAATATCGATGATAAAACTTAAACCAAATATTAAGTTTAGTTTATGAATTTAAAAGAGAAAATATAATAAAAGAAGAAAATCATTCATTTTCAATACACTACATAATAGGGTATTCGTTAACATACAGTCATAATAGTTCAATAGATGGACAAAATGAATATATAGAAATAGATAAAACCTTTCAAGAACTTGGACAAATAATAAAACCAAAAATATTAACGAACTTTAAAATACTGGAGGAATGAGACTTAGATATAAAAAAAATCCATTGATATCTGAAGAAAAAGTAATGTGATTAAAAATAATAATATACCAATATTTACTTTAATAGACCATGAAGAAGAAATCTCTAACAAAGAAGAAGTTAAAAAATTAAAATATGAAGTCCAAGCAATGAAAGTATTAGTTCATGATATCATGTTAGGAAGTTAATAATGTTCAAAGATAAATTAAAAAATATACAGTTGGAAATAGATGGAAGTCTAGTAAGCGTAAAAAAAATCAAACAACATTAATGAAAACTTTGAGGCTTTTAATAGAGAAAATGAATTTAGTCCAAGAATCAAACACAAAATATCTACAAAGAATAATCGAAACACAAAAAGAATTATTGAAAGACTTAAAGGAATGTGGTTATAATAAATTGTATGAAAATATACATAGAGAATTTATAGAACTAAGAAAATATGTATATAGCATATATAGAAATAAGCATATTATAAGTCGTAAATACTAATCGGTGCAAAAATATAAGTGCACAGTATTATAGTTTTATAATAAAGTGATAAAAAAGTATCGTCCTCAAGGATTGGTGACTTACTTTTGACAAATAACAAAATTATATTAATCTCAATTTTTTTTAGAAAAATCAGTAAGTTGTTGCAATTAAAATTCAAAATAAAATCAATTAAAAGAAAATAAAGATGTTCAAAGATCAAATTAATAGGAAAACAACTTCTAGGAAATCAATTTAACCTATTCCCTCAATATGCTTACTCATATAGCTAATTGAATTTAATTCTCTTTGTTTATTAACAATCTCTAAAAAATATCCAAAAACTTTTTTCGAAAGTTAATTGAAAATATTTTTATTCATTAATTTACACAAGAATATATAATTTAATAAAGTAAGAAAACATTAAGATCAATAATTTTTAAAATTACACAAATTCGTACAAGTCTTTCGATAATAAATCACAAGACTAAAATCATCTAATTAATGACGATTTAATTACAAGTATTAAAATCAGAATAAATCAGACAAACATGAAAATAAATAATTCAAATTAATATAAAAAATTAAATATATTTTAGAATCAAATTATATTTTTTTCTTATAATAAATATAAATTAATTCATGTTAAAATTAAATTAAACATAAATAAATTCATTATAAATTTTTGAGAAAAATTGGAAGAAAATTAACGCGTAAAAATAATCTATTTCGCGTTATTCTGTTCCATATTTTTCTTCTATTCAACGTTCCCCTTTCTCCAGTTTTTTCCATTTTTTAATTTCTTTTTCTTCACTGACGGCTCTTTTATTTGTTTTTTTTTTGTTTATGTCTTGCCGCCTCCCTCCTGTTGTCGTTTTTCTCTTTATTTACATATATATATCTCAAACCTCGTCTGCGCAGTTTTTCTTTATCTTATATATATATTTAAAAACTTATTAATTTAAATTTAATTTAAATCAATTTTCATTTAAATTTGAGAGTCATTAAATGATATGCTTTTAAAATTTTGGATCTTTATTTTCTTCAAATCTGTAATAAAATCTAAATAATAATAATAAAGTTTAAAATCAATAAAATATAAATAAATTTTGACAAAATTTAAATTTTAGAAGTGATAGATTATATTAAATTATGCAAGTTATCAAATACAATCCCTTAGAAGGATTAAAAGTAAAACCAGCTAGGAGATCAAATGTCTTTATACCTAGAAATGAGAGAAGAAAAAATAAAAAAAAATCTAACGAAAAAAATATAATTTCAATTTAATAGAATATAAAAAGAATTAGAAGAAAAATTCATAAGTCTTAAAAATAAGGATATAGAAAAATTAATTAGTTTGTTAATACTAACTAACGAAGAATTTAAATAATATTATAAAAAAAAATTCTGTACAAACAAAGAGTAAGATGATATGACAATAATCAACAAGATTAACTTTGAACTAGAAATTATAATCCTAAAAGATCATATAAAACCAATTTCATTATCAGTTCCTTACTAAGAAGAAACATTTGACCCACGTAAGGATGAAATAAATAGACCAAGGTAAGAAGAACCTTACACTACCAATAGAAGAAGACAACCACACAAAATAAAAGAAAGGTTGCATTAGGGAACTAGATGTAGTATCCCACCAGAATTTAAGTTCCATGAAAATTATAGATTTGGTCTCTTAGATCTGGATTGTAAAAGAGATAAGAAAAAAACCTTAGATGAATAGGCTAATGGTATGAGTATGATTATACAAACCTCTCAAACTACACAAACAAACTTTTCAATTTGTAAGGTATTAGTAGCTCATAAAATGACAGAAAATGTGAAAGTTTACTTTTCAAATTTAACAGACTAACAATATTTATTAATACAAAAGAATGTACCTACATGAAAAGAATATTTAAATATAGTAGTAAATGAAATATACACTGAATTCAGTGAAAATGAAATCAATGAAACCAAATATCATTTTAACAAATATGAAAATCTGTAACATGTGTAACATAGATTCTTTTATCTATGAATATGAATTATATTACCATAAATTACCACCATATATGCAACAACTTATAAGAAATTTTTTTCCAAAAATTATCTAAAACATTACATAAGACCTTAACAGATAGTTGAAATTAGAGAGATAGGGAAATTATACGAGACAACTTAGGAAGAAGAATAAGAAGCTTTAAAAGCTGGATAATCATTAAATGCTAAGAAAGAGAGGAATATAAACAAAATAAGAGAAAATTATAAAATCTGTTATGATACAAGAGATTATAGGATATTAAGAAAATATGGATTTAACATAAAATCATGTAAACAAAAATTTAAAAAATACAAGAAATTTAAAAGATACAAATTCAAAAAACAAGATTTTCAAAAATATAAAAGAAGATTTAATTGGGAAACATATAGAAAAAGATATTTTAGAAGAAAAATATATAATCTTCCTGAAAACAAGAATTATTGCCCTTCAGGGAAAAAGAAATGTATATGTTGGATCTGTAATGAAGAATGACATTATGCCAATAAATTCCTTAGCAAGCTTCAACAAAAGAAAGAATTTAAAAGGAAATTTACACATAAAGCAAAAATATTAGAAGAAGCTTTTAAGATGAAATTAGAAAAAATTGAGGAATCAAATATAGATGGCTTACAATATTTATCTATTAGAAGAAACTGAGGAGGATATAACCGATTCAGACTATGAACATTCAAAATTTAGGTACTCTTCATCAGAAGATAAATTATTTATATAGTGTTACAAATCCAAATAGTACATATATTAAGATATGACTTAAATTTAAAAGATAGGAGCTAGTATGTGTGTAGCAAGTAAATGTGTTTTCATAAGAACATTGAAAACATGTATCAAAAGATGTAATTGTAAATGCTCCAATAAATCTTAATAAGGTTTTAAAAGATACAGATATAATGATTGAAGGAGAAAATCTTCAATATTAACAAGAAACATAAGTTGATTTAATAATAGAAAATAATTTCCTAAACTTATATAAACCTTTTACACAATATTTAGACATAATAATTCTAACAACATTAGATGGTAATACCATTTATGTATTAAAGATAAGAAAATATTTCACTGTATCAAACCCAACTTTTATGCAACAACACAAAAAATGAAAACGTTGTGAGATAGACACAAAGTAACAAAAACTTTATTTAGAAAATATTTCATTAGATATAGAAGAGAGAAAAACCTTTTTCTTAATGAAATACAGGAAAATAAAGTCCTAACAGGTATCAAAAAATTATTAAAAATAGTAAGCTCACAAAATTCTTTTGGATCCAAAAATCAATAAATCTAAAATGATTGTCAACGTAAAATTATGAGACCCTATAAGGTTATTAGAGTAAAACCAATGATTTATACTCCAAAAGATGGGATTGAAGTTGAAAAACAAATTCAAGAAATTTTGGAACTAAAAGTCATAATACCAAGTAATTCGCTTCACTCTAATCCAACATTCTTCGTCAAAAAAGATGCTAAAAAATGAAGAGGAAAAAAGAGAATGGTAAAAAACTTCAAAACATTAAATAAACAAACCATTGATGATGAATACTTTAATCCAAATAAAGAATAATTATTACCATTAATAAAAGGAAAGAAATATTTCTCAAATTTTAATTGCAAAAGTGGATTTTGGAAAATAAGATTAGATGAATAATCTCAAAAATTAATAGCATTTAGTTACCTCTAAGGAAAATTCCAATAGATTGTTGTACCATTTGGATTAAAACAAGTATCAAGTATCTTCAAAGATATATGTATAACATATTTAAAAAAATTCAAAATATCTATTGTTTATATAGATGATATTTTGGTTTTCAGTAGTGAATTAAATAAACATTATTTGAATATTATTAATATCCTATAAGAATACAGGAAATAATGTATTGTACTCTCTAAAAGGAAAGTATATACTTGCTCAACATAAAATTAAGTATTTAGGGTTAGAAATTGAAGATGGAAAACATTATCTACAACCCACATACTAAATAACATTAAAGGTTTTTCTAATAAATTAAAAAACAAAAATCAATTAAAAATATTTCTATGATGTTAGGCAGAAGCATTTATCGAGAAACTTGTAGAAATGTGAAAACATTGATAAGAAAAATTGAAAAAATATCATATCTAGAAATAGACAGAACAAGGTACTCTGTATATAGATAAAGTAAAAGCATAAGTAAATTTTTTACCATCATTATACCATCTAAGGCCAAATGATAAAATGATAATTGAACTAAATGTTTCACAAGAATATTGGGTGGTATTTTTGAAAGCAAAAGTAGATGATAAAGATAAATATCTTTGTATATACACATCAGGATCTTTCCATGATCCATAATTAAATTGTCACAATAATGAAATGGAATACCTAGCTATTAAAAAGGCTACTAAAAAATTTGTAATATATGTCGTAAGTTCCAGATTCATTGTTAGAATCGATAACAAAAAATTTGGTATTTCTTAAGAACTAATATTGTAGATGATTATGAGTAAGGAAGATTAGCCAAATCGCAACAATGGTTCAACTACTACAATTTTGACGTCAAATGTCTCCCGGAAAATAAGAATAGCTTAGTAGATGCTCTTACTACAATTAGTACCTTTAACTATTTTTATGGTTTAAGGAATGAAACATCTTGATATTAAGATCAAGATAAAAAAAGGAGATAAAAATCCTATAGGAATAACTTGAGCTATTATACCTCGACGAATCTCTTATGGAGACATGAAATAAACAGGAAAAACTTGATTGTTCAAAACAACTCTTAAAGTCCAAAAACTCAAAAGAGGAACCTTCATCAAAAAAATCAATAGAAAGAAGATAAAACTTCTAAACAAAGAATTCAAAATGAAAAGGAAGAATCTAACAGTTCAAAAGAAAGTGAATCCCTGAATTAAGAAAGCTCAATTGGGCTAATTAAGCAAAAAAGAGGAATAGGAAAAAACTTATGTGGTCTATAATGGCCTAAAACTAGGAATTTATAACAACTGGATAGAAGCTAGTAAATATTTTCTAGGGTTTAATGGAGTAACTCATAGAGCCTTCACCAACAGAATAAAGGTTGAAGGTAGTTATGCTAATTACAAGGTACTAAAACTAATAACTCTAGAAGAGATACTAATGATTTACTCTATAGTACTACAACAACAACCAGCAGAACCAAGCAAGTTGACAACCCTAGGGAAAATAATAATATCTCCAGTATTATTTAGAGAAGCACCTCTCCCAAAGACATCAAAGACAGTAAAGCATTTATTGTTATTTAAGGAAACATTTCCCATAAATTCATTAGTTATTGAAGATGAAAAGGATCAATATAAAAATCTTAGTAAACCACAATGGTTGAGCCTCTACAACTTGACCAGAAAATCTACCCAAGAACACATTTAAGATATGAAGTTCTACACTATAAATAATGAATTCCTTGCTGAAGTAAATTCAATATTTTGGAAGGAGTTGATCTAATAATTGTTTACAAATATTTCCATGCAAGACTAATAGAAAACATATATCCAGGAATTAATTTAAGTAAATTAAATTATTTCCCGAACAATTTAAAAAAAGTGATCAAGAACTTCATAAAGAAGATAAGAGTAGGTGAAAAGCTTGTTTATCTTAGATTTTTCAATTCAACAATGGAATGGAATAATGAAGGATGTATCAGTTCCTATCACTTCATCAAGCTAGGGATTTCCTATACAAGCAGAGAAGTTCCCAAACCAAGGGTGCTTCTAGAAAAGGAATTCAACACAAAAGAACTATGTTCATTAAGAGGACAAATGTTGAGCCAGGTTTACTATAATCTCAAGAAATTATTAATTCTACTGAGATCAAAGTAAATTACTTAACTAGTAAATTTATCATCACTTCTCATAGTAGCATGGATCTTTCCGAAAAATGATGGTGAAAAAATCATCAAATATGAGACAAACTTTAACAACAACAACCTGAAAATTGGTCAAGAAATAAGGAAGGTATTATGCTTCTATGCCAGAAAAGCCATAAGAGACCACAAATATATTTACTACATTAAAGACCGAAAAAACGAAGATGTGTCATCATCAATGTCATCCAAAGGATTATCGATAAAAAATGACAAGGAAGAATATAGAGGAGGAACTTTCGGTAAAAGATGACAAAGAAAAAATACAGATGTAAACACACATCTTTAGTAGAAATGGCTAATATTTAAAGTAGTAAAGTAGATGAATTATTAAAGGAAGGATAAAATAGTAATTCTCATATTGTTAATAAGGATTTCTTGTGCTATAAAATGAACCCTTATTTTCATTTGAGACACAAAAAAAATGAGAACACCTAGTTCAAAAAACATACAACCTCGAAAATCGTTCTATATAAAAATTTCAATCAATAATTCTGTACCCGGTGATTATAAACAGTTAAGAATTATTTCAAGGTTCTTAATTGGCCTTAAGATTGTAATAATTATTATATTATGAATAAAATGGAGTTCAATTACTCTTTTCTAACAAATCTAAATTGGACACCGTCTATATACGAATACAAAAGGCTCACAATTATTAGGAGAGTATTAAAGTGTGAGCAAATTTGATTCATAATCTGTGTAACAAGAGAAGATGAACAAAAAGAATGACCATGGTGGACCCATTAAGTTCATATATAATAATTATAACTTCTAAGTTAATTAAGGATCTTGAATGTTTAGATATTTGCTTATATCAAGTTATAATATTGATAAACAGAAAGATGAAGATGGAAATAACACAATATTATGATAAGGAAAATAAAAAATTATATTAACTTTAATAATTGCAGGAATTAAGAAGATAAAAAATTAAATTATTTTTAAAAATTTACAAGAATTAATAATTATCGTTAAACAACTAGCCCCAAATTTGTCATCAGAACCATTGGAATACTAACATATATTGATGGAAAAATTAACACTATTATATTTAGGGACATTGTTATTAACCATAAAAGCTAGAAGTATTATAATATTTTTTGCAAACCTTAAGGGTATAAGTGAAGATATGCTAAACCTTGGGCATTTTAGATAAGTATCCTATTCTTAACATACTACTCTAATTTTTACACTATTTATTTGAAATAATTTAAATTATGAATAATTATTCTTAAAATTTCACTCTCTCATATTTTTATAAATTTAATTTTTTATCTCTTACAAATTGCAATATTCATTATTATTTAAAATTTATTAAACCAAAATTCAAATTTCATTATATTCATAACTATTTATTTCTTCTTATATTTATTATAAACATATTATTTTTTTCTAATTTTTGAGTAATTAACTCAAAATTAATTTTTATTGTACAAATAAAAGAAAATCTCATTAGTTTTATTGAATGAATGTGTAAACTATGCTAAACTTAAAATTTATGGGATTAAGTTAACAATGTATTTTTTTAATGAAAGTATTAATTTTTTTTAGAATTTATAAGATAATAATATTAATAAAAAAGTTAATAAAATTTAAGTATATTTATTATAAATAAATAAGAAATTCTTTAAAAATTAAAAATGTTTTCTTACTATATAAAATGTTTTCTTACTATATAAAATGTTCTCTTATTGTTTTTACTTTTTTAATTTATTAATTTAAAATATGTAATATACCACATCAAATAATGTTTTAATTTTAAAAAATAATTTAAAAAAATTAAACAATTCAAATCGGATCATGGATATCCATTTATTCGTGGATCAATAGTTGATCTGATCCATCTGATTCACTAATAAAAAAGATCAAATCAAACTAGATCTTTTGAACAACCGATTTAATCTGATTCGATCCAATCCAATCCACTACCATCTCTAGTATGAGAGTATTAATTGTGTGTATATATATGAGATAAGTATTATTTTATAAATATTTTTAGATATTAATTTCTTTACATTTACATATATTTTACTATTATAATAAACTAAAATTATTTATTTTGTATTTATAAAAAAAATATTAATTTGTTTGATATTTTGGGATTTTTTTTGGGTTTTTATAATTTTTATTTGATAGATGTATTAGCTTTTAAGGAAAGTGAATATATTTTATAGTTTATCCTATCCTTTTAACCATCATAATTTATCCTATTTTTTTGACATGCAGTGCACACTAATCTTATCTTTATCATAATACCAATAATCCTCTAGTTATACTCTAATTTGATTTTTATCTCTTATAAATACAAAATAGGGAAGAATATTAGAATATAGATTTAGAGAGATTAGAATTATGCTAGAGGAAAGAACAAATAATAAGATTCATGAGGCAATCAAAAGAATTGAATATCATATTTAAGAACATCAATCCTAAGTTTTATTCTCATTTCTTTTATTGCTTTCATGAATATTATCTGAATTTATTATTTTCTATAAGTAACTAATTTTATATTTGATTATAGGTTATTTTAAAGTCCTAGACATAGATTGCAATATTTAATAAGATCTTTAATATTTTATTCATCTTTTTTATTATTATGTATTAATTCTCAATTTTAATTATTGTGTGAATTTATTTGATTATTTAAGCGTACAATTAAATAATTAAATTGTTTTATCATTAATCAATTTAGTTGATCAGATACATAATTATTTAATCAATTTAAATAATTAGTAATAAATTGCGTGTAAGATACTTAAACCAAGGTTGTGTGTTTAACCTTGATCCAATTTACTTCTTTAAAAATTAATGATTGTAATATATTAGATTTAGAGAGTTTATTCTAGATTGTCTATTAAAAAATGTTTGATTAAGAGCTTATTTAATTCAACGAATCTATAAGAAGATGTAGAGATTTTCGTGTTTGTAAATTTCTATAAGTTGGTATAATCAAAGAATATGAAAACAAGATATGCTTTTATTGGTTTACAATATATGCTAGTGGTGAAAAATGATCATACAATCATTCTTTTATTTGAATATTTATCATAATATTTATATTTTGTTTTTTATCTTTATTAATCTTTAATTAGATTTAATTTTCAATTTAAAAAATTAAAACCTCAATTTTCAATAAATAGAAGCTAGTTTTTCAAATTCTCTACGCGAAAGATCATTACTTGCTATAGATTAATTTAAAGTAAGATTTAAATTGACTATTTATCTATATATACACACTCATACATGTAGACAAACAATATTAAAGGTAGAGTGATACATGACAAACAATATTAACAAATTATAGTATCTATTGGATGAAACTATTTAAAGGTAGAGTGATACATGACAAGAATAGAAAATAAATGGTTTTTTTTACTAAAGCAAATTATATAATAGAAGTAAAAGGCTCTTAGTTTTGTTGAGCTTCTTATATTCCACATAGATTTTATATTAACTTTTCAAGTTACTATTGGCCAATAAATAGGTATGCTCATTCCATGCATTACCTGATGCACAAATTTTAATTACTCATAGGTGCACAAATCACTAATAGATTTATGTTAAGTTACTTTGGGATCAATCTTTAAAGGAATTGACCGATAGTCTTAAAAAGTCATATTATTTCCTAAATTAGCTAAAAAAATCCTAAACAATCTATCAGGTATCGATGAAAGAAATAAATTCTAAATTCTAAATTAATGAAGTAACTAAGATCACAAGTAAACTAAATTATAGCAAGTAAATTTATAGTTGAAAATAATAATGGTGAATGAATATGAAAAATTAAGAGCATAACTCTTCATGGAAAGAACAAATTAAATAATTTAATAACAAGTTAGATTTATTGATTTTTCTTTTTAAATAAGCGAACCACCACGATCATAGTAAATTCTCATAATTCTCAATTAATCAATAACTTCTTATGTCAAGCTTGAAACTGATTAATTGACAAACTAAGAAAAATATATAAACTAAGATCATCAATCAATTAATAATTTTCTTGCTTAGGCTTGAAATTAATTAATTGATAAACATAAGGTAATTATATACTTTAATTATAGATTAAGATTTGGTTCATCATTAATTTCTAATTAAAGATTATTTTAACCATCTAATTTAATCTCGATTAATTAATAGCTTTTTTGCCTGGACTTGAAATTGATCAATGAAATCAAATTAATTTTTTATTCATTCATGCATAACCAAGCATAGATGATGTGTCTAATGCTTAGTTCTAAAATATTTTCTTTAATTATAAATTAATATTTGATTCATCATTAATTTATAATTAAAGATTTGAAGAATTTAAAGAAGAAATAAATAAAACTTTTATTTACTCAAACCATAAAATTGATCTTCTAATAATTGAAAGCAAATACTAAAATACCATATTACAAAAACTAGCAAATCATAATTAAATTAACAAAAGTTAATTCAACTACAAAAAATATTAGATTATAGAGAGACAAATAATATAAAGCTATAATAATACTCTTTCTTGATAAAGATGATTGTAGATCTCTGAATGGATTATCATTAATTTATTCAAATCCTTATATCTTCTTCACAATTGAGAGATTTTTCTCTCTGTATTTATATATGAACGATGTATAGAATGACTATGGGTAACTAATGGCTATTACGTGGCTTGATTGATCTATGTTTGGGAGGGATTAAGGTTCTATTTATATGTTAAAATTAGGGTTAAACACACTTGGAACGCGTATTAGGGTTTATAGTAGGATTTTGTCATCGGACCACAACATGATTTATTATGCGTCGCAATGCTTGTTGAATTTTAATTCTTCAATTGCAACATGAGCCTATCGTGCCATAACATGGAATAAGTTAGACCATAACGTGCATAGAACTTCAAAAAACACAAGTTGGACTTGAGAGTCTTGTGCCCCGACATGAATAATGTCTCGTTGCAACGAGCATAGAAATCCCAGAATGAGTAGTTTGAACCTGAGAACACCTCGTCGTGACACAAGTAATGCCTCGTTGAGGTGCGTATGGAATTTATGAAATTTGGAAATCTTGTTCATTCCAACTTGTGTGAATTTTCATTAATTACCTCATTTTTGCTCTTTTTGTTCGTGTTTGTCTAGAATTCTTCTAAAAGCAATTTAATATACAAATGATGATAATACCCTCCAAAAAAAGATAAAAACTAAGTAAAACATAAAATAAATACTTAAAAATATATAAAATAATAGGTCAAAAAAGAAAAAATGTACTTCTTATTAAAGAAGATTGTCTCTTCTTTATTTTCTTTTATATTCCTAATTATTTAGGAATATTTTTTTCTATTTTCTGTTTGAAAATTGAGTAGTCTTATCCTTGAGATTAATGAATATCTCTAGGCTAGTTCTACCTTAGAATTACAAAGTGTTTGACTATAGATAAAGATAATATAGCTAGGTTAGTCATACTATAGAGTTGATAGAGTGCTTGTCTAGTTAAGAAATATTATCATGCTTATCTTATTCTAAATTTGATAGAGTATTTGTTTATATAATAGTTTTCTTGTATTTGTTATATAATATAATATGATGACTTATTGTTAGAGAGTGAGTTTTGCTAATTTAAATTTTGTCCACCTATTCCTTACTTCCTAAGTGCTTTCATATTTTTTGTGCACTTGCACTTCTTTCTTACTTCATATAGACACTAATAAATATAGAAATTTAAATTAGTAAATAATTAATAAAATCAAGAAAAATATTTAATCACTCCTAGAAATACATATATCATTAGATTGTGTTTATTCAAAAGTTAAGATCATTTGGTAAAATTATTTGTCTAAACAATTTGTATTGACAAATGCCACATATATAGGCATGTTTCGATGATAAATAATTTAAATAAATAGTATGTACAAATCATAGTAGTCTTTAGATGAAACAATTTAAATGTATAGTTGTTAATAAATATATAAATTTCGATCAAAAAATAAAAAATAAATATATAAACTTAAAATTAATAAATATTCCTAAAATTAAGAAAAATAATCAATAATAACTAAAAATATATACACAATTATGTATATATATAAAGCAATTTTAATATAAAATAATGTGTATTTATGTTATCATATAATTAAAATTAAAAATATACAAAAAATAATAATTTAGTTTTAAAAAATATAATATTTTTTAAAGAAATATTATTTCAATTTCTATTAAGAGGAAGTGAACAAACAACCAATATTCAAAGAGGGAATCAACAAGGGAATGAAGGATGCAATGCTCATGAAAGTTCAACTAATAAAAGAAAAAAACAAAGTACTGGTATCATTAATTTCAATTACACTTGTATTGTTAATTAATTTATACGTCATTATCATACTAACAGTTCTTTAATCATATGTAGAGAACAAATTATGAAAATGAACAGCCCTATAAGAGAAGAAACACAACTCAAATTAGGGTTTCTCAAGTTAATTAATTTTATATTCATTTTCATTATTTCAGCTAAATAATAGTATATTCAGGAAAACCAACAAGTACTCAAGGTACTAAAGGCAAGAAGAAAGAGCCAATTGAGAAACATTCCTATGTTAAGGCAGTTGAGCCAATTGAATTGGCAACAAAGAGCCAATTCAGCAACCATCAACCAAAGGCGGCCCTGAGTGGCTCGAAGGCTGGCTCTAATGTTTGCTCAATTTAGGAAGGGAGGTTTATAAGGTTTCATGTTGTAGATATAAAGAATATTTATATGTACTTTGAAAATAATTTTGTTTCTAAGCAATTATCTTTAAGACACTTGGTTATTTATTGCACAAAGTTCAAAAAAAATAGGAATGAAGGTTAAAAAAATAGAAATATCTTTTTAAGACATTTCCAAGTTCTAAATTCTTGAAGTTATTGCATATGTTTGCATCTTCACTTCATGTATCTCTATAACTCCATTTGCATTCACATTTGCTTTATTAACACCTGCATATTCCTCATTATTAGGGTTCCAAAATGAGTGGAATTGCATCTCGTATATGCACAATAAGAGTAGAGCTTGTATGAATTGTGTGTTGATTTTGAAATTTTTTAAGCTTCTTTTTTTTTCCACAAAAGTATTCATTCATTCTTGAATTTTAGTACAAAACCATTGATTGTAATAGAACTACTTAATGTCACTGAATTCATTTTGTATGTCGGAAAATTTTAAAAAGTTAGAAATATGAGATTGTTCTGAAATTTATAACCGTAGATTTAAGGATTTTTTTAATATTATTTTCATTAATATGACCCTCGGACGTAATGGTAACATATTAAAATAATAGGTTTTATTTAATAATTGTGCAAATATCAAAAAAGGAAAAGAAATATGAAAACTTAAAAGAATCAATTAAAGTTTTTAATAGTTTGAGGGTTTTTCTGATAATACAATAAACTTCATGACATGTTATTAATATAACTTCTAATTTGTTTGTAACGTTATTTTATACATGGAGGATGTTAATGTAATATAGAAAAAATTCAATCTAAAAGTTGTGTTTTTAATGATAAAAATATTTTTACTATTTAATTATATATAAATATATTATTAATATAAATTTTATTTTAATAAATTACAATTTTAAATTTATTAATAATTATTTATTAAAATATTTAATTAGTTTAGTTTAAAGAAAAAGTTATGAAATTTTGCTACTAATCACTATTTTGGTAATATGTTAATAAAATGTCGAGGGTGTTAATATAATATAGAAAAAATTCAATCTAAAAGTTGTGTTTTTAATTATAAAAATATTTTTACTATTTAATTATATATAAATAAATATATTATTAATATAAATTTGATTTTAATAAATTATAATTTTAAATTTATTAATAATTATTTATTAAAATATTTAATTAGTTTAGTTTAAAGAAAAAGTTATGAAATTTTGCTACTAATCACTATTTTGGTAATATGTTAATAAAATGTCTCTTATAGATAGTTTGTATTTTAATGATATATATCTCATTTAAATATATTTTAAATGATATAATTTTTTATTTTTATCAATTTAAATCTAAATTTCTGTCTTATTTGTATAATTTTTAATTATTTAATAAAAAAAACTTGAGTGATTATTTAAAAAAAATTAAAAAATTAAGTTTAATAAATATCTCATAACGATTATAAAATAAAACTCTGAGAAGATAAAATAGTCATTTCATTTAGCCTTTTTGAAAATGAGATGCCACGTTGTTTACATTACCGACACGATACTTCACCGGGTTAATCTCAACCGAAACACACGAACCAGTCACCAAAAGCGATGTTACCGGTCCAGCAGGTCATTCCACCCGCCAAATAAGTATCTCAAGCTCTCTTATCTTATCTGGGAATCTCTGATTCAGAACGTACAACTATAATATGACCAAACCCTAATTTGCTTATAGCAAACGGAGAAAACCGTAAGAACAACAGAAAGGGAAGGAGGAAAAGGAGAAAAAAAAAAAACCTAATTTGCTTTCTTTATTTGATTTATTTTGTTGAAGGACCCTAAAATTTCTGAACTCGGAAGGGCCAGTGTGATCTTGGAGTATACGATAGCGTTTAGAGATGATAGTTAGCCAAAATATGGTGCCTGAAGCGGAGCTGATGCAGAGCGTACCTGTGCTTGAACACATGAAGTACCATATATGCGTAGCTTCCCAAGAACACAATCTCCCAATGGAATTGTCCTCTACGCCTTCTTCACCGATAATTCGCGAGGTTCTGTTATCAGAGTCATCGCGCTCTACCGAAAAACCTTCCTTCGAATCGGTGCGTTTTTTAGGTTTTTTTTTTCCTGGATGTATCTTGGTTTTTTAGTTTGATCCATCTCGTCAATTGGGAATTATTTATTTAGGTTTTCTTGATGGAGTAGTGTGTTACTGAGCTTCTTAGTTCAATATCTTTTTACTTTGTTAAGAGATTTTACTTTGTTAGGATATTTGATCGAAGATTTTTCTTTTTTGTTGTATCCTGGGGTGGGGAGATTAGTTTGTACTTTGAGAGTTCGATGAATTAACTTGGGCTTTCTGTAGATTTTGAATATTGGAAAAGATTAGAGTTTCAAACTTTCACAGGGCAATGACTAGGATTTTATCCATGTTTCTACCTTTTCCTTTCTTCTCCATAGCTTCAGAACTTTCTCACCTTTGAAATGATAAGATGCTGAATGATAGAATCCAAGATCGAAATTTAGCAATACTTTTGGCATTTGCGCAATTTAACACTTCAGTTTTTATATTGGTTTCACTTTTGAAAAAAAATGTTTTTTTGCGTTATATTTTTTTTAAGATGCAAAAATATGAGCACTATATTTTTTTAACATGCGATTGTTAAAATATATGTTTTTTACCTCATGTGAAAAATAAAAAGAAATAACAAGTATATGGTTAAAAATGAAACTCCGAAAAGTTATGCTATGCAATTAAACTGCAATTTAATTAATTTATTCAATGGATCTTGTCATTGTTGAATCTTGTGAATGGTCACTGTAGATGTAAATCGTGATAATTAAGTGCTTCGCAAGAAGGTTTTTGTTCTTTACATATCTTTCATCGAGTTTCTATAAGGGGTAAACCAAGTGATGCGATCAAGAGCTCATCTGGGTTTTCTTTTATCTTACTTGGTAGAAACATGAGAGGATAGAAATCTGATGGGTCTCTATACTTGGGGACTTTTTAACGAAAGGTGGCTTTTTCCTTATCATGTTGTTTGATTCAATTGTTTTTGGCTCAAAGTTGGTTACAATTATGAATTTTGGAGTTACGCTATGTTTTAATAACAACGGGTAGCATTAACTTACCTACCGTTTCTCTTTATTTCAGGTTGTGAGTTGCCCAGAAATCATCAAAGATGCTGTTATGGAGTCTTCTGCTATAAAGTTTGTTCCAAATATTCGGTCAGGTAGCCATACGGACATTGGACCTAGATTTTCCATGGACGATGAGCACATTCAGATAGATGATTTGTCTGCGCACCTTGGATCTCTCTTCAAGTGTCCCACGTCTAGTGCTTTTTATGCAGTTTTTGATGGTCATGGAGGTCCAGATGCAGCTGCTTATATCAAGAGAAATGCCATGAGATTATTTTTTGAGGATGCTGATCTGCCACCGATGATGGATACTGATTCTGTTTTCCTAAATGGATTGGTGAATTCTCATAGGAAAGCATTTTTACTGGCTGACCATGCCTTGGCTGAGGAAAAGACAGTGAGAAGTTCATGTGGCACAACAGCACTGACAGCCCTTTTACTTGGAAGGCATTTACTGGTTGCTAATGCTGGTGACTGTCGAGCAGTTCTTTGTAGGAAAGGAGTGGCAGTAGAGATGTCTAACGATCACAGGCTTACTTATTTGCCAGAACTCAAACGGGTTGAGGAATTGGGTGGTTGTATTCATGACGGCTATCTTAATGGTCTGTCTGTCACACGAGCCCTAGGAGACTGGGACATGAAATTCCCACTTGGTTCCTTGTCACCCCTCATTGCCGAGCCAGAAGTTCAACAGGTTGTGTTAACAGAAGATGATGAATTTTTGATCATTGCTTGTGATGGGATCTGGGACGTAATGTCCAGTCAATACGCTGTTAGTCTCGTCCGCCGTGGGTTGCGAAGGCATGATGATCCGCAACGATGTGCTAAAGAACTTGTTTTAGAAGCATTACGACTAAATACATCTGATAATCTCACCGTTATAGTTATCTGCTTCTCAACTCCTTCTCGAGTTTTTGAGTCACGTGCTCCCCGACCACAAAGGTTCAGGACATGCAGTCTATCTGAGGAAACGCGCAGTAGGTTGAGAAGCTTGTTTGAAGGAAATTAAATGTAGATAGAATCAATTGTTATTTACTATTAATTTCTTGCGATAAACGATCAGCTATCTGTTTGCGGCCGTTTCAGATTGGACAAAAGCAGCCAGAAGTTTTGTAGGATGAAAATTTAGAATACCAGAGGCAGGCATAGTTTTGGGTAGTCGACAAGTGGTGGTGGTGGTGGTATGCTGAACTATATTGGTTTCTCGCATCTCATTGTCAAATGTTGTCACTTAGGGTTCAGTTTAAGTATGTAAACCTTATTTTGTAAATGCAAAATACAGTCAAGAAGCTTATTATTATTTCATTTATCTCATTTGTTTCACAGAATTGAAAAACAAGATATGCCTTATATGGCTATGAACTGGTTGCCAAGTTGTAGCCTTGTTTGATTCGTCTATTTGGCTTGCATATTCTTAAGACTGACAAACTTGTTCTTGTCCATAAGAGTAAACAATTGATGGGTCTGTCTATGTATTTCTTCGGAAGAAATATTTTATAGCATGCATCAGTTTACAAAATATTGTTAATAAGTGATTTTGTAGTTGTTTTAAAACCTTTTATTTTAACATTTAATTTAATATTGATACACGTCTATACAGAATTGAATACAGCATTGTTTTTTTTTTGGGGGGGAAAAAATGCCCTATTAAGTCAAGTTAAATAAATTAAACATATATACTCGATTTTAGATAAAAGCATTAAGTTTAAAAAGTAAAAATTGTGTGAAGATTTTAATTTTTAAGATTAGTGGATTTATGTAGTTTTATTTTTAAAATTTAATGAACCTGTAGTATATTATTTGTGATATAGTAAAGGTTTATTAAGTTTATAAAATAGAATATTATAAATCCATATTATTTATGATATAGTAAAGGTTTATTAAGTTTATAAAATAGAATATTATAAATCCATATTATTTGTGATATAGTAAAGGTTTATTAAGTTTATAAAATAGAATATTATAAATCCATCAAGCTTCTAGATGTTAAATTTTATAAACTTATTAGATTTTAAGTTATTATTTATAAATTAATCAATTAAAGTGTATAATTTATTAAAATTAGTCGATGAATTTAACATTGTATTTATGTTGGGCACAACGGATAAAAATAAAATAAATTTAATAGAGTAAAATAATAACACTGATAATTTAACGTAGTTTATCCTTTAATTTAGATTATATTCACGGGACACTCCGAAAAATATTTCTTCTATTAATAAAATTAATAGGTACAAAATAAAAGATAATACAATAAATTGAGATAAATCAAAAATAGTGACACACAATTGTTTCTCAAACTCCCTATTTTTTCACTCCCTATTTAGATAAATATCCTAAATATTTTTCTAAAATATTTTCTCTCACTCTCTTACATGCACAACACTATTTTTCATCAAAGTAAACTGTTCCTTTGGCTTTGTTTTTCTTCTCTTCTTTTGGTGTGTTTCTCTAAGGCAAAAACATTATCTATTTATAAGCAAAATTGTCTATCATTTATGTGACCAGAAATTGGTCACATAATTGATCAAATTTTAGCCACAAAAATATTTTTTTATTTGATGAATTTTTCAAATATGATTTCACCTAAAAATTTTATTTTCTTCCCCTTCTATGTAAACGGGACCTACAAATCTTACCCTCCCGACTACATGGAGGGCTCCACTAATCCAACAGCTTTCAAAATTCTATCTTGGAAGAATTTTTGTCAACATGTTTGATTCATTTTCCTCTACATGGATCTTCTCATGCTGTAATAGCTTCTTCTTCATTACATCCCTAATCCAATGATATCTCACATCAATATGTTTTGATCACGAATGAAATGAGGCATTTTTTCCAATGTGGATAGCACTCTAACTATCACAAAATAACTGGTAACTATCTTGCTACAACCCAAGTTCTTTCAAGAACTTTTTCATCCATAATAACTCTTTACATGTTTCCGTTGTTGCTATAAACTCTACTTTTGTAGTAGACAGTGCAACACATTTTTGTAAGTTTGACTGCCATGACATAACTCTCTTTGCAAATGTAATCAGATAACCTGAAGTTGATTTTTTGGAATCCACATCGCAAGTCATATCTACATCTGTGTATCCAACTAATATAGGTTTGTCATTTCCAAAACATATGCATATTTTAGAAGAACATCGAAGATACTTGAAAATCCATTTCACTGCAGACCAATGTTCCTTTCTAGGATTTGAAAGGAATCTACTCACAACTTCAACTGCATAAGTGATATCTAGTAGTGTACAAACCATGGCATACATTAGACTTCCAATTGCTGAAGCATATGTAACATTTTTCATCTCTTCCTTCTCTTTATCTGTGGAAGGGCTCTGCTTAGAACTTAGCTTAAAGTGATTAGCAAGAGGACAACTATTTTTTTAGCCTTGTCCATATAAAATCTCTGAAGTAACTTCTCAATGTACTTCTCCTATGACAACGATAATTTCTTGGTGTCTCTGTCTATAATAATACACATGCCAAGAATCTGTTTTGTTGACCCCAAGTCTTTCATGAAAAAAGACTTACTCAACTGTTTTTCAAGTTATTGATTCTGAAAATATTCTGACCAACAATCAACATATCATCCACATAGAGCAAAAGAATAAATAAATCATCATCAGAGAATTTTTGCACAAAAACACAATGGTCTGAAGAAGTCTTTTTATAGCCTTGCTCCCTCATAACAAACTTAAACTTCTTCTATCATTGTCTTGATACCTGTTTTAAGTCGTAGAGGTTTTTCTTCAATTTACAAACATAATTCTTTTTTCCCTTTTGCTTGAAACCCTCTAGCTACTCCATGTATATCTCTTCTTCCAAGTCACCATGTAGGAAGGTAGTTTTGACATCCATTTTCTCAACCTCCAGGTCAAGACTTGCTACTAACCCTAGCACAGTATGGATGTATGTCATTTTCACAACTAGTGAGAAAATCTCTTCAAAGTAACTCCTTTTCTTTGGTTGAACCCCTTGACAACTAGTCTAGCTTTGTATCGCGGATTGGAACTGTGTTCTTCATACTTCACCCTGAACACCCATTTATTTTCAAAGCCCTCTTCCTTTTGGGTAGCTTCATCAGCTCAAAATTTTTGTTCTCATGTAAGGACTTCATCTCATCTTACATAGCTTCAATCCATTTTTTTTATTCATCATCCATGGCTTTTTCATAACTCTCAGGTTCTCCCCTATCAGTGAAAGTTACATACTCATATGGAGGATATGTGGTAGAGGGTGGTCTCAATCTACCACTTCTTCTCAATGGAACAAGAAAATCCACAGGAGTTGATGTTGAATAATGAAAATCATCATCTACCTCGTCTTCAAAACCAACTTCTATAAGAGCATCATCTTCATTAGGTGGATAAACTTGGTTTTTATCTCCAACTTGTCTTGGCATAGATGTTGGAGAAATTAATTCCAAATCTGATGAATCACCATTGGAATTAGGAACATATTTCTCCATTTTGACAATATCTTCAATGGTCTCATCTTCAACAAATACAACATCACAGCTCTTGAAAAGTCTCTTTACAACCGAATCATAAAATCTATAGCCAAATTGACTTGATCATGGCCAATAAAAATACATTGTCTTATCTTAGCATCAAGTTTGGATCTATCATCCTTGGGGTTATGAACAAATGCTTTGCACCCAAACACCCATAGATGATCATAAGAAACATCATTTCCTAACCACACTTTATTTGGAACATCCATCTTGAGAGTAGTATAGCTTCACCCTATAAATTTTTACGCAACTTTGCATGTGAGAGTAGACATTTGACTCTCTCCATAAAAGTTATGTTCATCATCTCAGCTAAGCCACTCAACTACGGTGTCTTTGGAGGTGTCATCTAATGCCGAATATCATGCTTTTTACAGTAATTATGAAAAGGTCTTGTGTATTCTCCACCATTTTCTGTCTAAATGCACTTTAGCTTCTTCCCAGCCTGTTTATCAACGGATGCATGAAATTCTTTGTAGACATCTATCACATGATCCTTTGTCTTCAAAAGATATACTCACGTCTTCCTTGAATGATCATCAATGAAAGTCACAAAGTATTGAGCACCATCAAGTGACTTTGGCATTGGTCCACAAAAATCTGAATGAATTAGATCTAAAATATTATTCATTCTAGAAGGAGGGAAACTCTTGAAAGAAACTCTATTTCACTTTCTTGCTAGATAATCAACACATTTCTCCAAACATATTTATCCATTCCCAACAGTATCTTCTTCTTGGCTAGACTTGTCATACATTTTTCACCCATGTGATTGAGTCTTCTGTGCCATAATTCAGATGCATTGTCTTTTTTCACAGCATTTACTGTGTCGGTAGAGAGCTTTGCTTTCATTATATATAGAGTTATATGCTTCTCACCTCTAGCCACTACTAAGGAGCCTTTTGTAAGTTTCCATTTGTCTTAAATGAAGAAACTATAATATCCTTCATTTATAAGTTTACGTACAGAGATCAAATTCAGGCGCATATCTAGAATATGCCTAACATCCTTCAAAAATAGTTTGGTTCTATTCTCTGTTTCCAAGAAAACATCTATTCTGCCAATAACCTTTGACAAGCCTTCATTTCCTATTCTAACAACATCAAAACTTTTAGGTGTGTATGATGAGAAAAATTCTCTAGGTGATATAGCATGAATTGTAATACCACTATCAATAACCCAGCTGGTCTCGTATGATATAAGATTGACAAAATCTTCATCATAAACAATATTGACCTTGTCTATGGTATTTGTGTACCCATCATCACTAATTTCGTCTTTCTTCACTACTTTGCCTTTGTTCGTTTCCTGTTCCTTCTTGAACACCCGAAAAAAAAAATTAATGTGACTCTTCCTTTTACAATGATGGCATTTAACATTGGCATATTTGTTTGGTTTGGCTCTACTCTTGCCTCTGGGTTTCTACTCTTTGTATTGTCTCCTTTCTCTTGACTCTATGATAAGAGCTAATGCTTTTGAATCTCTCTTCCTATTCTATTTCTCATATGACAACAGGGTTTCTATAACAACTTTAAACTCCATCTTTTCTTTCGCATAAGTCAAAGTTATTGTGATATGATTATATGATAAGGGTAGTGATGTCAACAACATCACAGCTTTCTCTTCATCGCCGAAACTCACATTGAATCTTGCTAAGTGAGAAAACTTGTTATTGAAATCGCTAATGTATTGCATCATGTTCATTATCTTTCTTCCTCATCTGATATAGCTCTTTCCACAAATAAAATTTATTAGCAAGGTTCTTTGACATATACATGTTTTCTAGAATCTCCCATAATTCTTTTACAGTCTTACAATTTTTAATTCAATATTTTGCAAGACAATGTCTAAGAGATTTAGAATGATTGTACTAGTTGTAATCTCATCTATCTCCTCCCATTGTTCCTCGATAACGGTTGCAATTGGCTTTTTTTCTTTCCCCAACAACATCTTATGGATCTTCTGTTGAATAAGAATATCTTTCATTCTCTTTTGCCATAAAGAGAAATTATTATTACCATTAAATTTCTCAACATTTATCTTTTGGCTTAACTTTTTTTCTCGTTGTGTTTCTTTTTTTACAAATAAATATGTCATGGACCTAAAAAATCTTTTCTGATATGACAGAGCAGTCTATACTATAATTACAGAGCATACTACAAATTTTAATAGACCAACTTTGATACCAGTTGTTGGAGCACAGATGATAAAAATAAAATAAATTTAACATAGTAAAATAATGACACTGGTAGTTTCATGTGATTCACTCTTTTATTTGAGCTACATCTACGAGACAAACTCTAAAAAATATTTATTCCACTAATAAAATTAATGAGTACAAAGTAAGAAACAATACAACAAATTGAGATAAACCCAAAATAGTGATACACAAGTGTTTCCTAAACTCACTATTTTGTCACTCTCTTTTTAGAAAAATATTTCAAATATTTTTCTAAAATATTCTCTCCTAATCTTTTACACATATAACATTATTTTTCATAAAAAGTAAATTGTTCCTTTCGCTTTGATTTTCTTCCCTTCTTTTGGTATGTTTTTCTTCTTTTAATGTGTTTATCTTCTTTTATTGTATTTTTCTAAGACAAAAACATTGTCTGTTTATAAACAAAATTGTCTATCTTTTGTACGGTAAAAAATTGATCACATAATTAACCAAATTTTAATCACAAAAATATTTTTTTATTTAATAAATTTACACTTAAAATTTTTATTTTCTCTTCGTTTTGGCGTACTATACCCTAAGCCAATGAACTAAAATGTATAATATATTAAAACTAGTTGGATGAATTTAACACCGCACGCCCTTGTCCTTTTTGGACAGGCTTCAGTAGTTGTAAGTGGCTTACGAAATGCACCTCATCGTCATCTTCACCTTGGAGATAGAAAGTTGCCCCTCCCTCCACCACTGAACACTTTAGAGGCTAATGGTATTGATATGCTATATGTGGTCATAAATTTATTATAATTTGTAGTGTTCCTCCCTTTTAGGGAGTTATTATTCTTTATCTTACAATGCAATGTGAGTCATGACTCATGACAGCTCGGAATATCAATAAAAATAATCTTCTAAATTTTTATAATATGATATTATCTTCTGCTTCATGCTTTTGTAACTCCCAGTTTAGTCATGATTATCAGGGTGAGTTAAATCTAGATAATCAAATCTAAACAGTTGAATTCAATATAAATATCTTGTTTATTTTTTTTGTTTGTTAAAAGAGGGACGTAAATATTATATAAATTTATATTTTTATATTTATATTATTTATTTCGTGATGCATAATAAAATTATTTTTAAAAACTGATAAATGAATCATTTTTATAAATAATAATCTTATTATTAGAGTAGATTTTGTTAATGTGAAACTAATATTTTTATTTTTAGAAATCTAAGAGCATCAAATCAAATTATAAGTTAAAACATGTAAATCAGAAATATTATGCAATAAATATAACATATATTTTAATAATATATATTCATTTACTATTTAATAAGTAAAATGTTGTTAATTTTTTCATTAATGTGAGTATTCCGTGAAAACCCCTTGATTTTTTAATAAGCAGAGTTAACTTAATATGAAAAAAAATTGACTTTTTTTTTATAGAACACAAACTCATGTACTCATAATTAAAAATCAAACCTCTATTTAAAGGAAATTAATGTCTTTAAACCAAAATTAATTGACAATGAGAAAATATATCATTATGAAGTGGAACTAGAATCACATTCTCCGAATTCTAGTTTTTTTTTTTACAATTTTATATAAATTATTTTTTATATTTGATTAGAAGTTAAACTAATTTTCATTAAAACTAATACTTGATCTAAAAAATGTTATTATTTTATTATAACAATATAATATTATAATTATATATTAAATTTAATGGAAAATTATTTTATTTTTACAATTTTTTATTAATTTAAAGCATATTAACTAAAATACACATATTTTTTTTGTTATTGAGAATCTCTGAACATGCAAATATTTAGCTATTAGCTTGAAGATCTCTAATCTATCGTTGGTATTATATGTATTAAATAATGTATTAATTAAATTAAATATTAAATCATGAAGATTAGTTGTTGAAATAATTATGATAATAATAAATTATATCTTAATGTGTGAATTAATATATGGATGAATTAATACATTGATGTGATAAGAAAAAAAAAGTTTATTTGATTTATGTTATGTTAAACTTTAAGTAGGGCTTCTTTTAAAACTTACGTGTCAATTACCCAGTTGAGGACCAAGAAAGATTAACGAGGTAGACACCATCAGATCCAAGCTCCGCAGCCACCCACTGTTTTGTTCTACGACTCAAAACATGAGGTCACATATCTTTAATAATATAAAAAATTAAATTATTTAAATAATTTATTTATTTATAATGATAATTTAATATTTTTATAATTATAAAAAAATATTAATTTATTTTAATTAAAAAAATTCATCCATTTATTTGAGTTTAAATATTTTGAATTATCATCATCTTTTAAAATGAATGGATAGATATTTTTATTTTATTGCAAAAATTAATGATTTTTTTAAAAATAAAATAATCATAATTAATAAATTATTAGATAGATATAATTATTAAAATATTATATATATAATTATAAATAAAAAAAATATTTTTAATAATAAAATACATAATATTTGAAATAATTAAATTGAATGTTATTTATTTTAATTTTATATTTTATTTAAAAATATATATTAAATAGTTAAAAATAAAAATTTGTATCAATATTTTAAATAATATGATAGAGTAAAATATTTTTAAAATTTGTTTTTTAAATATTAAATATATTTTTAAATAAATATTAAAAAATAATAAATATGATTAAATCTGAGGAAAATATTATTCGTTCGTTAACGATGATCATTAGAATAATTAACTCTATCCATCGCAGCACATTCTAACTACGGTTGCCACGTAATTTTTAAAATTTCACACTTTACTGCATTAACTTTTTATGATAGATTTAGTTTATTAAATTTAAAAGATTAGATGTGTTGAATTTAAAAAATTAAAAATTAAATTATTTTTAAAAAAATATATAATTTTAATATTTTAAATATGATAATTACAATAAAAAATTTATAGTTAGATTAAATTTAAAAAATAAAAATTTTATGGATCAAATTTTAAAAAAATTAAGATATTAAAGTAAAAAATAAATATTTTAGTTTTTAAATAATAATATTATTATTATATAAATTATTAATTTTATAAAAAATATTTTATTAATAAAAAAGTTAAAACAATATTAAGATATAAATAATATAAAAAATAAAATGAACCATCTTTAGAATAATAAAAAAAATAGTGTGAATATCGTTTTTTTTTTTTAATAAAAACTTAGTAATTGGTAGCTTTGTTTGGCAGCAGACAAGGAAAGAAAAACCCAAATCCAAGGTACTGCTTTGTGAACCGATTCAATACAAACACGGTCGAGCAAAAATGGCTATGACAAGCTTTGCTCGGCGAAAGGCTTATCTTCTCTCTAGAAGCTTCTCGAACTCTTCCCCTGATGCTCTCAGGTACTCCTCTCTCGCCTCCTTCTCCAGAGGCTTCGCGTCGTTGGGATCTGATGAAAATGACGTCGTCGTTATCGGAGGGGGCCCCGGAGGTTACGTGGCGGCTATCAAGGCCGCTCAGCTTGGACTCAAGACCACTTGTATCGAGAAGCGTGGTACTCTTGGCGGTACTTGTCTCAACGTTGGTTGCATACCCTCCAAGGTATTTTTTTTTCTGAGCTTCTGAGAGTTTTATTGGATTCAAATATGCCATTTTGTTTTATTTTCTTTTTATATTGTAGTTTTTTAATTTCTTGATTTTTTTCTGGGTTGGTTCTTTATTATTGCTCCTATACTTGATTTTGCTATTTCTCGTCAGATCTAATTGTATGATTGAGTACTATTTCTTTATGCTTTTGAGGGATAAGGTGAATTGATAGCGGAATTGAGTTGCTTCAGTATCATGTATAATCATCGCCATTTGGATTTTGATTTATATCTTGATGGGTTATTAGTCAATTGAAATTCAGTTTTGGGTTCACTTTTGTAAAATAGTAATTTATATATGTTTGATGATGAAGAACTGACGTAAAAGGGGAACAGAAAGGAAATTTGGGTGGTATGACAAGGGATGTTAATATGTAATCTCTTTGGGTGTGAATTAGTAATGTGTTTCCATGATATGGAAAGGGAAAAAAAATGGCTATGGTTTGAGCTTCGACTATGCTATTTAAGCATCATTAACTCTGGATGAAGTTTGCTTCATAACAATTGGGAAAAATAAAATTTGTATTGATTATAACAATTTGAAAATGTTTTGAAAGTCCTCTACTTCACTAAAAAGGTATGCATTGGTCCCCTTGTTTTATGGTAGGAAAAAAAATGGCTATGGTTTGAGCTTCAACTATGCTATTTAAGCATCATTAACTCTGGATGAAGTTTGCTTCATAACAATTGGGAAAAATAAAATTTGTATTGATTATAAAAATTTGAAAATGTTTTGAAAGTCCTCTACTTCACTAAAAGGTATGCATTGGTCCCCTCGTTTTATGGTAGTACCCCATTTCTTTAAAAGGTACACATAAGTTCAGTTTTACTTCATAAAAAAAACCAAGGATTATTTTCCTTGCCTATAAAAAAATCCTTACACCTGCTATAAATTTGCACTCAGTTTTGCACCTACACCGCTTGTATTGTCCCACATGGTAGAATTATCTAGAAAAATAAATCACCTCACCATTTTTTAAGATAATTCTGCCATGTGTCATATAAGTGGTATGGTTGCAAAAGTATGTGTAAATTTGTGCTCTTCGTATATCTTATTTTATTAAATAACAACACCTACTCTTCATTAAATACACACGTGATAAGCATGTGGAAGAAATTGAATTCATGTGTACTTTTTCATGAAATAAAGGACCTGAGACGGACTACTTAAAAACAAAGGGATTAAAGTGTACATTTTTTAATGAAGAAAGGGACCTAGGCATTGTCAAGCCCTACCTATTATTTGGATTACTTTTGAGGCTAGATGAGCTTTACTTTTTCCTTTGGGATCTGCTTCTAATAATCATTTGTGACTTCAAGATGAGAGGAGTTTTCTTTCTTTATTTAGTTAATTTTTTTTAGAGGGATTTTCTTTATTTCATTGTGTTTGGCTGTTATTGTAAATAAAATCAATATTCTTTTGTTATATTAGGCGCTTCTTCATTCCTCCCACATGTATCATGAAGCAAAGCATTCATTTGCCCACCATGGAGTTAAGCTTTCATCTGTGGAAGTTGATTTACCTGCCATGATGTCCCAAAAGGATAAAGCTGTGGCTAATCTTACCCGGGGTATTGAAGGATTGTTCAAGAAGAATAAGGTGAACTATGTAAAAGGATATGGTAAGTTAATTTCCCCCTCAGAAGTTTCTGTGGACACCACTGAAGGTGAGAACACTGTTGTGAAAGGCAAGCACATTATAGTCGCTACTGGTTCTGATGTAAAATCTTTACCTGGGATCACCATTGATGAGAAGAAAATTGTGTCATCAACCGGAGCTTTGGCTTTGTCAGAAATCCCTAAGAAACTTGTGGTCATTGGAGCTGGATACATTGGTTTGGAGATGGGTTCTGTATGGGGCCGGATTGGCTCTGAGGTAACCGTTGTTGAGTTTGCTCCAGATATAGTCCCAACCATGGATGGGGAGATACGCAAGCAATTCCAGCGCTCCCTCGAGAAGCAGGGTATGAAATTCATGCTCAAAACAAAGGTTCTAAGTGTTGATTCTTCCGGCAGTGGCGTAAAGCTGACCCTTGAACCAGCTGCTGGTGGTGACCAGACAATACTCGAAGCTGACGTCGTTCTTGTATCTGCTGGTAGAATTCCATTCACTGCTGGACTAGGGCTGGAGAAGATTGGAGTTGAAACCGACAAGGCAGGGCGGATTTTGGTCAATGAGAGGTTTGTTTCAAATGTGCCAGGTGTCTATGCCATTGGCGATGTCATTCCCGGGCCAATGTTAGCCCACAAGGCAGAGGAGGATGGAGTTGCATGTGTAGAGTACATTGCTGGCAAGGTAGGCCATGTAGACTATGACAAGGTCCCTGGAGTTGTTTACACTCATCCTGAGGTTGCTTCCGTTGGAAAGACTGAGGAGCAAGTGAAGCAACTTGGTGTTGAGTACCGTGTCGGAAAGTTTCCCTTCATGGCTAACAGCAGAGCCAAGGCAATTGATAATGCTGAAGGACTTGTCAAGATTTTGGCTGAAAAAGAAACGGACAAGATATTGGGAGTTCACATAATGGCACCCAATGCTGGAGAGCTCATTCATGAGGCAGCTATAGCTTTGAATTATGATGCATCTAGTGAGGACATAGCCCGAGTTTGCCATGCACATCCAACAATGAGTGAGGCATTGAAGGAAGCTGCTATGGCTACTTATGACAAACCCATTCACATCTAGAAAATTATTGCTTTGTTGTTCTTACTTTCAATTTTCACTTAATATTTTTATAATGACACTGCCCTGCAAAAACCTTCCATCTTCACATTTCTTTATAGCTAGCCATTGGAAATTGGCTGTCCTTTGTTCACTTTGGTTAACGGATAAACTTTATATGCTTCTCTTATCTGAGTGTGAATAACAACGCAAGAAGGATATGTTGAGCTCATGGGTCAATATTGTACGCATTACTTTTTGGCAAGGTCCCTTTTCTTCTTAATCAGTTTATACGTACATATTACTGTGACATCAATCCATAAGTTAAAAGTAACATTATGCAAACTACACCAAAATATCATTTGATCAATTTGAACCATTATGAGATATAACGCTCAAATGGTTGTGCTATTGCTTGAATTGTTTTGGTAATTAGAGAAATTGCTTAAGAACCGTCTGAAATCTGAACCATTGCTTTATTGTTTCTATTCACGAAAATAAGCCTCAAAATTTCTAATGAAAGCTTTAAATTTGGATGATGCCATCAACCCTGGGAAGGAACGCCTCTTAGAGTTTAGAGAGAAGCCCTAACTTATCTCTAGAAACCCTAGACCACAAATTACCCCCGTCCTTTCACCTTCAGCCAACCCAACCTTTCCACCTTCTATCAGACACCCTTCACCCAAGACCAGATGTTTGCCAACGAAGCCCCTCCAACCTCAGTTTTCCGATGCAGCTTTTTTCCAGTGCTATTTTTCTCTCTACTACCATTGAAAACTTTGGAGGACAAAGATGAGCTGGATGAAAGAGACAAAATTTGGTCACAGTGATCATTGAAAATGTTATACCATCCACATAACATTTATAATATTTCTGTAACATTTACGTATTACAAATGTAACAACAAAGTATCATAAATTGCACTAGAATAATATTTTTATAACATTTATAATACTTCAACTTTATATTGATAACTCAGTAAATTTAAATAATATGTTTGTAACTTTCTAAATATTTTGGCTACATTTGTTAGTTTACCTAGTTTTAAATCTGTTAAGATTCTGTTGGACTATAGTTTCCTAAACGGAATGAAGCTCTCTTTCAGACCAAAAGAGATCATAAACCATGATTAAGCATCCATAACCATCATATAACTATTTTAAAACATGTGAGAATAAAAGAGCTCTGGCAAGCCATATGGTTCAAACATTAACAAATAAAAAAAGTGAAGGTTTAAAATAAGACTGCTGCATCATCCATAACATTCAAGTGGCACTGCATGATCTTGGGTACAATAAGAAAGGGAAATCATAGAAGTTAGAGAAAGGAGATAAATTGGCTGCAAATGTTCACATAAATGATTGCTCTCTCCTGATCTTTCCCCTTCCTTTAGGGCATCCTTGTATCAATAGAGAGTATCTCAGACTGTGTGCAACATCGAAGGGCACAACACTCCCTTCCAACCATGTTGACAGGCCTCTCTTTCTTCAAGAAGATTTTCCTAGAATAAAATTCAGGAACTCCAAGTTCTCTAAGTAAATTCAGTTCCATATGGAAACTGACATTAACCTTCATGGGAAAGCAAGGTAGACTAATGCACAGTTATGGTTCCTCACGCATGTCTGGCCTCCTTTTGGCTTGCACAGCCAGTCGGGCATCTCTCTCCCGCTCAAACTCTCGGTAATCTGCTCGCTGCAAGAAAGAAACCTTGTCCAGATACTGGTTAGAACTCTTTTTGTATGCATCCAACTCTTCTTCTAACTTTTTATCTTCCTTGAACTCTCCCCAATCCTTTTTACTCTTGTCTAGTACACTAAGCTTTTGTTTCTTCTTAATTTGCTCCAGAACAGCATCAACACCAGATGGTGGGGGAGCTTTGGCCTTTTCAAGTGCCTCCTTAGAGTCCGCATCAATAAACTTCTTTACTTCAATTTCTTGGCCTGCAAAATCTCGAACCTCCTTGATCTGTAAAGGGAATAGAGGCGTGAAAATGGAATTATCACATTCTCTCAAAAATGAACCACGTTTCAAACTGCCAAAACAAGTTAAGAGCTTCAAAAGTTGTGTACATCTTTTTAGAAATCTTATGGTCAAAAAGATAAAGTTCGGAATTGGGTGGCAAAGGAAAAAGCACATAAAGTGTAAGCTCCAGCAGATCGCCATAGCAAAGCAGCTAAATGTTTGTATTTGAGTGTCAACAGATTATTTATTATTCTTCAAGAGTACTTCTATTCTATTCATCTCAAGTTGATGGAAAAACACGACTCAATGTTAAAAGTGTATTAAAGTGTTTGAGCCAGTTGCGCATCAGTTAACGTCTCTATATTTCATATAAAATTCCCAACTTTGTTAAGAAGCCAACGACACTGAGACATAGTAAATAAAATAAGTATAAAGAGGTAAAAATTGACATACTTACCTCAAATTTCCCCCTGCCTGATGAAGATGCAACAGCATCCTTAACAGCTGCAAGAGCTGCAGCAGCAAGCCTCTTGGCCTCGTCACTAGAGCTGTTCTGAGCAACGCTGTGTTCCTTCTGCGGCACATATTCCATGGTAGATTCATTGCTTTTTGGGGTCATGCCTAGATATGTCTTCCAGTTCTAAGAAAACAAGTTAATACATTTAATTCTTGCAAGCCATATTAATAGTTCAAAAGCACAGAGGATAAAAGAGAAAGATGCTCACTGCAGATGATTTCTTTGAAGTTTTAGTTTTATTCACAGTTGAAACATTTTTCTTCAATAAATCATTCACTGCCTTGTTAGGTACTCCTTTATTCATCTGCTTCCACATTGCATCAACCCGGGCTTTGGTATCTAGAAGGATCAAAGTATTACATAAGCCTATTTGTTAAACTGTTTACATGTACAAGAGTCCTTGTAAAAGAAAATAAATATAATAGGAACAAGCGATTCCAAAAACCAAATAGTTTTAATTTCTCACTAGTTTCTTCAGTGTTAGCTTCTGAGCTTGAAATAGGACCAATTTCGTTGGCAGATTTGGTTGACGAACCTTCCATCTCTTTCACAGAACCTAAAAACAACACGAAACTAGTTAGATCCCTTCAACTGTCATTGCTTGCATCAAATGACAAAGAACATAACTTTAACTCATATAAACATAAACCATGCATATTTAAAAAAAAAAAACAAGAGTTCAGGAGGCAACAGTAATTAAGAAAGTTTTAAATCTCGAATCTATCAATGGATTGATCATGTATCCCATGCTATGTTTCTAAAATAACAACGATCATGAAAAATTGCTCAAGTGAAATGCTCTTCACGCGTTCACCCACTGTTGTACACAAACAAATCTTTGCATGCCATACTACATCTACCAATCAAAACTACTTAAATTTTATAGTACCAAGTGTCATGCATAGAGTGGTTACATGCCACACTGCTCCTACAAATCATAACTTCTTACATTTCTTATAGTGCCATGTGACATGCATGGAGTGGCATGAGTGCAATTATATGTGCAATTATGTACTGGCCGCTAGTGGGATTGGTTTGTAATAGTGATATAACTCTCCACCCCCACACCATGAACCTAAGTTCAAATGTCGCCTCTGTAACATTTTATTTATTTAATAAAAAAGAGGAGTTTAGTGCCCTTTTAAAAAAAATTAAAATAAAATGTATTTGCAGCTAGCATTCTTCTTTTTCTCAATGTAGCTTAAACAACATATAGAATTTCTATGAACTGAACAAAAATAATGTGAATTATTTTTGTTTCATAATTCTAGTACATACATTTCATACATATTTAAAGTGAATAAGATGACAAAATTATGGAAATGATTAACCTAATAATTACTTAATAAAATCTTCTAATTAAAGCACATTAAAATCTCTAATTATTTATATAATCAAATTTTCTAAATATCTGGGATTTTACTATTGGGATTTTTGGGATTTCAACACTCCTCTAAAAATTGGATCTTAAATGTTAATCATATCCAACTTGCAAATAAAATCATCAAAGTTTTGTTGAGTGAGTCTTTTGACGAAGATATATGAATATAAGTCATTCAGATAGTCCCATCTTTAACTTTTTCTTTGATGAAACATCTATCCACTTCCACATGTTGAACAGGATTATAAGATATGTTGATGGTTGCCTTGTTATCACATTCAAGTTTGATGGGAGAGTTTGCTATAACATGGAGTTCTTTCAAAAGTTTTTTAGCCAAAATGCTTTACAAATGTCTTGTGTAACTGCTCTAAACTCGGCTTCAATACTACTCATCAACACTACATTTTGCGTCTTACTCCTCCAAGTCACTAAATTCCCAAATACAAAGGTATAATATCCTATAGTGGATCTCTTATCTTCTATTGAACCAATCCAATCTACATTAACAAATATTTCTATATTATTACTCTTTTTGAAGAACAAACCTATATTAGGTGTCCCTTTTAAATGTCTGGGAATTTTGTAAACGGCTTTAGAGTGAGTCCTATGATGAATGCATGTATTGACTCACCACAATGACTGCAAATGTAACTTCTAGTCTGGTGTGAGACAAATATATCAGTTTCCCTAATAAACTTTGATATCTATCTCGGTCTATTGGCTTTTCCAACTCTTTTGATCTTTTTCCAATCTCGATCATTTTGTCACTTGGTTCACACCCAAACATTCCAATCTCAATAAGAAAATCAAGGGGTACACTTTCTCTGAGAGACGTTAATTCCCTTTTTTGATCTCGCAACCTCTATTCCTAAGAATCGCATTTGTCCCAGATCCTTGACTTTAAATTTTGTAACCAAAGATTTCTTAAGTCTCAATTTCTACCATGTTGTCCTAAGTCAGAATTAATATTGTTTTTCTCCCATTTCTAATGCATCGAAAGAACATTGTATGAAATGATTGTCTCTACTGGTACTCATGTTTCCTCATCACTTCGACAAACCTATCAACTCATGCTTTAGGTGATTCTCTGAGTCTATATAGTTATTTTTTTTCAATTTATATAGTGTTTTTTCTCTTAGAGCCTGGTGGCATGATCATATAGACTTCTTCTTCCAATTCTCCATTTAAGAAGTCATTTTTTATGTCTAGCTATTGAAGAGGCCGATTAACATTTGTTGCTAGTGAAAGGAGAACCCAAACTGTATTCAGTTTGACCACCGAGGCAAAGATTTCAATGTAATCAATTCATAAATTTGTGCAAACCTTTTTGTAACTAGGCGAGCTTTATACCCTTTTATTGTACCATCAACCTTGTACTTTATAGTAAAAACCCCGTTACAACCAATTGTTAACTTACCTTTCAATAGCTCTGTCACATCATAAGTTCCATTTTTTAGTGTCCTTATTTCTTCCATAATAGTTTTTCTCCACTTTAGAATTTTTAAAGCCACATGAATTTTTTTTTAATCTCATTTATATCAAGGTTAGTAGTAAAAGCATGGAACTTAGGAGACAATATTATATTAAATAAATTTAGAAATGGGATGAAGGGTACATGGTCGAGTTTGTTTTCTAAGAACAATAGATAACTCAAGAGATTTAGGTGAATCAAGATTACTTGGATAGTCAGATTTATCACTAGTTCTAACTCTCTTAGTACCTCAAATGTGAAATTCTTGTTTTTTAACTTTAGCCTTCGTGAGTAAACAATTATTTATGGATTTTCCACATCTTGTCACGTGTTCCAAGTTTTCTCCTATAAATGATAGAATAGGATGGGGTAGTGTAGAAGAAAAAATACGTTCATTATCCAGAGTATTCTTATGGACTCAAGCGGATGAGATGACTCCAAGTTAAGTGGCCTAGGTAACTAAAAGAGTAAAATCCAAGTTCAAGTATTGATCAAAAATTCTATCTTCTCTCAAATTTCCCCATCTTTGAGTAAAATCCAAGTTCAAGTATTGATCAAAAATTCTATCTTCTCTCAAATTTCCCCATTAAAGATGGGGCTTTTGATAGTAAAGAGTGTTCCCGAAGAAAGTAACATCGAGACTCACCACTAACTTTTTTGTAAGAGGGGTCATAACACTTGTAACCTTTTTAATAGGGAAATAACCAAGAAAAACATATTTAATAGCTCTTGGATGAAGAATGGATATGAGCAAAGGAAGTAAACCCAAATACTTTAAAGAAGAGGTTAGATTGAAGATGAAATATTGAGATTTTTTGGAATTTTGAATTGATTTTTCAAAAGAAAAAAAATCACTGGACATTCAATTGATTAGGTAAGTGAAGGTTAAAATGGTATCACCCCAAAATTGTTTTGGCATGTATATAGTGAACATAAATAATCGGGCTACTTCAAAAAGGCGTCTATTTTTTCGCTCAATAACCTTCTTTTCCTAAGGAATGTGAACAAAATAACTTTGGAGCACTATACCATGTGTTGATATTAATTTTTGTCAACACAAGGTAAAACAGTTCTCTATGAAATATACGAAATAAAAAAAACTATTAAGACCTTGAAACACCTTGTGGAGATAATCTTCGACCCTACGATCCTTAAGTCAGTAACTAAGATAAAGGATATAGGAGATCTTAGTCTCACTCTAGTAATTATATGAAAAGAGAGTGATTAACAGTGATTCTCTATTATAAGATCTAATAATTTCAATATGATAAAAGATATTAGATTATATAAGATATTAGATGTTAGATGTTAGATGTTAGATATTAGATGTTAGACGTGATATTATGTTATGCTTATGTGACTATAGGGAAATAATAAACCTGATATCTATCTATATCTAATTAGAATTGAGTTATTTAATTTTATACACTTATTTGTCATAGATACTAATATATTGTAGACATGTATCCTTAATTATCTTTTCAATTAACATTTAAGATAATTGAAGGATAATTTTTTAGCCTTTATCTCATTAAAATGGTTAAAGAATAATCATTAGACCTTTATCCTCTTAAGATAATTATATTGTATATGATGATTATGCACTTATAAGGCTTGACCTATAAAGCTCTTAGCTGAATAGGACCACTTTTTAACTGTCATGTGAGATATACCAAATTACCCCAATATCAACCCTTCGGAGTTCATGGCCTTTAGGCTAGAAGGTCTGATTGTAATTTTTGTTAATACTTGTAGACTTTCAGAGAATATTATTAGTGTTGTACATGCTGTAAAACTAGTGTAAATCAAGTTGTAATTTAATTGTTGATACCAATTGTTATATTCCTAGATTAGTGGACATTTGTCTAATTTCTTATTCCTATTTATAGTGTTGTATATAAGATCATCAGAATTAACAGAGAATAAAGAGTAAGAATATACTCCAGTTTATCTCCATCATCTCTCGTAATATAATCTTCATGATATCAGAACATTTCTAAAATCCAATTTTGTTTTCTCACCAATTCTGTCCGAGGAAGTTTTTTGTTTTTCTCTAAAATTCACTCTTTGAGTTGAGCTCAAATCTGTATCCAAGAACAGTGCAAGCATTCCAAGAATGCCATTCATGGGCATCCTAATTTCATGAGAAACAGTAGCTAGAAACTGGGATTTTGCAACATCAGTAGCTTTTGCTCAGGTTTTTTAGTTCTCAGACCAGTCATCATCGCGAGCTCGCCGACCACCCAAAATAACAAAACTCATGCCATCTTCGCGAGCCATTATCCACAGTTTGCCAACCACTCAAAATCGCGAGACATCAGTCATCCAATCTCGCGAAACTCAAGCACTAATAGCCATTTGTTCATCATCATCGCCGACCATCTGTCCATCGTCGTTACCGATCATTTGGTTCATCATCATCGCCATCTGGTTCAGTCAGTAAGTCCCACAAATCCCAGTTCCGTAATCTGCTCCTATATTTGCATTCTGTTTCCAATACATTTTGTTCCTATATTTGTGATTTACCCCAACCCTGACCCATCCAACCCAACCCAACTTGGCCCAATAAAAAATTTCAGCCCAATCCAACTCAAGAACAAATTTCAACCCAACCCAACCCAGTAACAAATTTCAACCCCATCCAACCCAATAACAAATTTTAGCCCAACTAATCTAATAACAAATTTCAGCCCAAATTGGTAGGCCCAAATCAACCCACATATAAACCCCACTTAAAATAACACCAATGATCACAGGAAAACCTATCATTACTGATTCCACAAAAAACAATCTTCTGCCCATCACTAGTCACAAATTAAATGGACACAATTATATTCAGTGGTCCCAATCCGTCATGATGTTTATATGCGGAAAGATGAAAGATGACTACCTCACTGGAGATGCAGTAACCTCGAACAAAGAAGATCTGCAATACAGAACATGGAAATCTGAAAACAATATGGTGATGTCTTGGTTGATAAATTCTATGACAAACGAGATTGGAGAGAACTTTCTTCTCTACAAAACTACCAAAGGAATATGGGATGACGCCAGAGACATTTATTCCTATTCTGATAATATGTATGAACTATTTGAGATCGAAAACATCCTTCATAATCTTCGTCAAGGAGAGTTATCGATTACCCAATATTTTAACTCTCTCACTCGATGTTGGCAACAATTAGACCTCTTTGAGGTTCACGAATGGACATGTCCAGCAGATAGCATCTTGTACAAACAGATTATTAACAAGAAGCGAGTTTTCAAATTTTTACTGGGGCTCAATAAAGATCTTGATGATGTGCACGGCAGAATTCTAGGAACAAAACCCTTGTCTAGCATTCGTGATACCTTCTCTGAAGTTCGTCAAGAGGAGAGTCGAAAAAAGGTGATGATAGGTCCTCAATCTACCATTTTCGTGACTGGAAAAAGATCTGCACTTGCTATTCGAGGACATCAGCACTCTCATACTGTAGACTACCGTACTCGTAGAGGAAGACCTTGTTGTGATATTACCGTAGACCTGGTCACACTAAGAAAACCTGCTGGAAAATTCATGGAAAGCCAACTGATTGGAAATCACCCTCCACACAGCACATGAACAAAGAAAGTTATGGAAAAACTATCTCCAAATCTCATGAAACTACGTCCCTTGAATCTGCTCTGTTTAGCAAGAAATAAATTGATCTCCTCCAGAAATTATTTGGACAGTCCTTACCCACATCATCTACCACTATAGCTCAATCAGGTAACACCCTAAACGCTCTTGGTGTGAAACAGGTTATGAGACCATGGATTGTTGATTCAGGTGCTTCAGACCACATGACGGGTGATGCTTCTCTTCTCATAAATCTTAAAACGTACCAAAACGGACACACTATTAGAATTGCTGATGGTTCAATATCAAAAGTAACCAGAATTGATTCAGCCAAAATTTCAAACTCCTTTATTCTAGATTTTGTCCTTCTTGTTCGCACACTTGATTGTAATCTTGTATCAATTACTAAACTCACCCATGATAAAAATTGTATGACTAAATTTGTTCATAACCTATGTGAATTTCAGGACTTGGATTCGGGGAAGATGATTGACAGTACTAAAGAATGCTCGGGACTCTATCTCCTACGAAGTGAAGACCCTCCAACAATACAAGACCTCCAAGCTATATCCGAAGTTTCTTATCAAAATAAAGTTTTGTTAAATCTTAATTCCAATAACGATGGTGAATTGAATCATTATCGCTTAGGTCATCCTAATTTCCTGTATTTACAAAAACTTTTCCCTTCATCCTTTAGACATACAAATTCAAAGGATTTTCAACGTGAAGTATGTCAATTTTCAAAACATGTTAAAACCTCATATCTTCATCTTCTACATAAAAAATCACATCATTTCTCATTAATTCACACTGATATTTGGGAACCTTCTCAAATCAAAAACATCACAGGGACACGTTGGTTCATTTCATTTGTAGATGATCATACTCGAATCACTTGGTTATTTTTAATAAAAGAAAAATCTGAAGCATGTCAAATTTTTAAAAATTTCAATACCATGATTCAAACCCAATTTCAAACAAAAATCCAAGTATTGAAATCTGACAATGCTAAAGATACTTTGTTTCCACCCTTACTGATTATCTATTAAGTCAAGGGATTTTCCATCTAAGCTCTTGTGTTGACACACCTCAACAAAATGGGGTGACTGAAAGGAAGAATAGGCATCTTCTCAAGGTAGCTAGATCCCTCATGTTCACAACTCATGTCCCTCAAAAATTTTGGGGGGAAGCTGTTCTTACAGCTACCTATCTTATCAATAGAATACCCTCTTGTGTCCTCATGTTTCAAACACCTATCAATACTCTACTTGAGTCATACCCACACACCAAAATCGTGTCCCACATTCCCTTTAAAAATTTTGGATGTTCTGCTTATGTCCATATACATCATAGAGGTAAACTTGATCCCCGAGCTATCAAATGCATATTCATAGGATATTCATCGTACCAGAAAGGATACAAATGCTTCTCTCCTATCACAAAACAATTCTATAATACAATAGATGTCACATTCTTTAAACAATATCTATACTATTCCAAACCTACCATTCAGGGGGAGAACGTAGGCAATGAATACCAGTTTTGGAATAGCATAACCACTCAGTCTCCCACAAATCTATTCCCACAAATTCAAGAGAGTGAATCAATGTCTCAAATAAATACTCTTAATGATCCCAATAAACCCTCAACTTCTCTACCAACAGATTCAAACTTCCTTGTCCCAAACAATGATCTTCTTGTCTACTCTAGGAGGAAAACAACTCAAGAAAGAGCGGAGAACTGAGTATATCTTGAGCCAATCTAGGAATCCAACCCGAGTACAGGCCACTCCGACAATTCACAAGGTAACACCCCTAAACCTCCTATTATTGAGTTACCGCCTAATGATTTGAATTTGCTAATTGCTATAAAGAAAGGTGTAAGATCTTGCACAAACCACCCCTTCTACAACTTTGTTTCCTATAAAAATCTCTTACCAAGTTATAAGGCATTTATTAGCAACCTTGATCAGATAAATGTTCCAAATTCCGTTCATGAAGCATTTCAGGTACCTGAATGGAAAACAGTTATTCGTGAAGAACTCAGTACCTTAGAGAAAAACAAGACTTGAGATATCACAGAACTACCATCGGGAAAACAAGTTGTTGGGTGTAAATGGATCTCTACAATCAAACACAAAGCAGACGATAGTATAGAAAGACTCAAAGCTCGCCTTGTGGCTAGGGGATTCACTCAAACATATGGGATTGACTATCAGGAGACTTTTGCACCTGTAGCAAAGCTCAACACTATTCGCATTCTTCTCTCCCTAGCATCTAACTTGGATTGGCCTCTCTACCAATTAGATGCCAAGAATGCATTCCTTAATGGTGATCTCGAAGAAGAAGTCTACATGGACATTCCTACTGGAATTGAATCTCCTGTTCCAACCAATAGAGTCTGCAAACTTAAAAAATCCTTATATGGATTGAAACAGTCTTCACGTGCCTGGTTTGATAGGTTCTCTAAAGTTCTAAAGAGATATGGGTACAATCAATGCCAATCAGATCACACACTATTCGTCAAACACTTCTCCAATGACAGAATAGTTATCCTAATTGTATACATAGATGATATTGTTCTAACAGGTAATTCTACAATTGAGATGAATAAACTCAAAGAATTCCTTGCCAAGGAATTTGAGATCAAAGATCTAGGCAATCTCAAATATTTCCTAGGAATGGAAGTAGCACGAACAAAAAAGAGCATATCTATATCTCAAAGGAAATATGTACTTGATCTTCTCAAAGAAACTAGAATGATGGGGTGTAAACCAGCAGAAACTCCAATGGACTCTATAGTAAAACTCGAAATAAAAAAAATTAGTACACCTATGGACAAAGATCGTTATCAAAAATTAGTGGGAAAACTCATTTACCTATCCAACACTAGACCAGATATTGGTTTTTTAGTAAGTGTTGTAAGTCAATTTATGAACAGTCTCACTAAAGAACACATGGAAGTGGTCTATCGTATGAGTATCTCAATATGACACCAGGAAAAGGATTATATTTCAGTAAGAATCTCACTAGAAAAAATTGAAGTCTTTGCAGATGCTGACTTGACAGGCTCTATAGTGGATCGCAGATCTACCACTGAGTATTGTACATTCGTATGGGAAAATCTTGTAACTTGACAAAGTAAGAAACTGTCAGTAGTCGCTTGAAGCAATGCAGAAGCTGAATTTAGAGTTATGGTTCATGGGATTTGTGAAGGAATGTTGTTAAGAAGACTACTCAATGAACTGGACTTCACAACTCCTGAACCTATCAACATGCATTGTGGCAATCAAGCTGCAATAAGAATTGCGAAAAATCTAGTTCATCGTGACCAAACCAAACATGTAGAAATTGATCGTCATTTTATTAAAGAAAAGCTAGATAGAAACATTATGGACCTACTATATACATCTACTAATCATCAAATTGCAGATATCCTTACCAAAGCATTACCTCGAACAATCTTCGAAGAATTTAGTTACAAATTGGGAATAATTAATATCTATTACCCAACTTAAGGGAGAGTGTAGACTTTCAGAGAATATTATTAGTGTTGTACAGACTATAAAACTAGTATAAATCAAGCTGTAATTTAATTGTTGATACTAGCTGTTATATTCCTATATTAGTGAATATTTTTCTAATTTCTTATTCCTATTTATAGTGTTGTATTATAGTGTTGTAAGATCATCAGAATTAACAGAGAATAAAGAGTAAGAATATACTCCAGTTTATCTCCATCATCTCTCGTAATATAATCTTCAATACTTGTATTAAATATTTCTTCCAATTATGTCGATGATATTGAGCTTACCCTTGATTAATTTTTTACTTGTCCAAGTGATAAACTTCACGTCATGTCTAGCCATTCGAAATATGCACGACGATGTTTTGTTACCACCGATGTCTTCGGATTTCCAATCGGACTTCCGATTAAAAAGTTACATTGAAGTCAATGTTTTGATCAAAGAAGTCAAACCTTCTCTTATGTTCGTGGGAAGCTCAAAATTCAAATCCTAAGCCTAAACCCTTTAGGATTAGCTAAGCAATCTTCATCATTAATTTTTCTTCATTTATTTTTCTTCTAAGGAAAACATCTAGTGTTTCTAGACTTCCTAAGGTAAGGAGGTAACAGTTTTATGAGGCTTATGTTATGATAGGATGAGTAGTCTAGTTTCCTCAATTGGTCCCGTGACTAGGGCATGACTTAACCTAAGGTCTAGCTCCTACTCGAATACTTTTGAGGTAGCAACTCAAGATCAAGACAACAAAGCTCTTTTTGAGTGTTCTCATTGTTAGGGAGCATACCAAGGGTAGGGGCAGTGGGCTTGGCTACCAACCTAGTAATGCACCTATTGGAGAGGTGTTATATCATCAGGAACATATTGGGAGCTCATTCTAGTGATTTTTCAGATCTAATGTATTATTAGGAGAAATTATGAATAAAGAATGCAACAAATAGAGCAAGAACACGATGAATGTTCTTGAGTTTTCACTAGCTCAATCGATTGAACACTAAATTTCTTTTTTACGGACAACGTCAGATGTTAATACCAATTTTTGTCAACACCAAATAAAACTATTCTCCATGGAATATACAAGATGAAAAAACTATTAAAACCTTGAACCACCTTGTGGAGGGGTGGTCTTTGACCCTACGATATTTAAGTCAATAATTGTAAGATAAAGGATAGAGGAGATCTTAGTCCCGCTTTAGTAATTAGATGAAAAGAGAGTTATTAGCTATGATTATCTGTTATAAGATCTAGTAATTTCAATATGATATAAGATATTAGATATTAAATGTTAGACATGATATTATGTTATGTATATGTAACTATATACAAGGGAAAAAATAAACCTAATAGTTATCCCTATTTGATTAGAATTGAGTCATTGTAGCTTTGTAGACACTTATTTTGTTGTAGATATTTATCTTTTATACATCCATTATTTGTAAACATCTATCATTAATTATATACTCAATTATCCTTACAATTCAAGAATAATCTTTGGACCTTTATCTCTTAAGATAATTAAAAAATAATCATTGAACCTTTATCCTCTTAGGATGATTATATTGCATTCACAATTATATGATGATTAGGCACTTATTGGGCTTGGTCTATAATACTCTTTGATGACCGGAACAACTCTTTGACTATTATGTGTGATGTACAAAATTACCCCTAACACCATGTTTATGAAGATAATTTCCCAAGAAACTATTAAAATATTCAATGCCATTATCAGTTCGAAGGATTTGGAATTGTGATTGATTCATCAAATCAAAATTGATAAAAATATCATGAACCTTAGATTTTTCTTTTGGTAAACACACCTAACAAACTATAGTATGATCATCAATAAATGTGACGAACTACTTTGTATGAGTACGATTAGGGAAACGAGAATGTCCTTAAGCATCATCATGAATTAAAGTAAAGAGTTTGGATGGTTTATATTGAGATTTGGGAAAAGAAGTGTGCTGGTGCTGCAAGTTCACCAATTTCACACTAGAAAATGATAGTTTTATTCGAAAAAAGAGATATAAATGTTTCAGGTATTGAAAATTGGCATGACTCATTCTCTAATGCCACAATAGAATTTCACTATCCTTACAAACAGATGCAAAATCCCAAATTTTAGTTTAAGGACATTTACTCACATTAACGTCATTAAAGTAGTAGAGTCATTCACACTCTTTAGCACTGTCCATCTTTTTTCTCAATAATAAATCCTAAAAAATACAATGAGATAGAAGAAACTAAAAGCAATTCAAACCTTTTGCTAATTAACTAATATGGCAATTTTGGGACATAAAGGACAGATTTGGGGACAATAAAGTTAGAGATTTGAATACTACATTTCTCCTACCATGGATAAGAGAGATCCATCTGGTACTCTAACTTTAAGATTACTAGCACACAGTGAGTAAAAAGTAAATAAATGATATGCATTAGTCATATACTATGATACACCATAGTCAATAATCTAAAGAATTTTATCTTGTGAAGAGGTGACTAGGACACTAAATAATTACCTTCGTATGCTAGTGAAAACAATGGAACATTTGAGGACAATTTACCAGTATTTTGAATGTCGGATACAAAACAATAGAAGGGAATTCATGGAACCTATGAGTTAAATCAATCAAGGATCCATAACATTGGGCCAAAAAAATCCACCAACAGGCTCGATTCCTCCATAGTTTAAATTGGCTAAGAACCCAATAATTTTTTCTGGCCCAAAACCCTGTGACAAACACTTCAGGTCCAAGCCCATGAAACCCACAAAATTCTCCACTGATCCCAAGCTCATGAGGCCCATTCTCGCCAGAAAGTCTCCATTGATGTTGATCTCCTTCCCCATAACAAGCATTCTCGCTAGGCATTTAAGGATGAGTCCTCTGGACCGAGGTTACCACCGATGACAACGCGACTTTTTCCAACACGGCTTCTTTCTGCTTGACTTCTTCCAACCTTGATTTCGAGTCTTCCCATAACATAGGCCTCATTTTCTATCAGTGAAAATGGGTATGTTTTACCCATGGTGGGTTTTGTAATTTCTTTAGTATGATGACCCCTACTTCTTCTATCGTTGATTACTACCTTCATAGAGTGAATCAACACTTTGTAAGTTTTTTTTTAATATATAATTGAGCTTCTGCACTTAGGCTATATCTGAAGGTATTTCCGATTCATGATTGAATATAGATTCAGCCATAGCAATGATAGCATATAGAATTGCTATAGATTCTGCACTTAGGCTATATCTAAGGTCCTATGAACCTTGCAATGATACCATATAGAATTGCTATGAACAGAACATAGGAGAAATATAATCTAAATTATTTTTATTTCATAGTTCTAGTACATACATTTCATACATATTTATAGTGAAGAAGATGACAAAATTATGGAAATGATTATCCCAATCATTACAGAATAAGATCTTCTAATTAAAACACATTAAAGTCCCTAATTATTTACGTAATCAAATCCCCTAAATTCAAGCTAAATATCTTGGATTTTACAGTTGAGATTTTTGGGATTTAAACACAACAAAAAATAACTTTTAATTTACATGGCTTCCTGCCTCTCTCTAATTTTCTTATTCTCCGCTTAATGAATCAATGAAATGCTCCACAAGAAACTCTTAGACAGATGAGAACAGAAAAAAACAGCAAGAAATCAAAATTACAAAATATTCTTGAAGAGTTTTGATAGGTGACTGTAATAATATGCAGCAAAAGATGCCATCTTGAACAGAACAGCCAAAGAAATAGAACCCAAAATCATTTAATCATAACGCTGAGAAAATCATAGATTGTGCTCATTAATTAAGATCATTTCCTAGATAACTTAAATAAAATGCTGCTGCCAAAGCATATAAAAATTAGTAAAGTTTACGTACCAATAACATAGAGAGTTCTTTTTTTTTTCTTTTTATGAACAACCATGAATTATATTAATAAAATTACTCAATAACATAGAGAAAATTATTAAAAATAAAAAAGTGAAAAATTACCCAAGTGCTCAGTGTCTACCAAAAATAAAAATGCAGAATAAAAACAGTCAGATCGAGTGGGTACCCCTAGAATAATTCAGAGGAGAAGCAGAAACAAAGAAAATATTTATTTATTTATTTCAGGATTGATTTTCTCTATTTTTGGCGGGTAGGCCGGGACGTTTTCTTTTTATATTTATTTTCACGTATTAAAAAACTAGTGCTTACCTACAGACCTCTGTAGAATTTTTATTTTTTTTTTTGGGTAAAAAGAAAAATATTTTCTTGAGTAACAAACAGTGTCGAACAAAAAGCGCGAAGAAGAAACGAAGAATTGTGACTTACTGAAATTGAGAATTAAGTAAAGAACAAAATAGAAGTACCTGAGGTGTCGAGAGTGTTAGCTGTTGCCATTGCAGGCGTAGAATTGGAATTCTCAGGTAACTCTGTCTCTCAAGTCTGAGCTATCGCAGAGTTTATTTGGGGTTCGAAGGGTTCTCTCCTGTAACGAATCGGGGCACGATCTTTCGTACTTGTTCGGAAAACTGTTTTTTCGGTGCTTTAATTGAAACTACTAGATTGCCCCCCACTGTACTGCTCAAGCCTCAAGCCTCAAGCCTCAAGCCTCAAGCCCAATTTCTCAGCTCAACTACTTAACCCAAAGCTATAAGGGACGATTTGCCGAGAATATTCACGTAATATAATTTTTTTTCTTTTCTATATACATTTTGACAAACTAGTAACATTTTACATTCACCTTTCATGTTCATAAATATCAAAATATACTTACATTATAATTTAATAAAATAAAAATTAAATTAAATTACATCCAATCATCAACAATCTATCGAGTTTTATTAACTATCGTCAATAATATAACATATTACATACATATATTTTTATATATAACATGTTATATTTATCTTAATTATAATGATATATTAGATGTTTGGATGTAAATTGTTATATTTATATATATTTTTGTACTTAACATTACATCCATCACATCTAAAATATTACTTTAATCTCTATATTTATTGTAATACATTAAATATATTTATCTTTGTATATTTAATGATATTAAATTTTTATTTTTATATGTAAAATATTACATCTATAAATATCGTTAGATATAACATATAACATCCACCTTAATAATCGGTGCTTTAGTAAGGTTGTTGGTAAATAGACATAATTCTAATGAATTGGTGTAATTTAAATAGTTATGAAATAATGATAATTTGATATATTTGTTAAATAATTTGATTTAAAATTATAAATTTTTTGATAAATTATTAGTAATTAAGAAAGATTATCAATATCAATCATATTTAAATCAAAAGCTTCTTATTATTTTCTTAACTTAGTTTCTTCCTCTTTTTTTTCTCTTTTATTTTATCTCCCATCTTTATTTTACGCAATTTGCAGGGGTGGAAACTATAATCTATAAAGAATCAAAATCGAGCCTAATCGAATCAATTGTTTAGTTTTATACATCCAACTAGATCGATTTTGGTTTTTAAAATCAAAAACCAACTTAAATAGGTTGCTTCCGGTTTAAAGTTGAAGATTTGCAAACCAAAAATGAACTGATCTATACAATGTTAATACACAAAAAAATTTAATATTATAATTTACAAATTTCTGTTTTCTAGCTTCTCTTATTTTCCCTCTCATTTCTCTCCCAACGAATATGTGTTATATATTATCATTTAATTGTGTTTTAGTCCTAATTTTCTAGGACTAAATGTTGCATTTTTTAAAATAAATTATATATTATAGTAGTTATGCTAACTATTGATATTAAAAGTTACTACATTTGAAGAAGCCATTTGAAGCTAAAGTGGAATATTAGAGACGTAGGAGTATTTGAATTTGAATTTATTTTTCTGTATTTGCTTATTTGAAATGAATGTGTTGAAATTGATATTCTAATAAAATTTAGCAATAATATATCATAATTGATTTTTTAATAAAATATATAATAAAAATAATTAATTCAAAATGTAATAGGTAAAAACTACAAATTAATGTAATTTAAACATATCAACCTGACTTAAAAATGTTACATAATCTAGATTATCTAATCTATCTTTCATAAGTTTGACTTCAGTTCTTGATTTAGCTTACCAACATAAGTTGATTCGATTAGCAATTTGGGCAAAAACAGAACCTAATCGAACCACGCATCCAACCCTAGCCGGAATAAAACTTCTTTTTCCTATAAAAAGATATCTTTTTTAATAGAATAGCCTTTGAGTATTGAATAAATTACTCTAACAATTACAATAATTTGTCAAAACTATATCTTTATTATTGAAGTGACTTCATAAGAGACTGAATATGAAAATGCATGCATTAATGAAGGATATATGATTGATTGAAAGAGCCACATCGGCAAGATTATTAACTGTATTTGTATCATGCTTTTGTTCTTCGTGCCATATTGTATTCATGTTGAATTTTTATCATATTGTACCGTATTTGTATCGCCCCTACTCAATATCTCATACCAACATGAACCTCCAAAGAATTGATCAAAACATTAGATCTTTCTTCCGATGAACAAAGCAGCACTGTTAAATCTTTTACAGGCTTGAAGAAAACTTTTGGGTACCCTCTGATATTCTACACCTATCAAATTAACATTTCGGTATCGTTTGAGGCCTTCTATAATCCATTGACATTAAATTCAATTTTCATTTGACTGTATTGAACATGAATCTCCTGTTTAATATTTGTCATGGTTTGAATTATGGACTACATAAAGATCCTACACTAAAGCAACACATAGTTAGAATTTCTCAAATATGTGTAAAATACTACACGACCAGAATCTAGATCAGAAATACAGTACAGTACCAAGAAACAAACAAGGACAATATCCTATATTTCTCCATTTTATTCCATTTTGGGCCCTAAACCACGCGTTTTTGGAGATTGTGCACAAGTACGCAACAAAAACGCGATTTTAGGCCAATTTCACTCAAACCAACACATGCACACACACAATTTTGGGGGCTCAAATCATTTTATTCTATGGAATACACCTGCATCTAAATCCTCCACAGCATAGTTCCACTAAGAGATTGCTGGATTTAAAGTTACCTCCCAAACTTAAGACCGAAATATAGTGGGTTTATAGTCGAACACAAGAACTTTGTCCAAGTGGGAGAGGAAAAGATTTGCGAATTCGACATGGATAGGATGAGCTACATACTCTGCAACACCTTCTGTGCTCTCAAAGGTAGATTCAAATATGTGAGTAAAACCTTGATGCAGGTTCTCTATGCTCAAATCTTTCCCCCTGTCACATAAAATAGATGACAATTATCCGAGTTAGACACAATCATAGTCTCAATTCGTTTCTCAATTGCAAAAGACTTTGTAGAGCATGATCAAGTGAATGGCTTTTGAGTACAGCGACGTTCCTCCAAAAATTTGATGCACGTGGACTAGATTGCATCTTCAAACTTATTTACAAGCTGATTAACATGCTAATTAGATTGATTACCAGACTAATTAGATTGTCCAACCATCCAATTAGATTGATTACCATACTAATTACATATTTACATGTGTTTCACCAACTAAAGGCCTGTTTTGGATATACTTTTCCATAAGTGGTTTGAAATGAAGTGGTATGATCAAAAGTGATTTCAAGAAAAATATTAAAGTGTTTGGTATGAAAATGCTAAAAGTGATTTTGAATGGCATCTTAATAATTATTTCAAGGGAGGCGCACATTTCAAATTTCTTATTTCAAAACAAGTATTACTAAATTCTGCTAAAAGCGATAATGATGTTTTTCAAAATTTTGAAAGCACTTCATCTAGAGATCACCAAACACCATTAGAAGCATTTTGCCGCATTTGAAAGTACTTACAATTCAAAAGACAAGCAGTTACAAATGGACCTTTAGTTTTCTATGCAAAAGCAATTTCTATTTTCAGGCAAGCGCATCAACTAAATGATGAACCTATCCATTAGCAAAATGGTAACAGAAAAACCCAACATTTGCATACACTGTGAGCTCAAACTACATAATACTCTATCCAGAATTAATGATTAGTTTGAAAAGAGTGATAGCCATAATGAATTCAATTCATTAACAGTAAGACCTACCATTTGCTCTCCAATCCTCTCACAACTAGATCAGATCTTTGAGGTTAGCTAAGGCAGACAAAATTAATTCTTAATCCAATCATGCCTTATATCCAAGAAGTGAAACATCTTCTTCCAAATATATGGCACATATGAACCCTGAGATATACAATAGAAAAATTCCAAGCTTTAAAAGTGCTCAACAGAATTCGTTTAGTTCTCTAGTGAATGAACCTCAGGAGATCTACTTAGTCGATAGCGTACTTGATGAACTTGGGGAAAAAAACTTCAGTTTGAATTAGGGTTGTATAAATCTTCAACCAGATCAAATAAAAGATCGTTACAATTTGTTCATAAAATACCCATGTGATCCAGATTATGAAATATCGTCAGAAATTAAAACCCAATACGGTTTATTTAGATATGTGCATTGAAATTATAATGAAATTTCTCAAGGAAAAAAAATTATAATTAGATCTAAGAAACCCAAATAAAATTATTAAAAAAAAAGGAAACAAAGAGATTGACGTGAGCTAGAGAGTATTAACCAGTGGAAGGCCTTCATTGGTTCGATGAGATTGACGAGATTAGCATAGCCTTTGATGAGCTGTTCAATTTGATCCTGAGAAGTTCCCTCTTTGAATTTGGCTAGCAACACATGCTTCACCAATCCCTTTGCCTCCTCCATTATATCTCCTCAGTCCTCTTCTTAAATCACGTCTCCCTGCTCTCCCAGACTCCTACCAGGTTATCTTATAATCAGCCATGGTGTCGTTTTAAAAGTTGGTCATAAAATAATGGTATATTATTTAACTTTATACCATTGGTAAAAGTTACAAACACGTAATTTAATTTTATTAAATAATAAAAATATTATTTAAATTTAATTAATAATAAAAATTTCGTTATTGATATAAATTTATAATCAAATTTCTTAATAATTATACAAATATATTATCAAAAATATATTTTAATGATATATTTATAATATTAATTATACTTAAATACTATTTTTATTAATCAATTAAATGAGATGATATATTTATAATTTTTTAATAACTTGATTTTTTTTTATGCATTTTATTTCAAGAGAGATACAAATAGGTCTTTAAAAAAGTGAAAAGAATGTAATTTTAATTATTTTTAAATATTAGTCTTACATTACTTGATTGTTAACATATGCATTTCGATTCAAGGTCATAATTTGTATCATAGTTTTGATTGATCGAATTGAATTTGAATTATATAGTTTAAATTAAATTAAATTCAGGTCAAATTTAAGTCAGTTTAAACAACTCGAAAAAATCAAGTTAAGTTCGAGTTAACTTGTTAATTCGAACTAATTCTTTAAAAAAAATTATAACATGTAAACGTTACAACTTATATATTAAGTTAAAAACTTAAAATTAAATAAACATATTTCTTCTTAATTTTCAACCAACTCATTCTCATTCACTCAACTCTTTATTTGTCCAATAAACAACAGTAACAATTTTACATCCAACACTATTTTACTCTTCTTTAGTAACAACCCTATGTCTATTGAAACATGTTAAAGTATTTTTCATACCATCTTAAAAATATGTTTTTTTAATATGATCATTATATGATCTATTTGAATATATTAAGAAATCTTGATATATGTGGTTAGTTTTAGAGAAAATTAACTGGGAAGATTATATTAAGATTTGAAGCTTTTTGTTCAAACTATAAGTTTCTATGAAGACACAACGTTCTCTGACTTTTGCATGAAAAAGATTTGATAGCGTTTATATTTATTAAATTTATTTAGAAAAAAAGACTTCTTGTTTTAAGAATTAACTTTCTTTAGTTTATGTTTAATAGTATTCTTGTTTTGTCATTAACTAGTTATTGTAACATTACATGTGTTTGATAAGTTGCACGGACTTTGTTGTGTGTTAAATAATTTATTAAATGTTAATTTATCATTAGTTTCAAAAATTAATTATTTTAATATTATTTCTCTTATTTTTTTGTGTTACATGTAATATTATTGAATTAATAAGTTTTAATTATTAAATATTTTTTTATTTATAAAAAGAGTTTAATAAAATAAAAAATATATAATTAACAATTTAAATTAGTTTAAGTAGTTTAAATCAATTCATTCCTGTTAAATTTATATTTTAACTCACTTCCATTAACTCAATTAAATTAATCAATTTAAGTTACGAAAGTAGGGATTTGTTTTTCGAGAGGAGGAATTTTATTTGCATCATTTCTGTTGAAGACAAATTTGGGAAAAGGAAAAAAATATATAAATATATAATTAAAAAAAAGGAATAAGAAATTGAACAAAACAAGGGGAAAAAAGAATAAGCTCAGATGCGCTATTATTTCATCCGATGGATCAGATAAACAACTCGAAAAAATCAAGTTAGGTTCGAGTTAACTTGTTAATTCGAACTAATTCTTTAAAAAAAATTATAACATGTAAACGTTACAACTTATATATTAAGTTAAAAACTTAAAATTAAATAAACATATTTCTTCTTAATTTTCAACCAACTCATTCTCATTCACTCAACTCTTTATTTGTCCAATAAACAACAGTAACAATTTTACATCCAACACTATTTTACTCTTCTTTAGTAACAACCCTATGTCTATTGAAACATGTTAAAGTATTTTTCATACCATCCTAAAAATATGGTTTTTTTAATATGATCATTATATGATCTATTTGAATATATTAAGAAATCTTGATATATGTGGTTAGTTTTAGAGAAAATTAACTGGGAAGATTATATTAAGATTTGAAGCTTTTTGTTCAAACTATAATTTTTATCAAGTAATTAAAACGTGATTAAAATATGAATCTTTAATAAAAATAAAAATGAAATTTAATATAAAATAATTTAAGAAAAAAATAAAATTCAAACAAAAATTTATTTAAATATATACTTTAATTTTTTTAAATAAAAATTAATAAAATAATAGTAATTAACAAATATTAAAAAGGAATATTTTGTGAATTTTCTTTTATTTTAGTTGTGATTTTACCATTTTTAAAAACTCATATTTTAATCACATTTAATCACTTGATTAAAATAATATTTTTTTAAATAATTTATTAAATGTTAATTTATCATTAGTTTCAAAAATTAATTATTTTAATATTATTTCTCTTATTTTTTTGTGTTACATGTAATATTATTGAATTAATAAGTTTTAATTATTAAATATTTTTTTATTTATAAAAAGAGTTTAATAAAATAAAAAATATATAATTAACAATTTAAATTAGTTTAAGTAGTTTAAATCAATTCATTCCTGTTAAATTTATATTTTAACTCACTTCCATTAACTCAATTAAATTAATCAATTTAAGTTACGAAAGTAGGGATTTGTTTTTCGAGAGGAGGAATTTTATTTGCATCATTTCTGTTGAAGACAAATTTGGGAAAAGGAAAAAAATATATAAATATATAATTAAAAAAAAGGAATAAGAAATTGAACAAAACAAGGGGAAAAAAGAATAAGCTCAGATGCGCTATTATTTCATCCGATGGATCAGACAGTAGAGCTGAACCCAACCAGCTAAAGATGCGCAGAAGGATCTTCACAGCTTGAAATGCACCAGCCGGGAATCGAACCCGGGTCTGTACCGTGGCAGGGTACTATTCTACCACTAGACCACTGGTGCTTGATGCTCACAGTATTTCATTTATCTTTAAATAGAAATATAATTTTCAGCTTTTAAAAACTTCGAGTCTCACAATTCAGAGATTATTATGAAGATATATTGAATTGAATGTGGCAACATTTGGTTATGGAAAATTAAGCCATGCTGAAAAAATTGTTGCAAGTCTCTTTTGGTGTTAAAAATAGAAAACTACGTAAAGATTGGGATTTCATTTAAGTTAAAAGTAAAATTATTTAGAGTAAGGTATTAAGAGAAACTGGTTGTTTCTTAATCATTTCATGTTATTCAAATATGTGTCATTTAACTGAACGCGTCATGTGTAACTCAAATAAAATAAACTACTAATATTAATAACTAATATAAGTAATTGAGTTACAAGAACAATTGACCTTCATGTAATTGTTCTTACATATTAGAATCTTCAATTGGTATCAAAGTGGATCACACATATTTAAGATTAACCGCTTGAGTTCTTGATCCTAGAGCTCTATTTACACATACATACACCTTGTATGTTTGTGCCCCTTATCTCCATTGGTGTGGGATATTGTTGTTATGTGAGATTCTTATCTCTATGAATCTTTATTTTTTTGCATGTTCCCTCTTTTTTTCATGCATATCTCTTTCTCTCTCTGCATCATTGTCTTGTATAGTATGTTAATTATCCTACTTGCTATTATGCTTGTCTATTTGATCCTTTACTAGTATTCTCTCCTGTTAGTTACATTGACATGCTCTTTTGTGTGTTTGTCTTGCTTACTGCTTACTTCTTATGTTGCTATTTGCATAAGCATCATGTTACATGTTTTTCTTCATGCAATGCAAAAGTTTTAGGATTTTCTTTCTATGATCTTGTCATTCATATTCCATGTCATGTAGAATGCATCCCAAATGTTTTACTAGGTTCTTCTTTCTTGTAACTATTATGTTATATATTGGTCTTCTGTTAGTCTCCCATTGATTTTTTCCATCTTTTACATGCTCTTTTTTCTCTTGTGCTTTAGATGTATATTTAGAGAAAACTAAGGTGTTGTTACAAGCTTGTTTACATGAGTTTTTCTTTTGTGTTGTGCTTGTTTAGGTTCGCATTGTGCATCTATACATTATATAGATTATGTACTAGTCTATAGGACTCTTGACTTACATGTATTTCTATGACTAAACTTGTGTGTTTAGTTGGCATGAATGATATTTGAGGTATTGAACTTGTCTAAGCATGTCTCTTGTCTCTATGTTAGAACCTGAGACTTTCTCATATTCATAAATGTTTTTGTAGTATCCCATGTTTCTTCTCTTGTGAGGGTGTTACCTATGTTGCTAACTAGTTAGTCATATTCTTTACTTCTCTTGACTAGCAATGATGGGAGTGTTGCCAATGATCTCATTTGAGGCAACTGTGTACAATTTGTTACTTTTTCTCTCTCTAGAAGCCACTAATGAATACTACTTATTGAATAAAACAAGTAAATATTAAGGAAAAAAGTGCACTAATGACTCTATGAAAATATAAACTTTTTAATTAAAAAGTGTGAAAATATAATGTTTTGGGATTTTTTTGGATTTTTTATGAATTTTTAACACATGACCAATTAGGAGCTACCACATGGCATGCCACATAGGCAGAGGAGTTAACTAGGCAAGCCACGTAGACACCACGTAAGCACGGAAAGTGAATCACATCACGCCGCGTGTGAGGAGGATGAAACATGCACCACGTGTCAACACGGTGTTCAATCCGATTTTAGAAATTGGTCAATGTGTCATGCCACAGGTCGATAGGCCATTGCTCTACGCGTTCCACCCGTGCGCCATGCCATCTGTTTCCACAAATCACTTCGCGCCATGTGCTGTTGACTCAACGAGCGTTGACTTTGACAGGTCTCCCCTACTACGTGTCGCTCCCTAATTTGCCCAATGAATTTTTTCCCCTGCCACTTATCGCTCTGTGATTGGTTCAAACTATCAATTTTGCTTGTTTTGATCGTAGCCCTTGATTTGAAGCTGATCGGATGGTCCAAATTACACTTGAGCTTTATTTAAGCCCTTAATTACTCTATAAACCCTAATTGGCCTCCATTAGCATAATTTTGGTCATTTTTTAGAGCTAAAAAGAGAAAAATATATATAAAAAAAATTCAAGAGACGACACAATTTTGGTGGAGATTCAAGAGAAGATTAATACTATAATTTAAGAGATTGATTGTATTTCTTTTTCTACTTTTTTTATGTCTTTCTTTATGAAAAATATGAGCTTTATAAGTATAATTATGTATAATTAATTTATTAATATATGGATCTTACGAACCCAATTTTCACCAGTGATGATCTAATATTTTTTCCCAATTATAATATTAATTTAATTATATTATTTAATCTGATTTTTATGCTTTTAATTGTTTGGCCAATAATTTATCTATAGAGGTAATTAAATAGATTTGAGAGAATTATTTAATTGTTTGTCTTGATTAAATAACATGCATAGTTTCTAGGCAGAGATGTATAATTCTTATGTATATGATCCATAATTGATTAACTTAATGAGTAGTATGCAATTTAATTGGCATGAGAGTGTGATTAAATTAATTACTATATGATGTGTAGTTTACTTAAGAGAGGAATATATGTTAAGTTAGATTCAATTGACCATGTAATTAATTGATATTATATTGGGAAGATTTTAGCGATTCATATGTTTAGAAAATTGGAGTATTAAGTATATCTAAATATTTTCTCATATATCTTTTTAGTTACCAAATTTGATTTAATTAATTATTGCTATTTAATATTAGTTATTTTAATTTTGCTTCATTAAAATATAAAAACACAAAAAATTAATTTTTATTTTTTTTTAGTTTTAAAAATTAGTTTTTAATAAAATAATCTCAGTGAAAATGATCTTTTTTTATCATTATATTACTTGTTGTGAAACATATACTTACGTATTCATTGTATATACAATTTGTGTAACGATCAGTCACACTATATGATTTATACTGATGATATCTTTTGACATACATCCTTGTCTTTTTGACTTATGATGTTCTATGAGACCATTTTCATCATCCCATTTGTTTGTTATTGTGTTATTTACCCATTTCTCTAAAACTATATATATGTGTGTGTGTCTATGGTCATTTGGCATTTTTATTCTCTTCTTCTCTCTCTTCTTAGGACTTTTCTACATGTTATTTTGTTTAGCTTTCTTATTGTAAGTATAATGAGGTGAAAAGGGGATTTATATGTTTTTGAATTGTATGCATTTGACTTGAATTGAAATGTGATTTTTCTAGCATATGTTTTCATTGAGCGTATTCAATTCTTGTGTTAAATTTGAAAAGAATTTTTTTTATACACATGTCATGACTCTATGAATTTGTATGGATATTTTGATAAGTTTATGTGGATTTTTGCTTTGATAGTTTGTATGACTCGATCAAGCTCTAGAACCCACTTTAATGTCTCTTATGGAAAAATCCTAGGTCTTGCTTAAATAGAGAGAGAATTAAGGTATTCTTTAAACCGTTTGATTCTTTCTTACCATCATTGTTCTCTTGTCCTTAGCTTCCCTTTTCGAGCCATCATACTATTCCTTCTTTTCATTACTCTTATTGGCTTTGCATAAATAATAAATCATACTTACCTTGCACACATTCTATTATGTTCTAGATTTGTTATTGGTGCACATATTGAGTTATGTTTTAGTTATTTATCCCTCACTTCTTTTTTTTTAAAAGGAATATGAAAAGAAAGAAAGAAAGATGGAAAAAGAAAAAAAGAAAAAAATAAATAAAAAGGAGTGGTTCCAACAAATGAATGCTATGTTGTAAAAGGAAACAAGGTCATTTGTATTGGGTTTGTAAGGTTTTTCAATTTTGAGAAGTAAAAAGTAATGAACCTATGTTTAAAGTTTTATTTTTTTGGTTGTGAGCACTTTGCTTAGTTTAGTTGAAAAAATGTGTGTTTTCCCTTAAAACGCTACTTCCCATATACCCAAACCTTGGCTTAATTGAAAGGTTTTTTAATTTCTTCTTGGTTGGCATCTACTTTAGTGGAGAGATAGGCTATAAGTGGACTTATTGATGACTTGCATAATTTAACATAATTTATTATTTCTAAACTTTAACTTTAGTTTAATTTTATTTATTTTTTATTGATTTTTGAATTCATTATTATTATTTAAATTTTATTAAAAATTTGAAGATATTGAAGATCCAAAATTTTAAAAACATATCAATCTAAGGACTCTTAAATTTAAATTAAGATTTATTTATATAAGATTAAAATTAATATATATATATGAAAAGGTGGCCATCAAAGGAAACTTCACAAAGGGAGAGAAAGGTACAGTCCATCCATCATTTATGCTAGATGCCCTCCCAACAATAGTCATCAAAGTGCCAAGATTTCTGATGAAGTTTAAAGCATAATTATGACTATACTTTTTCCAAGGCTTCTTCTTGAATGACTTGGTACGCGATGATTGGCCACTAGACATAAATTTAACACGAGATACTTGCTTCGTATCTCTTAAATGTGCCGCATTTAAGAGTCTTGGTATAATAGACTAAAAAAAGTATTATATATGTATTTTAGTAACAATATAAGATATAATAAAATAATAGTAGTAAACAGGTGTTATCTTTTAAGTTAAAAAATAGTACCACGTCAAAATTTAGAACAAATTGAATCGACGCCAAGCCACATACTTGTCAACCGCCTTTCGACTGTGGTAGCATCAGAAGGCACAGGTAGTGGACAATCATGAAACAATGATTGATCAATTACTATTCACCAATGATTAGGCAAATATTGAATATGAATCATCCGATCATCGCTCAATTGTTGTACCGTTCTAATAGCAATAAAGTCCATTGACGAAGGATGTTTCAACAAACATTTCATATTTTGTAAAAAATTTAAGTGTTATATATAAAAAATAAAACATATAATAAGAATTTAAAAATAATAGATTATATACACCATAAATTAAAATCTTACCACATATGATTCATCAAATAAAAGAGGACTCTCATGTGGGGTAGTTAACAGTCCATCCATCATTTATGCTAGATGCCTTCCCAACAATAGTCATCAAAGTGCCAAGATTTCTGCTGAAGTTTAAAGCATAATTATGACTATACTTTTTCCAAGGCTTCTTCTTGAATGACTTGGTATGCGATGATTGGCCACTAGACATAAATTTAACACGAGATACTTGCTTCGTATCTCTTAAATGTGCCGCATTTAAGAGTCTTGGTATAATAGACTAAAAAAAGTATTATATATGTATTTTAGTAACAATATAAGATATAATAAAATAATAGTAGTAAACAGGTGTTATCTTTTAAGTTAAAAAATAGTACCACGTCAAAATTTAGAACAACTTGAATCGACGGCCAAGCCACATACTGTCCAATCGCCTCTTGGACTGTGGTAGCATCAGAAGGCACAGGTAGTGGATAATCATGAAACAATGATTGATCAATTACTATTCACTAATGATTAGGCAAATATTGAATATGAATCATCCGATCATTGCTCAATTGTTGTACCGTTCTAATAGCAATAAAGTCCATTGACGAAGGATGTTTCAACAAACATTTCATATTTTGTAAAAAATTTAAGTGTTATATATAAAAAATAAAACATATAATAAGAATTTAAAAATAATAGATTATATACACCATAAATTAAAATCTTACCACATATGATTCATCAAATAAAAGAGGACTCCCATGTGGGGTAGCTATTGGATGTACATTCTCACCAAAACGTTCATCGTGGTTTGATTGATGGTATGAATGTGCAGATTGCATTGGAGAAAATGAACCACTACTTGATTGTATATGCATTCCTAGCATATAGTGAGGACCAATAGGATGACTATATCCCATATTGGATGTAGTTTGAGCGCAATGAGATTACGTGGATGGCATACCTAGCATGGATGATGGCCTACCTGTCATGGATGGTGGCATGCTTGGCATGGATTGTGGCATGCCTAGCATGGATGGTTGCATGCTTGGCTAATATGGCATGCCCTGATTATAGCATGATGCCATGGTTGATATTTGTTATGATTGATGTTCTTTTAGAGTGGCAATCTCACTTAACACTGAGGCCTTAAAGGAGTTGAATTCTTCTTCAATTTTAGTGTACTTCTCCTTACTTATCGTTTGAGGCTTTTGTTTTGGAATGTTAAAATACTCCATAGAACCATCATATTGGCTACCTCTCCTAACACGACCAGGATGCTTGCGTCCGAATGCATGATATAAAGCATCTCTCCCAGGCTCTTCGATTATTTCACCCCTGGATATTTTTTCTTGAAAAACTCTTTACAAATAATAAAGCACACAAACATATCATTCATTATTACATCACTTACTAAAAATTATTAAGATTTTTTATCAATTGAAATTACTAACCAACTTATTTACTTATTCTTCTCCTCGCTTAGTCATCGGTCTTGGATTCTACGTTTTGGGAGTCTTTGTTTCTATGTACAATTAAGTTCGGGTAACAGGTCTACCCAATTCAGCTTCCTACATAAATTATGAAAAATTTATTGACAATGACATGAAATTAAATTGAGGAAATATAAAAATATTTATAAATTATGAAAAATTAATAATACCATTCTATATCTAACTTCAGGATTTGAAGACCTCCTAGTACGATTAGGAAGAATGTTATGCATTTGTACATTCTGATGTTCTTCCCTAATAATTTGAAATTCATCTAAACGTCTATAATCCACAAAGTCTTTCCAAACTTGAGGTGTAATTCAGGGGTGTCCTTCAGGGATTTTGTAGAGCTCTAACTCATCAAGTGGTTCCAAATATAGAAACACATAATTTCTTGCCAATTTGGAAGTCTTGTATTCCTTGCACGCCTTATTTGCAATCTTATAACACTTAAGTTGCCAACTGTCATCGACTTTGTAACGATTCTATAAAAACATAGTACAAAAGATTAGATATAATACACACCTAATATAATATATATATTGATTATAAAATATAAGAGACTTACACAAATGGTTATCCATATTTTGAACCTTTTTGCATCGTCAACCTGAGACCAATCATTTATATTGATTGGTATACTGGACTTCGCAAGTCGACCAATTGAGGATTTCAATTGTTGACCATTTTCCCTTATTGGATTACCAGTAGCATCAAATAGAACATGTATTCTATCATCTGGGTTAAGTGGAGCATCAAGTATATTCACCCAACCCCTTCTTTTAAAATACCCCAATGGATCATTTGGATCTACAAGCTCTATTATCCGAAGATCCATGAAATATTTGCAAACAATGAAGAAATATAAATTAATTGACAATTTTAGGAACATACATATATATAAGAGTTATTACAACAATATAAAACATATGTTATGTTTAATTAGATTGTTAATCGTATACATATATTCCTTCACAATCACTTCGAGCCCATGAAAGAATCATCATCATCAATTAGATCATCACATATATTAGGCAATTTATTTGAGAAATTACTAATATTGGTTAATGTATCAAGCATAGAGTCATCATCTTCTACAACATCACAATGGTAAAAATCTTTTTGTGGAGGCGTTAACACAACAGACCATCTTGGATCAATTTGATCGCTCACGTAAAATACTTGTTTTGCATGAAGTGCTAACGTGAAAGGATCATTAGTGTGACTTATCTTGGATAAATTTACAAGGGTAAATCCAAAATCATCTATTTTATATCCAACATTGATAACATCTTCGACCCAATCACACAAGAAAACTGTTTCATAGAAGACCTCATAATCCAATTCCCAAATCTCTTGTATTATACCATAATATGTTCTATCAAAAAGTACAATATTAGCATCTTTTGAACTGGAAAATTGCATAGTTTGTGCAACCATCTTCACACCACTATTTTGATTTACTCGAACTTTGTCCCTAACTTGAGTCGTAAACCTCGATCCATTTATTGTGAAACTATAAAATGATTTGACATCGAATTTTGACCCATGTGCAAGCCATTGTAAACTTTCTGGTATTTTATGATTGGGTTTCTTGAGTTCATCTCGAATCTATGTATACAAAAACACAAAATGTGTTTAGAGCAAATTTTTAAAACATTGAATAGATCTAGGAAGATACATGCATGGATTTTTGTTTGTGACACTTACATGATTGCGAAACCAATTAATAAGCTCTCGCTTATGTTCATCATACAACCATTTTTCTCCTCCTTTTTTTATAATGAGGATCGATCTTCAATAAGTTTAAATGCATCCTATAATGTTATTAAATATATATGAAGTTATATATCATCATTAATAGTTAAATAAAAAATAATTTTTGCAATCATGAAACAATGAACATCACTTACTCTATGTACGGTTGTGCCTCATTATTATTTACCAAAATGATTCGGTGTGTTTTTTCCCATTGAGTGCGATAAATAAATAATTTCTTACTTCCACCAAGCATAGGGTTATCTACTTGGATCATGTGACTTTCTAAGAACAACTTGTGCGTAGGATTCCTAATTTCAGTGCAACCACTAAAGTATTCAGAACAAAACTCAATGGCCTCTTCAGCAATGTAGCGTTCCACCATGCATCCTTCAGGTCGATTTCTATTATTTACATATCCTTTAAGGACTTGCATATATCTCTCAAAATGATACATCCACCTTAATTAAGTAGGACCACACAATTGAACCTCTCGAACTAAATGAACACATAAGTGAATCATTATATCAAAGAAAGAAGGAGGAAAATATTTTTCAATTAAACACAAAGTCTTTACAACATCTTTCTATAAAGAATTTAACTCGCCAATTGATATAGATTTCTTGCATATTGTATTGAAGAATGAGCAAAGCCGAATTATTGATAATCGAACATGTTTTGGAAGAATTGATCTAATAACAACTGGTAATAACTGTTGCATTAAGATATGACAATCATGTGATTTCAATTAATATAGTCTTTTATCGGTGATAGACATAAAATTTCTTAAGTTGAATGAGTAACCATCAGGAACTTTCACACCCTCTAAACATTTACAAAACACATCCTTCTCTTTTGTTGACATTGTATATGATGCTGGTGGTAAGTATGTTCGATTCTTATCATTTTCCACCCTTGGTTCCAATTCAGGTCGTATGCCTAGTTTCTTTAAATCCAATCTTAATTTAATTCCATCCTTTGTTTTTCCAAGTATATTAAGTAAAGTACCAATCAAGCTCTCACATACATTCTTCTCAATGTGCATGACATCTAAGATGTGACGAATGTGTAGGTCTTTCCAATAAGGTAATTCCCAAAATATTGATTTTTTCCAACAACCATGGTAAGTCGGTTCAGACTCTTTTTCATTTTCACCCATTTCATTAGTTGACATCTTTCGTTTCCCTACCTTAGTGAGTTTTTTTTCATCTTTCCATATCGTTTGAATATCATACCATTCAATTACCTTAATATCTCAACACCTCGCAAAGGTTGAGTTGCATGATCATGATCTTCTTCACCATCGAACAGTTTCTTTTGGTATCTAAACTTGTGTCCAGATGGCAAAAATCTTTTATGTCTTCTATAAGACATCTTTCATCCGTGAACAAGATAAGTTACAGAAGTTCCATCACTACATATAGGGCATCCCTTGTAACCTTTTGTTGCATGTCCTGATAAGTTTCCATAGGCAGGAAAATCATTAATTGTCCATAAAAGGACCTCCTTCAAGTTAAAGTGTTCTTATTTATGTGCATCATAAACATTTACACCATCATTCCACAACTTATTTAAATCATCTATTAGAGGCTGCAAATATACATCAATATCAACACCGGGTTGTTTTGGTCCTGAGATCAATAATGTTAACATCATGAATTTTCTTTTCATACACAACCAGTGAGGAAGGTTGTATGTTACCATAATTACTGGCCAACAGCTATATCTATTACTGAGGGAACTATGTGGATTAATTCCATCAGCAACAATGGTAAGATGAAGATTGCACAGATCAGATGAAAATTGAGGAGATAAATTATCTACTACTTTCCAATTTGGAGAATCACAAGGATGACGTAGCACCCCATCATCAAATCGATTATCTAAATGCCAAGTCAACATATTTGATGTATCTTTACTATTGAACAACCTTTGAAAGCGAGGAATCAGAGGAAAGTATCAAAGAACCTTTGCAGGCACGCCTTTCTTATGTGTTGTATTCTCATTTGTACCATGCTTCCATCTCGATTCTTTACACATAGGACAATCATGTAATGTCTCATATTCTTTTCTATAAATAATGCAATCATTTAAACAAGCGTGAATCTTATGATATTCCATGCCAATCGACTAAGAGATTTCTTCACTTCATACATTAAAGATGGCAATTCAATACCCTCAGGAAACATATCGACTAGTAGATTTAGTAATTCTGTGAATCCCTTGTCAGAAAAACCATGTTTTGCCTTCACATTGTACAAATGAACCAATCCTGACATTTTAGTGTATTTTTTGCATTTTGGATACAACGGTTTTTCGGCATCTTCTATAAGTTTTTTAAAGGTTTTGGGATCATCCTTGCGTAATTCATCTTCAACACCATGAAACATATTTTCTGTCTGTACATTATGATAAGATGTATGTAATCCACTCACATTCTTATTTATCTTTTTCCCATGAGTATTGTCAATATTTTCTTCATGATAATACCAACATTGATAGCTCAAAAGAATACCATTATGGATAAAGTGATACTTAACCTCGTCAAATTCATGAAATCGCTCATTTTTACATTTAACACATGGACATCGAATCATACTAGTTCCAGTATTACTATTTCTACAAGCAAATTTCATGAAACTTTCAACTCCAGAAATATAGTCTTGCTCAATTCTACACTTTTACATCCAAGATTTGTCCATTTTTTATTAATGACATTAATTAAACATATTACTTAATTATGTATCCAATGAATATATTTCAAGTATTATTATATATAAATTTTCTAATTATTAGAATATATATCAAAACATACATAATATAAAACAGTTATCATTTTAATCATTTTACAAAACCATTTCTATATAAATTAAAAAATAAACAGCATGCCAACATGAATATATAAAAACCAATCGCTTTGGTTGATTCTAATTTCTAAACATGTTACTATATCATAATTAAAAAGTAATATTAATTATACGTATATAACATTCTATAAAAGTAGGGACTACTATAGTAACATATTTAACATTTTAACACATAAGTAGCATATATAAATAAAAATAATAATACTACTTAGTTTTTAGTTATTATTTGATTTTTATTAATATATATATATATTATTTAAATTATAAAGTTTATAAATATATATTTATAATTTTTTTAAGAATCAATAGATAGCACGTATAACTCTTACAAAAATATAATTTCTTAAAAATTAAAAAAAAACATTATTTTTCTGCTATTCACTACTTAATAAAATATAATTATTTATATATAAATAAATTTATCCACGCACAGTAAATATATATAATCTATCAAACCCACAACATTTAAGATACTATTTCCACATAAAATAAGTCAAACATAATAATAAGTAAAATAAAAAACATACCTAAATCAAAAATTTATATAAAAAATAAAAGAAACTGAATAATAAGCTGCAAAATTCTACTTAATAAAATATAATTATTTTATATAAATAAATTTATCCACGCATAGTAAATATATATAATCCATCAAACCCACAACATTTCAGATATTATTTCCACATAAAATAAGTCAAACATAATAACAAGCAAAATAAAAAACATACCTAAATCAAAAATTTATACAAAAAATAAAACAAATTGAATAATAAGCTACAAAATTAATAGAAATACTTACAAGAATGTTATGAAGTGATTAAATGGAGGAAAGAAGAAGAAAATGGTGTTTTGTAAGTGAGAATAAGTGAAAAAATGGGTATAAAAAATTTGAGTATTTTGCTAAAAAAAATAGTAGATCTGAAAGATAATAAGAAAAGGAATATAACCCACAAACGACGTTGTAAATGGTAGTCGGAGGTGGCCGAAAATTGAGAAAAAATGTGAGTGTGAGCTCGGTTTTGGGAGAAAATGGAGAAGAGAAATGAAGAAATTGAGTTTCTACATAAAAAATGAGCCGAACGGATATATTAGGTGGATAGCGTCGGTTGATATGGCGAACCGACGCTAGTCACTTGTGTAGCGTCGATTGACGCGGTAAATCGACGCTAGATACGCGGATAGCGTCGGTTCATCACGTCAATCGACGCTACCCACACGGATAGCGTCGGTTTGCCATGTCAACCGACGCTATCCACGTAATTAAATTTTTTTTTTGTCAATTATTATTTTATTTAAACTATGCATATACATACTATAGAAAAAGAAAAAATAATAACTTTAGAATAATATTTAATTAAAACATATACACAAAATTAAATAAAGATATATTGTAGGTACATATATAAATTTAAATATCCAAACAAATAAACAAAATTATATAATTTTTAAAACTAATTGTCTAAAAAAAAGAAAAATTATACTATTTATATGTAACTTAAATTCTAAAGAGTCAAATAAAATAATAATTAATTTTAATTGTATTTACTTAATCCATTTTTTAATTTAAATAGCGTCGGTTGGCGTGGATAATCGACTTTAAATTTATTATAAGTCAGTTTTTGAAAAAAATCGACTTTACACATCAATTTAAATATCCATTTTTATAGTAGTGTTTAATACCAAACAATAGTCATTTTGATAAATGCAAAATTTAAGTATTTTAAGCTATAAATAAAATTTTATTTAATTAATAAATTTTAAAGTTATAAAAATCATTGAATATCATTGATATTGTTTATATTTCTATATGTTATGAGATTAATGATTATACATATATTAGTTTTATCTTATTTTAAATCACCATTTTAATTTTGATTTTGAATTTGATTTTGAATTTTTTGAGTTGATAATGTGATGACACCGAGAGAAGGTAAATCTCAAAAATTTAAGATAAAAAATCAAATAATTATCTATTAAATTAATTTTTATATATTATTTAAGTTAATTTTATTGTATTATGTTACTTGGAATATTTTAAATTAAAATTATTAAGTAAAATGCATATTTATTGGCTGGTTACACGTGAGTAAAATTATATTAGTGTTTTATCAATATTTAGCATATATATATATATATATTATTTTACTGCATATATTCTCACTGAAATGAAAAACTAACTCAGAACTCTTAAGTGTTATCTTTCTCTATGTTAATTCTCATCTTTTTATTTATTTATTATTATTTTTAATTTTGCCTACTAGAAAGATAGTTTTTTTTTATGTTAAAGTTGATTTTTTTTGTTACGTAAGTTTTAGTTTTTTTAATCTAAAAATAAAATTAATCATGATTTGTGGTATTTTTCATCTAGATTTATACCTATAGTGACATTTCTACTCATAAACTTTGTTTAATATAACTTATTGGCATGCTGTTGCCATTTATTATGTACGTTTCTTCGGTTAAATCTAATTTTAGATATAAATATATTGTTTTATTTAATGACTCGTAGAATTAATGTCTTGAGGCACTGATACCCTTATTTTAGCAACCCAAAAAACAAAATGAATTATTTTTTATTATCAGAACTATTTAAAAGGATATTTGTAGTATAATATATCAATACATTTTATTGATTATGTAATTGAATTTTTTTATCTTTAATTTGAAATTTTTTATTTTCTCAAAAATTAAAAAATAGAAATCAAATTTAAATATTAATTTTGATATCATAACAAATTTTCATAAATTCCATTCCACACCACAGCTTTGTCACAATTGCACCATTACCCACATAATAAACTATGATTGCAATCACTTGCACATTTAATCGCAAACACTAGCTCCTTTCTCACCTTATCTAAGCCAAAAGCCCAAACCAATCCAATTTATCACAAACGGAGACAGACAGAGACAAAAAGCTCAATGGTGTCTTTGGCTCAGCAATTCACAGGCCTCAGATGTCCACCACTTTCGTCGTGGCGCCTCTCAAAGTCATGCTTCTTTACTTCTAAGCAAACCCGCAAACGCAATGTGCTTCCCATAGTCTCAGCCGTGGCTATTTCTAACGCACAGACCAGAGAACGCCAGAAGCTCAAAGAACTATTCGAAGAAGCTTACGAACGGTGCCGTACTGCCCCCATGGAAGGTGTAGCTTTTACTACAGACGATTTTCATACTTATCTTGAAAAGTACGACTTCAATTCTGAAATTGGGACCAAAGTTAGTCATCATTCCCTTATCTTTACAAAAAAAAAAAACTACTTCGTTTTATATTCAACAATTAAATTGGTGAATTGGGTTTAAACTGAACGACAATTTACGTCTGAAATATGTTGGAGATAAAACTTACCTGCATGTATTATTTAGTTCACATTTTACAATTGCTCCGTAGGAGGACACAAATTTGCACTCACACAAATTCTGGTGTAAACATATCAAAATAATTTTAAAAAACAGAAAAGTTATTCCTTCGTCAAGAAAATTTTATCAAGTGTCACAACGTAGACATAATTTAATTATTGTGAGTATAGTTTGCATTTATCATTTCTCTTGCTCTAAAGACTTCCTTTTTCTTTTTTGTTTTTATGGAAGGGTAGCGATTGTCACAACTATTTTTATATAATGACAGTTTTATCTAATAACAATGATGCTTTAATATAATTACTAGTAGGAGTAAAATAGATATTTCAAATTTTATTGTTGTGACAATAATAAAAGTGGTTGTAGCAATATCATTACCCTATGTATTTAGTGACCTTTTGTGTTTACAACAAATGATCAAGAATTGGTTCTGTTCATTATTTGTTTATGGTTATATGTGGCACTTCATGGGTTTTTGATAAGCCTAGATGATCCGGCTGAACTCCAAAACTAAACCTATGCTATTCGGATGGATGACTGCGCACGTCATAGGGCTTGATGACAGCACTACTCTAGCATGACCGTGCGCGCCGTGCACGGCGCAAGAACCTGTAATTGTTTTCTTCTTTTAGTGTAAGGATATGTTAGTGGGGGAGGGGAGCAGTTCCACAACTGCTACTCGGGGATGATAGGTAGCAATTTTCAGTTATTTTTGTGTGTATAAGTGGGAAGAAGAACGTTAGAAAAATGAGAGAAAAATCAATGAAGTCGTGGTTCATTCTCACCCAAAAGAGAACTCTTTGTGTGTCTATTGTGCCTGTACTGATTGGGACCTAACATTGGTATCAGAGCTTGCGTGATAATGGCCACCAACAAGGAGAGAATTGAGCAATTGGAAGTCGGGCTTGGTGGTGTGCAAGAGGGGTTGCATAGGATGGAGATCGGCATGGCTGACAGGCTGCGTCATGTCGAGGACACTCTCAACCGTCTCACTGACGTCTTACTTGCAAACCAGGAGAACCCCTACCACGGTAACCCTCACCGCGAAGGCAACGACAATCGTCTTGGTTGCATCCTCCAAAACAACGAAGCTTGAGTTTCCTCGCTTTTCAAGAGATGACCCGGTAGAGTGGTTCAATTGTGTGAACCAATTTTTTGAGTTCCAAAACACTCTTGAAGCCCAAAGAGTTTTGTTGGCCTCCTACCATCTAGAAGGAGAAGCCAATCAGTGGTGGCAATGGCTTTGTAGGTCTTTTCAAGATGAAGGAAGGGCACTTTCGTGGGCAATTTTTGAAGACAAACTCTGGGCTCGTTTTGGACCTCTTGATTTTGAAGATTTCGACCAAGCACTATCCCGAGTAAGAAAAACGAGAACGTTGCGAGACTATCAACAAGAGTTTGAACGGTTGAGAAATAGGGTACGTGGATGGACCCAAAAGGCTCTCTTGGATACATTCATGAGTGGTTTGAAACCAGAGATGGTTGACGGTATCAAAATGTTCAAGCCTCAGTTTGTAAAAGAGACAATTAGCTTGGCACGAATGAGGGACGATCAGCTTGTGAGGCAAAGGCGACTAGCACGGCTAAACGCCTTATAAACTTCTTGTCAGAAATAAGTCAAGAATGTTGTATGAAAATGACCGAATGATTTGGTTTTATGATTTCTTTCTATTTATAGACTTTACAAAATACAACAAACCTACAAAATACAACAAAGCTATTTATGGACAGCCATGGATTGCTGTCTATGGATAGCTGTTTATGGACAATTATTTACAGTCAAAAAGACTATGGATAGTAATTGTGTACAACTAAATGAATATGGACAACAAATTACAGCAAAACTGTTATGGATAGCTAAGCTGTCAATGGAACACAGCAAAACTGTCCATTAACAGCCCCCCTCAAATTGATGCGGGTTGATCAATAAGCATTAATTTGCGACTTAGGAAGCAATGTCGATGACGAGTGAGAGACTTGGTGAAGATATCAGCAATTTGTAGTTTAGTAGAAATATGTGGAAGAGTGATAACACGAGTTTCAAAGGCTTCACGGATAGAGTAACAATCAACTTCAATATGCTTTATGCGCTCATGATAGATAGGATTGGCCGTAATTTGAATAGCATTTGTATTATCGTCATGTAAAGGTATAAGATCGGTCTTAGAGAAGTCTAACTCAACTAGCAAACCTCGAAGCCAAATAATTTCGGAACAACCAAGAGACATTGCTCGATACTCAGATTCTGTAGATGACTTAGAAACTCTATCTTACTTCTTACTGTTCCAGGAGATCAATACATCACCTAAGAACATGCACCAACCAGTATGATCCGACGAAGACGAAGACGAAGATAATTGCCTGAAGGAAAGAATAAGCCACGGGTAGAAGTGCCCTGAACATAACGTATGATCCGACAGACATCAACTAGATGAAGATGACGAGGAGCCTGAAGAAATTGGTTGACTTGTTGTACTGCAAAAGAAATATCTAGTCTAGTGATGGTGAGATATATAAGGCTATCCACCAATTTTCGATATAAGCTGGGATTGACAAGTAAGTCACCTTTCTCTTTGCAAAGCTTGCATTTAATTCCATGGGAGTATCAACAGAGGTAGCTTCCTGCAGTTCAACTGTAGTCACCAAATCACTAGCATATTTGTGTTGATTGAGGGAAATACTAGAGGGGCTATGATGCACCTCAAGACCAAGAAAATATGTAAGAGACCCAAGATCCTTCATATGAAAGGATTGTGAGAGATGGGTCTTGAGCTGAACAAGTAAAGTAGAATCAGAACCAGTAAAGTAGAATCAGAACCAGTGATCATAATATCAACATAAACCAAAAGGACAACAATACCCATGTCTGATTTTTGAAGAAACAATGAAGTGTCATACTTGCTCTGCATGAAAGAAAATTGTAATAAAGTGGTTCAAAATTTTTCAAACCACGCCCGTGGAGTTTGCTTAAGACCATAAAAAGAACGACGAAGTTTACACACATTGGATGTCGAAGAGGAAAACAACCCTGGAGGTGGCTTCATATAAATACATTCTTTGAGATCTTCGTGAAGGGAAGTATTCTTAACATCCATCTGATGTAGTGGCCAATCATTGGAAGCAGCAAGAGCTAGAATCGTTCGAACAGTAGTCATTTTAGCCACATGAGCAAAGGTCTCCTCATAATTAACACCATATTCCTATTTGTTCCCAAGGACAACAAGCCGAGCTTTATAATGATCCAAACTTCCATCAGAGCGAACCTTGATTGAGTAAACCCATTTGCAACCCAGAGGAACTATAGTGGAATGACAAGACTCAATGTCCCAGGTGTGATTGGCCTCAAGAACAACAATTTCTTCCTGCATAGCTTGGCACCAACAATCATGCTTGACAGCATATGAGTAGCATGTAAGAATATCAAAATTGGACAATGTAGTAGTAGTAAGAGCTGAAATAAAATTATCAGAAGAAAAACCATACCTATCAGGGGGTATAGATACTCGAGAAGAGCATCATACCAGAGGCTTTGGAGGTGCTGCAACTGACTAACTCTAGTGTATGTTAGGATTAGATATCGGGTGAGCCACCGGAAGAGATTGTGGGCGGGATTATCTTGTATATACCATTCCTGGTTTAAAGCGAGAACTGGTTTAAGGAAGAGCTAAGAACTGGTGCTCAAAGGAGGGAAGGATTACAGTAGAAGAAGAGGCCACAGAAGACACAGGAAAAAAATGTTGATTTTCAAAGAAAATAACATTTCTAGAAATGTGTGTACGATGTAATGTAGGATCATAGCAAACAAATCTCTTTTGACACATTATATCCTAAAAATGCACATTTAACAGATTGAGCAGATAATTTATTTCGCTCATGAGGTGGTAAATGAACAAAACATACACAACTAAAGATACGAAGATTATCATAATTAGGTTACTTAGTAAACAAACAAAAATAGAGAGATTCCATGTGCAAAACTTGTGAAGGTAAACGATTAATCAAGTGAGTAGCAGTCTTTAGAGCCTTAACCCAGAATATGGATGGAACAAAAGATTCTAACAAGAGAGTACGTACCATATCAAGAAGATGACAATTTTTGTGCTCAGCTACTCCATTTTGTTAAGGAGTAGCAGGACATGAACGTTGATGGATGATACCTTTAGAAGCCAAAAATACTTGAAACTCAGTGGGCAAATATTCACCACCAGAATCTATGCGAAATGTCTTACTATTTGTAGAAAATTGATTTTCAACATATGCTAAAAACTCGATGAAAGTACGAAAAACCTCAGATTTAGAGCGAAGAAAATAAACCCAAGTGAATCTACTATGATCATCAATGAAAGTTACATAGTATTTAAATTTTTTATGTGAAATAATCGGAGAAGGTCCCCAAACATCATTGTGAATAAGATCAAAGCAGTGAGAAGTTCTATTAGCATGCAAAGGAAATGGAAGAGTTTTGTTTTTACCAAGTTTACAAGAATCACACTCAAAAGGTAAAGAAGAACGTTCTTTATTACCAAGAAAGCCCGAGTTCAATATATGAGATAAAACTTGAGTATTAGGATGGCCTAAACGACGATGCCACATACTTAGATTAGGAATATTATTACAAGCAAAAGACTCAATAGAAGGAATTGGATAAAGTGATGGAATAGGTAAAAGTAATGGAAACAAACGTTCCACTTTAGATCCCTTCGTGATCGGCTCCCCTGTTACCTGGTCCTACACAACACAACCATCACCAGAAAAGTTAACAACACAATTGTTATCAACTAATTGACCAACGGAAATGAGATTTGTAGAAAGTTGAGGAGCAAGAAACACATCAGTAAATGTAGAAGAAGTATTTCCAACAACTTTGATTGGCAAAGAACTGCCATTGACAGTCTGAATAGTAGATTGGCCAACATAAGGCCGAACATGAGACAAAGTTGTGGGAGTATTTGTCATATGATTAGAAGCCCCTGAGTCTACATATCAAAGTGTAATAGAATTTGTACCTTGAAATCTCATTGCAGATAATGCCGAAATTAGCATCTGTTACACCATTTCAGGAATGCAGTAAGTTGTTGTAGGAGGTGGAAGATTAGGAGAAGCACCTGAGGAAGACACATGTGCTACAGTAGGTGCTACTGGAGGAACAACAACATAAGTTTGAAATGCTTGGGCTTGATGATTCTAGGGACGAATACAACATTCTTTGATAATATGACCCTTTTCTTGCAATAAGAATAACATTTTTTAGGACAATTGGCAACAATATGCCCATATTCTTTGCAGTAGAAACTTTGCATATTTTTAGAAGGCATAGATGATCCATACCCTTGGGTTGCATAAGCCATAGTTGTTGTTGTGGAATTACCATAAGATTGTTCCAAAATAGCTTGAGTACTTAGATGTTGTTTTTTGCGAAGTAACTCACCAAAACAAATATCCAGAGAAGGAACAGGAGATCTGTTCAATAGAGAACGAACTGATTCATATTCCGAGCGTAATTTCATAAGAAATTGATCACGCTGACTAGTCCTATGAAGATTTTGAATAGTTGATATAACAGCAACAGGAACATTTGCTGTAACTAAATCAACATATTCATGCCAAAGAGTCAAAAATGTCGAGTAATAATCCTAGATGAAAAGACTACCATGTTGGAACATGGAAATCACATGTTCCAACTGAAAGCGACGAGCATCATTGTCTTGATGATAAACTTTCTTCAAATAATTTCACATGGAGTGAACAGAACGATGAGCCATCAAGTTAGTGACGATATATGGTTCCACCGAACTAAGAAGCCAAGATATGATTCGAACATCAAGCACAGACCAAGAAGGAGAAGACACCACTTTTTTAGAGTTGACAGTATCAGATGTTGGTGTAACATCTGTGCCATCAATATGGCTCCAAAGGTAAAATCCCTTGAGGAAAAGTTCAAACTGAAAAATCTAAGTAAAGTAATTTTTTCCCGTAAACTTAACACATATTGGTGCAGTGTCTATTGCAAGTAAATAAAACCCGAGAAATATTCAAAAAAATTAAAAAAACCAAGATAAGGACCTTAAACAGAGATTGTCGAAAAACACTTGTTTTGTAAAAAAATGCTTGAAAATATCAATGAAGATTTCCTCAGAAATATAATGCTGAAATTAAAGAAACCGAGAAAATGACTTTAAATAGAGATTGTCGAAGAACACTTGTTTAGCAAAAAACGCTAAAAAAATATCAATGAAGATTTCCTCATAAATAGAAAACTGAATTTTTTCTCAAAGAAGCTCTGATACCATGTCAGAAATAAGTCAAGAATGTTGTATGAAAATGACCGAATGATTTGGTCTTATGATTTCTTTCTATTTATAGACTTTATAAAATACAACAAATCTACAAAATACAATAAAGCTGTCTATGGACAGCTGTTTATGGACAGTTTGTGGACAGCCATGGACAACTGTTTATGGAAAATTATTTACAGTTAAGCTAAAAAGACTATGGACAATAGCTGTGTACAACTAAATGAATATGAACAACAAATTACAACAAAGCTGTTATGGACAGTTAAGCTGTCCATTGACACTTCTGTCCCTATAAGTACCACCAATTTTCCCAAGGGTCCTACACCAGTAATAATCAAAAGGCTATCGTGGGATGAAATGCAGAAACGAAGATCTCAAGGGTTATGCTTCAATTGTAATGAATGGTTCACCCTTGGCCACAAGTGTCAAGCACCACAATTGTTGCTCCTAGAAGGCTATATACAAGGAGATGAAAACGCATAGGCAATAGGTGGGGTAAACACGACAAGAGAGCTAGCTGCAATTGAGGAACATGACATTGGAATTGAACCAGAAATCACCCTGCAAGCGTTAACTGGATGGACAGTACCAAAAACCATAAGAATTAAGGCAATGATTGGAAAGCATGAGATGATTGCCTTAATTGACAGTGGATCCACTCATAACTTTATCAGTGATAGAGCAGCCACAATGCTTCGTTTGCCCGTGAAGCACATAACACCTTTTGTTGTCAAAGTTGCCAATAGGGACAAATTATCATGCAAAGGGATATACGAGTAGCTCACGGTTAACCTACAAGGTGCCGAGTTCCAAATAGATCTTTTTTCTGTGCCCTTAAATGGGATGGATATGGTGTTAGGCATTCAATAGTTAGAGACATTGGAAGTAGTAGTTTGTGATTGGAAGAAACAAACCATGGACTTCATCTGGGAATAACAGCCCACACAGCTCCAAGGGATTGGAATTCCACCAATCCAAGACATCACATTGCCACTAATGACTTTTGATAACGACAAGTTGTGTTTGCCTTATACTTCCAACTCGAAGGTCAATAGAACAACGAGGAACTCACGCTAGATATGCAAGCATTGCTAAAAGAATACTCAGATGTCTTTACCGAGCTAACCAGCTTACCACCAGCACGTAAGGTTTATCATACAATACCTCTCATGGATGGAACCGAGGCCATTAATGTAAGGCCCTATAGGTATGCACACTTCTAAAAGGCTGAGATTGAAAATCAACTGCAAGAAATGCTTAATGTAGGGTTAATTTGACCCAGCACCAGCCCCTTTTCCTCTCCAGTACTGCTAGTCAAGAAAAAAGATGACACATGGCGATTTTTCATAGACTATCGAGCACTTAACATTGTCACAATCAAGGATCGTTTCCTAATTCCAACAGTGGATGATATGCTGGATGAGTTATACGGAGCTGCATTCTTTACTAAGCTAGACCTCAAGGCAGGATACCACCAAATACGAGTCAGTCCCCTGGATATTCTTAAGATTGCCTTCCGCACTCACAATGGCCATTATGAGTACTTGGTTATGCCTTTTGGGTTATACAATACACCATCTACCTTCCAAGCCATAACAAACTCAATTTTTCGACCATATTGGCACAAGTTCATCTTGGTGTTTTTTAATGACATTTTAATCTATAGTTCAACATGGAAACAAAACTTGGGGCATGTCCAATTTACATTAGCCATCCTCCGGTAGCACAAATTTTATGCTAAACTGAGTAAATGCGTATTTAGTCAACAAGAGCTAGAATATTTGGGCCACATAATTACACATAATAGGGTCAAAGTTGATGACAGGAAGATCGAAGCAATGGTTGCTTGGTCCAAATCCTCCAACATTATTGATCTCCGAGGATTCTTAGGCCTCATTGGCTACTACCGCAAGTTTGTCCGCGGGTATGGGGTAATAGCTCGACCATTAACTACCCTACTCAAAAAAGGGGCAATTTTAATGGAATGCAGATGAGGACACAACTTTCTCAGCCTTGAAACAAGCCCTACCATCCATCCCCACACTAGCCCCACACTAGTCATGCCTAACTTTACTGACCCATTCATCCTAGAGATAGATGCATCAGGGACGAACATTGGTGTTGTACTCACTCAACAAAATAAACCAATTGTCTACATGAGTCGTGCCCTAGGAATTACTAAGCAATCTTGGTCAATCTATGCAAAGGAAATACTGGCCATTGTGTAGGCAATACGACTGTGGAGACCATATCTACTTGGCTGCAAATTCTTCATCAAAACTGATCAGTGCAGCCTCAAATTTTTTTTTGGATCAGCGTGTTGTGACCCCTGAGCAGAAAAAATGGGTGGAAAAATTACTAGGGTATGATTATGAAATCATTTTCAGACCTGGTCATGACAACTCTACAACAGATGCTTTATCTAGGCACCCAGATAACCCAACATTGGCTGCACTTCATTCCTCAGATGTGGACATTTGGACATAGATACACGAAACCTCTAAATCAGACCCCTTCGTGCAGCATTTTGGATGAAAAGTTGGTAATCCTCCTTATGACAATTTGACTTGCGTGATGGCTTGCTGATTTCCAAAGGGAAAATTGTGGTACTAGCTGACCAATCCTTAAGGATTGAATTGTTGTATGAAGTCCACGACACTAAAGTTGGAGGGTACTCGGGAATCCTTCGAACCTACAAACGCTTACAACAACAATTTTATTGGCCAAGGATGCATAAGACTGTTCAAGAGTATGTGCAGAAATGTGAAGTATGCCAACACATCAAAACTGAAACAACAGCTCTAGCAGGGTTATTGCAGCCCCTATCAATCCCTGCACAGGTTTGGGAGGACATCACTCTCGACTTCATTGAAGGGCTGCCCACTTCTTATGGAAAAGACACCATTATGGTAATCGTCGATCAACTCAGTAAGTTTCCCCACTTTATTCACTTAACTCACCTGCTAACAGCAAAAATTGTTGCAAAAAAATTTATTGAGGGAGTAGTCAAACTCCATGGGATGCCATGCTTCATCATCAGTGATCGTGACCCTGTAACTGTTTTCTTCTTTTAGTGTAAGGGTAGGTTAGTGGGGAAGGACAGCAGTTCCACAACTGCTACTCGGGGATAATGGGTAGCAATTTTCGGTTATTTTTGTGTGTATAAATGGGAAGAAGAACGATGGGAAAATGAAAGAAAAATAAAGGAAGTTGTGGTTCATTCTCACCCAAAAAAGAACTCTGTGTGTGTCTATTGTGCCTATGTTGATTGGGACCTAACAGTTTTTATTCTAGATTAAGTGTAAAAGAACTGAAATTTAATACAGTTAACTTAATTATTTGTTAGTTGAGCTTCAGTTATTCTAGATTATGGCAGGTAGTTTCAAAAAACTCCTAGTTTCACATGGAGTATTAGTTTAACTGGACTTACGGTACATTTTTATTTTGTTTCCTTTCCAGGTTAAGGGAACAGTTTTCTCTACAGATGCTAATGGAGCATTAGTAGACATTACTGCAAAGTCTTCAGCATACTTGCCAGTGTACGAGGCATGCATCCACAAAATAAAGCATGTAGAAGAAGCAGGCATAGTCACTGGTTTAAAAGAGGAGTTTATGATCATTGGTGAAAATGATGCCGATGATAGTTTGGTTTTGAGCTTAAAGGCTATTCACTATGGACTTGCATGGGAACGATGTAGACAACTCCAAGCAGAGGATGTTGTTGTCAAGGGTAAGGTTGGTATTTTCTTGTTTCGGTCCTCTCCTTTGGGATTTTGGCACACGGGTATCTTGGATGCCCTACAAAAATTATGGTTATTAAACCCCATTTTTTGTTTGTCTGTTATGCGTGTTTGGCACGTTTGGAAGAATAAGAATGACATTTTGAAACTCGTGGCTAACCATCAGCAGAGGCCTTGGTTAAAAATGAAATGCTGATATGATATGTTTGTTTATTTTCGTAATCTTCTCTTTGCTTGTATCATTTTCTTTTTTCTTTATGCAGGTTGTCAGTGCAAACAAAGGGGGAGTGGTAGCTGTAGTGGAAGGACTTAGAGGCTTTGTCCCTTTCTCTCAGATATCATCGGTTAGTTCTATAACCTGGCATAATTCTCATACTTCTTTATCTAGGTATGTTGCTTTGAGCTAAAGAATGGTTTCAAATGTAAGTGTTAGTTGTATAATAAAAAGAACTGGCTCTAGTATTGGGATCTATGGATTTTGTACACTTTAGTCCCCATCTTTTTACAAATGCACTTTAATCCTTTTTGTTTGTAAAATGTGCACTTTAATCTTTTTTTTTTGTTTTAAAAAAGGTACACCATTAGTCCTTTTTATTTTTAAGAAGGTACCATAAGAGTCCTTTTTGGGGGCAAAAGGGGAACCCAACTCAAGGACGGAACAAGCTCTTCTAGTGGAGGCCATGGCCACCCATATAACATAATTAAACTGGTATTTATATCTATTATGTATTGACATTTGGCACCCCCACACTGCAATTTTTAGGTCTGTCTTTGGTGTATTCATTTAAAACAAGGGAATTAGTGTAACTTTTCCTTGGTGTATACATTTAAATGAAGGGAATTAGGGTAAGTTTTCCTAGAACACAGGGACTTGCGTGATAGTTCTTTACTATTATCAGTAATCAGCCCGTCTAAAACTCTGTCAGATGCTAAATAATTATCAATTTTACCTAAATTTCTCCATTCTGTGCTTGTCAACTTTATGAGATTTGGAAGTTTTATACCAAGCATCAAATATGTAATATGATTTACTATTATGATTCTTAGCACTTGGTCCTTATCCTTCTGTGAGGGATCTGGAGAGGGATTCTTAGTAAACAATGATTTGGAAATGGTTAAGGTTCTTATCTGAATACTTGAGATTGCAAATTACGGCGAGTGCTCCTCAATGGAACTCCATTGGATTTTTCATTTTGCTTTTGAGTTTTCAATGGTGCTAGTTATATGGGTTTTCAATGTACTAGAAATCAACTGCGGAGGAACTTCTTGAAAAGGAGCTTCCTCTCAAGTTTGTTGAGGTTGATGAGGAACAGTCTAGGCTTGTCCTAAGCAATCGCAAAGCTATGGCAGACAGCCAGGCACAGCTAGGAATTGGATCGGTGGTCCTCGGTACTGTTCAGAGCCTAAAACCTTATGGTGCCTTTATTGATATTGGTGGTGTCAATGGCCTTCTTCACGTCAGTCAGATCAGTCACGATCGTGTTTCTGATATTGCAACCGTTCTTCAACCTGGGGATACTCTCAAGGTTTTAAATTAGACATCCTCTTAATCTATTCAATTATACACGTTAAAAAATATATGTAACTAAGACTGTTTTAGGTCATGATACTGAGCCATGACCGAGATAGAGGCCGTGTCAGTCTTTCCACCAAGAAGTTGGAACCTACTCCTGGAGACATGATTCGCAATCCAAAACTTGTTTTTGAGAAGGTACTTTCTATTAATTACTTTTCTTGTAAAATAAGAGTTCATCTATATATATATTAGTTTAAGTACGTTATATCTAACGATTGTGTATTTTAGTCTTATATTTATTAGGTGGGGTAACATAAATAAAAAAAGAGTGATAAAACTCCTTTACTTTTACAAAAAAATGATCCAACATAAGTCCATTGTCTTTACAAAATGAGCTTTTGCGATCCTTTTTGCGAAGGTAGTAAATTTGTGTTACCCCACGTAATATGTATGGGTCTAAAATGTACTTCCGTCAAAACTAACTATTTTATGCGATCCTTCATACTATATAAAAAGGTTCACAATCCGATACACAAACAGAATAAAGGAATACAGACCTCTTAAGGATTTGGCCTAACTTGCACGAACATAATAGTAAATAAGTAAGTAGACAATATAACAAAAATATAAATAAAATAATATCAAATAACCAAATAAATTTGAATTATAGATATTATATAAATTCAACAGAAAATAGGCAAGAATATAAGTTTTTTTAATTAGAATTTAAGCTTTTAGTATTTCTAATTAAAATTTAAGCTTTTAGTATTTCGTAACATATATACCTTAAATTCAAGTCGTACTAGCATAGCAACAGAGCATACATAACACACAATATAATGAGGTAAACTCAGGTAGAGGTCTTATCTATGTGATAACATACTTGGATTACTTATGACAATTACTCAATAGCAAACAATTTACTAAGCAATAAATAATTACAACTTTGATAGAAATAAAACCATTATTACCTCTATCAGTTATGATCTCTGTTCGAATGGCCTATTACTACTTCCGCAATAAAACACATGAACTCGACTCTCTTCCACAGCCAACACCACCCAATGTGGTGTGATCAGTAACTACAGATCAATAACGTGAAATATTAATAGAATGAGAAACCTTGTGGATTACACTCGATCTCAAGGCACCAAAGGACACACTATCCTTTATAGATCTCAAATCGTGCACGTGAAACACACAGTTAAGCCGCGTACGAACACTAACTACAATTTGATAACTAAATTCACTAAACGACCCACATTTAAATGTAAGTTCTCCAAAACGATTTCAAAAATAGATATAAATCTCAGTATGAATTTCAACAAAGTTTCGGTACTAAAACATGGGTAAAGAGTTGAAAGAAGTAGGGGTATTTATAGAACTCGGTCAGCCACATTGCCACCACCCTCGCCACTGCCAACCACCTCGCCAAAGGTGGTGGTGAGGTACAAAAAAAGTGAAGATATTTTTTTGTTTCTAAAAATGGTAAGTAAATTCCACAAATATTGAACCCAAAAATGGATTAAAATCCATAACTTTCAACGTAATATGCATACTAAAAACAACCAATGTGAAACCATGTTTTTAATTACAGTGTTATTAACTATGTGTGTGTTCATTATTGATTTATAGTAACTAACCTTATACAAAGAAAAACAAAATACTAAATAAAAATAAACAAATATCGTGTTTTTGACACAAGAAGGCACAAGTTAGTTACTTTTAACAAAAATGTATTTTAAATTCGTACCTATTAGGTGGGGCAGTACAAGTCCCAAAAATGTAGTAAAAGTTCATTGCTTTTTAAAAAAGAGAGCAATATAAGTTCATTATCTTTACAAAATAGACTTTGATGACTCTTTCTATAATATAGTAGACTTATGATGTCTCATCTAATAGTTACACGTATAAAATATATTTACTAAAAATTAAATTCAACGTAAACAAATTTACCATGAAGTTGAAAGAAAAGTGAATAGTAAAAAGAATCTGTTCTCGTCTGCTCCGTTCGTTCTTCTGTCTTTCTGCGCTTTTTTTGTTTTTGTTTTTTTTTCTGCGTCGCCTCCCTTGTTTTGTTTCTGTTCTGCGTAGCTTTTTCTTTTCTTTTCGCCTCCAGCGCCCTCTCTCCTCTTCCTGTTTTCTTCCCCCTGCGTTGCTTTTCTCTTTTTCTTTTTGTTCCTCCCTGCTGCTCTACTCTCTCAATCGTTATAGTTATATATATCTATATAAACTTATCATTTAAATTTATATATTTGTAAAATTTTAGATATTTATTTTCTTCAATTACGTAATAAAATTTAAATAATAATAATGAAGTTTTAAATAAAAAATAAAAAAATTATATCAAATTATACAAGTTATTGTTTATATAAATCACAGAATTTACCTAACATGTAAAAATTATACGTGGGCTAAACAATGGTAAAATGCATTTTGCAAAAATCCAAATGAAAATAATATTTTTCATAAATTTAATGTTTTATTATATATAAGTACATATATGAAGAGTTTACAAATAAGAATCTGCTTGGGTTGGGTTCGCTTCCTACATGCAGTGTTTGTTATGTAATTTTTTTCCGAATAAAATGATAAATAAAATTTAAATTCACTTGCAAACCCAAAGTTAATATGGATTACTAACCAAGCAAACACTTTCTTATTGTTAATTTTATAAAGATTAAATATATTGGTTATCTTTAAAGATTTTTTTTATAAATAATAGCATTAGATTAAAACTATCATTACATTAAAAAGTTTAAAATTGTGTCCCTAGAAAAAAAGTTACAATCAGTGATAGTTATCAATTTTATATTAAATATTTTGCCTATTTATTATGAAGTTCGAGTGTAGCATTCTATTGATGCCAACTATTCACTTCAAAAAAATAAATTACAAATGAACAACTATTTTATGACATTTAAGCAAGTAAATTGATAACATTATATTTTATAAAATATTTATAAAAGTAGGATTGAATTACGGATTTATTTTCAAACCAACAATAATAACATTCCAAGTTAGTAGTAAATGAAGACAAACATTTCATTAAAGAATATGAATAGTACATATAAATTAGAAAATGAAGAGACATGTTCATCAGGAGATTGCCATTAAATTAATTAAGTGGGAAATCTAGTTTAGATTAAATAAATAATACCATTAGAAAATAAATCATCAAGAATTTTGTAAACAGAACAATAATGGGACCTGATTTCCAACTTGAATGGTATATCCAATTAGATTTTTGGAAAATTACAAAAATAACAACATAAATAATATCGAATATGATTTAATTAGATAATATTCGATATTAAACGGATTAAAATGATTATAATTTAATTCAAATGACGTTTAATTTAATACCATTTAACGTGAAATAACGTATCAGACCTATTTTAAATTGTAAAAATATATTAATTGAACATTAGATGTGTTATTTTTATGTTTTCAAGTTTTAAGGATGTTATTTTTGTTGATTTTCTTATATTTTTTCATGTTTTATTTATTTGATTTAATTAAAATAAAAACTCCGACAAAAAAGAGAGATTGCAATGGGTTAAAAATGATAAATTTGAAATAATAAGGAAAAATTTACTCTTTCAGTTCAACACACTGAAACTAAGGAAGATAAGTTGTATTTTTAGTTAATTGCAATTTAAAGCTTATATGCATAATAATTGGGTTTCACACATTAAATAAATAATGGGTCATATGTGCCAGAGGTCCTATATTTTTACAAAATGAACATTTTAATAATGTTTTCAATTGAAGCGTTTAGTCTTGTGATTTTAAAAACTGTATATTTTAGTTATAAAAATCTCAAATTACATAACTTATGTACATTATTTTTAACACTAAAGTATATATTTTTTAAAAGTTATAAGATTAAAGCACTCCGATCAAACGGGAGCAATAAAACCTTTTTCTAAAAATAATTTTAATTATTACAATATATATTTACTATCAAAGTTATTTTTTTTTTTTACAAATGGGAAATCTTCACCTAAACAAAACAAATGTTTTTATTTAACTTAATATGAATACACTTAAAATAGTGTCTAATTAGAAAATAATGTATGTATGATAGTTTAAAGGTGAGGGTGCGCCAAACGTCCCGGAGCTTTATGAAATGAGTACTTTAGTTTTGAAGCTTTTGATAGAGTATTTTAATTCTATAATTAAAAAAAAAGGTTTATTTTAATATTTAAAAACTCAAAAATAAGACTAAAGTTTACTTTTTACACCAAAGTATGAGATTAAAGCGTACATTTTTTCAAATTATAAGACTAAAATGATTCAATTAAAAATTATAAGATTAAAGTGTTCATTTTTTCAAAGTTAAGTACTATTAGCACCGTTCTTTCATAATATAATAGATAAAATTGTCTTAACATTAAAAACTTATGGTAATAAAGTATTTTGTTTACATTACTCTAACTCCGTCTATTAGAATAGTAATAAAATAAGATAAAATTACTCTAGAAGTCACTAAATATATCATTTGGACACTTTGGTTTAACAAGAGACATAAGTTATTTATTTTTAAAATTTATACACTTTAATCACATTATTATGAAATTATGTAAGTAAAGTGTCAATTTTAAAAATCGAATAACTTATCTATTGTAAAAGTTACGTGACTAAAAGTATCCTAATGACATAAATAAAATAACTTGAAAAATTAATAACCCTAATAATAATATATATTCTTGTAAGGCTAAACAACAATTTGGTTTCCTAATTATTTTTTGATTATATTTGATCCAAAATAGACTAAATGTGTTAAATTTGAAAAGTTAGGTAATGACAGAAGGGAAAAAAAGAAGTAATTTTAACACATTAAAGTTGAGTGCTCTAGTGAAATTTCACCATGATTTCTGCTTTTGCACTACATTGGAAAAACTAAGAACCAAATTATGCTAAAAAAATTTAAGGGACTAAAATGTCCATTGCTAAAAATTAGGGGTATACAAGTATTTTTCAGTTTCTTGTAATTATTGACTGCATTCTTGGTGCTATGTTCCAACAGGCAGAGGAGATGGCTCAGACATTCAGACAAAGAATTGCTCAGGCTGAAGCTATGGCTCGAGCAGAAATGCTTCGGTTTCAGCCCGAGGTAAATTTTCATTTAGTACCATATTAGCTTTTAGAAACTCATTCTTAGTCTAAAAGTGAGAAAGAAGTATGCTACTTTTCTATGACAAAGGTGGAGAGAACCTAAAACATGGTTTTCTTCTCAAAATGCAGAGTGGATTAAGCTTAAGCCCCTCTGGGATCTTAAGTCCCCTTAACTCGGACCTATCCGCAGAAGGGTTTGATTTGAGCCAAATTCCTTCGGCCTAAGATGTTGCCCAAGTCCATGAAGAGTAAATTATGTACTTTTTTTTCTACCTGTAATATTGTAAAAGAATCACCAAGTTAATATAAAACCATTCATTATTCTTACTGTTTTTGCTCGTACATAGGAGTGCCTATATGTGATCTTTTCTTTATTGTTTGGACTAATTTTCAAAGCCAAGGCAAATATACATCGGTACAAGTATGCGAAATTGATATACACCAATAGCATACACTCAAATCAAAATCTTTGCAGAGCATGCATTGGCTGAGATGCAAGAATTAACGTCAAAATATACAGAATATGTAACTAATTTCATTTATAGATAATTGTTACTCAAGACTGGTAAAACTGATTTAAAAAAAGAAAAAAGAATATGAGACAATATATATGTTTGAACTTTTACAATAACCTATCTAAAAGTGGTAATCCATTTTAATTTACATAAAAGTATTATTAGGCCTTGTTATGCAATTCTACAGTATAAAACCCTATTTTTAAGAAGAGTGCTTGCCAGGGAATTAAGTGCCCGTAAACCTCAATATAGTGCATGTGTTGAAATTGATCTCACACATATTTACACATTAACTGACGAGGTTTGGCGAACATTTACACCCGCAATGTACTCGGGTACCCTCTGCTTTTAAAGTCTTTGTACTGCTCCTTTATGTTGAATGTTGATGGTCTTTGCCGCTTGTGAGTTTAGCTTCACATTTAACGAAATTGATGTATAGTATAGACCATCAAAAAGGCCTCCATAATTGGATTTGGGGTATAACTCAAACGAAACGACTCCATCAGCTTAAATCAAAACCAGCTTCGGCATTTATAGCATATAAAAGTTTTTTCTCCAGCTGTTCTTTGCTGCATCAAAAATTCACAATTATGTCACTTGGAGGAGCAAACCATTTCCAAAAATGTAGTAGTTTATATATAGAAAACCAAAAAGGTAACAGGTAAAATATGAGAGAGAGTGGGCGTGTGTGTCTAAGTATACTACTTATAGAAGTGAAAACGCATATTGACCAGTCCACTCTCAACCTCCAAATATGACTGGAAACTTTAGACATGTCTCAACCCTTTTAATGCAAAAGAAACTACAAGAGGGACAAACCTTCTATATGGTGGAAGCTTTAGGAGATTCATACAAGTAGCTGATGTAGGTAGTCGATCAAGAGCTTCTTCAGCAGCACTGCCAGCAGCCCTGCAGGAGCATGGATACAGTGCATCGATTCAGAAATGACAGAAGGAAAAAAAAAGCGGGGAAACAATTTCTAATTTGGCTGAGGTTTCTGCTACTAATGCTGGTAAAACAATTCCATGTTGAAGTTACCTCTGAATGCAAAATAATGGCTCTAGATATTTGAATCCAAGCAGTGGTCCACGAGAGCAACCAGTCACAAACCTGTACAGGCCAATCCAACCAGTCCTTTCCATTATTCATTATTTAAAGAGCCATTTAAGGCAGATTACTATTGAAGCCTATATAATCGAACACTTAAGTGAATGTAGACACAGTAACTCACTTAAGAAATCTCTTCTGATTTTCTGATGAATAGTTTTTGAGGACTTCCCAGAACATCTCGATGACATAATGCTCCTGTCAACGGAAATTAAAAATAAGAAAAACAAAAAATCACTTGATAAGCTTATAATTGCAACCCAAAAAAAAAAGAATGAGGTAGTTCTTAATCTTGGCGACATTACTAAAATAATTCACACATCGATGCATTTAATATCTAGACCAGAACTTCCAATAAGAAATCAAATTAGCTATGATGCTTATGCAGGACATAGATTTTGGCAAAAAGACATGCAGATCTTGAACAAGCCTGATAGACATAAAATAACTTACACTATGATAGCCACCAGCATAATTAGTATGTGTTCGTAGATCATCAATATCCAAGCTGTCAAGTGAACCTGATATAAGGAGCTGTAAAAGACAGATGCGTCAAACAAAACTCATAGGAGGGGAGAGAAGAGAGAGAAACAAAAGAATTAAAAAGAGACACACAGACACAGTGAGAGCTGCAACTTCAAATTTTATTTTCATCTCATTCTTCAAGTTCATACTTAAATGCCACCCAGAAAAAGTCATCAATCATTTCAGATTCAACTCGAATACTCAACGGGATTGATTAATTCTTAATTCAATCCTCAATTTGGTATTTTAAAAGAGAATTTCTGTGGGTGGGTGTATGATGCGTTTGTGTGAGAGAGGGGGAGAAAAAAGGGGGGATAATGAATGCAACAAAAGGGAAAAGAAGACGACAATTTTCTGCATTACATGTACATATTTCACTCTGCTGCAGGACAGAAGCTAGTTAAATGACTCAAGCGTGTTCAGTCAATTAAGCATAATTTGCCAACCAGTACCTGTAGCTCATGTTCATTGAACATATCAATCCAATCTTTCTGTATAAGCTGCTGGAAACCTCTTAAGAAATGAGAACTTTGCTGGCGTATCTGAAGACAGATTTCATGTCATAAATATATGGAAGGAAAATAGGATTTAAGATGCATCATAAATGAACGTGAAGATGGAAAGTCAGTAACCTGAAAATTCAAACGGTGATTGGCAACAAGATGAATAAATGTAATGACATTCTCAGAAGTAACATGAAGGTTTTTTCCCCCTGGAAGCAGCTCTTCTTCTGCTTGCTCTCCATATTCATTGTTTAAAATGACAAAGTACAGTTCTAACTCTGATATGTTACCCTTATAATGCTGTGAATCACAGAAAATAAGATTCTGAGTTTGTATGTAATTAAACTAAACCACTGAGATCAAGCAAAGGTATCTATTAGCAGTTTCGTATTGACTCTTCACATGTTCTAGAAACAAATTCAGTTTAGCTGCTACAGAGGATAAATCATCTAATAAGATGTATAAGAGAGAAAGATATCCATCAATGTAATACTAGACAACTAAAAAGATGTAGATATTCAGAAATTTCCATAGTATAAAAACAGCACCATCCGACCTCTATAAGAAAAACTAAAGGAGCAGAAAGAAAGTTTTACCTTTAAGAAAATAAGGTGACGATACAATTCTGGATCCAAGGAAGGGAGATCATTCAAATAATTGTACCTAACCAACATATGTACAAGCTACACTTTAAGATCGTAATAATCTGAACGTAGGGAAGTAAGAAATATATAGAACTGAACTATTGGAAGAATACTTAATCATGTAAAATAATAGTAAAAAATTTAAAACAATAGCAAGTCACAGAGTGCATAATACAATTGAAATTGTGAGTCACTTCACATGCTAACACTTGGTTAATCTCAGCATGGCATGATCAGCAAAACCAGATAGACTCTACAAACAGAATATCCAAAATCATGCTGTAAGTTAAACAGTTGTCGATTGCAGATGAGCTGTGAATTACAATGAAAAATTCCATGAATAAGACGATCATTATAAAATGTGTATTATACAGTTTCATGAAACAAAAAAGTTAAAATAGTATATTCAACATTAATATGCAATACAGGAGCACATTGAAATTACAGCCTTGATCACTATAAGAAAATAAACATAGATAAAGCAAATAAGACATCCAAAGGATGGAGTTGAAATTTTCTAAAAACTTACTTCTGCTTTAATTTGCTTAGGAAGAATGTTGCAAATGGTATATCAACTAGGATGCCCTCAAACATAGCCTAGGGAAAAGAAAGAGGTACCTCTGTGAGTAGTAATAATAGATAACAGATGAAATAAGAGATAGGGCACCATGTAAACCCTTAGTTACGCCCAAGACATTTTCACAAAAACAATGTAAATAGAAAGCCTTGAGGAATTACTTAGTAGGTAAGCCCATATGAGAATACAAGGCATGGGAAAAGTTAAAATGAAACAAAACCAAAGAAGTCCATACCTTTGCAAGAAGGGTTCCAAGAAAATGAAAAAATTGGAGATGTTGTTCATGTATCATTCCCGATCCAGGATTTGGATAAAGCAAGTGGTCACAGGTTTCCTGAAAAGCCAAGCTGGGTCAATATAGAAGAAACCAAAGCGAGTAAAATCAGCAAACAAGAACAAGCAAGTGCTAGATACATAATGCATCATAAAAAATATCAAGTAATCTTGTCAAGATCAAAAATCTCTATTACTATCTCAAAATCAGATTGTATGTTATGCAACCAAAAAAAACTACATAAAATAGGAGATTTTACGTAACGAATCCCTATAAATTGTTACATTTGTAAAAAATACGAGAAACATAATATTTATGACCTTAAACAACCCATATTGCACGTCAAAGGCAGCCCGAGTAATGTTCTCCATGAAATCTTTGAAAATTCCACCACCATCAATGCCAGCCTCCTCAACACCAAGTTCATTGACAAAAGATACACGAATCTGTAAGCAAGCAGACAAATTTATATTACTATGGCAGCTGCAACTAGGTAAAACATTAAAAAAGAAAGAAAAACAAAACTATTCATCTTCTGAGACATCTATTAGGCAGAAAAATGTTCCAATATTGGTAATACATTAACTTAGGACCCATGCAAATATTCATTATTCAATAACATCTTTGATTTCTGAAACATAATTCAAGTTTTTGTAAGTACTTTTATGATCTCTAAAGCATTTTGTCAAAAAAAAAAAAAATTACTAATGTGTTTAAGAAATAGCAAAAAGGTTTCTAAAATTTCTCTAATGCCTTTAATAACATGTTTTGTTTACTATTTTCCAAAAGAAAATAAAAATCAAAAGTTCTTATAACCTTGTTGAATATGTTTTCTGATTTTTGACATGTTCTTTCAAACAAAAACCCAAAATATAAAATAAAAAATTATTTGGTAAATACCAGCAATTATAAGTTCTTAAGTAATTTTCTTTCCGTATAACCCAAAAACATAGTTGAGCTCCATTTGCTTTCTAAGGAAGTTAATAGATAGAAAATCTGAAATCTTACCTAAAAAGCAACATGTTTTAGATTACATAATCAGGCCACAGTTTGGAATCAATATCGGAATGATTAAAAAGCAAAATCAGAAAATAACCATGCATACCGGTCCTCGAAGATCATCTTCAGTCATTGTATTCATCTGATTATAAGCATCTTCTAGGATGTGATCCCTCCGTATTCTGAATCTGTTTCTGGTATACACGGCATGAGAACCATGTCTTTGTCTAGCTGTTGCTAATTGTGACTAGAAAATGGGTTTCAAATATATATATATATTGTTAGAAATAGCATCCACAAAGGTAAATAATACTATAAAAATGCTTTATTAGTGTTTTGTTAGATGCTTAAGGACATATAATTAATTTATGAAAAATAAGTAAAGTTGGTGCTCCAAGAAGTAAAACTTTTAACTTCCACTAACGAGAAAGAAAAATGAACACATTAAACAGAAGAGTCACTTACAGCAAATATTTTAACTCTGCATGTAAATGGCACCAAGAATGGAGCTTGCTTCAATATGTCATTTGCCCGTGTATTTTCTATTGCAGCCTACATGTAAAAAAATAAAATAAAAACAAAAATCTAGATAACTTTGCAACATTCTGTTTTCTAGAAGCCAAAAAGATAATCAATTACCTGAGAAATAAAAAAATCATTGACCCCATCAGCATGAAAATCACTTGGAGGTGTAAATTGCCGTCTATTGTTCCAATCTTGTAGCTGAATTGACAGTTTACATGACAAATTAAAAGAAGTGACGCAGAACAAGAAGAAGAATAGAAGAAAAGACAAAAATTAGGACCAAGGATTCAGAGGAATAGAATTACTGAGAAACCAGATATAATATTCAATAATCAAACACGTCTGACTAAATCACAATAGCATAGGCTCTATTTACCTAACATTATCCTACAAGATCTAAAAGTTCATATGAACCTCTAATCCTAGTTAGAGAACTATAAAATAAATAACAATTCTAATAATAATCAAAAATTAAAATAAAATTTCTAATTATTCTCAACTATAATGAAGTCCAAATTTTTGTTCTGCATTAAGAAGAAACTAGATTAAAAAGGACCTCTGGTATTAAAACTAAAGTTTTAAAAAGCGATTTTATACCTTGAGGGAGTTTTCTTGCATGAGGTGAGACGTAAGCCTCAAGACAGTATGAGCCATAATCCTCATTCTAAAGAGTTAGGTAATTTTTTCCTAAAATGCAAGTTATAAAGCTAACTTAATTTATACTAAGAATAAATAATAAAACACTAATAAGATAACATTCATAAAATAATAAAATTGTACTAATAGTCATAATTTAACATTAAATTGATAACAAAAAATAGTTGATTTTAAGAATATTAATAAAGGTGAAGTACCTACTTTTCACTTGCACAGATTATAAATAAAGTATGACTGTCAAAATCCAGGATGCTAAAGAATATGAGACAAGCAAAGGATGGATCAAATTGGAATACTTGAGGCCAAACATATGTTTTGCTCTCTAAAAACTAGTTTTTTACCTAGTATGTGGTCGCGTATTAGGCCATCAGAGATTTTCAACCCCACCCATGAGAAGATAATCCCATAAACAGAGAAAGTTTGAGACATATAGCCTCACTATGCATCGCATTATTGCGTAAGCCCCAACCCAAAAAAGCGTAAGTCTCAAATAAACCATTTGAGGTTAAGTCTTAATTCGATGGATAGATGAAGTTTACTAAGGCAAGTCTCGTTGCGAGTCTCAAAATAGCAATTAAAAAACATTAAAACTATAACGTGAAATTCTACATGGAATGTAATATCCATTAAACAAAAACACCAAATAATCTACAACTTAATTTTATCATTTACCTGACAGAGCAGTTCTGCGGCTACAACACTAACCCGATAGTGTATAAATTCCACAGAGTGTCTTTTATTAGCATGTGCATTGGTACCAAATTTCGAAAGATTTGACGAAGAACTAGGATTCACCCATAGAAGCTGCCATAGTGCCTGCATAAATTAGTATTTGCAAGTGTTATCAGAAAATAATAGTAATTACTGAGTGTTTAACTGTTTGAAATGAAAAATGAGTCTAACAAAATAACTACCATTGTGCAACTGAAATGCTTAATGCAACTGTTTAAGTCTAATAAACTATGTGATTATTTTACAATTGATTCAGCACCTTCTATGTCTCTCTCTTCCCCTTTTCTTTTGGGTGTGTTAGAGGGGACATAGTTTAAGAGTTTCAAACCAGGATTACCTGTCTAAGTATAACAATTAGGTATTGGATATCCTTCAACGACAGTGGCTTCTCTTGTTCATAAAATTCCTCATTGTCAACTATTGTAAGCATATGCCTGATCCAACAAAGAAGGGCAAAAGGGTAAGAACACAAAAAGAAAGAGGTTAAGCTGGACAGATTCTTCTATCAGTTCAAAACAACCAAACTATAAATCTGGCAAATTTTTTACAGAAAATAACAGCATAAAAGTGTTTATATGTAACTATTGTAAGCATATGCCTGATCCAACAAAGAAGGGGAAAAGGGTAAGAACACAAAAAGAACGAGGTTGAGCTGGACAGATTCACTTCTATCAGTTCAAAACAACCAAAATATAAATCTGGCAAATTTTTTACAGAAAATAACATAAAACTATTTATATGTAACTAAAATAACACATGAAAAGAATTTCAAAATGACTCAATCAGAAAAGTAGTATTACTTGTAAACTGGACAAAATACGGCCAAGGGCAATAGCCAACCAGGTGCATCTCCTGACAATAGACATGACAGCTGCTCAGACAGGGATGACCATTTCTGGTTTTCGTGGCACCGCTTCATAAAACTCCAAAGCACTGGAACAAGTTCGGTTCTATATGCTAGAACAGTCATAATTCTTTCAATAGGTAAAGTGTTGAAAGTAACATGGAGAAAAGCACAGGCTGCACCAACAGCCGCCACTTCTTTATCATCCGGTCCATTCTCCAGACCACTGACAAGCGAAATTCCTCCAAATAAAACATTGGTCTGTCCAAATTCCAATCCAACCCCACAAAAAATAAAATAAGAATTGTTGGTGCTAAAACTAGTGATACAAAGAAAAGAGTTCTTGGTAGAAAATATAGTTAAAATACTACAAGTTAAGCGATAGTGTGAATATATTATGGATATTATTCCTAGTTATTTTAGGAATATTCTTTATTCTTTATTGTATTATGTTGAAATCTCGAAATCATAGGTTTCACATCTGAGACAGAAAATATTTTGTAATTATTAGAAATTAGCTGGCTGATTTATTTACTTTTGTGTATTATTCTGGTTTAATTAGGAAGATTTTATTTCCTATTCTAGTTTTTTTAGTCTCTCTATACATTGTAAGTAAATCCTTGTAAATAAATCAATAAAATACAATTCAATATCTCAAATTTAATATGGTATCATAATAGGTTCCATACTAAATAACCTCAAAAATCCCAGTTACCACGGCAAACCCTACCACCACAAACCCTATCAATACTCTAGATATCTCATCTCTACACATAACTATAGAGAAACTAAATGGGAGAAACTATAAAGAGTGGGCTCAGTCAGTTAAACTGACTATTAATGGGAAAAGAAAAATGGGATACCTGATTGGGGAAACACCAAAACCATTTAGTGATACTGATGCCATCCAACAATTGGAGTTCGAAGGACTCGACAGTGAAAAAATGCCGTGTCAATTTAATGCAGCCAACTATAGGTAAAACATATCTATTTTTACCTAAAACACGAGATATGAGACGCTGAGAGAGACACTTACTCAGATGGTGAGGATTTTTCCCACATCTTTGAAATTAAAACAAGATTATGGCGAGTCAGAGACGTTATCGAGTATTATATAGAGATGCAAACTCTCTGGCTAGAACTGGATGAAAGCTCAAAGAAGGAGTGGAAGTGCGTCAACGACATTGCAAGAAACTCGAAACCAAACTAACCTTCGAGTTCTTGATTGGGTTGAACCGCGAGTAGGATGACGCTCACAGTCGAGTACTAGGCCAATGGCCACTACCATTAGCACAAGAAGTATTTTTGGAAATACAGCGTGAAGAGAACCGAAGAAGAGTGATGCTTACCTCAAACGGTGTTGGAACTTATCCATCAGTGTCGGCATTGGCATCGACGGGGAGGCTCGACAGCAAAGAAGGATCTCTCCAGTCGACGCTCCAAACAATGCTTAGGGTAGGAATGTCGCAAGCTGGAAATTTGGAAATGAGGGAATGTGAATGAGGGGCTTGGAGGGCCATACCCCAATGGGCCTAATAGGTTGGGACACACCAAATGGGCCAAAGGAAAGCATGGATCTAGATAGCCCAATGGATAGTTTTTACAAAGGCTAGCATATTCAATTTTTGGGCCAAATGGTCCTTCGACTAACATGGCTAATGTGCTTAATGGAAACATAAATGGCCCATAGCAAAAAAGGCCATTTTGGGATCACTGTCATAGGCCCAGACATTCTAAAAATACGTGCTAGGAAATCCATGAGAAACCAACAGACTAGAAACCACGGCAAAAAAGGAATTGCAGTTATCACGTATCCATTGATCAATAAAACAACACTTCTGGAGGAACATTTAATCTTGAACAGTTGGACCAACTTTATAAAATGTTTTCCGACATAAATAAACCTGGTCAGTCATCCTCCTCAACCTTGATGACCCATAAAGATAATTACTTAAATGTCCTATTCACCACGTCATAATATAAAAATCCTTCAATAATAGATTCTAGGACATCTATCTAACCATATGATAAACAGTTATCAATCATTTACAACTTATACTCCCTTTGTTGGTAACCTGAAAGTTAGAGTAACAGATAGAACTCTCTCAACAGTAATTGGAAAAAAAATATTCAAATTTCTAACCCTATATGTCTAGAGTCAATTCTTCATTTCCAAATTTTTCTTGTAATTTAATATTTATCAACAAATTAACACAAGACTCAAATTGTTAAGCTAAGTTTTTTCTTATTGTATTTTTCAAGACATTATTGGAAAAGACGATTGGTAATGCTGAAAAGTGCAAAGGACTTTATTATTTTAACAAAACCAATGTGAGTGGAAATCATAAAATTGTAATTTGTGATTCCACATCAATTCTTAGGAATAATGAACTTATGTTATAGCATTATAGAATAAGACATCCCAACTTTCAATACTTCAAGCTTGTTTCCTTCTTTGTTCACAAATAAAGACATTATTTTTAAATGTGAAATGTGAGAGCTTGTGAAAAACCTACGTTATTCCTTCCAAAAATCTCTATATAAACCATCCAAACCTTTCAATCTAATTCATAGCAATGTTTGGGGACCCTTACGTTCCACTACCCACACTCACTTCAAATGGTTTGTCACATTTATTGACGATCACACGAGAGCATGTTGGGTTTAACTATTCAAAGAAAAATTTGAAGTTCCTTGTATCTTCATTTAATTTCATGCTATGGGCAAAACACAATTTCAAATCCAAATCCAAATTCTTAGAACATATAATGGCACAGAGTTTTTCAACCATACTTTAAGTTCACAATAACATGCGATAGTACATCAAAGCTCATATGTCTACACACCTCAACAAAATGGTGCAAACAAACAAAAGAAGAGGCATCTTCTCGAGATAGCCCGAGCTTTAGTGTTTACTACAAACATTCCCCAAAGTTTTTGGGGTGATGCCATCTTAACGACAAAATATTTTATCAGTAGAATGCCAAGTTGTATTCTTCCTTTTGACACACCCATTCAAAAGCTTCAAAACAGTCTTCTCATTTCACATCTGAACTTCCTCTTAGAGTGTTTGGTTGTACTATTTTTGTTCATATTCACCCTAACCAGAAATCTAAAGCAACCAAATGTCTTCATTAGATATTTCCCCACTCAAAAAGGATACAAATGGTCTGATCCCTCCACAAAAAAGACTATTGTCAATCAAGACATTACCTTCTTTGAAGAAACTCCTTACTACCAAACAGTGAACCAACCTTTATCAATCAAGCCCTTTCTTCAAGAGGAGACAAATAGTGAAGAAAGCTCTACTAGTAAATATTTAGATCTAAAGAACTTGGTTTTTTGACCTCATCAACCTCTTACCACAAACAGTAAACCAACCTTTATCCCTTATAGTAAAACACAACAACAAGACAACTTAAATCAAGAAAGAAATGCAAATAACACAAAAAATAAAGAACTGATTATTTACGAATGGATGTCGAAATTAAAGGAAAAACAACTCGCACTTGAGGCACCAAGAAAGTCAAAGCTGACGATAGATCCGGATGTCCAGAAAGAAAATTCCACCCCAAGTAAATCTAATTCTCTTATGACTTGTGATTTACCTATCACCTTAAGAAAACCATCTCAGTCTTGCACACTCCATCCAATCATCAAATTCATTTCTTATACTATTTGTCCACTAAATTCCATAATTTTACATCTATACTTGACAAGACAAAAAATTCCAAAACATATTGATGAAGCTCTTTGTGTGAAAAGATGTTTTGGAAGAAATAAAAGCCCTAGAAAAGAATGAAACTTAGGATGTAGCCGAGCTACCAAAAGGTAAGATACCAATTGGCTGTAAATGGGTATTTACCATTAGATACAAGGTAGATGGAACAATAGAGAGGTACAAAGCTCGACTAATTGCAAAAGGGTTTACTCAAACTTATGGAATCGATTATACATAAACCTTTACACCTGTTGCAAAACTAAACACTGTAAGGGTATTTCTGTCATTAGCAGCAAACCTTGATTGGCCCTTCAAACAACTAGCTATCAAAAATGTCTTTTTAAATGGAGTATTGGAAGAAGTCTTTATAACCATTCCACTAGGATTAGCCAGAAGCAATCCAAACATAGTGTGTAAACTAAAAAAATTATTATATGGTCTCAAACGATCACCAAGAGCATGGTTTGACAGGCTTGCACAAGTAATACAAAAATTAGGATATCAACATCACACATTGTTTTTCAAACAAGGGGAAGATGGAAAGAAGGTGACTGATTATATATGTGGATGATACAATCCTAACCGGAGACAACTTGGAAGAAATAGAAAAACTGAAAACAAACTTGGCCATGGAGTTTGAAATCAAATATTAGGGACCAATGTAATATTTCTTAGGCATGAAAATTGCAAGATCAAACAAAGAAATTAGTGTTTCTCAACGTATATATATCTTGGATCTCCTTATTGAAACCAATATTCTGGGATGTAAACCCAAGTGATACTCTGATAGTAGGAAAGAAATCAGAAGATTTGGGAAAACTAATTGACAAAGAAATGTACCAGAAACTAGCAAGCAAACTGATATATCTGTCCCATATTAGACCTAACATTGCCTTTGCAGTCAGTGTGGTAAGCCAACACGTACATCTTCTAAGAGAATCTCACCTTGAGGCAGTATACAAAATCCTCAGGTATCTTAAAGGGTCATCAGGCAAAGGCTTATTAAAAAAAAAAGAAATCAAGGATATAGAAGTTTTTACTATTGCAAACTGGGTTGGTTCGGTCGAGGATAGGAAATCCACGACCAGATATTGTACCTTTGTCTTTGGTAACTTAATGACATGGAGAAGCAAAAAACAGAATGTGGTCACTAGAAGTAATACTGAAGCTAGAGAGAATTTTATCATCACAAGGGATTTGAGATATAAAGAGAATATGTCAAGTGTTGTGGCTAAGAAAACTACTGATGAAACTTCAAATATTAGTAAGAGTACCAATCAAACTCTACTGTAACAATAAAGCAACCATCAACATCTCCCTTAATCCTGTACAACATGATAGGACAAAACATATAGAAGTTGACAAACATTTCATTAAAGAAAAAAATGAGAGTGGGACTATTTGCATGATTTATGTTCCAACAAAAGACAAAGTTGTAGATATCTTCACCAAGGGACTTCCCCAACAGGGCTTCAATGATTTCACTTCCAAGTTAGAAATGATCAACATTTAGGATGAGAATGTTAAAATCCTGAAATCATAGGATTTCACAATTGTGACAAAAAATCAACTGGGGCAAAAAATTTGTAATTGTTATAAATTAGCTCGCTGATTTATTTCTTTTGTGTATTTTTCTGGTTTAATTAGGGGATTTTATTTCCTATTCTAGTTTTTTTTAGTTTCTCTATAAATTATAAGTAAATCCTTGTGAATAAATCAATACAATACAATTCGATATCTCAAATTCTTATTATATCTATATATTAAGATTTATTGTCCTTACTTAATTTGGACTTGTAAATGCATATAAATACCATTGGGTTAATGAATAAAATTCAACCTTCAATAATTTAATTAGTTACAACAAGTGACAATAGCATACCAATTGCAAAAGAAATCTTGGATCTATGGCATCATTAATCTGTCGATCCAAATCTCTATTCAGTGCTACTTCCATTGGTTCTTCACCGGCAATCACATCATCCTCAACATGCATAGAACCTGAAGTCAACCACAATTTTAATTACCCAAGTTAAAATGGTACCAGTATACAGAATTTGGCTCATAAATTAACATGACAAAAAATAAACAGGAGAAAGAGCATAATTACATAGGAAGTAGCAAGGACATACAGGTGAATAATTTATAACAGTAGAACTCAAAATAATTATAAAATGATAATTCATACTTTCTTTACTTTCACTATTTGAAGATTTCATAGTAGGAAGTGCCTCTAACAAGAACGTTGCAACAGCAGCAAGGTCTGCAGCCTGATCATATTAACAAATTTGAATCAGAAAGGCGAAAAAAAATCCACTGTTATGTTGAAGATTTAGACAAGATAGAACTTTGCTTGAACACAATGAACAACATAGTGAAATGAGGAATAGATGGCGATGAACATCATCAAATGCCAAAATTCCAATAGTGAACTGTAATAACAAACGTCTCTTAAATGTACAAGTTCTCGTGTGAATCTTATTTGAGGTTCCTGTGCATCATCCTAACATACCAGATTTCGCATCAATGTGGCCATGCCCATTTCCAAATGAAGTTGTTTTTGAAGGGATTGATTAGTCTCAGTAATATGAACACAAATGAGGGAATTCAATTAAAGTTTTCCAAGTTTTATCTCTCATAATTGGTGCGTATTTTACAAGAATATCTCAAAAGATATTAATCATTTATTTCTACACTTTCCATTTGCACATCTTCTTTGATCCAATTTAAAAGTGAATAATGTCAATGTTATTTCTGGAATATAAAGGATAGTAGTAAGGCATAAAGTCAAAGGTGTTGTGAAACTACAAGATAGAAACAATTCTTTAGGTCTTGTAAATGGAAAGGAATAGAACTTTTTATGATAGTAAGAATGATAGCAATTTTTTAGGAGAAAGTTTTGTTTTTCGACATCATAGGTGTTAGTTTCTAAAATTAAAAGATTATTCTCAATTTCTCATAAGCTTTAAAAATTTAAAGATTATTATCAATACCTAATACGTTTTAATGTGAGAGCTTGTTATCCTAGTTAGTTGTTAGAGCTTTGTAATTCATTATTTATATAGCTAGATGCTTCCTTTTGTAAGTGAATTACTGGTTTAATTTGTATTTTTGTACTTATTAGTTATACATTAGTATCATACAACGTTTCTTGTCAAAAAAATTATGACAAAACAAAACTTGTAGCAATTGTTTTCTTATATACCATAATCAGAGTACTACACATTAAACCTCTATTAACTAAACTATAAAATCGCAAGATGTAAATCCAATCCTTTGGTTGGAAGTACAACCATGAAACTTTAAAGCAACATCTTACAAGCTACAGTATCAAGCAAACTTATTAAAGATGGTTTGTCTTCATCTGATGATGAAAATCAAGGCATGCAAGTGTTTTCTCTGTTCAAGTATTGTCAAGAATAATATAGATCTTCAAGGACAAATAAAAAAACAAAGGCCTGTTCAGCTTCTTAAAATTACAACATTCAGGAATTAAGAGGAAAGCAAGACGCACACTAGTGAAGGGAACCTGTTAAAGTCTATCAGTGCAGTCAGCCAGGTACTGAGTACATGCATCATGTATTAAATACTTAGTTGTCATGTATTGATGTATAATTGATAAAATACCCAGGTTCATGAACTTACAAAAAGTCTATATTAAGAGTCTAGGTTAATTATGTTGGTTTACGTATCTTTTAGCTATGCAGCTCTTGAGTCCATCTAATAATCATCCAAGTAAATTTAAATGAATGAAATGAAGTAGAGTTCGCCTTTCAAAATTTTCTAGCAAATTGGTTATTCTCTTATATGTTTCCAGTGAGCCAAAACTACACTAGGGCCCTAGGCTTGATGCCTATGATTCCTAGGGAGTGATTCTAGATTCCTACTAGTTCGATGAAAGTTAGCCTAGCACTTATCTTCTTAACTACCCTTTTCTTCCTCTTCCCATGTTCTGTCCAGCATAACAAAATAAAAAAATAAAATAATAATAATAACAACAACTAAAGTTAAAGTAGTAGCAACAATAACGATAAAAATAATAATAATACTAATAGAAAGTGTCAAAGAGGTCACAAGATTAAGCTATTATTAGAAGTAGTATCATTTAGCCCTCTTGATTTGGAAAAAGGGATCAATTAAAAACAAATTACATTATTTTAATGATTCTTTATTAAAATTTTATTTTTTCTGTCAAATAATTAAAACGCAATTCAAACAGAGTATTTCACATAATATGAAATACTTTCACAAAATATTTGTTGATTGTTACTATTTTATTTTTTAAAAAAACATAAAATATGTACTCAAAATGATTTTCTATTGTTGATTTTATTTTTAAATAATTTCATATTAAATTTTATTTTTTTCCCCTGATTAAAAGGCTCATTTTTTAATCACTTCATCGAAAAAATAATATTTTAATAAAAAATTATTAAATTAATATTTTTGTAGCCCTTCTTCCAAAACAAAGAACCAAAAGACAATTTTTAATCTAAGAACCAATAGACACCAATTGCCTAATTTAGGGGACCTATACGGTCCTGCTCCCAAATAATAATAAACAAACCTCAAAATATATAATCATTCCTCACCATTTCAAATGAACATTCTGGCTGAGACAAAGCAACACCAGCAGACTCCAATATATTTCCAAGAAGACAGGCATAACCAGGAAATTCACTTGATATATCGTTGGGAAGCACATTTACATGATTTTGCATACAAAGTGCCATCTGATGAATATAATCTTGGAATAGTCCACTTCTTGTAAAAACCTATGTCACAAGAGTTTACTCAAATTATGGCCAAACCAAACAAAAATACCTTGCAAAAATTTGAACAGAAAAGAAACGTAACTAGACTAATATGGGAACCAGCAAGGCCTTTAGCAACCATACATTAGTCAATGTTACAAAAGGATAATTTAGGTATCATGGCACTTTCCCTGAGAAGGGAGAAGCAAGCCTCAAATTATCAATTAAAAATAATAATAAATATATATAAAATACATATGAACACAAAATATTTACAAGGTAAGTGAATAAGAGATAAAGTTCTTTTTGTGAAGGAAAAAAAGAAGAGAAACAAGATTCAGTATGTTACTAATTGGACATTTTAATTATTGATTTGCTTTTGTTCTTTTTTTTTTTGTATAAAATTTTGTATTTTTTTCCAATAAGAGCCTTAAACCATGTATTTGCAGAATGTATGAGTAAATTTGATCAATATATTTCAAAATGTACATGAAGAAAACGCCGGGTCACCAAGATAATTTTTTTTCCCCAGTGGAATAGATGATGGCCACTGTGAAAAAGTTGTTAAATATGAAGGCATGCTTCAAGCGTAAGCCTCAAACTAAAAAGGCAGCAGCTCAAAGATGGCCACTAAGGCCATAATCTCGTATTTATTTTTTCTTTTTCAAAGCCTCAAAAAAGCCTTTTGAAACAATGCATTAGAGAAAAGTAAAAATAAAATCCATAATAATGGAAAGAAAGAAAGAATAGTAGAAAATGAGAAGGAAAATTAACACTATGCTAAACAGTATTGAACTTTACAGTTATGAGCTTTACAAGTTTTGAATAGATACGTCCTCATATGTACCTTTTTTAAACAAGGGAAAGACTGCCATAATAATGGAATGGTAAGAATCTGGGATGAGAAACTCCATCGTGGATCAATATTTGGACAAATACAGGGATTTTGACCAGTGTGAGAAATAATAAGGGAAAGCACAAGCTCAAATGCAGATACTTGGCCAATGAAACAGTAACCATACGGATTTTTCTGCACGACAGCACCAAAAGAAATTTCAGAAACAGCTCATGATGCGCTTGTGAATGAACCTCCAGCAATGAGAGGATATAAACGGCAAAATAAATAACATAGAGAAACACAGAATGCAAAAGAGCAGTATGAGCACACATTGCAGTGATGTACTTGCGATTTAATTTTTTTAATTTTAAAATAAGGATGTGGATATAATTTGATTGTTAAGATCTATGACCAACCAAGAATTGGCAATACAATTATGCTAGCTGTTACAAAATGAACAATGTTAACCGCATCTTCTTTTAATAACAAGGTTTGATGCTATTTACATAATCCAACTTCCTATTGCCACTCTCAGCTATAAAAAAATGTTCAGTGAACAAAAGCAGCTGCTAATTCTGTTATTAGAAGACGCTTAATCCAACCACATAAGTAAGAAATTTTCATAATGTTGTCAACTTAGTGGTTATTACACCCCAAAAACTCATGATTGAAAAGCAAAGACACTTTGAAGAACATCACAAGATAAAACCATTGTGTTTCAACATTTTTGATAACGTCAAGCAAAATACTGCTTATAGCATTAAATTAGAATTTAGAACATATAAATGTTTGTACATCTTAAAATCCAAGCCCTGCTGCAGACAATAATTTATACATCTCTTTTCAACCTGCATCCATGAACTCATGGAACAATTATTCAGCAAACAATCATAATCACATGAAAATGGAAGCTAGAAACACCCAAAAAAAACAAGGGACAGAAAGCATGAATCAAATGCACATATAGAACAAAATTGCTATTAGAGAGAATGGAAGAAACATACCTTTGCAGACAAAATTATCTCTCTAATCAAACCAAGTCCCCTCCTCTGTAATAGATTGTCAACTACTTTACAAACCCATGGAAAGTTAGGATCTAGCAATAAAACCGTCGCTTCTAATAAAACTGCCAAGTTTGATTCTTCAGGTGATGCAGATGGTTGATTTGTGATTTGATTTCTGTCCAATGACACACCAAATAACATTCAGCATCTATAATCAACAAAACCCAACAAATAGTTCAAATACTAACTAAAAGATAAGTCAACATTCAACTTGCTATCATATTGACACAACATGCATCATGAGCTCAAGATCAAGAAAGCTTATATCAGCAACAATAGCCAAAACGAGTCACGAGTAACACTATTTTATGATTTTTTAATTCATTAACTGAAAGTGCAGACATTATACTTGTAAAAAGAATCCAGGCATATATTCAATGATCCCATGCACTCTCAGATATGGAAGAAATTCGACCACCCAAAGACAGGTCAATAAGATTTTATCATCAGAAAACAAAAAATCAAGGTATGCCTTGTGTGAACCTAGAAATATAAACCAGCCGTTGGCCCAACATACTTGATTCCATCTAAGAGAGCAAACCAAAATATAACAACTCCATAATCAAAAACCATTGCAAAAACGCAAATTTCCTCGGCTTTCTAGTTGAGAACCCCAAATAAATAGTCTTCACCAACCTCTTTTGATGCACGGCTTTCAGACATACATATACAAGTTGCTTCACTCTGTAATCCACCAAAGCACGAACAGACATATAATCTATGCCTCCAAATAGGCTCACAATACCTCCTGTTTTGCAAAAACATCAGATACTGTTTAGTTTAAGCACCAGAATGAAGCAAGCAGACGATGAAGGTTGGAATCAAAATTTCATAAGATCACCAAATTTGATTTGTTGCATGACTATACAGAAAAGAACACTCTCAAAGCATATCATATTCCCAAATGAATGTATCCTATTCATGTACTTAATCAAACTATTGATGTCCTAAACAATTTCCATAAGACTGTTTAGCACACAATCTTTATTATCACAACTAGCATCTCATCCTATTTCTTTCCTTAAAATGGTGAATTCTATTAGGGTACTGAACTGACCAACAATTCCAAATTTCATTAAGTATTTACCAACTGCTACATTCTATTAAGTTAGAACGGTTTCATTTCAACAATAAATTATGTGGATGGATGCTAACATTAATTAGGAAAATAAAATTCTATAAGCAAATGCTTACATTAAGAGGAACTCTGCTTGTTCAAGAAGGCAGGCATTTAAGTAAGTTAGTCATTTCATAATTCTGTATTATGTTCAAAAATAATAATTTTGATAAAGAAAACATCACCCATATTTTTCTATAAGACTTTAAATAACAAAAAATTAGTCAAACATACTATTTACTGATAAATGGCTATTAAATTACCACTATTTTGGACAAACTGTTTAAGTAACCGACATGTCTCCACAAGGACAGCAAAATCACCATCATTTTTGGCATCAAAGAAATAAAGTAACTGGCGGAAAAAATCCGAGTGTGGACCGAAACAATATCTGGTCCAAAGAAGACATCATGTTAAATTTCAGAAAAATGACAACGCATATAAACCAATGAATAATATAAACATAATTGAAAATTTGATAGTTATGGTCTGTTTTTGTAGTCCAAAAATAAAGACCCTGAAGCCTTACCTGTCTACATTTTGGCAATGTTTACCGTATGTTTCATAAAACTGATCTCGCACTTTAGATCGTTCCACTGACACAGCTTTTCTCCCCCTGAAACATTTCTGTAGCTTGTAATTAGTCAACACTTCTCAAAATTGACAATGCTCATACATGGTGTATGCATGGCAAGTTATTACCAAGAACTAATTTTACCTTACCGAGTTAAGATTTTAGATAGCAGTTTCGATCTAAAACCAGAAACAACGTACTGCACCCCCTTTCATTTACTTCACTCAGTACCTAACAAACATCTGCCTAAAGAATCACCAACATGCCAACAAATTCCAAGCCCCAAAATGAATTAGTGCTACTTTTGTGTCCCTAAAAATGGAGAAAATCGTATATTCCCTGCCCTGTTAATAAGAGTTATGATTTTTTCCCGACGTCTTTAAGCTTTTCTTTTTTCATAATGAAAAAAATGAGTCGTTAGGATGGACAGATTCAGTGGCAATACCCTGTTCCAAGATTCTCTCCTAAAAATGGAGCACAACATAATACCAAACAACTTTTAACTAGCTTTTAATCTACAGAAAATAAAGCGCAAAGCCTACCTAGCTAGTATTAAAGACCACGTAATGCTACAGATTAACTATTAGGTTTATCAGCGTAACCCCAAAAGTCAATCACATACCTAAATATGCAATCACTACTGTTGCATAGAACCATTATGCTTAGAATGGGATAATTAATCCACTAAATTTGGGTCTCGAATTCAACCAAATGGTGAATTAATGCCAAACACTCTTTCTTATATTAATACTAACATACATTAATAAAATTGAAAAATACAAGCAAACTCAAACGCACGTAAAACAAATGCAAAATAAATAAACCTGTATTTTAATTGCAGCAGAGTTCTGTTGCCGTAACCATAAGCGCTTATTCCGCTCTAACCTAGTCTGCTCCAGGAGTTTCTTCCTATCCCTTTCCTTCGTACTCCGACCTCCCAAATCAACTCGCTTCCTAGTGGATGGATCGCCGGAGAAGAACATCCTATCCGAGTCAACTCAATCAATTCTAAGTCCCAAAAATCGATAAATTATTTATACAAAGAGATACATGAGAATTTATACTCGACGAGTGAGTCTTGAAATGCTTTAAATTATTAAATATGAAAAAATCAATGTGATAAGTTGCCCTAATAAAAAGTAAATCAAAGGGAATATCAAAGAGAAAAAAAAGGTATTCTGTTTGGAAGACAATAAAATTAGGGTAAGCGACGATTGAGAAAAAGGGAGAAAGGCTGTGGAGGATTTAATTTCTAGAGGTTACCCTGGATTTCTTCTACCGAGCAAAGGTACGAAAGGCTCGTAAGTTGGTGATGATGTGCAAATCTAATTAATAAGGCACCCGAGAAATTTCAACAATAGAAAGGAAGCTTTCTGGAAAAGGAAACAATAGATTCATTTCTCTCCGGACACAGTAGCCTATGATCAGAAAATCTTATTATATGATAGTAGTGTTGATATTCCTCACTTATATATATATATATTAGTTTATAGAAATAAAAGTTTAAAATAACTCTCTCATCATACATCGCTTAGTAATTAATGTTTTTTCTTTAATTAACATGATAATATGATATTTTAAATATATTAAATGTAAAAATAATAAATATTTTTATAAAATAAAAATTTATAATAGTTCATCATAAACACAAACTATTTGATTAGTGTAGAACACGTACCAAAAATAAGGAATGATACATTCATTTTAATCGATTATTCACGTATTTTATAAACCGATATAAATTCGATAATTTTATAATAACTAAAACCTTAGTAGATTTATAAATTCTTAAAATTGACATTTTATAAAGTCGATTTAAGGGCATTGATTTGACGATTATAAAACTATTATTTTTTACAAAAACGTAACTTTAAAAAAATTAACATGTTATTTTTTCATATATTGTTATTTAAAAATATTTAACTTTATTAAAGATTAAAAATATCTAAAAAATACTTTAAAATATGCATTATATCCCAAATCAATATTTAATGAATCAAGATAATAAAAATTATCAAAATGGTTGGAATTTAGAAAAAAAAATAGATCTTATACAAAAGTATTAAGAAAATTTTGCTAAAATATATTTATATCATTCTTCTAAAAAGAAAAAAAGTGTTTGTTTTGTAAGTAAATAATTAGATTTAAAAATTAAAATTTATTAAAAATGATAAATATATTAATTAATATGTATAAATAATATAAATATAATAAAATTAAAATATATTTATAATAGAAATAGCTTAGATCGATTTTTGTCGATATTATAAAATAAAAACCTATAAAAAAATGTACGTTCACCTATCTATAAAAAAATGTACGGTCAATTTAATCTTGAATTCGATCAATTAAGTGGTTTTTGTTTTTTACATATGCCCACTTTGTAAGTATTGTATCTATGAATCAAAAGTTCTTTAAAGTTGTGAGAATGGTTATTACAAAAGAAAAATAAGAAATAAACTTTTGAATTCATTGTATTTTCATTTATTCTAAAACATATACTTAAAATTATTTCTTAATGATTTTAATTGACGCATGAGAATAGTATATAATTTCTTTATAAATTATACCATTTGATTCATTACATGAGATCAAAATTATGCACTTTTTGAGTCATTTTTTAATTACATGTGAACCCATTAATTCATGTATTTACATAACTTCTATTTGTATATATCTTTGTTAAGTGTTTGAACCTATAGGATCAATATGATATTGAGAGTAGGATATGTGAATATTAGAGTCAAAATGAATTTGAATTTTTAGCACTGAAATTGGATGAGCCAATATTGATCTATTTTTGTATGGAGCATGAATTTTTTATTTATAACTAGTTTTTGCAATAAACTGTGAAACTTTTGGGATGTTGATTTAACTTATGCTTTAGATTTGATTATAAACTAAAAAAAGATTAAATCATGAGAATTTTTGTTATTTTTTACTTTATTATTTTTTGTTTTAGTTTTTAATTTGTTAATTTTAGTTTTTATTTTGTTTTTGTTGTTTGTTTGTTTTTAATTTTTGTTATTTTTTGCTAGTTTTTGCATTTAGGAATATTTGTGGGTATCATAACTGAAAACCCTCATAAGATTTAAACTCATCCATTTAGATAACTTAGGGGTTTAAGGGCTTGTTACACACACTAAATACAACTGTATCAATCTACAAAGTGATTTAGGTTAGTTTATTTATTTTTAATTTTAATTTTTTATCGCTTTTCTTGTTAGATGCTAGCAAGATGGTGGTTGAGGGTTGTGATGAGTGTTTGAAAAACACTAATATTTCATGGTTTATTTACATTTAAATTAATAAATAGATTTAAATATGCATAATTTTATCATTATTTATGCAAATATATGTGTATAAAATCATAGGTATTTTCTTTTGCTTCAATTTGATGAATTGATAACACTTGAAGAAGGATGCCTAAAGCACTCATTTGCATCTTAGACGAATAAAATAACAACACATGTAAGACTTACATATGATCCAACCAGTTTTATGGGGTAAAACAAGAAAATGAATTGAAGCATCACTAGTTGTGGCATGGACTAGAATGGGCTGTGATGCATTCCTCGCTATTTAAAATCAATTTCTTGCAATTTGACTCTATGCAAGAAGAGTTTAATCACTTTTAAAGGAATGATGTCTAGTATTTGGTTCCCAAACCAAAAGATAAACATAATATTGGTACACATTGGTTTTGCAAGAACAAAGAGGATGAGAATGACATGATTGCCAAAAAATGTTAAAGATTTGAAGAACATGGTTATACTCAGATAGAAGGTATCAATTTTGAGGACACATTTGCTCTTGTTTCCAACTTTAGAGTCTGTAAGACTTTTAATTGGGTTGGCCTATTACTTTGGATTCAAGCTTTATCAAATGGATATTAAGTATGCCTTCCTAAATGGTGCTATCAAGGATGAAGTTTATATAAAACAATCTAAAGGGTTTGAAGATTTGTATCTTCCAGATCATGTAATACACTTAAAGAAAGCCTTATATGGTTTGAAACAAGCTCCCCACATATGGTATGAATGCCTTGCCACCTTCCTTCTAAACAATGATTTTCAAAGAGGTGATGGTGACAAAACATTCTTTGCTCAGAGAGGAAAATAAGAAGTGGTGATTTGCCAAGTCTATATATATGACATCATCTTTTGGTTTTGATAAGTGGTCAAAAGCACTCAATATATCACAATTTTATGCATGTTTAATTATAAAATAGATTTATATTTGCTTAATTTTATTATCATTTTAAACAAATCTATCTTTTCAAAATGACGGATATATTTTATTTTTTAGGTATTTCTTATATTTAAATAATTTAACTTGAAAACATTTTCTTGTAGCACATTATTACAACTTTGAAGCTTAAAAAGCTAACATATATAAAACATTACATATGATTCAAAAATTTAAAGAAGGATATACAAGAAACAAGGGTTCTAAGTATTTCAAAACATAATGGGTTGCGGCGTGAATATTTTGTATGTCGCGGCCCTAATCGACACGAATTGTGTGTTATAGGTATGCAAGTATACATATCACAAATAAGTAATATAATGATAAAAAAATATTAGCAAAATTAAAAGAACTAAAAATAAATAGCAGTAAGTAATTAACTTAGAATTAGTAGCTAAGAAGATATATGAGAAAATATCTAGGAACACTTAATCCATTAATTTTCTAAACATTTGAATAACTATAATCCTCTAAATATAATTACCAAGCAATTATATGATTAATTGAATCTAACCTAATATGTATTTTTTCTCTCAAGTAAACTACACATCATATAGTAATTAACTTAATGACACTCTCATGTTAATTAAATTTCATGCTACTCATTAAATTTATCAATTATGGGTCATATACTTACGACCCTTACATTAATAAATTAGCTAGAAATAATTGTATTCATAGAGTTCAAATTTTTCATAAAAAAAGACATAAAAATTGATAAAGAAATGAGAAAAGGAATAAATACAATAGATCTCTTAAACTGTTGTACCAATCTCCTCTTGAATCTCCACCAAATTGTATCTCCTTTTGAACTTTTCTGGATTCTTCTCTCTTTTGGCACCAAAAATTGATAAAAAAATATCAAATTCAACTCATTGGGGGAGTATTTGGAGCAATTATGGGGTTAAATTAGGCTCAGATGAAATTTAGACTATCAGACCAGCTTCAAATCAAGGGTTAAGATGAAAAATAGTAAATTAAACAACGTTAGCCAATAGGATTGTGACACGTGGCATGGAAGAATCATTGGACGAATCAACGCCCAATGTATAACAGGGTGGATTGGTCGTGGTCAACACATGTTGAGTCAGCACCATATGGCACTTTATAATTCACTGATCCTAATTGCATGGAACTCTGGTGGAATGAATGGATGAATCCTATGACGATGCATGGCATACCCATTGATCGCTTGTTAAAACATGGAATGAACACTACAACACGTGGCAATGCTTGTATCACCTGGTACACGTAGTGCACTGTGATTTGCTCTCTTATGCTTACATGGCATCCATGTGGCAATAATGGGTCAGTTGTACACGTGGCGAGCTCTGATCGGTTCCTTTATTGTGTGGCATCCACGTGTCATCTTCTAATTGGTACATTATTAAAAAATCGATAAAAATTCCATCAAATTTTAGAAAAATTTCAAAAATATATATTTTCATTCCTTTTCACTAGAAATTTTAATATTTTTAAACCTAAAAGTACTACTTACTGAACAAAATGAATAAATATTAAGCAAAAAAATGCACTAAAGACTCTATTTTTACTGAGTCATCACACCCCAAACGTAGCTCTTTGCTTTTCCTCAAGTAAAGTCTAGTCTAACTAGATAAAATGACATGGGTTGTATACATATACATGTATATTTAGTGAAAACTATCACCCTCAATAGTCATACAGTTCAAATACAAAGAGGTTTATTTATTCATCAATTAACTTTTCATCAATTAACCTTCCATCAATACAAGGATATGTATGGTTTTTGACTAAATTAATTTTTTTTTGTGTCTTGCACATGAATTCATCCATTGCATTCATAAAATCAACTTATATGAACATGCTAATCAATTCAATCTTAGAACAAGTCTCATAGGTCTATTTTTTATATCCCTCTTTACTAATACAAATAAACATTTAGCTAAGGATCAATAAGGGCTTTACATGCTTAAAATGTAAGGCTTAAGTAAGGATCGATAAATGAAGAAATTTAGGATCTTTCAATACCTTAGTTTTATTTTTATTCATCATGCATTTTTTAACTACAATTAAGATTTTATTTGATATTTTAGCGCACCCTATCTTATCATTCTTTTCATACTCTTTTATTCCACATATTTTTTTGTAACTTCATAATATCCTCAACTTATTTTCAATTTTATTTTCTTTTTCTTTAGAGGGATAATTGTGTTATGAGTTTTTTACAGGGTGTATTACATTTCACCTTACTTTATAACATAACATATGATAAAGGTGCAAGGGTAAAGGTAATGCTTACTGTTTAGGCATAAAATGTGGCATAAAGATATGAAAGGTTCTTAATTGAGTTCAAATGGGTGACTAAAGATATTAATAATGGTTAGCTTGAAAGACTCAGTCAATCTAAATAAGGCCTAAATTATTTCTTATGCAAAATACTATTTAAGATTTTATCTCAAGTGATGATCAAATGGATTATAAAACATAGTAGATCTCACCGACTCACATAACTCATCATAAATTTTCTTTCTATAAGAACACCAAAATCAATCATGAACATGTGCATATATGTTTGAATCAATCCAATCAAAACTAGCAAGCATATCACATGATTAATGTAAGTATCTTAACCAGTATGTTACATTTCTTAGTCTAGTCATGACAACAAATATATCATTGGGTTCATATGATGCTTATTTTCGCAAGTGTACGAATCGTTCAAGTAATAAAGTGTACAAAAGTACGGATATCGAACCCACAAGGAATGGCGTTACTAAGTACCGAAATTGACTAACCCTAATTTTATTTGAAAACTGAATTGTTGAAATTGTTTAAAAAGAAAATTAACATAAAACTAAACGCAAATAACAAAATTAAATGTTGTGGAGTAATGATTAAAAAGGCTAAGGCATTTGATTTCGCTAAATCAATTCAATCCGATTTCAAGTCATGTTATATGAGAATCAAAGCTAAAAGTGATGGTTGAAAAACCCAAACTTATCTAATACTCTTTCTCAAGTTATATTAGAATTACTTATCTATGAAAACCAACTATACTTCTATGAAGATTTAATCACAAATAAGCACATTACGATTTATGGAATTTCCTGGAATAACCACATACATCATGCATTAGGTGTCAAACTCGCATTCAACATATACGATATTTATCACAAGAAGCATTCATTACACATCTCCTCTCGGTCTCAATATAATGCAACAAATCATCTAAATCTTGATCGAGAAATTTAAAAGCATTAAGCATGGAAATAAATACTCGACTTGAAAACAATGAATTCATATAACAATAACCAAAGAAATCGTTTCCTTGATTTAACTACATCATAGCCTTAGCAAAAACGAATTAGTTCATAACGGAAATAAGAACAACCATTATTTCAATTGAATCCATCAATAATAAAGCTTGAATAAATTGCGAGAATATAAAAACTAAGGAGAAGAGATGAAAAACTCTAGAAGATGAAGACTTGGTAGCATCAATGGTGAAGATCATTCAAGTTTCTCCCAAAATTTCTTTCTCTCCTCCAAAAATGTCGGTGAATTCCCCTCTACTTCGTCCTCTTTTTCCATCATATTATATATATAGATCTAGGGTTTGAGGGGGAATTTTGGAACAAAACAACCAAAAATCTATTTTCTGGATTTAAACTCGTCGTGACAAATTGTTCTCGCCAGCCATGATTTCCTGAAAACTTACGATTTTGGTTCCGCTTCAATGTGGTAGCGAGATTAACTTGCCTCGTGAAGATTGATTTGGCCGGGCGGCGAGATTGATTTAGCGGTGGCGATATTTATGGCCGGTGGCAAGATTCTTTGTGCCAAAAACCGTGCTCCCTACATGATTTTCAAGCGTTTATTTGTGACGAGAATATTCGCCGTGACAAAATTCCAAATTTTGAAATTTTGTTTTCTTTTTATTTGCACTCAATCCGGTTCATTGAAATTTGTCCCAAACTTCTCCAAAATTATGATTTTACCAATTGCACTTTAAACACGAATACCTGCGGAAATGACATTTGTGGATTAAATAATCAAATAAACGCAATTTTTACACAAATATCAACATTTTAAATCATAACAAAAAGGGCAATAATTTGACTCTTATCAACAACCCTCAACTTCGACTTGCTAGTCTCTAGCAAGAAAAGCGATCTATGAATAATTTCAAAGGAGACATTAAAAGAAAAATTCAAAGGAAATTTATTCTATTTACAACATTACATTAAGCGTATGCAATAAGCCTTTAAACCCACAGGTGGCCCTAGTAGGCGAGTTGTAGTCTCGTGAGGGCTTCGATGATGATACCCACAAACATCTTACCTATAACTATCGTAACTTAAAACAATAAAATCACATAACAAATAACTTGCACAAATGTCTCAAAAATTGTAAATAACACCCAACATATAGAATAATTAAATGTCACCTAAGCTTTAAGAAATCTCAAATACCAATTTCACTTTTGTTATTGACTCTTAAACATCCATCAAACCACAAACCAATAGCCATAATGCCCAGTTAATATTATGCACAACATCCACAAACAAAAAGGTGAAATCTCAAACTCCATAGGCTCACTTTTCAAACCTCTCTCCACTAATGAAGAAAAATACACCACTTCGGATCAATAGGACTTTACGAGGCTTGTAATGTTAGGCTTAGGTATTTGGTTAAGAAAGAACGGGAAGTGTCAAAATACAAATAAGGGCACTTATTAGATTAAACACAACCAATTAAGTAAAAGAGTAACACCATTATACCAAATTGTTTCTTCCGATCATAACCCATTTTTCCAAAGATAAACAAAATTCTTCCTCAATCTTTCTCCTTAGTACATCCATCACTAACACTCTTTTATTTATTAAAATGTGAAGGCTTTCTTCTTCTTCTTTTTTTTTTTTGCATCCTTACTCCAATTGCTCTTGAAAAGACATAACCCCCAACCAATTTCTTCCAATATATGTGGAAGATTTCTCCAATTCCTCTTGAAAAGTTTGTGTTCAAAATTAAGTGCTCTTAACAAATAAGGTAGGAATTATATATATATATATTTTTGGCTCAATAGAAGGTAGGTTATATAAGGCAAAAAGAAAGAAAAGTAAGGCTAACAATATATTTAAATAGGCTGAGGTTACTAGTGATATAAGGATAACAAAGATGCACGCTTAAATGGCACAATCGATCCAAAAATGGCTCTACATCATATCCTAAATGAAGTGCAATTCCAAATTATTTAGCCTCAAGAGGTTTTCAAATGAGTTCTAGAGTTTGTTGAGATCACAAAAATATCCATGAAAGAATTCGCACATAAGACTTTCTCTAAGCATTTAGACTAATCAACCAAATCACACCACATACCAAAGAAATCGCCAACTAGGTAAAATCAACATTTGAAATTCTCTTTAACCGAAGCAAAATTTAATGTCTTCTATGACTACTTGTTATCACAATCACATTATTATCATCAACGTGCAAATTAAAATAAAAAATCAAAATCAAAATAAGACAATAAAGAAATAAAAAATTAAATCAAAATGCGAAAAATAAATGGAAAATCAAAATTAAACACAACTAAACACACAAATAAAACTACTAAAAATGAAGAGGAGAAAAGATTTTACCGTTTACACTCTGACCAAAACCTTACATTGTCCTCGATGTAAGAAAAAGGAAGAGAGATCTCCTCTTTTCGCTAGGTTGTGAACCGCTCGCCCAGAGTGAATGGTAAGATTTGTTTTTTTTTTAGATGGGATGGCATTGGCTTTAGCTCAATCTTGTTGGCTCCATTCTTTACTATTGAGGTTGGAGTTTCCTTTGTTCCCAAACCCTTAAATGTTTCATCAGCATAAATATTCATTAGGTGCGACGGTAATTGAGAACATTGTTTCGTCCCCTCATCTTCTCCATCAATTGTTGCAGTTTCACAAGGCAAGCTTCAGTGGTAGCAATGGAGTTCTCTCTCAAAAGTTTCCGAGATTACCGTCAAGAGTGTTAATTTGAAAACAAGAATGTACATCACTTGGAAATTTTATTTCTTCAAAAACATCAAAAGTTACTTGTTCATCTTGCACCCAGGTAGAGAATGAGCTTTCCTTCTTTGAACATCAATCAATGTTCTTCCAATTGCAAGGAAACGGTCTCCCCAATATCAACGGTATCTCTCTATCTTCCTCCATGTCAAGCACCACGAAATCTACGGGAAAATAAATTTTGTCGACTTTAATTAAAACATCCTCAATTACCCCAGAGGATATTTCACCGTCGATCCGCTTAATTGTAAAGAGATTGAAGTGGGCTTCACTTCTCCCAGGCCTAGTTTCCGAAAGCAGTGGCATCAAATTTATGCTTGCTCACCAAATCACATAGGACTTTATCAAAATTACAACTTCCTATAGTACAAGGTATAGTAAAACTCCCTGGTCTTTCAATTTACGTGGCGGTTTTCTTTGAAGAAGCTGCACCCACTCCTCATTTAGCATGAGTTTCATAATCTCCAGCTTCCTCTTCTTTGATAGAATTTCCTTCATGAATTTTGCATACTTGGGCATTTGTTCCAACATCTACGCAAAGGAATGTTAATATGCAATTTCTTAAAAATATCCAAAAATTTATCAAATTGATTATCAAGCTTTTTCTTATTCAATCTTTGAGGATATGGGATAGGAGGCTCATATTTCTCGCATATGGGGAAGGTTGAATATCTTGGGATCTTGATGGATTTTCTTTAGATTCTTCCATCCTTTTCTCCGATTTCCTTTGCCTTTCAAGTTCTTTACCACTTCTCAATGTGATAGCCTTTGCATATTCTGTGGGATTTATTGTGTCACTAGGTAGTGATCCTTGAGACCTTTCTGCAACCTGCTTTGAAAGCCTTGCCAGGTTGGTTTTGGATGTCCCCGTTGATTGCCTCTTGATTCTGAAATTTGCTCTCGTCTCATCAATGAACTTTCCCAAAATTTCTTCCAAATTTGTTTGTTTCTTCTCTTGGGGTTGGTAGGAAGATGATGGCGATTAGAATCCCCTTGGTTATTTCCCCCATGACAAATTTGGATGATTCCTCCAACCTGGATTGTAGGTGTTCCGAATATGGGTTATGTTGAGGTTTTTGGAAATTTGAAACATAATTTGCTTGCTCGGCCAGTTGGTGAAGCAAATGGATTTCCAACTTTGGCACTCGATACTAGCATGATTTCCACCACATAAATCACATTGTTGGGCGATTGGTTTGGATTCTAACTTGGATGACAAAGAATCCATTTTTCTTGAAAGATCAACAACTTGGTAGACAAAGCATTCACCGAATCAATTTCGTGCACTACATTGGCCTGGTCTTTTTGCAATTACGGCTCTGAATGCCAATTGATTGTTGTTTTCTGCCATAATCTCTAACAACTCATGAGCATCCTCAGATGTTTTTCCCATTAAAGACCATGACATCAATCATTACCCGATAGTTTGAAACCAACCTATTATAAAATGTAGAGACTTGTAGCCAAATTGGTATACCATGATGTGGGCATTTCCTCAACATTTCTTTGAATCTTTCCCAAAGCTTCATACAATGATTCTTGGTCATATGTAAAGATGTGATTTCATTCCTCAATTTTGCCGTCTTAGCGGGGAGGAAAGAACTTGGACAAGAATTCTCGAACCAATTCATTCCATGTCGTAATTGATCCGGTGGTAATGAGTTTAGCCAACTCCTTGGCTTTATCCCGAAGTGAAAAAGGAAAAACCCTCAATCTTCTGACAAAGATCTTCTGACACACCATTTATCTTATAAAGATCACACACCTCCAAAAAGTAAGCAATATGTGCATTTGGATCATCCTTTGACATTCCCCCAAACTGATTTGATTGAACCATTTGGATAAAGGATGGTTTTATCTCAAAGTTATTGGCTTGAATAGTTGGCCTCCTTATACCCGAAATAGTTCCAGTAACATTAGGCGCAGCATAATCCCTCAAAGCTCTACGTTCTCCACCTCCCTCAACAAATGGTGGATCCATGGATGATTGTCTATTAGGAGCTGAAGTTGAACGTTTTCTCTCTCGGTTTAGACGCCTATATGTTCTATCAATCTCCGGATCAAATGGAAGAAGATTCGAGCTTCTTGTACGTCTCATACAAAAATCCTACAACCAGAAAATCAACTAACACAAAAACAACACAAAGTTACTTTTTTTTTGATAAATAAAATAAAACAGCAAAATAAACAAAAATAAAAATGAAAGAAAGATAAAGCAAATTAACTTCAAATTAAAACTAAGATTAGGTAGTATCGATATTAATAAAAAAAAACCATTCCCTGGCAACGGCGCCAAAAACTTGATGCTTATTTTTGCAAGTGTACGAATCGTTCAAGTAATAAAGTGTACAAAAGTACGGATATCGAACCCACAAGGAATGGCGTTACTAAGTACCGAAATTGACTAACCCTAATTTTATTTGAAAACTGAATTGTTGAAATTGTTGAAATTGTTTAAAAAGAAAATTAACATAAAACTAAACGCAAATAACAAAATTAAATATTGTTCACTAATGATTAAAAACACTAAGGCATTTGATTCCGCCAAATCAATTCAATCCGATTTCAAGTCATGTTATATGAGAATTAAAGCTAAAAGTGATGGTTGAAAAACCCAAACTTATCTAATACTCTTTCTCAAGTTATATTAGAATTACTTATCTATGAAAACCAACTATACTTCTATGAAGATTTAATCACAAATAAGCACATTACGATTTATGAAATTTCTGGAATAACCACATACATCATGCATTTGGTGTCAAACTCGCATTCAACATACGGTATTTATCACAAGAAGCATTCATTACACATCTCCTCTCGGTCTCAATATAATGCAACAAATCATCTGAATCTTGATCAGAAATTTAAAAGCATTAAGCATGGAAATAAATACTCAACTTGAAAACAATGAATTCATATAACAATAACCAAAGAAATCGATTTCCTTGATTTAACTACATCATAGCCTTAGCAAAAACGAATTAGTTCATACGGAAATAAGAACAACCATTATTTCAATTGAATCCATCAATAATAAACCGAATAAATTGCAGAATATAAAAACTAAGGAGAAGAGATGAAAAACTCTAGAAGATGAAGACTTGGTAGCATCAATGGTGAAGATCCTTCAAGTTTCTCCAAAATTTCTTTCTCTCCTCCAAAAATGTCTGTGAATTCCCTTCTACCGTCCCCCTCTTTTTCCATCATATTATATATATAGATCTAGGGTTTGGGGGGTAATTTTGGAACAAAACAACCAAAAATCTGTTTTGGACGAAACTTCGTGGCGGCGAATTGTTCTCGCCGCGGCGAGATTTTCTCAAAACTTACGATTTGGTTCCGCTCAATCTCGCCCGGCTAGATTATTAATGTGGCCGAGATTAACAACCCGTGGCGAGATTGATTAATGGCGGTGAGATTGATTTAGCCTACATGATATTTACTTGGCCGGTGAGATTGATTTAAGCCGTGCCACGATATTTACTTGGCCCGGCCGGTGATTCTTTGTGCCAAAATCCGTGCTCCTGCGCATGATTTTCAACATTTTCTTGGCGGTGAGAATATTCATCATTGGCGTCGAAATTCCAAATTTTGAAATTTTGTTTTCTTTTTATTTGCACTCAATCCGGTTCATTGAAATTTGTCCCAAACTTCTCCAAAATTATGATTTTACCTGAAATTGCACTTTAAACACGAAATACCCGTGAAATGACATTTGTGGATTAAATAATCAAATAAACGCAATTTTCACACAAATATCAACGTTTAAATCATAACAAAAATGCAATAATTTGACTCTTATCATCATACATTTCATATCAAGCATACATGCAATTGGTTTCCTTGCATTTATCAATTTTTACATAAATCATTATTAAAATCATACTAAAAATAAAATATATTTCCTAAAAATTGAAAATGCGTGTTAAATACTAAATTAGATAATGAAGTTTCCTCCCTTAAATTTAAATTACATATTGTCCATAATATGCACATATAAATATGAAAAGTAAAAGGAAAGAAAACTCTCTTAGTCTTGTCACACCACATTTGTCGTTGAAATACTTAATCTTATTACGTCATTGCTCTTTATATTTATTTATCTAAAAAAATAATAAAAATATAAGTAAAATAACGTTGGAATTCCTTCCAACCAGCGTCACGTTAAACATCCTTGACTAAACCGTCATATCAACTCCTATGGTGCAACCTTCTATGTTCATTTTCTATTGAGTTTGCTTGAAAATAATTTGAATCTTGAATTGTTCAATAATACTTTATGTTTCAATTTAAAAATACAATGCTCAAGTCTCTTATCATGTCATATTTTGTTTTCTTTTTGTACTTTTTGGCATTCTTATGAACATTCCATCATAGCTCATCTAATTTATATAATTGCATCATCTTTTACACTTTTCTATTGAACTCTTCCACTTGATTGAAGATGGTAGGGTAAAGGTGTGAGGTTTAACCTTGGTGTCCCTTCAATAGATGGTGGTATATACATGAAAGGTGTAGCCTCTAAATAGTTCACTTAATAAACAATAGCAATCATAGATTCTATACTTTCAAAATTAAATTATATTGGGTTATTTCTTGATGAGTTTACTTCATTGTTCACTACAACATGTATAACAGTCTCAAGTGTGGGTGACTCAATAATTGTTTTTAAGTTATCATTAATATCAGAGGGTTTAGATGCTTTAAAAACTTTAAATGTTACTTGTTCATCTTAAACTCTCATTGTAAGCTCACATTTTTATACATCAATGAGTGCTCTTATAATTGCTAAGAATGGACGACCAAGTATGATAAGAATGCTACAGTTCTCTTCCATGTCTAGTATAATGAAATCCGCCAGAAAGATAAAATTGTCTATTTTTACTAACACATTTTCTACCATACTCTGAGGTCGCTTAATTGATCTATTTACCATTTATAATTGATCTATCAGTGGGTTTGGCTTTACCAACTCTCAATCTCTTAAATACAATTAATGGAATAAGGTTAATGCTTGAACCTAAATCACATAGTGCTTTCTCAAAGCTCAAGTTATTGGTTGTGCAAGGAATGTTAAAGATACTTGTATATTTCAATTTTGTAGTAGTTTTCTAGCAAGGATGGCACTACAACCTTCAGTGAATATTATTGCTTCATTATCTCCAAGCCTTCTTTTCTTAGATATGATATAATATAGAAATTTAGCATAAGAAGGCATTTATTCAAGTACATCTAAGGCAAAAATACTAAGTAAAATAGAACATACATCATGTTATGTACACGAAAAGTCAATACACAAACACGACTACAATGAGCTTACATTCTCCCATTTTAGCTTTCTATGTTACATCATGCATAACTTAATACATACTTGCATTTTTCATGAGATGATTATGGAGATATCTAAAGATGTTTGTTTCCATAAACAAAACATCGACGTAAACCCAAACCCAAAAGACACATCTATACTAGGTGCATCCATCTTATGTACTCTATCCATATTAATGTTTCAACTCATCTATTATGTCACTTTGAAACATGAAGGTCTCAGCACGTAAGCTCAAATGAAGCTCAAAGACTTCACTTTATACCCATAACATGTGCATACAAAACAAACACATATATCATGAATGTATTATATAGAAATAACGTGTAGTTTATTAGGTCCATTGTGTTACCCGTACACAGGTACAAAAAAAGCATAAATGCATAACTCTCCCTAAACTTATGCAACATCCCCTTAAATGCATGCAAGTCAAATAATAATATGTAGTGCAATCCTACACTCGCAACCCATACATCACATCATGACTCTATGAAAGTATAGTCATCAATGCACTTTTAACTTTATATTTGCTCATTTTATTTAATAAGTGATAATTTTGATGTTAAAAATATTAAAATATGAACTTTCTAGTGAAAAGGGATTAAAATATATTTTCAATTTTTTTTTAATTTTTATGAATTTTTTATGAATTTTTAATACAAGACTAATTAGAACATGCCACGTGAATGTCACTCAAACAAAGAAGTTAACCATACATTACCATATGGATGCCATGCAAATGAAGAGGGCCAATCGAAGCATGCAACATATACCAGGTGATGCAAGCCATACCACGTGTTGGAACGATGTTCGTTTTGAGTTTCATCGTGTGGTCAATGAGCATGCCATGCATCATCACTTGATTCATCCGTTTGTTACAATGGGGCACCACATAATCCATATTTATGAATCACAATGCATTATATGGTGCTGACTCAACATGCATTGACCATGACTAATGCATCCCACCACATGTTGTGCACTGATTCGTCTAATGATTACTTATGCCATATGTTGCATTTATATTGGCTAACATTGTTAATTTTTCCTTTTTTCATCTCAACCTTTTTATATAAAGCTGATTTGATGGTCTAGATTTCATTTGAGCTTAATTTAACCCTTTAATTGATCCAAAACCCTAATTAGTAAAAATTACCAATTTGTTTATCAATTTTTGGAGCTAGAAATAGAGAAAATTATAAAAAAGACACAAATTTGGTTTAGATTCAAGAGTAGATTGGTACTACAATTCAAAAGATTGATTTTATTTATTATTATTTTCCTTTCTTTATCAGTTTTTATGTCTTTTTTTATAAAACAATATGAATTTTACGAATAAAATTATGTTTATTTAGTTATTAATCTATGGGTCTTATGAACCTAATTTTCTACACGTGATAATCTAATATTTTACTCTAATTATAATTTCAATTTAATTATATTATTTAATCTAATTTTTACGCTATTGACTTTTTAGCCAATAATTGATCTATAAAGGCAATTAAATAGATTTGAGAGAATAATTTAATTATTTATCTTGATTAAATAACATGCATAGGTTCTAGGCAGGGATGTATGATTGTTATATATGCAATTTATAATTTATGAACTTGATGAGTAATATGTAATTTAATTGACATGAGAGTATGATTAAGTTAATTACTATGTGTTATGTAGTTTACTTGAGAGAAGAATACATACTAAGTTAGATTCAATTAATCATTTAATTAATTTGTAATTATATTGTGAGAATTTTAGTGATTCATATATTTTGAATATTGGAAGATTAAGTATTATTAGATATGTTTTCATATATCTTTTTAGCTACCAATTATGAGTTAGTTAATAATTGTTATTTATTTTTAGTTTTTTAATTTTGCTTTCGTGAAACATAAAGAAATATTTTATCTTTACTTTTTAGTTTTAAAAATTAGTTTCAAATAATATAATTTTTGTAGGAATAATCTTTTCTTATCATTATATTAATGGTTGAGATATGTATACTTGTGTATTCATTGCACACAATTCATCGATTAAGGTTTTGGCACCGTTGTGAGAGATTATAAAAATTAGAAATTAATTTTTATTTTTTTTCAATTAATTTTCTTTATTTATTTTTCATAATTTAAATTTAAATTTATTTATTTAGTTACTATTTTTAATTTTAATTTATTTTTAATTTTGACATATTCTTTGGTACTATTAGGATTATAAACATTAGAAATTAATTTTTAGTTTATTTTATTTTTCTTAATTTTAATGTATTTAGTTATTTATTTATTTTTTTAATTTTGATTTATATATTTTGTTATTTATTTTTAATTTTGATATCTCTTTTAGTCTATTAGAAATATATTTAGCTCTATGTTATGAGTATTGTACGTAAGGAAGAAAATTTGCCTTTAGATCCCAAAATCAAGCGTACTTTGAGATCAATAGAAAAACAACAATTTGTCACTTAAGTCGAAGAAATGACTAATCCATTAAAAATAAATAATGAAGAATTAAATTTGAACAATTAGTTACCTTTAATTGATGATAGGTATAGAGCTATGAATGAATGTGCAATACCTGTGCTGGAATGATTGAATCTAAGTATTATAAGGCCAAACATTCAAGATAATAAGTTTAAATAAAGCTAGTGGTGTTTCAAATGTTACAAATAGTTGGACAATTCAATTGATTATGAATAGAGAAACCTCATTTACATCTCAGATTATTTATTGACGTTGGAGATTCATTCCAATTCAATGGTGTGACCGAAGAGACATTTAGGCTTAGAATGTTCCCTTACCTTTGCTAGATGGTGCTCAAGCTTGGCTAAACTCTTTGTCCTCTAATTCCATTATAACTTGGAATGATTTGGTAGAGAAATTCTTAATAAAATACTTCATACTAACAAAGAATGCCAAGCTTAGAAATGACATTACCTCCTACCAATAATATGGAGGGGAATATTTATATGAAGCATCAAAAAGATTCAAATAATTTCTAAGGAAGTGTCCTAACCATGGTATCCCTTTTTGGATCTACATGAAGACTTTTACAATGGTCTCAATGCTTAAACAAGAACCATTGTTGATGCATTTGCTAATGAGGCTCTGTTAGTCAAATATTACAAACAAGCTTATGATTTATTTGAGAAAATGGTTAGCAATAGTTATCAATGGCTAATGGACAAAATGACAGCCATAGGAAGAATAGCTGGAGTGCATGAGATAAACGATATCATGGCACTTATAGCTTCAGTGTCATGTTTCGTGAAGATTCACTTGAACAAATGTCTTCTTATGCCAAATTTGTAAAGGACATTTTGTTTAAGAAAATGAGGCTTGGAGAGAATGAAATAATAACCTTGATTGAAGGTTGTAGTGTTATCCTTGCTAGTAAACTACCTCAAAAATTGAAAAATCTTGGTAGCTTTGACATTCTTTACACAAATGGGAACATGAACTTTGAGAAAGCACTAAGTGACTTAGGTTCAAACCTACTTCAGTAACATTACAAATGGAAAATAGGTCAACTAAGCAACCTCGAGGTGTGGTAGAAGATGTGGTAATAAAAGTAAACAAGTTCATCTTTTTGTTGGATTTCATTGTACTAGATATGGAAAAGGACGGTAACATTCCTATCATACTTGATCATCCATTCTTAGTGTCATTGATGTACAAAAAAATGAGTTTACAATGAAAGTGCAAGACAAACAAGTAACACTTAAATTTTTTAAAGCATCTAAACCCTCTAATATTGATAATGTTAATGAATGCTTCAGGATAGATATTACTGATCATGATGATGACTTAAAAAATATGTTAAGTCACCCATACTTAGGACTATTACGCACAATGTTGTGAATAATGAAGTAAACTCACCAAGAAATAACTTAATATATTTTAATTTTGAAAGCATGGAATCTATGATTAATATTGTTGATCGTGTGAACTATTTGGAGGTTATACTTCCCATATCTATACCTTTTAATATGGTTGTGGAGAGTTTTGAGATAGGTTCTAAGCTCAAACAATCTATTGAAGGGAAACCAAGGTTAGACCTTACACCTTCACCTCATCATCCTCAATCAAGTGGAAAAGTAAAGGACTCCAATAGAGAGGTGAAAATGATACTGCAAATACATAAATTAGATGAGCTACGATTGAGTGATTATAAGAATGCCAAAAAGTATAAAAGGAAAACAAACTTATAGCATGATAAGATAATTGAACACCATGTTTTTAAACCAGAACATAAAGTATTATTGAACAATATAAGGCTAAATCTGTTTTTGGATAAACTTAATAGTAAATGGATGCAGAGAGAAGTACCTTAGGATTTGACATGACCGTCTAGTGAAGGACATTAAACATGATATTGGTTTGGAAGTAGCCCAACATTATTTTACTTATATTTTTATAGTTTTTGTTTTGTAGGTGAATAGATATGGAGAGCAATGACGCAACAAGATTAAACTTTTCAACAACAAATGTGGTGTGCTTAGATTGATGTAGCTTTCTTTCCTTTTACCTTCTTCATATTTATAGGTTCATATTGGGAACAATGTGTAATTTAAGTTTAGGGAAGGGAATTTCATTCCCTACTTTAGTATTTAGTACGCATTTTTAATTTTTAAGAATTTCTTTTGTTTTTAGGATGTTTTTAATCATGATTTGGGTATGAATTGATAAATATATGGAAACCAAATGTACATATGCTTAATATGAAACATATTAACTCAATGATAAAAATTAGTTGTCATGACTAGGATAAGGAATGTAACATACTCGTAAAGATACTTAAATTAACTATGTAATATGCTTAGTAGTTTCGATTGGATTGATTCAAATTTTTATGCACATATTCATTATTGATTTCGGTGTTGTTATTAAGAGAAAATTTGTGGTGAGTTATACAATTTTATGAGATCTACCATGTTTTAGAATCTATTTGATCATCCCTTCAGGCAAAATTTTAAATAATATTTAGCAAGAGAAATGATTTAGGTCTTATTTGATTGATTGAGCCTTTTAAGGAAACCATTATTAATATCTTTAGTCACCCATTTAAGCATAATTAAGAACCTTTCATATATTTATGTCTAACCAATAAGCATTATTTGACCTTTACACCTTTAGCTTGTATGAAAAAAAATACAATAATGTGTTATGCTATGAGTAAAGTGAAATGTAATGCACCATATGAAAAAAAGAAAAAAACTCACCACATAATTATCTCTCTAAAGAAAAAGTAAATAAAATTGTAAATAAGTTTGAGGTGTTATATAGTTACAAAAAAATAGATGTGGAATAAAAGAATATGAAAAGAACGAAAAGATAAGATATACTAAAATATCAAGTAAAAGCTCAATTGTAATTAAAAAATACATGATTAATAAAAAGAAAATTAAGGTGTGAAAAGAGTCTAAATTTCTTTATTTAATGACCCCCATCTAAGCCTTACATTACAAACATGTAAAGCTCTTATTGATATTTAACTAAGTACATATTTATATTAGTAGTAAAAGATGTGAAAAATGAACTTATGAGACTTTTTATAAGATTGAATTGATTATCTAACTCATATAGGTTGATTTCATGAGTACATTGGATGATATCATATGCAACACATACACACAAGAATTAATTCGTCAAAAACCTTGCATATATCCTTTTATTGATAGAACGTTGATTGATGTGTATATGAACCTTCTTGTCATAGAATTGTATGACTTTTGAGGGAGATATTTTATGCTAAATATGCATATATTAATAGATATATATTTACGAATATATTACCCATACGCTACTACAAAAAGGGATATTTAAGTCGCTATTTAAAGTCGGTTTGGTGTAGAACCAATACTATCCATGTAGGACATAGCGTTGATTGACGTGGTGAACCAACGTTATCCACGCGTGTAGCGTCGGTTTGCCTCGTCAACCGACGCTATGTCCTACGTGGATAGCATTGGTTGACGAGGCAAAGTGACGCTACACGCGGGGATAGCATCGATTCACCATGTCAACCAATGCTACGTCCTACGTGTATTTTTTAAATTAAAAAATGCATGCAGTTTACAATTAAAATTTTTTTAGGTCAATTATTATTTTATTTCACTCTTTAAAATTTAAGTTGGATATATATATATATATAGTATAATTTTTTCTTTTTTTAGACAATTGGTTTTTAAAATTATATAATTTTATGTATTTGTTTGGATATTAAAATTTATATACGTACGTACAATATATCTTTATTTAATTTTGTGTATTTGTTTTGGATATTATTTTAAAATTATTATTTTTTCTTTTTCTATAGTACATATATATATAAGAGTTTAAATAAAATAATAATTAACAAAAAAAAATCAATTTTAAATTGCGTGGATAGTGTCGGTTGACGTGGTGAACTGACGCTATCCACGTGGACGTAGCATCGGTTGATGGGGAAAATAGACGCTCTGCAAATGGCTAGCATCAGTTCGTCATGTCAACCGACGCTATCCACATAAAATTACTGTTCTGCTTTCTTTTTCACCGCAGAAATCCAAAAAAAATTCATTTTTCTTCCCCCTTCTCCCAAAATTGAGCTCACTCACACTCTTTCTCATTTTTCGGCCACCTCCGACCACCATTTTCAACGCTGTTTTATGGGTTATATTCCTCTTCTCATTATCTTTCAGATCCATTATTTTTTTGAGCGAAATACTCAAATTTTTTATACCCATTTTCTCTCTTATTTTCACTTACAAAACACCATTTTCTTCTTCATTTTCTTCATTTAGTCACTTCATAACATTCTTGTAAGTATTTTTATTAATTTTGCAGCTTATTATTCAATTTCCTTTATTTTTTGTACAAATTTTTGATTTATGTATGTTTTGTATTATGCTTGTTATTATATGTTTGGCTTATTTTCTGTGGAAATAATATCTACATGTTGTGGGTTTGAGGGACTATGATATTTATGGTACATGGATAAATTTATTTACATTTAAATAATTATATTTTATTAAGTAAAAGTAAAACATTTGTAAAATGATTAAAATGATAAATGTTTTGTATTATGTATGCTTTGGTATATATTCTAATAATTATGGAATTTATATATAATAATACTTGAAATATATTCATTGGATACATAATTAATGTCATTAATATAAAATGGACAAATCTTGGATGTTAAAGTGTAGAATTGAGCGGGACTACATTTATGGAGTTGAAAGTTTCATGGAATTTGCTTGTAGAAATAGTAATACTGGAACTAGTATGATTTGATGCCCATGTGTTAAATGTAAAAATGAGTGATTTCATGAATTTGATGAGGTTAAGTATCACCTTATCCGTAATGGTATTCTTTTGAGCTATAAATGTTGGTATTATCATGGAAAAAATATTGATAATACTCATGGGGAAGAGATAAATAAGAATGTGAGTGAATTACATACATCTTATCATAATGTATAGACATAAAATATGTTTCATGGTGTTGAAGATGAACTACGTGAGGATGATCCCGAAATCTTTAAAAAACTTCTAGAAGATGTCGAAAAACCGTTGTATCTAAAATGCAAAAAATACACTGAAAATATCAGGATTGGTTTATTTGTACAATGTGAAGGCAAAACATGGTTTTTTTGACAAGGGATTCACAGAATTACTAAATCTACTAGTCGATATGTTTCTTGAGGGTATTGAATTGCCATCTTCAATGTATGAAGTGAAGAAATCTCTTAGTTGATTTGGCATGGAATATCATAAGATTCATGCTTGTCCAAATGATTACATTCTTTATAGAAAAGAATATGAGACATTAGATGATTGTCTGATGTATAAAGAATTGAGATGAAAGCATGGTACAAATGAGATAACACATAAGAAAGGCATGCCTACAAAGGTTCTTTGGTACTTTCCTCTAATTCCTCACTTTCAAAGGTTGTTCAATAGTAAAGAGACATCAAAGATGTTAACTTGGCATTCAAATAATTGATATGATGATGGGGTGCTACGTCATCCTTGTGATTCTCTAAATTCGAAAGTAGTAGATAAATTATCTCCTTAATTTTCACCTAATCCGGGCAATCTTCGTCTTGCCATTGCTGTTGATGGAATTAATCCACATAGTTCCCTTAGTAGTAGATATAACTGTTGGCCAGTAATTATGGTAACATACATCCTTCCTACATAGTTATGTATGAAAATAAAATTCATGATGTTAACATTATTGATCTCAGGACCGAAACAACCCGGTGTTGATATTGATGTATATTTGCAGTCTCTGATAGATGATTTAAAACGTTGTGGAATGATGGTGTAAATGTTTACGATGCACATAAAGAAGAACACTTTAACTTGAAGGGGGTCCTTTAATGGACAATTAATGATTTTCCTGTCTATGGAAACTTATCTAGACATGCAACAAAAGGTTACAAGGGATGCCCTATATGTAGTGATAGAACTTCTGCAACTTATCTTGTTCATAGACGAAAGATGTCTTATAGAAGACATAAAAGATTTTTGCCATATGGAAACAAGTTTAGATACCAAAATAAACCGTTCGATGGTGAGGAAGATCATGATCATGCAACCCGACCTTTACGAGGTGTTGAGATATTAAGGCAATTGAATGGTATGACATTCAAACGATATGGAAAGATGAAAAAAAAACTCACTAATGTAGGGAAACAAAAGAGGTCAACTAACGAAATGGGTGAAAATGAAAAAGAGTTTGAACCGACTTACCATGGTTGTTGGAATAAAAAATCAATATTTTGGGAATTACCTTATAGGAAAGACCTACACATTCGTCACATCTTAGATGTCATGCACATTGAGAAAAATGTATGTGAGAGCTTGATTGGTACTTTACTTAATATACCTGGAAAAACAAAGGATGGAATTAAAGTAAGACTTACAACCTGAATTGGCAGCAAGGGTGGAAAATGATAAGAATCGAACATACTTACTACCAGCATCATATACAATGTCAACAAAAGAGAAAAATGTGTTTTGTAAATGTTTGGAGGGTGTGAAAGTTCCTGATGGTTACTCATCCAACTTAAAAAATTTTGTGTCTGTCACAGATAAGAAACTTTATGGATTGAAATCACATGGCTGTCATATCTTAATGCAACAGTTATTACCAGTTGCTATTAGATCAATTCTTCCAAAACATGTTCAATTATTAATAATTCAGCTTTGTTCATTCTTCAATACAATATGCAAGAAATCTATATCAATTGGCGAGTTAAATTCTTTATAGAAATATGTTGTAGAGGCTTTGTGTCTAATTGAAAAATATTTTCCTCCTTCTTTCTTCGATATAATGATTCACTTATGTGTTCATTTAGTTCGAGAGGTTCAATTGTGTGGTCCTACTTACTTAAGGTGGATGTATCCTTTTGAGAGATATATGCAAGTCCTTAAAGGATATGTGAATAATATAAATCGACTTGAAGGATGCATGGTGGAACACTACATTGCTGAAGAGGCCATTGAGCTTTGTTCTGAATACTTTAGTGGTTGCACTGAAATTGGGAATCCTATGCATAAGTTGTTAAACGTCACATAATCCAAGTAGGTAACCTTATGCTTGGTGGAAATAAGAAATTGTTTATTGATCGCACTTAATGGGAAAAGCACACTTAATCATTTTGGTAAATAATAATGAGGCACAACCGTACATAGAGTAAGTGATGTTCAACCTTTCTATTTATGCAAAAAACATTTTTTATTTAACTATCAATGATGATATATACTTCATTTATATTTAATAACATTACATGATGCATTTAAACTTATTGAATATCAATCCTCGTTATAAAAAAAAGGAGGAGAAAAATAGTTGTATGATGAACATAAGCAAGAGCTTATTAATTGGTTTCACTACCATGTAAGTGTCACAAACAAAAATTCATACATGTATGTTCCTAGATCTATTCAATGTTTAAAACTTTGCCCTAAACACATTTCATGTTTTTGTATACATAGATTCAATATGAACTCAAGAAACCCAATCATAAAATATCAGAAAGTTTACAATGGCTTGCACATGGGCCAAAATTTGATGTCAAATCATTTTCTAGTTTCACGATAAATGGATCGAGGTTTACGACTCAAGCTAGGGACAAAGTCCGAGTATATAAAAATAGTGGTGTGAAGATGGTTGCACAAACTATGCAATTTTCCAGTTCAAAAGATGGTAATCCTGTACTTTCTAATATAACATATTATGGTATAATACAAGAGATTTGGGAATTGGATTATGAGGTCTTCCATGAAACAATTTTCTTGTATGATTGGGTCGAAGATGTTATCAGTGTTGGATATAAAATAGATGATTTTGGATTTACCCTTGTAAATTTATCCAATATAAGTCACATTGATGATCCTTTCACGTTAGCACTTCATGCAAAACAAGTATTTTACGTGGGTGATCAAATTGACACAAGATGGTCTGTTGTGTTAACGCCTCCATAAAAAGAGTTTTACCATTGTGATGCTTTAGAAGATGATGACATTATGCTTGATACATTAACCAATATTAGTAATTTCTCAAATAAATTGCCTAATATATGTGATGATTTAGTTGATGATGATGATTCTTCGTCATAGGTTCGAAGTGATTGTAAAGGAATATATGTATATGATCAACAACCTAATTAAACATAACGTGTGTTCTATATTGTTGTAATAACTCTATATATATATGTATGTTCCTAAAATTTTCAATTAATTTATATTTCTTCATTGTTTACAGATATTTCATGGATCCTCGGGTAACAGAGCTTGTAGATCCAAATGATCCATTGGGGTATTTGAAAAGAAGGGATTGAGGGAATATACCTGATGCTCCACTTAACCAAGATTATAGAATACCTGTTCTATTTGATGCTACTAGTAATCCAATAGGGGAAAATTGCCAACAATTGAAATCCTCTATTGATCGACTTGTAAAATCCAGTATGCCAATCAATATAAATGATTGGTCTCAGGTTGATGATGTAGAAAAGTTCAAAATATGGATAACCATTTGTGTAAGTCTCTTATATTTTATAATCAATTACATATATTATAACTTTTTTGTATTATATATAATCTTTTGTAGTGTGTTTTTACAGAATCGTTACAAAGTCGATTACAATTGGAAGAGCAAGTGTTATAAGATTGCAAATAAGGCATGGAAGGAATACAAGACTACCAGATTGGCAAGAAATTATGTGTTTCCACATTTGGAACCACTTGATGAGGTAGAGCTCTAAAAAATCCCTGAAGGACACCCCTGGATTACACCTCAAGTTTGGAAAGACTTTGTGGATTATAGACGTTCAAATGAATTTCAAATTATTAGGGAAGAACATCAGAATATACAAATGCATAACATTCTTCCTAACCGTACTGGGAGGTCTTCAAATCCTGAAGTTAGATATAAAATGGTATTATTAATTTGTGTTAATTTATAAATATTTTTATATTTATTTTCCTCAATTTAATTTCATGTCATGGTTAATAAATTTTTCATAATTTATGTAGGAAGCTGAATTGGGTAGACTTGTTACCCGAACTGAATTGTACATAGAAACAAAGACTCCCAAAACGAATAATTCAAGACCGATGACTAAGTGAGGAGAAGAACAACTAAATAAGTTGGTTAGTAATTTTGGTTGATAAAAGTCTTAATGATTTTTAATAATTGATGTAATAATGAATGATATGTTTGTATGCTTTATTATTTGTAGAGAGCTGTTCAAGAACAAATATCTAAGGGTGATTTATGATGATTATATGGAGTATTTTAACATTCCAAAACAAAAGCCTCAGACGGTTAGTAAGAAGAAGTATACTAAAATTGAAGAAGAACTCAACTCCTTTAAGGCCTCAATGTTAAGTGAGATTGCCACTATAAAAGAATATCAATCACAACACATGTCAGGCATGGCATCATTCTCAACCGAGGCATGCCATATTGGCCAAGCATGCAACCATCCACACCAAGCATGCCACCATCTATGCCAGGTATGCCACCATCCATGACAGGTAGGCCACCATTCATGCTAGACATGCCACCACCCAATCTCATTGCACTCAAACTACATCCAGTATGGAATATAGTCATCCTATTGGTCCTCCCTATATGCCAGGAATGCATATGCAATCAAGTAGTGGTTCATTTTCTCCAATGCAATCTGCATATTCTTACCATCAATCAAACCACGATGAACATTTTGGTGATAATGTACATCCAATAGCTACCCCACATGGGAGTCCTCCTCTATTTAATGAATCATATGTGGTAAGATTTTAATTTCTAGTGTATATAATCTATTATTTTTATTTCTTATTATATATTTTATTTTTTATATATAACACTTAAATTTTTTATAGAATATGAAATGTTTGTTGAAACATCATTCGTCAACGAACTTTGTTGCTATTGGAACAATACAACAATTGGGCAATGATCAGATGATTCATAATCAATATTTGCCTAATCATTGGCGAATAGTAATTGATCAATCATTGCTTCATGATTATCCATTACCTGTGCCTTCTGATGCTATCACAGTCCAAGAGGCGGTTGGATAGTATGTGGCTTGGCCATCGATTCAAGTTGTTCTAAATTTTGACGTGGTATTATTTTTAACTTAAAAGATAACACTTGTTTACTACTATTATTTTATTATATCTTTTATTGTTACTAACATACATAATGTGTTTTTTTAGTCTATTATACCAGAACTCTTAAATGCAACACATTTAAGAGATACGAAGCAAGTATCTCGTGCTAAATCTATATCTAGTGGCCAATCATCATGCACCAAGTCATTCAAGAAGAAGCCTTGGAAAAAGTATAGTTATGATTATGCTTTAAACTTCAACAGAAATCTTGGCACTTTGATTACTATTGTTGGGAAGGCATCTAGCATAAATGATGGATGGACTGTGTCACTTCTTATATATCGATCGAGTGCATATTACAACTATTTGAATATCAAATGATCGATTTAAGTATAATTCAAGTGTGGACAAGGTGAGTTCTCAATCTATTTAATTTTCTTTCATTTATGTAGAACATATATAATTATATTTATATTATCTAATTATTTATATATATATATATATATATATATATATATATCTTTTATATAGGGTATGTTATTATTGACTTCAACAAAATCACTCATCACATTTAGCAATGTTCTATGATTCTTCATATGTCAATTAATATCAAGAGAAGGATGTTAGCATCAAAGCTAAACAATTATGTGATAGGGTATTAACACTTAACAGAAATCAAAAGTTGATAATCCCTTGGCCACTAAGGTTTGAACAAGGCCAAGATCATTGGATTTTGGTAATCATTGATATGTTCAATAATCATGCTTCGTACTGTGACTCAACTTCCATAGAACTGAGTAAAGATACAAAAGCAGTTGTTAAAATGTAAGAGTTATAGCTAGATATTGGTTTCTTCTATTATTTTTTGTAATATTTAATAAAAAAAAACTAACTGTTTTAAACCTTGATAGGGCATGGAAGTTGTGGAACAAGTTTAGGGGCATTGCCCTTAAAAAATCTCATAAGCTTATATGGACAAAAGTTATGGTATTTACAAGCGAATATTAATAATTTTATTAATTTTACAATTGAATAATAAATGTGTTCGAATATGGAAAATCATGTACACTTATTTTTTATAGGTTCCACAACAAAATAATGGAGTCATGTGTGGTTATTATGTCATGAAGTTTATGAGCGAAATCATCACAAATATCAAAATTTCAATTGATGATGTGGTAATATCTTTTACCCATATACAGAAAAGCTTTTAACATATTTGAGTTATTTTTTGTAAATATATGAAATTACATTCTTATTTTGATTTTAAATACATGTAGTTCTTTGGTTGGAACATGACGGGCTACGACCAGCAAATTTTTGATGATTTATGAGAGGAATGGGCAAAACACATGGTTCAAATTATATCATCACAAGAAGAATCAAGAGAAGATTCTGATGATCTTGAATAGCATATGACAACATAATAGTAATTTTTTTAATGATTTAATTTCTCTATTCCTATGTCTGAAGTCCCTTGTTTGATGGATGATTACGCAAACTAAAGCATCTTAGTAGTCAGAGGAAAATAAAGCAACCATGAGAAACACATGCTCGTATCATTTCTTCCCCTTTTTAGAATCCTTGTCCTTAAAGATGAAATTGGGGTATGATTTGGTAAAAATATGAGCACCCATTTCTTAGTTTCCACTTCCTCACGCCCTATCCCTTTGTGCTTGGATCAATATTCATTACAACTCAGATCGGTTATTTTTCTAAGAATGGGACTCAAGCTTCCAAATCCCATGTAGATTTATTTTCCCTCACGTAGTCAATCCAATACATTGTGTTCTAGATAGTAGCCTCATCAATAGGATCAACCAAAATAGCACTTCAAGGTTTTTCTCAAGTAGTTTATGTTCCCTATTAAGGTCATTAAACCATACTGAATCTGGGATTCTTGTTTTCTAGTCACCTGTGCTCACGCAGTATGCATGAACTTGTTTTCCAAACCAACCTCTACGATGCGTATGCAAATTAGAACAAACAAATTCCACACTATCTAAAGTAAATGAGCTAGTATCTACATCTTTAGATAACATAGACTGGAATGCCTATAAAAAATTTCCCATTCCTCGAACCGACACCAAGCTACAATTAGTGAATTCCAAGAACTTGATCTCTCTCAATTATTATTTCAAACACTTTGTGTGCATCCTCATTATCTTCGTACCTTTCATACAATTTCATTAGGTTATTAGCCTCTGAAAATGAATATGACCATATATAATTTAGACACTATAGGCATGTATCAAAACCAAAGCACATACCATAAGTATGATTAGTGTTAAGTCATGTAGTGCCTCATATACAAACATTACAATTGCTCTGGGTTGCTTCTTTGTATAAAGGTTTAACCAAAAAATTGTTTCCTTCTAGGCATATGCCTTTCACTAACTCCTTCGTTAAAGGAGACAGAAAACTTCCTTGCAATTCCATCAATACCATTATAGGCTTTTAGGGTTTTATGCCCTCAAATAATAGATGCAAGTTCATTTGGGAGAATGTTAAAGCCTACTTGTCACGTCTCTTCAGGAACCTTCTCTAGAACATGGTGATTAGTGTGACCAACAATATGAATTGTTCTCGAAGACTTGCAACTGCCATCAAAATTTTTGGGCAAGCATCTTTAAGTGGGATACACATATGGGTCATCTAGATATATGTCAGAATGGCTTCTTGGAAAAGATTGGATTGAATTTTGGAACACAAAGTTTTGATCCATGGGTTAGATGTAGGTTCTCACAAGGGAAGGTTATCTGTAGAGATGGTAAGTAGAAGAGTATGATCGTAGATCTTAATAGCCTGATGAATCTTTCTTAGATGGTTGTATTTGGGTTCTCTAATTAAACCTTCATCAGTGTGAATTGGCTGTGGCCATGCGCAACAATGGCTGGCACCAACTCTTTCATCACCATAATGACATAATATTTTTCTTCATTGCTTACGTGCCTCTCGATTGATCGATTAATCCGTTGTTCTAATTATTTTCATAGAGGTGGAAGAAGTATAGTGGGAGCTAATTTCCTTCGTGGGTAGGGGCTATATGGCCAGATGACAAGCCAAATCCAAGCCCATTATTAGAGAGTCCAACTGAAGAAGGAAAGCTTGCTTCATGGGCCGGGTTTGGAGGCTCAAGCGATGGTGATCCATGGAACATTATCTTGGTATCGGAATAAGCCACTACCATTTCTTTGGGTAACCTAGGGAAGCGGTTCTCATAAGTTTTGAGATCTATAGATTCCTACGTAGCGTGCTCCATAGAAACTGAATAGCATTAGAGGTGAAGAATCCAGTGGTTGGAACTTCAAATTTCTCGAAGTTCTCAGACGAATAACTTATCATAACGTCAAGAGAAAGAATAGGTGGTGTTAGTGCTAGCCTCAGTTTCTCTAAGGGGTCTTCATAGTCGGTTGGACCAAACTTCAATCACATTGCCTTGGTGAACTCACTCCAGGTGAGTGGTTCACAAAACTTTGCAAGCCATTCAAAGTAATCTAGTTGCACATGTTTAATCTGGTGCGATTTTCATGCATTCAAAGTACTATTTGGCCTCATAAATCCAGTCAATTAGATTATCTCTAGAAAATTTAGGGAAAGATAGCCTAAGGTGTTGGTGAGGATAATAACTGTTAAGATGAGAAATATGTGGGTGTAAAGGTTCATTTCTTGCGATTTGATAGGGTTTTGATGAGTTGTGGGTGGCGCAAAGAGCTCACAACTCAATCAGCACTGCTTGTAGGACATCGTCCAATCGCTTAGAACTGGACTCAGGTTATGCTAAGGGTTCAGATACCTCGTTGAGGAACTTTTCATTGGATTAGTTCCAGTTGTTCATGGCTAGAACCAACTTTGATACCATTGATATGTATAGTTTTAGAGAGGTAGAAGAGAGAAAGAAAATAGAGGAAAAAGAGCTAGTTTTTTTATAATATTTGATGTCCTTTTTATTCCATCTCTTGGCTATATATAGCCTTACAATCAAAATAATGGAAACATGAATAGGTGTGTGAAGAATCATTCCAGAGCATACCCTCTAACGACTTAGTGGTCACCGTGTAACCATCTTTGTGCCACTGTAACCACCTCTACGCCAAAGTTCTTCTACATCTGTGCGCCAAGAAGCCATGAGCAACATATGCTCATATTAGCATGCAACCTAGAATGGTGTGTTAATAGAGTTAGTGTAAGAATTATAAGTGTTGGCTATTTTTGTAGATAAAATATTTGCATGTAAACTTATTTTTAAGCTCGCTATCAAGTCTATCAAGCAAAGTTAAAGAAATGTCAAAATTTTAGATAATGATACTTTAGATATATTTGTTATAACTATAAGGTATAGGATTGCACCCATGCATTTAATAGCACATAAATTTGGAATTATTTTTGCTGTTAAAATATTATATAAGATATATCCTAAATCATAGGCTAAATTTTAGCCTAAAAGATAAAATAAAATATACTTTAAAATAACTCTATTTTAAATAAGAATCTTCTTTATTAATGAGCCTACTTTAAAATAAATCTTCTTTAAATAAGAGTCTTCATGATTAATGAGTTTACTTTAAAATAAATCTTCTTTGAATAAAAGTCTTCTTAATTAGTGAGTATTAATAATCATATTTGTAATAAAAAAATACTTATCAATTACATAGGATTAAGGGTTTTAATTTTTCCTATAAATAAAACACATTACTCATTGCTTCAATCAACCACACAAGAGCATTATTCTCTTCTTCTTTCTCTCTCTCTTGTTTTGCAAATATAAGATTATAATTCTTTAGGCTTCTTTATTTAGTTAATCTATCAAACATTGGTGGTTGTGTTTGATTGATTGATAAGCCTAATTAGTTTATGATATTTTGATAATATGTTCTTATAGCTTCTTCTTTATTTTTTTATCTCAGTAAACAATTGTGTCTGTCATATCATAATTATTTGATTTGATTATTAATCTTTAAAGAAGCTTTTTTTGTTAAACTTATGCTTAATATTTTTACTCTAGGATTTGCTAGTTGATTTGATTTAAGTGACATATATTTTGAATCATCTAGTTGGGGTTATTTATTATTAAATCCATTCTAGAATACACACAAAACTTGTGTTTTTGTGCTAACTCTTTTGTAGTTTATTCGTGAACATATCTGATTAGTGAGGAGCTTATTGGAACGTTGGTATGGAATCTACTCACACTAATATTGGAAACAATGAAAATATATTAGTAGCTCTTAAGTAAGGTACATTGGGGTAGCATCCTAGGGAGGGTAGCATAAGACCGAGTTTGTACTTGAACATTTTTTTTCATAGTAGAAAGTTAGGTGGTCCGATGAACTGGTGGTTTTCCTCTTAGGTCATGGTTATGGCTTTAGGTTGTTTCCACCTAAAAATATCGTGTGTTATTCTTTTATTTCGGTACTTTATTCTTAGACGTGATTGCATGAATAATCTCTTTGTTTAGTTTATTAAATTATAAATTGATAAAAATTAAAAATAATTTATTCATCCCCTTTAGGTGAATTAGGTTCATATTTTATAAACTTTCAGTTATCAAGTAGAAATCATTAAGAACTAAAAGAGTTTGAGTCATCACAAGGTATCATAAGTACTGGTGTTGTCTTACTTATCCTAGACATTGGTTTACATGTTAATCGTAACTAATAAGTGCTACTCTAGAACATATGCAGGTCCTTAATTAGTATGAATAGGCAAACATAAATTCATAACATTATAATCCTTAATTTGTTTTCCAAGTATACATCCAAAGAAAACATATAAAGATTCATCACTAACATAAGCCATGAACCAATTTTCATACATTAATAAGAAAAATCCAAACAAAAATTCATAACAAAATTGCAATCATGTTTAGGGCTTCAAGACAGCTCCTAACCTTATGAGAGTTTTAGCTACACATAATTCCTAAAGAAAACTAAAAAAAATTAATATGTTTGAGACAAATTAGAAAAAAAAATCCAAGTGAATTGAGTAAGGTTTGCCTTTTCTTCTTCCTTCTTTGTTTAGCTTTCACCTTTTCCATTTATATCTTCGTTTTCTCTTCTTATTGACTCAACCTCATCTCCCTTTTTAGTTCCTTTTTACTACTGATTTTATTTCTCTTTCAGCTACAAAGTATAATATCTTCCTTTGTGGGCTTTATGGCTAGAGCCTTAATTGTATACTTTTGGTTACAAAATATTCAATCAACCTAACCTTATAGTACTAAAACTGACATATCTTCTTCTAAAAAAATGATATCAATGGACCATAAACTATTTCATAAATTAGACATACGTAACTTTCTAAGCATATAAGGTTTATTCTCAAATTAATTATGAGCCTATTCTTAATTCTCATTTAACTTTTTTTCTAATTTGCAAATGCATTTTTGACAATTTTAGTGTCTAAAATCCCATTTGTGCCCCTTTTCTCTAATTTGCCTAACAAATCCTACGATAAAACAAAGTAAATAGCAAAAAAATAATCAAGAATTAACCAAGAAAAAATAAGTGAATTTGATATAAAAAAAGCATAAATATAAGCTTATCATACCTCTTGGTAGTGGTGGGGCTCCAAAGGAGATCTAGATTCAACGTTAAATCGTAGAAACTTTGGAAGTAACTAGTGAGGGCAACATAGGAGTAGTTAAGACAAGTATCCTAGCTGGTATAATTATTTGCTTTTATATTTCTAGCAAATTGTATGTTGTTTTATTCATTTAGTGGGATGTTTGTTGTCTAATGATTATCATAAGTAACCTGAAGATGTTACCACATAAGTAGGGGTTCTATGTAGGTTAACCTCATTATATTGATGTGTTTATATTCTCTACTGCTTAGTTAATACAATTAATGTTCTATCCTAATATGTTCCAACATATAAGGATTTTATTGTGATTGGAAAGCATTTCATTCTGTTTCTTGTATGTTGCCTCATTTCTTCCATTCCTCCTTCTTGATCTGTCATGCTTACTTGTTTATCTAATGAGCTTGTTGTCTCTTTGTTAGTGAAAATTAAACTACTTGCTTATATGTTCGATTCTTTTATATTTATTTTTGCCATGCTTAATTAATTATATGATTTCCTTTATGTTGTTTGTTTTTTTCTCTGCATGCAAATTGGGGTGAATCTCAAAGGAGTATATATCTGCTTTTCCTAGTTGTTCATCGAGTGTAGGATCTTTCACACCCCTATAATTCTTCATCGACCATTTAGTGTTATCATATTGTAATAGTGGCATAGCAATAAGATTCACACGTCCCATTTTAAATCACAAACCATACCAAAAGATGTTTAATCTAAAAAAATCATATTGAAATTAATTTAACTACATTATATGCGCAAGACGTATTGCAAAGTTACAATTATGCCCAAATTTTTTTATATGTTGTGATAACATCCATAACATTATTTATAATATTACAATCATATTCAATAGCTAATTGTAGTTTATTATTTGACATATTTTTTCATGTGCCTCCATGTCCACTTTTATAAGGCTATTATCATCAATTGAGAACAAAAGCATATTTTTAATAAACAATAGTTGAACAAAGGGCATATAAGAATTCTGAAGATCGACAATATGTGCAAATGAATTCAAAGAGTATAAAAGATGTATATTTCAATTTTGCAATAACCTAATGCAAAATTCAGCCATTGAACAACATTAAATTACGAATAGAAGAGTTATGCTTCTCGCAAATTGGATATGAAAGCTGGAAAGGAATTAATGACGAAGAATTACGAAAGGGAAAAATGAAAAATACATAAAGATACAATAACTATCTATAAAACCCCATTTTATTTTATTCAATCACAATCATTGTAAACAAAGATATCTAAAAAATGTATACCAATCTCCAAAACTAAGTCATTACAACCATCAAACGATTGAGACATCACAAATAGTAGTCGCTAGTGATTCTAAATAATACATTAAACATCCACGTATCAACATTCGAATCATTGATGATTTGTACCCCATAATTGATTTAATAATAACTTATCCCTTTCATCTAATTTTAATTTTGAGACCTCCTTCATAGAAAATTGAGGCCTAACAAGTGTCTCAAATCAATGGTTGTTGCACCATTCTTATTTCTTCAGCAATCAATATGTTACACCAAGAGCCAAATCAAAATCTTTATCACCTTTAAGGAGGGATCGAGCTCAATACTACACCACACTTTAAGATCTTCACCTGATCCATCAATAGGTTTTTGAAAAATTTGAAACAAAGGTATAATCTTTAAATTGGTTACGATTTATCTCTTAAGAATTATTCTGAGATTATTTTTCCCATAGACCTTGCACTAAAGGCAAAATTAAGGTTAGAAATTAGGAAAAATATGAATTTTACGTTATCATTTATAGTACTCATAAAGTGTACATGTAATGTAATGCTTTTATATATATATGATTTTCTCATTATAAAATAAAGGTAACTTTAATTGATGAATGATATTTCATTTGTACTCAACCAAATGAAATCACCTCATATATATTCAACAAAATAAAATATCACTTCATTTCACTCAACACGATGACGATGAAGATAACTTCATTGCACTCAATCAAATAAAGTCAACCTCATATGCATTGAACTAGATGAATTTCACTTTATCTATCATTTATTTAGTGATTAATATGTGGTTAATAGTTAATCTATCATAGTCAATATAATCAATGTTAATCAACATATTATCAATCGTAATTATGATTAGTTAATATGAGTTAATAATAACTCAACATATTATTGCGAGAGGAAAAAAAGGATTATCATTTTGTTAGGTGGATATAATAACCGAGATAAATCAACCTATCTAACTTAAATTGAACCTAATTTTATGTTTTATATGTCCAAATAAGTTGGTGTCGGTTTTGAAAATATAAAAATTAATGTGTGTCGGGTCGATTAAGGTTTTAGAGTTTACAAATTGACACTTAATCAAAATGACTTACATATTATTAATATACATATTTATTTTAATTTATATATTTATAGTACATATATCATATATGTTTATAATCATCAAATTTTAGTTACATTTTTATGTTATTTGAGAATGTGAAATAATTTATATTATTCTTCTATTATGTTCATTTTTCAAAAAGATTGTTATTACTAATAAAAAATCTAAATTATATTTTTCTCTCAATAAGTTACCGGATATAAAAAATTACTCAAATTGATACACAATTCATGAGTATAGGGAAGGAAAGTTAAACATAGATTGATTCCCAAGCTTCACAAGTGACCATCATTTGACACAGCTATACAGCTAACAATTGGTGGACAGTGGGCTTTAAATTGTAACGATGGAACATCTACTAGCAAAGTTTCAATATGTATATCTTATTGGGTTTTAACTCTAAACATAAGCCCATCTTACTATCAATAATGGGCTTATTATCGTACTAGCAGGCCACCTGTGCTATATCATAGACCAAATAACACAGGATTCAAGTTAGTCCCTTTAAGCTTTCCAATGAGTTCTTCTGAGGACCACTGCCTTTTCGTAGGTTTATCATTTCTAAAGACTTCCTTAGAAGGAAGAACAGTCCTAAATCATCTTTGCTAATCAAATAGACAAATAGTATGAAACCAAAGCTGGTCATAGCCCATAGGTCAACCCTTTTCACTATCAAATGGTATTTGTTAGGTTAAGCTGCAATTTATACTCTTTCATTCTTATCCAATGAACAAGAAGATGAACCATTTCAACGTTCGTTATATATTTTTTCTTTCAAGCTTACAACAACATTGGCTGTTGATTTCATTCACTTACATATATTAATACAAGTAGACATGGTTGACTTTGATGAATGAAAAAAGGATAGTTGACTTTTGTCTTTGACTAATTTGAGTTTTTATTGACCTCCTTTAATTTGTTTTGGCCATTAAAGTAAAACTTTGTTTTTGACGTGGTAGGAATACTTTCAATATAACAGTTGCATACACTTATATGAGAAGATGAGTATAATATATAATAAGTCCCACGTGTTAAAAATGAATATTATATATTATATGAGAAGATGAGTATATACAAGTATTGTATCATATGATAATTGAGAAGTGGTGTGAATGCAGAAAAGTTTGGTTTCGGAGGAAGTGAATAGGTGTCACTTGAACAGAAAACGATTATATTTCTCTTCCAAAACAACATTTGATAATTGCTTTTAGTTGTTCTATAATTAAATAAGACATAATGGAGATAGATCTTTATTAATTTGTGTATTATTTTATTTTAATGATTAATATTTATTTGTAAACCTAATATATTATTTAGAAAGCTTCCTTTGTTGACAAGTTTAATAGCAAAGTGCACGAGTGGTTTTTTCAAAGGAGCTACAAGACTAATCACATAGGTGTTTGAAAATTTAGATCACTATATAAAATAAAATAATGATGGCATAGGCAGCTAGGTTTTGTTATAATTAGAGTTTGTTATTTTTTTTAATAAGTTGTAATTGATGTGATTCAAACCAATGATTTGAATCAAAAAAGAAATAAATTTTATTATAGATCAGATTCACGTATAATTTATCATTCACATATATTATGTTTTGATTTTATATAAATGAAAAAAAAATACATATTTAATTTATTGGAAGCTTATAAGAAATGCAAATCATAAGTTAAATAACATTCACATTTTCATATAATGTTATGCCAAGCTAACATTCGCATTTTCATTGGATTATTCTAGGCTAATACATTTCCTTTTTATGGAACCTTATTTTAAGGGCTTAAATATTCTACATGTTTCATGAGCTCTATAATAGTTTTTTATTAAACTTAATGAATTATGCTGTTAGGCCTCTCTTTTTTTAGTCGATTATGCTGTTAGGCTTAAAATAAACTACATGCTTCTAATATATATATATCAACGCTGACAAGAAAAGAAAGTCTAAATTTTCTTCTAGGGTAATGAAATATGCTCTAAAGTGAGCAATAAAAGGACCTAAGTTCAAGTCCCGTATAATATAAATGAGTATGTAAGTGTGTAAGTATTTATTTAAAATTTAAATCAAAATTTATAAACTTAAAATAAGATAGAAGTTAAAGAAAGACAAATTCAATATTAATAATCCATGCAATGCAAGTAATTTTTTTGGAATTAGAGAGTTTCAAGTATACGATATTAGATTCCAATACCATACTAAAATATTAATAATTAATTTTGGCAAATGTTAAGTGGGTTCTATGTCATATTATAGTTCTTAATTACAATTATATATATTTTTCTTTTAATAACAAATACAAACCTACAACCCACACACACAAATAAATAAATTAGCGCTATTCAAACTCTTTTCTCTCCGTGCTTGTAAGGAGCTTATACTATTATACTATAAGACAAAATTGTTAGTGTTATATGTTTAGATAATTCATAGGAGTAAAAAATAATAATTGTATCCTTTCATTTTATTTTTATACACTATATTAAAATGGCCTTAAATTTTAAACACTATTTCAAAATCCTCTTAAATTCCCTTGATGAATTATGAGTAAATTTTGACTAAATAATCTATCAAATTTGAAACGGTTGTAATGGATTAAAGTTTGGTCAGTTAAAAGTTGAACTAATTAAGGTTAAATTGGACACTTTCTAACTTATCCTAATCCTAATCTAGAAGTGAGCCTAACAAGTCTAATTTTGATCAATTACTACTCTAATTAATTACGAAACTTAAGTTAGACACATGCACATCTAGACAAAGCTAAACTAGAAAGATGTTCAACTTCTTGTATTTCAATTTGACAGGGTGGAGATAAATTGGACACATGTCCAACTCTTGCATCTCAACTTAAAATGTGACCAACTAGTTGGATTTTGCGTTGGCATGAAAAAGTCATATTCAATACTTATTCAACTCATCTTAATTCACTTGTATAGTTGGCTTAATCTCACCTCAATTAGTCAGAGGTAAATTATCTTTCGTCAAGTTTATTATAATTCAACTGAATATGTGTGCAACTGATCTGGTTTCACTTCGATATGCATAAGTCAAAATGAACGTACCATCCAATCTATCAATTGGTTAGATTTATATCCAAAAAATACTATAAACATAACAAAAACTTAGTAACTCAAAACTAATTCTTGAAATGAATTGAATTATTTTGATTATATATTGAAAGTTTATAAATTACGGACCTAATTAATTTAGAAATCGTGAATAGGTTATTTTTAATTTTTATTAATTTATAATTTAATAACTTAAACAAAACGGTCAAACATACAATCGTATGTAAAAATAAAATATAAAAAAAAATAATAACATATGATATTTTTAGGTGAAAACAACCAAGACTACAACTATAACCTAAGAGGAAAACTATCGGTCCACCGAACTACCTAACTTTTCATTATGAAAAATAAATCTTCAAATACAAACTCGGTATTATGCTACCCTCCTTAGGATACTGTCCCAATGTACCTTACTTATGAGTTTTTACTTTATTTTCACAGTTTTCAATATTAGCATAAGCGGTTTTCAAACTAACGTTCCAATAAGTTTTTCACCGATCAAATACGTTCTCAAATTGACTACAAAATGGTTAGCACAAAAACACAAGTGTCCATGTGTGTTCTAGAATGAATTTAATAATGAATAATCTTAATTAGATAATTCAAAACATATGTCACTTAAATCAAATCAACTAATAAATCCTATAGAAAAAAGATGAAGCACAAGTTGAATAAAAATAGCTTCTTTAATAATAATCAAATCAAATAACTATGATATGACAAAAATAATTACTTGATCTAACAATTTAAGAACAAAAATAAAGAAGAAGCCATAAGAATGTATTATCAAAATATCATAAACTAATTAGGCTTATTAATCAATCAAACATAATCACCAATATTTGAAAGAATAACTAAATAAAGAAACCTAAAAAATTATGATCTTATATTTTTAAAACAAGAGAAAAAAAATTAAGAATAATAGAATAATACTCTTGTGTGGTTTTTGAAACAATAAGCAATGAGTTTTATTTATAGGAAAAATTAAAACTATTAATCCTATGTAATTGATAAATATCTTTTCTATTAAAAATAGGATTAGTAATACTCATTAATTAAGAAAACTTATATATGATTGATAAATATATTTTCTATTACAAATAGTATTAGTAATACTCACTAATTAAGAAAACTCATATTTAAAGAAGAGTTCTTTTAAAATAAACTCATTGATCATGAAGATTCCTATTTAAAAAAGAGTTCTTTTAAAGTATATTTTATGTTATCTTTTAGGTTAAAGATTTAAGCTATAATTTATATAATATTTTAGCATATATCTTATTCTTGTATTATTATATAACTCATAATTTAGTATAAATATTTTAGCAACAAAAATAATTCCAGATTTATAAATATATACTATTAAATGTGTGAGTACAATCCTAGATGTTATAGTTATAACAGATATACCTAAAATACGATTATATGAAATTTTGATGTCTATTCAACTTTGTTTGATAGACTTGATAACGAACTTAAAAATAAATTTACAAGTAAATATTCTATGTACGAATATAACCAGTATTTATAATCCTTACATATATTAATGTTAATATAAGAATAAGATTTAATATTTAATCAATAATTTAATTTAAAAAACTACATATTAATATTTGAACTAGAATTGTATACCAATTTTTAAGTATAAAAGAACTCCAAACCATTAAGAATTCAAAAATAAAAAGCAATTTACATCTTTTATTAATTATAATAAATATTCAGAAAAATGAGCATTAGAAAAGAACAATAAAGCTTTCTTTACCTTCTCAATTGATGTAAAAATTGATATAAAGTTAGATGATCATAAATAAATATATATATATATATATTAAATGTATAAAATTTTAAAAAATGCATTAGTAATATATGTAATGGTCGATTTTCTACATGCGTGAATTTTTATAAATTAGCTATCAATATACACTAACACACATGTAAATTTAAGAATAAGATTCTAACTTACTTGTATCTAGAAGAAACATATGTCCTTGTACTAGAAGAAAATTCACTACACAAGCTTTTTTTTTTATATAATTTAGTTAATACTCTCTGCTATGACTTTGAAAATTACTTACTACATCCTTCTATAATGAAGTGGTAAAAACTTAGTACTCTTCGAAAGAATACCTCAATTTTGGGACATGCAAAATTTAGAGGGGCCAATTGGTTAGGCAAAAATCAAACGTAAAATAATAGCTAAGTCGGTTTCAATTTTTGACAGTGAACAGATGTATATTAATTTAGTTATAGGAAAAAATTAAGCTTACTCAAACCATGTTTTGAAAATGGGAACAAGAAAGAGACAAATTAAAATACCTAATAAAAATGTTTACATGGGTTACTTCAAAAGTTGAAAAACCACCCCAAACAAGTTTTAGAATTTTCTAAAAGGAAATTTAAGAAAAAGAAAAATATTATCAGACCTAACAAGAAACTTAATATTTTTTATTATCAACATGATAATGTTAAAAACCTGTGAGATCTTTAAATATAAAATAAAAATATGTGTTTATTAATATTATGAGACAATCAAATTGATACAAGTTATATTAGTATAATCTTATACACATAGAATAGGCAAGCAATCTTAACTAAAGCACATGAATTAGTGCAAGTGACCTCTAGTATGCAATACGAAAAGCCACACATGTACAAAGTTTATCTAGTTGAAGTCATTGTTCTCCGATATGCAATCTTATAAATATGACCTAATGAAGGTGGTCTATTTGAGCGACTTGAAAACTTTGGCACATCATTTAGTATCATGTCTCTACTTGACCAACTTTGATACAAGATTGACACGAGACCTATTATTCTACACTCGAGTATATCATTATACAATAGATCATTAACACGTGTAAAATTCCATGCATATATATATATATATATATATATAATTGAGTGATTTATGTAGAGATTTTGTAACTAAATCTATTTATTATCAAAATTAACTTTGTTATGTCTTACACAAATAATAATAAAATATCTCTAAATTATAGAATTATGAATTGAGATTGATCAACTATTATCAATGTTTGTAAACTTTTGTGAAAAGATATTAACCCAATGTAAAAAGAAAGCATTGATTCAATGTAGAAAAACATTGATCCAATGTGTGAAGGTATCAAGTATAATGGTAATTAATAAGATTAATCACGATAATATAATATCTTAATACAAATATATTTAATGTTATAGTAAGTTTTATTATGATAAGATTAATTACAATAAAATAATATTTTATAATTATAACAATAAGAATCTTTACTCTAAATAAGTTTAATAAAAAAAAATAAAACTTAACGAAAAACACGCGACTTTGAATAATTTGGGCTATCCAACCCTACCCATTAAGAAAGGAGCGGCGCATTCAATATTTCTATATTTTACATTAAATAATTCTCTAAATAAAAACTATAGATACTGAAAGCACATATTTTCGTATTGGTATGATTTCAAATTATTTTTTTCCGCTTAATTTGTCAACAGTTTTGAAATACAAGGACATAGTACAATAATGAATTTCAGTACAAAAAGAGCCATTTTTTTATTTTATGAACACAATTGTATTATAACAAAAAAAAAAAAAGAGGATGAACACAATTGATTAGACCAGTTTTAATTTGTCTAACTTATAATGGAAGACTTCAGTTCAGTCCACAGACTGTACTAGTTTTCCTGCTTTAAAGACAATGAACTCTATCGTCTCTAGTGGGTCTAGTTTTGTTAATTAGTTTAATCAAATATTATCAAACGTAACATCATGAAATGCCACAACTAGCATGCCTATGAACACAATTAATCAAATTAAATTGTCAATTCATGAAAATTTGAAATCCCATTTACATGAATGATTTTTATATATGATGATGGGTCGACTTATAAATTAAATGTAGTAGAAGTTTACTTGGTTCGTTTGCTTCTAATTCTAAAACTCTGTAAAGAAAATAAAAGCTACTAACAGATAGAAAAAAAAAACACTTTTTATGATTATTTTTAACATTTTAATTATTAAAAAAAATTGTAATATATTATTTTATTTTAAACTATATTTATTTAAATATTTTTTAAATTAAAATACGATAATTTAAATCTAGTCAATATTAAACGATTAATTAAATTATTTTAATATTTTTTTTTATCTATTTTTTATATTTTAACTTAAAAAAATTTAATATATCATTTTATTTTAAATCATATTCATATAATTTAATAAAAAAATTATATATGTTAAAAAATATTAGTAAAAGTGTTTTTCAAAGGATGATGGTTTTCGATTAAAAGTACACATTTTTATATAAATTTTCTAAATAATCCCACCAGATTTTCCAAAAACCGCATTAGACACTATCAAAACTGTTGTAACCTATCATCCGTCGTCAACAAATTAACCATAAACAATATGTTTACCCAAAAATTGATACCAACTTTTATAATATCATCTAAAGCTATTGGAAAAAACATTGAAGAAATAAATTTCATAAAAGCTTGTTGTTAGTTAGTTATATTAAATTTTGTGGTTATTTATTTATTTCAACGTATATTAATTTATGAAAATTATAATATATGCCAAAATAGATTCCAATTACTGAAAAGCTATTCGAAAAAATACTGAAAAACAATCAATTCAATAAAAGAATAAAGTTGTAAGTTTTATTCAATTTTTTTTTATTTTTAGTAAATTATATATATATATATATATATATATATATAATAACATGTGATAGAGAGGATATATGAAAACCTAATATAATTGAAAAAATTATATGAATAGTATGAAATAATATATATATATATATATATAAAGTGGAAAATTTACGAAAAGCCTTAAAAAATGGAACATTTCTAGCCTTTTCTCTTTTTGTTATTAAAGTATTTTTGGAGTTTACATAAAATACAAATTATATGTTTATTTCTAACTATACGGTAAACAATTATATCGTCAATTAATCATGAGATTATATCACATGACAAACGTAACGTCTAGAAGAACATTAATTAATTACTCAAATTAACTTTTACTTTTAAAAAAATTATAATTAATATTTGAAGTTTATAAGAAAAGATGGGTCAAAAGTTGATAAAATAATAAAAGAGATATTTATATTTGTAATGAACAATAATAATAGAAAAATATTATTAAAAAATAACAAGTATTAATAAGATAACCCATTAATAGAAAATAAAGAGAAAACCCAAAGGACTTGTCCTTTTACAAAGGTGAACTCGATCTATGAAATCACATACTTCCATTGAATCTAGACCAAAGGTATCTAAACAATCTTTCATTTTCTTTGTCATATTTCTTCGCCCATTAATTATTCCATGTTTATTAATAGTATCAATCACGATCTTAAAGCATACACCTATTACTTCTCTTTTAATATAATTTCCACTATATACATATAATAATAATAATAATAATAATAATAATAATAATAATAATAATAATAATAATAATAATAATATACTTACAAAACCATTTTCAATTGAGATTAACGTTGTCATATCATCATGATTATCGTCATTTTCAATCGGCATTGTCCTGGACATCAAAACATCTGATAATATGATTAAGATATTTACGTAATTTTACTGTTAGTTTCATAAAAAATCATATAATTTTTACGCTAAAAACAATTTACGTATATCTTACTTTTGTAACATGTAAAAAAATATTTAAAAATTATAAAAAATAATATTTTTAAAATTCATAATAATAAAAATAATATCTTAATAATATTAAATTGGTCTAATTTGACATTATATCCAAAATTTTAGTTCAATAAAGACACCATATAAATAATAAAAAATAATATTTCTTCTTTTTAGATATTATTTTTATTAAAAAATATTATGTATATTTTATTTGTATATAAATATGTTTAAATTATTGATTTTTAATGTGTTTTTGAGTAATAAAATCTTAAAAATAAAGTTTAATTTAGAGTAAACATCGACTTATTTTATACATATAATTTATCAATAATTTCATTAATATTATATATAAAATACACACTATCAAAAATTGATAGGTAACAAGCTCCCTCATAATCCCTACATAGTTCCACCTTTGAGTTGAACAACATTAGATATTAAACTAGTTTAAATAATTTTAATTTAATTTAAACATCGTTGAAAATAAAATAATATATTAAATTTATTTAAATAATAAAATTGCATGATTTTGAAATAAAGGATGTTATTTTTGTAAATATAAATTTTAAAAATACTATTTCTTATGTTTTCTCAAAAAATTTATATACGGCACAAAAAAAGTTAAAAATAAAACTTCATTGTATTATGAAATTAAATATTTTTAATATTACCATAAAACCCCTAATTGTAGTTCTTCTTGACTGAAAAATGCTATAGCTTCTATTGAGGCTTAGCTATCATCAAACACCTTGTGCATATCGGATTGGCTTGTATGTGTATTGAACTTGTCGTTCTCACTCTCTTTCCATGTGCCTACTAGTAGCATTTGGTCAATTTGACACATCGAAACGCAACTATGGGCGGTTAACTAAATAGAAATTAACTAGCAATAATGGTACACGTACTGCTAAATCTTATTAGAACCCTAATCCCAAATCAATTCACTTATACGCATCAACTAAAGGAAGACAAAAAACAAGCTTATTGCATAAGATATGATTAAAATGAGTTCATTAGGGATTAAATATAAGATCTATAGGTGTTTTTAACATATAATTGTTAGTAAAATTTGTCCACTTTTCACAATTTAATTAGTTAAATTGTGATGTCATTAACAAAATGTTCAATGTTTAAATCTTAATCTTCACATTTTACACTAAAAAATGGTACTTAATGTTTGAATTAGAAAAAAAGGTTAAATATATATGACAAGTTGTCTCAATTAATAGAAATAAGATTAAATAAATACTCTAATGGAAGAATTTCTGATTAATAAGTATATTACTACTAACCATATTAGTGATAAATTTAATCTTTTATTTATATTACGTTATATTTTAAGAATATATTATGTACTGAATAAATATATAATTGATTAACAATATTACATAATTTATATTTTAAAAATTGATTAATAAAAACGTACCATTGTTGATAATGTATAAACAATGAAAGACAAATAAAAGGTAAATAAGTACTTGATGGATGAAACTTGCATTAAAGGTACAAACCAACCACACATAAAAAAAAAAAAAAAAGCCTTTTACAAATGTGAGGAACAAATAGAATTAATGAATGGTCCCCAAAATTAATGGCTGCTGGTAATTAACAAGTGTCGAAAGCTGACGAGGACAACGGAGCACGTGGTGCACCATGTAATTCACCCTGTCATGTCTCTTCCTTGCTATAAGTGTGAATGTGAACAATGACTAGGAAAGCTAGATTGCCAAAAAGCTCTCCACTAGCAAAATAGAACAATCAAATCATGCATTATCATCAAACAAGATGAAACTTATTTGTACATATATGGACTTTTGTTTAATTGCCTAGATAGTGGTGAAAAAAACAATAACAACACGCTTTGTCCATAAACAAATGTACAAATGATAATTATAAAAAACAAATTAAAAATTAAAAATTAAAAATTAAATTTTAAATTTTAATATATAAATTATTCTCCGTGGATGTACACTATAAAACGAGTCGTAGAATCTCGAATTACTGTAAAATGTGATAATCTTTTATTCTTTAATGTTTAAATCAATAATAAAATTTAATAAATATAGATAATATATAAGTCTCCTTACGATAATAAGTTTTTGTTGTAATAACTTTTATCTTATGTGTGGTGGTGAATAAATATAGGAAGAGTTAACTTAATATACATATTTTATTACGTAATAAACTTGTTATATTATCAATAATTATTCTATAATTTTTTTAAAAAATTAAAGAATAATTATTGATTCTTTATTTTTTATTCAGATTATTTTATGATTATATTTTTATTTTTATTAAGTTATGCATAAAAATTTTAAGAATAGGTATCACTTTTTATTCACAAGTAATATACACTAATCACACCCAAAATATTATATATATGAATATTTGATTATATAATGTGATGAATGTAGTGTTAGAAACCGACATATCTACTTGTATTTTTATCCAAAAAAAAAAAATAGCTACTTATACTTTTAAAAACATGGGATTGATTCTAGGGAACAATGGGCACATACTTTAACTTAGAACCTGGCTTTTATTTCTATGCTTTTGCCTTTAAAACTAAGCGTGCGTCTATGAGATGAGACATTGGTGGTCATCTTTACATCCTTGTGCTGGCTTGGCTAGCATAGCAAGTTGCTACATTATATATAAATGCATATAGAGTATTTGTTTAATGGCACGTTGGGGTTTGGGTTTATATATCATAACCTCTTTTCTGTTTTCACATACGAAATTTGAGTTTCATTCATGCACATTAATAATTGTTTAATATCCTTAGTTACTTGCATAAATAGATTTGCACACGTTCAAATTTTCTTAAATTAGCTATTAGTATATACAAACACACATTTGCATATAATAATCGGATTCAGACTCACATCATTATGATATCTAGAAAGAACATATATTCATTGTATAAAAAAGGTAAATGATTACATGTATATTTTTTTTTATAATTTAATATACTTTCTCATTTAGATTTCATAAATTTAAGCTAATATATTGCCGGTTTTTCTCTAATAAAGTGGTAAAAACTTGGTACCTCCTCTAGAAGTATTTTAGTTCAGGAACATAACTAGAAGAAGAAAAATTAGAGGGGCCAATTAGCCAAACAAAAATCAAATATAAAAATAAAAGTTCAATTATATGAATAATATTGTTTGATAAATATATAATAAAGTGAATAGTAATCTAATTTAATTTTGAGATATATAGTTCAAAAATTTAAATTTTGAGAAAAATAGTTAAATGTACAAGTAAATTTAATATTTAAATAATCATAATAACTAAAAAAAAGTTAATTTGTTAATCAAAATTAGTGCAAATGATACAATATTTTGTAGTATGGCGAAATGTTTTTTTTATCTAAATATTTATTATTATTGTATTATATAAATTTTAAATATGTTATAGAATTAAAAAAGATTAAAAAATTTAACAATTTACTTGAGTTTTACTAGTCAATTAAAACTCCCGCTCATTAAATATTTAAAGTATATAAATATTGAGAAACATATTTAAAGTATATTATTCATGTTTTTTTTTAAATGCCCCATCTTGTATTAAGGGAGGTCCGTCCATGCATTCTCCCAAAACCCTAATTATGGATTAATTTAAAAAGAAAACTTCATAAACTACTTGTTAATAATATAATTAATTTAAGACCGTGAGGCATGTGAGACAATGAACCCGTTTACTATCCGACTTATTTAGCTCAAATTTATACAATATATTTAATAAATAGGTCATAATATATCAACTTATTTATGATACAATCCATTTAATTTTAACAAGAATTCATTTAAAAATATCACATTCGAGTAAGGTTCATGATTATAATACATTTTTTGTTAATAAATAATATACCCTAACCTATTTAATAAAATGATTAATATGGATCTATTTAATAAAGTGATTAATATGGGTCAATCAGTTTACACAACTTATTTAACCTCAACCTAAATATATTTAAAAGTTTCTAGTTTGCAATTTATGTTAGAAATTGCTAGCTTTAAGAATTATCATGTGACGGTTGCCAAATAACTTTAAAAATAAAGAATATATTCATTTTTTTTTAAAAAATATACTATATGAAATATTATAATCAATGCAATGTGGTTGAGAATTGCCTTAGCTTACATTATTCTTTCCCAATAAGCCGATTTACTAGAAAAATTGATATAAACTAGTTGATCAATTTAGAGAGCATTTAAGTAAACGAAGCATATTGGCTAAAACTCAAGAAACAATGGTCAAACATGCTTGGCATTTCGCTACCGGCATGATTAAAAACAAGGTTGACGTCGGAAAACTAGCTATAAAAAGATTTTGAAAAATTATAAAAAATAATACACTAATATTTAAAATAATAAAATAACACAGTATTATAATAATGAACGATTCAATTAAAATGCATTCAAGATTAAATAAATTTAAATTATTATAATTTAATTTAAACGGTATTTAATATAAAATATTATACCACATTTTTTATTCAATAGTAAAAATATATGAACTGATTATAATATGTTATTTTTGTAAATATTATAAGTTTAAAATTATTAGAAAAGAAAAAAAAAAGAAAGAAGGAAATTGCAATAATATAGGTCAGTGGCATGCCATATTATACTATAAGTAATTATATAATTACTATTTAGTATTTAATACTTATTTTCAAAACTTTCACATCCCCAACCAACCTTCGACTCAAAGTTGATCATGATTTGGGTTTTTCAAGTCTTCTTTGAAGACTTAAGCTATGTTCAGTTGATCAGTTGAGTTGAATTGGTTTTGACTCCTACTAGCCAAGTAAGAGTTATATCATTGTTTTGTCATCCTCTCATCCTATTCATTAACTCAATTTAATTAATCCAAATCTAATATATATTTTTAATTAATTTAAATTCAACGTTATTTTCCCCTCAAATTTTTGGGGAGGAATAATGTACTAAATTAACAGATGGGTTCATATTTGAACTGCCTTAAATGTTGATCAAGTTCATAAGTCATGGACATGCATGAAAATGGAGAATAGCGAATCAATATTAGATTAATTAAACCGTAAATTAAGTTCATTAATGTAAATATGCTTAAATTATTAAGTTTGTATAATATTTTTGAGTATTAAAAATTTTAAAATAAATATCTAAAAAAAATATAAATCTATTATATATATGTATAATTTATTTATAATTTTATAACTATTAGATATAAAATTTATATTATTAAAAAATAAGAGGATTTCATTGTGAATCCCTACCCCAAGTGGTTCCGCCGGTAGTTCAAATCAACCATATTCATTATAATTTACTGTTAATTCAATTATATAATATCATATCTATTAGGTTTTTATTCTGAATGAAATATAAACAAAATATTATCCATGAATCTTTATATAGTTTGAAAATCTTGGACTATATAGTCGTGTTGTATCAAAAGCTAGTTGACTACTTCTCCATAATTTCAATCTACTGTATTGGACGACAGTATACTATGTATTGAAAAACCAAACCCTGTAAGATACAATGGATATATTGTATCAATTTTCATGGTACACCCTTTTATTTTTCCTTTTTTTCATTCCTAAGTAATAAAATTGATCCTCAACACAAACTAGCTCAATATTTTTAAATTACGAGAAAGTGAATTTAAACCCACGTTTAAAGAGATAATAATTTTTTGAATAATTTAGAATTATAAAAGAATAAAAAATATACCTAAAATATAGGTACGATGGAGTTAATAATACATATATGTATATAATATTTAGTTATATTTTTCATCAAGAATATCTACTTGTTAATGCTCCTTGAGTGTAGAAATTTTTTTCCGAAAAAGATATGGGACACCACATCCTTTTACACTTATTAAGAAGTTTAATATGGGCTTAAAAAACCATTCACATATAAAACACAATTTCAGAGCTCAAATAGATTAATTATCTATGTTTTTATATTAATCTTTTATATGCATATATATTTTTGGTTAAATAGTTTTTACAACACTGAATCACTACTCAAAAATATATTTTTATTATATAAAATTTGCTTTCACAATTAATATGAAAGTTTAAGAAATTTAATTTTTTTATTTCAAATATGACATAGAAAATACAAAAAGAAAAATTTAAAAAAAAACTTAACAATTTATGTATAGTACACGTATTTTTTAATTAGTATTTTGCTAAATGTATATAATTATATACTTTTTTGTTGTTGCAAAAATGTCTATAATATGCCTTTAAACTATGAAATATAATTTATATGTATACGCTCGTCAAAGTTAATGTATTAAAAGATAAATACCTAACAAATATTAAACTTGGACTTGTGATGAAAAAATACGCATGCTTCAAATAGGTCAACAATATAGGGTAAGAACAATAATATGTTTGAGTCAAAGACGCATCAGATAGAGGGGAAAAAACATAATTAATTAATTTTTAGTAAAATTAAGGATAGAGAAAGAGAAAGAGAAAGAGAGAGAAGATAAACACCGGCCAGTGGAATTGTCAACTCTATGAGCCCATAAAACCCGGCTTTAGATTTTGACAAAATAGACGAAGAAATTATGCTCTTGTCTACTGTAGTATATATTTTTTTAATAGGACAAATCCGAGATAATAATAAAGATAATAAAATAAAAAATAAAAAATATTGAGATTTAAATATGAATATTGTATTTTTAATTTCGTTGTTTAAAATTATATACAACATTTTAATAAATTTATAAAAATTTAATTTTTTTTAATTTTTTTATAGATTTAATTATATTTAAATTCAAACTAATCATATATAATTATTTATATTATTATAAATAAATAAATTTTGATAATATATAATAAGATTTAAATTATAAAAAAAATTATAGGTAAAATTAGTAAATTAAATATAAAAATGAGGTATAAATAAAAAAAATGAAAAGAAAATATTGTTCTAAATAAAAAAATATTTTAATTGAAGATAAAAAAAATTGTAAATAGATAAATTCAAAGAAAAATTATTTAGAAAATAAAAAAATATGAAACAATATTTTATTAATGATATGTTGATATTTTTCTCACAATTTCACAAAAACATCCATAGCATTCATGATATTTTGACAACAAATAATTTTTTTTGTCATTTTCTTGACAAATATAGACAATGTCATTATATTCTCGACATTTTAACTAAAATATAGACAATGTCATGATGTACAAAAAAATGACAATATTATAACAATGTTGATGATATCGTCGACATTTCAATCCTTGATTAAAACATCAATAATTTTTATTTTATGAAAATTATTTAAACTATTTACTTAAATTATTTTATAATTTATTATTTTATTTCAAATTAGCTTGTAATAAGATTCTCTTAATGTTGTTTAACATAAAATAATTATGTATTTATTATTACATATGTTTTGTTTTTCTTCTTTTCACGTACATATTTTTATATTTATTATTTATTGATTCAAAATTTTATTTTTTTCATTATAAAATATTTATTATTGACTTACTTTTTTAATAAAATTTTAATTATAATAAAAATAAAAAATAATATTTAAAATATTACTTATATCCTCATTTTTCATTTAGGGCCCTTGTTTCCCACTAGAAATCCTCGATATATTCCCACAAAAATTTTAAGTGAAGAGATGAATAAATTCTAAATCGTGAATGAAAAATAGGGAAAAGATCCATGACTTCACCCTGTCCAATTGACAACCCTATAATTTGAATCCATACACACTAAACATGGTGTTCTTGTTTCCAAACAATCACTAAATTTCATAAGTAATTATCTCAAAAAAATGTTTTTAAAATAGTTTTTGAAGTATAAATAAATTGTTAAATCTATGTTGTATAAGTTTGAATTTGAGAAATGTGCTCACCTTGGCACCGCTTAAGTGGTTATTGAATCCTTCCCTCTAAATAAATAGCAAAAAATGGGTTAATGTGATCTATTCTATTATTAGAGATCTATAATAAACCTATGAGAAATTTTATTTTTTTTATTACATATAAAATATGAAATTTTCTTATATTTATTCTTATGAAGTATAAAATCAAATAATATACTTCAACAAATGAGGCATGAGTCTTTTCAATAGAAGAAATTCCCTTGTTCTGTATCCATTTCAACACTAAAAACTTATTATCATTAGTGGTCATTTCATTGAAATTTCTCTTCCTCTACCAACGACGGTGTGTTCTTGGAAAAATATGTTCTCTTGTTATATATCTTCTTGAGAAGATTACGTGGAATGATTAATTTTTGATAAAACCTGTGCTTTGATTGATGTTTTCTTTCGTTAATGTTTTCAAACCCAAGTTGAATTTTTATAAAGATAATTAAAGAAATGGAAGTAGTAGCATATATAGAAGTAGTAGGCAGTTTGAGAAAAGAAAATAAAAAAAAATAGAGAGAAGAAAGCGGAAAAGAGAAAGAAAAAAAGGGAAAAAAGGGAAAGAGGAAGGAGCGTAGAAGAAGAAAAAGGATAGAAAAATATCTAAATTTATTCCAAGCTCAAGCTCGATTATTGTTTCTATTCAACGACTAGTAGTTCAACATAAAGGTGAGGAGGCAGCACCTAGCATGCCCCATAAGAAGCCATGAAAATGATATCTTTGAACACTCGACGATTAGTCAGATGTAGTGCACAACAGGCTCTGAAAAGACTATGAAGAAAACACAGATGGTATTTGGTTAATAGAACCGAAGTCCCCAAGTATGCATCATTTAAGTCTGGCTACTACTTTAGGATTTAGAAACATAGTTATTAACCCTTTTGTCAATCTAGGTGGTGATTTTGCACTATATTAAAAGATGGTTTCACTTTTAATATCATAGAACATAGTGGTAACGTGTTGGTTGTCGAGTTTTGTAAAGTAAATGGAAACATGACTAAATGGATGGCTTTTTTTATGCATGAAACACCATATATTAAAGAAAAACAACTATTTTGGATATACTTAGCTAGTAGTATCTCTACATATGAAAATTATTGGCTAATGATAGGCGATCTTAATGAAAATTTTAATTTCTCTGAACAATCTAGAGGTAGACAAGTTGATGCTCGTAAGAGTATCTTAAGGAATTTATGAACACATTTGGAGCCTTAGATTTAGGTTCCATTAGATATAAGTTTATAAGGAAGAATAAAAGTTGTGACATTAATATTATTAAAAAGATATTAGATCAAGCGATCTATAATGTTGGATGGATGCTGAAATATCATTTTGCATTTGTTTTAAATGAACCCTTTTCATGCCTAAACTATTGTCCTATCATAATGTGCCTTATCAAAAAAAGTGATTCTTTTCCAAAACAATTTAGGTTTTTTGATGCCTGACTTAGAGATCCAACTTGTAGATTGGTTGTGGAACAACCATGGACATCTCATGTGGTAGGTATGAACATAACAAGATTATGTAAAAATTGAGAATATCATAACATATACTCAAATTTTTGAACAAATTACAATATTTTTGAATGTGTCATAACAAAATACAACAATTGGAATAAGAAATCTCAAGATTACAATGGGTTAACTCAATATGGTTGATTAAAAGAGAAATATGGATTAAACAGGGAGGTATAAATACAAAGTTCTTTCATATATACACCTTGTATAGAAGAAGAATAAGAAGAAATGCATTTTTTCCTTACAAGACCCTGAGGATAAATGTATACAAGGGCGATATGGAATTGAAAATCACATTGTGGAACATTTTTAACAAATTTTTCACTTGAAAAATCCTCAAGATTTTAGTATACTAAATCAGTTATTTACATTTAGTATTGAGTAACATAAAAATGAGAAACTATATGAGGTACCTGATGTGGTGGAAATTAGAACAACTTTGTGGAACATCCATAGCATCAAAGCTTTTGGTGTAGATGGAATGTCATTTGGTTTTTATAAAAAGTATTGGGATATAGTTAGTTCAAACATTATTGCTTTTGTTCAAGAATTTTTGCACATAGGAAGAATGCTCCTTGAGATAAATGAGGCAATGATCGTGTTAATTCAAAAAAGAGATCATCAAATGACTATTTCACATTATAGAATCATTGTATTGTTTATCATAAAAAAAATTGGTGAATAGATTAAGATCTCTATTAGATAGAATTATATCTCTTTTTTAAGCTACATTTGTTCCATCTAAATAGATCTTTGAAAATTCTATTTTAGCATAAGAAAAGGGATGGGGACTCTTATGGGGTAAAAATTGATATGAATAAGAAAAATGACAAGATGGAATCAAATTTAATACTTTAGGTCATGGAAAGGCTAGGATTCTCTTCTCAATTCAAAAAGTTCATCCTACAATGCCTCTCAACATGTGTCTTATTCTATACTCCTCAATTATGCTAAGTTTGGTAAGACTATTCAAAGGTCTTAAAAAGGGAGATCCTTTGTCTCCATATTTTTTTTGATATAATTACAGTTGATGCCCTCCCTAGATTGATAACTCTAGCTGAGACTGTTGGAAAAATTTATGGAACTAAGATCTTAAGACAAGCCCCTTTAATTAGTCACATTTTCTATGCTGATGATATACTCTTGTTTTGTAAAGCAAAAAGGAGGAAACAAATTCACTTATGGAGATCTTGATGAAATATAATGATCTGGGCAAACTCTAAATATGTCAAAATTTGGATTGTTTGGATTTGAACTCGAACAAAGAATTATTAATATAATGGAGATTTAAAAAGTTAATCATAATAACACTTATTTAAGTAATCCCATTTTTCTCTAACATAAAAAATCTAAAGAATTCAATAAAATCATTGACAAGATAGCTTCTAAAACTGAGGGATAAAAAGCCCTTTTGTTTTAATGTGAGAAAAGCTACACTTATTAGATTATTCATTCAATCTACTCAAATATATATTATAAACACATTTAAAGTTCGTAAGATTGTTTGTAACTGAGTATACTCACTAATTAAGACATTTTGATGGAATACAAAAGATTCTAACTTATATTATTGTGCTCTCAAGAGTCAAAAATTTATATGTAAACTTAAAAGGCTGGATGGACAGGGATTTAGATCATTCCATAAAACTAATATAGCCTTATTAACTAATTTGGGATGGAGTTTAGCAACTAATTTAGATAAAATATGGGTTAAGATTTTGACTTATAAATATTGCAAGAGTAGTAAATTTATGATTGTGAGGGTCAAAGCTACATATTCCGACTTGTGGAAGTGCATTTGTGACACTAGATCTATGTTAAGTAAGTGACTTTGCATTCAAATAGAAATCAAGAACTTTTATGCTACAAAAAATCAATGAATTTCTGAGGTACATTCATTTCTACCTAAGTATTAATAGGAAAACAACAAAATACATAGAGCATCAATGTTAATAAAGTTAATATAACAATGGTTAGAATTGGAGATTATTGAATTATCTATTTGATAGTAACATAGTATTTTTCATTAGTAAACTAAGAATTCCTAATGTAATGATTATGGATAAATTGAATAGTATTTAGTTAAATGAACTTATACTATAATGGTGAAAAGGGGGTAAGATATTAGTAGTGTAATTTTGGAGGAAAATTTGGAAAGCAAAGTTATATGAATGATACAAAGTGTTTTTATGGAAGATAACTTCAAATGCAATAGCAGTTAAACATAATCTTAGAATATTTCTTCCAAATTTGAAGACTATATGTCTTATTTGTGTACAAGAAGAAGAAACAATGGAGCATCTGTTTATAAAATTTGATTTTTTGCATAGATTGTGGTTAGTATGAAAGGGAGGCATAAGGATCAATAGATTAGATATTATATCATTTCTAAATCTATGTCAGCATCCTCATAAAGCTTTTATTGCATATAAAAATTGCAAGATGAAATTTACACACATTATCACTTTGACTTTGATGGTTGCCTAGTGGATACATGTAAGGTATGTAGTCCTTTGTGTCTTGTTGGCATTTATATGTGCAAAATATAGTCTATTTCTTTTATATAGTGTTTCTATCTTCCTCTCTATAAGATTTGTTACTGTTGATCAATAATGCATACACGTACATAGATAGTCACACTTTGTATGTGATCATGTTATACACACACTACAAAGTTGGTTTCTTATTATGCATGCTAAGTTGTGAGTTGCGATTTTTGTTTTATTGTGCATGTGGGTATTTATGAAATTTTACTATGTAATTTCTAAAACAAAAAATCCTTTTTGGCACCTCGACGAGGCTTACGATGCACCTCTTGCCAAACTCGTAGCTGAACCCTTAGCGAGGTGGTTGGTAAGGACCCTTGATAAGACCTTGTTGAGGGTAACTGATTATGCTTGGATGGTTCTATAAATACCCTTTTTTTCTCTTTTCTCAAGAAACTCTATCACAATTATATCTGAAAATTGCTTCTATTTTACAAATTACTTTGAGTGTATTTTTCAATTTTTATGTTACACTTTTTATGATTAAAATAGTGTGCTTAAGTGTTGAGAGCTTAAGACTATTTTACAATATCATATGAGAACAAAACTATGAGTTTAGGTTGGGTTAGTATTGGTTAAGTTACCAAAATAGTGTTTATTTGTTGTTTGTGGTTGAGTGTTTTTCTCATATTGGTTGTACACTATTGTTCACGTTAATAATATTTGGTTATCGATCACACTACTTAGTGTGGTGTTGGCTCTGAAGAAGAGTCGGATCTATGTATCGAGTGTTATAGGGGCAACGAGTGTGGACATCATTAGGCAGTTAGGGTAGTGTGGTCCCAACTGATAGATGTCTAACGTTTATATTTCTATTAAGTTGTATCTTTTTATGCTTTAGTATATTTGTTTATTACTGAGTGGTTTTCGTAAATAACCCGATGAGTTTACCACATAGACAGGGACTCTATGTAAGTTTACCTTGTTATATCTATTGTTGTGTATGCTCTTCAGTTATGCTAGTACAATCTAAGTTTAAATTATGTATATACTAATATATTAAGATTTAAACTTTGGTTAAAAAACTTATCTGTTATTTAAATTAATATATTTTATTATGTGAATACTTTATACTGTTATTATGATCTGCTAATTGTTTATTTTTTACTGTTAGTGAGTTTCAAACGAGTCTTTTAAGAATATCTTGGTTATGTAACATGTCTCAAAATCTTTTAATACAAAATGCTATGACTTTTAAAAATAAAGAGACAAACATTCATAAATGTATCTTACTTTTGAGAAATAATTTTCTTAAATACTCTTAATTAACTATTAAATCAAACTAATCAAAAAATCATATAACCCAGTAAAATCAAGTGATGAGTATTATCAAATGGAGGAAACCACCTTTTGGGATACTTAAATTTAATTTTAATATAGCTTTTAAGAAAAATAAAGGTGCAATTGCAGTCATAGCTAGAGATTCCCATGCTAATGTGATTGGCATTTGGTGCAAATTGTTAATAGTGTATAGTCTAAAAATTGCTGAGGTTCAAGCATTATCCTTATATATCAATTTAACTAAAGCAATGTAGATTTATTCTGTGTTAATACAAAGAGATTGTCAATATATGATAAATGAGATTTTGGAAGCTTCTAATCAAACTTGTTGAGAAGTTAAGCAATACTTGGATGAAGCCTCACCTTTTATAGATTCATTTTCATCTTTTTCAACCTCTTGGATACCTAGATATTATAATAATATAACTCATAGTATTGTGAAAGTTTTAAAGCAAAATTGGTAGTCACATGAACTGCTTCATTTGCTTCTCTTGATCTAAATTAGATTTTATTCTCATTTTCTACTATATATTTTCTTATCTCATCTATTAAACTTCCTTCAGTTGCAAAGCATCTTTCATCTTCATTAATTAATATCTCAGTTTGCTTCGAATCTGTCTTAAAAATAATATTAATCCAACCCTTTTCACAAGCCAATTTCTCTATAATTAGGAGGGCATGAAGCTGCTTTGCACACAAAAAATAAAGAATCTCAAATTTTAACATCAATCATAATAATTTTTTTTAATATATTTATGTCAATTAAAAAAAACTAATTAAAAATTTAAAAAATATATCAAAATAAGTTTGATATTACCAAATAATAGGATTTGATTGATAGGTTCATCCCAGTCACATTTTATACTGATTGCTGGAAGTACTTGCTAGAAGATAGTGAAACAAAAGAAGAGGGCAGATTCAAAGTTCTATTATTGATTAAATTTAAAAGGAGATAAATTATAGTTAATTAAGCTAGCTTGATGGTGTGTTAAGATTTTAATAATATTAAAATTAACTAGGGATATTATTAAAATAATAATTATTATTATTATAATAAAAATATATGAATTATCTTTTCTCTTAATATTAATATATTTAAATATTATTATTAAGTAAAGTTATTATTAATAAATTATTTTATAATAATAAAAATTTATAGGATGAGATTATTTTTTTATTTTTCCAACAGTATACTTAATATTAATATTTTAAATTAAATAATTAATTTTAAAAATATCTTATTAATTTTAAAAATTAAAATTAAAAATGATTTAAAATAATATAAAAATCAATATTATATCCAAATTTATATTATAACAGTACCATTATCTTTAAATTATTGAACGAGGGCACGAGGCGTTGAGCGTTTGACAGCAAATTAGTGAGAGTGTTTTAATCCCAGAAGGTAAAGATTCAGTGTAGTGGGACACGTGCAAATTCTCTGACTTTATGCCCTTCTCTTCTTCTTCTTCTTCTTTTATTTTTTTTTATTAATTAATTATTATTTTTTGTTTTACTATTCATTTATTGTTTTATTTGTTTTTTTTTCTATGCTTTCCCCTAGTTTGCATGCAGGAAGTAAAGGAAATTGATGATATTTTAGTTTAATTTTTTAAATTATTTTGTTTATATTATTAAGATATTTTAGTTATGTAGTTTTTATAATAAATATATAAATTATTAATTTTTATAATTATGATATTTTAATCAAATAATTTCATTTTATGTATATTATTTATTTATATTTTAATTTTTTTCTTCTTAATTTCACAATCCTTTTAGATAATAATACCCAAAAGAATTATAATTCTGAAAAAATCATACGTTGAGATGATAAAATTAATTATGATTGTTTACTATCTTTTCTAAGAAAATAATAATAATAATAATAATATTTGTTATTAACCTAACTTCAATGGTACAAATACTTGTATATAATAAGACGTTCCTTATTCAATTTTCATTATAAAATTTGATAACATTCTTTTTTTTTTCCATTCTTTCTACGTGCATGATTTTTCCTCAATGACCGGTCATTTTCATTTCTTTTCTTTTGGTTTTTTGTCCTATCGTATTTTTTCGTATAGCATATATATGTTTCTTTTTTTCAATTTTATTAATAATTTTTTATTAAATTACACATTTTAGAAATTTTGTAACTAAATTATACATATTAATTTTTTAATAAGATTGATATATATGTATGTAACACGGGCATATTTTAAACTATTAATTAGTGAGAGGTTGGAATGTAACCGCCACGATACTTTGGGGAAAAAAAGAGTTTATTTGTTTTTCCTTATCATCTATATTAATGGTGGTCCTGCATAAAAATGAATCAATGTCGTGTTTAATTATGTAAAAGAATAAATAAATTCTTAGAGCAATATCAATTAATTATATGATATATTTTCTTAGGATACTGTATCTGGAAAGTACATTAGCCAGATATGATTTGCCTGTAAAATCAACGTCAACATGAATGGAGTATTAAATATTTTTATTTTATTATATTTGAATGTTTAAACAAAACAAAGTAAGTTAATTTGGGCAGCTGCATATATTTTCTACGTATAGATTAATGTCGTTTCAAATTGCAGCACAAAACAGGTGCTTGAGGGGGAATGCATCACGTAAGTTTTGTGCAAGAACGAAAATATCGTGAGTTTAATTTTAGTTAAATATTAAAAATATTATTGATATTAATAAATATTTGAAAAAAATTATAAAATTAGTGAAAATTGTTGTAAAATTTTTAAAATATTTTATAAAATTTCAAAAAAAATTTAAAATAAATAATAATACATTAATTTATCAAATTTTTCATTTAAAGAATATATTTATAATAATATACATAATGGTCATACAATAATAAAAAAGTATAAATAGAATATTTATTTTACAAATATAAATATAATTTACATAAGATAACTCTAAATACATTAAGTTACATATAATACAAATATATATATATATATATATATATATATATATATACTTAATTAAAATAATTTTGTGGCTCAAATCATAGAACTATAAAAATATTAATATCAAAAGAAACGCAGTAATCATATTATGCCCTTAAATAATAATAATTTTGTTTGTAATTATTAATGTATCATATATAGATTGCATGATCTCTCGCAATATTATCTCTATATAAAAAATAATTTTGATTAATTCAACTTCTTTAATACCAAAGATATTCATTCTAAAATGAATGTCAATGTTACCCATGTTGAGAATCATCATGTATAGTTTCATAATCAAGTGGAGACTGCATAGATTGTGCATTTGGATCATCACAATTATTAGTAGTAATGTTTATAGATAAAAAATCACTAGATAGAGAAATCTCGTTATAGGCATTCGTATATTCATGTCATTTTTTATACCTTCTTGTGTAATATTTTCTAAATGCTCGGTAACTCTACACCCATAATCTTCATCTTAGATAGCATTTGTGAAATATTCTTCACTTGTAAATGTGTTTTGATGATCCATCATTCATTCGTTCTCATATTTTTGTACACCACCATTGTCATTTTCATCATTATTTCTTTCATCATCATCGTCTTCTTTTTCTTCACTTTTTGAAAAGGTTATAAAGCTATTAAGTGCAAGAAGAACTGATCCAACACTAGATTCTTCACATGAATCCCAAATTAAAATTTCAAATAAATTATTTCTAGTGTTGTCATCACTTCACACTATTACCATATCAATATAATTTTTGAATTTGGGTTCCCTTCATCATCATCGAGGAAAATTGACTTCAATCATTGATATAATTGATCATTTTCTTCCTTAACTACTTCTGTAGCAATAACTAACAAATCAAGAAAAATACTTTTCTAAAATATTTGTCTCTTGAACTTCCATTTCTCTTACTTACAACTTCATTTTATATGAGCAAATTACAAGTTGTTTCAATCTATTATAAGCAAGTTTTTTTGCGCTATTGTGTATCAATAAGGATAAATGCACTTAAATTTCGTTCACATGTTAAAGATGATGCAATTTGTGAAAGGATTTGTATGACAAATTTTCTCAATGTATGTGCATTGTTCCCATATCTCACCCACCAATCAACTAAAATATAAGAAAAAAGTTAGATTACATTTAAATCTAATTAAATAAAATAAAATTATTAATTTGGAGTCATGGCTGTCCTTCCTTCAATAACTGCTATATCTTAAAAACTTTTTTTTACATCTTTGAAATATATCATCTATATAAGAATTCAAAAAATTATTTTTATAGATAATTTTAAATATATTTAGAATAAAATATTACATTTATTGTTCTTACTTCATTACTAATTTGTGATACTCTATTAGAGTACGGATATAATTTATTAAAAACTTTACTCATAGCATCAATAAGATTTGAATCCTCACCAACACATTCCTGCATTGGTACCTAGGATTTCACCTGTAAGCTAGAGAGAAAATAGTAATGTAGTTAGTATTAATAAACTAACACATATGCATATATACATACAAAAATAATATATTATTACATATCAGCTCTATGTAATGGATGATAAAGCATGTTGCCCAACCACTCATTTATAATATCAATGACTAACCTCATTCCCTTATGGTTGAGTAACACTTCTTTTGCACGATTTGTTAACTCGTAGACAACAAACATTCTGAGAAAAACTTCAGTATACATTACATGTAAAATTGTGTACACTAGCTCATAAATGTGAACAACATGTGCAATAGCACTCCAAAATGAATGGTCTAAAACCAAACTTTCAGTAACTTGTTAGTTTTAGATCTACTTAGTTTATTGTTATCCCACTCATCACTAATAAATAATTATTTAAGTGTCATTTTTTCTTCATTAAACTACTCATTGTAATGTAGTTTGTTGCATAGTGAGTAGCATTAAGACATACTAATTCTCCCTTACATAAATCTTGTATCTTTGTAAGTAACCAACCATGAACATAAATATAATTTGTCAAATTTTTTGTTTTTTTTTATGACTTTTATAACTTTTTCTTTCTTAATTTCCAATATCTTCAAACATTATATCAATGCAATATGATGCATATGATGTCCAAAAGATGTTCTACTTGATCATAATTTTTTTCTAGCCTTTACAAATACAAAACTGTTGTCCATCACTATTTGTATGATATTATTTGCACCAACTTCCTTAATAACATCAATAAATAACTTTCCAATAATAGTCATAAAATCACAAATCACTTTGTAAAGAATAATAAGTATACTTCTAAAGTCGATCTAGAAAGAAACTACGTGGTTTCAAATAATTCAACAAAAACTGTTAAAAACAAACACAAAAAATAAACTTAAATATTATGTCACAATATTTTAGATTTTAAAAAATCTAAACTAATAAATTGAAATAAAAGGATAGAAAGAGAACTGATTCAACAAATATTAGGAAAATGTACAATTAATACTCAATGAAGAATTTATGAAATTTATTAGATAGTTAATCATGTTTGTTTAGAATTAATTAGTTTATCAAATATATAAATTCAATTTATTAATTTTCCCTTTTATGTATGAAAAGTCTTTTGACGGAAATCAATTTCATTGTTAATCAAATCAATTAATTGGCGGGTATTAATAACCAATAAGATTAAATTATACTTTACTTATAAGAAAATAACAAATCATTTAAATTAATACTTTTATTAATTTAAATATTTATTTAAGGTATCAAAAATCAGAGCCTAAAATCTAACTTTCAAATTTTAAATCCATTACAAAAATTATGTTGTCAATATATTTGTCAGTAATAAATTTTATTGAAATCTTAAATAAAGAAATAAACTCAATTCATTTTTTAAAAACATTTACCTAAATTAATTTTCACAAAATAATATATTTAATATCCTATATTAATATTTAGCCAAACATACTCATAATTAATGAATGATCAGTCAATTAAAAATATCACTACAAAAGATACATAAAAATTGAATATGTAAATAATAGAATACAATTACAATCAATACCTGAATATGTTCTCCAGTTTACATAACTTTTTGCAACGATCTGTGATCTGAAAAACCTCTAAAAACATCTATCTATATTTTTTATTGAATCAAATCTACTACAAAACTAAGAAAATTAATCTACAAAATTCTATCTGAGAATTTCGTTCCTAATATCGAAGCTCTAATGTTTGTGTTGGTGTTGAAAACAAGAAAATCGAAATGATTTTATAGTTAAAAATGGGTAAGAAAAGTGGATTACGAGGGAACAATTTTCGCATCTGGTAACCCAAGTTTATTTACGCTGCGATTAACATTTATCCACACTGTAGCTCAAGTCAAGCTGCTTGAATTTAATGTTTAATAGAGTGGAGTGCTCGCGATCCACTATATTTCATACCATGCCCACATTTCTTGTTTCTACTTTATTATTTTACTTCTTACAAACCAGTTGGATTACATGTAAGCTTCATATGTTTTGTTATTTTTATTTTTTAAGTTGAAAATGAGTACTTTATGTACGATTATTCATATGTTGATTAATTTAATCAAATTAAAGTTAAAAATATCTGAAAACAACAGAATATACTTGTGATTCTAAAAACAAAGATTTTTTTAAATAATAATAAAATCATGTATATTCAAATCTATTAATAACATTTAAGTATAAATAAATCACGTAATATTAATATTTTTCAAGTACTTATCAATAGGGTTGTTCAAAATTATATTTTCTTGATGGTTTATCATACTATTTCTTTTATATAAAAATTAGTTTAATATGTTAGTTTATCTTGCATGGTTTATTAATTAGTACATATTTAACGTAACGTTGAAAACTTTAATTTTAATTTAAATAATTTTATTAATGAATAAAATTATATATGAATTTTTAATGTATTTTATTTGTTTATTTTTTCTTTAAACAATATTAGTAGTGATGGTGAGATCTAAAAGGAGAAAAAAAATTTGTTGGCTTTTACATGAATTAAGACATACTTAAGATAAACGCATGTGTTCTCGATGAATAAGTCAAAATTTTCAATATAAAAGAACCACATTTGAACCCTTAGATGGTTTTTACAATAGTAAATCTTATCCTTCCAAATAATGCTACATGTTTTAAATAATAAGAAAAAAACTTAATTAGGCACTCACATAAAAAAAAATAACAACAATAATAAAAAGAATCGCATTTATGTAGATTGTTACAAATGATTGGCTTTATTTATATCAAAAACTTTTGCATGATAAATAATAAATAAGTTAACTTGTTTTATATAATTAATAAAATGTGTTAAATGTTGTATTAGTCACTTATATTTGTTTTAGATAATGTAATAATTATTTTCTTAAAAATAATATATATCAGTCGATAATATTTTAGATTTTAATAACATGATATCTAATGAAAAGAAATTTATTGGATCCAACTTATTTATTTAAATGAATAAACAAGAATATTATGAATTGTTACTTAATTATGGGTGTAAAATATTTATGTGATAAAATAATTACTTAAAAATAATAATGTAAATAAAAAAATATTAAATATAAGTATTCATAAATGATATGTTATATTTATTATATAAATATATTTATATTTATTGGAGTATTATAAAATCAACTGAAATAAAAATAAATTAAAATGCTAACGTTAAAAAGAAATTGTTTGAAATGAATTAATTTAATTTAAAAGAAGTTGATGTCGACAAATATGCATCCACAAAACTCTACTTTGATTTAGGAGTTTATGGGTACGCTTATATGTGCTTCTTTAGAAGTTTTAAAAGAAGTGGTCCGAAATGAATTAACTTAATTAAAAATAGTTTAAAGAGAAGTATTAGAATATTTTACATAAAATGTTAAAAGTTGTTTAAAGTTTAAAGTGATATTTTAATAATTAATTTAATAAAAAAATATGTATCATAAATTACTTTAAAAAAATCATAAATTATTTTAAACAATAAAGATTATTATTTTTTTTAAAATACAAATAATATTTTTCAAAAATTTCAAAACTATTTTCAATGAAAAAAATATACAGTTGCAAGTACCGTATTTAAATAATTTAAACCACGTAAAAGAAGGTGATGGCCACCATTTCGAATAATTTCATCAAATTTATATATAAACGTTATATATGCCAATCGAAGTAGCTCCTTAAATAAATAAATAAAAAGCTAATTCCATATTTAAGAATTTAGAGCTATTTCCACACTAATAAAAAATTTATTTTTGCTATGACCCACCTAATTAAAGATCACAGATGGAGTAAACTGATGTGTGATTAATCATCTTGTGGGTCCAACTCCCTCTCTATTTTTCTTTTTTAGTTTCCACTTTCTTATGGCTTTTTCTTTTAATTTTTTCGGCTGCTTTATTAATAAAAAAAAGGGAAGAAGGCGCTTAAAGCCTAATATGCTAGCATTTTATTCTAATCAGAATTTATATAAATAAAAATTATTATTTTTATATATTGATAGGATATAATTTAATTAATAATTAATATATTATTCAAAATATATAATAATTTAATACATATAATAATATTTTAAATATAAAATACACATGACAATATAGTAGTATAAAAGAACAACTTGGACACAACCTTCCGACCAAAAACTAGGAAACAAGATTATTATTAAAAAAACACAAAAAGACAAATAACGTATTTGATACTTTGTTAAATTTGTTTTTAATATTATAAAAAATTTAAATTATTATTAACATAATTTTTGTCTTTAATAATAATTTTATTGAACAATAATTATCCCCTCACCTGCATTTCATGCATTTCAAACTTGTATGCTACTATTATTTAGAAAGAAAATATTATTTTATGTTTTTATCCTTCTTTTTTTTGTTGGCACGTGATTATCATGCCCATACGTATTTTTATTATTAATCCATCTCAGACTAAATTATCCAATGATTTTTATATACATAGCACATAAAGTGCATCCTGTGAAGATATATATATTTTTTTCAAAAGTGCTAATCTATTATCTTAATAGGGCATAAATGATATGATAGTATCACTAAATATAAGATTAATTCTATTTACATTCACTACAATAGTAACTCTCTCAACACGTCCATTTTTCATTAGTTTTTAACAACTATAATCTTATTAAAGTCATTTTATTATATCATTATAATATTTTAGTTACATAATTTTTTTTGTAAAAGACATATAAATTATTTAATTTTTAAAATTATAATATTTTAATCATATAATTTTAAAGTTATGTAAATAAAGTATTATAATTTTAAAAATTGAGAGATTTATGCATTATAAAGACAAACAAAAAAGGCAAGATGCACTTGACAAAGGTAATCAAGCTCTACTCTCTTTGCTAGAGTTCATCTCTCTAGTGATTACTCTCTTTTAACCCTAGAGATATATTAGAGAATCATATATACTTTCCTAGCCTCTATTACAATAATATTTAGACATATTTGAGCCAAATTAAGTATTTTAAATGTCTTTAATAAATTATGTGGGGTGTCTAATTTTCCTATCTACGTATGGGATTGAAAGATGTTAATATTAAGTTTAACATCAGTTAAGAATTCTGCAACAATATTATTTATAAGTCTGGATAAACCTTTAACTCACAAGCTAATTTTTGAATTCAGAATTAGACTTATGTTTCTAAGAGTTAATACAAAGGGGTAACATCCGATTGATACTTTAAATTTATGACCTTTAAATATATAATACATTTAGTGAAAAATTCTAATACAATCGAATTTCAATAATATGTTGTTTGTCTTGTATTAAGATTATTACCCATATATTTTATATTTGGAAAGGAAATAAAAAATAATAATAAATTATATTAATATTATTATATTTTAAAATTAAAAAATTAAAAATACACTTATTAAATAAGCAGGCCTTAGAAAGTCGTTTATTTGATTTGTCTAAGCAAAAACACTTTAATGTTATGCTTTTATATGAATTATGAGCTCTACATCAAAGTTAATTAGATGGTATTTGAGTTAACTTATAAGTTTAATGTTTGAGTCTTGTTTCACATATTGTGTGAAATTTACTGTACCAAGAAAGGCTCGGTTCATTTTACAATTGATTAAGTATTTTGTAGGAGTAATAAAAAATAAAATGACGCAAACGATATTAACTCCAATCTAAATATGTTAATGCAGTACAAAAATACTCTTATTTATTTTAGAAAATTATTATTTTTAATAATAATAAACATTTTTATGAGAACAAAATATTTATTTTAAAATAAAAATAAAAACTTTTCTATGAAAATAATGTTTATTGCTTTAGTCGCTAGAACATTAATGTTACAATTTTCTTTTGAGAATTGATACATACAGAAAAATATTAATTTTAGAATAATTAAATAATTTATTTTATAATTTAATGTTTTAAAATTTTTAAAAATAAAAATATTATTAAAATATATCGTGATAATATTTATATTTTTTTAAGAGCAACATCTTGCTTACAAAGATGAGAAACCCGTTTAAGATAAACTCTAATATTGCATTTACATGAACTCAAAATGAGTGCTTTTGTGTGAAAAAAGTCAAAGCCTCGTACTCACCATATAATTACTAAACCATTATTAACTAATAAAATATTCTTTTATTTAACCAAAATTGAATTAAAACTAATTAACCAATTGCGGCTTTGTTATCTCTCTTACATCCCCAACACTTGCTTTATATTACATCCACTATTTTCAAACCCATCTATCAAATAAAACTCTATATATAAGACCCACCCTAGCCTCTCTCTCATCAAACTCATATCTTTCTTTTTCTTTCTCTCTCTAAAACTTATTTGTAAGCTCCGCATCAAAAGCTTTTTGTATAAATGGAGGTTAAAACTGCAGGAAGAGTAGTTTGTAACCCATCATCAGCAACATATTCAACATCAAGCAGTATTATTAATAATAATCAAAGTGATCAGGAAGATATGATGGATTTAAGGAGAGGTCCTTGGACTGTCGAAGAAGATCTCACTCTTATCAATTACATTGCTAAACATGGTGAAGGTCGTTGGAACTCTCTTGCTCGTTGTGCAGGTAATTCAATAATTATAAAAACCCAATAAAATTCAATTTAATTAAGCTTTTCTCAATTAAAAATTTGGGTTTTTTTTTTCTTCCTTCATTTTGAGAGAAAAAGATTGTTCTTTTCCTTATTAAAAGTATGGTCCTTTTTTTTCCTACTTTTTTTTTGGGTCTTGTATTTATGGAAGTTTTAAAGGGAGAAAGCTGCACGTTTCTTGTATAATATATAAAAGCGCGCATGTTCATGAAATAGTGGGAATTTTTTCTTCTTTTTTGAATTTATTTTTGTTGTTATTCCTTGATTAAAGATTGTGATTGTTCTTTTGTTGTTTAGTGTTTTGCTTTTCAGTTGAATACATCAAGTGTTTTGGAGTAAAGATGACGTAATAGTTCCTATTAATTATATGTTTGTAATATATATCAAATTTACCGTCAATATGATTGGTTGTAAGTACTGGACGATAACAATGAATATATTTAATTTACCTCTATATACACTAGCTACATCATCGTTTTTAATGAGGAATGAAAGTGACTTATAGCTTTCTTCCATAACTTTACCAAAGATTTCTTAAAAATCTAAGAAAATTACTAAATTTTCAATATTGGCAACTTGAATTCAGGTCTAAATCGAACTGGAAAGAGCTGTAGATTAAGATGGCTTAATTATCTTCGTCCAGATGTTCGACGTGGAAATATTACTCTTGAAGAACAACTTCTTATTCTTGAACTTCATTCTCGTTGGGGAAACCGGTAAGTCGATCGATCTTTTCAAATCAAATCCTACTTGTTGTACGTAGTTCGAGCATGTGATAAAAATTAAATAATTAATAAATTAATTAATTTTGAACGAAACCAGATGGTCAAAAATTGCTCAACACTTGCCTGGAAGAACAGACAATGAGATCAAGAACTATTGGAGAACAAGAGTTCAAAAACATGCCAAACAACTCAAATGTGATGTTAATAGCAAACAATTCAAAGACACTATGAGATATCTTTGGATGCCAAGATTGGTTGAAAGGATTCAAGCTGCAGGTTCAAATAAAAACGACGTCGTTACTGTTCCAACAGTTCCTATTTCTACTTCTTCTTTGGTCTCTAATATCACCACCACCACCACTACTAATCTTCCTTTCAACAATTGCGACACCTTTCAGAACGTACGACATGTCGTTTTTCCAAATACTACAAGTCATGTGATTGGAACCGAGTTTTTGGCTAATAATAACACTACGGATAATTCTAGTGCTGCTGGTTCATCGGACTCGTTTGGAACTCAGGTTTCACCTGTATCGGATTTAACTGAACTGTACTGTACTACTGCAATTCCGGTTGATAACAATAATAATCCAAATCAGGATTATAATTACCAAGTTTGTTATCCGGATACGACGTGCCTAACGAGTCCGGTCGGAAATTATTTTACTCCGGGATTGGATTACCAAGCTATGGAACTGAACAACAATCATTGGTTGGACGGTGGGGACATATCTGACAATTTGTGGAATGTTGAGGACTTATTGTTATTGCCACAACAGTTTTACATGAACAACACATTCTAATAATTGTGGGAAAAAAATTGCTTTTGATGCAGTTAAAAATTAAAATGATATTGTCAATTATTATAGAAAAATAGTGATAATATTTAAAAAAAAAAACCTAGATTAATCTTATATTATTCTTGGAATACTAGAAATTTGGGAAAGAGGTATATCCAATTGTGGATTATTATTAACTTAAGATTGTTGTATTTTATTTTATTTTTAATTTTATTGGTTTGGGAGATTTGTAATTTAAGGTTTTTTTTTAAATCTCAATATTCTTTGAAATTGACACTAATTACGTATCTAATTTATTTAATTAATCTTTGATTGGATAATAGAAGCATGCTTTTTAGATAATATTATATATGTATACATATATAATTGGTTTCAACATTTCAAATACTTAGATGTCTTGTCATTAATTTAAATAATGAGAATAAAACTAATATTCTTTATAAGTAGGATTACTCTTGAAACTCTTGTCCATAAGGCCTGAACCTGATTAAAGCAATAAGGTTCTAGATTTCCAAAAAGGTAATTCGTAATGATTTAATTAATATGTTGTTGTATTATTAGTGGACTTGTTTAAAAACAGTTAATAGTGTCTTATCGTATCTAAAAACATTTAAGGCCAACTAAGTACGATTCCAATAGCCTTTTTTTTTTTTTTTTTTTGTATAATCTCTTATTTTCGTTTTGGGTTGGCCGTACGGACTAAGTGCTTAGTTACAACCCATTTAAGAAAAGTAAACGTAATATATCAATAATTTTATTCTATTAAATTATATATATTAAGTTATATTATAATTATTTTTTAAATTATTTAATAATATATATATATATATATAATCAAATAAAATTAATAATATATATTTAAATTTAATTTATTTAATTATGTTATAATTTGTAAAGTAATTTTATACCAAAACTATGATATTTTTTACTTGATTAAGCTATTTACGTTGTATACAAAATATATATACTGTAAAGTCTGTCGTGTTTAAATATAAATTAAGTATATATTTTTTATGTTAAAAAATAATAATTTTAAAATTTATAATAATAAAATTAATATCTTGATAATATCAATTTAATAATCAATTATTTTAAATAATTATATTTTTATTTAAATAATATTTAATTTAATGAGTTTAAACTAAAATAATATATTAAAAATATATTATTTTTATAATTATATATTTTATAAATGTTATTTTTTAAAATATACGTTAAAATCAAATTTAAAAAAAAATTCCTTTTTTTTAAGAGGAGAAAGAAGAAACGTGATGGAATAGTGAGAAGAAAGGTATGGCGGCGGGGAATTTTTATGAGGGCGCGTGTATGTAAGATAAGCCACCGAAGTGGTCCCAAAAAAGTATTGAGGAGTCACCACGTGTTGATCCAATAGGAGCTGGAGAAATTAGCGTAAGGGTGACGATTCAGATTATAACACGACCAAAAACAAAAAAGGTACATAGAAGGTTTTGAAATAACAATCAAAATATCTAACTACAAAATTTATATAAACAAAAATAATATATTCATATTTTATTTATTTATTTTTATTATTAAAAAAATTTATTTCATCATGTAAATCTAATCTAATTTAATTTAATATTTTTCAAGTAAAATATGATCGGATATTTATTTAATATTAAATTTTAATTAATTTAAATATATTTATTATATTATTTTTATTATTATAAATTTTATTAATTTTTTAAGAATTTTATGTCTTATAATTATGCCAAATTAATCATTTGATATTATAATTATTAGTCTATCATACTAAATATATTTAATCTAGTAATTTAAATTTTAAGTTATTGAATGAATATTTTAAATAAATTTTTTGAATTATTGAACTAATATTTTAAATAATTTATTAGATAAACGTGTTACATTTAATAATAATTTAAAATTATAAATATAACATATATGATATGTATTTATTCATTTAATAAAAATCTAACATCTTTTTAAAAAAGCTAATCACTCAAATTCAACACTATCAAATTTAAATAATTAAATAAATTTAATTATTTTTAAAATTATATAATTAAATTATAATCATAAAAATTATATTTTAATCACTTAAATTTAAAACTAAACAGTTAAATAAGTCTAACTACTATTAACTTAAAACGACGAACCAAAAATGTATTATTTTAAATTTTTTTTGGCTAAAATATGTATACATTTTGGCTCAAAATATAATGTTAAATGATATGGTTATAATTAAAAATAACCACTTGATTAATAATATTAATATTAGTAATTAATAATAAAAATAAAATAAATATTTTATATAATTTTTGTAATAATAAAAATAATATATGAGAATGGTAATCTTATTATATAATTATATTTTAACATTGAGATTTATAAAGAAAATAAAAGAAAAATAATTTTTTTAAATTTTAATTTAAATGAAATTAATAATAAATTAATATCATTAATCCTATCTCAAACAATAATTGTGTTAATATTATTTTACAAATACAATCACGAATGTATTAACTTGACGTCAACACGCAAAACACAGTTTACATTCGTACTAATTAACTTCCTCATCATTAACGGTGGCAACACTTGACACCGCCTCATATGCTTTTTGAGATGCAATATACCATACATGCCGAAAATATAATTACATTTTATAAATTCAATTAATTGTTTTTAGTATTTGACCAAAGAAATAATAATTTTGTTTTGAGTAACTATTCAAAATTTAAAAACCAGCACGATAAAATAGACACCCAAGAGATACAAAAACAAAGATTTATTTTATTTTTGATTTTTAAATTTTTTCTATATTAATAAAAATGGATGTGAAAATATGATAATCGATAACCTAACTTTATGTATAAGTTTTTTTTGTGTTGACAGAGTTTTATTCGATTTAGTTCGGTTAGCTTGTTCAAGAAATTTATAAAAAACAATTATTTTTTATTTTTAATATAAAGACAGTATAAAATCAAATTGAATTTTATATATTTTAAATAATGTAACATATTTTTTAATTTTATTGGTTTTTATATATGGTTATATTTATTATGGTATATCTATATGAGCTTTAAATTTATTACATGACTTTTACTCCATTGAGCATAATGTGATAGAATTGTTTGACATTTTTGTATGTATGCAATAATTTTTCATAAATAAATATACCAACCAAACCAACTAAATTGATTAGTAGGTATAATATATTTAATAAAAATATATTTTAATTGATTAGTTATTAAGTATGGTAGTAAAAGTTTATTATGTCTTTTTAAATAGATTTTTAAAGTTTCACTACTATAAAGAGTACATATGGTCTCAGTTTTTAATCGTGATCGTAGGTCTATGACCACGGTTATAAGAATCGATGCCTAAGTGAGGGAGATCATAAGTAACAACTTATAGTCTCAAGTCTCGGTTTTTAACCGAGGTCATAGATACACCCTATGGTCTCAGTTTTTTAATAACCAAGGCCATAAGTACACCTTATGGCCTCGATTTTAGAAAAATCAAGTCCAAAACCCTATAATCTCGATTTTTCTAATAACCGTGGGTAAATGTCTGAGACTATATGTATATATTTTAGTAGTATTTATACTAAAGATTTAAATAAATTTTTGAAAAGTAAAATTTGTAATTAATTAATTTAATTTATTTTCAATTTTTTCTCATATTTTAATAGTTTTGTAAGAATAATAATGCATAAGATATTTTATAATTATAAAAGTGATATAGCATATGAACCTAAAATTAGAGATGTAAAATAAGATGAATTCTTATTTAATCCATGATAAAATTTATTATATTTTATATTATTTAAATTTGTAACGTGCTTGATGGAATTAGTTTGCAAAAGGTGGTATATCCTATTTTCCACAATGATTTTCAAATAAATTATTTTTAATTATTTTAAAAATAGAAGTAAATCAATAAAAAATAATGAATGAAACACGACATTTTATAGAAATTTATTTTAAAATTATAATTTAATTTATTTTTATACTCTTATTTTTAAATTACTTAAAAGGTATATAAATGTTGGTAATATTCGTGAACAAAACACTTAAGTGTAGATTAATTTTTTACACGTTTTCATGTTTCTTATTTAAGTCAAAGAAACTTTCGAACTTCATGTTAATGTGTTTCAGGTATATACCTCTTAGTTGCACACGTTAGATTCATATTATACACTTATGAACTTTTGATATATATATATTGGTTGATCGATCGAATGAAATTTCAATTGATCAAATATTGATCGTGTACGATCTATGTCTTCTTGGGTTAGTTTACAAATTATTATAAATCAATCGAAGTTGGGTTCGATCAATTAAGGGGCTAATTGATCGAAGATCAATCGGGATCTACATGGTCTCAAGTTGTTTATAATCATTGTTGAATCGATAAAAAAAGGTTTCAATTGATCAACCTTATTGATTTGATCGAACGAGCCTAGATTAAATTAATCGAGCTCGTAGGGTTTCAACTTAAAACCTAATTATGTACTCTAACCAAGCTATTATTTTACCATATTATCCTTATTAATTATTGCTCTATAGATTATTTAATGGAAAGAATGTTAATTATTCTTTAACCTAGTATGAGGGTTTCATCTCACCTATATAAATAATCTAATGCTCCTTGTTTTAAGTAACCATACTTATTTTATTCCTCTAATTGTTTTGTGCTTTGTCTATCAAAATATTTTATAAAAACTAAATCGTATTTGTTAGATTCATTTTTGATTTAATCTGTCAAATATTATGTTGTTATGTATGACTGATTAATATACTTATTTGTTTTATGATATTGTGATTTCAACTTTTGTTTCAAGATTTCCTAGATGATTTAATTTAACTAATTTATTCTTAAATTTTTAGTTAGGGCTATTTTATTATTGAATTTTCTCTAGAACACATTGGGTATTTGTGTTTTTTGTGCTAACTTTTTAGATGCTAGTTGAACGGGTTCGATTACTCGTATGACTCAATAGATAGGAATATTGGCCTAGATTTGTACACCTATCTTGTGGAGATTATGAAAGAAGTGAAAGCTTGTAAGTAGATTATATTGAGGGCTTTATTTGTGAAAGATAGTTTAAGACATGACCTTGTAATTAAACATTAATTTTCATTATGGATAGTTAAGTGGTGTGATGAACTGGTATTTTTTTTTTCTCTTATGTCATTATTGTGGAATAGGATTTTTTTCACCTAAAAAATTGTATGGAAAATTCTTAATTATTTTCATTTTATATTATTTTACACACAATTGCATCGTTGATCGCTTGGTGATTTTAAGTGAACATAATTAAAAAAATTACATATTCACCCATCTAAGTTAATAGATTCTTAACTTTAAACTTTCAGTTGGTATTAGAGATAGTCACTAGGCATACCTAGTGTTTGCCTAGGACTTTGTTATGGATCATTTGAGAGGGATTCTTTTACAACCTATGCTCCTTTTTTTGATGGATCTAATCACTCATATTGAAAGACTCATATGAAATTCTTTTTACATTCTCTAGATGAAAGTGTATAGAATTCTGTTATTTATGATTGGGAACCACCTACGGTTATCAAAATAATACTATCACACTTAATCCTAGGAATGAATGGACAATTGAGGATAAAACTTGTAGCAACTTAAATAAAAAGGGAGTTAGTGCTATCTTTAGTGATGTATCTGTTAGAGTTCTATCATATTTTATTATGTTAATACTACTAACAATGCTTGGGATACCTTAGAGTTTTTCTATGAAGGCATCACCCAAGTTAAATGAAATAAACTTCACATGCTAGGCACTAGGTTTGAAAACTATAGGATGGAATAAGATGAGATCTTTTTTTGATTTTTATATTAAACTATGTGATATTGCTTACAACTCGTCAAATCTGGGAGAAAAAAATTGATAAATTCAGGTTAATTTGGAATATTCTTTGCTCATTATTAAATTTCTTCTATGAAAAGGTCACTATCATTGATGAAAAAAATGATATAAACGCCATAAAAATTGAGGAACTCTTTGGTTTAGTTCAAACTTTTGAGATAAGCTTTCGAACAACTATAAAGAACAAAGGTGTTACTTTCAAAACTTTCATGGTTGATAATGGTAATAATGAGAACGATGGGGATGATGAAGAATTGGAGCTCTTAACCAAAAGACTTAAGAGAATTTTCAATTAGAACAACTCACAGATCGAGTTAATGGAAACCTAGCCGTACAAAGGATCATAAATCGAAAGAACTCAATCCCATGAGTTACGAAGGTAAGAAAACTAAACCTATTGTACCAAAATGTTTTGAATGTAATGGGATTGGTCATTTTATAGCTGAGTATTCTAACAAAAGGAAGAAAACTTGAAAAGCTTTCAATGTTATCCTTAGTGACTCAAAAAGTGACAACAACAATCCTAATGACTCAAAAATTGTGGCACCAACTACTTAGCATTTACTACAACTATTGATGGATACTCTTGTAAGTGTGATATTGACTTAGATAGTGAGGAAAGAAACTTTGAATTTCTACTTACTAAATTTAATGCTAATAGTCTTGATGAACTATTTATAGATTTAGTGAATTATAAGAGACAAAATGATAGGTTACTAGTAGAAGTAACCAAATTAAATGATAAACTCAAATCCTATGAAATTAATTTGTCCATTGTAGAAAAAGAAAAAAATTAAGGTGTATAAATTTATTGTTGTTTTGAATTCAAGTCCTGTAGATCTTAAATAGGTAAACAAGAATCTTGTACATAAGTTGAAAGCCTAAACAAAGTTCTTAACTATAAAAAAGCTTCAATATAAAAAACCACACTTGTAAGACCTTCTAACTCTACTCCTAAAGTTACTAATTATGCACAAAGAACCATTACACCTATAATTGAAAAACTAATAATTCTTTGCATGCTTCTAGTTATAGGACTCATTATTATCGTAGATCTATGCATTATATGTCCAATAATTCTGTTAGAAAGCATAAATTTTTTGATTCAAAGAGATAAGTGAAATTCAACACATTTAATTTTTGGACTAATAATCATCATCCTACCATGCACATTATTTCTTCATTTAGGATGGATGTGAAATACAAAGGTAAGTCCAAAAATATGCTAATTACAATTAAGATAATTGATTTCCAACCTAACGATATAGATAAACCAAAATTCAAGAAAGTTTGGATTAGAAAATATTGTCTTTTTTCAGTCATCTAACTATCCTTTATTATTCATATAGATACTTTTTTGAATTTTAATTAACCTTAGGTAAACATTTTTTGTAGGATTGTTTATTTCTTATTTTTATTTTGTATTATCTTTGGTTTAAAAAGGGAGTATATTTCTTTTAACAATGAAATAGACTTCAAAAATTACTACTCCTATGAACTTATTATTGTGACTTGAATTATTTTAACTAACTCTTCATTATGTAAATGTATATTTTAAATTGTGCATTTATATACTTTTTCACATGTGGTGATAAATATTGAGAAGAACTTACTCACACACTCATTGAATATATGTATATGTTATGCTTGAAGTTTGTGATTACTCTTGTAAAATTCTAAGATTTGAACTAACCTTGACTGCAAAATATATTTAAGCTTTATCTTTCACTTTCTAAACAAATAGGAAAAAAGAGACCTAGTTTTGATAAGGCAACCTGTTGTGTTGTGTGCAGCTACTTCAATGAGTGGAGAGAGTTACCTTACAACTAGTGGGAAAGTTATCATACTAGGTTTTTTGGCTCGTGCATGTTTCCTTAAATAAAAAAGAAATGAAACAAAAAAATCTTTGCAAACACAAAAGAAAGAGTCAAAAGTGATTAAAAGAAAAATAAATAAATAACTATTCCATATGTATATAAAAGGGGGAATAAAAATTTAAGTTCTCTCTTGGTGGTTATTTTTTATTTTGTGAAAATAATAATTCAATTGTAGTTTTTCAAGATAAATGATAATTTTTCCTTTGGATCCTTCATGACTAATTATAAATGAATTAACTGACATAATTTTGAAGTTCAAACATGTATCATATTTTAGATTATTGTCGATATGTCACTGTGTGTCTTGTCTATATACGTATATTTTCAATAGGTAGTTAAAATTTGAACAAGATAAAGTTCTTAATTGAGTATTTTGTCCTTGTTATGTTTAAATATTTCTATTACCCTCAATTAAAAAGAAAAATTTATATATATCACTTTTGATAAATTGTCATAGAACTTAGAGGAAATTATTTTTGTTAAATACATTGCATTCTTCTTCGTATTGAATATATGTTTCATGGTTAAATTATTTTTTTGTATGAGAAAATAAAAGAGAATTGTTAATAATGGGAGACATATTGCACATAGAAGGAGATCATAATGATTAAGTATTCTATTTGTTATTTTACACAAGGGGAGAGCTCTTAATGGTTAAGTGTTCAATTTGATATGTTACATAGGGAGAGAACCTTTAACATTTAAATGTTCTATCTATTACTACTCTTTGATTATGCTTAACTTCACTTTTACTATTATTATATGCACTAAACTAATGGATGATGATTTCTTCGAGACAAGTGTATGCTTATTTGTCATTTTTTTCAATATACATATGAGTTGTCAAGATTCAAGCGAAATTTGTTTCACTAAATCATAACATAGTACCAATATGTAAATTTTTTTATGAGAGTTATGTAGTGAGAGAGAGATTTTATCATTAAAACATGCCAAAAGGAAAGATGATAAGATATATGAGTGTTGACAATATTCATGAACAAATTTTTTAAGTATAAACTAGTTTCTAGGCGCATTTTTACATCTACTATTCAAGACGAAGAAACTTTTGAGCTTTATATTAATATGGTTCAAGTATACACTCCTTACTTAAACACGTTAGAATTCATATTGGATACTTAGAAACTTTTGGTGTATATACTAGGTGATCGATCAAAGTGGTAGATTAATCGAGGATCAATCTTGCATGATCTATGTCCTTTCAGGTTAGCTTACAAATTAGGATAGATCGATCGAAATTAGGTCCAATCGATCAAGAATCTAGATCGATTGAAAAAGGGTTTCGATCGATTGACCTTATTTGCTCGATCTATCGAGCTTGGATTGGATCGATCAAGTGCATAGGGTTTCAACTTAAAACCTAATTGTGTATTCGAGCCAAACTATGGTTTTACCATATTGTCCTTATTAATTATTACTTTATGGATTATTTAATGGACATAATGGTATTACTCTTTTACCTAGCATTGGGGTTTCATCTCCCCTATATAAATAACTTAATACTCCTTATTTTAAATAACCACACTTATTATATTTTTTTAGTTGTTTTGTGCTTTCTTTCTCAATTTTTTTTATATAAAAATTGAATTATATGTTGTTAAGCTCGTTCTTGATTTAATTAATAAAACATTGTATTGTTATGTTTGATTGATTAATAAGCCTATTTATTTTATGATAATGTGATTTCAACTTTTGTTCTAGGGCTAGATGATTTAATTTAACTAATTTATTCTTGAATCTTCTAACGAAGGTTTTTTTATAATTGAATTTGTTCTAGGATACACTTACATTTGTGCTTTTTATGCTAAATTTTTAGGTACTAGTTAAACGGGTTCGATTGCTCATATGACTCAAGAGATCGGAACGATGGTCTAGATCTGTACATCTATCTTGTAGAAATTGTGAAAGAAGCGATAAATTGTAAGTAGATTACATTAAGAGCTTCATATGTGAAAGGTATCTAAAGTCCTGACCTTGTAATTGATAATTAATTTTTATTGTGGATAGTTAGGTCTTCCAATGGATAGATGATTTTCATCTAAGATCATTGTTGTGACATATGTTATTTTCATCTAAAATATTGTGTGTCAAATTTTATTTATTTTTGCTTTATATTATTTACATATGATTACCTATTCCGTCTCTTTAAGTTAATTAGATCCCTAATTTTAAACTTTTAATATTGATTATCTATTTAATTCATTCTTATTTTTTTAAGAAATATACATCTTTATAGTTAAATATATTAACAAACAAAAAAATGTTGAATTAAGAAGCTAACAAAATATTATGATTTATGATTCATTTCATATACCATTATTTCATATATTTTTAGAAAATATTAGAATTCTAGTTTCTAAGAAATTTTATTTATTGTAATTACAATTTTTTTTATAAAAAATTATACTCATTTTATTGAATATTATTTATATTTTATTAAATATTTTGAGATATATACTGTACTAACTCATCAAATATTATGAATATTTCATATACTATTAGAATGTTCTTGAAATCTAATTTCTAATAAATTTTATAGTTTATGATTTCGAGTTTTAAATAAAAAAATTATGCTCATTTTATCAAAAATTGTTATGATTCTACTTAACATATTTGATTCATTTTTGAAATAAAATTAATATTAATTTATAAAATATCTTTAAAATATTTAAAAAAAAAGCTTAAGTTATTATTCATGTTATGTTATTAAAAGAATGATTATATATTAATTGTAAAAAAAAAAGTTAAAGTACTTTAGTAAAAAAACTCAACTTATCGTAAAAGACATTAGGCACAATATAAAATAAGAAAAAAATCAATTAAAGTTAAATTAAATTCAAACCTGTATTGTAATTAAAAATAATAATTTGTATCAAAATTTGATTGATTAAATTAAATTTAGAATAAATTTAAGCCAACTTATATAAATTGAAAACAATTGAGTTGCATTCTAGCTTGTTTCAAGTGATTCCGTTAGCTTGAAATAAAAAAAAACTATAATATATTATAATTTACCCTTAAGTTAAAAAATTTATTTATTCTCGTATCGTATAACAATTTTTATAAAAAATATCTTTTTTTAAAAAATAAAATAGAAAATTATTATCTCAAAAATCATATGAGTTTTTAATAAGTCATAATTTATTTATTTTGTTATATTCATAATAACAAACTCAATCAAAAATAAATTTTTAAAAAATAAAGAAATAATGTAAAAAAAAAATAGGCATGTTATGGTTTGCAAAATGAGTATATTAGTAAATGCTTTATTATTTTTATAATTTATGAGTTCATATTAAAAAATTTGTATTTCTCAATAGTGGTATTTATAACTTGTGACTTCTTACTAGTTACTAATAGGTGAAATCTTTATTTTCATGTATATAACTTTGTTAATATTATTTCATAGTAGATGTTTTTTTAAACTTAAAATACTGTATAAATTACTTTAATAAAATTTTATTATATTGGTATTATTTTAAAAATTTTAATATAACAGATTTTATGGTTAAAATTATGATGTTTATGGAACATTTTATATAAATTTTATAATTTTATTATTCATTAACAAAATTCTCACGTAATTAAATATTTTTTGAAAATAATATATCCAATCCATTCAAAAATAACTTGCTGCCTTCGTCACTATTTTACAAGAACTCGTTTTAAGATGAAGTCGGAGTATTCTTGATTTTTTTTAGGTGAAAAATTTAAATATTTTTTACTGAATTTAATTTTATAATTTTAAAATATACTAATAATAAATATTATCTGAGTTTAACCGTAAGTATTCATGATTAGTTCCAGACAAAGAAAAAACGCATAAAGATTAGTATAAGATGAGTACAACTGGACTCCACCATAGCCCATCCTCTTGGTCTTGGAGGTGTATCTTTCTGCCACGTTGATTTCTCAGTTTTGAGTTTGACTCTGTCGTCTATCATTCAATCAAATCGTCTGTGAGTGGGACAAGACCTTGTTTGTGACGGTTTTTTTTACCATGACTTCTCAATCACGCTCTGGAACTGTGGGAGAATTTTATACAGGCCACATGATTAATATTTTCATTGATTATTTATAAAATAGTCTTTTTATATAAAATTTTAATTAAAGTGAGATTTTAATTCATTAAAATAATTAAAAATATTTTTATAATTTAATTAAATTTTGAAAAAATATATATATAAAGAGTCATATTTAGATAAATGATAATAAATGTTGGTTTAATTTGTCAGTTATTAGGTATACTAATACAATTTTATTATAGAGTGAGTAAAATTTATCTGAAATATTTAAACTAAATTTTTAAAATTAAAATTAATATTTTATAAAAGTTTATTTACTTATACAAAACATAATAAAAATAAATATTTTTTTTAAATTTTTTATTTACACATATATTTAAATAATTTTTTAAAAAATTTAATTTATTTTTTATTTGTATTTAAAGAATAATTTTTTAAATACTTTTTGTTTTTTTAAATATTACAAAATATTAATTTTACTCATAAAAATTTGATTTTATTAAATTGCAATAACATTTTAAAGTAGATAATAAATTTATAATGTTTAACTTATTAACTAATAAATTAAAATATATTTTATTAAAAATATTTACATTATATCGTACTATTTTATATAATTATTAATAATATTTTTTTAAATTATTAAAATATATTAAATTCTTATGAACTTAATTTCTATAAAAAAATTCATTGGAACTTCTTTCTATTCGTTGATTAAAGATACACGTGTCATATATTTGTTTTTAATAAAAGTGATTATGTATCAAAATTAAGTTAAATTAAATAGATAAAAATTAAAATAAAAGTAAAAGTAAAAATACTAGTTAATAAAAATTAATTAATTTATATATAGAATTATAATAAAAGATATTTTATTATTTTAACCAAATATATTTCCCATTAGTTAGTTGAATGCAATCACAAATTACAAATAATTATTTTAATTAATTTATGATTCATTATTTTTAAAATATATTTCATTTTAATTATATTAAGTACTTATATTATTTATCAAGTATTGATATTTTTAAAAAATATTATAATTTTTATTTGTAAAAATTATAAGTATTGATTATTTTCGTGGATAAAATATTTACATGTAAACCTATTTTTAAGCATTCTATCAAGTCTATCAAGTAAAATCAAATAAACGTCAAAATTTCATATAGTTGTACTTTAGGTATATCTGTTATAACTATAACACATAAGATTGTACTCATATATTTAATAGAACATGTTTATAAATTTGACATTATTTTTCCTCCTAAAATATTTATTTAAACTTGAATCAATTTATAAAATTACCACTTAGTTTATTATTTAATGTGTTTCATTGTTTTGAATATATATATCTTAAATTTTTGGCTAAAATGTAGGATAATATATAAGCTAAAATATACAATAAGATATAGCTTAAATTATAGGCTAAATCTTAGCCTAAAAGATAACATAAACTCTACTTTAAAAAGAACACTTATTTAAATAAGAGTTTTCTTGATTAATGAGTATTATTAATCTTATTTGTAATAGAAAAAATATTTATTAATTACATAGGATTAAGGGTTTTAATTTTTCCTATAAATAAAACTCATTGCTCATTGTTTCAATCAACCACATAAGATCATTATTTTATTCTTCTTAATCTCTCTCTTGTTTTGTAAATATAAGATCGTAATTCTTTAGGTTTCTTTATTTAGTTAGTTTATCAAACATTGGTGGTTATATTTGATTGATTAATATGCCTATTAGTTTATGATATTTTGATTATATATATGTTCTTATAGTTTATTCTTTGTTTTTGTTCTTGAGTTGTTAGATCAAATAATTATGTGTATTATATCATAATTGTAAGGATTATAAGGGTCAGCTATTTTCGTAGAAAAAATATTTACATGTACATTTTTTTAAGCTCGTTATCAAGTCAATCAAGCAAAGTCGAAAACATTTTAAAATTTTAGATAGTCGTACTTCAAGTATATTTGTTATAACTATAATACATATGATTGTACTCCTGTTTTTAATAACATATATTCATAAATCTAAAATTATTTTTGATGCTAAAATATTTATGCTAAAATATAAGATAAGATTTATACTAAAATATTAAATAAGATATAACTTAAATCTTAGCTTAAAATATAACATAAAATATACTTTAAAATAACACTTTTTTAAATAGGAGTTTTCATGATTAATAAGTTTACTTTAAAAGAATCCTTTTATAAATATGAGTCTTCTTAATTAGTAAGTAATAATAATCCTATTTATAATAGAAAAAATATTTATCAATTATATAAGAGTCTTCTTAATTAGTAAGTATTACTAATCCTATTTGTAATAAAAAAGATATTTATCAATTACATAGGATTAAGAGTTTTAATTTTTCCTATAAATAAAACACATTACTCATTGTTTCATAAAATCACACAAGAGCATTATTCTCTTCTTCTTAATCTGTCTCTTGTTTTCTAAATATAAAATCGTAATTCTTTATACTTCTTTATTTAGTTAATCTATCAAATATTGGTGGTTATATTTGATTAATTAATAAGTTTAATTAGTTTATGATATTTTGATCATATGTTCTTATAACTTCTTTATTTTTGTTTTTGATTTATTAGATCAAATAATTATGTTTGTTATATCATAATTATTTGATTTGATTATTAATCTTTAAAGAAGCTATTTTTATTGAATTTGCATTTAATATTTTTGCTCTAAGATTTGCTAGTTGATTTGATTTAAGTAACATATATTTTGAATCATCTAGTTAGGATGATTCATTATTAAATTCATTGTAAAACACACACGAGTAATTGTGTTTTTTGGCCTAACACTTTTACGGTTGATTCGTGAATATATCTAATTAGCAGGGAGTTTATTGGAACGTTAGTCTAGAAACCGCTTATACTAATATTGAAATTTGTGAAAATAAAGCAGTGGCTCGTAAACAAGGTATATTGGGGCAATATCCTAGGGAGGGTAGCATAAGAGTAAGTTTGTACTTGAATATTTGTTTTTCATAAATGAAAGTTGGGTGGTCATGTGAACCGATAGTTTTTCTCTTAGGTCATGGTTGTGACCTAGGTTGTTTCCACCTAAAAATATTGTGTGTTATTCTTTTATTTTCGTACTTTATTCTTACACACAATTACATCCTTGATCGCTTTATTTAGGTTATTAAATTATAAATTGATAAAAATTAAAAATAACATATTCACCCATTCTAAGTTAATTAGGTCCATATTTTATAAACTTTCAATAATTATTTGGTTTGATTATTAATATTTAAAGAAACTATCATTAATGAACTTGTGGTTAAACTAATTGTTCTAAGGTTGATAGTTAATTTTGATTTATATGATATAGTTATTAAATTATCTATTTAGGATTATTCATTATTAAATCTGTTATACAATACACACAGATACTTGTTCTTTTGTAGTAACCTTTTTGCAATTGATTCGTGAACGTATCAACTTATTGTTCTTGGGTTGATACTTAATTTTGAACTTGTACTTAAACTGATTGTTTTAGGATTGATAGCTGATTTTGATTTATCTTATATAGTTATTAAATTATCTATTTAGGATTATTTATTATTAAATATGTTCTAGAACACACCTTTTTGTAATTGTTTCGTGAACGTATCTGATTGTTGAGAAGTTTATTGGAACGTTAGTCTGAATACTACTCATGCTAATATTAAAAACTATGAAAATAGAGTAGGGACTCGTTAGTAAGGTACATTGGAGTAGTATCCTAGGAAGGATAGTATTAGATTGAGTTTTTACTTAAATATTTGTTTTTCATAGTGGAAAGTTAAGTGGTCTAGTAGATCGGTGGTTTTCTTCTTAGATCATAGTTGTGGCTTAGGTTGTTTCCATCTAAAAATATCATGTATTATTTTTTCATTGTTGTACTTTATTTTTACATGCGATTACATATTTGACCATTTTATTTAAGTTGTTAAATTATAAATTAATAAAAATTAAAAATAAGTTATTCGTTCAATTTATGTTAATTAAGTCTGTATTTTAGAAACTTTATTTAATAGTAACACGTTACTTAATAAGGAAAATAAATGTCACGAGGATCACTTTTCTTTTAATAAAAATATTATTTAATCATTTAATTTTAAAAATGTATTCATTAATCATTTTACTTCTCAAAAGTATAGTTATTAGTCATTTTACTTGTAAAAAAGGTAGTTATTTGTCATTTTATTTATAAAAAAAATGCTTATTAGTCATTTTATTTATAAAAAAATCATAAAATTTTTTTGTTGATATAAATTTTTTAAATAGATATTTTGTCATTTATTTTCATCCTATTAAACCAAAAAAATTACAAATATAATTGGTGAAAATATTATAATCTTTTATCCATATTTTATGACTAGAATTTTTTTGATAATTTTTATTTATTTTTAAATAAATTTAAAATAATTAAATATATATTTTTTATTTTTATAAATAAATAAATTAAATATCAATTTTTTAAAATAAAAAAAATTAAATAATATTCAACAAAACAGATTATTTAATATTCCATTTAATAATAATACGTTGCTTAATATATATATATATATATATCTACTACTTATCTGCATCAAAACAGCACATGGGTCTATTGTACTTCATCTTACTTTTTCTCCTTTTGGCAGTGTTTGAGTTGATTGATATGTCCACGTCATTTCCTTTTTAATATTAATAAATAGTTATATTTATCACTTACGTGAAAGCCTTTATTGAAAGCGAGGTTTTTATTTCAGGTTTTTCAGAATGTCCTTTTGGCCACAAATTAAAGGGGTGTGGTTTAACGTGAGTTACATACTACTTTGGATAATAAGTACTTATTTCCCCAAAATATATAGAGGATCTTTCCAACGCGTAACAAACAGAGTAAGTGCTTATGTTTGCCTACTACTATTAGAAAAGAGTGTATGTGCAAATATACTTCTATTTGATTGTTCTTATAATAATGTATGAGAGATTTACATTTGTTGATTTCTTATATAGATTGACTTTGCTGCTAGCTAGATAATGATTTAGAACACATGTATATTGTATTATGGTTGGCCAAATTAGACGCAAGAATAAAATAGATATTCTTAATTTTATTTTGCATTTTTTAATGTATGGAATTGTATTTCTTAAAAATGTTAAGTACTTTAATGAAGGCTTAGATGAGAATTTTTTTTTTTGAGAAAATAGAATTTCATAAAAGATCAAAAGTTATAATATAGTTAAGAAATCATCAATATAAATACATCATTAATTAAAATTATTAAATTAAAACTAAAAAATATTTTTAAACACAGAAAAAATCTTAAATTTTTATCTTTTGTTATATTGTAAGGTTTTTCAATCGATTATTTAGCTACTGAAATACTAATCGCTCTTCAAAAAATTAAAACTTTGATACTATATTATAATTTTCATGATATTTGACAAACCAATCTAGATAAAGATCTAAATTAACAAGAAAATACAAAATTCACATGTATAAACATGACATATATCATCATAGATAAATATTTAAATGAGAAAAATCACTCTAGAGTTATCTAGACAAAGAAACAATATAAATATGTGTTTTTATACAAAAATAATTAAAATGAAGAAAAATATAATCAAAACAAACTTATAAGAGATGGATTCTTTTAGACAAAGATCCCTCTACGACAAAAAACAAATTATTTTCTTGAAAATTTCATAAAAAAAGAGAAGAATAAAAAAGAATAAATAATTTTTTTTAAAAAAATACCTTTCAATTTTTAAAATAAAATTTTGATATATTTAATAGGTTAATGTTGTTTTAAGAAATTTTCTAACAATATATTTGTATAACATATTCTATAGTAGTAATGCCCCAAACATGATAATACAAAATTCTTATATTTATTTCATTATGTGTAATGGATATATTATCCTTTGATTTAAAAAAAAAGATATGGATCCATAAATTTAAATTTTAGGTGGCAAAATAATATTTTAAAATACATATAAATAATATATTAAACAATCAAAAATATATACCTTACAGTTTGTAAAGTAGTAAGTATTCATCTATAACTAGGTGATATGAGGTATTAAAAATGATATATATATATATATATAATTTTTAATCTTTTGTTATGTATTAAATATGATTTTTTTATAACGTGATGAATATATGTTTAACACATATTCATTAATGTGATAAACATGTAATTTTTTATAACATGATAAATTGTTAAGATATGTGATGATATAGATGATCCTAAGTGCAATATGACATACCTAGACTAGCATACCTAGAATAGCCAATGATATGTAGCACATATAGGTGATAAATTCTATAAGAGTTTATTATGCTTGCCCATGCGATATGTTAACATTACAGCTAATACATTGCTATATGTAGTCATTTACTATTTCATTCTTTCATTATCAATTAACATTTTCAACATTCCTTCTTCTTCCTTTCTCTCTTCAAATTCTTGGTTTCCACTAGTTTTTGTCATGATTTGATTAAAGCTTAGAGTTTTCATGGTATCAGAGCCTTTAATGGCTCATTTACTTGCTTACATAGGTTCTCAAGAAGAATCTTTGCCTACACTTAGCGATATATCTTCCAATCTTTCTCTACCTTGGCTAGTATTCCATTCAATCCAAATTTTTCTATCAAATTAGATGATGCAGACTTAATTTGGATAGAACAAATTAAACATACAACAATTTTGTATCGATTGCAAGGATATTTTTGAAGGTACTGAGGCTATACTTGCACGATATATCAAGCAATCAGTTCAAAGTGAAATTGATGATACAAGTAATCTTGAAGAAATCTTGGTTGATAATCCAGATTATGCAGTTTGGAATTGCAAGGATAAAATAACAATGAGTTAGACTTACAACCCAATTTCATTAAGTAAACTTAGCTTGTTATATGGAAATTCATCATCACATGGTTACTGGACAACATTGCCTCAAAATTTTCAAGATAACAACAATTCTAATCTCATAGAATTGAGATGGAGGTTATAAATGATGAGAAAAGATGATCACACCATGTAGAAATATATTGAAAAGGCTAAAGAAGGGTTTGATTTTATGTCAACAATAAGAGATCATATATCTACCAGAAAGCAAATTTGTTATTTGATAGGAGGATTATATTCACCTAATTACTTGGCACTAGTTACAACAATCACGAATAAGGAAAAATTACCAAATCTTGGTGAGGTATTTTCTATGATGTTTACACATGAGATGCAGAGTATAAGAATGAGGTCTATTGATGTTCAATTGGTGCAAGCTAATGTTGCTCAAAATAAATTTGATTGTTCTTAAGGTATTACTTCAACTTCATAATTTTTTGGTTATGGTAATTCTCAAATTTTTTAGCCTAAAGCTAGTGTCTTATAATTTAGTGGTGTGAATACAATAAATTGTAATCATAATACTCATGTGATGCAACCTTCAAACTCTCAAAGACTTTATTATCATACATCAAATTTTTATAATCAACCTTATTCTTCTAAACCTGTGCAACCCTATCCTTCAAAATCTAGTTCACAATATAAAGGCTTATGCCAAACCTACAAGAAAGTTGGACATAGTGCTCAATATTGTAGATTTAGGTATATTGTAAAACCTCTAGCCCATAATAATCAAAAATTTCATCATTTTCCACCAACATAATCACAAACCTTTCCATAAAAGCCATTTCCAAGCCTTTATCTACTACCCCTATACCTAATAAATCTCAAGAAAATTTGTCTCATGTAATTAATAACACACAAGTTTCACTAGTTTTTCTACCCAACACTTTACCACACTTGTTACCCTTACCTAACACACCAGTACCAGAATCTCAGTATTAAGAAATGATATATCCTAATGTCATGAATTATTATGATATATTATAAAAAAAATTTGGCTATCAAAAATAGGACATGTAGAGATTTAGTTGCAAGGAGTTCTAAGATATCATTAATATCCTCAATGGCCTATGTATCCTCTACAAGCATACAATGCTTTGCTAGCTACATTAGTTGTACATCAAGACTAACATTGGTACATGGAATCTGGAGTAAGTCATCGTCTCTCCTCTAACAACATTCATCTAATGCAAGCAACTCTTTATTCAGGATAAGGAGTTATGTTGCTAGGTAATGGTCATTCAACCTCTATTTCTTATATAGAACAAGGAAGTATTGGTTGTGAAAATTTGAAATTTAAACTACAAATTTACTGCATGTTCCTCAACTTGAAAAGAATCTCATTTTAGTAAGACAAATGTGTGTTGATAATAGCATCTCAGTGGAATTTTTTTCTAATTCCATCTATATGAAGGATCTGAGTTAAAGGAAAGCATTGTTAAATAAGGGAGTGTATAATGGCTTACACAAGTTTCCAATTGAAGGATCTCAGAAGCAACTACTCATAACTATATCTTCAAAACATTGTAAACAGGTCTTGTGTTCCAATTTCAATACTTCATGTAGTTCTATTCCTATTAGCATAATGCCTATTGATTCTATAGCTTCTATTCAATGTAATAAAGTCACAATAGATAATCTAGTCTAGTATGATAATCTTGGTCATCCTTATTTAAATGTTTTGAGATAGGTTTTAAGTGAAATGAATGTGCCTTGTTATAGTATTGATGCAGTAAATTTTTGTGGAGCATGTAAGTTGGGCAAGTCTTATAGATTGTAGTTTTTTCATATGTATGATAGGTCTACATAATATTTTGACATAATACATGTTGATATATAGGATCTGCCACGAGTAACAGTGGATAATGGGGTTAGGTATTTCATTTTATTTATAGATGATAATCAGAGATATTAATGGTTATTTTTGTTACATTACAAGAGCCAAGTTGCTCAAGTATTTTTCACTTTGAAGCTTTAATAGAGAGATAGTTTGGTAAGAAGATTCAATACTTCTAAAGTGATGATGAAACTGAATTTAAAGCTTTGGAAACTCATTTGTTTCAAAGGGTTATAGGAGGAGAATTACTGGTCGAAAAAGAAGATGCAATGTTTGGTTAGAAGTAAATTATGAAAGAAAAGACTCAATAGAAAAGGACTCATTTTGGAAAGAATTTAGAAAACACAAGATTGAGTATTTAATAAAGAAATAGCACGAGGTATGCTTCTAACAAGATCAACTATTTATGAAAATAAATAACACACAATATGTTCTCTTAACAAGATCATATTTTTGGCAAAGAAAATAGCAAAATATTTCCTTCAAGGTAAGATTTTATGGAAAGAATATAACACAATATTTACAAAAAAGAAAAAAATAAGATTCAATGACAATAGTTTCTTTCCTCTATTTTCTCTCTCCTTATTTCTTCTTTTTCTTCTTCTGCTTCTCCATTACTATTTCTTTTTTTCTTTTTTTACTCTAAGCTTCAATGCAACAAGAAGTTAAAAGAAGGGTTGCACACTAATGAATGGAAGGACACTAGCTAATTAGAAAATAGCGAAAAAAAGGAACAAAACAAGAAAACATAAGACACAAAAATAAGCAAAGGAAAACATAAAGAAAAGGATAGATGATATAAATCTAGAATCATTTTCTGCTTACCAAATGATGCGAAGTCCAAATGAACCATCCTTGAAATCTCAAAAATAAGTGGCAGCCTTGAAACCCAACAAAAAATTGGAAATCACTCCTAGAAGAGCTAAAGTCTAGATTGTGGGATAGGAAGCACCACAAGGTTCACCAAACCTTTATAAGCTATTGATGAATGCTATAAGGTGTCTCAAGCCTAGATAAGTTTTGAAAAATGGTTCAACTAAGAACCAAGAGGTAAAATCCTCACACCAATTATACTAAAAATTCATTCTTATTATTAAGTTTTTAGAATTACATAGAATTATATAAATTATAAGATGCAAGGTGTTTTACTTGATGCCTACTTCAACAATAAAAGGAAATTAATTGAAAACTTGTACACTACAAGTTTAATTGCTTACTTCTTCAAATTAAACTTGAGTAACCAAAAAATCTCTAAAGTTATCCATGCCTAGAATAGGATTAGCTATATGTACGTCCAAATAGCCCCCATTTGAACTCCATGGCTTGAACTATTCAAGTATAGCTATGAATCATTTTTAGTCTTTTCTTGTGATTGGTCCACTTGGCCATATGAAGGATCTTTGAATGCTTTTCGAACTATATCATGGATGCTTGCCTCTCTTATGCTGACTTCAATTGTTTTTACCGGATCATTTTTTTTGAGTGTCATGATGTTTTTCCAAGTCTTGGAATAATTTTTTAAAATATGTTCTTCTCTTTTTGAAATTTTTACAAATGTATAGGTAGCCTACTTATAAGGTTGTGCCTTGCTATTAGGAGTCTACTATCTTTAAGCCCTTCCTTGGTAAAGATTCTGGGTGTGGCAAGCAACAAGTATCTTATGTATGCCAATCTATAGATTCCATTTTCTTTGTTGGGGGATTTGTGTAATTGATACTCTAATCACATATAAAAGTGTATTGTGACCTTTGGTGGTCTCATGCAATTTCCTAATATCTGGTGGGTAAGTCCTCAGGTGTGATGGAGGTAATACCTATATTCTTCCTTGATGAGCTTACCCAAGTCCCAATGCCTAGATTTTGGACCATGATTGTGATGGGTGCCAATGAGCTTATGTTCTCTCTTTATTTTCCATAAAAGGCTTAGTTCATTCAAACATTAGTGCCAATATCTAGATCTTAGATAGTCGTTGCTATAGATGTTGAAGGATTATATGCCTGCTTTATTTTTGCACATGAGTTAGTCTATTGAGATAATGGTGAGGTGTGGCAAAGTGTGCCAATAGATGGATCCTATACCGAAATCACTATAGGTATTACAAGGGTTATGTGCTTGCTTTATTTTTAGTACAAGAATTAGTCCATTGAGACACTAATGCCATTGTTTAGATCCTAGATCATTGTCGTTATGGACATCAAAGGGGTTGTATGCAAGCTTTATTATCCTAATAATACTTACTCTAGTAAGACACTGATGCCATTGTATAGATCTTAGACTTTAATCATTGTGGACATCAAAGAGGTTTTGTGCTTGCTTCATTTTGTGATTAACACTTGGTCCATTAAGACAATGGTGTGATGAAGCATAACTTGGCTAAGTTACATTGTATGTTGATCCTCAGTAGGGTGGTGGTTTTTGGATTATCTTTGGGAAAGGAATGACCTTCATAATACATCATAGAATATAGTAATGTTGTGCATCGAGCCCTCATAGGGTAGTGGTTACTACCTGGATCTAAGGGAAGGTAAGGCCTTGCATGATCCATTATAAGCCTAAAGCTACTATTGATCCTAGTTGCGAATTCTGTGAACCTGAACCTTAGATAGAAATTTTTTGTTGATTCTTACCCCATGATGGGTAGTTTTTGATTCCTAATTGATGTTGGATACTTTCAATGAAAAGTAAAATACTTAGAAGTGAAAAATATAGTAAGTATATAAGTGCCAAGATGGCTATATTGTTTTATTCATTCTTATTTTTTTGGAACTGGTATTAACATGGATGCGCATGACCTGACATAAAAATTTCTTGAAAAGTAAAAGAATTTATGGATCCTTAGGCACTCTTATGTCTACTAATAGTACTGCTTGAGATGTTTTTCATTATAGGTGTTTGAGATTTCTGCTATGCTCAAGCGTCCCAATGTAGACACTAATTTTCCTAGTACCATCCTTGTAGTGTAAGGACCTTCTCAATTTGGACCTAGGATTCCAATTCCTTTCCACTTTTTGACTATGTGGTCTTCTTGAGAACTAGGTCACCTATCTAAATTTTTTTGGGGTTTAATGTTCTATTGTAATACTTGAGAATCTATTATTGCTGATGGAAAACTACTTTGTTTGCCTCTCTTATAGAGAAGGTCTAGGTTAAAGGCGATGCCTTCTTCATTTACTTCCAAGTTCTCCACTGGAATTACCCCTTCTATCTACATGTTAGTGAGTATGGTGTTTCACCAATCACAATTTTTGATCTTGTCCTGTATACTTAGAGCACTTTCAGTTATTTTCTACCCATATGGTTTTTTCTCTTTTCCAAATTCTTCTTCAGGTTTAACTTAATGGTTTTATTGACTACTTCCACATTCCTATTGGCTTGTGGGTATTCATATACTGAAAATACATGTTGTATCTCATGCTAATTTCATAGTTCGTTAAGCATTTTATTGATAAACTAGGTTTTGTTATCCGAAACCAGGGTGTGTGGGAGCCCAAACTTGTAGATGATTTTCTTCCAAATGAATTGAATCACTCAATTCTCTGATATTTTACTGAGATCTAATTTCCAACCACTTGGTGTAATAGTCAATTTCCATTATTGAATATTTGGTTCGTCTAACTAGTGGTAGTGGCCCAATTAGGTCCAATTCCCATTAGGTGAAAGGTTAGAGGCTATAGTGGTATGATAGTTGTTTCGCTAGTTGCATAGGTAATGGAAAATGATGCTTTCACTTGTCACATTTATTGATCTATTCTTTTGTGTCATTTATCATGTTAGGCCAATAGTACTTTTGCCTAGTGGCTTTGAGGACTATACTTATGGGTCTTGAGTGGTTCCCATATACCCTTTAATGGATTTTTGAGAGCATATAATAAACCTTTTTTGGGGTAGGTACCTCAAGTATGGTGTGTGAAATTTATGTTGGTAAAGCGACCCATTGATGATGCAGAAGTATAAGGCTTAAAGGTGCACTTTACTAGCTTCCTTCCTATCTTTTAGTAAAGTCCCTTATAAGAGGTATTGTTTGATGACATCTATCCACCTTAGTTTTGAGAAAACTGAGAGTAACTCACATTTATGTACCTTGGTACTGAGCTTTGGAATATGGTGGACTAAAATAGTGTTATCCAATTCATCATCTAAGGTTAAAGTTAAATGTGAGATTGAGTCATCCTACGTGTTTGCTTCCCTAGGAATCTGGCTCAGAGTCAAGGAAAGTAGGTTTTCTAGATGACATTTAGTCAAAGTTTGGTATTCATATAGTTTTCTTCCCTCATTGATACTTACCAATCACTTGCTTCACCACTAGCCGTGAGTCATTGAAATAATCAAGATGGTTTTTTTCCAATTGTGATTGCTAAGTTTGGTCTATAATGAGAGCTTCATACTCGACTTCATTATTTAAGGTCTTGAAATTGAAATAAAGAGCCATATGTAGATTGGTCCCTTCCAGTGTCACCAAGAATAGACCCACTCCATACCAATGTTAGTATGAAGAACCATCTGCATGCAACTTCCATTTTGGCTAAATCTATATCAAGTGTTAACATTTTGCTTGTCCTCGTGAAAAAAATAAAACTAAAACAAAAAAAAACTAAAATGACATGAATGAATAATAAATGGACAAGTAGTAATCATGCACATATGTTAGGAAAATATTGCAATCCATAAAAGATCGCATATGCCACATAACAATAAAATTCACATCACCATTGAATAACATGGCATTAATCAAGTGTAAACTAATTTTTTAATGAAATGTTTCATGTTTGTGTATATCCATTTAATGTAATCTCATCATGTCATTAGATATGCTAATGCAAGCAAATAAGAAAGTTAAAGTTGAAGTACAAATAAAAAGCTTTATAAGTCTTTTTTCACACATTTCTCAGCTAATTTAGATAGTTACTATTTTAATATCAATAGGTATTTATTAAGCTTGTAATGTAAGACTAGGGTATGGCTAGTAAATTGGAATATTTAGGCTTAAATTCACACCTTATCTTACACTTGATAACTAATAAACCAATGAATCTCTTATTTTCATCTAGTGCACCACCAAACTTGATTCTTTCTTTCTTTATTTCCACACTTTATTATATTTTTGTTGAGATACTACCTCAAAACTTATTATTTATTATTATTATTATTATTTTATTAATATGCTATTTTTATTACTTTTCTATGGGTGTAGCATTCTTTTTTGTGCATCACACCCTCACATCAAAACATACTAAAGTTATACATTTAAGAACTTATGCTAATGGTGTGAAGTGTAAGTGAAGCATTTAATTTGACTAATCTATCATATGGGTAGAAAGAAGTAAAAACTTAAAAATTTAGTCACAAAAGGGTAACTATATACATAGGTTGGCTTGAAATGACACAAGGGGTCCAAGGAAGGCCTGAATAATCTCTCAAGCTTAGTATCATGTAAGATTTCACCTCAAAAATTGATCAAATAAATTCTAATACTTGGAAACTCTAAGAACTCATCACCACATTGCTTAAGCTTCCTCTAATAAACATTTAAAATCATACATTCTTGGATTTTTGTGCATAGGAATGAAACATCAACATCAAAAACTAAAGCTTACAACAAGTTGAATACATAAATCTCAACAATCATGATTCATTCATCGTCATGTTCTAGGCAACTTAATTTCATCATTAGGTCTATACTATACTCACCATAAATATATATAACCATAAATTACTATAATATTCGAAAATTATCATCCATATCTCGCATAAAAATAACATAAAAAATAAAAGAACGAGAAACAAAGAAATTGAGTTTTCTCCCCCAAACTTGACTTCTAAATTGTCCTCAATGTGAAATCCACATAGAGAAATAACTTAATTAAATGAACAAGGTAAAGAAAAACTCTCTCCATGATGCTTTAGTCTTCATAAAATTAACAAGGTAAATAAAAACTTTCTCAATGATGCTTGAGTCTTCACAACTTGATATGTCCATGGAACCACTATTATGTCTCTCTCTTGCTTTATCTACCTAAAACATGAAACAAAAGACTAATATATGATAAATAAACTGAAAATTTTAAAAAGCTTGAATTTTCTCATAAAAAGAGTCACATTTTAGGTCCTAGAATAGACCGTTATTAACCATCAAGTTAGGTAATACACATAGTATTTCATGATCATCTGCCTAACAGTTTTCATTATTGTTGGGCCAAGGTCATCATGATTACTTATTGGGTTCCAAACCCTCTTCCTCTTCTTAGAGGCATAAAGACCCATCTTAAGTATTTGGAAGTATTCAATAATAATTTCTTTCCCAAAGGCATTATAAAAGGGATATGTTGAATTTTCCTTAATGAACTTGCACTTCTTAAGCTCACTGACCAAGTATAACTAATAGTCTTCACTAGCATATTTAGAAAGGTCCCAGACTTGAAACATCTTAAAATTTACCTTTTTATTTTTAAATCATAAGTTGATCTCTGTATTTTCTAAATCAAATTAAAGCCCTCTGGTGACTACAAGTGGTGTTTCTAAAATCATATGAGTCTTTCTATCCACTTCATTAGCTACTACATACTACTCATTAGTATCCTTGAGATCATCTTTCACCCTTAAATTCTTCTAGGCACTGCATTACATCCTCTACTTCTCCCAAATAAGTTGTATCCTTATTGTTGAGCACCTTATCTTCTATGATTGAGGAGATTTTGATATCACTAAGCAAGAAACATTGGGGTTTGATGAGGTCGTAAGATGAATAATCTAGTTGTTCCCTATGTTATGATCAAGCTTCTCTACTTGTTGTTCTTTATGTTTCCACTTGTCTATGAAGCTTTTCATAAGCTCCATAAGAGATTTGAAATCATTCGTATAGGATGACTCTTACTTTTTCCATTTTTCTAAGGAAGTTTGCATAAGCTCTGTACAAGAGTTGAAATTATTCATATATGTTGGCTTTTCCTTATGTTATGTGGTTATGGATGATGATAGTAATCTGTTGCATATGTTGGCCATGTAGAAGGTGTTCCCTCTTGAATTTTGCTCCATAAGTTGTAGGATTGATTCCTATAATCTGAATTTTGATAATAAGAGTATGATAATTCCAAATTGGTGTAATGTTTTCTATATGTGTAGTTCCCTTTGTTCCATCTTTAGTTATGCAATGGATTTTGTATAGATTTAGTAGCTATGTAAGATTTCAAACTGAAAAGATGATAATGTTCTTATATATAAATATCCCTTATAATATCAGTCTATTAAGCTATGAGGTTGGTTTCCTTCTCAAATATCATCCTTGCATCCCTAATCCTTTCATACTCAAAAGGTTCTATCACCTCTCTACAAAAATATTGATATGATAGTTGATCAAATACTCTTTACTAGCATAAATTTCTCTCTTAAGCAAATTAAAGGTCATATGGTGAATAAATTAATCACACTGTCATGCTGATTAATATGTGATAGCGATTCTGCAAATATATGGGTCGTCAGAATAATAAAGTACGTTAAGCATGAGTATCATCCCCCAAAGAGTGATTTGTTTTTATAACTAAATACTAATATGTAATAGTTGTAATACTATTTAAGCGAGTAACTAAGTGCAAATTTTCTAAATTAATGACTAAACCTATAATTAATTCAAACACACAAATAATGATGAAGTAAATAATATTTAGAGACTTGAGATTTATGAATCCCCTAACTACTCCACATGTAATATTAAATATCATTAATTGGTTTCCTTATCTAATTGATTAGCCATATGCTCGTATATACCTAGGAAATTTTGTCAAGCATTCTTTTGAATTAAGTGTAAACAATCACATGTCTCAAGACACACACTTATTAATCATATTGTCATACTATTTATATTCATGTGATAATAATTCTATGATTAATTCAAAAACCTACCTTGTCAAGCTAGGACATGAATCTCAAATCATATAATTATTGGCAAAATAATCTAAGCATTAGGATCAAAATTATTATATCAATTATTGATTGAGAAATTATTTCGACTAAGTAAAATCAATTGTATGGTTTTAGGACTAGGTTCACTAAAAATCCCATATAAGAACCTAACAACTTATAGTTTTAAAAATTATAATTAAAAATATATGAGTGCATATGAGTTAAAAGAATGATGAAGAAAAATAGGAGGATTGAACTTTGATGAAGAATCCAACTCCTCTTTTAATGTCCTTGTTAGCTATGGAATTGCCTCCTTAATTTGCTTTATTTGATCTCTCTTTTGTGGCAATGAAGTCTCAATATTCTCTCTTGGTTATTGTAAATTGTGTGTTATTTATGGCCTCCTTGTAGTATTTTAAATAGGCTAAAATTGGACCTAATTAGATTAGGATTCTTATTAGCTTTGATCCAAGAGTTGAGATTGAAAGTTAGAATTCAAATAAAGGCTTATGCATCGAAATCTACTTCACTCGATTGATCAAGACTCTTCTCCTTGGATCTAATAATTATATCATTCTAACCTAAAAACGATTGATTGATAGTCACCCTTGTCAATTGATTTAACTCTATTTTTCCCATTTTGAGCTTAACTCCCCTGTTTCCTCGATCGATCTTTAATCAATTGTTTGATGCATCTCAATCTATCAACCATGGTGATTATAAATTAGTCCCAATTTGCCTATTCTTAATCCGTTTGATACCTTGTCACCTACATTGTCATATTTGAACATAAGATAGGTCTTTTAAGCAATATCCTTCTCTAAATAAGATAAATAGCTGGCTTGAAGTGGCCAAATAACTTTGCCTGTATAAAATTATTAACACTCCAAGCTTTACTTTTTTGCTTATCCTCAAGTAAAGACAAAACTAAAATTTAATAAAATAAATACTAAATACCAACACGACATAAACACATCTCCTACAATGGATACATGTTCAACAAGAATTTTTTCCCTTCAAAGATTGTACATTTTTATGATTTTGAAGTTCACATGGCCATCAATCAATATTCCATTAACACATTGGTATGCATGGTTTTAAACAAAATAATCCGTGTGTTTGTGTGACTTTCAAATGATGTCATTCAATGTACTCTTGAGATAAACGTACACACACACACATTCACACACACATAACAAGTTTTATAGGTCTATTTTTCACATCCCTCTCCACTTATTTTGGTTATACATTAGGCTAGAGATCAAAAGGACTTTGCATGTTTATAATAGAAGGCTTAGGTGGGGATAGATCAATGATTATTTTAAAGTTGAAATTCACACCTCTTTTATTTTCATCATGCAATTGAGATTTCTTTAATAACTTTGTGGTTTTTTTTTAGCTCAACTCCCCTAAACTTAGTTTTAAGTCTATTATTTTTCTTAGGGTTTGTAGTGTTGAAAGTTGAACTTAGTATGTAATTGCTCACTCTAAAGCCTAAATTATTTCTCTATCTAAAGGCTATTTATGATTTCATCTCAAGATTTGATAAAATTGATTATAAAAAATGGTAGATTCTTATCATATGACATAACTCACACCAAGTTTTCTCCCACTATATACATCAAACAATCAATCATATGCATTGTGCATAGGTAATAGTTGATTTTAATTAAAAACAAGTAAGCATATCACACGGTTAGGGTAATCATCTCAATGGATACATGCTAGAACCCTTATCCTATTCAAGACAACCAATTATATCATTGGGTTCATATATTTCCTATCAAGCATACATGCATATGGCTTCAATATATTTTTCAATTTCTACTCATATCTTAACTAAAATTATTAAACTACTAAATTAAATACAAACTAATAAACTAAAGTAGATAATGGAGTTTCTCCGCACACTTGAATTATACATTATCCTCATCGAGTAACATAGTAAAATTAATTAAAAGATATAGGAAAAGAAAAACTCTCTTGAAATTGATGTTGGCCTACATCACACAATATATCCTTGTTTTTTTCTAAATGTATCTACATTTATTTACTTGCAAAACAACAAAAACATAAATAATAAAAATACATTGGGTTCCCTCCCAACAACAATCACATTTTTAGTCCTTGTTTAGACCTTTCATACATAGTTGTTATGGCTCATTCAAATATACCAACTAGATGACTCTCTCATTGGCCTTACCCAAGTAAAGCTTTAGACTTTGGTCAATGACTACAAACCTTGATTTGGCTTCTTCATCATCAATTTATATAGCTTTATGTGGAAATACCTTTTTTTCTACTATTGTTCTCAACCATCTCTATTTAAGTTTACCCAAAAATAATATCAATTGGGAATTGTACAGTGATGATACAAAATTATTACGTAACTTCGTATGATTTATAAAATAACTTGTAAGTACACGAATCACTTATAGAAAATGATAAGTACACTTTTAAGGTTGGTAGAAAGAGGAATCATGTGGTTTTTAAATCATTCAATAAATTCTTAAAAACAAAATTAAAAACCTAAAAATTATATCAATGAAAATTTAAGCAACTGAAAATTTATTATGTAGTAGATAATTTATGGGACATATTAATTAGTTAATCATCCTTGTTCAACATTAAGTAGGTTATTAAAGATATGAATTAAGACTAACGATTCTCCCTTTTTAATAAAAGAATATCCTAAGGCAAGGATTATAATTCTTTTGTTAATAATAAACCAATTAAAATCCTAAGGTCGGAATAACCAATTGATTAATTATTAAATTTTGATTTATTTCTAAGGATTTAATGAACCATCTAATTACTACCTAAGGCCACACATATAAATTAGACTTTCAGTCAAGGTGTCAAAGTTGGCTTTATGATTTAAATATGTGAAAGTAACTTTCAGATTTCAAAACTAATATAAAGGATATATGGTCAATATATTTTCAATAATAATTCTTATAAAAATATTTGAAAAAAAGCTCACTTTGACTATACATTTGACATAGATCAAATGATCTAAGAACACTACTCTAAATCTGATTTAGATAACATAAATCCTAAATTTAACTCTTTTGTTTATTATGAAAAATACTACGTCAATTTGTTTTTCATTTAATTTCTTTTAATCTTGATGAATAAATAGAACTCAATTTATTTTATAAAAATGTTCAATCTACTTTAATATTTCATAAGGATAATAACATTACTAATATCCCATATTATTTATTGCCAGACATGCATAGTTTAATAAATGACTAATAAATTAAACTTATAACATGTAAAACAACACTTAAAGATAATATGAAAAGAACACATTTAAATATACCTCAACAAAATTCTTTAGAATTGTTTCTGCTCTAGAAAACCTCCAAACACAATTGTTGTTTTGTTTATTGAATTGAAACTAAAAACTATTACATATATTAAATTTAATCAACTCTCAATTGAGAGAAGAACTTTAAACTAATAAAGAAATGCTAATAAATAAGTTAGAAGAGAGTTGATGAAATTTTGGGATGATTTTTACAACAGAAATAAGGCTTTATTTATAGTGTGAGGAAAATAAAAAATGTGAAAAATTTAATTTGGTGCCGCAGCATACAACTCTTTCAACCACAGTACACACAGCTTGTACACGATTTTTAGGAACTATTGATAGGGGCAGAACCGACATCGCCGATCCTGCCCGTTACTTTGGTTTTATCTATTTATAAAACTCTCGCAAGTGCACGAATCATTTCGTAGAAAATGATAAGTATACTCCCAAGGTCGATCTAAGGAAGGAATGCTGGGTTTTTAATTTATTATTCAAACTTTTAAAAACGAAATTAAATCCTAAACATCCTGTCACGATAGTTTGGTTTTTGTGTTCCTAATCTAATAACATAAAATAAATAAACATATATACAAATTCAATAATTAATAAACATATATACAAATTCAATAAATAATAAACATATATACAGATTCAATAAATATTCATGCAAATTTTTATCATTTATACAATTAGCGAGTATTTATGGATATAATAACTAAGTTAATTATGCTTGCTCATATTATTTAGGTTATTAAAGATATGAATTGATATTTATTGATTCTCTTTTTATATGAATACCACCTTTGAAGTGGGTTAGATATTCTTTGTTAACTAAACAAATCAATTAACACCTACGTAAGGGGTTGATAACTAATTTGATTAATTAAATTAATCCTTTTTCTAAGAGATTGAAAATGAACTATTTAAATGCCACCTTGAATGGGTTAGACAATAAACTTTATTCAAGGTGTCCAAATTAAACCTAAGAATTTAGTTATCCGAGTACCAACTTTCAAGTTTTAGCAACCACTAATGTAAAATATGTTGTCAATACATTTTCGTATAATAATTTTATAAAAACTTTTGAAATAGAGCTTCACTCTAACTAACTACCGCGATTGTACCAACAAATAAAAGAGCACTACTCTAAATTAGATCGATAACTAAACCTTAAAATCTAATTTTCGTGTTTAAGTTTGTAATGAAAAATAATATATTTTCTCTAACATTCTTAATATAAAATCTTGAATAAAAACAAAATCAATTCATTTTAGAGATTTTTACCATTTAATATTTCTAAGCATAACAACGTTATTATTACATCATGTTTACTAAATAACAACACGCTTAAATTTAATCACGCATAAATTAAATATAACATGTAAGAATAAAGCATAAAAAATAATCAGAAGAAAATAAAATCCTTACGTAACTTCGACGCTATTCCCGCTAAGCCGGAAAACCTCCAAGCGAATATGCAGTCCCATTTATTGAATCAAAAACTAAATTATTACAAAAACATTACAAGTTCCTCTCAAAAAGAGAAGAACTCTAAACCTAAGAGAATTGAACTAAAAAAAAGCTAAGAAAAACTAAAAAAACCTAAAAATCTAAGAAAAGAGAGAAAGAAAGAAGAGAGAAGTGTGTTTTGAAGGTGTGTTTTAAGTGAATGGAAGGGGTATTTATAGCGAGGGATGGAGAGAAAAATGATTAAAAAATGTTAAAAAATATTAAAAAATAAAAACGGTTTTGACCCGCTGAGGTCATCAATGACGCCAAGATGACGCCACGCTGGCGGCCGCGTGACGGAAAAATGGGGTCAAAACGCCAGCGTGGCTGGGCGGTCAACGGCCGCCGGCGTTACAGCTGCGGGAATAAGAACCCGCTGCCAGTTGCCGCGCTACGCATGAACAGTAACCCGCTGCCAGCTGGGGCGGAGCTAGGTGCCGCGCGGCGCTGGCCAAGGCGCCAAGCTCGCTTTTTTGACATTTTTGACCTTTTTCACCCATTTTGTCCAATTTTTCCATGCTTGCTGACCTTTTTCCACTTATTTATTAATTTATTTGTGATGTATTGCTTCAAGTATTCTTCTTTCGAGTCTTTAAATTATGCTTTTAAGCCAAAATACTCCTAAAAACAATAAAAATACCCGTGATTCGAAAAGACAAATTTATATAAATATATGATAAAACATATAAATATATATATTTTTAATCAATTAACGTGCATAAAATCATGGTTATTTTAGTGCTGAAAGCACTCATCACAAACTTCAATCCAAATTTTCTTGCTAGTCCCTTAGCAAGAGCGATAAAAACTAAAAATTAAACTATCCTAAATCACTTCCGTGGATTGACACGGTTGCATTTAGCCTATGCAACAAGCCTTTAAACCCCTAGGTTGCCCTAGTGGACGAGTTTGAGTCTCGTGAGGGTTTTCAGTAATGATACCCACAAACATTGTACTAAATGTAAAAACAAAAGAAACAATAAAAACAAACAACTTTTACAACAAAATCACAAATTATCAACATCTCACAAAAATGTCTCATACTTTTTAATCTCCTTTAAGATCATATTTAAAATCTCAAGCATAAGTTATTTTAATCTCTTTAAACAATCATGATTTATTATAATAATTAGTCGAAAATCATTTTCATATTTCATATCAAAAATGTATCAATTTAATTTCACCCAATTTCAGTGTCATGAATCGCACTGCCTGACTCTATTCCTCACAAGTCAATACTCTCAAAACACCGAATCCTACGGGTTCAAACACTCATACTAATTTATATGCTAAAGAGTTGATGTATAGAAATGAACTAATATTTTTCGCATATGTATAAAGAATAAAGGCTCAAAGTGTTATTTTAACATTGATCTCATGAAAGGAATCAAATGTATAAATTATAAAGATATCATATATAAAAATTATTTTCATGCATAAATCAAACTCATTAAGAAAGAATTTCAAGATATATGCCTTTACAAATGAAGAAATTGCAAATGACTTTTGGGAATTACTTTATATCTTTCTTTGTAATTAGCCTTTACTCACAACTTTGTAGGCAATGCTGGGTTATAAGATGTAGTAGATGATACTATTTTTATCTCTCTTTTTTTTTTTTTTTTTTTTTTTTTTTGTAGATATTTTTCAATACGTGTATTTTGTAGAAGTCAACCCATGTACATGCATTGTACATATTTTGGATTTTGGTAGGGTTAATTTTGTGGCTTTTCTGCTTGATCTCTGGTTTAGGTAACCCCAGATATGTCTTTGTTTTTTTGCAAAGAGTCACATAAATGAGATATAAGCATATACTATCAACTTCTACTCAAATCATTTAATCTAAGCAAAAATAATAATCAAAAATATATGATACTCTATTAAAATGAAAAATTCATACATTCAATGCTAATACCTATAGATCATCTAAAAATTTACAAATAAGAAATGTGTTTGGGAGAAAATATATATTTACTCAATAAAGGAAATTAGGCTCAAATTATATCTCACAAAGGTATCTTCCACTAAAAAAAACTCATAAACACCGATTTTGCGTTTAATATAATTTCTACATCTTATCAAGAAATACTAATTATGACAAAAACTAACTAATTATCAAAAATAATTACAAAATATTTCATGATATGTTTTCAAAAATTAATCTAACAAGACAAAAGACTTAACTATTTACTTAAATTTGATTTAAAGAAATGATAAACTTTTGTGAAACTTTCTTTTTTTTTTTTTTTTTTTTTATTTTATTTTATTTTTATTTTATTTTTATTCCAAAAAATTACTAAATCATTACATTAATAGAAATAAAACCAAGCACACAAAAAATGAAAAGTATATTTTTTTTATTTTTTTTTTTATTTTAATTAAGCATGGTAACTTTTTCACCACCCCAACCTAGAACTTACATCATGTCCTCAACGTAACAACCGTAAATTAAAGATAAAAGAGAGAAGAGAAGAAAGATTACCTATTTCCCGAGAATGTGCAAGTAGTAATGGAAAATGCAAGCATCCATCATATTCATCATTAAAGTGTATACGCATTTATCGCCAGAACTTCTAACATCTCAACAAATATTTTTAGTTTTAACAATTTAACAATTATTCACATGTAATTAAATAAAAAAAACAAAAAAATTAATTAAAAAAAACAAAAAACAACCAATTTTTTTTTTTTTTTTTTTTTATATTTTTTTTTTTGTTTTTTTTTTTTTTTTTATTATTTTTACCTAAAATGATGGGTTGCCTCCCATCCAAACCGCTAGTTTAACGCCTTAGCAAGACGAATCAGATTGCCTTTAAGTAAACTCACGTCCCTCATCATCGAGTCAATCAAACCTACAAGTACGACAATGTTGTCTACCTATATCAAGCTTCAAACACGCTATTGATTTTCAAATTTTTCAGACTCAAAAACTAAAAAGACGCTCGGCGTTTTAGATAACCCACATCTAAAGTGCAAATCAAATAATTAAGGCATCAAAACACAAATTGTACCTAGAACAAACAAAACAACTAACCTCAGATTGTAATTAAAGCTTTAAAATTTTGGAGATAGTTTTTAATTTTTTTTTTTTAATTTTTTGAAGTTAAAATAACATAATCGCGATAACTAAGAGGTTCGTGAAAGAACGGGCAAAGGCTCCTTAAAAACCATCCTCCTGTGCAGAAAGCAACGCCCTGCAGAAAGACTGCACAAGACAAAGCCGCCCAAGAACTAGTCCCTGTATTAACTCCCTTGGGATCTTTACTTTTCATGCTATTAAAATTAAGTTAAGTTAAGTTGTTAAAATTTAAGTTAATTAAGTTAATAAAAAGGTAGGTTAATTAAGTTAATGAAAATCTAAGTTAATTAAGTTAGTAAATTAAATTAATATAAGTTAGTAAATTAAGTTACTAAAACCTAAGTTAATTAACTTAAACAAAATTAAAAAAAAAAAATAGTTAAAAAAAATTTGAAGAGAAAAAATAAAATAAAAAGAGAAAGAGAGAAAAAATAAAAATTAAGTTAAAAAAAATAATAATAATAAAATAATAAATTAAAAAAAATAATTGAAAAAGGTAAAGAAAAAAAGAAAAAGAAAAACAACAAAATAAAATAAAAATAAATTGAAAATAAAGTTTTTGATTTTTTTTTATTTTTTTATTTTTTTATTTTTTTATTTTTTTATTTTTTTTTATTTTTTTTTTATTTTTTTTATTTTTTTTATTTTTTTTTTTTATTTTATTTTTGTTGTTTTTATTATTTTTTTTTATTTTTTAATTTTTTTTAATTTTTTTTAATTTTTTTATTTTTTTTATTTTTTTTTTTATTTTTTTTTTTTTTTTTTTTTTTTTTTATTTTGTTTTTATTTTTTTTTTTTTATTTTTTTTTTTTATTTTTTTTATAATTTTTATTATTTTTTTGATTTTTTTTTATTTTTTTTATTTTTTTATTCTTATTTATTTATTAATTTAATTTAAAATTTATTTACTTTTTTTTTACTTCAAATTTCAAAATGCAAAATTATTTTATTATTCATGCTATATTTTTTTTATTTATTACTTAAATCAAATTTGAATTTTTTTTTTTACTTTTCACAAACAACAAAATTTTTTATTTTTTTTAATTTTTTAATAAAAAAATCACAATTATTTACAACACAAAAGGTTTTTAAAATTTTCGATAAATAATTTAAAAACGCTTATTCCTTCCCTGCAAGAATCCAAGGCCAAAAACTGACGCTATATCTCAAGAACGGCGCCAAAAACTTGATAGCGTAACCACATCGCCGATCCTCGCCTGCTACTTTGGTTTTATCTATTTATAAAACTCTTCGCAAGAGTCACCCAATCATTTCGTAGTAAAATGATAAGTATACTGCCGATCTAATAAGGAATGTACGTGGGTTTTTAATTTATTATTCAAACTTTTAAAAACGTAAATTAAATCCTAAACATCCCGTCACGATAGTTTGGTTTTTGTGTTCCTAATCTAATAACATAAAATAAATAAACATATATACAAATTCAATAATTAATAAACATATATACAAATTCAATAAATAATAAACATATATACGTATTCAATAAATATTCATGCAAATTTTTATCATTTATATTAGCTTTAGTATTTATGGATATAATAACTAAGTTAATTATTGCTCATATTATTTAGGTTATTAAAGATATTAATCGATATTTATTGATTCTCTTTTTTATATTTAATACCACCTTTTAAGCGTTAGATATTCTTTGTTAACTAAACAAATCAATTAACACCTACGCGCTTTATAACTAATTGATTAATTAAATTAATTTTTTCTAAGATTGAAAACGAACTATTTAAATGCCAATTTTGCGTTAGACAGCTTTAAACTTTATTCAAGGTGTCCAAATTAAACCTAAGAATTTAGTTATCCTAGTACTAACTTTCAAGTTTTAAACCACTACCTAAAATATACCACAATACATTTTCAGATAATAATTTCTTATAAAAACTTTTGAAATAGTAGCTTCACTCTAACTACCTACGATTATATCAACAAATAAAAGAAGACTACTCTAAATTAGACCGGATAACTAAACCTTAAAATCTAATTTTCGTGTTTAAGTTTGTAATGAAAATAATATATTTCTCTAACATTCTTAATATAAAATTCTTGAATAAAAACAAAATCAATTCATTTTAGAGATTTTTACCTATTTAATATTTCGCAAAGATAACAACGCATTATTACATCACAAGCATTAAATACTCAACACAAAATAAATTTAATCACGTGCATAAATTAAATATAACATGTAAGAATAAAGCATAAAAATAATCAGAAGAAAATAAAATCCTTACAGAATCCTCGACGCTTATTCCCGTCATTGCCGAAAACCTCCAAAGCGGAATTTGCACTCCCATTTATTGAATCAAAAACTAAATTATTACAAAAACATTACAAGTTCCTCTCAAAAGAGAAGAACTCTAAACCCAAGAGAATTGAACTAAAAAAGCTAAGAAAACTAAAAACCTAAAAATCTAAGAAAAGAGAGAAAGAAAGTAAGAGTGTGTTTTGGAAGGTGTGTTTTTGAAGGAATGGAAGGGGTATTTATAAAGCGAGATGGAGAGAAAAATGATTAAAAAATGTTAAAAAATATTAAAAAAATAAAACGTGGAGCTGACCGCCGAAAGGTCATCAATGACGCTGCAAGATGACGTCACGCGGCCAGACGTGAAAAATGGGTCAAAAACGCGTGGCGCTGGTCAAGGCCGTTGAAATACTGCCGCGCTAACAGAATCACAAGAAGGTTGCTGCGCGCGATGAATGCGAATCTGCCGCTGCCAGCTGGCGGAGCCTAGGTGTGCCGCCGGCGGCAATCAAGGGCGCTGCGGCTGCGTTTTTTCTCGCTTTTTGACATTTTTGACCTTTTCGACCCATTTTGTCCAATTTTTCCATTTTTGTTGACCTTTTTCCACTTATTTATTAATTTATTTGTGATGTATTTCTTCAAGTATTCTTTTTCTTTGAGTCTTTAAATATGCTTAAGCCAAAATACCTGAAAAACAATAAAAATACCCGTGATTCCGAAAAAGACAAATTTATATAAATATATGATAAAACATATAAATATATATATTTTTAATCAATTAATGTGCATAAAATCATGGTTATTTTAGTGCTTTTTGAGCACTCATCAGCGGAACATAATGTTTTCATATCATAACCCGCATCATGTTTGAGATACATCTGATTTTTTCCTTTTGCTTCACGCTATAGCTAACTATAAATTCATGTCGTGGCATACTCCAATATGCATCAATTTGGAACCATTTTTTTCAAGTTTAAAACATATATAATGCTTTACATATATTTTCCTTTTAATCCTCTAAGTTATAAAGGAGTGCTTCAAGTCTTCAAGTTGAATCATTTTAAATACAAGAAATTTTTGAAAAACAACAAAATATATCTACGATTTTGAAAAGATAGATTTGTGTAAAATGATAGTAAAAAAATAGAAATCTATATTGTTAGAAATACTGAATGATTGTATTGTATTCTGTTGTATCTTAAAGAATATACATGGTGCCTTTATATAGGAGGTACAAGTAAACTAGATGTACCTAATGCTCATAACATGTATATCTATTAACAGATATGATATACATTAACAAATATATATTAACATATATTACCACTGAATGTGCATAGAATATGATATATAAAGTGCTTTTGAGCACTTATTACATTCATCAACCATCCTTTTGCTAATCTCTTAGCAAGAATGGCAAAAAATTAAAAATAAAATTAAACACTATTTCCTTTAACATATGTAACAAGCCTTTTAAACCCTAGGTTGGCCTAGTAATTGAGTTTAAGTCTTTTGAGGGTTTTCAGATACCCATAAACATCAAATGTAAAAGAAAAATTGAAAATAAATAAAAACAAAATAATAACACATAAACAAGTAAAAGTTTAAAATAAAGTAAAAAGATAAAATAATAAGAAAAATAAAAATTCTCATGTTTTGAAATTTGTTTTAAGTTTATAATTAAAATCCATAGGATAAGTCATTTCTATATTCTAAACATTAGTGATTTATTAATTAGTTTGAAAATCACTCTCATATTCAAATAAAAAATTTATCAATATAAAATTTATCCAATATTAGTGTTAGGAATTCTAATTTGCAAGACATATTTTGAATAACACTGATCCTATTGGTTTAAGCATTCATTCAAAGGTATAGGTGAAATATTTATGTATAGAAATAAACTAATAAGTCCGTATATGTTTAAAGAAGAAAAAGCTGAAAGAGGTGCATCATATTAATCTTATCAAAGGAGTCAAATGAAATGAATTTATAAAGAAATCAAATATTATTTTCATATATCAATTAAATTTATCAAATAAAAATCTCAAGTAATGCCTTTTAAGAGATAAAGAAAATGGAAAAGGCTTCTTGGGTAATTATTTCCTATATATATATTTATCTAATTCTCACAACTTTGAAGGGTAATTGGTCAATTTATGTTATTCATTTTTCTCTTTTTTTTTTATTTCTCTTTTAACTCATTTTTTTCTTTAGAGATATTCTTTTTTTTAGAGAAAGGACATATGTTGAGATTGTATACATATTGTATGATAGGTGAGCAACTAATTTATAGTTTTTTATTTTATTGATTTAGGTAGTCACATATATCTATTTTTTAAAAGTCTTGCATGAATGAAGAGAAGGGCATAGACTTTCAATTTTTACTTAATTTATTCAATTTAAGCAATAAAAATAAATATATGACACTTTATTAGATGAAAACATCCTAATATTCAATGCAAAGACTTATAGAGATCATCTAACAATTAAAATTTTAAAGAAGAGTGTTTATAAATTGTATAAAAAATATTATCACTTAGAATGCGAAGATAATAGGTCAAAATATATTCTTATAAGGGTAGTCTCTACTATATGATTCTTAAACACCAATTTTGGGTTCATTGCATTTTCAAAATTTTATCATGGAATACTAATTATGATAAAAACTAATTAATCATCATATTACTCCATAAAATATTTTTGAAATTAATCTAACAATGCAAAAGCTGAATCATTTTCTTAAAATTAACTACAGAAGATACGATAATTTTGTAATAAAAATTTAAAAATTAACCATAAAATTCTTAATTCAATAAAATTAAATAAAAGCACACAAAAATGTATATAAAAACAAATATAAATGTAAACATGAATGTGAACATAATTTTATAAATATAATTTTTCCTACCTCCAACCAAGAACTTATATTTCCCTTAATGTAACAACTATAAATTAAAATAAAGAGTAAAGAAAGAAAAGTTACCCATTTGTTTGAACTTGTTTGAGAGTTGGGATGAAATTGTAGGTGCATTCATTAATCCAAACATATTAATATTACACAGAAGTGTATTTCTCACAATATTACCTATAATGATGGGTTGCCTACCTTATGGCATGTAGTTTAACATCTCATCAAGATGCTTCATGTTGATAATGATTATATATCTATATAATCTCAATGCTTTCTACATTTTATTGTCATTCTAAATAAGGCTTCACACGATGCCTATTCACTTTGAAAGTTCTTTGTACCTTAGGATTCAATAATTCCACCACTCCATTTGGAAATAATTGGATAATTGTGAATGGTCCATCCCAATTTGATTTCAATTTTCCTAGAAAACAATCTCAAATGAATTAAATAAAAGTATTTTCATTCCAAGAAGAAAAGTCTTATGAACTATTCTTTATCATGATAACACTTTGTACATTCTTTATACAACTTTGCATTTTCATAAGCTTCATCCCTAATATCTTCAAGTTCATTGAGTTGGATTAGCCATTTCTATCCTACTTTGTATAAATCCATGTTTAGCTATTTAATTGCCCAATAAGCCTTGTCTTTGAGCTCAATGGGTAGACAAAATGCTTTCCCAAATATTAACTTGTACATTCTCTCCTACTTTGTATAAATCCATGATATGGAATAGCTAATTTACATGTGATGTTATAGTTCCTCAGTATTCCATCAAAAATTTCATGGCAAAAATGACTTCCTCTATCACTTATTATTGCTATAGGTGTCCCAAACCTACTAAAAATTGAAAACTTCAAGAATTTGACAATATTATGAGCATCATCAATTTTAATGGGTATAGGTTCTACCCACTTGAATATATAATCCACAACAACTATGATATATTCATAGTCAAAATATTGGAAAAGGACCCATTAAGTCAATCCCCATACATCAAAATGTTTAACAACTAAAATTAGATGTCAAAGGAATTTAATCTCTTTTTCCTATATTAATTTTCCTTTGACATTTATCACAATGAGTACAAAACATATTAGCATCTTTAAAAAGAGTTGGCTTGTAAAATCTTCTAATACCTTAGAGGCTATTTGTTTACCTCCAAAATGGCCTCTATAATGAACATTATGACAAAAAAGCCAAGATGATTTTATGTTTTTCTTTAGGCACACACTTTCAAATGATTTTATTTTTACCAATCTTGAATAGATAATAGTCATCTTGAAAGTATTGCTTGCCTTGCTTAACAACTTTTTCTTTTCCTGATAAAATATGTTAGGTCTCAAAATACCATTAGAAATATAATTAACTATATTAGCATACATTGGATTTGGACCTACTGAAAATAATTATTCATCAGGAAAAGTTTCAATAATATCTCTTTTATTCTCACCTTCATGAAAATTGAATTTAGAAATTAACTTGGATAAATGGTCAGCTACTAAGTTTTCATTGCCTTCCTTATCTTTGATTTCTAGGTCAAATATTCGTAAGAGTAAATCCCAATGGATTAATCTTGGCTTAGCATTAGGTTTACTTTTAGATATCTTAAAATGGAATGATCAGAATGCACAATTACTTTAGAGCCTACTAAGTAAAACCTAAATTTTACAGTGGAGGAATAATTAATTTGGGTATCATTGAGTATATTTCTAGTATAATAAATAATATGCAAACGCTTATTCACTCTCTGTCCCAAAACTACTCTAATTGCATAATCAGAAGCATCACACATTATTTCAAATAGAAGAGAAAATCATATACAAAAATTACAAGGGAAAATGTTAATTTATTCTTCAAAGTATTAAAGGAGACAAGGCATGCATAATTAAAATCAAAATAAACATCTTTTGATAGCAAATTTCATAAAAGGATGACTTATTTTAGAAAAATCTTTAATAAATATCCTATAGAAACCTATTTTTCCTAAGAAGCTTTTAATCCTCTTAACAAATGTAAGGGGAGATACTTTTGCAATTAATTCTATTTTTACTTTGTCAACTTCAATTCTATTGTTAGAAATCACATGTCATAAAACAATCCCCTACTATACCATAAAATGACTTTTTTTCCTTATTAAGTGTTAAGTCGCATTCAATGCAACATTTTAAAACTAAAGTCAATTTATTTAAGCAATCATCAAACATGATCCCAAAGATAGAAAATTCATCGATAAATACCTTAATGAATTTTCCACCATGTTTGAGAAGATTGATATCATGCATCTCTAAAACATGGTAGAGGTATTGCATAACCTAAATGGCATCCTTCTAAAGAAAATGTCCTAAAAAGACATGTAAAATTGGTCTTGTTTTAATATTCTAGTGCAATGGGTGTTTGACAATAACCTGAAACACAATCCAAAAAATAGTAAAATTCATGCCCAGCTAGTCTTTCTATCAATTGATCAATGAATGGAAGAGAAATGTGATCCTTTTTAGTATACAAATTCACTATCTTGAAATCTATACACATTATCCATCTAGTTATTATTCAAGTGGGTAGTAGTTCATTCTTATCATTTTTCACAACTATTATACTAGACTTATTTAGTGTTATGTTTTTCGGACTAACCCATCTACTATCAACAATCAGGGTAAATAACTCCCTCTTTTAGGAGTTAAAGAATTTCTTTTTTAACCATCTCTTATATGATTGGGTCAAATTTTGTCTGGGCCTCTCTAATGAGTTTAACATCATCATCAAGATTCATCTTATGCATACATATAGATGAAATAATACCTCTAATATCCCCAATATTCTAATCGAAAGCCTTTTTCAAATTCTTAAGCACCTAAACAAAAGGAAGAAATAATATCTGGATAAGTTTCCCCTTCTCCCAAAAACACATATTTAAGGTGCTTAGGTAAAACTTTAATTTCTAAGTTAGGTGGAGTAGCCTCTTCCCCAGTTTGGGTCTTAGGTAGGGTGTACTGAATTCTTCTATTAGTTTAAAACTATCTAAAACATCATGGTACCCCTCAATCTCCTCATCTAAATCTTCTTCTTCCTTTTCAATAGTTAAAGAAATATCCAATTTGTCTTTTGTTCTATCTTGCATAAAAGTGTTATGTACAAGTATATCCATTGAATCAACATTATATCATTCATCAATAGTAGAAACAGAAGAACGAGGTAAGGAGTCAAAAACTTTAAATTGGGTAGTCCTTCCTAAGACTGTCATTGTTAAATTTCAATCTTGGATTTCAATAATAATCTTGGTAGTAGCCATGAATTGTCTGCCAAGAAGTATTTTGTGCTCTTTGTCCTAATATGGGGTTTTCTCCATATTATAAGTTTCTCTACCTATACTAGCACATCCTCATAGATGTATCCTCAAGCTAAAGGGACATGGTTATAGGTTTTAGATCTTCCAAACCTAGCTACAAGAAGATAGAGTATGGTATCAAATTTATACTAGCACCTAAGTCTAGCATTGCTTTAGCCACCTTTCTATTCCTTATAGTTATGTTTATGATAAAACTACCAGGATATTTCTTAGCCACATTTGGGGCTAGTTAGTGTCGAAACACCGCATTTGAAATTTTTGATACCACTACTCTTTTATTAAGCTCATACCTCTTTTTCTTTGTATTCAATTCTTTAAAAAACTAAGAATAGGAGGGCATTTTCTTGATCACTTCTAGTAAAGGTAAATTAATATTAACTATAGAAAGCATATTAACAAGATTAGAGAATTGATTACCTTGTTTAGATTCTTTTAGTCGGTGTCAAAATGTTTTTTGACTACTGGTGTGGTTTTGATGTTTTAAGATTTTTAGGAGTGTTAGTTGGCTCCCCAATTCTTTTTCATAAGGTTTATCATTATTAACACTTATTTCTCCATTATTGGGGATTATAACTTCATCTTCTTTATTACTTGTGCTAAATGGTAAGTCATTAGAAATTTTATGTAATTTTTTATTGACTATCTTACCATTTTGAAAGATTGTAACATCTTTTGCTTGTTCTACTTGGCTGGACAACTTCCCTTTTTTTGTTTTAGCATTCGTTCTACAAGTTGCCCAACTTTGACATCAATCCTTTTTATCAAAGCCTCTACCAAATTCAACCTTTGATTATTCATTAATTGGTTTTTCTATTGATTTGACTAAAAGATTCAAATTATCTTATAAGGTTGGTTTGGATAGATTTTGTGAGTAAGATTAGTTTTCATATGGTCTTTTTGTTTGATTTTGGGTATATGCTCACTAATTTTTTGGATAATTATAGTTGTTGTAATGATACCTTTCCATATAATTGGCTTCCTCCAAGGTTTTCACCCTAGAATTTACTGCATTTGAATAGTTAAAAGCATTATGTCCAATTAAACCACATAATTCACATACCTCTTATTTTGACTTTTGAACGGTAGTGAGAATTTGCATTTGCTTAGTCAATTATGCAAGTTGCAAGGCCATTTTTTTCCTAGAGCCAACTTTATTGACTCCTTTTCTTCTTCCTTTAACACTCTTTTGTTGGGAATTAACACCCAACATTATATAAAGGTCATAAGTTTCTTCTGTTGTTTTTTCTCCCATCGCTACTCATGCAGCATAATCGATGATGTACTGACACTATCGTGTTAGTATATCATAAAAGAAATGGTTCTGTACTTGCAGTGAATAGCTAGGGTTTGGGCATTGAATCAAAAGTAGCTTGAATTTTCCCAAGTTTCGTGGAAGGGCTTTCCATCCATTTGATAGAATTTGTTATTTTTGCTCTTAGTTCTATAGTCTTTTGACGGGAGTAGTACCTATCCATAAATTTTCTATAAATTGCCTTCCAAGTAGTTAATGAACCCAATTTTAGAGTCATGAACCAAGACTTTGCTTTATCCTTGATAGTTTAAGGAAATCACCTTATCCTAAGCTGGTCTTCATCTAATCTCTGTAATATAATTGTCTACATAGTAGCATAAAATTCTCTAATAAAGTTTAAAGGGAAGACATTAGGATAATAATAAATAATAAATATTTTTCAACTTATAATTCCTTGTAGCCTCTACAAATTGTATGCAAAAGTTAGTATTTCCAATGATAGGTAATGTATACTCCTTCATCATTTTCTTTTCAACAACACCCCTATCTACTTGAACTTCAGTTTGTCCCTCTCCTCTTCATGTTTCTTGAGATTTGTTTTATCTTGTAGATTTTAATAAAAAGTATGAGTTTCTTTTTCAAAGATCTCACATTTTGTACATTAATAACAAAAATCAAGATAGTAGATCACTTAATTATATTAAATAAGTGCTATCAAAGGTGAAAAGAAAATACATAATATACATACATTATAAAATAATTCAAACTAGAAAATAATTTATCACACAAAAGTTTAAAGAAAAATTAAAAGAATTAATAAAATAAAGAAAAATATAATTAAAAATAAAAATTAAAGAATAAAGAATTGTTAAAAGAAAAGATGGAAAACATTTTTCGAATGAAAATTAAAATTTTAAAATATGTAAAATTAATTAATAAATAAATATTTTAGAAATTTAAATAAAATATCAAAATATTTATAACACAAAATGTTTGAAACATTTTGATAATAACAATTTAAAAACACTTAGCAATGGTTCCAAAAACTTGATGATTCAAAATTATTGCTTACAAATTTTGTATTACTTATAGTATAGCTTGAAAGTGCACAAATCACTTATAGAAAATGATAAGTATCGTTTCAATGTCGATTTAAAGAGAAATTATGTGGTTTTTAAATCATTCAACAAATTCTTAAAAGTGAAATTAAAAACCTAAATGTTCCATCATGATTGTTTTGGTTGAGTGTCTAAATTACTGACATAAACATATAGATAGATTCAATAAATATATAAGCAATCAAACATTTATCAAGTAGTGGAGAATTTATGGAATATATTAGTTAGTTAATCATACTTATTCAATATTAGTTGGTCAAACTTGGGTCTATGATTTAATTATATGAAACTAATTTTTAGATTTTAAAATGATTGTAAAGATATGTCGTCAATATATCTTTAATAATAATTCTTATAAAAATGTTTGAAATAGAGTTCACTCTAACTATACATTTGATAAAAATAAAAAGATATAAATGCCCTACTCTAAATCTAATTCATATAATTTAAATCCTAAATCTAACTCTCTTATTTATTATTAAAAATACTTCGTTAGTATATTTTTCATTTACAAACTTTGTTTTAATCTTGATGAAGAAATAAAACTTAATTCATTCTATAAAAATATTCAATTTACTTTAATATTTCATAAGCATAACAACATTAATAATATCTTATATTATTTGTAGCAAGAGATGCATAATTTAATAAATGATCAATAAATTAAATATATAACATATAAAACAACACTTAGAGATAATCTGAACGGAATAAACTTGAATATACCTCAATCGAATTCTTTAGAATTTCTTTTGTTCTAGAAAACGTCCATATAGAATTGCTACACTATTTATTGAATTGAAACAAAAAACTATTACGTAAACTAAACTTGTTCAACTCTTAATTGAGAGAAAAACTTTAAACTAATAAAAGAAAAACTAATAAAGAAATGCTAAGAAATGAGTTAGAAGAGACTTGTGGAATTTTGGGATGATTTTTGCAATATAAATAGGGTCCTATTTATTGGGTGAGGAAAGGAAAAAAATGTGAAAAATTTAACTTGGCTCTACTACATACAACTTTCTCACACTATGGCACACACATCCTATGCATGATTTTTGGGTATGATCCACTTTACTCGCACTGTGGAACACAATATTTTCGTGCCACTGTCCGTATTATATATGGGACACATTTGGTACCCTTTTTCTTGTATATTTGATCGCCACACACAAAGTGTGTGCAATGAATACACAAGTATACGTATCGCAACAAGTAATATAATGATAAGAAAATATCGTTCCTACGGAGATTATTTTATTAGAAAGTAATTTTTAAAACTAAAAAAAATTAAAATCAATTTTTATGTGTTTTTTTATTTTAAGGAAGCAACATTAAAATAACTAAAAGTAAATATAAATAATTAATTGAATAAGATTTAGTGACTAAAAAGATATATGAGAAAATATCTAGGAATACTTAATCCTCCAATTTTCTAAACAACAAATCACTAAAATCCCCCAAATATAACGACAATTAATTAAATGATCCATTGAATCTAACCTAGCATGTATTCCTCTCTCAAGTAAACTACCCACCATATAGTAATTAATTTAACCACACTCTCATGCCAATTAAATTGCATACTACTCATTAAGTTCATCAATTATGGATCACATACATAAGAATCATACATCTCTGCCTAGAAACTATGATGTTATTTAATCAAGATAAATAATTAAATAATTCTCTCAAATCTATTTAATTGCCTCTAAAGATAAATTGTTGGCCAAACAATTAATAATGTAAAAATTAGATTAAATAATATAATTAAATTATAATTATAATTGGGGTAAAATTTTAGATCATAACGTTGTGAAAATTGGGTTCATAAGATCCCTAGATTGATTCTAAAAAGATAGATTTGCATAAAATGATAGTAAAACAAGAAAATAAAAATCTATATAATCACTCACATGTATAGAATCATGATATATTAAGTGCTTTTGAGCACTTATCTATATAATCACTTACTTTTCATTCCACATTTTAGTATTTTCTTTGTAAATCTTAGCACTTTCATATGCTTTCAACCTAATTTCATCAAGTTGATTTAGTTGCAACATTGTTTTTGCCCAACTTCTTCCAAACTCAAATTCAATTTCTTTATGGTCCAAGCCTTATGCTCTAATTCCACTCTTAAATGACAAGCTTTTCCAAATACTAAGTGGTATTGAGACATACCAATTGTGGTATGAAAAGATATCCTATAAGCCCAAAGTGCATCATATAATTTCAAAGACTAATATTTCCTTGAAGTGCTCACTACCTTCTCCAAAAATATTTAATTTCCCTATTTGAAATCTCCTCTTGACCACTAGTTTGTAGAGGGTATAGGGTGGATGATAAGTGCTTGAAAAATACTAATATTCCATTATTTTTTTGCTTATTTTGAATGAACAGATTTGATTATAGTGTTTTTACTTGATTATTTATAAAAATCTAGTGGATGATAAGTTCTTGAAAAGCACTAATATTCCATGATTTTTATGTGGTTATTTTGAATGAATAGGTTTGATTATAGTTTTTTACTTGATTATTTATACGAATCTATGTTTTTGGAATCACTGAATGTTTTGATATATTACAAGTGTTTTTAGCATCACAAGGAGTAAAATAAGTCAACACATAAATAAACTACACTTTGAGCACTCAAATAGTACCCTAAGAGTAAAAAAGACTAAGGCATGCAAGCCTTACATCAAGAATCAATCAATATGTAAGGGGACCAAATAAATTCAACATAAACATTGTCCGCCATGGTGAAAGAATAAGTGTGCCGTGGTAGCCAACTTTTGGGTTTTTCTACTGAGGCTATTAAACATTGCACACCATGATGGAAGAAAAAGTGTTTAGTGGAAGACGAGCTTTGGATTGCATTATGCAAGTGAGTTTGAGCTATATGTTACTACAAAAGAAAAGTTATGCTACAATTGATGATTGCTTGAAAAGCACTAATATTTTGAGATTTTATTGCACATAAATGTAATAAATAGATTTTATTATAGCATGTTTATATCATTATTTATGAAACTTTGTATGTTCGAAATCACTCGTATTTTCTATGGTATTTTAGGCATTTTTAGATTCAAATATATAATTTGATCAACATAGAAAGAATCACACCTAAAGCACTCAATTTGCACCCTAGCATCCTATAAGGCATATGGATTAACTTAGAAAGAAAGTGGATATAATATACAGTTTATCCTATCTCCACTAGTATACTAGCCTTAGTAATAAATAAACACATTATGTGCTAGGTTTTGTATGTTTTCATAATATAACATGTAAGTAGTCTTCTGTAGAATCTAGAATTGGATTAGGTTTTAGGTTAACCTTTCCACCACCATTTATAGATACAGAGAGAAAAGCCTCCAATTATAAAGATGATCCAAGGATTTAAAGAAGGTAGTAAAAACCCATTCAGAGATCTTTAATCATTTTTATCAAGAAGAGGTAATTTTATTGTCACATCTTCTATTTCTCTTTATAATATGTGGTTTGGTGTGTTTCCCATGTTTTTAATTAATGGTTCAAGGTAAAGGGTGATCTTTATGTTTGATAGTTCACATTGTTCACATTATTGATCTTCGATTACTAATTGTACTACATTGAGTAGTGTTGGCTTTGGAGGAGAGCTAGGTTCATGTATCAAAGAAAGTCATTATGAAGGCAACAAGCAAGGAAAATAATAGATAGTTCAAAATGAGGTCCTAGCTAATTAATAGAGGTATGAGTGATTTTATTTTAGATAGAATTGTATCTGTTTTATTACTTAGTAGATTTGTTTGCTATCGAGTGGTTTACCTTATTACACTATTGTGTTTGAATGATTTGATTTTTTGTGAGTACGATTTGAGTCTTGATATTATATATTACCATATATAGAATTATGACTCTGATTGGAAAACTACTTATTTCTATTTAGTATTATTTACTTCCTTTTTGAGTAGCCATTGAATATATTTTCTATGTAGGTATATAAATTGCCTGCCTGAGTTTATTACTATTGTTGTTATATTCTATAATTCTACTACTTATAGGGACGAGTCCTTTAGGTGTCAGTATCTCTTTACCCTGATTGTGTATCAAGTCTTGGATTCTTTCAATCGGTATAAGAATGGGTATAGCCTTTTTGGGTTTAAACACTCAAAGGTTGATGCTTTCATCTTTCTCTATATTTATTTCTATAAATCTCTTATGATGGATGTTATGGGAGCCATAGTCATTGGACCACCTCAGTTCAATGAGCTGTGTTATTTTTACTATAGATCTCAAATGTGTTCCTGCTTAAGATCTACAAACAATGATGCTTGGTCCTTAATTGAGAATGGTTGGACGTGCCCTATATACATTACAAATACTGGTGTTGTTAAACCCAAGCTTGTTGCTACATGGACCAAAAAGGAACTTCATCTCAACAATTTAAATTATTAACTATTACATCTTCTCATTAGCTTTGTTACTAATAAAGACTCATTTATGATATCTAAGTTTGGTACTTTTAGGGAAGATTGAGACTTCTTGGAAAATAAATATGATGGGTGCCCTTTTTAGACAGGAATATCTACTCTAGAAAAGATAGTGTTTGCTACTCCTAATTGCTTTGCTCTAGTGGCTTCTCACTTAGAAATTGTCCCTTTTATCTCCTTGTGTTAGATGGATGCAGGTGATAATGATAAGTTTTCTCTTCAAGAATCTTATGACAAACTTGTGTATCAAAATCTCAGGTTAAAGAAAGTTATATCCAAGAATCATACCAACATGACAGAAAAGGATAAGGAGCATTTAGATCTCTATGATCAATTACTCAATCTCACCTTGGATGGTGTAAAGGAAGTGAACAACTTGAAGATAAAGTTGGATAACCATATTAAGTCACTTCAAATTGTTTTTGGTGATAATGTGTCATGACATGAAAAATGGGTACATGAGATAGGAATAGGGTAAATTTTTAATTATATTTTAAAGAAATTGAAGAGATTTATTTAATAAAATTTAAATACAATTTAGGATATCCCTATTTAAAATCATAATTTAACAAAAACTATTTAAATTAATAATCATAAAACACATATATTAGAAAAGGGTTCATTTTATAAGGTGTCTCATTATTTTCTCCAAAAATAGTATGCAAAATGGTTTACACAAATGAACATGAAGTTTTCTTCTTTATCTTCATCTTCGAGTCGTGCACGACTTTATCAAACTTTAATATGGAGGTAAGGGAGAAATGAGATAAGCTATAAATAGTTTAGTAAAAATATACTCTAATATATATAATTATAACAACTAAGTATTCATGATGCCTGTTATATATTAACAATAAAATTTATTAATATAAAACATTTGTATACATATACTTTCTCACTTTCAAGGGTTTGGAAGAGTGTACATTCTAGGTAACTCAATGCATGCTTGATGAGTGCTTAAAAAAGTACTTAAATTATCATGTTTTAATGTACTTTAATTCATTAAATAGATTTATATTTGTATGATTTTATCATATTTTATATAAATTTTTATTTTCGAAATAATGGGTATTTATATTGTTTTTCAGGTATTTTTGCTTCAAAAATAATTTAAAGACTTGAAGATAAATACTAGAGGAAATACATCACAAATATGTTGAGAAAAAAATGAGGAAAAATCAAAAAAGGAAAAATAGGACAAAATGGGTCAAAACGGTAAAAAAAGGTCAAAATGCCCTGATTGGCGTCGAGCCACGTGTATCCTTCGAGTGCTGAGCGTTCTAGTGCTAATTTGCATGCATCCGTACACATGTTATGCTGAGAGGTGCCAGTGCTTGTCCTACCACAAATCCCACCCATACCAGAGCCCTCATATGCATGCCAGCCTTTCCAAACGCCTCTAAGACCAATTTTTGATATATATTTTTAACTTTTTTAGCCATTTCCTCACCTATAAAAGACCTTCTCCCCCATTGTAAAAATTATCCCTAAATATTTGATTTTTTAGTTTTAAAGTTCTTCTCTTAGTTATGATTTTGTAAATTTATAGTTTTTGATTTAATAAACGAAAATGCAAATCTGTTTGAAGGTTTTCCAGAAGCGAAACTAGCATCAAAGTTCTTTAAGGATTCTTTTCAGGTATTATAATTTTAAAATGAATTCTTTATAGTTATTTTTATGTTTTAGTCTTATATGTTATATTTTATTTGTCTATGATTAAATTTAACATAGTTGGCTGTTTGTTAAATGATATAATAATAACGTTGTTATGCTTGCAAAATATTAAATAGGTAAAACATTTCTATAAAATAAATTGATTTTGTTTTTATTCAAGATTTTATATTAAGAATGTTAGAGAGAAATATATTATTTTTCATTACAAACTTAAATTTAAACATTAGATTTTAAGGTTTAATTATCCAGTTTGAGTTATAGTAGTGTCCTTTTATTTGTTGGTACAATCACCCGGTAGTTAGAATGAATCTCTATTTCAAAATTTTTTATAAGAACTATTTTTTAAAAATGTATTAACAACTTATTTTCAATAATGGTTTTAAAACTTGAAAGTTAGTACTCATATAATTATATTTTTAGGTTTAATTTGGACACCTTAAATAAAGTTTAAAATGTTTAACCCCACCAGAAGTGTCATTTAAATGGTTCATTTTTAATCTCTTAGAAAAAAAGAAATTAATTTAATTAACTAAATTAATTATTGATCTCACCCATAGATGCTAATTGATTTGTTTAATTAACAAAGAATACTTAACAACACCAAAGATGGTATTTATATAATAATAATAAAAAAGAGAATCAATAAATATCAATTTATATATTTAATAACCTAGATAATGTGAGATACACTTTATGAATGATAAAAAATTGTATAATTGTTTATTAAATCCATATCTATGTTTTTTTTACGTTATTAGATTAGGAAACACAAAAAAATCAAAATATCATGCATGATGTTTAGGATTTAATTTTGATTTTAAAAGTTTGAATAATAAATTAAAAACCACATATATTTCTTCCTTAAATAGGATTATTCTTGTCATTTTCTATAAAATGATTTGTGCACTTGCGAGAGTTTTACAAAAAAAAACCAAAGTATCAAAACCAGTATTGCTAACCCGATGCCGATTTTGTTTCATCAAGTTCTTTTAGCGATGTTACCGAGGAAGGAATAATGTTTTTAAATTTTTTATTAAAATTTTAAAAACTTTCTCTCTTGTTAATAATTGTGACTTTTTATTTAGTTTTAAAAAAAATTAAAAACTTATTATGTAATAGCATGAAAAGTTAAGATCTAGGGAATGTGTTAAAGAGACTAGTTCTTGGTAGCCTTTGCACCACTAGCCTTTACTGGGAACGTTGCTCTCTCTTGGATGATGATTTTTAAGTAGGATTTACCTCACCATTATTGCTTGGGAGCACTCTTCGTTAATATTGATTTTATTATTTAAATTAGAGATTAACTTAACTTGTTCGTTTAGTATTTTTTTATTAAATACTATGTATATTTTCCCTAAATTGTTTTATAGTTATTTTATTATTCTTTTCCTTTTTAATTGATAGGTGTTTTAAATTTAAGCTTTCACTAGTGTATGCATGGTAGGAGATCCTTAGAAAACCTTCTTACACCATACATAGATAATATTTATAAATTTAAATAACTATCCATAAGATTGGATTCTAACCATCAGCCTATTTTTGAGGAAAACACAAAATCAAGCCTTAATCCCCTACTGGAACTAATAGAAATGGGAGAAAACCCACATGTTAGGGAAACCACCATGAAAGAGTTTGCACTTCCAGTAATTGGCATGGAAACTAGCTCTATATAGCTAGTTGAGGCTTCTCGGAATTATGACTTGAAAAATATTAATTTTTTCATACTTCCTTCATTCTATGGGCTACCTAATGAAAATTCTCTTTCTTTCATTAGGGACTTCTATGACACAGTCATAACCTTCCCCCTCAGTATTCTAAACGAGGATTATCTTAAAATGAGGTGATTCCCCTACACCTTGAAGGACAATGCCAAATCTTGGTTGATGTCATTCCCACCAGGTTCTTTGATGATCTAGGAGGATGTTTACAACAAATTTATAGGAAAATTCCCACTAAAAAAGATCAGAGTTGAGAGCAAAGGTTGCCACTTTATCTTAGATGGAAGGAGAATCATTCTATAAAGCCTGGGATAGGTTCAAATTGTTTCTCACTATGTTGCCCCATCACAACTTCCCCTATGTTGCAGAATCAATTCTTTGACAATAGACTTACGTAGTAATGTAGTTCATTGTTGACAACGCTTCCAGAGGAGCTATGGGAGAGAAGACAACCTCAAAGATGTAAATCCTCTTTGAGATTTTGGGTGTGAATTCCCAATAGAAAATCTCATGAGTGAAAAGAGCTAGATTTCATAAAATCAATTCTAGCAATGAAGTGAAATGACTACTTGTTCAATTGACTAAGCAAGTTTCCCTTCTTACTACGAAAACCAACACCAAAGCAACATTGTATATGGTATTAAAGCTTGTCCATATCATAGAAAATCACCAACTACACCTAAATAGGTTAATTTTTTGGGAGCATATCAATAGAGACCATGATTTGACCCCAATTCAAATACCTACAATATTGGGTGGAGAAATCATCCTAAATTTTCTTGGAGTCAAAAAAACCCTCCTTTCACCCAAAGCTCAAATAAACCAGGCCAATAATTCCACCAAACCATTCCAAGAAGCCTTCTTAGTAAACCATCCTTGGAGGACCACTTGAATTCTTTTATTAAAGTCTGTAGAGATAACTAGTCTAAAACCAATCAACAGTTGGACTCTGTGGAAGCTTCTATAAAAAAGGTGGTAGTTTAAGTGGAACAGTTAGCTGAGCATTTGCAAAAACAAAGTAAATACTAACTAAATGGTCAAATTGGATCAAATAAATTCAATGAAGAGGAGACTAACTAAATGGTCAAATAGTATCCCTAATCAAGTCCTTTTGCATTTCATTAGAGAATTCTATGCTATTGTCCAAACCTTTCCACTGTAGAGAATTGATGAAAACCATCTTAGGATGAACTTTTTTCCTTACACTCTCAAGGATAAAGCTTAGTTATGATTCATTACCCTATAGTTGGATTCTCTAACAACTGAGGAGGTAGTCTATGAAAATTTTATGGGTAGGTTCTATTCCCATCAAAAGATTGTTGCTCTAAGGACGAATATAGCAACATTTTCTCAAATGGATAAAGAACCCTTTCATGAAGTTTGGGAAAGACTCAAACTCCTTTTCATTCAACATCCTTATCATAGCTTTCCATTATAGCTACAAAACCAATTCTTTTATGATGGATTGACACTATAGAGTCAATACATGATTGATAATGTTGTTAGAGGAGCTGTGAGAGAAAAGACTACAAAGGACACATATAGTCTCTCTGAGCTGTTTGGTTATAATTCCCAAAAAAGAAGTACTAGAAGAAGGAGAGCAAGAGTCAATGAAGTTTTCTTCAGTAATGAGATGACCTTGTGTGTGAAGTGTGTTTTTCAATTGGGCATGATACTCGTAATTGTTCATATACTTGTGATTCTAGTGTGGATGCCATGAGGGAAGTAAATTCCTTTCAAAGGTATCATCCAAACACCTATAATCACCCTATCCATCATTGGACACCAAACAATTACTAAGCCTACACCCATTGTCAAACACTAAGGCCAAATAAAACTCATTAGGGAGTAATCTGACATCCCTAAAATTCAAAAGAAAATAAAACCACACCAGACAAGTACCTTTTCCACACCGGTTGAGAGAATCCAAATAAGATAAGCAATTCTATGATCTTTTTAATATGTTTTCTAAATTAAATATCAATTTACCATTATTAGAAGTTATCATGAATATGCCTTTGTATGCTAAGTTTTTCAAAGAGTTGAACACTAAGAAAAGAAGGTATGAACTTAATGAATGAGTAGTAGTATCAAAAATTTCTAGTGCTTTACTTCAGCAACAAATTCCCCCTAAGTTGAAAGATCTTGGAAGTTTTATCATAAACATTATTATGGAGGATAGGAAGGTCTCTAAAGCAATTCTTAATTTAGGTTCTAGTATAAACTTGATACCTTACTCTATATTCTTATAGGTCAATTTAGGATATTTAAAACACAACTATTTTCCTTCAACTTATAGATAAATCTCTTAAGTATCCAAAGAGAATAGTTTAGGATGTGTTGGTACATGTAGACAAACTGATACTACCTATTGACATTATGGTCCTAGATATGCAAGAAAATCTAGCCTTGGACAGAGAGCATACAATAATGCTTGGTAGACCATTTATGGCAACTAGCACGACTATTATTGATATCCAAGATGGAAATTTGACAATGACAGTCTTAGGATAGACTATTCATTTTAAGTTTTTGATTCTTCACCTTTTCCTTCTATTTCTACCATTGATGAAATATTCGACGTTAAACCTTTAGATAATCTTGTCTAAAGAACCTTTTCACGAACCAGAATAGAAGACAAGATTGAAACTATTCATACATTTAAAGAGGTCAAAGAAGATATAGATGAGGAAGCTAAGGGGTACCTTGAACAACTAGATAGTGATGAACTAATGACAAAATCTAGTACACTTTTCTAGTGATAATTTCTTCAACCTTGACCAAAACCCAAGAAAAGGAACTTATAAAAGTGCTTAATTAAGAAGTTTAAGAAAGCCATAGAATGAAGTATTGGAGATGTAAGAGCCATTAATCCTACAATATGTATGCATAAGATACTCTTGGAGGATAGTGCTAAACCCGTACAAGAGGACCAAAGAAGACTAAACTCAAACATGTAAGAGGTAGTTAAGAAAGAAATTATTAAATTATTAGAAGAAGGAATTGTATACCCTATTGTCGATAGTAAGTGGGTTAGTTTAGTGCATATGGTACCTAAGAAATTTGGGATAATAGTTGTTAAAAATGACAAAAGTGAATTAGTGCCCACTAGAATAATCACTAGATAGAGAATGTGTATTGATTTTAGGAAACTAAATTTATATACTAAAAAGGATCACTTTCCTCTTCTATTCATTGATTAAATGTTGGAAATATTAGCTAGGCACAAGGTTTACTATTTTCTAGATGGATTTTTTTGAATATTATCAAGTATCTATAGCACTAAAAGATCAAGAAAATACCACATTTAAATGTCCTTTTGGGACATTTTATTTTCGAAGAATTCTATTTGGTTTATGCAATGCCCCCACCATATTCCAGAGATGTATGATGTCTATCTTATTGGACATGGTGGACAAATTCATTGATATTTTCATGGACTATTTCTCTGTCTTTGGAAACTTATTTGATGATTGCTTACATAAATTGACTTTGGTTTTAGAAAGATGTATTGAATGCAATCTAAGCTTTAGTTGGGAGAAAATTCATTTTATAGTTCAATAAGGGATAATGTTAAGGCATATCATTTCAAACAAAGGTATTGAAGTTGACAAGGAAAAAGTTGAATTGATTTCCAAACTACTTCCCCCTAATCTTTTAAGGAGTAAGAAGCTTCTTAGGACATGTAAGATTTTACAAACAATTTATTAAGGATTTCTCTAAAATAATTCATCCTTTATGTAACCTGCTATCAAAAGATGTTTATTTTGATTTCAACAATTACTACCTTATTGCCTTTAATACCTTGAAAGAGAAACTAACATCTATCCTTGTTATTATGGCACTAAACTAGTCTTTACCCTTTGAAGTAATGTGTGACACTTCCAATTATGCTACCGGAGTAGTCTTTGGACATAGAGTGGATAAGTGTTTGCATGTCATCTACTATGCTAGAAAAACAATCAATGATGCCCAAATGATTTATACCACCACTAAAAAGAAATTCTTGGTTATAGTATTTTCTTTAGACAAATTCAGGTCTTATTTAGTAGGATCTAGAGTGATTATGAATTTTGATCATGATGCTTTAAGATACCTATTAAGTAAACCGAATACCAAGCCAAGATAGGTGAGTCTTACTTCTACAAGAATTTGACCTATAAATCAAGGATAAGAAATGCAGTGAAAACTTAGTAGCTGACTATTTGTCTAGGTTGATTTCTGACTTCAATTCTCTTAAAGGTGTGAGTAAAGAATATATAGTTAAAACCTTTCCTGTTGAACAATTATTTTCAATGGGTCCAAACCCATGGTATGTTGATATTGTAAACTATCTTTCCACTGGTGTTTTGAGACCTATCACTTCATATCAGAAAGAGAAAAGGTTCTTTAAAACTATCAAGGACTAATTCTAGGATGAACCTTATTTATACAAGATTGTTCAAGATCAAGTTATCCAAATATGTGTACCTGAAGAAGAACATAAGAGCATTTTGACATTTTGTCATAAACTTCATTGTGGGGGCCATTTTGGTGGCAAAAAGAAAGCACGTAAGGTATTACAGTCTGGATTATTTTGGCCCACTCTATTTTAAAGATTCTCATATGTTTTGTGCATAATATGATATATGTTAAAGAACAGGAAATAAAAGAAAAAAAGGATGAAATGACTTTGACATCTAATTTAGTTATTCTTCTATGTATAGGGGATTGACTTTATAGGTCCTTTTCCCCCATCCAATGGTCTTCAATATATTTTGGTTGTTGTATTTTATGTATCCAAGTGGGTGAAAGCTATCCCTACTAAAACCAATGATGCTAATATTGTTGTAAAATTCTTGAAGGATTCAATATTTAGTAGGTTTAAAATGCCTAGAGCTATAATAAGTGATAGAGGTAGCCATTTTTGTAACAAAATCTCTGATGGAATACTAAAAAAGTACAACATCACCTATAGAGTATCTACTCCATATCATCCTCAAACTTTCGATTTAATAGGCAAATCAAGGGAATACAGGAACACACTATGTGTCCTTCAAGGAAGGGTAGGGCATTTAATTTGAATGGTGCCTTGTGGGCATACCGCATAGCTTACAAAACACTCATCAAGATGAGCCCTTACCGGTTAATCTTTGGGAAAGCATGCCACCTTCCCATTGAACTCGAACATAAGGCTTACTCCATCATAATGAGTTGGAAGAAATTAGGAACAAAGACTCTGAGAATACCAAATTATACAAAGAGAGTACTAAGCACTATCATGACAAGAGTCTAGTTCCTAAGACTCTTCACCCTGGAATGAAATTTATTTTATTTAACTCTCATATGAAATTATTTCCAAGAAAATTGAGATGAAGATGGGATGGACTATTCAAAATAGACCAAACATAGAGCAATAGAACTATTGGATTCCAAGATACAAACAACATTCAAAGTCAATGGGCATATTGTGAATCCTTATTTAGAAGGATTTCAAAACACTGCTAAAATTGATTGCATTTGGTTGAGTAATCCTTAGCACCATAATGATGCGTCTTTCTAAGATGTTAAACTAAGCACTGGATAAGAGACAACCCATCATTGAAAGGTTATTTTATTTTATGAAATTTAGTTTGTTTTATTAATTTGTTTTCTTGTATAAGAACTTTGTTTATTTTATTGCATAAAATAATTGCTTGTTAAGATGTGTTAGAGTACCTGTTTGTATGATTCAAATCTAATGTTGGATGCAACTAGCATTCTACATCAAAATCCTTAACACATTAAGAAATTTGGTAACTTTTCTATCCCTTCTCTTTTTACAATTTGCATTTGTTACATTAAGGACAATGTAGATTTTAAGTTGTTACATTAAGGACAATGTAGATTTTAAGTTGGGGTGGTAGGATTTAAAAGTTACACAATTTAGGCAAAATTTAAATTTTTTATAAACAATGTGCCCTTATTTTGCTTATTTAGTTGTGTATATTCATATTAATTGTTTCATTTAATTAATTTATTTTCTTTTATATATGTGTGTTATTTTCTTTATTTGTGTGTTTAGGTAAATTAGAGTAGTGTTCAAATTTTTTTCACAAAAATAATCACGTCTTAAAAATTAAGTTTAAGCAATGATTAGGTCTTTTTGCATTATTAGATTAATTTCCAAAAACACATTATGAAGTAATATGATAATTAGTAAGTTTGTGTCTCAACTAATATTTTATGATAAAATTTTGAAATAAAACGAACCCAAAATCGATGTTTAAGAATAAAATAGTGGAGACTACCCTTGTGAGATATTATTTGAGCCTTCTAAGTAAAATATTTTCTTTCTACTCAAAACACTTATTCTATTTCTTCAAAATTTTAGATGATCTCTATAGATATTAGCATTGAATGTATGAATTTTCTCATTTTAATAAAGTATCATATATTTATTTTTCATATGCTTAGATTAAACTATTTAAGTAGAAATTGATAGTACATGCTTTTATCTCATTCATGCATGACTTCTACCAAAAAGAGACATATATAGGGTTACCTAAACCAAAATCAAACAAAAAAAGCCACAAAATTAACCATTCACCAAATTCCTACAAAAATGTACAATTTGTACATGGATCCACTCTCTAAAAAAATAGAGAGATAAAAAATATATAGTATAATCTATATATTATGACCTTTTTAACCTTAAAGCAGTTGTGAAAGTTGGTTAGTACAAAAAAAATATAGGAAATAATTCCCCTAGAAGTCATTGCATTTATTTTTCCTACGCTTATAAAAGTCATATATCTTGAAATTTTTTCTTAATGAGTTTGATTGATGTATGAAAATAATAAATATGATATCTTTATAATTTATACATTCGATTCCTATATGAGATCAAAGTTATGCATTATTTTGAGCCTTTCTTCTTTTGGAAGTATGCAGACTTATTAGTTCATTTCTAAACATAAATTTTATTTGCATACGCCTTAGTATGAGTGCTTGAATCCATAGAATTCAATGAATGGAGAGTATTGACTTGTGAGGAGTAAACTCAAAGCAAATTGGGATTCTTAAAATTGGGTAAAGTGAAAATGTAACATTTTTTTATTAAAATATGAAAGTGATTTTCGACTAATTATTGTAGTAAATCAAGAATTTTTAAGAAATTAGAATAGTCTATGCTTAATGTTTGTGGGTATCATTATTGAAAACTCTCACGAGACTTAAACTTGTCCACTAGGGCAACCTAGGAGTTTAAAGGCTTGTTCTATATGCTAAATGCAACTTGTCAATCCACAGAAGGGATTAATAAGAAGCTAGTTGGGGGTTGTGATGAGTGCTTAAAAAACACTAAAATTATCATGATTTAATGTACTTTAAATGATTAAAAAGATTTATATTTGTATGATTTTATCATATTTTATATAAATTTATATTTTCGGAATCACGGAATTTAGAGTAGTGTCTTTTTATTTGTTGGTACAATCGACCGGTAGTTAAAGTGAAATTTTATTTCAAAAGTTTTATAAGAACTATTAATTGAAAATGTATTGACACCATACTTTTAGTAATGGTTTTAAGACTTTAAAGTTAGTACTCGGATAATTAAATTCTTAGGTTTAATTTAAACACCTTGAATAAAGTTTGAATGATTTATTTTCAATCTCTTAGAAAAAAAGAAATTAATTTGATTAATCAAATTAATTATCGACCTCACTCATAGGTGCTAATTGATTTGTTTAATTAACAAAGAATACATAACCTCACCAAAGATGATATTTATATAAAAAAGAGAGAATCAATAAATAATTTAGTAACGTAGATAATATGAGTAACATAATTAATTTAATTATTATATTCATAAATATTCTACTGTTATGAAAGATAAAAAATTGCATAATTGTTTATTTAATGCATATCTATGTTTTTTATGTTATTAGATTAAGAAACACAAAAAAATCAAAATATCATGACAAGATGTTAGGATTTAATTTCTTTTTTAAAAGTTTGAATAATAAATTAAAAACCACATATATTCCTTCCTTAGATCGACCTTGGAAGTATACTTGTTTTCTATAAAATGATTCGTGCAATTGTGAGATTTTACAATTATAAAATCAAAGTATCTGCAAAACTGGTATTGCTAACCCGATGTCGATTTTTTTCATCAACGCTTGAAAGTTTGTAAGATATGAACCTAATTAACTTAGATGGGGTGAATAAATTATTTTCAATTTTTATCAATTTATAATTTAATAACCTAAATAAAGAGGCTAGGTATGCAATCGTGTATAAGAATAAAGTACGAAAATAAAAGAATAACACACGATATTTTTAGGTGAAAAAAACCTAGGCCACAACCATGATCTAAGAGGAAAATCACCGATCCACCAGACCACCTAAATTTCCATTATGAAAACCAAATGTTAAAATACAAACTCGATCCTATGCTACATTCCTTAGGATACTACCCTAATATACTTTACTTACGAGCCCCTACTTTGTTTTCACAGTTTTTAAAATTAGCATGAGCGATTTCTAGACTAACGTTCTAATAAGTTTCACGCCAAACAGATACGTTCTCGAGTTAACTCCAAAATGGTTAGCGCAAAAAACACAAGTACTTGTGTGTGTTCTAGAACGAATTTAATAATGACTAATATTAACCGGATGATTTAAAACAAATGTCATTTAAACCAAATCAACTAGAATATTCTAGAGTAAAGAAATTAAGTATAATTTCAGTAAAAATAATTTTTTTAAAATTTAATAATTAAATCAAACAATCATGATCGCTTATAAAATTATTTAATCTAAATATCTAAAATATTAATAAAAAAATTAAACTAATTAATATAAATAAAAAATATATACACATATATTAATTATCTTTTCTCACACCTCATGCGTGTCTTTCAATATATATATATTAATTACATTTATTAATGTATATATATTGATAGCTTTTTTTTTCTTCACTTCACTGCCACCAGTCAACTCGCCGTTTCTTTTTTTTTTATTCGGCTACTTCAAGGTTTTTTTTTCTCCGGCAGCTTGTTCTTTTTTAGCGAACACACCTATTCAACCCTAACGTTTATATATATATATATATATATATATATTTAATAATGAAACAATAATATTAAGATTAAATATATTTTTAACTTTATTTTTCAAAATTCATTAAAAAATCTTAATATTATAAAAAATTATTTTTTAAAACATATCTTAAAAATATTATGACATATCTAAAAAATATTTAAGTACATTTATCTAAGAGATAACTAATTGATAATTTCATAAATTGATTCAAGTTTAAATAAATATTTTAGCATAAAAAATAATTTCAGATTTATGAACATGTGCTATTAAATACATGAATATAGTTCTATGTGTCGTAATTATAAAAAATATACTTGGAGTGATTGTTTGAAACTCGAGCATTTATTTGGCTTTTCTTGATTGACTTGATAGCAGGCCTACAAACTAGTTTTCAGGTAAATATTTTATCTACGAAAATAACCAATACTTATAGTCCATACAAACTCCCCCTTTATCATTTTTGTGTGGAAAAACCTCTCATTCACTACATGACACTTATAAAAATAAGATAAAAATACAATGATGTCCCACACTCCATAGTGAAACTATCTTATGATCCGGTGAATCTATCTTCGCTACAACTTGACAAACTTATAAGTAACTGAAATGATATATAAACAAAACATACGACAATTTGGCTTGAAAGACTCATTGTACATTAGTTTAGTTTATATAGAAATAAGCAAAGTATAAATAATAGTTACGTAGTATGCATTCATACCAATCAAGCTTAATTAAATATGTTCACCCCTATATGCATAACAAAATAAAAACATGAAAGTAACACACATTATTCTCTCCCCCTTTTTGACATACTAGAAAGACAAAACATTAGACAAAGTAATGAAACTAAATTCCAACTAAAGATATAGTAATGTGAAAGCATAGTAATATAGAAGTGCAATGTGCTTTAAACTCCCCCTAAGTTCTATGACTCTTTAACTAAGAAACCAATTAAAAAGGCAATAAATGAAAAGAAGATGTAAATGAAAAAAATTGATTTCTTTTATTATTAAATTTGCATAAATAGTCACATAAGGTATTAAATTTATTTAATCATAAACGAGCATGCAACCAATTGAGAACTCATAAATATATATTTTTAACTTTTTTACCTCAATTTTTGATTATCTATTGTATAAATAAGTAGGTAGAGTAGAAGAGGCACATTTCGCACATAGAATGACATATTGACATTTACTTAAAAGCAAAATATATGTTTAAACTTCACAAATATGCTAATTAAGTCACTTATGATCAATCAAGAAAGACTCAAAAGAAAAAATATATCACCTATCATGTAAAATTATAATCGAGTCTTCAATCTTATAAAATAAAATATATCTACTAAAATAGGACTTAATTTTTTTTAATTTTATATATGAGGTAAGTGATATTATATTTTTAACCTCTATTGGCTCTTTCTTTTTTTGTATTCAAAGTACAAAATTTATAAGTAGTCACTTTTTGCATAATCTTTTCCTTTTTTTTTGCACGAGCCATAAACCTAACATAATGACTTTCATACTAGTTGTGGGGTAGCTCTCCCTGCTCACTACAGTAGCTTCACACATCACAATAGGTAGCTATCTTAATACTAGGGGCCTACATACGGTAAAATTTTAGTAAGCAAAAAATATAACTCAACACAATTTTACAATCAAGATTAGTTGAAGTCCTAGAGTCTTTCAAGAAAATTCATAAACTTTAAGCATAATATATATGTGTGTTCGTGAGTGTGTGAATAAGTTTATGTCAACATCGATCATAACATATACAATAATATATGTGTGCTTAAGTAAACATTATAGTGTAATTTATATAATAAATATCAAAATGAGTTGATTCACTAAAAATGAGGTTATATATATATGTAAGTATTAAATAAGTTCAATACCGTGTTGGCCAGATAAGGATTCTACTTTTCTATCTCTTTTTTTTAAAGTTTAACTAATAAATAAAATAAAGACAATAATGATTACTCACCTAGAGTTATTTAAGCACTCTAACAAAAATACCTAGATAAAGGAATAAAAGACGGTAAGGTGATCGAGAAAAAACAATCTTTCCATACTCAAATTTTCTTGCATTTTGATTTCTCTATATCATTGGGTGGGGACTCAACTAACTTGGGTTTCATAGGAATGTTCTTGAACTTAGTTGTACTTTTCTCATTCATCCCAAATAAAGATGAAGTATGCATAGTAGGATGGTGATAATGAGTCATAACATTAAAAGTACTGAATTTTACTTGCCTATTTAAACCTAAGACTTTATGCTTTCAAGTAGAATTTTTGAACACATTATTATAATTTTCATTCATCCTTGAATATGATGTAGCATGCATAGATGGATGATTATTATATGTCCTACTATGTGAAACATGGAAAGAATGATTAAGTTCAACAGCATTCCTCAAAAATCTACATTTTGGTCTTATATGACCTTTCCTGCCACAATGATGATAAACAGGCACAAACTTAACAATTTTTTTTTACCATAGGTACAATAGTTATTTGTGCATAAGTAGTAATAGTAGGAGTAGAGTTTAAGGGCCTTACAAATGTGGTCTTTGATGTTGAAGGTGTGTAACTCTCATTCTTACTTTCCTCTATTGTTGTAACTTTCATCTTGTAATCTACTGTTAAGGAGCTTAGGATTTTGCGTACTTGTATTGGTCATGAAATTTTCTCACCAAGGTTAGAACAAGCATTCGTGTGTGGGTCTAATAGATGACCCATCATCTTTCATTTGGTCCATAAGTAGGAGTGTGTGTCCTTAAGGATTAATCTCACTAAGTGTGTCTAGTATCAGTTTTGATACCAATTGAAAGTTTATAAGATATGAACCTAATTAACCTAGAAGGGGTGAATATGTTATTTTCAATTTTTATCAATTTATAATTCAATAACCTAAATAAAGCGGCCATGCATGCAATTGTGTGTAAAAATAAAGTACAAAAATAAAATAATAACACATGATATTTTTAGGTAGAAACAACTATGACCTAAGAGGAAAACCACCAGTCCACTAGATCACCTAAATTTCCACTATAAAAATCAAATGTTCAAGTAAAAATTCGGTCTTATGCTACCCTCCTTAGGATACTGTTCCAATGTACTTTACTTACGAGTCCCTACTCTTTTTTCACAGTTTTTAAAATTAACTTGAGCGGTTTTCATATCAATATTCCAAAAGCTTCTCACCAATCAAATACGTTCTATAATTAACCGTAAAATAGTTAGCACAAAAAAAAACAAGTGTTTGTGTGTGTTTTAAAACTGATTTAATAATAAATAATCCTAACTAGATGATTTAAAATAAATATCATTTAAATAAAATTAATTAGAATATTTTAAAGCAAAAAGATTAAACATAATTTCAGTAAAAATATTTTTTTTTAAATTTAATAATTAAATTAAATAATCATGATTATTCATAAAATTATTTAATTTAAATACTTAAAAATTTAATTAACAAAAATTAAATTAATTAATACAAATCAAATATATATATATATATATATATATTAATTACATTTTTGTTTTTCTTCACTTCGCTGCAGTCAATATATAATTATTACCTTTATGATTCACTTTACTGTCGCCAGTCAACTTCCCGTTTTTTTTTTTTTTATTCGGCTACTTGAAGGTTTTTTTCCTCTAGCAGCTTGTTATTTTTTAACGCATACTCATTCAATCTTAACGTGTGTATATATATATATATATATATATATAATAATAATAATATCTTAATAGTATTAAGATTAAATATATTATTAACTTAATTTTTTAAAACTCATTAAAAACTTTAATATAATAAAAAATTATTTTTTAAATATATATCTTAAAAATATTAAGACACATTTAAAAAATATTTAAGCGCATCTATTTAAGAGATAACTAATTGATAATTTTATAAATTGATTCAAATTTAAATAAATATTTTAGCACAAAAAAAAATTTAGATTTATAAACATGTACTATTAAATGCATAAATGCAATCTTACGTGTCGTAGTTATAAAAGATATACCTCGAGTACGATTATTTAAAACTCGAACATTTGTTCGAATTTTCTTGATAGACTTGATAGCAGGCCTACAAACTAGTTTACAAGTAAATATTTTGTTCACGAAAATAATCAATACTTATAGTCCTTACAATACTTATACAATGTAAAATATGTTATGCGATATAAATCCAATGCTTGAAATGTAACCCCATATGTATTAGTCATCCAAATACATGGCCACATGCATGGTCCCACTCCAAGACTCATTTGGGTCCACCTCTGTCTCAATGTATGATCTCAATATATATGGAACATGTATCAATCAAATCAATGTCATATAGGCGCTCAGGTAGTCGACTCGAACACCCAATGGGGTGTCCAACTTTGAGGCCCATATTCAATCAATAAATCCACAATAGGCGACAAACTCCAAACACATCAAGGGTCTAACTCTGAGGTCCATGTACGAGTAATGGTCCGTTGTCAGCTAATCAAAAACCAAAACAATCCATAGTCAACATAAGAGACACCATAGAAGAATAAACTCCAAGAATGCATATGTATGTGATGTGTACCTATAGTTATTCAAAAACAGTCTACTACAACCAATAGCCATGGGTACTATACCCCGTAAGACAACATACAGGTGTACTCTCCATGTATAAAATCATTCTCATGATGCATGTTTAAAATTCTTGGATGTCATATCACATTTTCAATGCTCATTTCATATCAACATTTGATACTCATTTTATATGCAAAATATTTCAATGTATACACAATAAAATATTTATAATGAGTATCTTATTTTTAAATAATATTATAATATTGCTAATTAAATCATAGCATTAATTTTTTCACTTTTATTCATGACATATGATGCATGACATTTTATTTATAAAAATAATGCATGAATTTATAAGTTAGAGAAGAGCCCCTACCTCAAATACTTGACCATAACACTAGGATATTTATCCCCAAAATGTGCTCCAAAATGTACCAAAAATATGAACACAACTTTTGGAAGGAGATAAAGAAGAGAGGAAAATGGGTGTGAGAAAAAGGGTGAAGCTTGCCTCCTCTTTATAGGCATTTCTTGGAGCTCACCATTATGATCGCCATTGGTGGTGGTGAAGTGGTGGAGATTTCCCAATTTTTTTTCGATCTAATTTTTCACACAAAACTTTCCTAATACATCTCTATATGGTAAAAAATTGTTTAGAATTTCTTTTTGGATACTTTAATTATTTATATTGAATTTTATGGGGTTTTGTATTCTTATTCCCTTAAAGGATATTTCATCCTCAAAATTTATAATTCCTCAAGCAAGTAAGGATATTTCGGATGAACTTTTGACTTTAACTCCCGAGTTACACCTTTAATGCCATGATGTCTCCACTAAACTTTCACTAGTGATATTGTGCTTCTCCTCAAGTTATTGATTTGAAAATCATTTATCTTTATCAACTTTTCTTCATATGTCACATCTTCTTGTAACGACAGTTCTATCCAATCTAGGATAACATTCTGAGTATGTTGACATTTTCCTAATATTTACACATGAAAAACATTATGAACTTGTGATAATTCTTAAGGTAACTCTAACTAATATGCTGCATTTTCAATTCTCTTTATAATTTTGAATAGTTTGATATAGTAGGGTGCTAACTTTTCTTTTATTTCAAAACGAGTTACTCACTTTCAAGGTTAAACTTTGAGAAAAACATAGCCACCCACTACGAAGTTCAATGATTATCGCCCATGATTAACATAACTCTTGTATCAATTTTGAGCTATATTAAGTTTTTATTGTGTGATGTGAATCTTTTCAATTGTTTCTTTAATAAGAACTACTTTAATCATACTAAAATATTCTCATTATTCCTAGCATAATGGAGATCTATATGGTCATCCATACAAGGCTCTATAAGGAGCCATCCAAATGTTGGCATGATAGCTATTATTGTTGGAAAACTCAACCAGTGGTAGGTGTTTGCTCCAATTTCATTTGAATTCAATAACACAGGCTCATAACATGTCTTTTAACATTTGAATAACCCTTTTGGATTGTCCCTCTCTTTCTAGATGATAAGAAGTACTATTTAGTAACTATGTATCAAAAGCATGTTGTATGCATTTCCAAAATCATGCGATAAACTTTGGATCTCGATCTAATACATTCAACTTTGGGAGGCCATGTAATTGTAATATCCCATGAATGTACAAATTACTCAAAGTGTTCATTGAGTATCAAGTTTTGACTAGTATGAAATCACTTAACTTCGTAAGACGATCAATAATTACCCATATGAAATCATAACCTTGAAGAATACATGGTAATCCTTATACAAAGTCTATGGTTGTGTCATCCCATTTCTATTTCTTTATAAGGAGTGGTTGAAGTAGTTTGATAGGTTTCTTGTGCTCTACCTTCCCTTGTTTATAGAACATACAATTGTCCACAAATTATGCAATATCTTTCTTTATTTATTTCCCCTAATAGGTCTTTTTTAAATCACAATACATTTTTATGCTTCCAAAATGTACCATAAATTTTGATCTGTGTGTTTTCCCATGGATCTACTTTCTTAAATAATCATTAGTAAGTACCACAATCTTTCCCTGGAAATGGAATGCTCCATTATTATGAGTCTGTCCATCCACCATCTCTCTTTCATTCAACCTACACCATACTTAACAAATTTTAGGATCATTTAATTGAGATGCCTTGATATTCTTCAATAATGTAGGACTAGTCATGAGATTATGCAAGAATACTTATCTTTCATCATCATATAGGTTGAACTTGTAACCTTCCACAGTTTGAGTGTTTTGCTAGGATGATATTGCAAAGTGAAGTCATAATCTTGAAGATACTGTACACACCTTAATTGTCTCAAATTGAGAATTTTTAGTGAAAATATATTTGAGACTTTTATGGTCCATGAAGATTTGTAATTTGGCACCATAGAGATAGCATCTCCACATTTTCAGAGCAAAGACCACTACTGCTAACTCTAAGTCATGTGTTGCATAGTGTTGCTCATGAACCTTGATTTTTCGTGAACCATAGGCAACTACTTAGTCATTTGGCATTAAGATGCACCCAAGGTCTTGTAGCGAAGCATTCATGAAAACCACATCTGGTTTTTTTCTGTTTGGCATGGTAAGGAAATGTATGGTTGTAAGTCGTCTTTATCTCTTAAAATGCCTCTTTATAAGCTTCATCATAAAAGAATCTTATTTCCTTTCAATTAAGTTTTTTCAATGGTGTAGAAATATTCTAGAAGTCTTGCAAAAAATGTTGGTAGTATCCGACCAATCTATGAAAACTTTGAATTTAGTCACATTTCTTGGTCAACTCTAGTTCAAAACTGCTTCAATCATGGAAGGATCCACCATAATTACTCTTTCTTATATGACATGTTTGAGGAATTCAACTTTAGTAAGCCAAAAGTCACACTTCTTAAACTTTGCATACAATTGATTCTCCCTTAGATTTTGCAAGGTGATTCTAAGATGTTTTTCATATTCTTCACAGGTCTATGAATAAATCAATATATTATCAATAAACACAATGATAGATTCATCTAAGTAAGGTCAAAGTTATTAATTCGTTAAATCCATAAAACATCAAGTGAATTAGTTTGACCAAATAACATGACACAAAATTCAAAATGCCTATACCAGGTATGGAAGGAAGTTTTATATATATCCAACTCTCTGACACTCAGTTAGAGGTATTCCTATCAGAGATTAATCTTTGAGAATAAACTTACTCCTTTCAATTGGTTGAACAATTCATTCCAAGGTAATGGATACTTTTTCTTTATGGTTAACATGTTCAATTAACGTTGATCTATCCAAAGTCTAAAACTTCCATCCTTCTTCTTGACAAAAAGAAAAAAAATGCTCCCCAGGGTGATGAACTCGGTTTAATGAGTTATTTTGTCAACAATTCTTCTAATAGTTTATTCAGTTCTCGTTTCTCTATAGGTTCTATATGATAAGGAAGGATAGATATTGGTGCAGTTTTAGGATATAATTCAATCAGAAAATCGATCTCTCAGGCTGGAGCAAGTCTAGGTAATTCTTCCCAAAATACATCCCAGTATTTGTTTACCATTAGTATCCATGCTAAGCTTCTGACATTGTCTGTGTATGCTCATACAGAATTCATGAGAGATATGCTTGCCCGGTTTGGTCTTCCACCTAAATAGCACTTAAGGAAAGAACTGAATAGGTTTACTCCTTTTTTACCATAAAATTATACTTCTACTCTACTACAAAGAAGGGATTTTAAGTAGGTTATTAACCAACTAAAAATAGATTTTAAGTTGGTTTGGTGAACTGACTTCAAATTTAAATTCGGTCCAAAGTGTCAACCGACTTTAAATTTTAAGTAGGTCTTACGTGTCAACCGACTTAAATGTTATAACCCTTTTTAAAAATATTTTGGTTGTTTTATACTACCCTCACTATATGTTTTCGATCACATAACAAATATGATTTCCATATAGATCAAATATTACCAACATCCAATGATCTTAGCCTTGTTCAAAATTTAGTGGCCAAGGGATTATCAACTGCTGATTTCTCTGAAGTGTTAATACCCTATCACATAATTGTTTAGCTTTGATACTAAAATCATGCTCTTGATGTTGATTGACAAATGATGAATCATAGAACATTTCTAAATGTGAAAGGGGATTAACTTGAAGTTTATAATAACATGCCCTATATAAAAGAAATATATATAAATAATTATATACTATAAATATAATTATATGCTCTACATAAATGAAAGTTATTTACTGATTGAGGACTCATCTTGTCCACACTTGAATTATACTTATCGATCCATTTGAAATACAAATAATTAAAATATACACTCGATCGATATATATGATTGTCCAATGTCTACGTTGGATATTTCTCTAAGAAATGACGTGGTCCATCTTTCATTTATGTAATTTTTTCTCGCAATAATAGACATTAAAGAGTCAAGATTTCTATTAAAGTTTATAGCATATTCATAATTATACTTTTTCCATGGCTTCTTCTTGAATGACTTAATGAGTGATGATTGTCCACTAGATATAGATTTTTCACGAGATACTTGCTTTCTATCTCTTATAATAGACTAAGCAATTCTGGTATAATAGACTAAGCAAGATATATTATATATGTTAGTACCAATAAAAGAATAATAATATAATACAAGTAGTAAAAAAAGTTTTATCTTAAGTAATAATAAATAGTACCATGAAAATTTAGCACAACTTGATTTAAAGGCCAAGCCACATATTGTCCAGTAGCTTCTTGGACTATGGTAGCATCAGTAGGCATCAGTAAGGGACAATGATGAAGCAATGATTGATCAATTACTATTCACCAATGATTTGGCAAATATTGATTATGAATATTTCGATCATTTCTCAATTTTTGTACCGTTCCAATAGCAACATAGTCTGTAAATGGTGGATCTTTCAACAGATATTTCATATTATGTAAAAACAATTAAGCGTTATATATAATAAAAAATATATATAAAAAAATTAAAAATAATATACTATCTGCATAAACTTTAAATCTTACCATAAATGATTCATCAAATGGATGAAGACTCTCATATAGGGTAGCTATTGGAAAGACATTCTCATCAAAGTATTCATGTGATGGATCATAATAATGCATAGATTGCATTGGAGACATTGAACTACTACTTGATTGCATCAATATTCTTGGCATAAATGGGGGACCAATAGGATAACTATATCCCATAAAGGATATAGGTTGGCCATTAGATTGCATGGGTGGCATGCCAGGCATGGATGGTGGTATGCCTAGCCAATAAGGCATGTCTTGATTGTAGTGTGATGGCATGACTAGCATGTGTTGTGATTGAGCATGAAAACGCTGAAGTTGATTTAAATTGGCAATCTCACTTAACATTGTGGCCTTAAATTAGTAAAATTCTTCTTAAACTTTATTCAACTTCTCCTTACTGAAAATCTTAGGCCTTTGTTTTGGAATATTGAAAAACTTCATATAACCATCATATTGGCTTCATCCCCTAACATAACCAAGATGATAGGGTCCAAATGCATAATATATCACATCTTTCCCTAGTTGTTCGATTATTTCACCCTTGTTAATTTGTTCCCGAACTATTCTTTACAAATAATAAAGTAATAAAGTATATTATACATTATTACATCAATATGAAAAAATCATAATAAGTACTCTCTATCAAGTTAAATTACTAACCAACTTATTGAGCTATTCTTCTCCTTATTTATTCATTAGTTTTGACTTATTTATTTTAGGGGTCATTGTTTCTATATACAATTCATCTCGGGTAATCGGTCTACCTAGTTCAACTTCCTACATAAATTAAATAAATTTATTAACTTAAATTAGAGGAAAATAAATATAAAAATAGTTATAAATTAACAACTTAATATTACCTTTCTTTGTCTAACTTCAAGATTTGATGACCTCCCAGTACAGTTAAGAAGAATATTTTTTCATTTGTATATTTTGATGTTCTTCCCTAATAATTTGAAATTCATCCATATGTCTATAATATACAAAGTCTTTCCATACTTAGGGTTGAATATAGAGGTGATCTTCAGAGATTTTGTATATTTCTTCTTCATTAAGTGGTTCCAAACATGGAAACACATAATTTTTGGCCAATTTAGAAGTTTTGTATTCCTTTCATGCCTTATTTGCAATATTTTAGCACTTGTTTATCCAATTATCGGAGACTTTAAAACTATTCTATAAAAAAATACATTTTAGAGGAGATATAATACAACAGGGATATAATATGTAATTAATTATAAAAGAAAAGAGACTTACATAAATGGTTTTCCATATCTCATACTTTTCAGCATCTTCAACCTTAGTTTAATCATTTATATTGATTGGTATACTTGACTTCACAAGTCTACCAATAGAAGATTACAACTGTTGGTCATTTTCTCCTAATTGAATAGGTATTCTATCATTTGAATTAAGTGGAGCATCAGGTATATTAACCCAATATTTTTTTTTTAAATTCTCTAATGGATCATTTGGATCTACAATCTTTAGCAGCCTTAGATCCATGATATATCTAAAAAAAATGATAAAATAGAAATTAATTCACAATTTTAAGTCCAAACATATAAACAAGAGTTAGTAGAATAATATAGAACATACATTACATTTAATTAGGTTGTTGATCATATATATATATATATATATATATATATATAATCCTTCACAATCACTTCGAGTCCATGAAAAATAATCATCGTCATCAACTAGATAATCACATACATTAGGAATTTTTTTTAGAAATGACTAATATTGGATAACATATCAAGCATGTCATCATATTCTAAAGCAACACAATGATAGAACTCTTTTTATGGAGGTGTTAACACAACAGACCATCTTGTGTCAATTTGACCGCTCACATAAAATAATTGTTTTGCATGAAGTGCTATCATGAAAGGATCATCAGTGTGACCTATTTTTGATAAGTTTACAAGGATAAATCCAAAATCATCTATTTTATATCCAAAATTGATAGCATCTTTGACACAATCACATAGGAATACTATTTCATGAAAGACCTTATAATCGAGTTCCCAAATTTCTTGAATTATACCATCATATGTTATATCAAAAAGTACATGATTATTATCTTTTCAACTAGAAAATTGCCTATTTTATGCAACCATCTTCACACCACTATTCTAGTTTACTTGGACTCTGTCCCTTGTTTGTGTCGTAAACCTCGAACCACTAATTGTGAAACTAGAATATGATCTGACATCAAATTTTGGACAACGTGTAAGCCATTCTAAAGTTTATTTTATTTTATGATTGGGTTTGTTGAGTTCAATACGAATATATGCATATAAAAACATTAAATGTGTTTAAAAAAATTTAAAACATTGTATGAAAGTACTAATGAATTCTTGTATGTGACACTTACACGATTGTAAAACTAATTAATAAGTCCTCACTTATGCTCATCATACAACCATTTTCTCCTCTTTTTTATAATGAGGATCAGTCTTTCGAAAGTTTAAATACATTATGTGATATTATGCAAGATATATCATTACTTACTCTATGTACAATTATGCCTCATTATTATTTACCAAAATGATTCAGTGTGCTTTTTCTCATCGAGTGCAATCAATGAACATTTCTTACTTCCACCGAGCATAGGGTTACCTACTTGGATCATGTCACATTTTAGGAATAACTTGTGTGTAGGATTCCCAATTTTAGTGCAACCACTAAAGTATTAAAAAAAACTCAATGGATTCTTCATCAATGTAATGTTCCACCATGCATCCTTAAAGACGATTTCTATTATTAACATATCCTTTAAGGACTTACATGTATCTCTTAAAATGATACATTCACCTTAAGTAAGTAGGAACACATAATTGAACCTCTCGAACTAAATGAACACACAAGTTAATCATATCCTTATTTATAATCGATCATGCTTTGGATGAGTAACCATCAAGAACTTTCACACTCGCTAAACATTTACAAAACACATCCTTCTCTTTTATTGACATTGTTTATGATGATGGTGGTAAGAATGTTTGATTATTATAACTTTTCACCCTTGGTGCCAATTCAGGTTGTATGCCTAGTTTCTTTAAATCCAATCTTACTTTAATTACATCCTTTATTTTTCCAGGTATAATAAATAATGTACCAATCAAGCTCTCACATACATTTTTCTCAATGTGCATGACATCTAAGATGTGATGAATGTGTAGGTCTTTCCAGCAAGGTAATTCCTAAAATATTGATATTTTATTGCAACAATCATAATCTACTGATTGAGTAACATTTTTATTTTCACCCCTTTTATTAGTTGACCTCTTTCATTTCCCTCCATTGGTGAGTATTCTTTTTTTCATCTTTCCATATCGTTTGAATGTCATATCATTCAATTTCCTTAATATCTCAACACCTCGCAAAGGCCTTGGTGTAGGATCATGATCTTCTTCACCATCGAAAGGGTTTTTTTGGTATCTAAACTTGTGTCCAAATTTCAAAAATATTCTATCTTCTATAAGACATCTTTCATTCATGAACAAGATAAGTTGGAGAAGTGCCATCATTATAAATAAGGCATCCCATATAACCATTTGTTGCATGTCCTGATAAGTTCCCATAGGTAGGAAAATCTTTAATTGTCCATAACAGAACCCCTTTCAAGTTAAAGTATTCTTTTTTATATGCATAATAAATATTTATACCATCATTCCATAGTGTCTTTAAATCATCTATCAAAGGCTGTAAATACACATCAATATCAACTCTGGGTTGTTTCGGTCATGAGATCAATAATGTTAGCATCATGAATTTTCTTTTCATACACAACCATGGAGAAAGGTTGTCTATTACGACAATTACTGGCCAACAACTGTATCTACTATTAAGGGAACTGTGTGTATTAACTTCATTAGGAGCAATGGAAAGATGAAGATTGTGCGGATCAGATGCAAATTGAGGGGATAAGTTATCTACTACTTTCCAATTTGGACAATCAGAAGGATGACGTAGCATCTCATCATCAGATTGATTCTCTGAATGCCAAGTTAACATGCTTCTATTGATTCTTTGAATAACCTTTAAAAGTGAGGAATCAAATGAAAGTAGCAAAGAACCTTTACAGGCACACCTTTCTTAGGTGTTGTCTCATTTGTAGCATGCTTCCATCTCGGTTCTTTACACACTGGACAATCATCTAATGTCTCATATTATTTTCTATAAAGAATGAAATCATTTGTAAAATCATGAATCTTATGAGATTACATGCCAAATCAACTAAGAGATTTCTTCAATTCATACATTGAAAATGGTAACTCGTTACCCTGAGGAAACATATCTATTAGTAAATTTAATAATTTTGTGAATCCCTTGTCAGAAAAACCATTCTTTGCCTTCATATTGTACAAATCAACCAATCTTGACATTTTAGTGTATTTCTTACACTCTGGATACAACGGCTTTTCAGCATCTTCTAGAACTTTTTTAAAGGTTTCGGAATCATATTCATATAGTTTATCTTTAATAGCATGAAACATATTTTTTATTTGTACATTATGTTCTGAGTGCTTATTATGATAAGATGTATATAATCCATTCACATTATTTTTTTATCTCTTCCCTATGAGTATTATCAATATTTTCTCCATGATAATACCAATATTTATAACTCAAAATAATACCATTATCGATAAGGTGATACTTAACCTCATCAACATCATAAAATTTCTGATTTTTACATTTAATATATGGGTATCGAATCATATTAATTTCATTATTATTATTTCTACGGACAAATTTCAAGAAAGTTTCACCTCCCGAAATATAGTCCTACTCAATTCTACAATTTAACATCCAAGATTTGTTCATTTTTCATTGATGATATTAAACATATTAATTAAATATGTATCTAATAAAATATAAATGTATTAATCACCAATATATTTCAGCTATTATTATATATAAAGTTATAAATTATTAGAATATTCATTAAAACATCATATAAAAATAAATACAAAAAATCCAAACAATTAATAAACCCATTATAACATTAATAATATATATATATATATATATATATATATATTTCATATATGCATGTAATAATAATAATTTTAAAAAAATTAAGTTTAAAATAAATTAATATATAAAAAACATAAAATACATAAATTAATTAAAATAAATGGATAAAAATACATTCTTCTCTTCTAAGCTTGAATAAAAATATACAACTTACATAACACAATATATATATATATATAATCAATAACACATAATATACATTAAAATAAAATATAATTTTACAAAAATTATTTGAAAATATAAAATATAAATAATAAGTATAAAATAATTCATAGAAATACTTACAAGAATAAAACAAGTGAGAAAATGAAGGAAATGAGTGTTTGGTAAGTGAGAAAGTAAAGAAAAATGAGTATAAAAAATTTGAGTATTATACTTAAAAGAATGCTGGATCTAGATCAAAAATTAGAGAGGAACAAAAAACCCAACCAACGGCGCCAAAAGTGGTGGTCGAAAGTAGTCAAAAATGGATAAAGTAATTTTGAGCAACGCACATTTTGGAAATAAGGAGACACAATAGGAAACTATTGGAAAATGGGGGGAAGAAGAAGAAAAAGGAAAAAAAGACACATAGCTTCAGTTCTATGTGTCAACTGACGCTACACATGGCACGTAGCATCAGTTCTACACGACAACTGATGTGAGCCAATTTTCATATTGTTTGACATGTAGAACCAATGTTATATCCTACGTGTAGCGTCGGTTGACACGTAGAACTGATGCTACTTGTTACAAGTCGGTTGACGTGGCAACCGATGCTACATATGGTATATAACATCTCTTGTACACTTCAACCGACGTGAGTGCACATGTAGCATCGATCCTATGTGACACCCAACTTAAGATTATGGGTCGGTTGACGTGTACAATTGACACTATGTCCCACGTGTAATGTCAGTTTCCATGTCAATCGATTCTATTTTTTATTTCTTTGCAATTTTTAAGTCGGTTTGTAAACATACTGACTTAAAATTTGTTATAAGTTGGTTTAAGAAGAAATTGATTTTAAATCCTAACTTAAATATTGCTTATTGTAGTAGTGTTATGCCCTTGGAGGTTGGATGATATCCTTCTTTTCAAAGCCATTTACAATGGCTGGATACTTGGACAACTAATACATTCCTAAAATGACATCAAAATAACTCATATGAAGTATGACGAGGCTAGCTAAGAAATTATGAATGTTAAATTTGATCGAACAATTCTTACCAATATACAAGACAATAGAACATAATCCAAGTAGAGTATTCAAAGTAAATGGGTTTCAATAATTTCATATTCACTTTTAACATTTGAGTATAATTTAAAGAAATAAATGAATGGACGGCACCAGTATCAAAAAGAACTCATGCCCAAGAGTGATATAATAGAATAGTACCTTTCACCATATCATTGATTTTGGGTTCCCTTTATCTACCAGCTATCACAAAGGCTTGACCTTGCATTCCTTGTTCTTGGATGACAACTCCCTTACCCTTTTCCTTTCCACGGGTAAATGGTTGACGTTTAAAATCTAGTATCATATTTTAAGTTTATTGGAAAGACTTTCTAAGAGGTTGATAGGATTGAGAGTATTGTTCTTGGAACAATCATCTTGGTCGTTGAAAATTTTGTTGGGGTTGCCAACTAGTTTGCTAACTTGGCCCTTGAAAATTCCTCCTAATACTTGACGCTCTAGAACTAAAACTAAACTATGATCCTCCTCCATATTTTCTAGTGGTGAGTTAAGGATATTTGTAGTTTAGGTGTCTTGGTTTGTTGTAGTTGTTACACGTATAAAGTTGATACCAAGGATTTTCAGATGAATTACTATCTGACGATCTACTACATTGGCTCATTTGCCAAAATTTCTTCTTCTCTTTTGCTCTATTCTTTATCTGTTGAGATGATGCAACCATCTTTAACTGTTCTACATTGACTTGTTTGACTCTAAAAGTTGCGGTAACCAATGTAGTGCAAGTCTACACGCCTTGATATGCAAATGTCATGTGTTAGACCTATTAAAAACTGTGCAACTTAGTCTTTGTCTTGTACTATTATGTTTTCTAAAAACTTTGACAATTATTTAAGTGTTCTCATACTATGCAATGGTCATGAATTCTTGTTTGAGATTTATAAACTCGACCACCTTGTTAGCTTTACCGATCTTGTTGAAAAATCTCTCATAAAACATCTCTTTAAAATCTTCCCATGTAATTGTCTCTACATTCCTTCCCCCACTAATAAAGTCCCATAAGTATTCAACTTCACAGTTATTTTATATGCAGCTAAACTAGCTCTAAAGCGTGCAAGAATGTTTAGAGCATTCACTTTCTTCTTGATGTCCCGAATCCATCCTTTCGTGATGTCAGGATTGTAAGTACCATCATAAATTGATGGCCTCATCTTTTCAAACTCTTTGAGGTAATAAGCTCTACCTCTTTCCATAGGTTCTCTTCCTTGGGTAATTAATCATTGTAGTGCTTACAATAGACCATAGTTTTCATTGGCATTATGTGAACGTTGCTCTTTAGCTTCCTTAGAAGGTGAATTCTTAGTTATCTTTCTTTTTTGGAGGCATGTTGAGATAAAATTAGTTCAAAAATATTTTACGATTATGAATGAATATTATTCCTAAGGGATCATAACCATGCTTTAATACCAAATTATCACGCCTCGAAAAATGGGAACGTGAGATAGGAAGGGTAAAGTTGTTAATTATATTTTACAAAAATTCAAGATATTTATTTAATAAAATTTAAAGTAAATTCAGGATATCCCTATTTAAAAACATAATTTAATAAAAAATATTTAAATTAAAAATCACAAAATACATATATTAGAAAAGAGTTTATTTTACAACAGGTCTCAACATTTTCTCCAACAGTAGGATACAAAATGAATTACACAAATAAACCTATAGTTTTCTTCTTTTTCTTCATCTTTGAGTCATGCACCACTTTATCAAATTCTAATATGAAGGTAAGGGAAAATGGAGTGAACTACATATAGCTTAGTATGAGTCTACTCTAATATATATGTGTGTGGGGGGAGGGGTGTGTGACAAATAAGTATTCATGAAGTGTGTTTTATATTAAAATTTCTTTTTTTGAATATAAGTCATCATCATCAGTATACAATGTGGGGAGATTTTAGTCATAAATCCCATGTATACTTGTACTTCCTCGCTTTCGTGGAACCAAGTGAGTGAAAGTTTCATGTAACCCAATGTATGCTCATACAATATAAAATATGCTATACAATATAAATTCAATGCATGAAATGCAACACCATATGTATTAATCATCTATATACATGGGCACATGCATGGTCCAACTTCGAGATGCATGTGGCTTCACCTCAAACCCAATGTATGATCTCAATACATATGGCACATGTATTGATCAAATCAACATCATATGGATCCTTCTCTATAGGTAGTTAACTCCAAAACACAATAGGGTCTAACTTTGAGGTCCATGTGTTGTCAATAAATCCTTAATAGATGACAAACTCAAACACAACAGGGGGTCCAACTCTCAAGCCCATGTGTGAGTAATAATCCATAGTTAATAATCCAAGACCACAATAATTCACAGTCGATAAAAATAGGCACCATAGATGAAAAACTCTAAGAATACATGTGTCTGTGATACATACCTGTATTATACCAAAAATAGTCTACTGTAACCAGTAACACATGGATACCATACTCCACACATATAATACTATTCTCATTATGCATGTACAAAATTTTCAGATGTCATGTCTCATTTTCATTGCATATTTTATATCAATATTTGATACTCATTTTATATACAAAAGTTTCTAATGTATGCATAGTAAAATATTTATAATAAGTATCTTATTTTTAAACAATATTTATAATAATATAACATCGCTAATAAAATCATGGCATCCGATTTTTCATTTTTTTCATAACATATGATGCATGACATTTAATTTATAAAAACAATGAATGAATTTAAAAAGTTAGAGTAAGAATCCCTATCTCAAATCCTTGACCTGAATGCTTAAATATTTATCCTTAAAACATGTTCCAAAATGTATAGAAAACCAGAATAAGAGAGAGCTTTCAGAAGGAGGGGGAGAAAAGGGGAAAATATGTGTGGGAAAATGGATAGAGTTCACATTTTTTTATAAGGATTTCATGGAGCTCACCTTCAAGCTTGCCATCAAGCTCTCCATTGGTGGTATTGAGGTGATGGTGGTGAGGTGGTAGATATCCCTATAGTGTAAAACATTATTTAGAATTTCTTTTTGGATACTTTTATTATTTGTACTAAATTTTATGGGGTTTTACATAATGAGAAGTGTCTTGCTCTGTAAATGAACTTGAAAAGATAATTCAAAAAAGAGAATTCGAAACCCTTAAAGGTTAATGCACTATGTAGTCCTCGTCTTGCAATTATGATATCTACAAACTTAAGAATTATGTTTGCATCTTGGAAGATGAAAATGCTCTTTTTAACCCTCTATTGGATGATTGCAATACTAAACTGAATAAGCTTCAAGCACTTGCTAACACCGAAATTGCAAAAATGTTAAACTTCTTAAATCCATCTTGCTAGAAAAACATGAAATGGTTGAGACTCATTTCCTTTAATAGTATAACTCTAAAAGAAAAATTATAGCATCTCGGGAAGTTCGTCAAATTTTGTCTATGGGAAATACTTGTTTTGACAAGTTGTTATAACTTAAGGACACTCATACTTCTTCCTCCTCTACTACAACTATTCTTCAGGAACCTTCTCTTGCTACTAAGATTTTTAACGATAAGGTCGATGTGTTGAGTTTAAAAAGCTTATAATTCTCTCCTATGTCTAATAACTCTAGCTTCTAGTCTTCTTCCAACTCTCAAAAGGATTCTTAACGCTATGATAAGAATATGCTAAGTCATATAGAAAAATTGTTGAATCTTTCTACCACTTTGAATAATGAAGTCATGGCTTTGTAGAATGAAGCAATTATGATTTTCAAAGAGTTTAAGTCTCAACTTGGTGATACTATTGATGATCATAATCTCAATTATGATGTGGTCTATACTTCCCTAAAGGCTTAAGAATCTATTTATTGATATTTTGATAGTGAATGCTCTTGATGGATAACTGGAGATAAATCCTTCTTCACCAAAATAATTCTCACTAATAACAGATCAGTCACTTTTGGTGATGGAAATAAGGCATTAATTTGTGGTAGAGGATCTATCAGTACTCTTGAAGTTCCTTAACTTAAGGATTTTCTTTATGTGGAAGATCTCAAGGTTAATATTATCAACATTTGCCACATATGTGATAACAATAACATGATCAAGTCACTTAAAAGGATTTTATTATGTATGATGATTTAGGTAATACTCTAGTCAGATGCATTAAATCAAATGATAACTATTATTGTGTGGATACTCCTCTTGAGGTGGTGTGTAACATGTTGTGTCTAAGTCCTAAAGAACATTGGCATCAATGATTGGGTCATATCAACTACAAATTATTGAAGAAAATTTCTTATTATAAGTTAATTAGAGGTCTTCCAACTATCTTTTTCTTCCTGAGCATATGATTGGTCCTTGTTAGTTGGGTAAGTACAGTTAGAGCTAGCATAAGAAGAATCAACATCTAACTATTACAGGACCTATTTAACTTCTTTATATGGATCTAAAAGGTCCTATTCAAACTGCTAGCATTGATGAGAGAAAGTATATCTTGGTAATTATTGATAATTTCTCTAGATATACACGAGTTTTGTTTCTAATAGAAAACTCCGAAGCTTTTGATAAGTGTAAAACCCTATGCATCAAACTACAAAATAAAAATTTTAAATCCATTAGTAACATCATCAAAATAAGTAGTGATAATGACAAAGAATTTGAAAATTCAAAGTAAGGTTTCTTTTGTGATGAAATGTGTATACAACATGATTTTTTTGATTCCCAAAACCCCTCAATAAAATGGTATAGTTGAAAGAAAGAAGAGAGTTATCCAAGATATTGCTACGGTTATACTAACTAGCAAACACTTAGCAAAGCATTTTTGGACTGTAGTTTTTAACGTCGCCTATTATATGCTAAATCGTTGGTTCTTAAGGCTTGATACTTATCAATCTTTGTATGAGCATATGTATGGAAAAATAATTAATGTTAAAAACCTTCTTGCTTAGAAGTACTTGCTATATTCTCAAAGATACAGAGAATCTAAATAATTTTGAGGCCAAGAATGATCTTAAAATTTTCCTAGGACACTCCATTAACTTCTATTCTCACCTGGTTTTCAACTTAAAAACTTCAATCATTATTGAATCAATCAATGTTGTGATTGATGACCTTGAAACAACTAAATTTTTTGAATCAATTGGTAGTGATGTATTTGATGATGAGGGTACTCCTAATAATGCCACAAATAATGTTGAGATTTTGTCTACTGTAACTCCAGTTGACCCTTCTCAAACTTATGAAGATGGTAAAGAAGATGAACAAGAATATTTTCTTCTTCCTAAACGGGTAAAGAAAGTTCATTCTACGGATGACATTATTGGTAATGTGAAAGTTGGTGTTAGGATGAGATTTTAGTTATAAAATACCTTAAACTACATGTGTTTCACTTATGCTATTCTTCCAAAATATTTTACAGAAGCCCTACTGGATGTACATTGGGTCAACTCTATATAGGAGAAACTTAGTGATTTTTAAAGTAAGGATGTTTAGTACCGTGTTCTCAGACTTATTGCTAAATATGTCATTTACACACTTGCTATACAAAAATAAGGAAGATGAAAATGGATAATTTCTTGAAACAAGTCTCGTCTTATTGCACAAGGATAAACTTAGATTGAAGGAATAGAATTCGATGAAATCTTCATTTCTTTTGCTCACCTTGAGTTTGTGAGACTTCTCATTGGTCTAGCTTCTACTTTGGGTTAAGCTATACTAGATGGATGTAAATAGTGCTTTCCTAAATAGAGCTATCAAACAGGAGGTCTATGTAGAACAACCAAAAGGGTTAGAAGACCCTCACTTTCCCAATCATATGATTAGATTATAGAAAGCATTGTATGTTTAAAGTAAACTCCTCATGCTTAGTATAAGCATCTTATCATATGTCTCCTCGATAATGGTTTCTAAGAGGAGGTAGTGACAAAGCATTATTTATCTCTATAAATTAGGGTGAAGTTGTCATCGCTCAAGTATATGTTGATGACATTAATTTTGGGTGTACAAAATATGACCTGGCTTAAGAATATTTTCCACTACGTAATTGAGATGAGCCTTGTTGGTGAAATGAAGTTACCCTTGGATTTCAAGTTAAACCAATGAAGGATGGGATCTTTCTCTCTCAAGAAAAGTATGTCAAGGAACTGGTTAATAAGTTTGGATAGGAGAATACCAATCCTATTGCACTCTTATACGTAAAATGAAGTAGAGAATACTTTGTACTAGAGTATGAATTAGAGTCTTCTTTACTTGACTGATAGTCGCCAAAGATGTCTCTTTTAGAATACGATTTTGTGCTAGATTTTAGGCTAGCCCCAAAGAATCACATCTTTCTGCTATTAAACATAGCATTAAATATGTTAGTGGCATGTCAAAATTTGATATTTGGTAACCTTGGGACACTACTATATAGTTGGTTGGGTATTTTAACGTTGGTTGAGCAAGGTACAATGATGACAGAAAGTGTACTTTAGGCGAGCGCTTCTACTTAGGTAATTCATTAACTTCATAGCATAGTAAAATGTAGAGTTTTGTGTCCCTATCTATCGTTGATATGGAATATACTCTTCCAGGATTGTGTTGTTTTCAATTACTTTGGATGAAATAGATGCTGTCAGACTACGATATCAAGGTAAGAAACCTTCTTTTACTCTGTGACAACACCAATGCAATTTGTATTTCAAAGATCCAATCCAACATTCAAGGACCAAACACATTGATATACGATACCATTTTATAAGAGATCTAGTGGAATCGAGCACTTTTTCATTACAGCATATCAACATTGACCTTCAACTCATTGATATTTTTACTAAGCCTTTATACTTTCAGTAGTTTGAATCCATAAGAAAGGTTATTGGTGTTTGCATCTCTCCCTAAAAGAATACTGCTTGTGTTCTTCAGATTTATGCGAGCATGAAGAAATTTTTGTTTTGTTACTTGTTTTCCTTATTTTTCTTCTTACATGTATTGTACATTGTTAGGATCATTACATATTTGTATCCCTTATCTCCCTCATATAGGGGGGTATTCTTATGACTTTCTGTGTCAAAAAGAGGGATAAGTTTTTGTGCACAACTATGTGTTTATTGCTAAGATATGTGTTGCATGGGTGGTAAGTGTAGGATTACACTTCATCTTGTTACCTGACTTGCATACACATAAGGGGAGTATTGGATAAAGTCAGGGAAAGTTATGTACATTGCATGTGTTTCTATTGCATGATTTTATGTGTTTTACCTATCGTTGTGTACCTGTGTAGAGGTAACATAATAGTATTTGGATGGACTACATGCTATTTCTATATGATATGTTCACGGGGTATGTATTTGTTTCATGTGTATGTGGGTCACACGTGGATATTGAAGTCATCATGTTTCATATGTGCTATGTGTAGTTGTGTTGAGACCCTTTTATGTTCCAACTTAACAATGTATGGATGAGTTGATCCAAGAAGATGGATGAAGCGCACAAGATAGATGCACTTGGAATAGGTGTTTTTTCGGGTGTTGGGTGTGCATCGATGTCTTGTTCATGGGAGAAAAATCTTTAGGTCATCTTCATGTTCTTGTCATGATTGATGTGGGTCTATACTTAGTTATGCATTGTTTTGACACAAAATCCAAAGAGGGAAATTGTAAGTCCTTTTGTAATTTGTGTCTCTATGTGGCTTCCTGTGTGCAAAAAGTCTGTTTATTTTACTTAGTGTTTCTATCTCTCTCTATATAAGCTTGGTTCTTAGGGATAAATAGTGCACACAAGCACAAATTTAGGTACACTGTGTTTAAAGCATATTTTACACACACTATGAGGTTGGTTTTTTAGTTTTCATGCTAAGTCGTGCATGGAAAATTTTGGTTAGGTTCAAGCATAGGAATTTATGGAAATTACTTTACAATATTCAAATAAAACAATTGGACTTTTTGGAACCTCGATGAGGTATTTGAATAGGGCTTCATTAGACCCCCAATGAGATGGTCGATGTGGACCTTTGTCATGGCCTCGACGAGGTTGGTTGGTCGTTGGTAGTTATCTATAAATACCCTATCTTAATTATGGCATTAATTTTAAAACCTACTGAACTCTACCAAATTTTCTATCAATTTAAATTCCATCTTACTAATTATCTTAAATGTGTTTCAATAATTTTGATACTTCTGTGTGAGCATAAAATAGTGTGGTTGACTATTTTACAAAGTTTTAAGAACAATATTATGAGAATTGATTGAGTGGTATTTTTGAGTTCTCATATCAATGGTTTTTCATCGTATATGGTTGAATATATTTCCTACTTTAGCTATGTGTAATACATGATTTAATATGTTTCCTACATTGGTAGTTGATGGTTCAAGGTTGAGGGTGGTCCTCACATTTGATAGTTCACATTGTTCACATTACTGATCTTCGGTTACTAATCACACTACATCAAGTGGTGTTGGGTTTGAAGGAAAGCCATATTTGTGTTTCAAACTAAGTTTTTACAGAGGAAAAAAGTAAGGCTATTGGACAAATGTTCCAATTAATAAAGGTATTGGTGGTTTTATTTCTATCATAGTTTTGTATATTTCATTACTTAGTAGATTGTTTTCTATCGAGTGGTTGCTATAAGTAACCCAAGGATGTTAACTGATAGATAGGAGTTCTATATGGGGTTTATCTCGTTACATGATTGTTTTTGAATGATCTACTTTGTTATGAGTACAATCTGAGTTATGATATTATATGTTACCATATATAGGATTAGACTCTGATTGAAAAATTGCTTATTTCTATTTAGTATGATTTACTTCCTTTTTATGTAGCATTTGAATATATTTTCTACCTACGTAAATAAATCGTCTTTCTGAGTTTATTATTACTATTGTTGTATTATGTTATTTTGCTATTAGTAGGATAAGTCCTTTAAGAGTCTGTATCTCATTATCCTAATTATGTACCAATCTCGAACTCTTTCATAAATAAATAAAAGTTTACATTTATTTCTTATTAACAATCTTTATATATTTAATCATAAATTAACGATTATTTTAGAATTAAGCTTTAGACACATCATTTATGCTTGGTTGTGCATAACGAATAAGAATCCAATTTAATTTTCATTGATTTGTATTAAATTAGATAATTGAAAACAAATTAATTATAAATTAACAATAGATCAAATCTTGATTTATAATTATAGAATATATCTACATTAAATTTATCGATTTTTAATTTCAAGCCCAATGAAATAAAATTATTAATTAATTTAAGATTTTGGTATATATATTTCTTTAGTTTACCAATAATCAATTTTTTCCTTTAGCATAGAATAATTGATTAATTGATTATTATTGAAAACTCACTATGATTATAAAGACTTTTTATTTAAAATAAATAAAATGAATAAATCTACCTTATATTTAAATCAATTAATTCGTTTTGTTCATGAAAAGCTATGCTTATAGTTCTCTTCTTCTAAACCAACAAATTGTTTGAATGTTTAAGACTAGTTTTTGTTAACTATATTAGAATGTAATTTAATTTTTTAAAATCATTGTAATTCATTGGTTGTAATTCCTTAAGAGACAATGGTAGGAGTATACTTATTGCTTTTCACAAGTGATTCGTACCCTTGCGAGCTTTTTATAAATACCAAAATTGATTATTAAGTTTTTCTACATCAATTTTTTGGCACTGTTGTTGGAGAATTAGCATTTTAAGTTGTTTATTTGTTTTATACTTAGTTACTTTTCATGATTTTTGTTTTAGGATTTTCTTTTTATTTCTATGATTTTGTAAATATTCGTAGTTTTTTTTGTTATTTTTTTTTGTTATTTATGGGTTGTTTAAAAAAATAAAAAAAATAAAAAAATAAGAAATAATTTATTTTTATTTTAAATTTTTTTTATTTGTTTTTAGCTATTTATTTATATACTACTTTTATTTATTTTTTATTAGTATTTTTGTTTATTAAATTTATTTATTTTTCGCTAATTTTGTTTACTAAGTTTTATTTATTGTTTATTTTATTAATATATTTTTTAACAATTTATTAATTTACGAACTTTATTTTCTTTTTTTATTTCTTTTTGTGTAGTATTTCTGTATATGAACATTTTTTTTGTTTCTTGTTTGTTTTCTTGAATTTATTTATTTTTAGCTGTTTATTTTATTTTTATTTTTATTAATTCTATGATTTGGCAAGTTATTTATTTATTTATTTCTTTTTATATACTCTTATTTGTTTATTTTATTTTTATTTTTATTTTTATTTATTTTTGTTATTTATTTATTTGTTTTTTTATTTTATGTTAATGTGAACCCATATTTATTTTATTTAGGAGTGTTAAATTCATAATTATTTGTTAAGATGTGTTTACAAGAAGTACACAACATTTGTTCTGTGATATTATTGAAGTAGATGATGGATGTATCACATCACTTGTGTAATCCCATTGAGTTAAGACAAATGGGTAACTTTTTTGTTAATTTTTGATTTACATTCGATATATCAAGGATAATACAGATTCTAGGTTGGGGTGGAAGAAAAGTTACACATGAAGTTAAATATTTTTAATTTTTTTTTAAAACATGTGTTTCTTATTGTTTAGTTTACTTTGTTTAATTTTTCATTGTTTAGTTTAGTCAATTGTTTATGGACATTTAGGTCTATTTTTATTTTTTTTGTAAAATTATCATACATTTTGATGATTTAAAGTGAATGGTTAAGTTATTGTACTATTTGATTGATATCATAAAAATGTTCTTGGAATATTGTGAGAGTTGTTTTTTTATTCATAGTTTGAGTTACTTACTTAGATGTTGAGATGGAGATAAACTAAAAATTGATGTTTAGGCATCAAATCGTAGTGACCATCTTGTGAGAATATTTTGAGTCTATATCATTTATTCTAAATTATGAATTTTCTTCTACTTCTCTAAACATTTTTCTTATTATTTCAATTTGTTAGATGATCTTTATAGGTTTTGCACTAAATGTTAGGATTTTAAACATCAGATGAAGAATCATGTATTTAATTTCATTGTTGAGGTTGAATGATTTTAAGTAAAATTCAAATAGTATGCCTATTTCGTTCATGTTTGACTTCCAAAAAGGGATATATATGGGGTTCACCCAAAAAAGGAGAAAAAAATAAGCCACTCACCAAATTATGCTTATATGCATAGGTACACTTTCCAAAAACGAAATAAATAAAGAATATATATAAAAAAAGAATATCAAAAAGAGAGGACAACAAATAGTATAACTAAATACTATGATCCTAATGTTCTTCAAGTAGTGAGATGGTTATTACAAAAGAAAATATGAAATAAACCCCTCTTGTAGTCATTGCATTTTCATTTATCTTAAGGCATAGACTTGACACTTTTGCTTAATGATTTTAATTGATGCACGAAATTGTTATATGATATATTTATAAATCCTAGCATTTGATTTCTTTCATGAGATTAATGTTATGCACTTCTAAGCTTTTCTTGTTTATTATATGCTAACCTATTAGCTTTATTCTTTACATAACTTATGTTCACATATACCTTGTTGAGTTCTTGAACACATAAGATCAATGTGAAACTAAGAGTTTATCTTGTGAGGATTAGAGTCAAAGGTAACTCGGGTTCTTAACACTAAGATTGGGTGAGTCAAAGTTGATATGTTTTTGTAAAGGGGCATGAATTTGTGATCTTTACTAATTTGAACAATAAATTATAAATCTTTAGGATGTAGAATTAACCTATGTTTTGATTTTAATTATGAAGTTTTGTTTATTTTAGCTTTTATTTTGTTATTTGAAGATTGTTTTTATTTTTATTTTTATTTTTAGTTTTAATTTTTGTATTTTAGGATGTTTATAAGTATTATCACTGAATCAGTGATAATACCCATAAAGTCTAGCAAGAAGCTGATTGAAGGTTATGATGAGTGCTTAAAAAACATTAATATTTCATGATTTTATTTCAATTAAATGTAATAAATATGTTTGATTATATAATATTTATATCATTATTTACACAAATCTATATGTTCAGAATCTTAAGTATTTTCTATTGTATTTAAGTATTTTTGTTTCAAATATATAACTTGATCAACACATGAAGAATCACACCTGAAGCACTCAATTTGCATCTTGGATGCTTGAAAGGAATAAGGCATGTGCCTTAACATAGAAAGGAAGTGGATATATTTTGCAACTTAATCCTATTCCAATCCTTTTAACTATCACAGCTTATCTACCTTTTTGACATGTTGTGCACACTAATCCTATCTTTACCAAAATACTAGCCTCATTTATAAAAAACACATTATGTGCTAAGTTTTGTAAGTTTTCATATTAAAGCGTTAGAGCAACCATCTGTAGAATTTAGGTTAAGATCAGTTTTTTGATTAGTCGTTTTACCACCATGTACAGGTACATAGAGAAAACACTTCATTTGTAAAGATGATCCAAACATTTGAAGAAGGTAATGACAACCCATTGAGAGATCTGGAATCATTTTTATTAAGGAGTAATTTTATTGTTATATCTTTTATTTTTCTTTGTAATTTAATATTTTTTATTATTGAATTGAGTTTTGTTAATAACTAGATTGACTAAATCTGTATTTAATCATAAATTAATATAGGCCAAGTCTTGATTTATGATTAAAAAATATTTTAGAATTAAGGATTAGACACATCATTTGTACTTAATTGTGCATATTGAATATAAGTCTAATTTAATTTCTTTGATTTGTTAAATTAGATGGTTGAAAAATAACTTTAATTATAAATTAATGATTAATTAAATCTTGATTTGTAATTAAAGAATATATCTATCTTAGGTCTATTAATTTTTAATTTCAAGTCCGATCAAAGAAAATTATTAATTTATTGAATATTTTGATATATATATATATATATATATATATATATATAGTTTTTCAATTAATCAATTTTAAACTTGATTAAGGATTGATTAAGTAATTATCATTGAGAATGAATAGGGAATTTTATTTTTAAAAAATTAAATTAGTAAGTCGAGCTTATATTTAAATCACTTAATTCATTATGTCTATAAAAGGATATGCTTGCTAAAATCACGTATACATTCATCATCATTGATTCAACTATAGTTAATTTATTGCTTTCGTTTATCAACTTCAATTTACTTGCTTTCTTTAAATATAATATAATTTATAATTAACAAATAAATATTGTTTCTTGATTTAAGGTTTGTTACAAGATTTATTTATGAATAATTTATTGGCTATTTATTCTTCATAGATAAATTAAAAATTTGAGAATTAGGTTTCAGATACATCATCTATATCTAATTTAGACAACTTGAACAATAATTTCAATTGGTGACTTGATCATTGCATCAATTTAAATGATTGTATTTTCCTTGGGCATAATTTAATATATTAGTTTATTGCCCCGATCATAGGACATTAACTGGTTGATTAACAAAGAAAATAATCTTTGATCTAGAAGTTTCATATTTTAAAAGAAAACCAATAATCTCAATTTATATGTCTGTTTATTTTAATTTGTTTAAATCTTTCGAAGCAAGTATGATTAAGAAGCTAAACCTCCTATGAATCTTCCAATTATTTTACAAATGTCTTGATTTCATTTTGAATTGAGTCATTATTTAATTATTTGTTCTTATTTTAGAATTTTCAACCCAATCATTATGATAGTGTTAAGGTTTAATTTTTGTTTAAGTTTTAAGAAAAGAGAAAAATTATCTAAAACAACTTCAATCCTTTCAAAGATCGACCTTAGGAGTATACTTGTTGCTTATTATAGGTGACTCGTGCACTTTAGAGGTTTTAATACAAAATTTGTGCATTAGTAGACACCTTATGTTTTACACCATAATTTAAAAATAAAGCATTGAAAAAACGATTATAAAATCGATAACCTCCATTATTAATTATAATCTTAGGGGTTCCAAACCTAGTGAATAAATCCCTCTTTAAGAATTTTATAACTACCTTTGCATCAATTTCCACCCTCTTAGGCGAGTAGTCCACAGGTACTAGAATATAAGAATTTTTAAAAGAAAGAACAAAAGGACCCATGAAATTTATACCCCAAACATCAAATAATTTCACTTCTAAAATTACATTTTAAGGCATTTCATGTCTCCTAGAAATATTTTCCACCCTTTGGCATCTATCCCAATCTTTTATAAACTCAAATACATCTCTAAGAGAGTGTACCAATAAAAGCCTGACTATAATACCTTAAATACTGTTCGAGTCACTCCAAAGTGGAATCTATAGCTCGAAGTGTGGCAATGTTGTAGGATATCACTTGTCTCTTCCAATAGAATACATCTTCTAAGTATACCATCACTACACCTCTTGAAAAGGTAAGGATCATCTAAAATATAAAAGCATGAATCATATAGGAATTTTTTCTTACCTTGGCTTGACAATTTGGTGGCATAACTCCACTATCTATGAAGTTAGACATATATTCACACTAAGGCATTTGCATTATTGTAATAATCTATAATTGTTTATTCTGAAAATATTCATAAATAGGAATTTATTTTATATTAATTTCATCTCTTTGATGACTTCTATAATTTTGACATAATTTATCACTTCTTAACTTTAACTTTAGTATAATTTTATTTAATTTTTATTAATTTTAGACTTTATTATTATTATTTAAATTTTATTGTAAATTTGAAAAAAATGAATATTTATTGAAATCAAATATAAATGAAGATTTTTTGAAACAAAGGAAAGTTAAAGTAAAAGAAATGAGAAAAGAGAAAAATGTTGGTGCAGATAAATGCAACGTTGAGGTACTGGAAAGTGAAAAAAAAAAGAGAAACAAAAAGGGCATGTTGTTATATATATATATATATATGAGGTGCTGAAAAAAAACAACAAGAAGAAGAAAAAAAAGGCGCTGCCAGGAGAACTAGAGAAAAAAGTAGCACAGGAAAACGAACAGAAAAAAAAAAGACCAGATAAAGGAACACAATTGGGAATTTTGTGATTCACTTTCCTTTCAATTCTTCTTAGAAAAATTATGATAAATTATTTTATGTTAAATTTAATTTTTAACATGAACTAAAGTTTCTTTATTCTAGGAAAAATATGTAATCTAATTCCAAACTATGCTTGCTTTTTCATGTTAATTAGAATTATTTATTTTCATGTTTGTATGATTTATTCTGAGTTTATTGCTGTTAATTAACTAGTCATTAATTAGATGAATTTGATCTTGTGATTTACTATCGAAAGAGGAAATTATAGGATAGATTTGGTATATTTCAATGTAGGTAAATATAGAGATCGAAAGACTTCTATGAACCTATGTAGTATTAAAATCATTTGTCTTAATACTTTCTTGCTTTGTTAAATTGCATATTCTTGTGTAAATTGATGAACAACAATGTTTCCAATTGACCGACGAAAGAAACTTTTGAATGTTTTTTAGAGATTGTTAACAAACAGAGAGAATTAAATTCAATTAGTTAGATGAGTAAATCATAATGAAGGATTAAGTGAAATTGATTTCCTAGAAGTTTTCTTCCCATGAATTTGATCATTGAACAACATCTTTTTTTTATTTTACACATTTTCTTTAAATTGATTTTATTTTAAATTCTAATTAAAACAACCTTTTAGTGACTTCTCAATATAAAATTGAGATCAACATAATTTTAGTATTTTTCAAAAGTAAGTTACTAATCCCAGAGAACCATACTATTTTCATCACTTTACTATAAAACTATGATACTATGTCCTTGCAGTTTTGCACCGATCAAGTTTTTGGCACTGTTGTCGAGATTAATATCTTCTTATTTTTTTCAATATTGATAAAAAGTAATATTGGTTTTAATTTAGAATTGTATTTTATTTTATTTATTTATATTTATATTTTTGTTCTTCCCATTGATTTGATTTTCAAACATCTTTCTTTTCTTTTGTGCATTTTCTTTAAATTGATTTTATTCCAATTAAACCAACCTTAGTGACTTCTCTAGATAAAATTGAGATTAGCATAATTTTGGTATTTATAAAAAGTAAGTTACCAATCCCTAAGAACGATACTATTTTCATCACTTTACTATAAATCTATGATACTGTGTACTTGTAGTTTTGCACCGATCACTCTTTCTTTTAACCTTGATAGATGATTTTCTACTTGATTTTTAATTCCCATTTTGTCACATATTTCCAAGTCAAAATATTGAAGTAAGAACACCCATCTAATAAGTTTAAGTTTGGCATCATTCTTTGAAAAGAAATATCTAATAATGGCATGGTTAGTGTGTACAATCACCTTTACACCAACCAAATATGCTCAAAATTTCTAGAATGATGATTGTTAAGAGTTCCTTTCTAATGATGGCATAATTTAATTTGGGAATTATTAAGGTTTTACTAGCATAATGTATGGCATGCAATGACTTATCTATTCACTGCCCCAAAGGTGCACCAAAAGCAAAATCACAAGCATCAAACAAGAATTGATAAGACTCCTCTCAATTCGTTGTAATGATTACCAGTGTTATGGTTATACTCTTTCTTAATATCTCAAAGGCTTGAAGACATTGTGTGTTAAATTGGAAGGGTATTTTTTTCTCTTAAAGGTTACATAAGAGATTTGATATTTTTGGAAAACTTTTTATGAACATCCTATTAAAATCGACATGGCGTAGAAAGTTTCTTATTCCTTTGACATTTTTTTGGAGGTGATAACTTTTCAATACCTTTATTTTTGGCTTTATCCACTTCCAAACATATAAATGAGATTTTGTGACCAATTATGATGCCCTTTTTTATGATAAAATGGCATTTTTTCCCAATTAAGAACAAGGATGGACTCTCCAAATCTTTGGAGAACCCTTACAAGATTTACAAGGCATGCATCCAAATTGTTACCAAAGACTATGAAATCATCCACAAATGCCTTAATAATTTTCTCCACCTTGTTAGAGAAGATGAATAGCGTACACCATTGAAAAGTGGTTGGTGCATTACATAGTCCAAGTGGCATTCTTCTAAAGGAAAAATATCATAAGGACAAGTGAAAGTGGTTTTTCCTAGTCCTCTAGTCTAATGGCTATTTGATTGTAGCCATAATAACCATACAATAGACAATAGAAGGAATGATTGGCTAACCTATCTACCATTTGATCCATGAAGAAAAGTGGGAAGTGATTTTTGCATGTGACTTTATTAATATGCAACTTCTTGAAAATATCAAAGAATTTGGAGAATTTCTTATCTTGTTTTTGTTTGTAGAACCTTTGTAAAGAAGGAAGGGATGAGGTATAAACTCTCTCCCCATGATTGTTTCCTTCCTTTAGCTTCACTACAATTTCTTTCTTCTTTTCTTCTTATTTTCCAATCTCTTCATTAATTTATTTTTCTCTTCCTTCTCATTTTTATTTTCATCCTAACCTCCTATTACTACCCCACTTCATGTTACTATAGCCTTATATTGCTCTTTATCCTCTTTCTTAAGATTTACCTTGGTGTTACTAGGAAGCATACTTTGGTTCCTCGAGTGTAATGTTTGTGTTAGTTTCCTTTTTTGGACCTTCTAAGTTTCTTATGCTAGCACTATTGTTGACTTCTTTAGTGACCAAGATATCTATTTTATTATTCATTGTATCAATTCTAGGCAAAAAAGTTAGATAATATGCTTTCCATTAGACCTTCCAATTTGGCTTGTCTTAACTCTTTCATTGATGGTGGTTGTTGTTATGATTGCTTGAACCTCGGTGGATCAAAATATGATCTATTGAGGGGTGCCTTACCTTGGTTGTTATTACCCTAAGAGAAATTAAGGTGGTTCATCCAATATGAACTATAAGTATTTAAGTAATGATTCCTTTGGTGTTTTTGATTGTTGATATTGTTAACCACCCTAGGATCACTTCCACAAGCATTACCAGCATGAGGTTCACCACAATGCTCACAAACTAGAAAAAGGTTTTATACCTTATTTATTCCCAAAGGTGTAGTATTAAACTCATTTGATAGCCTTAAAAACAATGCTTTAATTTATGCTTACGAGGTTGTAAGGGCATCCATATCTACCATTCCAACAACCCTTTTTGGATTTAATCTCTTTACTAGCCAATGGAAACTATTAGAGGCCAATTATCTAATGATTCAGAGACTTCATTCTCACCTGCAACTACTACATCAAGAATAGTTTTTGTTTGCCTTTATAATTCTCATAAAATATTTGGATTCATAACCATGGAAGAATACCATGATGTGGGAATTTTTTCTATATCTCTTTGAAGCTTTCCTATACCTTATAGAAAGGTTCCCCATCAAATTATTGAAAGGAAGTTATAGTATTCCTAAACTTAGCGGTATTTAAAGGTGGAATATATTTAGCTAAGAATTTATGGTCCAAGCCATCCCAAGTGTTGATGGATCCTATAAGTAAGGAATTTAACCATACCTTTACCTTGTCCCTAAGTTAGAAGGGGAATAACAAAAGATGGATGGTAACTTCAAAAACTCCATTCATCTTAACGATATCAGATAACTTAGAGAATGTACCATTTGGATCACAATAGGTTTTAACTCAAAATTATTTGCATTAATAGAGGGCCTAATGATGATGATACAGCAAAGTCAAAATTATTTCCATTCATCTACCTATGGTACAGCAAAGTCCTAAAGAGATTTAGAGATGATGATATCCTGTTGATTCTCCAAGTTTTTCATATCCCCAAGCTAAAGATGGTGTACTCTTAAACTATAAAGAGTTCTCTCTCAGTATCAAAATATTTAAGATTTATTCCTATTTCCCTAGGCATACAAAAAACTAAAAGAGAAAAAAATTAAAATAGTCTAAACTAGTACCGTTATATGAATATTGATATTAATTATAAAAATATTTCACTCTCCGAAAATAACACCAAAAACTTAATAGTGATTACACAAATATATGAGTGGTTTGAGTAATAAAATACATTAAGTATGAATATCATCCAATTGAGCATGATATGTTTTTATAACTAAGTACCAATATGTAGTATCATAATATTATTTAAACAAATAACAAACGAAAATGATCTTAACTCATTATTAAACCTATAATTAATTCAAATACACAAATAATGATGAAGTAAATGGTATTTGGAAATTTGGGATCTATGAATCTCCTAACCACTCCACATATACATATTAAATATCATTGATTAACTTATCTATCTAATTCATTGGCTACATGCTTTTATATACCTAGAAATCTTTTACAAGTATTCTTTTAGATTATGTGCAAACAATCACATTGTCATGTTATCAAGACACAAATTCATCAATCATATTGTCATACTATTTCAATTCATGTGATAATAATTCTCTGACTAATTCAAAAACTTACTTTTTAAGCTAGGGTATGAATCTTAAATCATATAATTATTGATCAAATAATTCAAGATTTAAGATTAAAAATATTATATCAATTATTGATAGAGAAATTCTTTCAACTAAATAAAATTAATCACTTGGTTGTGGAGCTAGGTTCATCAAAAATCTCAAATAAGAACCTAGAAACTCAATTTTAAAAATCATAATTAAAAACATATAAATGTATAAGTGTTACAAGAATGATGAAGAAAAAGATGAAGATCCAACTACTCATTTAGCCTTCTTGCTAGATATGTAATTATCTCCTTAATTTTCTTTACTTAATCTCTCTTTTGTAACAATAAAATCTCTATATTCTCTCTTATTGATTGTAAATTGTGTGTTATTTATAACCTCCTTATAATATTTTAAATAGGCTAAAATTATTCCAAATTAGATTAAGGTTCTTATTAGCTTTGATCCAAGGCTAAGATTGAAAGTTAGAATTCAAATAAGGGTTGATGAGTCAAAATCTACTTTGCTGAATTGATTGAGACTCTTCCCAATTGATCTAACAATGATATTTTTCTAACCCAAGAGCACTCAATTGAAGCTCGATCTTCCAATAATCAATCAATAGAATCCCTTGTCGATCAATATATCTAACTCTTATTTTCCCATTTTGGGGCTAACTCCCCTATTTTCTCGATTGATTGACTGATGTGTTTTGATTTATCAACCCTAGCCAATTTGCTTATTCTTTCTCCGTTTAATATCTTTTCACGTACATTACCATATTTGAACATAAGATAGATCTTTTAGTCAATATTCATCTCAAAATAAAACAAATAAATAGCATGAGTGGCCAAATAACTCTACTATTATAAAGTTACCAATTTGAACACTTCTTAATTAACACACAATTTCCTTATTAGGAAAACTATGTACTATATAGTAAAAAATCAAATCACACTATTGTGAACAAATTACATCTTATTCATTAAGCTTGCATTTATAGATGACATGCATACAAACCATACATATTTATTTAGAAACTATTTGTATTAACTAATCATGACTAGTAATCAAATTATCTCTCTCAAGCATAATCAAATGATCTTACTATATTGAAAGTCACAAAAATAGATTAATTAAAACATCAAATATCAAGAATCACAAAGAATGAAAAAATAAACTAATTCATTATATAAATAAATTGAATTCAAGAGGATCCTAACACAAGTTTAGCCAATCTAAATTGTATTAAATTCAATCCCAAAATAATGAGATAATATAAGAAACTAATAAAATTGAAGGTAAAAGAAAAGATACAACAATTCTCTTGATAAATCTTGACTCCAAAACCTTCAATCTTTTTCCATTCTCTTGACTCTAAACTTGTTAGATCTTTCTCTAAGAATATTTGTTAGCTGTAGTAAAGGGTTAAAGAATTAAATGGGGTTGCTATTTAGCTCATTTTTGTGTATAATCCTAGAATGAATTTGGAAGGTTGATTAAAATCAGATCCGATGGCTAAAACTGGGTAAAATTGAGTGCCACACATGTAGGATAAAAATTGTAAAATTATTGGCCAAAATGATGACATTTTATGAATAATGTCCAGCCAGTCGCACGAAATGACATTGTTATGGATGGGGAAAGACGCGCCAAAATGATGGAAAATGACATAATTTTTTGGAATTTGGTATGCTTTTGCTAAGTCCATTTGCAAGTGTTTTAAGTACATCTAGCTACGATAAGTTTTGACTCCCCAGGCTCGTTTTTCCTAGATGAAGCCACCATAATTTCTACATACAACCATCAATTGACCATACCCTTTTAGATCGAATGAGAGCTCTATAATGATTCCAAAAATTGATATGAGAACCTTAGATCAATCAAAACTTTTAAATACACAAATGGATCATGCTTTATACATCCATCTACACTAGAAAAATTCAAAAAATGCCAAAATTTTAGAAAAAGTTTATTTTATTTCCATAACTTAAATAAATCAAATTAATATTTTCAAACACATTTTTAACCTTTTATTGATTAATATCAAGCTTAAAAGACATAAATAACTCTATTTTCATAGAGTTATCAAGTGTCCCTCTAGTGACAATTCGGCAATGAAGTATACCAGGACATGTCCTTTGATGGTAGTCCATGATGTGTAATGGATTACAAAATTACTGAGCTCTATTTCCCACTTTTGTATCCTTTCTAAGATGTTGGGCTTGGATATAACTTGCTTCAGCCAAGTGTCGATTGGGATGATGATGCTATAGGCATGAAAATGGGGTCCCAACTTCTTGGCTACGACTAACAGTGTTAATTCCATTTTTCAATCCCAAGGAACCTTTACTCAACCCCCTAGTATATCTAATTAGCATAATATACTAGCCTATGAATCTTGTCCTTTTCCCTTACAAGAGCATCGCTAATCATCAACTTTGATGCAACTAATTACAAGATAATTTTTCCAGTAATAGCAAGGTTGCTAGTAGTCACGGAATTCTCAAGTAAGTTTTGAGTCTTTGAAAAGCCTATTCACATTCCTGGTTCCATTCAAACTTGTGGCTTTCCTAGTGTATCTTGAAGAATGGCAAGCATTTTTTGTTGCTTTAGAGATGAAGCAGTTAAATGATGTTAGTCTTCTAGTTAGCCTATGTACCTCCTTAACATTTTACGGTGGATACATATGTATGAGAGCCTTGATCTTCTCTAGATTGGTTCCAATGCCTCTTTGTCTTACCTAAAGCCTAAGAACTTCCTAGACTCCACTTAAAAGATACACTTATTGACGTTCAACTTCATTCTATACTCCTTTTAAGGCATTAAAGGTGAGCCCTAAGTGTTTAATATAATCATTAGAGCTCTCACTTTTATTGATCATGTCATCTATAAAGACTTCCATAGTGTAACCGATAAGCTGAGTGAACATCTTATTGACTAGGCACTGGTAGTTATCCCAAGTATTCATCATCTCGAAAGGCATTAATTTTTAGTAGAATATTCCTTGATTCGTCATAAAGCTATTCATTTCTCTATACGATGCATACCTTTTGATCTGGTTGTACCTTGAGTAAGCATAAACAAAGGAGAATAAGGCACGTTCTGCTATGGTATCCGTGAGTTAATCTATCTATTGGACATGCTTTATTCAGGTTTATAAAGTCTACACACATCTGCCACTAACTGTTAGCCTTTTTTATGATTACTATGTTGGTGAGCCAATATGGGTAGTACACTTCAATGATGCATGCAACTTTGAGAAGTTTATCCATTTCCTGCTTCATATCCTCGTATCTATCTTGGTTGTATGACCTCCTCTTTTACCTTGTAGATTTGATGTCTGAATTGACACTCAAGTGATAAGACTATTATTTCTAGATTAATGCTTGGTATGTTCTTGTGTGACTAATAAAACATGTCTATATTTTGCAACAAGAATTCATTTAAGGCCATCTAAACTTCCTTTGTTGGGAGGTTCCAACCCTAATTGTCTTGAGTGGTTCCTATTCTGACAAGATAAGAAGCTTGATTGCCTCAATTAGCTCAGTGACCAAAATGTGGCTTAATCTAGGATCTAGGGTTTCTCATCAGGGATCTATTACTTGACAATGATATGTGTGTTAGCTAATTGTAGCCTAGAGTTCGAACAATTGGACTTCTTCTGAGAATTCTCATTCTTTGGAAGCACGTCAAGGGTGGATGACTTATATTAGGCTCTAGTTGGATCACCAACTTGTTGCAAAAGCATGGGGTTGTCAGGAACATGTTGGAAACTTAATTTAGTGATTTAGTGGATCAAATGGGTCTTTGAAAAAAAAATGGATGAAGAACGTAAAAAAATTGACGAAGGTTCTTAAGTTTTTCTTCATCTTGGATCTACTAGAACACTAAATTTCTTTTTTATAGACGATGATATATGTTGAAACTGATTTTTATGTTCACTACATTCTTTGCATATCAATCCTGCAAATCATTAGCAAACATTTTGAGGGAACGGCGCAATGGGGTGTCATATCCACTCTGATATTTAAGTGAGTTTATGTATAAATGACCTTATATAAGATAAGATTTAGAGAGTCTAAATGTTTGCTTATGTATACCTTTTTTAGGTGGGATGAGCCTATTTATAGGCTTGAGTGAGTTGTATAATTACAAATAATGTATCTATATATATATTTATATATTAATATAATAATTTAAATATTAAACAATTAATATGAATTAATTAAACAAAGTCATTAATATATTTTTATAATAAATTCAATAATTTTACTATAAAAAATTTGTTTTGAACTCAAACAGAATTGATTATACACTGATAGTAAAAATTTGATTTTTTAATATAATATGGATCTATAAAATGAGACCGTACATACCAAGTGTTTTTCTATCCTATATTTGTTATTATTTTGATATTTTAGTTTTAGTTTGCAAGTTTTTTGTCTTTTTTCTTTCAAATAAACTCCTCGATCGTTTGCAAGTGGAGTAGATGGTATTTTCTTTTCTAATCAAGTTGAGTAGATGGTTGACTCTTTAGAAAAGTTGGAAAAAGGTGTATGAAAAATATCAACTAATCCAACAATATAATAGTTTTATATTTTAACATATAGATAGTTTTATATGTTAATATATATATATATATATATATATTATAAGCCCAAACATATATAATTATGGGATGAACTCGTTCGGTGAATGCAAATAACATATATTATTATATTATAAATAGGGATATAAATTTAACCTATCTAGTTTGATCTTATCAGACTTGAAGTAATATTAGTACCAAATAAGTTCGGCATGACCCTGTAAGAATAGTTTTGGGGTCAAACTACGGCCAAACATTTATACTATGAGTATGTCCTAAAATATTAATTAAATTTAAATTTTATTAATTATTTGAATCTTGAAATATTGTATATTATTATTTTTTAATTTCTTATAACTCATTTAAACTTGTACAATATCCGAAGTCCTTTTAAAGTTAAAAAAATCAGTATCAAATATACCCAACCAGCGTCAAGCCAGTTAGCTGGAGTTTACATCATATAAGGCAATTGTTAATTAAATATAATAATTAATAATTGATCTTACTGGTTTATTAATTAAGAATAGATTATTTTTCACATTAGCAGCATAAGTTCGTAGACTGAAAATGTGATAAAAATTATATATTTTAATATATTAAAACAAAGAACACAAGTCAAGCAACAATCAGTATTATATATGAAAATTAATAATTATTGACGTATAGTGAGAATTAAATCAGTGCTTACGCCATCTGAGAAGCGAGTACAGTGTTATTGACCTTAAATTAATTTTCCTTTAATAGACTCCAAAAGTGCTTAAATATTCTAGAAGTTTTAAAACACGAGATCATGATATGACTGTTTTATAAATTAAGTTATCCAAATGAAGAAGTTCTTTAGACGAAAGTCTTAGTTTCATCCACTTATTGACTTCATACGTGCTTAATTTAGCAGGAATAATAATCCAATTCTGGTGCAAAACCATGTTGACGACCTTATTTTTATCTTTATTTCTACTTTTTATAATCCAGTCTGTAAGAATCATTTGGTTGTTTCTGCGTATAGCAGTCATGATTGGTTGGAATTAATGGTATTCTTGTGTCAAAGTACATAAAATTATAAAATATTTTATACATAATTATAATTTATATAAATGATACTCTTAAACTTTATAAAAAATAAACATTTTATCATTAAATTAAACTATTATGAATTAACATTAAAAATATTATTTTTATTATTATAAGTTTTAGATACATTAAATTTGTTATTTTTCCTTTTTCAAAATAATTACACTAGTTACACATTCTCAACGTTAAATCAAATCATAAACATTTTATTTATTTAAATAGATTACATTTTTTTTATTATATTATAAATAAAAACATTTCAACTGATAAGTTTTTAACCTAAATAGAATAAATTTATTAAAAAATGTCAATTTTATATCAATAGCAAAAATAAAATATAAAACTCACATCTTATAAATGAGTATGTAAGCTTTAAATACATATTTATGAAAGAATATATAAGGTTTACATATATATTTTTGAAGAATATGTAAGGTTTACATGCATATTTTTTAAAAGAAAGTGTCTATGTTTTCCATGCATATTTTTTAAAGAATTTGTAAAGATTTACACATATATTTTTGAAAGAGTATATAAGTTTTACACACATATTTTTAAAAGAATAATATGAGACATGTACACATAGATTACAATACAAGATTGTTAATAGATAAAAATAAACCAAATCTAAAAATACGAGTGAGTTATACAATAAAATTATATATAAAATGAATAAAGACAATTAAGGACAAAAAAGTAAATTCCAAAGCACAAAATAGAGTGATAATACTATTTAAATAAAATATGCAATATTTTCTATTATGTTACCATTTTAGATAATTAAGACCTTTAAACTTTCGTTCTTTTGTTACCACCTCGTAAGTTAGGCCGAAGCCTAAAGTTCATCTCTTTCATTATATTACGTGGATCTTAAACTCTATGTTTACCCATTAAAAAATGAATAAAAGATGAAAGTATCATATTTAATAAGCAAAAAAGATAAAAGTAGTATATTTAATAATTAAAATTTGCAATTTTGAAAAAATAAAAACTTATATATTAAAGACTAAAATAATCCTAAAATTAATTAATTTAGGGTTTAATGTTTATGATTTTAAATTTAAGGTTTATAATTTAAGATTAATTTATGGTGTAAGTCTTACACCTGTAATATTTTAAGTCTTTATGGGCGTTCTCATGTGCAAAATATAAAGTATATTTATTTTACTTAGTGTATTTATTTTCGTCAGTATAAGATTGGTTACTGATTATCAGTAATGTAAAGATGAATATGTGAGCATGTTTACACACACCACAAGATTAGTTTTCATAATGTGCATGCTAGTTTGAGTGTTGTGGTTTTTTTTTGTTATGTTTGTAGGTATTTGTGAAAAATTATTCGATAATTTTTAAAACAAAAAAATCATATTTATTATGATTTTTTTGGTACCTTGATGACCCCTCAACGAGACCTCGACAAAGGGTTCTCAAGGTACCCCAAAAGCTAAAAAAATTATATAAATAACTCCCTCTTTTTTTGTCTCTTAGTTATAAAATACAAGTGAAATTATACCAAATTTTTCTTACAATTTTGATTCCATTTCACAAATCATCTTGAGTGTATATCAATGCTTGTGATACGTACTTGTGAGAGTAAAATAGCATTTTTAAGTTGTGATTACTTAAGACTATTTTACAGGTGAGTTGTGAACATAATGTGCAATTAGGATTGGGCTAAGTTATACTATGAATTGCTAAGACAGTTATTACAAGTGGTTGTAATTGAGATGGCTCCCACATTGTTATACACATTGCTAATCGTTTATTACTAATCACACTACTATGTATCGTGTTGGCTCTAAAGGAAATTTGGATTCGTTTATCGAATCAACTCTTGCAGAGGCAATAGGTAAGGGCAACAATAAGCTGTTAGGGCATAATGGTATTAATTTATATAGGAATTTACGTTTATACGTTTACTGCATTGTATCTTTTTATTGCATTTAGTGAATTTTTTGCTACCAAGTAATTTCCGTAAACAACCTGAGGATTTTACCATATTAATAGGGGTTCTATGTGGGTTTACCTCATTATATGATTATGTTTATATGATCAACTCTGCTGTGAGTACAATATGAGTCTCTGTTATGTATTTCACAACATATAAGATTTGTACTCTGATTGGAAATCTTTTTACTTTCTATTATTGCATGCTTACTTTCCTTACTGTGTAACATGTCCATTGTTTCCTAATTGTTTTATATGTTACTTTTCTTCCTTTTTTCTTTTTCTACTTACGAAGGTGAGTTTTTAAGCAGTAAGTATCTCCCTACCCTGGTAGTGTACCACGTGTCGAACTCTTTCAATTGGTATCAAAGTGGGTACACCCTTTTGGGATTAACCGCTTCAGTGTTGATCCTATCCTCTCTTCCTATTGTTTAACTACATTAATCTTTTATGATGGATGATGTGATAGGTTTGGTCGGTGGACTTCCTTAGTTTAATGAAAGCTATTACTTTTATTGGAAATCTCATACGTGTTCTTATAGGAGATCATTAAATAATGATGTTTGGTCCTTGATTGAGTACGGATGAAAGTGCTCTAAACACATTTAAAAAATTTGTGTTGTTAAAGCTAAACCTATTGTTGATTGGAATGAAGAGGAAATGTGTCTCAACAATCTTAACTATCAAGGGTTACACTTAATTATCAACTTAGTTACTTCTGAAGACTTAAGTCTCATTTCAAAGTTTACTAGTTCCAAGGAAGCTTGGGACTTCTTGGAAAAAAATTATGATGGGTGTTTCTCTTTGATGGATGTGTCTCTTCTTGAAAAAAAAACTATAGTTGGTACTTGTGGTTGCTCAACTTTGATAGCTTCTCACTTTGGAACCTCTTTTCTAGAACTTCTTATTGGACTGATGTTGTTAATAATGATGGTTTTTCTCTTTAAGAGTCTTATGATCAACTTATGTATGAGAATCTTAAGCCAAAGAATAATATGATCAAGATTAACCACAATTTTAAAGAAAAAGATAAAGAGCATTTGGACCTCTCTCATCAATTGCTTAATCTCACTTTGGAAGGTGAGAACGATGTTGTAACTTAAAGATGAAATTGTATAATCACATTAAGTCATTTAAGATTCTCAATTGTGATAATGAGCTCAAGAAATCTATTCGGGACAAGGAATTAAAAGGTCTCAGTGTTTAAAATACTTCAAAGTCTCTTTTTGAGTCTCTGTTGGATAATTGTAAAGCAACATTTAATGATCTTCAAGTTCATATTGAATTTGATATTCTCAAAGTCAAGAATCTTGAATCTAGTTTGTTAAATAAACATGAAATGGCTGAGCTCTCCATCTTCAATAGTATGAAGTTGAAAGGAAAATTAGGGAATCTTTAGACTTGAGTCGAAACTTGTCTATTGAAAATACTTATTTTGATAAGTTACTGAAAATTAATAATTCTCGTGCTCCTTCATCCTTCTCTACTATTAATATTGTTCAAGATCCTACTCCTTTTGTTAAGGATTCTACAGATGATTGTACTTCTGATGTGTTAAGTACCAAGAGTCTCTCTCTCTCTCTCATCCCAAACACTAGACAAGACCTCTGGTTTCTTTTCTACCTCCACCATTCATAAAGAGTCTTACTATTATGACAAGAAAATATTAAGTCACATTAAAGATCTGATAAATCAGACTATCTCTCTTACTAATGAAGCTTTGGAGATACAGAATGAAGCAATTGTGATTCTCTAGGAGTTAAAGTCCTCTAAGATTAATTTTTACAATGATTTAAACCCAAATTGCAACATTGTTCATACAACACTTAAAGCTCAAGTATCTAGATATTACTGCTTTGATCGTGGTTGTTCTCATCGTATGATTGGAGATAAATCCTTCTTTACCAACCCAATTCTAGCTAATGGTGAGTCTATTACCTTTGGAGATGGAAATAAAGCTTTAATTTTTGGAAAATGAGAATTAGTATGTCTAAAATACTTAAGCTTAAGAATATCCTATATATGGAAGGCCTCAAGGCAAATCTTATCAGTATTATCCAAATATGTGACAAGAAATGCCCTATCAAATTCATTCACAATAAGTGTACTATGCATGATAGTTTAGGAAATATCATAGTCAAAGGTTCTAGGTCTGAAGACAACTATTATTGTGTTAGTAACCCAAGTAAAGTTATGTGTAATATATTAAGCCTTAGTATAGAACACCTTTGGCACCAACATTTAAGGCATGTTAACTATAAGCTCCTAGAGAAAATTTCAAGCCTTAAGGAAGTCAAAGGTCTTCCTTCCGTCACTAATCTTCCTAAACAAGTGTGTGGTCCTTGTCAGTTGGGTAAGCAAAGTAAGTGTCAACAAAAGAATAATCAATATCTCCCCACAATGAGACATCTTGAACTTTTACATATAGATCTAATAGGCATTATGCTGACTGCCAGTATTAATGGGAAAAAATACATCTTAATGGTTGTTGATGATTTCTTTATATATACATGGGTTATATTTCTAAGAGATAAATTAGAAGCCTTTGTTAAGTTTAATACTTTGTGTATTAAACTACAAAAATGAGAAGTTTAAGTCTATTGGAACCATCATCAAAATCAGAAATGCTCATGGGAAAGAGTTTAAAAATTCAGAGTTCAAATCTTTTTGTGACAATATGGGTATATAACATGAGTTTTATATTCTAAAGACTCCTCAACAAAATGATATTGTTGAGAGAAGAATCCAATCGTTCAAAAAATGGCTAAAGTAATGTTTTGGCTAAACATTTATGGTCTAAAGCTGTAAGCACCTCCTACTACACTTTGAATTGTTGCTTCTTAAGACCTAACATGTGTCAATCATCTTATAAAATTATACATAGGGAGAATCTCAATGTAAAGAACCTCACATATTTGGTATTACTTGTTACATTCTCATAGACAGAGACAATTTAGACAAATTTAAAGCTAAAAGTAACCTTGAAATATTTTTAGGATATCCAAACAACAATGGTGCCTACTGTGTCTACAATCTAAGAACTTTGACTGTTATGGAATCTATCAATGTAGTCATCAATGACTCTAGAACCACTAAAATAGTTGAATCCTAAGACATATATATTTTAGGTGATTGGGGATTCTCAGAAAATGCCTCTAATAATGTTGAGACTTTTTCTACTATCACTCTGATTGACCAACCTAAGACTACTAAAACAGAGGAAGAAGATGAAGAAAAAGAATCTTATCTTCCCAAATGGGAAAAGAATTCTTATTCTACTCACAAAATTATTAGTAATGTTGAAAGATGTGTCAAAACAAGATGTCAGATACAAGAGACTTTGAACTATATATGTTTTACCTCTACCATTCTTCCTAAAAATGCTAAGGAGTCATTGTAGGACATACATTGGGTCAACTACATATAAGAGCAACTTACTTAGTTCTAACATAATGGTATCTGCTATCTTATCCCTAGACCTAAAGATAAAAATGTCATAGGTACACGTTGGTTATATAAGAATAAAGAGGATAAAAATGGCATGATTAGTCAAAATAAGTCCCAACTCATTATTCCAAAATACACTCAGATAGAAGGTATTGACTTTGAAGAAACGTTTGCTTCGGTTGCTTATCTTGAGTTTGTGAGATTACTCATTGGTATGGCATTTTACTTTGGATTTGTGTTATAGCAGATGGATGTTAAGATTGCCTTTATTAATGGGGTAATCAAAGAGGAAGCTTATGTCAAATAGCCCAAAGGTTTTGAAGGCCCTTACTTTTCAAATCATGTTATAAGATTAAAGAAAGCCTTATATCATTTAAAGCAAGCACTGTAAGCTTGATATGAGCATTTTGCTATGTTTTTCCTTAACAACAAATTTCGGAAAAGAGGTGGTGACAAAAATTTGTTTGTCTCAAGCAACAAGGGTAACGTTGTAGTCGTAAAGGTGTATGTAGATGACATTATTTTTGGATCCATAAAGGATATCCTTGCTCAAGAATTTTGTAGTAACTATGCAAAATGAATTTGAAATGATCTTAGTTAGAGAATTAAAGTTCTTTATTAGGTTTCAAGTTAAATAGATGAATAATGGGATCTTTCTCTCTCAAGAAAAGTATACTAATGATCTTGTTAAAAGGTTTGAATTGGACAATGTCAAACCTACTCACACACTTATGAGTACCACATTTAAACTCTCTCAAGATCCTTCTAGAAAATAAGTGGAATGAACACTATATAGAAGCATGATTGAAAGTTTTCTATACTTGAGTGCTAGTCACCTAGATATCTCCTGTAGTGTTGGAGTGTGTGCTAGATTTCAAGCTATCCCTAAAGAGTCTCATCTCATTATAGTTAAAAGAATCATCAAATATGTCAATGGTACTTCAAAATTTAGTATTTGGTATCCTCATGACAATATAGAAGAATTGTTGGATATTTAGATGTAGATTGGGTCGGGTGTAATGATGACCAAAAAAGTACGTCATGTGGGTGTTTATACTTAGGTAACTCTCTGATCTCTTGGCATAGTAAGAAGCAGAGTGCTATATCTTTTCTACTATTGAGGTTGAGTATATTACTGTTGGGTTGTGTTACTTTCAATTACTGTGGATGAAGCAAATGTTGTTAGACTATGGAATTACATCAAAAGTTTTTCTTTGTTACAACACTAGTGCCATATGTATTTCAAAAAATTTAGTTCAACATTCAAGGACCAAACATATTATCATTAAACATCACTTCATAAGAGACTTAATGGAGTTGAACACGATGTCTTGTAGCATATCAAAACGGATCTTCAGCTTATGTTTCTACTAAACCTTTATATTATCCCAGGATTAAGTCCCTAAGAAAGGCTATTAGTTTATACATCTCTCCCTAAGAGATTGCTTTGTGTATTCTTCAAATTTGTATAAGACTAAAGAACTCTATATATTTTCTTTGTCTTCTATTTTTATTTTTTTCTACTTGTATGTGTTTCTTGTTATTGTTTATGCTTTAATCTTATCTTCCGTGTTGCATGTATGTTAGGATTATTGCATAATTATATGTCTTTTTCCCTCATATAGAAGTATTCATTTGACTTTTTATGTCAAAAGAGGGAGAAGTTTGTGTTCACAACTCAAAATTTGTTGACATGTTGTATGTTGCATGAGATGTGAGTGTAAGATTGCACTATATTTTGTTACCAAACTTGCATTCAATTAGGGGGAGTGTTACAAGAAATCAAAAGGACTTATGTACTTTGTATGTTTTTTACTACATGTTTGACTGTGTTTAGCCCATCAGTGTGTACCTGTGTTAGGGTGACACATTAGTATCTGATAGAATACATTTTGTTTCTATATGATACATTCATATGCTATGTACTTGTTTCATGTGTGCATGTTACAAGTGTAGAATGAGACCAACGAGCTTCAAACTTGCAGAGTGTAGATGATTTATGACCTTCGAGTTTCAGACTGGTAGAGTAAGGATGAGTTGATCCCGAAGATGGATGGAGCGCACAAGATGGTTGCATTTGGAATAGGTATATTTTTGGGTGTTGGGTCTGTGTCAATGTTTTTGTTATAAGAACACACATCTTAGGTCATCTTCATAATCATCTCATGATTGATGTTCGTCATACTTATTTTTGCAGTGTTTGCCATAGAAAGCCATAGGGGGTGATTATAAGTTATGTAGTCCTTTGAGTCTTTGTTGGTCTTCTTGTGTGCAAAACATAAAGTTTTTATATTTTATTTAGTGTATTTGTCTTCCTTTGTTCTAAAGTTGTGAGTATTTAAGAAACTTTTCCCCTATTTTTGTCTATTTTTCTTTTGACTGTAAATAATACATATATCAATCCTGAACTCATTAAAAAATAGATTACATGTTATGAAAAATCTAAAATTATCTCTAGCGTTGAAGCCATATGCATCTCTTTTTATTTTATAATTTATTATTTATGTTATGGTGTACATATCAATTGATAAATTAAAACACCAATCAAAATCATGTCATACTAAACCAAGTTTTTGTTTTATAAGCCTATATATGTTGATTTTGGTTTTAAAAATACAAAAACTTACATCTCAATTTTGTTAAAGATTTTAAGTTTAAGAACTATATATTGTTAATGTATATATTTATTTTTTAATTTCACATATTTATAGTACATATATTAAATATATTTATAATCATCTAACTTTGGTTAGATTTTTAGGTTAATTAAGAAGGTGAAATAATTTATATTATTCTTTTCTAATGTTCATTTTTATAAATAGTTATTATAACTAATAAAATATTTAAATTACTTTTTGTTATCAAATTCTTCATGCTTTACTACTTTATGAGGTTCTTATCTACTTAAAAAATTGTATAAATTGGTACATAATTCTAGTTTAAATGCTAATATTTGACTCTACTTTGAATCGTATTATTTATTAAATATCAAATCTTATTTCTTCACTTAATCTATACTATATACAAATTTTAGTTCATTTAAAAATAATTTTAGACAAAAAAAAATCTTTATATTTTAAAGTAATGACATGCCTTGCTTTTTATATTTTATTTTAAATTTTATTTTCAAGTTGAGAAGATTAAATAATAAGTTATGTATAGTAAGAAGTTTATTTTCTTAATGTATATTAGCTTAAAACATTTATATACATATTTAACTTAGTTTCAAAGCTCAAATAATTTAGTAAAAAAAGCACAATAATTAACGTGAAAGACATGTAATTTTATCTCGTATGAACATAAAATATAAAAAATATAAATTCATTTTAAAAACAAGTAGGTTTAAACTACACACATAACATATCAAACCGATATGAATAAATTGATCTACCGTTCTATAACTAACACAATTAATTAATATATGTCAATTCGGTTAACATTTTAGGTAAAAACTAAGATTAAGTACTCACTCTTATGTTAAAATTCCAAAAAGTTTCTCTTACTCGTTTCTTAAATTAAGTTTTTATTTCTTGGAATTTCTCTCCTTCTCTCTATCTACATTTATGGAGAAGGATTGTTTTTGGGAGATCCAATATGTTTGTGTATTTTTTCAATTATTAGATAATAAATTTCATTTTATTTAACATAAAAATCTATTGATACATCTATTCAATTAATCATTATTAGTAGTGAAGATATTCGAATATGAGTAAAATGAGAAAGTTTGTATAATTTAGTGTTATTGTTAGGATAATTATTTTTTTCATATTTATGATTTGTATTTATTTAATTTTTTGAATATATATTAATGAATTTTATATTAACAAATAGTGTTATTGTATTTCATATATAAGTTTGTCAAAAAATAATAATAATAAAGATCACAATCTTTATATATATCAAGTGGTTCGATAGTGAACCTTTATTATGATATAACGATTCCAAGAAATAATTCATTTATGTTTCATTGGAGCCTAACTAATATTTTAAATAGTTGTCAAGGAGTTTTTTAATAATAAATATTAAATTAAAAATGGATGCATATATGGTTTTAAAATGGTATTTTATTAGAATTTCCCGACATATTATTCTCAACCATTCCATTCATTACATGATATGGGCTCTTTAACCAGCACGATGTACAATACAATTTCATACAAGGCCCAAACTTTGAAGGCAATTGGACCTTTATTGGACAGCATTGCTTTGTAAGATTGGGTTGTCTTATACTTAACCCAGTAAGAAATCGGGTAGCCAATTTTAATTTAACATCCTGTTTGCAGGCTAATGTTAGATGTTAACTTGAATTAACCATACTCCACGTACCAAAGAAGATAACAAATACGAAGGATTTTGTTTGTCATTTTTTATTCGATAGTTTAAAAAGTTTAAATATAAGTTTCGTTGTATTTTAGTTTAGAAATAGTTTAAATATATCTTTCAACTTGAAATTTCATTTTTTTTTTATCAATTTTACTTTTAAAAAAAATAAAAAATATATATTTCAACCCTATTTTACAACACATAATTATTATAAATATAATAAAATATTAACATTTTATAAATTTATAATTAATTTTAAATACAAAAATCTTTTTTATAATATCATATATTAAATTTTTATTTTAAAAAATAATTTATTTTATAATAAAATAAATATAAATTTATACATATTGAAAATGATATACTAAGCATTTTGATAATTTATAAATAATTATAATTTTATTTAATAAATAATTATAATATTAATTATAATTATGATATAAAAATAATATTCATAAAATAATTAAATTATTAAAAAAAATTGTAAAGTCTTTCTATCCAACTTTTTACAATATACAATACAAACATAGAACATTATATCGTAAATTTTGTGTAAAAATATTATTTAATATAATATTATTATAATTATTTTTATTATTAATATAATAAAAAATATAAATTATATCTAATTAATTATATTTAATACTTAAATAAAATTATTATTAATAAATATTTATTGTCTTAGTAATAATTAAAATTATATTAATTGAATATCATAATACATTATAATAGTTTTTTATAACTTTAAAAATTATTATATAATTCTTTGATTAGAGACAATAATCGAAGCAATAAAGAAAATAAATAATGAAAAATAATATATGTATTTTATAATGTAAATAAAAATTAAATTTTTATCTCATATTAATAAATATATAATTTATTTTAAATTATTTTATAATAAAATTTTGATAATTTATTTGTTATAAAAAATTATATATATTTTTATTATATAAATATAAATTATTTTTTATTTATAATAAAAATAAATTATTATTTATTAAAAATTAATGGATGGGTAATTTTTTGTCTTTTTTTATAAAATAAGGAGAGAAAGAAAATGTAATGATAATTACAAAGGAAAAGAGACGATAAATTGTTTATTAAGTTTGATTTTGTTCATTTTTAAACTAAATACTAATTAAATTTATTTTTAAATTATTATATATTATATATTTTTTTAGTACGAAGAAGCTTGTTTTTTGTATTTAAAAATAAAATAAAATTGATTTTAAAAACAATCAACATGTTTAATCAAAATTTTAAGTTATAATTTTTAAAAATTATATGAACTTAAAAACATAAATTTTTTTTTTTAAACACGGAAAATTTGTTTTCTGAAAAAACAAAGACTATGCTTATATATTCCAGTCATGTTATGATACTTTCATTTAGGTATCTTTTGATCATTTTTTTCTTTTCTTTTTCTTTTTTTATGTTTTATTTAAGAAATTTATACACACGTGTTTAATGAAGCTTGATAGCACAACTTAAAAAGGTACCTTTTGAACATTTCTTTTACTTAAAAAAATGTATTTTAATGGAATTCAATCCCACAACTTTAAAATTAAAAATCACACACTTAGTGGACAAATATCATTTAGATTATAAGATTTTAAATAAAAATATTTAAACCTAAATTTTAAGAAAAATTTTACTAAATACATTGAAAAATATGTTTTTGATGTTTTTTGTTCTTTGGAAAGGTTTTTTTTTCTTTTTTTAATAAAAGCCAAACAACTTATTGTTTTATAAAACTATAGAAAATTATTTTTTGATAATGATTTGAAAATATTTTTTAGGATCTATTTTCAATTTAAGCAACCAAACAACCCTTAGGGTCTGTTTAACCAATTAACTTAAAAATTATTTTAAAAATTATTTCAAATCATGATTTAGAAACAATGTTTAATAATTTTTTAAAACAATAAGGTGTATTGTGAATGTTTTAAAATTTATTTTGAGAAACAAAAAAGAAACATGCTTGCTTAATTGTTTGACCAAATTATTTTCAAAAATCATTTTACAATAATGTTTTTAAAATTTAATATATATATATATATATATATATGTATATTATAACGATCACTTGTGTCTAGTGTTCAAATTATGAAGAACACTTTAGGAACAAAAAGTATCTCTTATAAATTTTAAGATCATTTAGTTTGATTTTTAGATTTAGTTTTAATGATTAGGGATTAATTTTCCCATGTAAAGTTTAGTTATCATTAACAATATGGTTTATCTTCTAATTCCAAATTTCTAATGTTTATATATGTTGATATTTTGATATTTCTATCTAATAAAAACACTTTTTTTCTAATATATTTTGAAAAATAAATAAACATATGGCTGGGATATATATTATGAAATTACAATGTTTTTTAAAAAAACTGTTAATATCTTTTTAACTTATGTAAATTAAACTCCTTATAATTAAAAACTTTTTTAATACATTATTAAATATCTATTTTATAGATAAATTGATTTTTCTCTAAATAAATAAAAATTTAAAATAAAATATAATGCTAGTTTCATCATTGTGTTTAAAGTAGAAGTGATATATATATATATATATATATATATATATATATTGTGCTATATTATATAGATAATATATTTTTATGTACTCTATATTTTTTTTATATTTAAAAATAATATGTGCATATTTTTTTATAATATAAAACATATATTTTAAAAAAAATTAAAAGAGAAATCTTGTAAATAACTAAACTCAATTGAACTTGATTTTATTCTATATTCAGTAGATTCAAAGCTAACGTTGGTTAAATGTGAACAAAAAACATTGAAAAAAAAACAGACTGGCCCACCCAATTTTGTTTTTTTAAGTATATGTAATTAATATAATCCATACATATAATTTAAAACAATAAAATATGAGTGTTACTGTCAAACGAATACTAAATAAATTACTGCCCATTTTTTAAAGTAACACATACCTTATGAAAATAAAGTAGCCCTTTAGGTACAAATAGAAAAAAAAAATAGAAAAAGGATGAAAAGTAAGTAAGAATGCTTCTACTGCATATCCAATATTAATTAATACCTGAGCGTTGAGGGGTCGATAAATTATTTTCTCTGTTTCCAAAACTTTTTTAAAATATTGAATACAACTTAGAGGTATTCTCTAAATTTTCAATTTTTAGAACACAGGGTTTTAAAAGAGTGCCAAAGAAATGGCCAAGCAACTCTTTGTTCATAAAAATAATTTTTTGTTCTTTAAAAAATTGTTTTAGAATATCATGACCAATCAGGCCCTTAATTTGCTAAAAAGAAGTATGACCTTAGTTGTTGGTAACGATATTTTTTAGTTGTATTTAACTTCTATCCTATTGTTATAATTTCATACAAATAAAAAATAAATCCATATAGCAAAGAGTCAAATGGATTACCGAATTATCATATAAGCATGAACTTAAAATAATCTTAATAAAAAGATAAAAATTTAATAATTATTTCTTAATTATCTAAAAGAGATCATCATGAATATATGTCTATGATTTTATAACAAGTCAATTCTATTTCGATAAAAAATATCAATCAATATTGACTTTTTTTCCCCTATATTTACATATGCAAACAATCAAATACATATGAAATAATTTAGATTTGATATCTCATATATAACAACGAATCACAATCAAACACTATTTTTCCTCGTAATCACAAAGCAAAACTGTATATCTTTTTTAGGTTTCATCATCTTGTTACTTAAGCATCAGACCATCCACCACATGGTGGTCCGAAGTTCAAACAGTTTGTTCATATTGCATAGAGATCAATCCTACCTAATGTTACAAATATTGGAATCAACATATGGTAACATCTATGGGGTAAAAATGTGTTCTATTTCGTTAAAATAATTATAAAATTGTAGGATTTTTATAAAATTCTCCAATTCTTCACCTACAAAAAATTCACATAGGTCTTTGAAAAGAAACCGAGACACAACAAGATTTTCCAAAAAAGGTCTAATATTAATATGTTCCACCATTCTCACCAACTTGAGTCTTTCAACTTTTAATAGAAGTCATGGACTTGTTAACTAGATTCATCACTCCGAATCTTACTAGCAGTCAGGAGGTCCAGCTTGTCAATAAGCAGGCCATCCATCCGCCATTCCTTTAAGCTTTGTAGTAGCTTGCCAAAAATACAAATGTTGCACTTGGACCTACCCATTCAAAATGGGCCTGGTGGGTCCAGAGGAAGAGAGCCTAGGCAATAGTCCACTTGGACATAATAGAAAACACATTCTAGGGCATCTTAGAGTGCCTACCAAAGCCACCAGCTCCTAAACAAGTCCTTTCCATAGATAATGTCCCTGCGACATCTTCAATGTTGAGAATGCATGAGGTTAGACCTATAGCTATCCAGGGTCTGATCGATGAGATGATAGTCCACAAAGGGACCTGAATCCTAGACCAAGTGTTGCCAGTCATGAGGTACTGCCCAAGCCAAACATCATCAACCAAGATATGATCGACCAGAAAGTACTGTCTAGGATAGATGTTATTGTCCAAGAGACAGTTCAAATAGAACCACGGTTAGGAAGACCCTTACCAACCATCCATTGTCAGCCAACTACCCTTCGGTTATGCATGAAGAGGCCAAGTTGCTACCACTACATAGCATGCCATCCATAATCATTCTTGGTAAAGAAGTTGACCCTTGATAGAAGCACGTTCTCACATTTCGACTAGTTGAGCAAACATGTTTCCTGGCATCCAAATTAGGGTTTCTATATGGTCTTTATAAGGTTGACTCTCTATGCTTCTAACAAAAAAGAAAAGGATAATAAGTTCAAAGATTTCAATCCCAAGGGAGTTCCGAAAGGATTAACCCAAGTAATTAATCAATTAATGAGCTGAATATACATTCACCACGATTATCATTACCAAACTATGATTATTTTTTTGACACATCCAACAAGTGTGGCTTCCTCAACCATTGAAAAAAATATCCTAGCCAAGAAGCCATAATGGCATAGAGAAAGTGGGTCCCATGTATAATTTTTTGCATGATCGAGTAGCCTTCAAACGAATCTACAAATTCGTCCATCACTTGAAAAATCCAAGACTACTGTCAAGAAGATCATGTATTGATCAACCAATTGACAAAATTTAGGGACCAATCGATGCCAATATCATCACACGTACTGCTATGCAATTCCAACACAAGTGGGTGCCAGCCAGAATAGGTGCTATATAGGGAAAGAAAAAAAATTGGTCCAATTTGTCAACCATATGTAGAAACTAATGTAGTCCCTATTCATCCATTTATAAATTGGTTATCAAAGAAGTAAGATCAGTTCCAAAATCTTATTAACTAGACAATTCTAATGATTATATTTTTGAAAATTTTCAATGTATGTATGAAAACGAGTCTACAAAATTGGATGTATAGAGAGATCGTTCACCCATCCAAGTCCATCAAAATTATGGGTGTATAAGAATAAAATTTTCTCCCTTCTTTATAGCTTTTACTATTACATCTCTCATATTTTGATTGGTTTGACCATTGCATCATCATGTCCAAGATCGACCAATAGTGGATAATATTGTGCATTACATTATAAAGAGAGTTTATATTCTTAAGATACATTAAGAGTTCATATCCTTTAGAAAACATTCTCACATAGAAGATTTATGAAAAAAAGCAAAAGTAGGCATTGATTAAAGAAGAGGATGTATTATCATGACATATTGAGTAAAGTTGGAATGTTTGTTTCGAAATAATTAGGTACCCCGTGACCAATAGTATAGCTTACCCTAGCCTATAAGGGCGTATTGATCAAGCCTAATGAATCATAATCAACCTATAAGCTAACCTTCACTAAGTCGAGGAGAACATACTGGCTAGGGACTTCACTAGAGCTTGATGAAGACATCCTCACTAGAGCCCAATCCAACCAAGGACACGGTTCGACCTAAGGATGCCACTCGAGCTAAAGGTTGTATGAAACCTAATACCAAAATTCCAGATGATCCATTATACCATTGCTCATACGAAGGGTTCCATATGTATCCTTAGTTCTTATGAATATCAAGTAAATGAATGCCACATGTATAAGCCTCTTAATGTATATAGATGAAAAGTAGGCTTGGGAATGGACCTTTAAAATCACCACATATTGTAATCCTCTCATTGGTATTCTTTCAAACATGGAGTATTGTGGCTTAGGGTCAATAGTCTTTTTTGGTGGCATAAAATTTTCAAAATTCCTATTTGTAAGTGTTATGGTATTGAGTTAGTATTCTTAGAGCATTTTATTTTTTTCATATGCATAGGTCGTACTCATATGGAGATCGTGCGATGAATCCTTTATCTTTGAAAATATCGATCAAAATAATTTTATTAATAACATTTTGGTTAGGGAATATGGGTAATTATAACACAATATGGTTGTTTTTTTTTCTATGGTACATTTGGAAAGTGAGTTGTGGACTTCATAGAGTTTTTAGGAATGATTTATCAAACTAGTAAGGATTTTCCAACTAAATCCATTTTTTAGCAAAATCACATCCTTTATGTTTTTCACTTATAATATTAATACCAAAATATCCCTACACTATATTATACAAACCTAGATTGTATGAACCTTGAAACCATGAACAAACTAGGCTTAGTTTACCCAAAAATCTAAAATAATAGTGTCTTGGAAAGACCATGACCTAATGACTAGAAAGTCACGATATAAAGGTATGGAATGATAAGATCTTAACCCTTAGGCTATTGAAGAGCCTAGAATCAAAAGTATCAAAAGATATGCCATAAGAAAAATGTAACCCTGACAAGCCATTTTGCTTAGAACCAAAAACAAAAAGGCTAAAGCTTTAAATGGAACACTCCAAAAATTTTATTGAATCAAATATGATATACATGGTTGGCCTAGTATCCTATTTATAGGCCAAAAATCTCTAAATAATAATTTAGGAAATCAAATAAAAAGATACACAAGTGATATGCTAAATATATAAAAAAAAATTAATCTTGAAACAATTTATCCACTAACAAACGCTAACAAACTTATTGGTCTTTAACAATTTATGTGCTATTTTTGATAAGGCACCTAAGTAAGCTCTACCGCAATAAGATGGATGATGTGGCACATTGTGAAATGGCTATTGATGTGACATATTATGACATGACTGTTGATGTGGCAAATGACCATTTTGTGCTTTATGGCTAAAATGTTCCTTCTAGTGCCCTTATTTGGATAAGAAGGGTAGGGCATGTGTTGTACTTCATTTGGTGCCCCAACTTTGCATCTTACCTCTAAAGCTCTTAAATTAATCCATTAAGTACCTCATTGAGTTGGTGAACCTTAGACCTTGTAATTAGTCCACTTGGAAATTATATCGGTCCTAGATTCACATCATTTTCCATTTACTTAAAAGGATTCAACATCAAATAATCACCTACATAATAAAAAGGGAAAAGGTTAGAAACATTAAATGTAGCACTAACATTATATTCACCAGGGAGATCCAACTTTTAGGTGTTTTCGTTGATCCTTTCAAGAACTTGAAATGGCCCATCTTCTGTTGGTTGCAGTTTGGACCTCTTCTTTTTTTAGAATCGTTCTTTCCTCATATATACCAAACCCAATTACCTGGTTCAAATACAATTTTTTGTTATCCTTTATTGGCTTTGTTTGCATATTGCTCATTCTATCTCACGATTTGTTGGTGCACACTTTCATGTTGTTTCTTTAACATCTTAGCCTTCTTCTTTCCATTTAAACTAATTCTTTCATTACCAAGCAAGAGTAATAAATCCATAGGAATGGACAGGTTAAAACCATAAACAATTTCAAATGATAAATGTTCAGTTATAGAATGCACACTCTTGCTATAGGCAAATTCAATAAAAGGAAAACATTCCAAATTTTCCAAGTTCTTTTTTATTATTGCTCTTAATAAGGCAGATAAAGTTCAATTGGCTACCTTAGTCTTTCCATCAGTATGGAAATGATAAGTAGTAGAAAATAAAAGTTTAGTTCCTAATTTAGTGCATAAGTTTTTTCAAAAGTAGCTAAGGAAATTTACATCTCAGTCAAATACTAAACTTTTGGAATCTTGTGTAGCATAACTATCCCTCTAAAAAATAACTCAACTATGCTAGTTACATCATCGATTTTATGACATATTACGAAATATGCTATTTTAAAAAACCTATCCATAATAAGAAAAATGGAGTCTCCACCTTTCTCTGACCTAGGTAATCCTAAAACAAAGTCCATAAATATATCTATCCAAGGTTTACTAGGTATAGGTAAAGGTGTATAAAACCCATGTGGTAAGACCCTAGACTTATCTTGCCTACATATGATGCATTTAGAACATAATCTCTCTACATCTCGCTTTATTTTAGGCCAAACGAAATGTTCATGTAGAGTTTCAAAGGATTATCTAACACCAAAATGTCATAATAAACCTCCTTATCTACTTTCTTAACTAGTAGCTCTCGATAACAAAGCATACCACCTAGATAATGCATCAACTACTACATTTTTCCTTACCTTTCTTGTACTTAATTATATGAGGAAAAGTTTGAACATATTTCATCCACTTAGCATGTCTACTGTTTATATCTTACCATATCCCTTCAAGTGTTTGAGGGGCTCATGGTCAGTATAGATGAAGAAATCCTTAGGCCATAGGTCATGTTGCCAAGTGTCCAACGTTCTCACCAAGGAGAAGAGCTCTTTGTCATATGTGGGGTAATGGAGGGCTGATCCATTGGGTTTCTCACTGCAAAAGGCAATAGAGTGCCATCCTAACATCAAAATAGTTTTTAACTATACTTGAAGCATTACACTCAATTTCAAAAGTTTTAGTAAGTTAGGTAAAGCTAAAACAGATGTAACACATAATTTTTCCTTGATTAGTTTAAAAGCTCTTTCCTAATACTTATCCCATTTAAACCCCAAAGTTTTCCTTAACATCTCAGTTAATGGTGCAACTAGAGTACTAAAATCTTTAACAAAAATAATGGTAAAAACTAACCAAACCATGCAAGCTCCTTACCTCGATAACATACTTAGGTGTGAGTCAATCCTTAATAGCCTTCACAATTTCTTCATCCACCTTGATACCATTAGAACTAACAATATATTCAAGAAAAGCCAATCTTTCTATGCAAAAAATAACATTTTTTCAAGTTAACATACATATTTTCCTTTCTTAAGACCTCAAGAATATAACGTAAGTGCTTAATATGTTCATCTAAACTTTTGCTATAGACAAGAATGTCATCAAAGTATACATCCACAAATTTTTCAATAAATACATGTAAAACATGATTCATCAATCACATAAAAGTGCTAGGTGCATTTTTTAATCCAAAAAGCATGACTAACCATTCATACAGTTTTTCATTCATCGCCCCTTTTCATTCTAATTGAAGTGTTATCCACTTTTTAGATCAATCTTTGTAAATATGCAATAACCATGTAATATATCTAGCATGTTATCTTACCTAGGGATAGGGTGTCAATACTTTACTATAATATTGTTCACAGTGCAAAAATCTACACACATCCTCCAAGTTTAGTCCTTCTTGGGTACGAGTAGTATGGGAACTACACAAGGACTTAAGCTCCCCCTCACAAGTCCATTTTCCATATACTACTCAGTTTTCCTTTGAAACTCCTTTTGTCTCCTTGGGATTGCTTCTATAGGCAAGTCAGTTTGGAATTAAAGCTCCTAGAACAAGGTCTATCCGATATTCAATTCATGTACTAAGGGTAACCCACTAAGGATTTCATTCGAGAACATATCCTCAAATTTCTACAACAAATACATAGCAACATTGGGAAAAGAAGGGTCAAGTTCATTAATGGAAAAATAAGTTTCTTAGTACAAAAGTACAAGTATGGGCCATTTTGCATAAATTACTCTTTTTACCTCACTTGCCTTCGCATAAAATCTCACATTTTTCTTTTTTCTCTGTCTTTATTTTTTAACAATTCTCTCCTCACTTTTTTTCATAGCTCTAGTTTTCACTATTTTTTTCTTCTCTTTTTTTTCTCTCTATTATTTTTTCTCACTATCTCTCTCTTCATTTTTTGCCTCTAATATTTTTTCACTCTCTTTCTTCATTCTCACTTGATCCTCATATATTTATATTCGTAAAAGTGGTACATGGGCTATGGGTTTACTCTATTTTACAAGGGTACATCTATTTTCAAACCCATCATGAGTGACCTACCTATCAAATTGCTAGAGCCTTCCTAACAGGCATGTCCTGCTTGTATAGGCACTACATCATATAATATCTCATCCTTATATTTCCCTATAGAAAATGATAATACTTCCTTGGTTACTTTGGCCTTTTACAATCATTTAGCCACTGTAACTTAGTCTAGGGTGTTTTAATATGGGTGATCACTACCATTTCGCCTATATATTTATGTATCAATTCTCATATATTTATAATATTCTATTGTTCATTATGCATTTTATGTGTTTGTTTTGTGTTACACAGGTATCAAGGAACAAAGACAAGTAAGAAAAGATAGAATAGGGTATTTTATAGTAAAATAATTGCATTGAGGCATGAGTCAAGTCATGTTGCAGAACATTCCTTTCATGTCCCTGTGGAATTTTGGAAAAAGATTACATGTCGCGACATGAATCTAAGCGTATTGGGGTAGATTGCATTTTGGTGAAATTGGGAGCACATGCATTGGTTTCACATCGCATCATGATTTTAGGTGTGTCGTAACATAAGTTTTTTGGGCTTAGTTCCCTAGTACAAAATTCACATTGCATCTTTGTTTGATTATAGGTGCGTTGTTGCCCACACTCTAGATTTTCATAGAATTTTCCAAATTTTTAGCCCTTTGATACACTTGTTTCCAAATTTGTTAGGATTAGAATTTTAAGTGTATTAAACCTCTAAACCCTAACCTAATCACATTGTGTGTAATTTTTATTCTATAAATATGTAATTAGGGTTAACCACAAAACACACAAGAGGCACAGAAAATACAAAGAAATAAAGATTTGAAACTGAAGTAAGATAGAGGCAACAAAAAATTGGATTTTTATCATAGATTTCAATCAATAGTTCTTCTTCTTCTTTTTATTCTTCGTTCTTAATTGTAACGATTTTAATGATGACTTATTTAGCCTCTATGTCTGGCTAGTTTTCTTATATGATTGTGGGCAATTTTCAAACCCTAGAACATGATTTGATTAATAAAATGTTATGATGAATTTTTAGTTTTGATTCTTGATATTTGATATGTTTAACTCTATGATTAAATTCTAAAACTATGCATGTATGAATTATAGTAGCTAACTAATTTAATGCAAGTATATGTGTAATGCGAGTTTAAGATGTTACTATATTATCATTTGAGTAAATAGATTTATTTATATTTTTATTTCTATATGATTGCTAATATTTTTATTCAAAGTGATAACTTGTTGCTTTATGATAGTATGACAAGTAGATTTGATACCTTCATTAAAGATTACTAAGAATTGAAATATTGCAAAGTTTAATCATCTCATTTTTAGAACGTAATACAATGAATGAATTATCAAGAAATTATGACTAGGTTGTTCTATTTTAGAATTGATTCATGATAGTATTCTACTTCAATTAAGAAGTAAGAAAAAAATGAGTTAGAAGTCTTATCTTAAAGCATAGATTTCCCAAGTTAGAGTTAAGAATTCAAAGATAGTACTAAATATTGATTCATGACATAATTGTTTAAATTGTAAAATAGTGATTATGTTAGTTCCATGATCAAATATTTCTCTCAATTTATGCTCACTATATTTTATTTATTGTTTTATGTTATTTTCATTTAAAATATTTTCTTAGAAAATCTCCTTTGCTAACTTACTAATAATCTAATAAGTAGTGGCAATTATTGTTAACAATCCTAGTGGGTATGAAAACCCTTGATCTTAATTTACTTATCACTTGTATAATTTGATCACATATACTTGTTTGTTTTCAAGAATATCAATGAGAAACCTTAACTTCTCAACTAAGGTTGCACTAGCTACATTAGTGAAACTTTCCCCATCAATGATCATATTGCAAACCTTGTTGTTAACATGGCATCTTGTATAAAAAAATATTTTTTATCAACTCTTCTATGCCACTGTTCTTGATTTGGGCACTCAAGGCACGTCTAGAAACTAGTATATTCATCTCTATTAGGTATTGTACATTGTTGGCACCTCTTCATATTCACTTTCACTTTCGGTCTCGAGCTCACCATCAACCAATGTGACTATTATCCTCTTATTTCAAAATTGGGATGCAATATTAATGAGAATCAAGTAGCAGCACCAGAGGACCACATTTCAATTAGGCCTATTATTTAAAGAGTCACTTAATAGGCTCAATTACAAGTTGTTTGGACATGTGCTACAAGTGTTTAGAAACATGAAACACAAGAAATGGACAAGTAAAATCCTAATTTGAAAAGTGTCATTAAGTAGCTATATATCTAATATCCAATGTCGGTGATTTAAGATGCATTGAAAATATGATTTAAGTTGTAGCAAAAATCTAGAAAATTTAGACTCCATTTTTGTTAGGGATTTTTATTCCTTTTCTATTATGGGGTATATAAGCCATTAGTTTTTAGGATTTAATTTATTTTTCAGCAAATATATTTAAAATTTTATTTTTACTTTATTATCTATGATTTTTAGTTCCTATATATATTTACTAGGATAAATATTTTAGAGGCTTTTGATTGATATTTCTCAATGAAATTATTTTAAAGTTTGTCCTCTTTGGTTCTTAATTGAACATTTTCAAAAATTATCAAAACTTAGGAAATTTTTGGCATTTAATAGTTTATCAAGGTTTGGGAAACCTTGTAGTTCTTCCTATCCCACAATTTTCATTCTAGCTTATGGGGTGATTTTACTCAATTTGTTGTTGGGTTCTAAGGCTACAACCTTTTGGGTTCACATTGCTTAGTCCTTTTTGGGTTCACATCAAATATAGGTTTTACCAAGGTAATACAAACACTTAATGTCATGGTTCTATGGTTGGATGATGATTTTAGCCTTGTCTTTGCTAGGTTGTACTGCATCATTTCTTCTCTAGTTTAGACTCCATGGTACAAAAGTGTTCGACCTTTGTATCCATAATCGGTTAACCTTCCTTTTGAGTTGTCTTTTTACCTTATTGGCTATGTGAACCATTTCTTTAGTTTCTACATAGTGATGTAATTCTACTACATTAGCTATTTTAGGATTTAGCCCACTAAAAAACCTAGCCATTGTAGCCTCTCAATCCTTTTCTATATTTTCCTATATCATAGCTACCTCTATTTCTTGATAATAATTGTCAACAGACCGTGAGCCTTGATTGAGCCAATATAGTTTGTGGTGAAGCTCCCTATAAAAGTGACTGGGGATAAACCTCATCCTCACGACGATCTTCACTTCTTCCCATGTACTTATAGGTCTCTCACGGTTCCTCATCCTAGACATAACTAGTTGGTCCCACCACATGATGGTATAGTTTGTAAATTCAATGGTAGCTAGCTTGACTTCTTATCCTCTATATACTTATGGCACTCAAAGATGAGATCCACCTTTGCTTCCCATTCTAGGTAAGCTTTTTGATCATTTCTTCCTTGATAGGTGAGCATTTTCATTTTATTATTACCTAAGTTATGATCAACCATATCAAAAGGCCTAGGTGGTTTTCTAAAACCTCTCCTAGCATTCCTACCTCCTCTATTAGTGAACTTATACATTCCTTTTGTCGAAAATGATCATCCTTCTCTTCAAAGACATCCAATTCAGCTCTATAGTCACCTTTATGATCACCTTCCATGGTTGGTTTCCTTTCTTACCTCCTAGCATCAGGAACTCTTTGTTGTTGTTCCATTTGCAAGTTAGCCTCATTTCATCCAACACTACATTCTACCTTGTAAATTGTTGTTGTATGGCTTGCATTATGAAATCCTAGTTTTCTCTCCCCGCTTTTCTATTAGACATTTTATGAAACAAGAACGAAAGCACTTACAAGATGTTTCAATTCACAATCTTACTCATACTTCAACCTCACATATTTATCACTTGAGTTTTCGCTTTTGCATTCTTTGGTTCTTTAGCAAACAAAGATCTGAACAAAAGTCAAGTAATTTTTGTAGTTTGATTAAGACCTAAAGTCATAGTGAGCAAACAAGAACCAAAAGCCAAGACATAACTAGATTGAATTTTTGATTGGTAGTCATCAATAGTGCGTTTAAGAAAGATTAGTGGGACGAGGCCTACTTAAGTACCACTCTCCTAGACAAAGCAATGTTCCCCAGAAAGATCAGTGACACTAAGGCTTTCAAAAACTAATATCCTAGAGAGAAATCCCTTATTTTGTACTATTATATGTAACCACACCATTCAAAAAGTAGGAAACATGAAATTGATTCAAGAACCATAAACAAGAACGAAACTTTAAAGCAAGATCGATCTTTCTTCTAGACAACACCCCACTTTCTCCATTTCTTTCTCTATGTTTTTTTTATTACTCAAAACCGATCATCAAATATTAGTGTTTAAAAAGTACTAAAATCCTCACAATTTAAATCAAGATAGGATTCTAAGAAGAATTGTGTGACAACTTTCTTTCAAAAAAATTGCTATATTTTAAGTTTAAAGGCCAAAAGGTTAGGATTAGTTTTAGGCACAATCACAATCCTAACAAATTCTTTTCTTGTATCTCATAATTCAATTTTGTTTTTTGCAAAGGGCGAAACTTTATGGGAAAATTGAAGCTTTAAGGTAATAGGTTGAAACTTTAGATGAAAAAGGAAATGATAAGAAAAACTAGAAAAAGAAAAAAAGGATAGAAGCACAAACCAATGATTTCACAACTTGAGAAGAATTAGACTCTTAATGACTGACAAAACAAAGGAAATAACGTTAGAAACAAAATAATGAGAACACAAGATAAATAATGAAATAAAAATGATAGAATTAGGGATAGAAAACTAAATTTTCTTAGAGCCTGAGCTCTTATACTAACTGATATGGACCCGAAAGGCCTGAACCTTGAACCCATAAATAAGCTAGGTGCATTTTACCCAGAAAAGCTAAAATAATAGTATCTTCGAAAGACCTGACCTAATGACTAGAAATTCATGAACAAAGGGTATGGAATGATAGGATTAGGCTATCGAATAGCCTAGAACCAAAAGTATCAAAGGAGACGCCACAAGGAAACTCTTAAGCGTTGATAAGGCTAGTGTACTTAAGAAAAAAGAGGCCAAAGCTTAAGTGGAACACTGAAATAATCATTTAATCAAACATGCTCTATATGACCGTCCTAATAGCTTATTTATAGACTATAAATTTCTAAATAATAATTTGAGATGGTAAATAAAAAGATAAATAAGTGATATGTAAATATCTAAAAAATCAAACTTGAAATATTTATCTCTTAAAAACCTTTCCACTGCATTTTTAACATGGCATCCAAGTAAGCTCCATGGCATCAAAGTGGTTAATGTGACATATTGAAACGTGGTTATTGATGTAGAAAATGACCATTTTGCCTTTCATGGCAAAAATATTCCTTCTAATGCCCTTCTTTGGATGAGTAGGGTAGGACATATGTTGGAGTTGATTTGGTGCCCTAACTTTATGTCTTTCCACCAAAGCTCTTGAATTAATCCATTAAGTGCCTCCTTGAGATATTAAGGCTTAGACTTTATAATTGGTTCACTTGAAAGTTGTAGTGATCTTAGATTTGCATCACAATAGAATTATGAAAGGAGCTTCAGTAACCATTGTTGGTTTCCGGCGATCTTTTCGATGATTATGGAAATGTATTGGTCTAGTATGAAAATTTATTGGCCCAGTGTGCAAAGGCATTGGAAAGGCATTAAAAAATTACCCAAAATACCTTATTTGAGGTAATATTTCATTTTTTTTTATCAAAATTACTCAAAGATAGGCCTTACTACAATAGTGATAAACTTTACCTTAGAGCGATTTTAGTAAAAAAATGGAATTCATAGTAAGGAATTGATCTAATTTGGGAAGGCATTTGTCCAATGTGGGAAGACTTACCAAAAACAAGGCAATACTTACCACAACAAGACAATACTTACCACAATAGTATTAAACCTTACCTTAGAACAATTTTGATAAAAAATAGAATTTGTGCTAAAACATTGGTCTATTATGGAAAGACATTCATCCAATATGGGAAGACTTACCATTGACATATAATGTTGTGGTAAGACTTACCACGATAAAGCAATGTATTATCATAATAGTGGTAACTCTTACCTCGGGAGTGATTTTGGTTAAAAAAAATGAAATCTAACCCAAATATCCTACTAGTTTAGTAAATCACTCAAAAGACATCTAGTGTGGTGGTAAGGTTTACCGCAACAAGGCAATGCTTTACCACAAATGCATCTAATGTCATAGTAAACTTACCACAACAAGACAATGCCTTATAATAATAATAATAAGCCTTACTTCTGAGCAATTTTGGTCAAAAATTGAGTTTAACCCAAAATTAGGTGATTTTGGATTATGAAAATCATTAGCTCAGTGTGGAAAGACATTGAAAGAGCATACAGTATCCTAATAGGATTTATCTCGACAAGACAGTACCTTATCACAAATATATTAAATATCATGGTAAAATGTATTACGACAAAAAATACCTCACATCCGAACAAGTTTGGTTAAAATTGAATTAGAACTCAAAATCAAAATCATTTGATTTTGGGTAATTTGGATGAGTTTTTTAGTGGCTTATTAGGCATATTATCTCACTGATAATTTAGGTATTCAAATATTTCAACTTTAATTATATTATACTCAATTGTTTTTCAAGGACATTTCTGCGTGATAACATTGGTCCATTAAATATTTGGGCCTATTTGAGAGAAGATAATTGACAGTGAGTTTTGAAGAGGTACAACTGGTAATAATTTACAGAAAATAAAATCTTGTAATAGATTGGCTGCAAAGAGAGCTTTGTCTAAGAACTTAAAGGTTAATTGGATGATCAAGGTAACCCAGAGTTGTAACAATTATTGTATAAGGATGTCTATTAAGATACGACATTATTTGAATTCTTATAACTTTTAATGAATTAAATAATTTTTTTAATAAAAAAGTTATGTATATTAATAATATTGTGGTATGTTATTTAAAATATATTCCACGTTTAGATAGTAATATTAACTTATTTTGAATTATTGTTATCATGATAATTGTGATTAAATTATAATTAATCATAAAATATAATAAATAATTTATATATTTTTATTTTTATAAAATCAAAAATAAAATTGTCACTATTATTAAGATACATTTATTATACAACACCTTGCATATTTCTCCAAACTTATCCAAACTTAAAAATGATAGTAAGTTAGCTAAGGTGGTGAAATAGAATTGGATATTGTTTTGTTGTATATTTTTTTAGTGAGTAAATTAAAAAAGTCTCATATTGATTATAAATGAAGGTAGATATTGTATTTTGGGCTATAAATAAAACTCCTTCCTCCATTTCTAATACACCCCAAAATTTGTAAATTTTTTTTTTGTAAGGGTAATTGATTAGCTCAATTTTACCTAATTAGTTATAATTTTAAAGTTCATCCATTTGGAGATAGTGAAAGTGGTCAACAACGTCCGATGACATAGGTAACATTTATACCGAACCTCGTTAAATTTCTAGTGTTTTTATTTTTCTACTTTAATATTTATACTTTAATTTATTTTAGCATTATATTTCTAATAACATTATTTTGTTACACTAGTTTAAGTTCTATTCATTTAAATCATAAGTGAATACTACTACTTAGAATAGGAAAAATATACCCGATTTTCTCAACAATTGATATTAGAGTCAAAGTTTTCTACCTAAGAATTTGTTTGCTATTTGAATATAGTTTCTAGTTGTTGTAATCTGAAGAAATGGGGGAAGAAAAATCTTCCTCAAACAAAGGCCAATCATCCACGTCAAGAAGAACAATGGTTATGAATGCAAGGTTCGAGGTGGGTAAGTTTGACGGCACTGGTCATTTCGACATATGGGAAGGCGAAGTTCTAGATGCTCTGTTTCAACAAGTTCTAGACATCACCATTAAAGAAGAGAAACCATATGAAGTAGATGAAGTCGAGTGGAAAAATATCAAGCGATTAGCATGTGGTACAATCTATTCATGTCTCTCAAGAGAACAAAAATACACGTTTATGAAGGAGACATTTGCAAGTAAGTTGTGGAAGGCGTTGAAGAAGAAGTTCATGAAGAAGAATGGACAGAATTGGCCCTATTTGAAGAAGAAGTTGTTCAGTTTTGAATACCTTCTAGGTACCATAATAAACTACCACATTACTGTTTTTAATCGATTAGTAGCATATTTGTTAAAATGAAACTTTTAAAGATGAAGATTTAGCCTTGATGTTGTTAGCTTCCCTTCCTGATGAGTTTGGTCACCTTATTACGAGTTTACTCATTGGGAAAGATAAAGTGTCTTTTGAGGAAGTTTGCACTACTTTGTATATTTATGAAATTAGAAAGAAAGATAAAAAAGAAAGTAAGAATGAAGCAGTAGAGGCACTGTCTATAAGAAGGCATCTGTAAACTCAATAGAAAGGAAGGAGAGGTAGATCTCATTTAAAAGGAAGGCTTGGTAAAGATGAATGTGCCTTTTGTCATAAAAAAGGCCATTGGAAGAAAAATTTTCTGAAGTTGCAGAAGAAAGGAAAAGTTGTGCCATCTGATGCATGTGTAGCTAAAAGCAATTCAAATTCAGATTTTTTATTGGTTGGTTCGTGAACAACATCCCATCTTGGTGATTGGATTTTTTATTCAACGTTTACCTTCCATATGTCTCCTAATAAGGAGTGGTTCTTTAACTTTGAAGAACTAGATAGTGGAGTTGTTTTCATGGGTAATGATTATCCATGCAAAGTTTTAGGGATTGGTACAATTCGTTTGAAGAATCAAGATGGTTCAACCAAAGTCTTGACGGATGTACATTATATTCCAGATATGAAAAAGAATCGCATTGTTGTGGGAGTCTTAGAATCAAAAGGCTTCACTATGACCATACAAAATAGTTCATTGAAGGTTTCTTCTAAAGCACTTGTAGCGATAAAAGGTGTTTGGAAGAATAACTTGTACTACTATCTTGGTAGTACGGTTATTGAGACAACATCAGTAGCAGTTTCAAAGGAAGACAGAGATTCAGAAACTACCAAGCTATGACATATGCGTTCGGGACATGCTGGTGAAAAATCTTTACAAATTCTTGTAAAGCAAGGCCTATTAAAAAGCATGAAAACCGAAAAGTTGGAATTTTGTGAGCATTGTGTATTGGGGAAGCAGAAAAGAGTAAGATTTGGCACTGCACTCCATAATACAAAAAAGGATATTGGATTACATCCATACTATACTGATGTATGGGGCCAACAAGAAATCCATCCATGAGTGGAAAACATTATTATGTCATTTTTATTGATGACTTCTGCAGAAGAGTTTGGGTGTATCTTATAAAGAAAAAGGATGAAGTGCTGGGAATTTTCCTCAAATGAAAGAAGATGATCGAGACTTAGACTGATAGAAAGATCAATCATTTGAAGTCTAATAATGAAATTTAGTACACAAATGATCCATTTATGAAAGTTTTTGAAGAAGAAGGGATAATGTGACACTTCACTATTCAAAAAATACCATAATAGGTAAGCAGTATTGGGCTGAGGTTGTGACATATTCATGTAATCTTGTCAACCGTCTACTCTTGAAGGAAAAATGCCTATGGAGGTATAGTTTGGAAAACCTTCTAGAGATTACAATTTCTTACATGTGTTTGGTTTTATTGCATACTACCATGTAATGAAATCAAAGTTGGATCCAATAGTTAAGAAAGCTATTTTTTGGGGGATATCGACTATGGTGCCTTGAAATGAAAAAGATAATCTTTAGTAGAGATGTTACCTTTGATGAATCTGTCTTACTGAGAAAAGTAACTGAGAAGATTGATGGCACTTTGCAGCAGGTGGAGAAAACTTTGAAGTAAGTGGAGCAAACTCCGAAGCAAGTGGAGTTTGAAAGTAGAATTGTTAATTTAGTTAGTGGAGATAAGACAAAATTTGATCCTCTATTGAAAAAAGATGAATCAGATGAAGAAGAGGTTTTAACCCAAGAATCTCCACAACAATAAGAAGAAACTGTAGTTGATAGGCCACAACAACAAAATGTCAAGGTGCCTGCTCAATTTAAAGATTTTGAAAATCTTCCTACTCAATTTAAGAATAAGGTGGCCTATGCACTTTGAGTTGTACATGATGATGTTCCTTCCATATATAAAGAAGTAATTAGAAGCCTTGAAGTTGAAATATGGAAGGAAGCCATGTACGAAGAACTTCTATCCCTTCAGAAGAATAAGACATGGAAATTGAAACAACTACCTAAGGGCAAGAAGACAGTTGGCTACAAATGGGTGTATATAAAGAAGAAAGAAGGATTTCCTAACAAAGATGGTGTTTACTACAAGGAAAGGTTGGTGGCTAAGTGCTACGCTCAGAAGGAGGGAATAAATTATAATGAGGTATTTTCTCCAGTTGTAAAACATTCCTTCATTAGAATTTTGTTGGCCTTGGTAACACATTTGGATTTGGAACTGGTTCAACTTGATATGAAAACTGTGTTTCTACACGGTGACTTGGAAGAGGAAATCTATATGTCTAAGCTAGAAGGGTTTAATGTTACTGGTAAAGAGAATTGGGTTTGCAAGTTGAAGAAATCGTTGTATGGATTGAAGCAATCTCCAAGGCAGTGGTATAAATGATTTGATCAGTTTATGTTACAATAGAAGTATACAAGAAATAAACATGATCATTGTGTGTATTTCGTAAGCTACAAGATGAGTCTTTCATCTATCTTATATTGTACATCGATGATATGTTGATTGCATCAAAGAGCCAAGCAAAAATTGAGAAGTTGAAGGCTCAACTAAGTTAGGAGTTTGAGATGAAAGATTTGGGAGAAGCCAAGAAGATTCTTGACATGGTCATTAGCAGAGATAGGAAGAATGGGAAGCTTAGTTTGACCTAGAGTCAATATTTGAAGAAGGCACTATAATGTTTTGGTATGAATGAACAGACAAAACCTTTAAGTACTCCATTTGTTCCACATTTCAAGCTTAGTGCTCAATTATCTCCTAAGAATGATGCAAAATGAGAATACATGGCAATGGTACCGTATGCAAATGTGGTTGGTAGTTTGATGTATGCAATGATATGTACGAGACCTGTCATTTCACATGCGGTTAGTGTTATCAGCATATATATGCATGATTATGGTAAAGAATATTGGTTGGCTATGAAATTGATTCTATGGTATATTTTAAATATTGTAGATGTTGGTTTAGTATTTTAGCAGGATAATAGTGTTGGTCAATGTGTAGTCAGATATTGTGATTCTGACTATGTAGGAGATTTAGATAAGCGTTGGTCAACTACTGGTTTTGTGTTTACTCTTGCTAGAGTACCAGTCATTTAGAAGTCTACCTTACAATCCACAATTGTTTTGTGTACTATAGAGGCAAAGTATATGGTAGTTACAGAGGTTGTGAAGGAAGCTATTTGGTTACGGGGTTTGCTTGAAGACTTAGAAGTTGGTCAAAAACATATTAAAGTGTTTTGTGACAATTAGAATGCTATTCATTTAGCAAAAAACCAAGTCTACCATGCACGTACAAAGTACATTGACGTTCGTTACCATTTCATGCGAGAGATTTTTAAAGAAGGTAGAGTATTAGTTCAGAAGATCAATACTACAGAGATTCCTGCAGATATAGTTACCAAGATGGTAACAACAATCAAGTTCAAACATTGTCTGGACTTGATTAACATCCTGCAAATTTGAATTAACAATGACATCGCTAATCGAGAGATTGAAGAAATCATTTAAGAATCACTAAGTCGCTAAGGTGGAGATTTGTTATATAGCTCTTTAGTGAGAAAATTAAAAAAGTCATACATTGATTAAGAATGAAGGTGGGTGTTGTATTTTGGGCTATAAATAAAACCCTATCCTCTACTTCTAATGCATTCCAAAATTCGTAAATCTTTCTCTTTTTTATAAGGGTAATTGATTAACTCAATTTTGTCCAATTAGTTGTAATTTTAGAGTTCATCTATTTGGAAATACTGGAAGCGATCAACGACGCTCGAGGATATAAGTAACATTTATATCGAATCTCGTTAAATTTCTTGTGTTTTTATTTTTCTGCTTTAATATTTTTGCTTTAGTTTCTTTTAGCATTATATTTCAAATAACATTATTTTGTCGGATTAATTTGTGTTATATTCATTTAAGTCATAAGTGAATAGAAATTATTTAAAATAAAGAAAATATACCTGATTTTTCCAACAATTTTACCCAAAACAAAAACCTAAATGCTATATTATATCCAAAGTTAAACCGAAATTATAAATTTCAAGAATTATCATTAAATAACAGATACTCTTTTCGAGTTTCAAAACCTATATTTTAATATTTTTTCATTTTAAAATATTTCAAAAAAGTTATACATTAAAAATAATAATATGTTACCTTAGTTAATTTATTTGATTTTATTTTTTATTTTCATTCATAAATATTAAATTATAAATATTTTATCTCTAAATATATCTAAAATATAATATTTAACAAAATATAAATTTATAATTTTATTAATGCCGTTACCGGACCTCATAATTGGTTGTATTCCTTTAAAAAGGTGCGGGTGGAGGACATAGTCAGCTCCACCTCATATTACAAGAACACGCAAAATTTGAGAAAAAATATATTAACTTATTAATATTAATGATTAATTTAATTAAAAATAAATAAATAATTTAATTAAATAAATTTTATCTGATCTATCCTATTTAAATTAAAATAGATAAATAAATTTTATAATCAAATCAAATTTGAATTAAAAATTATATTATCTATTTAGATTCAAATCAGATTCAAATTAATAAATTAAATTTTATAATCTCTTAATTATGATTCAAATTAATTATTATTAAATTATAAATAAATATATATTTTATTATATCATAGATTATATTTTAATATTATACATATTATAATTAATTTAAATTATTAATTTAATTTAAAATAAATATAAAAATTTAATAGTTATATAAATATATTTTTTATTTTTTTTATTCTTTTAATTGTTACTATAAATAATAAAATTTATTAAAAAAATTAAAATTAAAATTTATATATATGATATTTTATATATTAAATTAGATTTAAATCGATAAAAAATAAATAATTTAGTCACGTTGTTTGCCCCTAAATTTAACCACCATAACTTAGAGTGTTTTTTTCTCTCATAGAAGTACTATCATATAATAACATAAATATAATTAATTTAATATAATTTTATTATATAAATAAATTTCCATACATTGTTCGAGATATATTATAAATATATAAGTTTTATGAATGGGACTTGGAGCTCTGCTTTTTGTTTAATTATATATGTTTTTAAATCTAAAAAATGCATTTTTACGTTAATAAACGTAATGATTAAAAATTATTTATAAAAATAATATTTTAACTATTAAATTAATAATATATATATATATATATATATCTTAAATCTAATAAATAAAAATAATCACAAACAGAGCATCTTATTCCTCGTAAAAGTCCCTTTTTATTGATATTTTTTTTCACAATATTTAATAAAAATTAATATGTAAATAATCTTATATAAGATTACCCCTCAGCTGTTGCTTTTTCCCTAGTCAAATAAAAAAAAAAAGAAGGTGTGTTTATAGATTTCCGCAACATTTTAAAGACTTGTCCAGCCGAAGACCCCAACCGAAATATCTGACCTATTTCCAAATTGCAAAGGCTAAGACGTTTTTAACCTTTCTTAATACTCGATGTGGCATTCTTACCCAATACTCAGTTATTTTTTAACATCTTCTTAGGCTTCCTTTTGAAAAGTAGAGGAGGCTGTTTTAGTCATTTTACAACAATGAGGACTAAACGCCTTCCACATGCAGGGATACAAGTGTAATTTTGAATATTTCAACTATCGGTTCTTTCTGGTTCCATGTACCTTTCACTTTTATAAATAGAGATCCAAATTAAGCAAAGAAACTTCTTCATTCTCGCTTTCTCTTTCTCTTCTCATTCAAACTCTGAAACTCAGATGAACGTCTCTTTAACTGTAAGTCAAATTAATTTATCCATTTCATTTCTATTTTCTGGTTTATCATCATTTTGTTCAAAATCATCTCTCTTTTTTTTCTTTTTCTAGTCGAACTTTACTCTCTGTTTTTCTAAAATTTTATCGATTGACAGAGTAGTACATCTTTTAAAATTAATTTATAAATAAATTTTATAGCTAATTCTATCAAGTGTTAAGAGTCTATTTAACTGATTCTTGTACACTTAGAATGAGTTCTAGCAGTAGTATCGGAATTTCTACTATGAAACCTCGTTGTACAATCTTAATTGGCTACAAAAGTTCTTCGTTTTTCTGTGTTTCGATCCCAAAATTCGACCATTCGGTCTTTGAAAATTTGTCGACATTTCGATCTAAAGTTGTTCATAAGCGTCAATACCGTAGTTGTAATAATCATATAGATAGGTGCGTAGGTGTAATTGATTTGAATCGGAGAGATTTTAATGTTTCCTATTCTTATTGGGGTCAGATTAGGGTTTTCCCGACAAGTAGCCGTAGAATTAGTAGTATATTAGGTGTTAATACTAGTAGCCGTAGTGTTAGCAAAAGGGGTGGTCTTTTAGTAATACCCAAGGTAGCCTCAGATTATAGGAATCATTCAACTTCGGTTGAAGCTCATGCTAATGAGAAGATCTTTGAAAACATATACATCCAAGGTGCTTTGAATTTGAAGCCTTTGGCTATAAATAGAATTGAGACAGGTCCTAGTGATGTGGTCAAAAAAGAAGAATCTAGGGTAGAGGTCATTGGTACCAATGCCACTGTGGATAATGTCAAGGGTTTGAATGAGCCTGAGATTAAGAGAAAGGAGTCTGATATTGAAAAAGAGGCATGGCAATTGCTTCACAATGTTGTTGTTAATTATTGTGGGAACCCTGTCGGAACTGTGGCTGCAAATGATCCAGCAGACAAGCAGCCACTCAACTATGATCAGGTTTTCATTCGTGATTTTGTCCCCTCGGCTCTTGCTTTCTTGCTCAATGGAGAAGTCGAGATTGTTAAAAATTTCCTGCTTCACACTTTGCAGTTACAGGTGCGTAATGATCTGTCGAGGGCTCATGGAGTGCAGGCATTTGCTCTGTTTACTTTTGTATTTGCCGATTATTTGCTCTATTTACCCTGATTGTTCTTTCTTGCCTACATTCTTAATTACTGGTTTCGATGTGATTGTCTTGTTTCTATTTTCTGCAAGTTGTAGGTCTTACTTACGTGATTAAGATTCCAAACATAGCTGATAGTCCAAAATAGATGCCTTTATGCCTTAAGCTATTGATGAGAAGTCAATTGTTGCAGGGTTGGTCCAGCCTTTAGAAGCACAAATTTAAAGCCTCAAAAAGGGACTAAATTTTTTGACCTGTTTAGAGAGCTTAATTTTGTGCATCTACTGTGAAATTGCAAGAACTAGTTGAAACTTGCAAGTGTTGTCTTATTTTGCATAGCTAATCTAAGCATCCTTTTTAATGTCCTGGCTTCTGGTTCATTAAGAAAATCCTTTCTCACAATTGACTTGGTCAGTTTTTGTGGTAGAGTATTGCTTAAAACCTTGTTAGTGTGAATCAAGCAACTCAGATGCCATTTCAAATTTGCATATGCTAGAGCCTAGAGGTAGCACCGGAGCTGTATCTTATAATTAACCGTGGAATTTGATACTTCTAATGTTGCATGGATATGATGCGGAAGTAGGATTTTGATGCACACACTATATATGAATACGTAGTTTTGCTTTATATGCGAGCCTGGTAATATTGATGAGACTTTTATTAAACAAAATGTCTTTCTGGTCGCTTTCTAGAGTTGGGAAAAGACTGTTGACTACTACAGCCCTGGTCAAGGGTTGATGCCGGCAAGTTTTAAAGTCAGAACTGTGCCTCTAGATGCAAGCAATGATGCCTTTGAGGAAATTCTGGATCCTGATTTTGGTGAATCTGCAATTGGACGCGTTGCACCTGTTGACTCTGGTAAATTTCCTCTATCATGGGTCACTAGTGACTGCAATTGTGTATGCTAGCGGCTAATGTATCTGTTCCTGGATTGTAATGAAGATAACCTGTTGGTATAAACTGATTCTGAATGATATTTTCCCATATTGACAGGTTTGTGGTGGATTATTTTGTTGAGAGCTTATGGGAAGATCACAGGGGATTATGCCTTGCAAGAAAGGATGGATGTCCAGACAGGAATTGGACTTATCCTTAAGCAGTGCTTGACTGATGGTTTTGATATGTTCCCCACTCTTCTTGTCACTGATGGATCTTGCATGATTGATAGACGGATGGGAATTCATGGACACCCCCTTGAAATACAAGTAGGAAATATAAAATTCTGGTACTCTTAATATTAATAAAAGTTAATATTTCTGTATGCCTAATAAGTATCCAATTCTCTATGCCTAATAAGTATCCAATTATTTCCTGTAGGCATTATTTTATTCAGCTTTGCGATGTTCTAGGGAGATGCTCATTGTCAATGACAGTACCAAAAATTTGGTTGCTGCAATAAACAATCGGCTCAGTGCACTTTCTTTTCATATCAGAGAGTACTATTGGGTAGATACAGAAAAGATCAATGAGATTTATCGTTACAAGACAGAAGAATATTCGACAGATGCCACCAACAAGTTCAATATATATCCAGATCAAATTCCTTCATGGCTGGTAGATTGGATTCCTGAACAAGGTGGCTACCTCATTGGAAATCTGCAACCTGCCCATATGGATTTTAGATTTTTTACCCTTGGAAATCTTTGGGCCATTGTGTCATCATTGGGATCCCGAAAACAGAATGAGAGTATCTTGAATTTAATTGAGGCCAAATGGGACGATCTTCTGGCACAGATGCCTCTGAAGATTTGTTACCCTGCACTGCAGTCCGAAGAATGGCGCATTATCACTGGTGGTGACCCAAGAAATACGTGGGGCACCCTATTCTCTATATTTGCATTGTATTATTACAAATGTTATAATCATAATTCTTGTTTCAATTTTTGTATTTGTATGCTGATCCTCTGCACTATTTTGTAGCCCCTGGTCATATCACAATGGTGGCTCATGGCCGACACTGTTGTGGCAGGTAACCCTTTAAATAACTACATTACCAATCTAATCCATTCCTATCTCTAACACAGAGGAATGTTAATTGCACGCAAAGTTGCACTTCGTATTTCACTCGAGTCAATCAATATGTATCATAAGTACTTAGACAGATTTCTTCAGAACAACGAGTGTCTTAAATTTTTTGATACATGTTTAGGTATAAGACACTATTTTTTTTTCAATTTTCTATAAATTTTTAACAAATTAGAGTGTCGAGTATCCATACTAATGTTCATATTGTGTCACTTAAAAAACGGGTACTTTGCGAAAATTGAATATTCCATGGAACATAGCTGTGTATCATATATACTTTAGAAGTTGGAACTTCTCAATTTTCCTCGGCAATAATGCCAAGTGACATGCATTGAACTGTGTGAGTGCAATTTTCTTTGTAATTAGCATTTCAGCTGATATATTTTACATTCTTTTGGACATGCCGTCGTATACCCCTTGTATAATGATAGTCGATCTTTCTAATTACTGTTTCAATTGGTTAGTTCACATTGGCATGCATCAAGCTAGGGAGGCCAGAATTAGCACAAAAAGCAATTGATTTAGTGGAAAACAGGCTTCCATTGGACCAGTGGCCTGAATATTATGACACAAAAAGCGGGAGATTTATTGGAAAGCAATCTCGGCTTTACCAAACTTGGACAATTGCTGGTTACCTTGCCTCAAAGATGCTCTTGAAGAATCCAGAAAAGGCATCAATGTTGTTCTGGGAAGAAGATTATGAACTTCTTGAGACTTGTGTCTGTGCACTAGGAAAACATGGTCGTACAAAGTGTACTCGTTTAACTGCAAGGTCTCAGATTATAGTCTAATGTGAATGTTTTCTTCTATAAGGTGTTTGATGATGCTGCATCCATTTAAAGCAAGATGACTTTTTTTTTTTAACTTAACATAAAGCTCCGGACTCTCTAGTTTCAGTGCATCATATATATTCTTAACCTTGTTTTTTTAATTGAAACACTTATGATTAACTTGGTAGTCTGTATTTGATAACTGCCAACATGTCTGTAAATGATGTATTCCTAGTTACTTTTAAATTTAATGTACGTAGACGTGCCAATTCTAATCAGAAGGCTCTTTTCTGGGAGAGCACAGAGATAAAGTTAAATTGAATGAATGATTATAACGTGTTCTCATTTTATGGTTATTGCGACATCCATTTTCTCATTTAATTAAATTGTAATATTTTATTTTAAATTTTAGAAGTTTTTCTATTACTATTTTATTTTGAATAACACCTATTAGTTTCAGTTCAAATAGATAATATTTTAATCACTTTTATTGAAGCTACATTTGTTTATTTTTTTAAAATAGGTAAAAGTGTTCGTTGTAATAAAAACTCTCTTCAATTAAATGACAAAAGTGCTTTCAAGACTTAAAATGGTGAAAACACTATTGATAAAAATCACCAATAGCATAAGCAGAAGAGCAAACAAATGGAACCATAATCTTCAACAATATTTTAGAATTTTCATCGTTAAGTACTTTTGCATCGTGGGCACTTCAAGTTACTTCTCTCTCTTAAATAAAATATTTCCATTAATACATATTGAGTACAAACTTCTTTTCAAATCCACCCAAGTACAAATAGATCACAACTTCATTTTTTTTTTTAAATAATAAGTAATAGTTACTTTGCCCCAAAATAAGAAACCTTAAAATAACCCAGAAGTGATAAATAAAGCATCGTCAGTGACCTTGGGTATTTTTAAAGAGATTGAGACGACTTTCTCCAAGGCGTAGAGAGTAAGTAGTTTTCTTATATTCAGCCCAAGTGAATGGTTTATAAGCAATAGGCTTCTCAGCTGTAATAACATGTGGTAGAGCTTTGATATACTCATTCATTGGAGGAGCTGCAAAATAGACCATAGACATTCTTGTATTACCCGAATTAACAACTGCTCTATGTTTCACACTCACTAATCTTCCATTTGTCATGACCTGAAAAAGTAACATAACATAGCTCCTATGTTAATTAAAATTTATAATTATTAAATTTTATGTACAAAAATTTATTTTAATTGACGTGAAAAATATTATTAATAAAACATATCCAATATAAAACTGAACATAGCTACTTTTCCTTGACGCTTTCAAACGATGCTATATGCAAATAAAGAATAAATTAACAAATATATTACCAATATATTATAAAAGTTAAATATATATAATTTTATTTATTAAAAAAAATAATATTTAATTATAATTAATATTATAAATCTATTATTATTATTGTGATAAATATATTCTTATTATTGATATAAATTTATTGATAATTTTTTTATTAATAGTAAAAATCTACTGTTAAGTTCTTTATTAAGTATACAAATCTACCAATAAAAATATAACATAATGATAAATTTTTTCACTAATTATATTGTATGTTTGTAATTTTGTGATTTTTATTTAATATCTTTTTAAGTTGAGAACAATATACACACTTTTAATAGAGGTTAATTCTACAACTTTAAAGTCACGTTAATAACAAGAGAAAAATACTTAGTTTTAGTAAAAATAAGATTTAAATCGGGTACTTAATTTTTGTAATAATATAATCCTATTATTATAAAAAATGATAGTATAAATATAAAATATTTTATTATTTTTTTCAAATGTATTATTTAAATAAATTATAATTAAAAAAATAAAGAAAAATAAAAATAAAAAATAATTATATATTTTCGTATAATTATTTTTTATAATAGTAAGAATAAATTTTTATAAAAATAAATATAAAAATATTATTTTTAAAATAAATATAATATTTTTAATAATAATAAATACCATCTAAATATTCTATAGATTACAGGCAAAGAAAAGATGTACAAACCTGTAACAAGTCACCCACGTTAACCCAGAAAGCGGTGGGGTCAGAGGGTACAGGGACCCACACTCCATCCTCTGGAGAAATCTGAAGGCCACAAACATCGTTGGATCTGAGGAGGGTCAAGATCTGAGGGTCAGAATGTTCCCCAAACCCCACCTTGCTGGCACTGTCCATGAAGCCTTTAGTAACAGGTGGGTAGTGATTAAGTCTGAAAACTGAATCACTCTCAACGTTACTGATTAGCTTACTGAACACTGAAGTGTCTGTGAGCTCCAGACCTTCTGCTATCAGATCCAATATCTCACATGCCAAAGCCTTAACTGCTTCAATGTATCCAATCACAGCAGAGCTGTCATACAATGAAAAGTCACAGCTAGTTAATGGAGTTTCCATTCACTTTTAACTTACTTCGAGTAGTCCCCTCTACTTTTTGTGTTGCTATTAATAATTTTTATTTTCTCACGATTATTTTAACGTTTTATATTTTTATTTTAAAAAATTCTAATTCTAATTTTTTTAAAAATAAATTTTATTATTTTAATTAATAATTATTTATTATGTTAATTATAATTATATGAAAACTTATATAAAGAAATAGTTTTTTAACTTTATATTCATATAAAGAAATAGTTTTTTAACTTTATATTCATATAAAGAAATAGTTTTTTAACTTTATATTCAATATAGTACTTAGATAAGTTACTATAAGGAGTAATATACTATCCATATCGAATATATCGGTAATAAAGAAAAGTTTGGTATTATTCATATCTATTCTTGTCTATAATTTACCTATATTTATATTATATAAGTATATATAAAAGTTAAATCATGCTTAATATTATTTTAAACAAAATTATGAGGCATATTTTAAATTATTGACATTGGTTATCATTTTAAGGCTCTATTATCACATTCATTAAATAATGATTTATTCAATCAAATAATAAACACATCTAAAAAAAATTAAATTAATATATATATATATAAATAGTTTTCAATTGATAACAGTTCAAAATTATATTATATAATATATTATTTTTAATTAATCATCTATTATTTAAAAATATAAAATGAATTTAAAAAATGAATATCTAGCTTATAATCAAGAACATTATATAATAAAAGTTAAAATTCATGTTCCGTGCATATATACATTACTAATAATATATAAAAATTTAAATCACATTTTAAAAATATATTTGAATAAAAATATCCATTTTTTAAAAAATATGAAATTTTGACCTCATTTATCTATATTTTACTAATTAATTTTTTTATTTACTAAAAATATAATACAGGTTCAATTGAATAATAGAATCTATTTTATAAATTGATTTTTATTTTTAACTTTTTTTTTAAGTAAAATATATATGTTTTTTATATAACATAAGAAATACATATGGTTTGCATGTTAAAAACTATGGTACCCGAGTTCTTGCACCTCAGTGATAAAAAAAACATTTTTTGTTAAATTAAAAGTAAAATCAAGTAAATAATTAAGTTATATAAAAATAAAAGAGAAAAAATTATCGTATAGAATTTATATAATAAGGCCTAATTCTCTTTGTTTCCTTATTTTTAAATTGAAATTGAAATTTTATATATTCTCTTAATTAAATACAACTTGGATGGTCCATTTGATGTAACTTGTGATATGTCCCTGTGAAATTGTGATTTTCCCTGTCCCTATTTGTTATGTGACAGTACGTAGCACTGGTCCTAGCAACGAAGCATATATGCATTAAGATACTATATATGAAGACTCGAAATCACATTCTTGAACATGGACTCGGACTAGGACTTCCCAACGGTTTAGGAAAACGATACTTGTTTTTAAAATCAACCAGTTACAGCATTATCAATATTGAGGTTGTTTTCAAATACATATATATAAGTACTCGAAAACTTAAACTTTTAAGTTGTTTTACCATAATATTCAGGAAAAATAAATCTCACATAATATATAATGCAATTTTATTATTAAATATAATTATGATTATATAAATTTATTCAATAAAATAATCATGTTAATATATATTAAACTCTAGTATTTAAAAAGTTAATTTAGAATCATCCAAACCAAAATGAGATTCTCTTATTTAATATTCCAACAATTATGCATCCCATCACATATACACAAAATATAGTTTGCTAACTGTAGTTTATTTTAATACTTTAAATTATCTTTCATTTTTAAGTGTGTTATTTTACGTATTTAATTTTGATTATCAGTAATTTTTAACATGATATCATAATTAAGTTTTTATGTTCAAGGTCTAATAACTTCAATGATTGAATTGTAAATATTTGATATAAATGATGTATAAAAATAATATTTATGGAAAGTGATAAAGGTATAAAAATAATATTAATTATTTTTTTATATGTTTAAGTTTTTGAGAGAATCAATGACTAATAATTTAATTTCTTAGAATACTAATTAAGTTAAGTTGAATAATGTTTTTGGATTAATTAATTTTTTTAAAGGGATATTTAGTATAACCCATTTCTATAACATATATATTTATTATTCTTTTCAGAAATAAATAATTTTATTATTATTATATATATATACGAGGTGAAAGAGTGTTATTTAAAAGGGTGTTTCAGTATTTTGTTATTGTAAATTGTGTTTTGAATTTTCTACCCCTAAATCATTCTGGCCTCCTCATTATTAATGTTCAATTTTACATGTGTTACTTATGATAATGACATAACTGGGAAAAGGAAGAGAAGCACAAATTAAAGAAACAGTTGAAAATGAGATATGAAATGTTCTAATAAGTTGAAAATTGCTGTGATTTGATATATATGAAAGAATATTTTATATGTATTAAATTGTTTGGAAACTTTTGTTTAAGAAAATAAAGTTATTGTAAAATAGTAATTAATGTAACAGCTTATTATTTATTAAAATAATTTAATTTATTTTTTAAAATTTATAATAAGCTACCACATGAGTTATTATTATTTTACCATAATTTAATATAACATTACGGGTTAGTTAGTGTCATAACTTGATAAACCCGACTTGTTTGCTAGAAATTACAATTCATGTAATTTAATCCGATTGTAATACATAATTTTAAATTTTATTTTAAAATATAAATTTAATTATTCATATTTAAATTTCACTTGTTTGAAATTTTACATAATAAATAACATTGCATTGCATGATAATAGTATCATATAACTTATTGATTTAATTTAAAAAATCAATCATTTTTAATTTTTAAATTAGTATTTTAATATCATTTTTAAATATTGTTCATTATTTTTTTAAAAATCTCAAAGTATTATTTAAATAATAATTTAAAAAAAAATAAAAGTTAAAGAAATATTGTATAAATAATTTTATATTTTTTAATTAAAAAAAAGAGTTTTTAATCTAATTTACAAATCGATAAGTGTTATCGAGTTAAATTGAGATTTTGATGGATTGATTTTAACCTAAAAGTTTATGAACTCGATAATTAATATGAGATTAGATTGGAAATTTTGTAGAATGAATTCTACCGACCGACCGACCGACCGATATCCAGTACCCCTATAAATTAAATTAATGAGGTAACACCAAACTTTACAGGTACTGACTAAGCCTTTGATCGATGTTTTTTATAACTAATGGGATTTGTGTAAAATATAGTAACTCACTATATATAGTCAATTTATGTTAGTCAAAATAGTGGTCATAAAGCCAATCAACCAGTATTGCATGAACATGCCAATTTTTAGGTACGTACAATTACATGATAAATACTGATTTTACATATTTCTTTTGACTAAATCATAGTCACAGATAACATTAAAATACCCCACAGCCCACACAATATATATATTTATATTTTATCACTTTTTTTTTCTTTCACATCATAAATACCTTATAATTATTTTATAGCTGCATTACATGAAATTTTTAAGAGATATTTAATTTTTTTTAATATATTTCGTGAGAATTTTAACTAGAAAATTCTCTGCTTAAATAACTAATCTTTAGAAACTGTACTAGAAGATTGTAATTATTTTATTGTTTAACTCTCATAAGAATTCCAAACTTTAAATTCTTCTTTTCTTTCAACATTTTTTTCCCATAAAATTTAATTTATTCTGCTAATTAAATTCAAAAGCAGTAAAACACCACTTATTGATATTGTGTGGTAGTTGATATCATATGTTTATTTTATAATTTATATGTTTCAAATTCTTCTTAATTTAGTATTTTTAAATGGAATATATTTTACTATTAATAATGAATTAAGCCCTAGCTAACTCATCTAACCTTTAATTTAAGTAAAAAAAACTATATATATATATATATGAGCCATATATTATATTCAAACAGAAAAACTTGTAAGCTAGCTTGTTCAACTCGTTTAACAAAAAAAATAAAATTAAATGAGAAAATAAATTAAATGTTTCTAAGAATTATCTATCCATTATTTCCTACTTGAATATATATATATATATATATATATATATATATATATATATATTTTACTATGTAAAAAAGTAGACTTTAAAGACAGCCATTGGTTAGCTATTATTGTAATTAAAGATACCATGACGATTAAAAATATTTAACCCTCCCCAATATAATTTAAATAGAAAAAATATCTCGGAAATGTTTATTTATGAAAATTGTAATCAATTTTCCAGCACCATCTTATATCATTAACAGAGTGATAAACGTTTGACATTATTCTAAAATCTTTAGCTAGACTTTTACATCAATTATAGTATGGTAAAAAAAAAAGTAATATTAATATATAGATAAAATTAATTCATTACCTGAACCTTGTTGGATCATTAGAGATGGATTGAGAAAGTTGAGAAATTGAAAAGGAAGTAGTTTGAAGAAGAAGATATTCAATCTCTCCAACATCACCATTGAAGCCAATGTTCCTGGAGCCATAACCAAAAGGATATGATGGAGTTTGAAGTTTCTCAACCATTGGTTTGGAAAAGAACTTCATACTCTCTTCCTCTAAATTTGAAATAATATTATGAGGTACTCCATGATTTATCACCTTGAAAAAACCATATTTTTCACAAGCTTTGATTATGAGCTCTTTCATCTTTGATCTTTCTGATGAATTAAGATCAATGGTGGGAAGCTCCATTTCTTCAATTTTTTCTTTTATGATTGGTGATGAGGTTGCAACAACCATTTTTGCTATAATTATAATATTGATGTTAGGAGAAACTAAATTAAAATAATTATTATCAAATTTAATTTGGGTTTTAATTTGTATGAAAGAAATAGCTAGCGAATGAGTAGGAACGTACAAATATATATATATATGATAGGAAGAAATTAAGATAGAGGGCTTTTTGAAGGATAAAAGCGAAGAACAAATTAAGGTTTAGGAGATATGGTGAAGAGGTGGTGAAAATAGGTGGTATTTATAATGTGCCTTGGAGTGTTTATGAGATAATCTATATCAATGGATGGTATTCAATAAAAAAAAATTATTCATTTTTATTTTTTTATTTTTTTATTTTTTTTAGGGATTGTGGAATCATAGACTTTATTGGTGAAGTACAACTTGCAATTTAGAACCAAATTCTTGTCTCAAGAAAAGCGTTGACTTGGTTTTTTCACACCCACTTTTGATTTTTTTTTATCTCAAACATTACTTTGACGTGGTTTTAATTTATTACTCAAAATAAAAATAGATGATCACTAGCTAAACCACTATTTTTTTAGATTAATTGTAATTGATATTTTTTTACTATTATGTATAATTGATTTTACAATTTTAAATATTTTATATAAATAGCCATTTGGCTTCACAATTGAAATAATATTATTTTTCTTTATATAAAAGGAAATAAAACTATAACAACTTATCATATGATTTTTTTTTTGTGAACACTTTATAATTTTTTAATAACTCTTTGCTATTTTTCTACTATATAATTTAACATTCCATATATTATCAAAGTCACTTATTTTATTTATATTATATTACTCTTAATTTAGTTGAAAAAGTATTCTTTATCCAAAACCAAAGAAAAAAAATGATAATATATATAAACATAACTCTAATTATACTTCAATTAAAAAAATTCTAATCATACTTAAACCTACTAAATCTAGTTTTAACTTTTATATTTTTCATATCTACCACCATGTACTAATTGTTCCCTTGAAAATATTTTCGGGCTCCACCCCTAAATGCATGTATCAAATTGTTGTATATATTAATCAATATATTAATATAAAATTATATGTTAAATTAGAAAGGTAAGATGCTAAAAGAATTATAGAATTACATACTAATAAAAAATAAATTATATTATAATATATGAATCTAATTAATTAATACATTAGTGGCACAAAAAAACATATTTTCCTTTTTATTTATGATTTAAGAGGAGGAGAAAAAAATCTTAATACAACATACCATGAGGTTAACAACCTCAACCTTTTTTTTCTACATTTTAATGTTATATTTTCTATTCATTTAATTTTAACTTAAGTTTTAATTAATTTATCTCTTCATTGGATAAGACTTATAATTTTTAGCTTTTAAATTAGAATTCACTTTTTCACTTTTGCTTTGATAACTTTATTTTTATAAATTAAACATATTAATCATCATTTTTAAAATTAGTATATTCTAGGTACTTATTTATTATATTTTTGGACACTTTTAATCATTAATTTCTTGTCAATTTTGTTTTTCTTTTTTCAAATCATTTTTTTTTGTTGAAAAAGCTTAAATTGGATCAATTTGAACCTTACTAGTGAGAATTAATAGATATTTGAAGATAAAAATGTATAAAATTTTGAAAAAAAAGTGAAAAATAAAATTATTAAAATTAGCAAAATTTGCTTAAAATGATCAAAATATTCATAAATGTAATAATAAGTTAAAAGTGACTAAGTATACCAATTTAAAATAAAAGGGACTCTAAATGCAAACTTTTTTATTTTTAATAAAAAATACATCACACCTTCTTATGAAAGGAAAAACCTTTTATTGTTGAGAATATATTTTTGGTTGATAAATGTGTAGAATATTGAAATTACTTACCCATATCCCATACAAGTACTCTCATATTCAATGTTTGTTAAAAATACACACAAATATATATATATATATATTAGCACCAATTAACATAGAGAAATAACCTACTTTAATTAACTCTTTATTCTTAAAAAAACCTAACCATCTATCATTTTCATGGCATGGAGAGTTTCTTATTGTAGGGGCGCTATCTCTATTAGAGCTTCAATTTTGTTTAGTTTGTTCAAATAAACACAAATTATAATATGCGCATTAGACCTAAATTTCGATCTAGTATGGTTTTTCTTTCACCTAAATTTTAATCTAATGGTGATTTTAGTCATGTTTTATTATGTTTTTAGATCTAGATCTAGATCTTTTTATTTAAATATTTCTGTCATTCAAAACATTAATTCTCAAGACATGAATGGTAAAATTGGAGTGAAGATTTTTTATTTTATCAAAAGAAAGAGTAATACATATTTGGAGAATTGAAGAAGAAGTAAAAAAAAAAACTCGAACTATGCTATAAATGATTTTTATTTACTCTTATGATAATTTGATATATTTTTATTTTATTGATTTTATTGTTCTTATTATTTCATTTAAATAAATGAAATATTAATTTTTCTAAAAAAAAGAAGAAAAAATAGTGAGATATAAAAATAAGAAAGATAATGTGTAATTCCTTCCACACATACTATGATTTCTATTATATCTAAATTCGGTCATATCAACTTACAAAGTAATTTTATTTATACTTAACTCCACCAATACATGTCCACTTTTATTGATTGTTATATATGAATCCGGCTAATAAAATTATATGGGACTACTCTCAATTAATAGATCATTTAGTTATATTTTTTTTTGAGTGTGATAGAGTGTAAATATAAAACGTTTTTGATGACATGCATTAGTGTGTAAAATTGTTATTATTATTATAATAATTTATTATTAATGATAATTTTATATAATAATAATAATATTAAAATATAATTAGTATTAAAGTAAATATAAATGTATGTAAAAATTTATGTTGATTTAACATTGTTCATTTCCCAAAACCAAGTTTTTCTTATGGTCAAGCTTAGTTTTCTTACGTTTACCAAGTTGTTGCTTACATTGAGATTTGAATCTTGGCTGGATTGGGTTACTCAATTTTCAAGACTAGCAATCTATTCCACGTAGATATCATCAAATTAAAGATTAGGTTTTGTTGGGTACTCTTATCTCGAAATACCAAACTTGGCCTTCCTTCTCCCAACTTTGATCTCTCTTTTCTTCTCTGCATGCGTTACACAGAATATAATAATAAATGCTGTTGGGCAGAGTAGATTTTATTTTTTAATTAAAAATTATTGTTTTTTTTAATAGTTAGCTCTTTATAAAATTAATGATCCGGAACATTTTTTGAAAAAACAATGCAGATCTGTTTTGTAATATGTGATTTAATTTTTTTTTTAATCAGTGGTGTTTGGTCAGCAAACTGAAAATAAATAAATTTTAATTGTATTAGATAAATTATATATATATATATATATATATATATATATTGAATTAAAATCACATAATTCAAGCACACCTTAATCGAAACCCTAGTTTTCAATTTGCACGCGTTATAATGAAGCTTTAGTACCACTACACCACAACAACGGGCGCAATAATAGTATGAGATTGCAACTTTATTGATGTGACATAATATGTTAAATTAATTAATGGATTTTATGTTGATTTATTATTATGTCTATAACAAATTGTATTTAATTCCACTGTTTTTTACTCATTTTTTCTATCAATTATTGTAAAAGTGTATATCTATGGATTTATATATTATTTTTATGTTTAAATTTTACTTAAAAAGTTCATTTATAGTTTATAATATTTTTTTCAATAACAAACTAATTAAAAGGAGTTAAAACCTCATTTTATAATTTAGATCATTGATTTTACAAAAGAGATCAAACTTTGAGTTAATAGGAAGAGTGTGCTAGATTTACTAGGCTATCCCAAAACTTTGTAGGCTAGGTCCACTCTTAAAACCGACTTTGGATTACTATCTAAGCTATGGTTTTATAGAAGTAGTCGACAAAAAAAAGTTTTACTTTGGCTCTTTTCCCTTTTTTTTTTTGCATTTTTATTTCATGAATGGATAAAATATTTTATATATCCATTATCTATATGAAAATGGAATGATATTGATATAAAAATACCAATCAATATATGTAAGAATTATTTTTTAAATGTATAAAATTTACCAAAAAAAAAATGTATGTAAGTGTTTGTCAATTACATATTTTCTTGGCACAAAAAGAACTACTCTGAAGCAGTAGGAAAAACTTAATATCAAAAATAATCAAAAGATTTAAATATTAGTACCTAAGTGTAAACCATTTTTTTTTTTGAATTTTGAGATTTGGTTTTTAATGGTGTATTTAAAAAAAACTCAAGAATCCCACTTTGGGATTGTTATAGTGAATATTACTGATCTTATAATGAATGATTCTAATATGAACCAAATGATAATGTTTTTTATGATTTATAGAGTTATCCCAATGTTATTAGTTTTGATTCCTTTGAACCATATTATGTAAGAGAAACCAAAAAAGTTAAATGGTTTGAACTTTAAGAAGTTGAGTAAGATGTCGAATCCTACAAACTTGAATCTAACAAAATTCTTAATTGAGAAAGCTCTCAAAGAATCTATTAAAGTATAGAAACATTTTGACTATTTATGTCGAAACTAAGTTCTAAATAACCTAACAAACTCTTTACATAATGAGTACAATAAGGAGAATTAGGCTAAAGACATGAGAGATTCATTAGACCAAAAATATGAAATGAAAAATTTTGGTGCCAAGAAATTTTTGATTGGTTACATTCTTGATTATAAGATGGTAGACTCTAAACATATATGCAATTAAGTATGTGAACTTCAAGATATCTTAACAGATATGCATGATGAAGGGATAATATTTAATGAGACCTTCCAAGTTACAACTATTATTGAGAAGAGTAAGGTTTATGAGTGTTAGTGATAGGCTTCTCATTTAAGATCACTTTTCAAGTAAAAAAAACTACTGAGCTTAATTGAACACATCTCAAGTATATTATGTTCTTATGCACGTTAGATTTCATATTAAACACATAGGAACATTTTAGTATATATGTTACTCGATCGATCAAATAATATTTGAATTGATCGAGGAGGTATATCGATCGAGCATCAATATGAGATAGATCGATTGAAGTTTTGGGTTCGATAGATGGATCGATCAAGAATTATTTAGATTGATAGATGTTTTATTGATCGATCAAAAAGTGTTTCGATCGATCGACCTTGTTAGTTCAATCGATCGAAATCGTCGTAGATTGATCGATTGGTGAGATTTTAACTTTGACCTAATTATTTTACTCGAGTCAAACCTTTTAATACTATATTATCCTTATTTTTTTATATTTCTTTTTCAAGTAATTTTATGGACAGATTGGTAATTAGCTTTAGACCTAGGGCTTCAACAATTCTATATAAACAAACATAATGCATTTTAATCTCTCAACCACAATTGCATAAACTTTTACAACTTAAGATCGATCTAAATCTACTTTAGAAAATCATATTATGTTAGGTTTTTTTTAATTAATCTATCAAACATTTTGTGGTAATACACTATTTGTTACAATCTGCTTAATCATCTATTCTAGGGTTTACTGGTGATTTTTTTATCTGTAAATTTATTAAATTATCTAGCTAGGGTTGTTCATTATTTAATCCGCTCTAGGACACACCTTGTACTTGAATTTTTGTGTAAACCTTTTAGGTGTCAGCTAAATGGGTTCGATAACTCATGTGACTCGAGTTTATCAAAAAATTGGTTAAGATCTGAACACCTTGCTTATGGATAGGGATGGCCAAAAAAACCGCGGGTTCGGTTATCCGCGGTTATCCGAACCGGCGGTTTGGTTTTTAACCGGTAAATTTCGAAGACGGGGACAGTTTCGGGTAAAAACCGAATATGAAACAATGGTTACGGTTATACTAAAAACCGTATCCACCTGTACCCGAAATTAATTATATTTAATTAATTAAATTATATATTAAATTATAAATAAAAATTAATTATATATATTTAATAAATTAAATTATATATATTTTGGTTTTTTTTCGGGGTTTTTTTCATAACCGTTCCAAACCTTTACCCGTGGGTAAAAAACTGTCCCCGAACCGTAACGGTTTTCGGGCGGTTTTGGTTATAGGTTTTAAAATTCGGTTCGGGGACGGTTATATCAAAAACCGTCCCCGCCCGTCCCCATGCCCATTCCTACTTATGGAACCTGTGAAAGAAAATAGAGGCTTGTAAGTAGGTTACTTCGGGGTATTATCTGTGATAGGTAGTTTTAGTCATAATATTGTGATCAAACATATTTTCATAGTAGATAGTTAGGTAGTCCAATAGACCGATGATTTTTCTCTTAGGTCATTATTGTGACTTAGGTTATTTTTTACTTAAAATCTCATGTGTCAATTTCTATTTTTGCATTATTTTATTTACATGTGGTTGTATGTATGGTTGTGTGTGAACTTTTTATATGTCATATTTTTACTAATTACCTATTCCCCCTCTATTTAATTAGATCTATAACATAAAACCTTTCAATTTATATCAAAGTGGGTTACTAGATATACCTAATGTGTGCCTAGGACCTTGTTATGGATCATTTGAGAAAGGGTTCGTCTACAACCAATGTTCCTTTCTTTGATGGGTCTAAATATCTATATTAGAAGGCTCATATGAGAGCATTTTCTACCTTCTATAGATGAGAGTGTGTAGAACTCAATTATTTATGATTGGGAACCACCCACTGTTACCTAATAAAATGTAATCACTCTTAAACCTAGGAAATATTGGGCCATTAAAAATAAAAATGATAGTAAAAGGAATCAAAAGGTACTAATGATATCTTTAGTGTTGTGTCTGCTAATGAATTTCATTGTATATTTGATTTTGATATTATCAAGCATGCTTGGAATACCTTAGAGGTTACCTATGAGAGTACCATACGAGTTAAATGAACTAAAAATTTTATGATTGGTACTCAATTTTACAAACTTAGGATGAAAGATGATGAAACCTTTTTTAAATTTTATATTAAATTATGTTATATTACTAACTCATCTGTTAATTTTCGTGAGAAAATAGAGGAATTTTGATCATTTTGAAAGATTCTCTATTCATTACCAAATCACTTTCATTCAAAGGTCAACACTATATATGAAATCAAAGATGTGGACACCATCAAAATTGAAGAACTAGTTGGCTCTCTTCTCACTTTTAAGAGAGTTTTCGAACTTGTACAAACAACAAAAGTGTCACTTTCAAAACCGCCATGATTAAAGATGATGAAAATGATGTTGAAGAATTGGTACTCATAGCAAAAAGATTAAAGAAGATCTTCAATAAAAAAATCCCCAAAGAAAACGACAATCAAGTCACTCAAAAGATCAAAATCTAAGAGAACTCAAAATTTTGATTTCGAAGGTAAGAAAACTAAACCCATTGGACCTCAATATTTTGAATGTATAGGTTATGGCCATTTTGTAGTTGATTGTGCCAACAAGAATAAAAAAATTAGAAGAGCCTTCAATGGTACACTTGTTGACTCTAAAAGTGACAATGATGATCCAATTGAATCAGAAAATAGTGATAATAACTTTCTAGCATTTACAGCAACAACTAGTGGACACTGTGGTAAGTTTGATATTGATTCACACAACGAGAAAATTGGCTCTAAAATCATATTAAATAAATTTAATGCTAATAGGAAAATGATAGGTTATTTGAAGAAATAACTGAACTTAATGAAAAACTAAAATCCTATGAAATAAATTCTTCAATATTGGAAAAAGAAAAACTTGAACGTATTAATGATCTAAATTCAAGTCTTGTAGGTTTAAATAGGAAAACCAGAATTTGGTGCAGGAACTTGAACAATCTAATGAAGATGTGAAATGGTTGATCATTGGAGCTGAAAGGCTAAACAAGGTTTTAGATTATGAAAAAACTTTTGAAGATAAGATAAGGCTAGGTGATGAGCGAAAACCGGCATTGCCGATTCTTGCCAATATTTTGGTTTTATATTTATAAAACTCTCGCAAGTGCACGAATCATTTCATAGAAAATGATAAGTATACTCCCAAGGTCGATCTAAGGAAGGAATATATGTGGTTTTTAATTTATTATTCAAACTTTTAAAAACGAAATTAAATCTTAAACATCCTGTCACGATTGTTTTGGGTTTTGTGTTTTTAATCTATTGACATAAAAATAAACATAGATTCAATAAACATTTATGCAAATTTTATCATTTAAAATAGTGGAGTATTTATGGATATAATAACTAAGTCAATTATGCTTGCTCATATTATTTAGGTTATTAAAGATATGAATTGATATTTATTGATTCTCTCTTTTTTATATGAATACCACCTTTGGTGGGGTTAGATATTCTTTGTTAACTAAACAAATCAATTAACACCTATGGGTGTGGTTGATAACTAATTTAGTTAATTAAATTAATTCTTTTTTCTAAGAGATTGAAAATGAACCATTTAAATGCCACCTTTGGTGGGGTTAGACAGTTTCAACTTTATTTAAGGTGTCCAAATTAAACCTAAGAATTTAGTTATCCGAGTACTAACTTTCAAGTTTTAAAACCACTACTGAAAACATATTGTAAATACATTTTCAGGTAATAATTCTTATAAAAACTTTTGAAATAGAGCTTCACTCTAACTACCGGGCGATTGTACCAACAAATAAAAAAGCACTACTCTAAATCAGACCGGATAACTAAACCTTAAAATCTAATTTTCAGATTTAAGTTTGTAATAAAAAATAATATATTTCTCTCTAACATTCTTAATATATAATCTTGAATAAAAACAAAATCAATTCATTTTAGATATTTTTACCTATTTAATATTTCGCAAGCATAACAACGTTATTATTATATCATGTTTACAAACAGCCAGCAAAGTTAAATTTAATCACAGACAAATTAAATATAACATGTAAGAATAAAGCATAAAAAATAACTGTAAAGAAAATAAAATCCTTACAGTACTTCGATGCTATTCCCGTTGCTGGAAAACCTCCAAACGAAATTTGCACTCCCATTTATTGAATCAAAAAGCAAATAAATTACAAAAACATAATTAGTTCTTCTCAAAAAGAGAAGAACTCTAAAACTAAGAAAAACTAACTAAGCAAAACTAAAAACTAAAAAAAACTAAAAAAACTAAGAAATAAGAGAAAGAAAGAGAAGAGAAGTGTGTTTTGAGGTGTGGTATGAAGTGAAGAGAACGGGGGTATTTATAGGTGAGGAAAGGAATAAAAAGTGGGTGAAAAAATGATAAAAAATGGAGGAAACGCATAGTAGGTGAAAATGACGTCGGTGGCGTCGGCGTGTATGTAAGCGTGGGATGGGGTCTTGTGCGTAGCGTGGGATGGGGTCTTGTCTTGTGGTAGGCGGTGGGTGGCCTTGATGTAGCGATTTCCTCCATTTTGACATTTTTGACATTTTTGACCCATTTTGTCCGATTTTTTCATATTTGTTGACTTTTCCTCATTTATTTTTTAATATATTTGTGATGTATTGCCTCCAGTATTCCTCTTTGAGTCTTTAAGTTACGTTTTTAAGCGAAAATACCTGAAAAACAATAAAAATACCCGTGATTCTGAAAAAAACAAATTTATATAAATATATGATAAAATCATATAAATAGATATATTTTTAATCAATTAATGTGCATAAAATCATGGTAATTTTAGTGCTTTTTGAGCACTTATCACTAGGCTATGCAAATGAGCACACGAAACCATCTTCTTCAAAAACAACACTGTTTGTAAACCTTCTGTTTTCTACTCTTCACATATATCTCATGCATCTGCTTCTAAATTTATTCCTGCATGCTATAACTATGGTAGAAAGGGACATATTAGATCTAAGTGTAATTATTGATGTCCTATAATTCAGTTGATAACATGTGTGCCTGTTCAAGAATCAATAGACATGTTTCAAAAAATAATTACATGAGTTAGAAAACTAGAAAAGGTTGGGTTAAAAAGGTTTGATTTGCATTGTTTTGTAGCCCATATTGCATTTAAAGCTAAATTTATCACTGCATGGTCTTTTGATAGTTATTTTTCTAGACACATGACTGGTGACCTTTTTCTCTCTAAATTTTTTAAAGAATATAATAAAGGAATAGTTACTTTTGAAAATAAAAATTTGTATATATTCATTGGTAAAGGTACAATTTAGGTTGAAGACATATCTAGGTTGGATTACATACTTTATGTCAATGGTCTTAAAGCTAATTTGATAAGCATCAGTCAAATTTGTGATGCAAATAATCATTGAATTATAAATGATCCAAAAGATAAATGTTTTCTTAGAGGAACTTGGTCTTATGATAACTGCTACTGCATTGATATAGGTCCTAGTACTACTTGCAATTTGGATAATATTTATTTTTCTTTCTTGTGGCATTAAAATATGGGACATAATAATTTTAAAGATCTCGTTAACTAAAGCAAAAAGGAAATTGTGCATAGTCCACCTACACTTTCTAAAACAAAACAAAAAACTTTTTATGAACCATTCCAACTTGAAAAAAAACTCACTCTTCTCGTAAGAAATATAGAGAAGTTAACACAAGTAGAATATTTTATTTAATTCATGTTGACCTTATGGGTCCTATGAGAACTGAGAGTTTAGGTGGTAAGAAATATATCATTGTTGTTGTTGATAATTTTTCTCGTTTTATATGGGTAGAAAATCTAAAAAAAAAATTTGATACATTTGGTTTCTTTAGTTCTTTTTATTTTAAAATGAAGATTGAAGCAAGTAACATAACAACAAACATAGTGCGACTAAGAACTAATCATGGGAAGGAATTTGAGCACTTAAGATATGCTAAATTTTGCAAGTAGTATGGAATAGCACATGAGTCCTATGTACCAATCACCCCATAACAAAATGGGATAGTTGAAAGGAAGAATCAAATGTTACAAGAGATGGCAAGAGTCTTGCTAAATGCAAAGGATATTCCAAAAAAAATTTGGGATGAAGCGGTAAGTACCTCTTACTATATAGTGAATCATGTCTATCTACGCCCATGTACAAACCAAAATCCCTATGAGATTTGAAAAGGTAATAAGCCTAATCTTAAGCATCTATATGTATTTAGAAATAAATGTTACATCCTTAAAGATTATGAGAATATAGGCAAATTTGACTCTAGAAGTAATGAAGGTATCTTCCTAGGTTACTCATTAAAAAGTCATGCTTTTAAAGTTTTCAACTTGAGAACTAACACTGTGATGGAATCCATCAATATTGTTGTAAATGATGTAGATACTAATACTTCAGTCACTAATGAAAAAGATGAACCTTTAAGCACAAGCTTGCCAACTAAAGGTCAAAATGATGAAACACCTGAAATTGAGAAGGTAGAATATGAGATAGATGAAGACTCATCCTTTGATGGTGAGGATACCATATACACCACTCAAATTTAGAAGCCAACATGTACAGCCAAAGATCACCCAACTAAAAACATTATTGGTGATCCAAATGCAAGCGTGGTAATAAGAAGGCGACATGTAAGTGAGACTAAAAATGTGAATAATGCCTTAAAAGATGAATTTTATATAAATTCTATGCAAGATGAGTTTGCTTAATTCACTAGGAATGATGTTTAGACACTAGTAACTAGACCTAGTGACAAAAATATCATAGAAACTAAATGGGTGTGTAAGAATAAATCTAATAAACATAATGTTGTGGTTAGTAACAAGGCTAGACTAGTTTCCTAAGGGTTTAAACAAGTTGAAGGACTTTATTTTGATGAAACATTTGCTCTTGTAGCTAGGTTATATTCAATGAGGATCTTACTTGCTATTGCATGCTTTTTGAAACTTTAACTCTTTCAAATGGATATAAAATCTGCTTTCTTAAATGGTTTGCTTATTGAAAAAGTCTATGTTAAACAATCAAAACATTTTGTTGATTCCCAATATCTTCAGCATGTTTATAAATGATAACTCTACGAAAGTAGAGTTATTTGGTCAATTTTGAACTACTTATTTGTCTTATTTTTTCTTAAATATCATGAACAAACTTAATTTGTATTTACAATGGTAATGTGAGTGAAAAGATATCAAACGAATTAAAGATAAGAAAAAAATTTGGACAAATATAAGACCATAAGGGTAGATCGATATAGACATTTTTAGATTGATCAAGGGTTCATCACTCGATCGATCAACAAGGGAGTAGATCAATCGAGGGTTCATCACTCAATCGATCAAACAAAAAGAATTTTAATACGTCGACCTTAAATTGAATTCCAACTTTCAATCTCAACCCATGAATTAAAGTAAAATGAATTCTAATCTAATAAGGATAAATTTAAGCTTATTTAAAGTACCATAGGGAGCTTAAACAACACACAATTAAGAATTACAAAACTCTAGCAGCCTATTTAATCCCCCAATTTCCTATCATGTGAATCATTAAAATTTCACCCAATATAATCATCAATCAATTATATGATCAATTAAATTTAACCTACCATGCATTCCTCTTTAAAGTACATCACACACTATATAGTAATTAACCTAATTACTCTCTTATTTCAATTAGATTTCATACTACTCATTAAATTTATCGATTATAGATCAAACACATAAGAATCATAAATCTATGCCTAGAAACTATGCGTGTTATTTAATCAAGAAAAATAATTAAATAATTTTCTCAAACTTATTTAATTGTCTATATAGATCAATTGTTGGCCAAACAATTAATAACATAAAAATCAAATTAAATAATATAATTAAATTGTAATAATAATTGGGATAAAATATTAGATCAATATATGTAAAAAATTAGATTTATAAGATCCTTAGATTAATAAATTAGTTGTACATAATTATGTTCTTAAAACTTAGTTTTTTCATAAAGGAAAACAATAAAATTGATAAAGAAAGGAGAAGAAGAAGAAGAAATACACTCAATCTCTCAATTTGTATCACTAATCTTCTCTTAAATTCTTCACAAAGTTATATCTCCTTTAATCTTCTCTTGAACTTTGTCTCTATTTCTTTCTTTTTGACACATTATACGGTTTTGCAATTCTTAATTATGTGTTGTTTATGACCTCCCAATGGTACTTTAAATATGCTAAAATTGATCATCATTTTGTTAGAATTCATATTACTTTGATCCAAGGGATGAGATTGAAAGTATGAATTTAATTTAAGGCTAACGTGTTAAAATTCTTACCTCTTGATCGACCGATCCTATTCTCAATTGATCAAGTGATGAACCCTCAATCGATTTACTCCATTGTCGATCGATCTATCCTGGTGATCCTATATTTTTTTCTTATTTTTACCTATTTTTGATCAGTTTGATATCTTTTTACCTACATTGTCATATCAAAGACAAATTAAACTTGTTCATAATTTAAAAACAAATAAGACAAATAACTGGTTCAGAAGTGGCCAAATAGCTATACTTTTGTAGAGTTATCACAACCTTAAACTTAACTCTTTTTTTACCTTTAAAAAAGCCAAGTATAATTAGCTAAAATGATACGGGTAGCACATTCATAAATATATATGTTCAATGAAAGCTATCTCTATCAAAAGTCATACAATTATATGACGAGGAAGTTCTCATATTCATCGATCAATGTTCCATTAATATAAAGATATGTAAGATTTTTGATGAATTAATTCGTGTGTGTTGCACATGATGTCATCCAATGCACTTATTAATTCAACTTATATAAGCATGCTAATCTACTAAGTCTTGGAATAAGTTTTATTGGTCTATTCTTCACACTCATCTACACTAATGTAAATATGCACTTAGCTAAAAATCAATAGAGCTTTACATGCTTGTAGTGTAAGGCTTAGGTAAAGGTAGATAAATGAATATATTTAAGATCTTTTCACACCTTATCTCTTCTTTTATTTATTATGTAATATTTAATTTCAATGCATGTAGCTTTCATTTGATATTTTTGTACACCCTATCTTACCATTCTTTTATTCCACATCTCTTCTTCACTTTCTTATCTTTTTTTATAACCTCATAACACCCTCAAACTTATTTATATTTATATTTTTATTCTTTTTGTTTAGAGGGGCAATAGTTAGTTTTTTTTTGTAAAGTCAAAAAATATAATGCATTATATTTCATCTCATTCTATAACACATGATTGTATTTTTCACACAATTAGTTAAAGGTGTAAGGGTAAAAGTAATAATTATTAGTTAAGCTAAAAATACTATTTAAGTGTGTGATACTAATTGATTTAGGTTCTGATCTATATGTGTTTCAGATTCATATATTTACATGGTAAGAATGATATTGGGGTAAATGATAAGCTAAATCTCAAATTTCACTTATTGATACGAAAAAATGTAGTTATTTTGGATTTTTCCCATATGAAAAAATTAACAACATATTAAAAGCATTATATATCATTTGATTTTCTAAGAGTAATAAGCTAATGTAGCAAGAAGATTTTCTCTGTGTGCAAATCTTCATTCTAGGAAAGTGTGTAGTGGACAAACAACCATACGTACAAAGCTTTCTTGTTACATTAGCTTATTACCGTTAAAAAAGCAAATTCTATATAAAGATAGTAATATGTTGTTGATTTTTAATTAGAAATAAATCCAAACTAATCACATTTTTCTTTTTAATAAGTGAATTTTAAGATTCAATTTTTTATTTATCTTAATATTATTTTCTGCATGTAAATATATAATTTTAAAAATATTGCAGAATAAAACACAAATTAATTACGATCACATACTTATATTAGTTGAATCACACTCAAAATGATATTTTAAATAAAGTATTATCATGGCTACAAATATCCAATTTTTCAACAAATATATATTTGGTATCGTAGTAAAATTGAAGTTTTAATATTTTATAAATATCAATATTTGTGAGTAAAATAATGATTGAAAATTTTATATTTTATAAAATATAAAAAATTTGATTTTGTAGAAAAAATATAAGATATTAAAATAATGTTTTTTTTTGTAAAATTTATAAACATAAAAACATTTCTTGAAAATTTCCATATTTTTTTATAGTATGTCATTCCATAGATATATCACAAATTTAATCAATTTTTTGATTTATGGGAAATGGATAAAAAATCAAAATAAAATTTTTATTTTCCCAATTATCCCTACAAATTCAAGTTTTTAGTCTAATTCTGAAAAAAAGAAGAATAAAAAAATAAAAAAAGAAAGCCAATATATGCAATTTTACAAGTGTTGATGGACTAATTTAGCACTAGTGAAAACTTTGAAACTACAACGCTCATTTCCAATTTATCATAATAGAGCACTCAATGAGGTAGTCAGACAATTTGTACAAAGGGAACACTATTTAAATTACGTGAGTTTCTTTTATATATAATCAGTTAATCACTGTATAAAAAAAAGTTATACAATTTAAGTTTCAGTTGCTATGTGTATGTAGTATAGTAATCAAATATATATATAATAAATAATGAGTTAAATTTATATTTTTATTAAAGAGAAAAGAAAAAATATTTATGGATAAAATTTGTTTATAAGTACAAAAATAAAATATAAAATTATACTTACATTCTATTAAAAAATAATAAAGAAGTTAAATTAAACTTTTTTAATAATTAAATTATTGTTTTAAATATTTTTATTTAAGTAATAATTTACAAAAAAAATATTCAAATTATATTATATTTTAATAAGAAACTAATTATTTTAGTATTATACTAATGAGTTATTCGTATTATTTAATTTTAACTCTTAGATAATTTAAAATATAATTTTTCTTAATAAAAGTACAAATATAAAGAAAATGTAGTATTTTTATTTATAAAATTTTATCACATATTTAAAAGAAAAATAATTTTTCAAAGTAAGAATAAATCAAATTATATAAAAGAATATTAAAAATACATAATAACATAGATAAAATACACATTTTTAAAATTTAATAGGGGGTATGCGCCTCTACTATAATGCACGTGTTTCTGTCCTGAAAGCACTTAATCCTTTAATTGACAGTGTGTCTATCTTTATTTGTGATTTATCATTTTGTTTTAACTTAATTTGGATTCCGATTTGATAAAATAAATTTAATGTATCAATTGTTCCAAAAATGCATTTTTCACTAATAAATTTATCTATTCTATAATAAATTATTACTATTAAGTTAAATAAGATAAAGTAAAAAAATTTGTATATACAATTGATACTTAATTTGGTACAAAACTAGAAGATTTTCGGTTTTCTCCTCCATTTTGATAATAACAGAAATGGGATTCTCTGCTGCCAACATTTACAAGTAAATAATATAACTCTATAATTTTAATATAAATAATGTAAAAATATAAGTAGAAAATTTCAAATAAAAAATAAATGTATGATCTTCATCACCTCACCAGTCACCACCACCTTCTAGCTGACATCTCACCATCATTGTTGACAAGCTCCTTGGTGAGCTTCCTCATTTGGCAATAAAATGATGGCTAAAACCACCTAATTCTCTCACATTTTTCTCTCTTCATATTTCACACACTCTAATACATCTTCTTCTTAAGTTATTGGACCTTTTGGCATGATTTGGAGAGAAATTTAAGAAAAAATAACCGACCATTCAAGTTAAATATATATATTATTTTTATAAATAAAATGTCATATATCATATATTATGAATAAAAATTGAAAACCAGATGTCATAATTTTATTACTAGGGTGATAATATTAGAAATGTTGTTTAAAATAAGATACTCGTTATAAATATTTTATTATATATATATTAAAAAAAATTTAGTATATTAAATGAGTATTAAACATTGTTACGAATAAACATTAAAAATGTGATATGACATTCAAGTATTTTGATGCATGCATCATGAGAAATGATTTATTTTATGGAGAGTTGCCTGCATATTGTCTCGTGGAGTATGATACCTATGGACTATATGTCAAAATATTCTCTGATAATTATCATGTATTTCTCATATTATTTTCTGTTCTAATATTTCTGTACAAGTGTATAGTATTTGTATACAAAATGGAAACAGAAAGTAAACAAATTATAACAATATTAATTTCCATTATTATTCTTGTCTGCTGATTATCTGCCATAATTCCTGCATTGATGTCTTCTTGTTGTCTGCCATATTACTCACATGCCAACACTCCCCCTCAAGGTGGTGCATATATGTCTCTTATGACCAACTTGTCAAGTGAGTTGTAAAAGTTCTTTCTTGGAACCGATTTGAAATGAGTATATCGGCCAATTGATCTTCGACTTAACAAATGGAAGCTTAATAATCTTTTCTTCAAGATTTGTTTGATGAAGTTCCGATCCAACTTCAACGTGCTTCGATGCGATCATGTTGAACCGGATTGTGAGATATGGCAATGGCTGCTTTGTTATCACAAAATAAGTTCATTTCGAGTTAGGAGCAACACCTTGATCTGGGTTAGGAGTTTTTTCAACCACAGGAGCTCGCATATTCCCGACCATTCTCGAAATTGACTTGACATTAGATAAGGCAACTACCTTTTGCTTCTTGCTCCTCCATGTAACAAGATTGCCCCCCACAAAAGTGAAGTACCCAGCAGTATATTTCCTATCCTTCATATTCCCTGCCTAATCTGAATCTGTATATCGAGGACTTCGATTGACCATTCTTTGAAAATATAAGTCCTTTCCCAGAGGAGGACTTTAAATAACAAAGTATTCGCATGACCACATCCATATGCTCTTCACGGCGGTCATGTATGAACCGACTCACCGACACTCATGCACCATAAGCAATATCGGGTCGAGTATGAGATAAATAGATGAGTTTACCTCTAGCAGATTGATATCTCTGTTTATCTGCTGGTACTTGGTCCACATATTCTCCGAGTTTGTGATTTTGAACCATTGGAATATCGACAGGTTTACAATCTAGTAGTCCTGCCTCTGCGAGTAGGTCCAAAGTATATTTCCTTTGGGAAAGACATATGCCTTGTTTTGATCTTGTTACCTCAATACCTAAGAAGTATTTGAGCCCTCCCAAATTCTTCATTTCAAACTCATTTGACAATTGTTCTTGAAGCTTAGAGATTTCTTCTTTATCATCCCCTGTAATGATCATGTCGTCTACATAGACTATAAGGGCTGTTATCTTCCCTAATCGGTGTTTTAGGAAAAGAGTATGATCAGAGTTGCTTTGCTGGAACCCATATTTCTTCATTGCTGAACTCAACCTACCAAACCATGCTCGAGGTGATTGTTTTAGTCCATACAATGCTTGTTATAATCTACATGCAGTTTCTTTTCCTGTTGTAACAGTATATCCTGGTGGGATATCCATATAAATCTCTTCCTCAAGATCACCATGAAGGAAGGCATTTTTTACGTCAAGTTGGTGCAATGGCCAATCCAAATTTGCCGCAAGAGATAGCAAGACTCTAACGGTTTTTAGTTTAGCCATAGGTGAGAAGGTTTCTTGATAATCTATCCCGTGTTTCTGTGTATATCCTTTTGCTACAAGTCTCGCCTTGTATCGATCAACTAACCCATCTGCTTTATATTTAATGGAGAAAATCCACTTGCATCCTACCATCTTCCTCCCTTGAGGCAACTCGCTTAACACCCATGTGTTGTTCTTCTGTAATGCCTCAAATTCCTCTTTTATAGCTTGAGCCCATTTTGGATTAGATAAGGCTTCTTCAATGCTACTTGGAATTTTACACGAGGAGAGTGTTTGTGCAAATACCCTGACAGGTTTTGATAACCTTTGAGTAGATACATAATTTGGTATTGGATACTTGGATTGTCGTTCTTCTCTTTCTGGGGAGTATCGATTTGGAGGTTTGCCTCGATTGTGTCTGAAAGGTAAAACATAACCAACAGATGTATCTATAGCATTAGTTTGTAAAGGTGTGCTAGGATAACTTACCTCAGGAGTATTCTCAGCAGGATGATCATTGGGTACTAGGGAGTTGAGGGGTACATCAACCACTTCATCTTCTGGAGATTCAATTACTACTTCAGCTTCAGTTCTTGGAAGTTCACACTCGGGTCTAGATACTGGCTCCTCCATATGATTGGCGCGATCCGAGTATGTTGGACTAGTGTCTAATATTTCAACATCAAGCCAATTTCGTTCTTCACCATAACTCTCCTCCTGAAGAGTGGAATTGGATACCGGTGATGGAAAAAACCATTCTAATTCGAGGAAAGTGACATCCATGGTAATATAGGTTCTTTTAGTAATTGGATCATAGCATCGGTAACCCTTTTTTTGTACGTCATACCCCAAGAATACACATCGGACAGCACATGGATCCAACTTAGTCCGTTGATTTTTATGGAGGTGGACAAAAGCAACACAACCAAAAATTCAGGGCGGAAGCATCAAAATAGTAGGCAAGGGAAAATGATCAGATAGCACCTTTAATGGAGTCTGAAACTGTAAGGTTTTTGTGGGCATACGATTCAGTAGTAAGAGCATCACTCCAGTATTTATTAGGCATATGTGCACCAATTAATAAGGCCCGAGCCGTTTCTAAAATATACCGATTCTTCCTCTCCGCAGTCCCATTCTGTTGTGGGGTTTGTGAACACGAGGTTTTATGGAGAATACCATGGTTGTCCAAGTATGTTCGGAATTGTTGATTAATATACTCCCTCGTTATCGGACCTAAGTATCTTAATTTTTTTAGAAAATTGTGTCTGAACCATGGTGTGAAACAGGTGAAATGTAGCAAATACTTCATCTTTGTGTTTGAGAAGGTAAAGCCATGTCATTCGTGTACAATCATCAACAAAAATAACAAACCAACGATGACCTGATGACGTAATGACCGGGGAAGGTCCCCAAACATCAGAATGTACCGAGGCAAAAGGAGTTATACTTTTATTCATGCTCATAAGATAAGACATCCTATGACTTTTTGCTAGGATACAAGTATCACATTTGAAATCTGAATGTGTGATATTTGAAAATAAACTGGGAAGTAGGTGCTTTAAATACCCGAATGATGGATGCCCAAATCTACGATGACATAGCCAAATCTGTCGTTCCTTGTTACCAGCAGTGTTTTGCATGTGATTGGCTCTTCCTGAACTGAGGTCATCCACGTAATATAGCCCTCTCCTAGTACCATGCCCAATGATCTCCTTGGTAAGAATATCTGTAGAAGGCAAAAGTAGAATACATCGGTACTACAGTTAAGATGCGAAGTAACTTGACTTACAGGACATTAGTCGGTTTGACGAGAGAGGGTACAAGTAAAGTATTAGATAATGATAATGATAATGAAGGAGATAAGGTCAACATTTCGAGCTCCATGGCGGATAAGTGACCCCATTTGCATTGGCACTACTCCGTCTTGGGCGAGTTGTATTGGAGAGATCATTTGGGTCAAATGTCATGTGATGCGTAGCTCCGAGTCCGATCAATCCTCCTTATCCTTTACCAAGTAGAGATGTGAAATGCTTTACTCGAAATACCCGGATCACGGGAAGATTTGGCACGAGAAGTAAGGGATAATGAGGCATTATTGGTAGCCACAACGGCTCGCCCGATGGTGTCCCGTTTCTTCCGTGCTTGAAGATCATTCCACCATTCGGATACCCATGTAGTTTGAGCGCGGTTTTCACGGGTGTGTTTGGAGTTTCAGATGGCCACATTTCATGTCAAGAGATGGTGGATTTCCCATGGATTTCTTGCTACCCAAGGAAGTTCCTGTTTTTGGTGGCATTAGATTATGGTGTCCCTTGACCCCTTTAAAAGCCATAACTACTCCTGGTGTCGTATCTACACCTGTGATCATCACGGTCTGCCTGACCTTTTCCCGACGGACGAATCCATAGGCTTGTTCCACCGTAGGGAATTGGTTTGATCCGAAGCTTACATCACTTGAGTTTTATCCACCTATCATCAAGACCATCGAGGAAGCAATACACCCGATCTTCGTGTACGATGGAGTTGTATTTTTGTATATCAATCACACACTCCATTGGATTAGGACGACGGAAATCAATTTCACTCCACAACTCTTGAAGGTCATTGTAGTATTTTTCAATGGATCCACCCACTTGCTTCGTACGAGTGACTTGGCGAAGATCATAGACTTGAGACGTGTCTGTCCCATCATAGTAAGTGGTAGCCACCGAATCCCAAACTTTGTTTTGCGGTTGGGAATCGGATAAAATTTGCAATTAAGGAGGGTCCGTGAATTGATCAACCATCCTTTAACAATGGCATTTTCGGTCGCCATCTCCTAAATGAGGGGTCGGTTTTGCGGGTTGAGGGAAAATCCCCATTAATATATCCCGCTTTATCTTTGCCGATATATACATCTCCACCACCTGGGACCACAAGGCATAATTGGATCCTTCCGACTTGATACTGATGGGAGCAATCGACGCTTCAGTTGACGGAGGTTGTGAGCTGATCTGAGCTCTAGTTAGAACTTCCGTCATTTTCGCCGTCAAATCTTCCAATATGAAATTGGTAGTTAAATCTCTAGATTCTGCCATGAAATCTAAAATTTTTTTCCTTCCGTTTTTTTTTCCAACACTTCGTACACTATATATAGAAAAATTTCGTAACCCTAACCTTCCTTTTTCATATTCGCGCAGCTTCTTCTGCTAACTCTAAAAAAAATTTTCCCCAAATTTGCGCAGCTTCTTCTTCTTCCTCAGTGCAACTTCTTCTTCTTCCTCAGCGCAGCTTCTTCTACTGTGGCTTCACGCAACCTTTGTGCAGTTCCTTCTCGTTCCACACATGCAGATAGACCACAAAATATATGTTGCTGCGTAGAGAAACTGCGATAATTCCATGACCAACGATCGATTGCAGTTATCGTTGTGTTACGGTTTCTTTCCGGACGAAAGCGGATGGTGAAACCGGCCACACTGTGAGGCAACCAGTGTTGGAGCCAACCAATTAGATCGGTACGGTTTCAATGAGTAAGTTAGAACGACCACATAGATCGAACCAGTATCGAGAAAAACTGCTTTGGTTAGACGGTTGCGACTCCAATCAGCCAACAGCTACAACTGACGCTGAGCAGAAATGGTCATCTTGATACTAGATGGTCGCAGCACTGGTGAGTGGTATTTTTTTTTCAAGTATTGTAACTGATCGGTTTCAACAAATAAACCAGAAATCAGAAATCAAGAGAAATCAGAAATCAGGATAAATCAGAAATCAGAAATCAAGAAAGAAACCCGAAATCATGATAAATCAGAAATTAGAAATCAGGTCGGTAGGAGAACAGAAAACAACAATAACTTGCTCTGATACCATGTCAAAATATTCTCTAATAATTATCATGTATTTCTCATATTATTTTCTGTTCTAATATTTCTGTACAAGTGTATAGTATTTGTATACAAAAAGGAAACAGAAAGTAAACAAATTATAACAATATTAATTTCCATTATTATTCTTGTCTGCTGATTATCTGCCATAATTCCTGCATTGATGTCTTCTTGTTGTCTGCCATATTACTCACATGCCAACACTATAGATTACAACAGATAGATTTCGATAGACTACATGTACACATTTGTATTACATTTATCATGAGAGGTTTCTATCTATGATGCTTTTTGACCGGACTTTCTGGTCGTGACTATTAATCATGGATTGCTATAGTTATGAATTGTTAGTGGTGAATTGATGTGGGGTGGATTGTTATATATATGGATTACTGTGGTGCTCACACATAGGCTTCAAAGTTAGACCCACCATTGTATTTGGAGTTTTCCCTCCATTGAGTATCAGATTTGTTATCGTGGTTTGTACATGGGCACATGTGTTCTGGAATCTTAGACAAAGGCTCATATGATAGGATTTGACAAATACATGTTGCATGTGTATTGTGGTCGTACATGGGATCGAAGGTAGGCTCGCATGGGTCTCGGAGTTGGATCGTACATGTGTCTATCTATTTGGATTATCAATATACATGAGATTACATATCATGCATTGGATTTATGCATCATGTTTTATATTGACATGCATTCAGATACTTGTATTATATTTTCCCTCAATGTTTTGGGAAGTGAGGAGGTAAAGATATATTCAAAATTTGTGATAAAAATCTCCCCAATTCATATAATAACAATATTATCATTTATAAAATTTTATTAATAAATATCATCCGTGATTGTTTACGGAGAATGTATAATAGAGTAAACACCTACTTTGCTATGTGTAGTATGTTTTTTACTTACCTCTATAATAGAATTTGACAAACTAGTGCACTGATTTAAAAATGAGAAAAAAAAGAAAATTTTAGGTTATAAAAAATAGTGTTTAACTTTGTAACTTTTATTTGTACCAAATGTTTTCACATGATGTAAAATGAATTTTTTTTATAATATATATAATTTTATAATTTGTAATTTAATTAGTTTTATTAAATTATGTCTTAAATAAAAATATCTTATATTAAATTTAATTTTTATTAAATAAATATTTTAATTATAATTTTAAAAATTTATTCTCTTTATTATCTCAAGTAACTATAAATATACAAAGTGTACCATTAAATATTCCTAAACAAATAATAATTATTAGGGTGAGAGAGATTTGGAAGTCACTCACTCAAAAAATTATTTTTTCAACTTTAAAAAAATCATTTAAAAATAAATAATAATTTTTTATTAAAATATTATTTTATTATAAAATATTTAAATTATAATAAAATACAAATCATTATAACGATACAAATAATAATATTCTAACATAAAATTATTTAAATATATATTTTTATTTTAAAAAATTAAAAAATTTAAAATAAAATAATGATAATAATTAAATATTAAAAAAATCTTTTGATACTAATTGTCATTTTATCATTAAAAGATCAAATTTTAATTAATTATATTTTAATCACTTTATATAAAATAATAATATTTTAATAAAAAATTATTTAAATAATATTTTTTATCTTTAATTAATTTTTTTATATTTAATGGATTAGAAAATATTTTTTGAATTTGATGAATTGAATGCAGACTTAAACGGATGCTAATCAATACATTATATTACTAAATAGTATCATCACAGTTGGTTTTTTTTTTAAAGAAAGTAAAATGAGGATAAATATTGGTATGGACCACGAATTAAAATAATAAGTAAATCGTTATTAAACGAAAATATAAAATACTTATAAATATGGAAACCATAACGAAGTACATGATTTTATTAATAATTAATCGACACCTAATCCCTCATTAGATTTAACTTTCTTAAATAAAATTGACTGTTGACTTCAATCGGAGAAAGATTTTTTCAGCACGCCCATGCATCCACAGTTCCTACACTTACTTCGAAGGCAAAGGCCAACATTATTATTATTATTATTATTATTATTATTATTATTATTATTATTATTATTTTACTATTTAAGAATATTGTATTTAGTAATGTAATAACAATAGGTCATGATATTCTTTTTATAAGTCTCACACAAAATACTTATTCCCAATTTACATTTTTTAGACATCAAATATTGTTGTAATGAAAAAAATTACTTAAAAATGATATTTTTGTGTGCAGGAAAAAGTGTAATTTCTTATAGTGTTTTCTTAACAAATAAATTTTTTTGGTAAAATTTGACATCCTTATAAATTATAGTAGGTTGAAAAAAAAAATTTGCCAAACAAAAATTTAAGAAGCTATTTTTTCCTTTTCTTTTTTTACTTTCCAACTCAATTTGTTGTCATTTTATAAATGAATCAATTCAGATATCTTATTTTTAATATGTTATTTTATATACCATTAATAGTTGATAAACATGTTGATAAAAAATTTACATTTTATACAATAATGATCAACACTTTTATTCACATATTAATAATATATATAACGAGACATTAAAAATAACATAAGAGAATTTGACTCCATTATAAATTGTGCTAATGTTCTTTCAAAGTCACCCGAGCCATCAACTATGTTCACGGTTTATGATTATTTTCTTTGATTTTTTGTTCCTTGAAGTTCTTGAGTTATAACTTAGGTTTTATATAATTTTTTTAATGTACTTTTTTTTGAAATTTTTTTTGCAGTAATGTTTTTTTTTGTTAGAAGATAAAGGCTTTAGAAGGTTTTAGGTAACTTTAAAAGAGAAGAAGAAACATGGATATTTTAGGGAAAGAGAAGACTTATTATTAATTTTTAAATTTTGATTTCATACAAAATAAGAAAGATCACTTTTATTTATACTAAAAGCCCTTTCCTAACCAAGGTCTAGGATCATACCAACAAAATTTTAATCTAATGGTCATGATTGACCAACGTTAGAATTATTTATCAAAATATCTAATTTTTAGAATTCTTTATTACTCTCTCTTCTTAAAATATCTATATATTTTTCTAAGATAATTCTAGAATAAGTTTCTAGAACTTGGACCTAAGTTTGTTTCCAACACCCCCTTAAACATTATTTATCATTCCAAGCAAGCTTCTCAATCGAATAAAGTTTTTATGTTTGAGTGGCTTGGTGAAGATGGCAGCAACTTGGTCTTGAGACTTCACATATTCCTCTTGCACATCTTTTTTTGTGATACACTCCCTTATGTAGTGGTAGTAAGTATCAATCTGTTTGTTTCGGTCATGAAACAATTGATTCTTTGCCAACTTCATAGTCGACTTGTTGTTAATATAAGTCTTAGGTGGCTTTTTTGTGGCCATCCTAACTCTTTTAGCATATTTCTAAGTCAAATCGCCAGACAAACACTTGATGTAGTAATAATGTGCTCAACTTTATGAATTGTGATAGTTACTATTGGTTGCTTCTTTAACATTCAAGTGAATATGGTGCCTCTAATGAAGAACACAAAACCCATAGTACTTTTTTTTATCATCAACATCTCCAGTTCAATCACTATCACTATAACTAATAAGCTTGTAATCATTAGTTGACGAATAAAATAAGCCAAAGTTGATTGTACCTTTGAGATAGCAAAAAATTCTTTTTACATCTTTGAAGTGGATAGTAGTTGTATTCTCCACATAGCAACTTATAAGTCACATAGCATATAGAATGTCAAGTCTTGTGCACGTTAAATATCGCAGACTTCCAACCAAACTCTTGAAAAGTGTTGTGTAAATTATTTTTGATTCATAATGCTTTGATAACTTCCATCCATACTTCACTAGTGTATTAATTGGCATACAATCATCTATCTTGAACTTCTTAAGGATCTCCTTTGCATAGCCTTTTGATAGATAAAAATTCCATCCACTTTTGTGTAATTTGGATGCCAATATAATAAGCCATAAGCCCAATATCAGTCATTTCAAATACTCTTGTCATTGCTTTCTTAAACTCTTCAAAATATTTGGATTATTCTATATGAAGATCAATTCATCCACATATGATACCACACAATTAATCCATCCTTTTACAGCGAATGAGATGGGACATGATGCATTCCACATGGCACGAGATTGTCCGTTTTGGTCCATAACTACAAGTTCAATGGACCCACAACCATGACTCTACAGTTCAATGGGATCTCACAGCTTTGCTTCTAGGGATAAACCCCAAAACACATTATGCCATTTAGTGATGTTCACCACTTATAAGTGCATCGCCACTTAGCTTTCCTAAGCAATGTGGGATATGTGTAGGCACACTACATCATACACCCTCAATTAGGGAGTCTTACGTCTTTATAAGAACGTAGGCCCATATGGTCCAATAGGGTCATGGCTCTGATACCAATTGATACAGAATAGTTAATCAGTCCACTTATAGTAGGACAAGACCCATTCCACGTGGCACAAGAGTATCCGCTTTAGCCCATAATACAAGTTCACTGGACTCACGGCTATGACTTAACAATTCAGCAGGACCTTATAGCTTTGCATCTAGAGAGAAACCCCAAAATTCATCGTGTCATTTAGGGATGCTCATCCCTTATAAACACATCACCACTTAGCTTCCTAATATAGGACATGTATAGGCATACAACATCAACATACAAATACACAATTAAGGCATCTTCTTCTCTCATCTTGACATAAAATGCATGTTGATATGGGCATTTTGAAGTTGTTCTCTTGCAAGTACTTAATGATCTTGCTATTCCATGCTCTTGGTACTTACTTCAACCCGTAAAGAGTGATGCATAAAACTTGATACTCAAATTCTATAAATTTATAATAAGTTTGAAAGTACACGAATCACTTGTAACAAATGATAAGTATACTACCAAGGTCGATCTAAAGAAAAACTATGTGATTTAAATAATTCAACAAATTTATTAAAAACAAACACGAAAAATAAACCAAAACATTTTATCACAATATTTAATTTTTGAAAAAATTAATATAATAACATATAATTAAAGATAGGAATAGGGTTGATTCAAACAATTCTAAGGGGATAAGCAATTATCAATCAAAGCAGAATTTATGAGAATAATTAGTTATTTAACTATGCTTACTTAGAATTAATTAGGTTATTAAAGATATAAATTAAGGTTATTGATTTTTTTTCTTTTATATATGAAAGTATTTTGTCAAGGATCAATTGCTTGGTTAATCAAATCAATTATAGCTTTTGGTGGTGATTAGTGACTGATTAGATTACGTTTTATTCCAAAAGAAACACAACAATTTAAATCAATGTTTTTATTAGGACTACCAATTTAAACTCTTATTCAATATGTTAAAATAGATCCTAAAACCTAACTTTCATATTTTAAATTTATTACGAAAAATATGTCATCAATATATTAATTAATAATAAACTTTGTACAAATCTTGGATAATAAAAAATCTCAATTTATTTTATAAAATATTAACCAAAATTAATTTTTACAAACTCACAAAAAAACTAATATCACATAGTATTAATCAACTAGACATGCTCAGATTTAATAAATGACCACTAAATTAAAAATAGCATTCATAAAAAGATACAAAGATTGACTCTGTATATAAATGAATACAAATAAAATAAATACCTTAATGTATTCTTCGATATACAAATATCTATCTATGATCTAAAAAACCTTTATATATTTTTCCTATTATTGTTATTTAATCTAACCTATTGTAAAATAAGTACCGAAGAAAATAAAGTGGAAGCTAAAAACGAGAGAATCCTACTTTATAGTATAGTATGGCTACCCTCCTAAAAACTTGAACATAACATTATATTTATAGTTAAGGTTGGCCAATGAGGGCTTCGGGTCACAAAATTTATTGTGCGTCGCAACCTACTATTATCAACACCATGGCTCAAGTTACAAAATGGCTTGCCGATTATTATCCCAAATAGGTTGCATCCTGGCCTAATGTTTCCCCACTGTGACACAGATACAAAGTTGTGCCTAGTGAATTCAAATAGTAAGAAATGCACCTCGGCCTAACTATTTCTTCATCACAACATGCAATACTTTACTTCAATTCTTGTTTTCACCCCTTACAAACTGATTGATATTACATGAAAGCTTTACATGTATTGTTCCTTTAAGCTTTTAAGGTGTAAATGAGTGCTTCAGATGTAATTTTTCATGTGTTGATCAAATATTGTATTTGAAGCTAAAAATTACTCAAATATAATAAAAAATATTCTAAACATATAGATTTTCTTAAATAATGATAAAATCATGAATATTCAAATCTATTTATTACATTTAAGTGAAAATAAACCAAGAAATATTAGTGTTTTTTAAGCACTTATCAGAGAGCCTTCTTTAGCTTTAAGACTTTGTCTTATTGTCCCTTGACCATATAGCCCATCAGGTGTTTTATATAGACATATTCTTCAAGAACTCCATTTAGAAATGCAAACTTTACTTCTATTTGATGTATTCTCCACTTGTTTTGGGCTTGCAAAGAAATAATAAGTCTAATAGTTTTCAGTCAAGCAACGGAAGCAAATACCTCATTATAGTTGATTCCAACTATTTTACTATATCCTTTTGGAAGTAATCTTGCCTTATATCTTTCGACTTCTCCAATAGAATTTTCTTTGTTTTGTACACCCACTTGACACTATAGCTTTATTGCCTTTAGTAAGTGAACCAAGCTCCCATGTGTCATTCATCGTGATTGTTTTCATCTCTCTATCTATAGCATATCTCAATTTCTTTTATTATGTAGCTTCTTCAAAACATCTAGGCTGGCAATCAAAAAGTAGAAAAAAAATTGTTAGATTTTTTATCCTTTCAGTGTCCTTATTAATTTCTTCTAGATTCTTTATGTGTATGAGGCTTCTTTCATTTAAAAATGATGGCAGTGAGTTTCCAACTTCTATTATAAGTTCATTTTGTTCTTCGAAATGAGGAAAGAAGTTAAAATAGTGAAAATGAGAACCATAATTCCGTTCTCCTTCTTTGTTAAATTCCATGTCTCAACTTATCACAGTTTTCTTGGTATTTGGATTGAATAGCTTATAACTTCTAGAGTTTGAGTCATGCTTGATGAAGATGAACACCTCACTTTTATCATTGAGCATATTTCTTGTCTCATATGGTACATGAGCATAGGCTAAGCTTCCAAATGCTCTTAGATCAAAAACTTGGTGGGTGTTTTTCAACACACGAACTCGTGCAAGCATACACGGTCACAAGTAATAAAGATTTGTAAGTAAAGTATCGATCCCACGAGGATTTGTTACCATAGTTTGTCGAGTACTAAAATTATATCTTTTTGATTTTATCCAAAACAATCGTTGGTTAACAAAAAGGAAATAAAAGAAAATAAAAGAAATCTAGGATTGCAATTTTTCACCAAATTAATCCACTCAAACCATTTATTTTCTTTTGATTTATATTTTTTAGTACATTTAATTTGTCAACCGAAAACTTCTTTTTTTATTATTCATACATCTCTTTCGAGCTCCGTATAAACACACCTCGTTAAATTAATTTACTATATCTCTATGAAAATTAAATTTACCGAGATTCATTACGTTCTAAGTTTTCAAATGGCCACACATACAATTAGGGTATATCTCTATCCTTCATCATACATGTCATTCTATTTACGAGCAATATACACACAAATGCCTTTCTCAAGTTTAATCACATGTGCCACGGTCGTTTTGATAAGATTCGTAAATAATCAAAAAGCATTAAGAACAAAATAGAACGAACAAATCGAGCGTCTTATAAATCTATCAAAAATAATTAAAATTAAAGCTTCATAAATTTAGATTAAATGCAACCCTAGAAAAATTAAATTACTTCATAAAATAAAAATAAAAATTATAACAACTACAGAAAAATTAGAAGAAGTAGAAATAAAATTAAAACATCACTTAAAACAAATATTTGGCACAATGAAACACAACAAAAGCCAAAAATGGCTTACTGCGTGTTTGTAGCCCAAAACCGAAACAACACACGCGAAAATTACAAACTGAAAAAAAATAAAACACTCTAAAAACTTTCGAAAATTAAAACTAAATCTCTACTCCAAAACTACTCCAACCAAACTTTTTACAACTAAAAACTATCTCCTATTTATAGCCAAAAAATACATCTAAAATATTACATTTTTTTATTTTATTTTTTATAAAAAGCAGTAATAATTTGTATCGAAAAACAAAAAATTACGCGTATCGATTTTATTAATTAAATCACGCGTGAGCCAGTGGGCGCCGATTCTGCATTTTTAAATTCTTTATCGTGCCACGTGTCGGCGTTTGATTATGCAAAAATGGTGTGACACGTGGCGTGATTTCATTGGCTACGGGAAACGGCGTGCGAAGGATTGTCGCACGAGACAACGCCGAAACGTGGCGTAATCCTTGCTCTCTGCGCTCATGATAACATGCCACGGTCGGAATATTAGCTTAAATATTAGTGGGACACGTGGCGCATTCTGTCTGTAAAAACCGAGGATGCACGCCGGCTTGGATGGGACCGCGTCACACGGATTTTTACACGAAGCGGCTCGCGCGACTTGGACGGACGCGTCAATCGACCGTTGATCCGATCCAACGGGCCGCCGATCTCCCTGGGGAATCTGTCGAATGCTGGCCCACTCGACGCCGGCCGCACGACACGCGTGGGACCCATCGGCAGCTCCGAGCCGCGCGAAGATTCTTCACGCGATTTTTACTCGTCTCCGGTTGTACTCGTAGAATCTGGACCGTTTAATTGATGATCGAATCAGTAGCGTGATGGGACGTCGTGATTTGTCTTGAGTGTGATTCTTTTCCTGCGCAGAAAATTCAATTTTCTTAATTATATTTTGACCCACAAATATATTTCAAATTACATTTTGAACTTTTTTTAATTATAGTTAAGCCCTTTGCTAATTTTAAATTAAATTTTTAAACTTTTAATAATTAAAATGAAGCCCAAATTTAATTTAAATTATATTTTCAACTTTTATAAATTAGAATTAATCACTCTTTTATTTGAAATTATATTTTTGGGTACAAATTTGCATTTAAATACGTTTCGATACAAATTACTTAATTTTATTTAAAATAAATAAAAAACAGTAAATACTAATTTATTAATCGAAAATTAACTAAAAACATCAAGAACATAACAATTATAATTAATAAAATAGGTGAAAATAACTATATAAAATACAGTTATCAACACCCCCCAAACTTAAGTTTTGCTAGTCCTCGAGCAAAAAGGAAGGAAATAAAACAAAGATAATCGCATTTAAAATAGTGATTTTCAAAATATTTCTTTTCTCTTTTGAAATTACATAATTCAAAGAAATAAAAGAATTTTATCTAAGTATCAAAATCAATTTAAAAGTATATTACATTTTCACAATGAATTTTAGTGTGTGTGTGAAGTCTTTTCATATTTCATCACATGCAATCCGGATCAGTTTATACATATATAAAATCAAACAAATTTTTAATGAAATCACAAATCACATAAGTTTATTATTCATTTCTCTCTCCACTAATGTAGACAAACACAAAACACCAAATCAATAGGACTTCATTAAGCTTGTAATGTATGGCTTAGGTAAAGGTTGATGAAGGATAATATTTAGCTTAAAATTTTTCCCGAGCATAACATTTCAGGATTGAAAAAGATAATTCTATCATCACATTAATTACTTCCCAATTTGGGATTCCTCATCACATACAATAACTATATTTTTTTTTTGATTCTATATTTTTTTCTTCCTTTTTTTCGTAATCTATATATTTTTTTTTTCTTGTTCTTTTTTTTTTCTTTTTCTTTTTCTCTTTCTCTCTTTTTTTTTTTTCAGTATCCCTTTTTTTCCGATATATCTTTAAATATTTACTAACAATTGTCACATGTTAGTGAGATAAGAACAAAAGGTATATGTACACATATATATATATATTTTAGATAGGTTTTTAAATTGAGAAAATATATATGTAAACTTTGAGGCTCAAAAGGGGTATACTATGGATAATGTATGTCAAGGTAGATAGAAAGGCTCAAACGATCCAAAGATAGCCTAAATCATTTTCTTAGTTACATGTCATCTATAATTTCGCCTCGAGAGAAAATCAAACAAATTCTAAAAAATTGTGACACCACAAAAATCAATCAATTTCATACACATATAAACCTTTCTCTAAATTATCATAACAACTCAAAAATCAAGACTAGTGCTCATGAATATTTATTCTTGTAAAACGAAACATCGTAAAAATTATTCATCACTTAGACAATATTCAAATTTTTCAAAGAATTATGCATCATTTAAATACAAGAAATCAAAATAAATCACTATTCATAGCAAAATATCTTCAATCAACCAAACAAAAAAAAATATCACAAGCAATAACATCCAGAAAGTATTTCAATTAGGTTCAATATATCCACACCCCCAAACTTAATATACACATTGTCCTCAATGTGTGAAAATTAAAAGAACATTTGAGATGGGTTTAAAGAAACTTCCTGGTTTGTTTGATTGATTAAGCCAAAATAGCTTCATTACCTCCAATTTGCACCTACGAAAGAAAAAATAACATAACAAAATATAAAAACTAATACATGCGAAAATAAATAAAAATAAAATAACATAAACATAAAATAAAATAAAACACATGGGTTGCCTCCCAAGAAGCGCTTGATTTATAGTCTTCCGCTTGACTTCTCAATTTGTTTTTCTTATTGTAAGTTAAGATTTGTGTGTAACAAAATCTCAACTTACGAGAAAATTGAAAAATAAATTAAGCAAGAAACAAGAACCATAAAAATTTTTTTTGTTTTTTTTTTCTTTTTGTGAGTTAAGATTTGTGTCAAACAAAATCTCAACTCACTAGAAAAATAAAAATAAAAATAAAATAAAACAAACAACCAACAATAAGAAAATACAAGTTTTTTTTTGTTTTTCTTTTCGTGTATTAAGATTTGTGTGTCAAACAAAATCTCAACCCACAAGAAAATTGAAAAATAAAATAAACAAACAATAAATAAATAAATTTTTTTCTTTTTGCGAGTTAAGATTTGTGTGTCAAACAAAATCTCAACCCACAAGAAAATAAATAAAATAAAATAAAATAAAATAAACTAGCAATAAGCAAATACATTTTTTTTTTGTTTTCTGTTTTTTTTTTCTTTATGTGTGTTAAGATTTGTGTGTAAAACAAAATCTCAACGCACGAAAAATTTGAAAAATAAATTACACAACCAAAAATAAACAAATAAAATTTATTTTTCTTTTTGTGAGGTAAGATTTGTGTGTCAAACAAAATCTCAACCCACGAGAAAATTGTAAAATAAAATAAAACAACAATAAGTAAATATTTTTTTTTTCTTTTTGTAAGTTAAGATTTGTGTGTCAAACAAAATCTCAACTTACGAGAAAATTTTTAAAATAAAATAAACAAGAACAATACGCATAAATTTTTTTTTTAAATTGTTTTTTTTTTTTGAATTAAAATCAAATTGATTGGTATTAATATCAACAATGAAAATAGTAAAACAAATCCCCGGCAACGGCGCCAAAAACTTGGTGGGTGTTTTTCAACACACGAACTCGTGCAAGCATACACGGTCACAAGTAATAAAGATTTGTAAGTAAAGTATCGATCCCACGAGGATTTGTTACCATAGTTTGTCGAGTACTAAAATTATATCTTTTTGATTTTATCCAAAACAATCGTTGGTTAACAAAAAGGAAATAAAAGAAAATAAAAGAAATCTAGGATTGCAATTTTTCATCAAATTAATCCACTCAAACCATTTATTTTCTTTTGATTTATATTTTTTAGTACATTTAATTTGTCAACCGAAAACTTCTTTTTTATTATTCATACATCTCTTTCGAGTCTCGTATAAACACACCTCGTTAAATTAATTTACTATATCTCTATGAAAATTAAATTTACCGAGATTCATTACGTTCTAAGTTTTCAAATGGCCACACATACAATTAGGGTATATCTCTATCCTTCATCATACATGTCATTCTATTTACGAGCAATATACACACAAATGCCTTTCTCAAGTTTAATCATGTGCCACAGATCGTTTTGATAAGATTCGTAAATAATCAAAAAACATTAAGAACAAAATAGAACGAACAAATCGAACGTCTTATAAATCTATCAAAAATAATTAAAATTAAAGCTTCATAAATTTAGATTAAATGCAACCCTAGAAAAATTAAATTACTTCATAAAATAAAAATAAAAATTATAACAACTACAGAAAAATTAGAAGAAGCAGAAATAAAATTAAAACATCACTTAAAACAAATATTTGGCACACGCAAAACACAACAAAAGCCAAAAATGGCTTCTGCGTGTTTTGCCGTCCAAAACCGAGCAACACACGAAAATTACAAACTGAAAAAAAATAAAACACTCTAAAAACTTTCGAAAATTAAAACTAAATCTCTACTCCAAAAACTACTCCAACCAAACTTTTTTACAACTAAAAACTATCTCCTATTTATAGCCAAAAAATACATCTAAAATATTACATTTTTTTATTTTATTTTTTTATAAAAACGCGTAATAATTTGTATCGAAAAAACAAAAATTACGCGTATCGATTTTATTAATTAAATCACGCGTGAGCCAGGGGCGCCGATTCTGCATTTTTTTAAATTCTTTATGCGTGCCACGTGTCAGCGCTTGATTCGGCTGCAAGGAAATGGTGTGACACGTGGCGGGGATTTCGCATTGGCTACGGGAAACGGGCGTGCGAAGGATTGTCGCACGCGGAGACAACGTCGAAACGTGGGCGTAATCCTCCGCGCTCGCTGGGTGATAACATGCCACGTGTCGGAATATTATTAGCTTAAATATTAGTGGGACACGTGGCGCATTCTTATTCTCAGTAAACCGAGGATGCACGCCGCTTGGATGGGACCGCTGCCACACGGGATTTTTACACGAGCGGCTCGCGCATGGCGGCTTGGATGGGCGGACGCGCTTCAATGCGGACCGTTGATCGATCCAACGGTCACGATCTCCTCGGGGAATCTGGCCGACGTATGGGGCCCACTCGACGCCGGCCCCGTGCGACCACGTGGGACCCAGCGGCACTCCGAGCCGCGCGAAGATTCTTCACGCGATTTTTACTCGTCTGGTTGTACTCGCCGAATCCTGGACCGTTTAATTGATGATCGAACGCGCGTGATGGGACGTCGTGATTTGTGCGAGTGTGATTCTTTTTCCTGGCGAGAAAATTCAATTTTCTTTAATTATATTTTGACCCACAAATATATTTCAAATTACATTTTCAACTTTTTTTAATTACAGTTAAGCCCTTTGCTAATTTTAAATTAAATTTTTAAACTTTTAATAATTAAAATGAAGCCCAAATTTAATTTAAATTATATTTTCAACTTTTATAAATTGCAATTAATCACTCTTTTATTTGAAATTATATTTTTGGGTACAAATTTGCATTTAAATACGTTTTCGATACAAATTACTTAATTTTATTTAAAATAAATAAAAAACAGTAAATACTAATTTATTAATCGAAAATTAACTAAAAACATCAAGAACATAGCAATTATAATTAATAAAATAGGTGAAAATAACTATATAAAATACAGTTATCAATGGGAAATGTTGGGTTTTCTTACACTACAAGCCTCTTGTGGTTTCTTTTCCCAAACACTTCTTGCTGGAGATTGATTGGGTAGATAGACTGCACATGCTACTACTTTATCCCAAAACTCCTTTGGAAACTTCTTAATCTTGAGCATGCTTTGTGCCATATCAATAATGATTATATTCTTCCATTTCTACTAATCCATTTTGTTAGGGAGATCTTGGTATGGTTAGAAGGTGTCTAATTCTATTTGCTCCATAGAATTCATGGAACTCCTTGGAAGTAATTTCTCATCCTCTGTAAAATCTCATGGCCTTGATCTTTCATCTATTTTCTTTCTCTACTACAACTTTAAACTTCTTAAATACTATAAGTACTTTGAAATTTTGTTTTAAGAATAAGTTACGGTGGCTTTTGAGCTCTTGAGTTTGACTCAGTCGGAAAGATTTTTCTAAATTACTTCCCAAGCAAAGATTCTTCACAAAGTTGGTTTAGATGATTGATACATGGTAACCCTCTCACCATTTCCTTTATTATAACTCTAAAAATTAGAAGGTTGAATATTACAAACATCTTCACCAAATCTCCATTTAAAACAACATTATTAGCATACACTTGTCTTACAATCCATCCTTTTGATAAAGCAAGACACACATGACTATGCTTACAGTTGTTTCTTTAATGATTGGACTAAAAGTCTCAAAAACATCCACCCAAACTCTTGCAAGAAACCTCTAGCAACAATTCTTGCCTTATATTTATCCAAAGAACCAACAATAAAACAACTTGACTCAAAATACCCACTTACAAGTTATAGAAGTATGCCTAAATGGTAAAGTTACAAGCTCCCAAGTATTGTTGGCTAGAATAGCATCTATTTTTTGCATGGGTTTCTTCGGCTTAAGACAATTATTACTCTTTATAACTTTTGAGGCTCAATTATCTAACTTTGAAGAGACAACAAAGAGTTTTAGCTTATAAACATTTGACTTATAATGAATAGTTATAGTATGACTATTGGTACAAAGAGCAACTAATGTAGTAGATGGTAAATATATAATAAGAGGCAAGTCATTGGAAGATGAATGTAGAACACTTATAAGGAAAGAAGATTTAGGACAAAGTATAAGTTCATTACCAAGAGTAGGAAAATCATGAAGATGTGTAGAAATAAGTATAGTTGTCTCTATGGAAACCAAAGTTGAAGTTTAATGAGGACCAAAATGTTCATGAGAGTCATGATCATTATTAGTAGCCTAAATTTGAGTAGGAGCAAAATGCACTAGAGGTGCATGATCAACAATGTCAACTAGAGACTAATTAGAAATAGACAACACATATGAAATATCATACAAAAGCAATACATCATTGGCTGATACATAAGCTGAAACATGCACACTACGAGAAAATAACACATGCAAAGGAGAAACTGAAGAGAAAAATTTGTAACCTTAATAGATTTTGCAACTGGAAGAGTAGAAGGCAAAATAATAGATGACTAACCATGAGAACTAAGGACACATTAGTTTCATCATCAACTAAAGAAGGAAACCTTTTCTCACTGAACACAACATGTTTACTCACAAAGTTCATCTATTAAGGCACAAAAGCTCCCCTTCGATGTATGCTATACCCTAAAACACATATGCAACATATCTTCCTTTCAACTTATTCTTGTTATAGGCTCCCATACAAGGAAAAACTCACATAAAAAACCTTGAGCATAATATAATTTGGTTGCTTTCCAAAAAAAATCTCAACTATGGTGACAAATCATATAAAATCTTAGTAGGCCACCAATTAAGAAAAATGGGAGTCATACTTATAGCGTACGTTCAATACTCAAAGCGCATATGAGCAGTGAGAAAGAGCGATAAACATATGCAACACTTTTTCTTTAGCAGGCATGTGAGTGTGTTGTTTAAGCTCAACTCCTCCATCCATTTGAATTTCTTTAAACTTATGTTCAAACTGCCTTTCTATCAAGATTTTGAACTTAGGAAAAGTAGATACAATTTGATCTTTACAATGTAAGAGAAAAATTCAAGTAAAATGTGTATGATCATCATAAATAGAAAGAAAATACTTGACATTAGTATTGACACAGCTTGGAGTAGTCCACAAATGCAAGTACATCAAAGCAAAAGGATCATCAACTCTATCATGATATGAAGATAAATGGAGCTTATGCAAAAAAACAATACCTAAAAAATAGTACAAAATGGATTCTTAACACTATCTTTAGTAGGAAGAACATGATTAGGTGCATATTTTCTAAGAGAATTATGAATAGTAGGATATAAAGGGTGCCTTAACCTTTCATTCCATTTATCATAGCACACATGAAACATAATTGGTACTAAATAATCAAAACTACCATCAGACTGCAAATCTTGAGCCACTGACCCATGCAATTTATACAAACCATGCATACTAAGATCTTACATTTTCACATATTTGGACTTCAGATCCTTAACATGAAAATCATGTGTCAAAATTAACGAAGACCATATTTTCTATACATAATTTATTAATTGAAGTCAAAATTATAATAATTGTAGATGTGTGTAACATATTAGTATGGGAAATATTGTATGAATCATTGACATCTAAACTAACATTGTCAACACTAGAAATTGTAATCTTTTGACAATTACCTAACATTACTCACTAAATACTAGAATATAGATTTGAGGAAGACATATTATAAAAAATGGAGGCAACATAATAACTTGCCCTAGTATTAAGAACCCAAGCAATTGAGACAAAACTACCACATTTAATCTATTGATCATCTCTTCCTTCATATTGTGTTACCATAGAATAGGGATTACATTTTCTTAGAAGAAACTCATGTAAAACAAAGCACGACTAGGCAATATGTCCAACCTTATCATAAATCTAACACAGAGACCTATCATAGGCAAGTTTCTTGAAAACAACATTCTTTTTACTAGAAGAACTAAAATACTAATTCCCATAACTATTAGAAGTTTGCATATATTTCTTTAGATTCCAACATTGAGACTACCCATTAGACTTATGACCAATAACCTTTTTTCAAGAGGACTTAAAAACCCTATTCTTAGGTTGAATTCATGCAACATTTGCAAGAAATTGTGAATCTTGATCATTATAAGATTGTTTCTACAAAGTCCTTTCATACCCTTCAAGAAGGATATGTTAATTATTAAAAGAAGGTTATACTTCTCTCATATTCATGCTAGATACAAAAGAAAAATATCTAGGACTAAGATCCTCCAAAACATAGTGAATTATATCCCTTTCACTAATTGGTGAACCAATTGAAGTAAGTTCCAATATATCATTTTTGCCTTGATTATATACTGTGAGACAATCATATCCTCATTCTACAAACTATGAATCTATTCATGAAAATCCATAACTTTTGCTTGAACATTGGCTGAATAACATTCCTCAAGGGCTAAGATACCTATGCATTGATGCTAAACTAGAACCATATATCCATCCTTTGGCAATCAAATTTTTCTTACTCCAATTCAAGAAATTAGAACTAGGAGTCAAAGAATTTTCAAGAAACTTCAAAATTGGAACTAATGAACCATTGATAATTGTATCCAAACCATAAGTACTCACATAGGTAAGAAGATGATCTTTTTTGATCATGTAATTATGATAATCCAATTTCGTTGTAAACACACATTCATAGGTTTAGATGAAGACTAGTTCTTCACAGAATATCAATGGGATATTTATCATAACCATATTCTCATGAAAGAACTAGATCTTGAGAATTCAAACAATGAAGATCATCTAGATTTTATGAGGTTGAACTTAAGGACTCAAGAAAAGATGATTAACATTCATTCAATAAGTAGTTCTAGGAGATGATAGCTTTATAAAAGTAGAGTTATTTGACATCTTTTGGACCACTTATTTGTCTTATTGATGCTAAAATATTTTGAATAATCTTAATTTATGTTTAATATGGCAATGTAGGTGAAAATATATCAAACGAATCAAAAATAAGCCAAAATTTAGGATAAATAAAGGATCAAGAAGGGAATAGATTGATCTAGACATTTTTAAATTGATGAGGGTTCATCACTCAATCAATCGATAAGGAGTAGATTGATCAAGGGTCTATCACTCGATCAATTGAGAATAGGCTTGATCGATTGAGCAGTAAGCATTTTGACGTCAACTTTGAATGGAAATCTAACTTTGAATCTCAACCCTTGGATCAAAGTAATACGAATCCTAATTTAATAAGGATATATTTAAACCTATTTAAACCTATAAAGAGGTAATAAAAAACATACAATTGAGTATCAAAAACTAGCAACTGTCAATAAGAGAAGAGAAAAAAGTTCAAGGGGAGAATAAAGTAGACACAACTTTGTGAAGAATTCAAGAGAATATTAGTGCTACGAATTAAGAGATTGGGCATATATCTTCTTCTTCTTCTTTCTTTATTAATTATATTGTCTTTCTCTAGGCTTTAAGAACATAATTATCTCTAGCTAATTTATTAATCTAAGGGTCTTATGAACCCAAATTTTTACATATGATGATTTAATATTTTATCCTAATTATTATTTCAATTCAATTATATTATTTAATCTAATTTTTATGCTATTAATTGTTTGGTCAATAATTGATCTATTGAGGCAATCAAATAGATTTGAGAGAATTATTTATTTATTTGTATTAATTAAATAACATGCATAATTTCTAAGAAAAAATGTATGATTTTTATGTGTATGATCTCTAATTAATGAATTTAATGAGTGATATGTGATCTAATTGACATGAGAGTGTAGGTAGACTAATTATTATTTGATGTGTAGTACACTGGAGAGAGAAATGCATGTTAGGTTATATTTAATTGATCATATAATTAATTAATGATTAAATTGGCAAGAATTTTAGTGATTTACATGTTAAGAAATTGGGGGATTAAAGATTCCTAGATCATTTTCTCATATATTTTCATAGTTGTTAAGTCATGCGATTTAAAATTAGTTATCACTTATTTTTTAATTTTTATAATTTTTTATTGTCCAAATAGTATTTGTAATAATTATATTGGTATTAAATTATAAGTTATACACTCCCTGTGGGATTGATATTCGTACTTAGATATATTATATTGCTTGCATGACTTATATACTTAATGATTGCATTGTGTTGATCAATGTTTTGATGCCGTTGTTGGAGAATTAAGTATTTACGATGGAAACAATAACATTTATTATTATACTAAGTTTGACTTTTTAATTTTAAGTTTAGTGTTTTTGTTGTATGTCCAGGTTGACATGTGAAAATCTTATCCATTTTAATCCGAAAATAGAGAGAAATTTACTTTGCTTAAGAAGGGATCAGTTAGCACAAGATCAATATGAGATTATTGCAGAACAGGGGGATAAACATGCTATTGTGGTACTTAAACCTTTAAGGGATTTTACAGTGCCATAAGTAAATGGAGCCCAATCATCTATTAATAGATCCGAGATCAATGCTAACAACTTTGAACTTAAGCTAGGAGTCTTTCAAATGGTACAAGCAAATCAGTTTGGAGGTTTAGTCAACGATGATCCAAATCTTCACTTTGCTTCATTCTTGGAAGTATACGACACCTTCAAGGTGAGTGGTATATGAGATTATACAATTTGTCTTTTCCTATTTCCTTTCTCAGTGAGGGATAAAGCTAAGGTATGGTTACAGTCACTACTTGCTAGGTTAATCAACACATGGGATTAATTGGCTCAAAGTTTTTTTGGCAAAATACTTCCTACCTTCAAAGATAACTAAGCTCAAGAATGACACTAATTTTTAGTAGTTTCAAAGGGAATCACTTTATGAAGCTTGGGAATAGTACATAGGGTTGTTAAGAATGTGTCTATACCATAGTCTTCCTACATGGCTCTATGTGTAAACATTCTATAATGGATTAATGGGACATCCAAGAACTATAATTGATGTTGTACCTAGAGTATCTTTAAGAGTAAAACTAAAGAGTATGCTTTTGCATTACTTGATAAGACCCAAGAAGAATGATTGAAGTAGAAGATGTAGACATCATAGCAGCATTGCAAGCTCAAAAAAATTCTATACTATTAGGTTTACCTAAGAAGTTAGATGGTGGTAATGTGTGGGTAAAAATCATACAAGCCTATTTGTCGTGTGTGATTATTGTAATGGAATTTATCTAATGAGGCTTGTGGGAACCTTCCTAAAATAGTAAATTGTGTCAATAATCAAAACCACTAAGGAAACCCATTCACAAAAAAATACAATTCAAGATGGAGAAACTAACCAAATTTCTCATGGAACAATAACAACAATCAAGGTGGTAATCAATTCAACCATCAACCCTTCCCACTACCAAGTTTTCAACAACTACAAGCCTAAGAGAAAAATCCACCTAATGAGGAAAACACAAGTGCTTTAATGGGAATGATGAAAGACTTCATCCATTTAGTAAATACAAAAGTGGATCGCATAGAGTCCAATCATGAGGCTTCTATCTGAAACTTGGAGATTCAAATGGGGCAACTAGCCCAAACCAAGTCAAAGGCCTCAAGGTAACCTTTCAAGAAACACATAAGTTGATCCAAAAAGAAGAAGGTAACGAGCATAGTAAAGAAATAGCCTTAAGGTGTGGTAAGACCTTAGAAGATAAGGAGGGAGCTAAAAAGGTTGAGTAGAAAAATTGGACAAAAAGAGTATTGAAAAAGAAGAAATTAAACCAAAGAAGAGAAATCTCTATAAACCCACTATTTCCTTCCATCAAAAACTCCAAAGAGGTAAAAAAGATTCTACAAATAAATAAATTTGATTAGCTATAGTGGAGTGCTTATGAGAATGTCAAGATGTACAAAAAATGGCATGATAAGAAAATTGGGCACCATGTTATTGAATTGGGACAGAAAGTGTTATTGAACAACTCAAGACTCAAAATATTTTCAAATAAACTCAAGTTTAGATGGTCAGATCCATGCACCATCACTAAGGTAACAAACCATAGAGCTATTGAATTGAAAAACAAAAAAAAAGTAGTTTAGGGTTAATACGCATAGAGTATATCACTATTTGAGAGACCAATTGCCAAATGAAATGGTTATGATAATCTTGGTCGATAAACCTTTGGAGAAAATATGAAAATATAGCCAAGGATGTTAAATGTGGCACTTGTTAGGAGGCAACCCAATGTTATTTGACTTATATGTTTTCTATTTTATAGGTGAATAAATGTGAAGTGTAATGTCACAACAAAGATTAAGCAATTTCAAGGACAGATGTGATGTGCCAAGGCTAAAATGAGTTTTCTTTCCTTTCACACTTTTTCATATTCATATGTACATATCGGGGAAAATATGCAATTTAAGTGTGAGGAAGGGAATTTCATTCTCTACCTTAATGTTTAGTATGCATTTTTATTTTTTAGGCTTTTCATTTTTTTAGGATATTTTTCATTTTTTTAGGATATTTTTCATTTTTTAGGATATTCTTGATCATGATTTGGGTATAAATTGATGAATACATGGAAATCAAATGCATGCATATTTGCTATGAAAAATATAAACCCAATGATGGAATTGGTTGTCATGACTAGGATAAGGAATGTAACATGCTCATTAAGATACTTATATTAATCATGTGATATGCTTGCTGGTTTTGATTGAATTGATTTAAATTTTATGCACATGTTTATGATTGATTTTGGTGTTCTTATTGGGAGAAAATTTGGGATGAGTTATACTAGTTGATGAATCTACCATATTTTAGAATCTATTTAATCATCTATTGAGGAAAAATCCTAAATAATATTTGGCTTGAGTTATGATTCAGGCTTTTATTGGATCAATTAAGCCTTTCAAGCTAACCATTATTCATAGCCTTAGTTATCCTTTTGAGCCTTATTAAAAACCATTCATATCTTTAAGTCACATTTTTAGCCTAACCAATAAGCATCACCTTTTACCCTTACAACTTTAGCTTGTATGAAAAATGCAATCATGTGCTATGTTATAGAGTAAGAGGAAATTAATGCACCTTACTTCTTCACATATATAAACAAACTCACTATTACCTTTCTAAACAAAAAGAATAAAATTAAAAATAAGTTTGATGATGTTGTGAAGTAAAAAAAAGTGAAGAAAAGATGTGGAATATAATAATGAAAAGAATGGTAAGACATGGTGCACAAAAATATCAAATAAAAGCTCAATTGATGTTAAATATTACATGATGAATAAAAAGGGAGCTAAGATGTGGAAAAAACCTAAATATATCAATTTATTTATCCTCACCTAAGCCTTACTTTACAACCATGTAATGCTTTATTGATCTTTAACTGATTATATATTTACATTAGTGAACAGATGTGTGAAGAATAGACCTATGAAACTTGTTCAAAAACTTAGTTGATTAGCATGCTCATATAAGTTGATTTCATGAGTGCATTGGATGACATCATGTGCAACACACTCACAAATCAATTCGTCAAAAATCTTGCATATCCTTGTATAGATAGAATATTGATTGATGGATATGAGAACGTTCTTGTCATAGAATTGTGCGACTTTTGAAGGGATAATATTCTTTAAATATGCATATATATATATATATATTTATGATATTGTTACCCATATCATTTTAGCTAGTTTACTTAGTTTTGCTTGAGGGCAAATAAAGAGTTAAGTTTAGCGGTGTGATAACTCTATGAAAATAGAGTTATTTGCTACTTTTGAACCACTTATTTGTCTTATGTATGCTTAAATATCATGAATAAGCTTAATTTGTTTTTAATTTGGCAATGTAAGTGAAATGATATCAAACAAATAAAAAAAACTCCAAAAATTAGGATAAATGCATAATTGACAAAAGAGTAGATCAATTTAGCAATCTGTAGATCGATCAAAGGTTCATCACTTGACCAATAGACAAAGAAGTAGAACAATTAAGGGTTTATCATTCGATTAATCAATAATAGGCTTGATCGAACGAGTGGTAAGGATTTTAACGCATCAGCCTTGAATTGAATTCCAAATTTCAATCTTAGTTAGTGGATCAAAGTAATTCAAATTCTAATGTAATGGGGATCAATTTTAGCCTATTTAAAGCATTATAGAGAGGTCATAAACAATAAAAAACTAAGAATCAAAACCCTAGCAACTGTCATGGAGAGAAAAGAAGAGAAAACATTTCAAGAGGAGATTAAAAAAGATACAACTTTGTGAATGATTCAAGAGAAAGTTAGCACTATAAATCAAGAGATTGAATGTATCTCCTCATTTCTTTATCAGTTGTGTTGTCTTTCTTTATAAAAAATTTGAGCTTTAGGAACATAATTATGTCTAGTTAATTTATTAATCTAATAAATCTAATTTTATAGATGTAATGATTTAATATTTTACCGTAATAGTTATTTCAATTCAGTTATATTATTTAATTTAATTTTTATGCTATTAATTGTTTGGCCAATAATTGATCTATAGAGGTAATTAAATAGATTTGAGAGAATTATTTAATTTTTTGTTTTAATTAAATAATATGCATAGTTTTTACGAAGAGATATATGATTCTTATGTATGTGATCTATAATTAGTGAACTTAATGAGTAGTATTATACAATCTAATTGACATAATAGTATAATTAGGTTAATTACTATATATTGTGTAGTGTACTTAAAAGATTAATGTATTCTAGGTTAGATTAAATTTATCATATAATTGATTGATGATTATATTAAAAAGATTTGAGTGATTCACATGTTAAGAAATTGGGGGGTTAAATCCTAGATCGTTTTCTCATATTTCTTCGTAGTTGTTGATTCTTGTGATTTAAAATTAGTTGTCATTTAGTTTTTTAGTTTTTATAATTTGCTATTATCTAAATAATATTTATAATAATTATATTGATACTTGATTATAAATCACACGATTTCATATTAAGTATATTATATTACTTGTATGAATTGTATACTTGTAGATTATATCGTGTTGATAAGGAGATAGCGACCCAGAACAACATCTACATAAGATTGATTACTCGCAATAACTGAGCTTTGAAGCTCAGAGTCTCGTACCATTCAAAGAAAGCCTCAAAATGCTATTAGAAACAAGAAAGAAGAAGGATTGAATTTTATATTAAGGATATATCAAATAAATTAAACAAAAAAAAATACATACTCTTGTTGTCTAGCTATTTATATAACAAAGCAAGACACGTGAAACAATACTATAAGCTACACTGATAACAAACTAACTCTATACCAGTTCCTCTAACAATTTACCACTCCCCACAACATACTTTTAAGTTTTTTGAAGAGTTCTTGATTACCAAGAAACTCAAATGAACGATCTATTGATTGATAATTACCAAAGCTCTGCACAAGCATATGTATGTATATTAGACAACATCGTCTTTTCATATTAATCAAGCAATAACTATATATAATTCATCTAAAAAAACTATATATAGTTTAGCCAAAAACAGGGGGAAAACCCCAACAATAACTATATATATATATATATCGGCTTTCATAGTTGGTAAATGTAATTCAAAAATGATCATACTATAAAGAATTATTTTTCCATCATAAAATGTAAAAATTCAACATAAATTGGGTGGAAATGCATATATCTCACAATATTACAGTTAGATTGATTTTTTTTTATTGAATCAAGTTGCAATAAAAGATTCGATGGATCTCAAATTTTTTTGTTATATACATATATATGTATTTTGACAAGTCTTGAATAAAGAATTTTTTTAAAATTAATTATTATAATTTATACGTAACATTGCATCATTCTTTATAAAATTAAATTATTATAATTTATATGTAACATCGCATCGTCTCTATCAATTGATCAAAACTAATTGAAATATATAGTCACTTTTACTAAAGAAAGATTTTCTTTTTGGCAATGAACTATCTTCTTCCACGGTTCAATTATATTAGTAATTATAGTAATGTATATGTCGATACTCGATAGTGATCGATAAATATTGTTATTGTGTATGTGAATAAAGATTAATGCTCTAGAACCTAATTGACTTTATGGTTCTTTCTTCTTAATTAATCTCTACTATTTTTCTTATGACTAGGGTTAGTCCTCTAATTCTTTGTTAATGTCATTTTATTCCCCTCTCTCTCTTTTTTAAAGTAAGATTGCTTTATTACAGTAATTATTAGATAGATTCAGTTTAAATGATATTTTTTTAATAATAAAATTGGTTTTTTCTTTAAAATAATCTGTATTTTTTACAACACTCTTAAAAATTATATTAAAAGGAAAAAAAATTATTATCTAACTTGTTTTTTATTCTTAAATAAAAATAATTTATCTCGCATTTAAATCTATGCTCAATAAATCTTTCTATTTTTTTCCATTAAAAATATATTAATTTTTTCTCATAACTTGTAAATTCAAACAACTTTATAGTAATTAAAATGCTCCTATAAGCAAATTAGAGGTTGAGATGATACTAACAGAGAGAAAAGGAAAAAGATGAAAGGATAGAGATTAAGATAGATTGAGATGAGAAAGAGAGAAAGATAGTGTGTTTTAAGGAGATGGGGAATTCTTTGGTTTTTATTTTAAAAAGAAATTCAATTTTATCTCGTGAAAAGTTAGCATTTAAAAAAATTTAACTTAATTGATTTTATTTAAAATTTAATGAACTAAGCTTCGCACCTTAAAAGAAACAAGATTAAAGTAGGAAATCTTGCCAATTTTGTTATTCCATTTTCTCTAAAATCTCGAAGAAATTAATTTGATTTTTGTTGGATAAGGATTTTTTTTTACAAGAGCTTCTCTCTGGTAGGTTTTTTTTTTATAGTTCACTATTTCATATTAAATATTTTTGAATAAAAACACATATTTTTTTTATTTTTGTACTTAGATCTAGTTTTAGGGTATTTTTATTTAAATATTTACTTATGATGATTTATGTTATATTTGTGTTCGTAAAATTTATTTTTTTCTTGTCGGTCTAGATCTTTATCTAGATACAATATGTTATCAATATTTTATTTTTTAAGAACGATTTATATATCAATTGGATGAACAAACATTTTATTGAAGAACTTACAATATAACGAAAGATAAAAACATAAGTTTTTTATGTGTGTTTTTTAATTTTAGTTTAACAATTTTGATTGTTAATGTATTTAGATTATATTTTTTGATATTTAATAAAATTATATTTTTTTAAAAAATCCTTCTTAAAAAAATTATAAGAATAAAATAACCTTAACACATTTTTCTCAACTAAATAATAATTGAGGTAGAAGAATTCTACTTCTTAAATATTGTCCTACTATGTTTGCACGTGATATTTTCATATTGAAAATTATGAGAAAGAAAATAAGGAAATAATATTTATAATTATAAAAATAATATTTTTTTATATTTAACTTATATATTTTTATTATTACAAAAATTTAGAGTTAGATACCCATTAAATTAAATTTTAATAATTTAAATCTATTTAATGTTAAAATTCATCTAATTTAATCCTTTTTAATTTTACTAAATTATTATTTTTTATTATTATAAATTTTAAGTTCTTTATTTTTTCTTATTTCTTAAAAACTTATTTAATTTCCCATGTATAACAGCAAGGTGTTGGCTGCGCTCTGTCACCATCCAATAATAGTTATAAATTATAAGCTTTTTAATATTTTATATAGACTAAATAAGAACTTTTTTCCCCTTTTATTAGGGAGAAATTATTTATCATTATATATAAAAGCTTTTAAAAATAAAAAAAAATTGTGCAAATTTTTGAGTTTTCTATAAAAACATTGAGTTTTTTTATCACAAATTATTAGATAATTATATATATTTAAACATTAAATATATAATTAAATTTATCTATTCCATTTATATTATATAATTTTATTTACATAATTGTATAACACATACATAATTTTTTACTATTAATATAATTATATTAAGAAAACTTTATTTTTTTCACTTTTAGGTCATATAGAACCAACATATTAGTTGATAATTATTGATTATTGATATTATATACATAAAATTAGAATATATTGCAATACATAATTGATAATTGTTTTCTTTTTTTAAATAAATATTTGCAAGCTCATATATTATCACACATTTTCCATTGACGGCCACGAATTTAGGTCACTTAAATATTAAATATTTACAAGCAACTAATATGACTAACATTTTATTTTATTAAAAAAATTAAATCCTGATTTAATATATTATACATATGGTTTAAAATATGGATGTAAGTCAAGATGTCAAGATTTAATTTTTACAAAAATATTAAAAATATTATCGTTATTGACAAAAAAAATTGAAAAATAGTAGAAATTATAAAAATTCTATCAAAAATATGAAATTTTTTATTAAACTTTACAAAACATCAAAATAATCAATTATTTATGTTTTAAACTATTTTTTTAATTAATTTATGAATTTTTAAATACTTATAATATTTATATTAATCAATAAGTTGACAGATTAATTAAAATATTATATAATGAAATATATATCGTACAATTTTGTAGAATAAATATTTAAAAAATTTGAAATAATTAAATAGATTATTAATTATATTAAATATTATAAATAGATAAATCTCTGTAGTATAAAAATAATTTTATTGATATTTTTGATATTTTATGGATTTCTATCGATATTTTAATAAAAATTTAGGAACAATATACACAATATCTATGATATTTTAGTTAAAAAATAAATTTAAACGATAATTCATTGAAAAAGATATTTAGGCAATAATTTGTCGATATTATTAATAATTTCGTGATAATTTAATGAAAAGATATAAATATCTTATTTCAATGTTTGAATGTATAAAATAAATACATTATAGGAAAATATCGTGCACATTTAGACAAATATTACAATTCTTTAATTTAGACTTATCAAAATAGAATATCACATATTAAACATCGCAATCTATAATTTAAAAAAAATATTGAAACTCTTTCTTTATTATGTGTGAGGAACTAACTAGGAAAGTATTAAGAGAAATATCAATTTGCTAATACTTTGACCAAATAAATCTATATTAAAGTTTAATAGTTTTATGGCTAAAGGGGTGGATTTTTTTTTGAAAAAATTTACCACCTAACCTAAGTTTATTGTCATATTATACCTTTTTTTTCTAGAAATTGATTGGTCTAAATATGTTTAAAAACCATGTAACATAAAATACTCTTTAGAATGAATGTTAGTTTTCTTTTTTTGTCAATGAATATATTTATTTACTTTATTTTCTTTTTTGTTTCATCAAAAAATATATGATATTTTTTCTATTTTAATTAGATAAGGTTTTTATATAGACCAAAATTGTCAAGCCAACGCACTTTAAAATGATTTTGTAGTTTGTCATGAAAGTTAATTTTTGAGATGATACACCAACAAAACCGTCGTGATAAAATTAACTTGTAAAATTACCAAATAACTAACCTAATCAACCTACACACATTCCTAACTAAAAGTATACTGTTGGTTTTCAAAGTTGAATTAAATTTTTATATAGGTTTTAAAATTTTTAAAACATACAATTTGTTCCTCAAAGTATTAAAACTTTACATATTCTAAACTTTTAAAACTATATAAATAAGTCTTTAAATTTTTAAATCATACGATTTAATTCTTAAATTTTTAAAATTTTATATATACATCTTAAAATTTTGATTTACAAAAATGTTACTAAATGTGTTATAAAACCAAATGTAACTAAATTCTTCTAATCTTTGCCACAAATGATACATAATGATGCGAGGATTCAATGACTCCTTCCTTAAGATAATAACATTTTGTCACTTCCGAACATGCTCAATCAAAATAGTAGCTAGCTATTAGGGTTAACAATTTTATAATAACAGTGTACGTAATTTAGGAGTTTAGATGATGGTTTAACTATCATTTTAACATAAGAACATATGTCTATTTTATTTGCAAAACGCTAGCTTCAAGCTTGCCTCCAAGACTAGATGATTTCGCAGGGTGTTCACAATCCTTTAAAGCTTTATTGCACAAGATACATTTTGTGTCATTAATAGCCATGAATTTTTGAAGATCGTGTTATAGTAGGTAAAAGAATATGGAAAATTTTCAACAATAAAATTGTGTGGCGTCAACATGATGCCTACTTTCAAAACTTTTTTTCAAAATTGCTCGTCTCCTTTTATGTCACGAGGGTGAACTAGCTTGTTATATATTTCTTTAAATAAAAAAAAAATGCATTCAATCCATCTCCATATTAGTCAATTTCGTCGACATTGTTTACAGATAGTTGTGGAAGTACGAAGATAAACTTTGAAATATTTGTCCCAAAGAAATGAAAAATTCTATCACAATAAGCGCATTCTCTTAATAGTCCTTTTCTAGCCTACAGGAAACCTTTCCCATACATTATTGTTTATTGACTTATATAAAAGTGACCCACTTAAACTAAATGAGAAAATAAGGTAAATGGGAGATGACATCGACTCTGATTTGACATGTTAGGATCTTGTGAATTTTTTTCTTTCTTTTAATGTTTTTATTTTTGAAATTTTTTTAAATAAATATTATTATTATTATTATTGAGAATATTATAATAAATATTTTATTATCATAAATAATAAAAATATATAAAATATTTTTTTGTATTAATCACACAATAATATCATTATTATTCTACAAAATTGTTATTAATAAATTATTTTTATAATATTATTAATTTTTATTGTGATAATATTATTATTAAAATTTAATTTTTAAGATCAATTATTGTAATAATAAAAATAAAAAATAAAAATTGAACGTTTGGTGTTAATTCCAATTTAAACCAGCGTTAGAGGCATGATTATCAATTTTTAAAATATATATATTTTTATGAAAGCAAATTTTGCCGTACAAACAATTGGTTTTACAGCATGCATGTATACATGATTATATCTTTTATCATATCATATATATAATTTTATGTTGATATGTTATTAGAAAATATTTGTAAAGTATGTCATTTTGTGTATTTATTATATAAAAATAATAATATATTATGAAATTAAGTATACGACATGTCTAAAATCATTGTGTTAAATGCGAGTTATATTCTTGTTAAAGTTTTATTGTTTTTTCATGCCAAAATTTTGAAGTATAAATTAAATAATTATAAAAAATTATCATAGAGGGACAAGAGATTATTAGCATAGTAAATTTTTGATCACGTGACTTGTGATTTATTTTTAGTAATTACTTAAATTTGTATTATAAGATTATATATTTGTTGTAATAACATAAATGTACATTTTTCATATAGATATAACTTTTAAAAATATTATGATAGATATGGTTAAGGGTGAGAATATAAATGACGAAAATTATGAAATTTGGTGTCACAAAATTCAATATCTTCATAATAAATAGAGTGTTTTTAAAATACTTGAATATATTATGATGAGACCTAGAAGGTAACCTTGTACAACATCGTCTAGATGTTAATGACTATAAGGCATAGATCATAGTACATATTATATTATTCTAACTCGCATACAAAATGATCTTATGACGAATTTGAATATGAGATGTAAGAGGCCATCAAACAAAGGTTTTTTGTCATTTCATTGGCTCGATTATTGGGCTTGATAATGAAATTTGATTTTTATAAGAACTCATCTAATCATACAATTAGGTAACACTTAAGAATCATGTCAGGCATGATCCATGATCTTGTTACTGTATGCAATTATCGTACAAATGAGCAACAAGCTCGCTCAAGTTGTAATTTGCTCTCTTTCACCTACTTGGAATGAATGAAACATAATATGACCCATCATGAAAGTGTAAAAACTTGTCCCAATTTTTGTGGAAGGGTTCTCCATCCATTTGATAGAATGTTAGTATTTTCTCCCTTAAACCTGTAATCTTTATGAAGGAATAGTACCTACCTATAAACTTACTATAGACTGTCTCCCAAGTAGTTAATTGACCCTATTGTAGAATCATGAACCAAGACTTAGCTTTAACTTTGAGGATGTAAGGAAGACACCTCATCCTAAACTAGTCTTCATTCAATCTCTGCAATGGAATTGTTTACAAAGTAGCATAAAATTTTCTAATAAAGTCTAAAGAGTTTTTATTAGAAATATCGTAAAATGAAGATAATAAAAAATAATAAATATTTTTCAACTGATAGTTCCTTACAACCTCTCCAAGCTGTATGGAAGAGCAAGTATTGCCAATAAAAAGCAATGCATAATCCTTCATCATTATCTGTTCAACACCACCCATGTCTTCTTGAACTTGGTTATATTCATCTTCCTCTTGATCAACGCTCATCTCTCTTGAGATTTGTTTGGACATATAGATATTAAAAAAAGTACAAGTTAATTTCTCAAAAATCTCTTCACCATTTATATATTAAGAACAAAAATAAAGATAATAGATTACTTAATTCTAGTTAATAAGTATTATTAGAAGTAAAATAAAAAGAACATTAAAAACTGTACATATGTTAGTAAAATAAAATACTAAATACATAGTAAAAATAATTAATAAAATTATACATATGTTAGTAAATGAAAATAAATTATACATAAAATAATCTATTACACAAATATTAAGAAAAAATTAAAAGAAAAAAATAATAAAAGAATTGATAAAATAAAGAAAATTAAATTAAAAATAAACAATAAAGAATTGTTTTAAAAGAAAATAAAATTTAAATTTAAAAAGATTATTATTTTTTGTTATTATTATTTGTTATTGAAAATTTAAAAATAAAATTTAATAATATATTTTTATTTAATTTTTATTTTAAAATTAAAAGAAAGATTTAAATTTTTTATAAAAGAAAATTTAAAATATCCAAAATTAATTAATAACCTAGATATTTTAAAATTTTAAATTAAAATCATAATATTTACAATACAAAATATTTTTAAGATTTTGATAATAAAATTTAAAAACGTCATTCCTTCTTGGCAACGGTGCCAAAAAAACTTGATACATAAAATATTTGCATACAAATTTTTGCATGATTTATAAAATAGTTTGAAAGTGTACGAATTACTTATAAAAAAAGATAAATATACTTATAAAGTCGATCTAAAGAGGAATCAAGTAATTTTTAAATTATTCAACAAAGTCTTAAAAAAAAATTAAATAACTAAACATTCTGTCACCATTGTTTTGAATTGAGTATCTAAACTAATGACATAAAAATAAAGATGTTTTCACTAAATATTTAGACAATAAAACATTTATCATGTAGTTGAAATTTTTTTAGATATATTAATTAATTAATTATGCTTGTTTAATGTTAAACATGCTATTAAAGATATAAATCTAGATTATTTATTCACTCTTATATATACAAATATATGATTAATTAAGTATACCACTTGTTATTAATTAAAATCATTTATCGTCTTTGGTCGAGTCTTACTGTTAATTTTAATTAAATTATGCTTTTTTACTAAGAGATTATTGAACCATTCAATTGTTGTCTTCGATCGAATCTAATAATTTAAACTCACATCAAGTTGTCTAACTTAGGTTTATAATTTAAGTATCCGAAACTAATTTTATATTTTAAAATTACTATGAATGATATGTCATCAATATATTTTTCCATAATAATTCTTATAGAATTCTTTGAAATAAAGCATGTCTTAAACTAGATTTAGACTACAATTATCTAATATCTATGAGTATTACTCTAAATTAGTGTGAGATAATTTAAATCCTAGATATAAATTTCTTGATTATTATGAAAAATATTTCGTCAATATTGTTTTTTTTACAAACTTCATTTTAATCTTGATGAACAAATAAAACTTAATTTATTTTACATAAAAATATTTATATACTTTAATATTTTACAAGGATAATAACATTAATAATATTGCATACTCTTTATAGCTAGATATGCATATTTTCATTAATGATCAATAAATTAAACATATAGCATGTAAAATAACACATCAAGATAACCTGGAAAAAAATACATTTAAATATACCTCAACAGATTCTCATAATTGTACTTATTCTAGAAAACCTACAAACAGAATTACTAAGAGTATTTATTGAATTGAAACTTAAAACTATTATATAAACAAAATTTAGAAGAACTTTAAACTAAATAACATAAAAGATTAAAAAAACTAAAAGACTAAGAAAATAGCTTAAGAATGAAGCTGTGGGATATATTGTGGGATATATATTACAATAAAAATAGGATCATATTTATAGGTGGAGGAAAGGAGAGAAATATGGATTTTTAGATTGGTATCGCAACATTCAATTGTTTCATGCCACGAATACACAGGTTGTACATGGTTTTAGCTCAATCCATTACATTCATGCTGAGGCATGAAACTTTTGCACGTCGCGACCCACATCATATTTGAGATGCATTGATGTCAATCCTTTTGCCTCACACTGCGGCACACCAAACTTACACGGTATAGCATGCTCTATTCTACATCACTTAGAACCCTTTTATTTCTTGTATTTCCTTTTTCATGTTTTAAAATAAATGTAATGCTTAACATATGTTTTCTTTTTAATCTTCTAAGTTGTAATGGGTGCTTTAAATATAATTCTTCAAGTTAAATCATTTAAATACAAAACATACCTAAAAAACGAAAAACAAATACTCGTAATTTTGAAAAGATAGATTTGTTTAAAATGATAGTAAAATTAAGCAAATACAAATCTATTTAATAATTTAACATGCATAAAATCATGATATATTAAATGATTTTGAGCACTTATCACATGTCAGCAAACATAATTCATCAACAAGCCTTGTTACACAAATAATTCCATAAAATAGATGAATAGGAAAGGTAAATAACACATACGATAAATAGCAAATATATAGGTGTTAGCTTTTAATTCTAAGACCTCACAAGGTTGAAGACTTTCCAACCTTTAGAAAATGAAACTTCGTGATCTCTAGCCAAAACCACCTACACAATCACATAAGAAAACTTTATAGGAAAATAATAAAAAAGAGAGAAAACTTAACCAACATACAACATTCAAAGTTGGATCTATTTGGTACACTTAAAATGTAGAAACAATATTGCTAAAGAAACTACACTTGCAAATGAGAGAACATTGATGGCAAGAATAGTGAGTGTGATAAAATAAATAGAATGACATTGAGTCTAGTGGTAGGTTTTCCAAATGTTTAAGGGAACTGGTGTTTTACATTTAGGTTTTGAGGTTTTCTACTTTTTATGTTTTATCTCTATAGCTTTATGCCTCTTCACTTTTATTTTTAATAAGAACGAGTCAAACGAGTTGACTCATTTTAAACCTAGACCTGCCCCTTTTTTGGGTTCAAATGGGTTACCCATGTTCTACCTAAAATTCTAACGGGTCATGTTCAAGTCATGTTTTTTTGTGTTAGTTTTCATGTTATATAAAAAATTTCCACCCCTAGTGACATGTAGGAGTAACAATAAATAAGAGCAATATACTATCGCTAGAGAGATCAAAAGGACTATTTTTAGGTGAAATATTCACCTTGTTAAAGCTTAAATGACACAACTGACTTACTTGTTTTTTGCATCTATCAGAAGTAGTAATCTCAGCCTTCACAGCATACTTATTCAAGCATTTTTGTTTCTAAAATCAATTAGTAGCAAAATGTTTGGGCTTTCCATATTCGAACCATTTATCTTGTTTAGGTGACCTTTGTTAGGTTTCTCAAATTCATTATTTGAGTCTTCATCAGCTTTTACTAATTTTGAGCCTTTAAAGAATACCCCCATAGGAGGGTTTCTTCTTTCTAAAAATCTAGTGAATCTCTGAGCAAGAAAAATCATTTCTTCCTCATCAGGGTTAGAATCATCACATATAATAGTGATTTTATTTTCTTCACTGGAACAACTTCCCTTAGTAGTTTTGAGAGCCAAGATCTTTCTCTTCTCTGTAACAATTTGATCTTGTCTAGGCAATAAGTGATGAAGTTCAAAGACTTATGGATTACCAACTAAATCATTTACTCTAAGCTCACCAAGCTTATACATTGATTCAATTAAGGTAACTTTGGCATGAAATCGATATGGTAGATTGGTAATGATCTTCTCTATTTACTTTTCTTCATTAATAGGCCTACCTAAGTTGTATGAACAGTTGACAATATTTGAGAAATGTACATAGAAATTGTCAAGAGTCTCATCCTCTTGCATGATGGATAGCTCAAAATCTCTACTCAATTTCAAAATTATAGATCTCTTGATAGTATAAGTTCCTTCATTAGTAGTATATAATAGACATATCCCAAGCATACTTTTATATTGTACAGCTTTGAAGCTTTTCATATTCATTAGGCATAATAGCCTAGATGGTAGCATACAAAACCTTATTGTTCCATTCAAACTCGTTACTTTATTCTTTAGTACATTCAATCATGGGTTTTGGAACCACATTATTATCAGGGAGGGTTTTGGTTGGATACATCCAGCCACTCTAGACAAAAAAAAAACACACATAGTTTCTGAGGATCACAAAAAGGCCCTCCAATAGGCGTAATTTAGCCCATTAAAGAGTGAAGGCCTACTTATGTTACCTTCTTTTCTTGAATCCAGTAGAGAGAAAGTGAGTGTGTGAGAGGTGAATTAAAAAATTCAACACTATAATGCTTAAGCTCTAAAAGGGTGCACTAGCTATGATACCAATTGAAAGAGTTCATGATTTGTTTCACTACTAGGGTAAGGAGATATACAGAGTTTAAGTTTTATTATGTTAGAACATACACATCATAAACTTATATTACACTAGCACAATAGTAGATCTTGCACAAGAAGCGATATAATGAGGTAAACTTATATAGAAATCGTATATATGGTAACATCCTTGGGTTTTCTATAGCAACCACTTGGTAGCAAATAATTCACTAAACAATAAACAATTATAACTTTGAAAGAAATAAAATCACCCATACCTCTATCAGTTAAGACCTTTATGAAAACTGCCTTTTATTTCCCTTAATTGCTTCTTCCGCAATGACCTAGTTTGACACATGAACCTGGATCTCCTCTAAAGAAACCACCATCCAATGTGGTGTGATAAAAAACCACAAATCAGTAACAAGAAGTGTAACAACTCTCAATCTTAAGGATCACCCTCAAACTCAAGCCACGAATAATCAACCAGGGCACAGTCCACCATAGATCTCAAATCATGTAGGGAAGACACCTAGTGAAACCATATATACACACAACGAATGATTTGATAACTAAGCTCAATAATCACCCTACACTTTCAGTGTTGTGTCTCGCACAAAAAACCAAAATTGTATTAAGCTCAATAGTCAAGCACGCAATTTTCTCACAACACTTAATGTAATTTTCAATGTGAATTTTGGTAAATTTTTATACTTAAAATAATGGGTAAAGAGAATAAAAGAATGGAGGTATTTATAGAAGGAAACCCAAAAGGCGGCCACCTTGTCATGGTCTTTGCCATGGACCTCACCAAAGGTGTGGCGAGGAGTGTGGCAAGGCCCATTATTAAAGGGTGTGTCGAGGTGCCAAAAATCACATTCTTTTATTCCAAAAATTTCTAAATTATTTCCATAAATACCCATACCTAAAACGAACCAACATCAGACACTTACGACCTAGCATACATACTAAACAACCAACCTTATGGTGTGTGAAAAACATTCTTTCAATCACAATATTCCTAACTATGTGTGTATATGCATTATTAAAATACAGTAACCAATCTTACACAAAGAAAGACATAATACTAAGTAAAATAAATAGACTTCATTTTTTGTACATGGGAAGCCAAAACATAGACAGAGTATAACAAGACTTACAATGGATAAGGGTTTTATTAGACCAAGTATGTCACCACGGGGTGCTCTTGTCTTGTATGTGAAAAAAAAATGGTATTTTCAGGTGGTGTATTGACTATAAACAACTAAATAAGATCACCATATGTAACAAGTACCTTCTCCCTTGTATTGATGATCTATTTGACCAACAATAAGGTGCAAACATGTTCTCTAAATTTAATTTACAGTATGGTTACTATCAATTAAAAATTAAAGAAACTGACTTTCCACAAACTACATTCAAAACTCGTTATGGTCACTACAAATTTCTAGTCAAGCCTTTTGGTTTAACAAATACTCCAACCACTTTCATGGATCTCATGAATCGAGTCTTTCATCTTTTATTGGATAGATTTTTTATCATTTTCATTGATGATATTTTTTTATTCTCAAAATAAAAAAGAGCATAAAGATCATCTCAAACTTGTGTTGTAAACACTAAAAGAAAAAAAAATTATATGCCAAGTTGATGAATCAAAACCAAGTCCCTAGAAACGGCACCAACAACTTGTTAAATAACAACATAAGACCGACATCGGGTTAGCAATACCGATCTTGTAGATATTTTGATTTTATATTTGTAGAACTCTCGCAAGTGCACTAATCATTACATAGAAAATGACAAGCATACTCCCAAGGTTGATCTAAGTAATGAATATATGTGGTTTTTAATTTATTATTCAAACATTTAAAAACAAAATTAAATCCTAAACATCCTGTCAAGATATTTGATTTTTTTTCCTAATCTAATGACATAAGAAATAAACATAGATATGGTTTCAATAAACTATAATGCAAATTTTTATCGTTCATAACAGTAAAGTATTTATGGATATAATTATAAAGTTAATTATGTTTGCTCATATTATTTAGATTATTAAATATATAAATTGATATTTGTTGATTTTTCCTTTTTGGTATAAAAGTGTCATTAGGTGTGGGCCAAATTATTTTGTTTAAAATTAATAAACTAATATCCTTAGGTGGGGCGGGCCTATTAAACCTAAGAATCTAATTTTCATATTTAAGTTTTTTAATGAAAAATAATATATTTCTCTCTAACATCCTTAATATAAAATCTTAAATAAAAATTAAATCACTTTATTTTATAGAAATGTTTTACCTATTTAATATTTCACAAGCATAACAACGTTATTATTATATCATATTTACAAACAATCAGCAATGTTATATTTAAAATAACATATGAGAATAAAGCATAAAAAATAACTGTAAAGAATTCATTTTAAAATTATACCTCAAAAAAATCAATGCAAAACTTTGATGCTAATTTTGTTGTTGAAAAACCTTCAAACGGATTTGCATATCTATTTATAGAATCAAAAACTAGAAACCTATAAGAGTATAACTAGTTCTTCTCAAAAAGAGAAGAACTTTCAAAACAAAAAAACTAAAAACTAGAGAGGGAAACCTAGAGAGAGAATAGATTTTGAGGGATGATTTTTACAATAGGAGAAAGGGTCCTTTTATAAATGAGAAAAAGGCCAAAAAATGAGGGAAGATATCTCAAAAATTTATTTTGAACACGTTTGGCAGGCTGCAACGCATATGAGGGCGATATTTGCTATAAACGGGCATTGGTGCGCAAAGGCACCAGCAGAACAAGCGCAGGCATGTGCTGGCCACGCGCAGCGTGTGTTGGCTGGGCATGGGAATAGGCATGTGCTAGGTGTGTGTAGGACTAGGCACAGGCATCTACAGGTGCGAGCAAGACTCGACATTTTTGATTATTTTGACCTATTTTGTCCAATTTTTCCATTTTTTTTACTTTTTCTCATTTTTCTCTCGGTATATTTGTGATATACTTCCTCCATTGATGTACATCCTCATTTTTTTACTTTAAGTTATATTTGAACGAAAATACCTAAAAAACAATAAAAATACCCGTGATTCCAAAAAGAAAATTTTTATATAAAAATATGATAAAATCATACAAATATAAATCTATTTAATCAATTAAATTACAATAAATCATGATAATTTAGTATATTTTAAGCACTCATCACAACACCCAACCAACTTCTTGTTAGTCCCTTAGCAAGAGAAGTGGTAAAAACTAAAAATTAAACTATCCTAAATCACTTATGTGGATTGACACAGTTGCATTTAGCATATGCAACAAGTCGTTAAACCCCTAGGTTGTCCTAGTGGATGAGTTTAAGTCTTGTGAAGATTTTCAGTAATGATACCCACAAACATTAACAAAAAATGAAAACAAATAAAATAAGAAGTTAACTAAAATTTAAAAAAATAAAAATACTAAAATAAAATACAAAAATGAAATACAAAAATATTTCATGCTTATAATCTATTTTAAATTTCATAAGAAAAGTGTTTAGAGTAGAAAAATAATATTTATCACTAAGAATAAAGGATAATGAGTTCAAAATATTTCTCACAAAGGTAATCTCTATTATTTGATTCTCAAACACCGATATTGAATTTAATATAATTTCCATGCCTTATCAAGACATAATAGTCATGACAAAAACTAACTAATTACCATATACTCTATGATATGTTTTCAAAAATTAATCTAACAATATAAAGAACTTAACTATTTACTTAAATTTGATTTAAAGAAATGATAATTTTTTGTGAGAAAATTTTTAAAACTAATCCTAACATTCAAAAAATTACTAAACCACATATATAAAATAAAATCAAACACAATAAAAATGAAAATGTAAACATATAATTTTTGAAATTAAGCATGGTAACTTTTCACCATCCCCAACATAGAACTTACATTTTCCCCAATGTAGCAATTATAAATTAAAGATAAATAGAAGAGAGAAGAAAAATTACCAATTTCCTGATAATGTGAATAGTGATGGAGAAATGCTGGTGCATCCATCATGTTCATCATTAAAGTTCACACAGACAGATCGCTGTGAACTTCTAACATCTCAACAAATATTTTTAGTTTTAACAATTCTAAATTTGTTCACATGTAGTTAAACTAATATAAAAAAAGATATTAAATAAATATAACAAATAAAAGAAAATTACCTAAAATGATGAGTTACCTCCCATCTAGCACTTAGTTTAATGTCTTAGTAAGACGTAACTTAGGGGATTTCATTTTAAGTAAACTCAATGTCTCCACATCATTGAGTCAATAAAATCTATAGGTATGATAAGATTTTCTACCAATACTTTTTCAATCATGCCCTACAGATTTTCAAAATTTTATTTACTTAAAACTAGGGACATGATTTTGGGTTTTACAATGAGAGAGAGAGAGAGAGTCTTTTTATAGATGAGGAAAATGGCAAAAAAGGTGGGAATATCTTTAAAATATAATTTGGATGCGTTTGGATAGACTGGCATGTGTGTGAGAGTGATATTTGTGGAAAACATGCATTGGCGTGTGCTGGCACGCGAGGGACTCGACATTTTTGAAATTTTTGACCATTTTGTCAATTTTTTTCCTTTTTTTGGGACTTTTCCTCATTTTTTTCTCTTGACGTATTTTTGATGTATTGCCTCCAGTATTTATCTTTGATTTTTTAAATTCTTTTTGAATGAAAATACTTGAAAAATAATAAAAATACTCGTGATTCCAAAAAGATAAATTTATATAAAAATATGATAAAAACATATAAATATGAATCTATTTAATCAATTAAAGTACATTAAATAATGATAATTTTAGTGTTTTTCAAGAACTCATCACAAGTACCAATTTTGGCTTAATCAAGTTACATTTTTTGGGCATGTCATATCTATAAAAGGGAAGTCTATTTACCCTCAAAAGATAAAGATTGTGCTTAATTAGGAAAGACCTTCCAATGTGACTAAAGTGTAAAGTTCTAGGGACTAACTAGATACTATCATTGATTTGTCGAGAGATTCTGAAAACTTGCACTACCATTAACTCACTTGACAAGAAAAAGTACAAAGTTTGAGTGGAATGATGAGTGCGAAATGAGTTTCCAAGAATTAAAGGATTTTTTAACCTCTGTTCTTGTACTTACTCTTGCTTCTAGTAATGGTGGATTTGTAGTATCTAGTGATGCCTCTCGCCATGGATTAAGGTGTGTCCATATGTAACATGGGAAGATCATTGCTTATGCTTCAACATAACTAAAACTACATGAACTCAATTAATTACTCATGATCTAGAAGTGGTAGTAATAATTATCATACTAAAGATATAGAAACACTTGCTATATGGTAAAAATTTCAAATCTTCATTGATCACAAAAGTTTGAAATATTTACTCACTCAAAAGGAATTCAACATACGATAAAAGAGATGGATGAAATTTATCAAGGATTATTGATTGCCATCCAAGAAGGGTCAATGTGGTTGTAGATGCACTTGGTAGAAAAGTAACAAGTTCCATAGCTCATTTAGAGACAAGTTATTTTCCTTCATTTATCGAGCTGAATAAGTTAGATGTACATTATCAATTGATGATTTGATAGCTCTGTTTGCTAGTTTTTGGGTAAAACCTAGTTTAATTAATCATGTTTGTGAAGCTCAATCTCAAGATCCCATGCTGGTCTAATTGAAAGAGGAGTAACAAAATGGTTCACAAGTGGACTAGACCATTCGAGATGATGGTGCTTTAGTTCCTAACCATAGATTATGTGTTCTTAATGATAAGGAGTTAAAGAGGGAGATTCGTATAAAGGCCAATAATTATACTTATTCCATGAATCCAAAAATTATTAGAATGTATCGAATCTTGAAGGACCGTTATTGGTAAAAAGGCAAGAAGTGACAAATAGTAGAATTTGTATCCAGGTGTTTAATATTCCAATAAGTAAAGATATAGCACCAAGGATTCTCTGGACCATTACAAATACTACCTATCCCTGAATGAAAATGGAAATACATTATGATAGATTTCTTAATAGGATTTCATCGTACTCAAAAGGGTAATGATTCCATTTTGGGTTGTTATTGATAGACTTAATAAATAAACCATTTTCTACCAATGAAATCAACATTGTAAATAGATAGATTAGTTAAATTGTATGTGAAAGAAATTGTTAGTATATATGGAGTTCCAATCTCTATTATGTCAAATAGAGACCTACGATTTACATTCTTTCTTTGGCCACATCTATAGAAAGCCATTGGATCAAAATTGAAATTTAGTACTAAATTTCATCCATAGATAAATGGCCAATCAAAAAGAAACATCCAAACTCTTGAAGATATGTTACGTACTTATGCTTTCCAATTTAAAGGAAATTGGGATGATTTTCCCCCATTGATGGAATTTTCTTACCATAATAGCTACCATTCAAGTATTGAGATGACTCTTTACAAAGAATTGTATGGTAGTAAATGTTGGACACCCATATGTTAGGATGAAGTGGGTGAACGAACACCTCTACATCCCAAATATGTTGGCATGATATGTGATAAGGTTCTAATAATAAGGGAAAGATTGAAAATTTCTCAAGATCGATAAAACAGTGATGTAGATCCCAAAAGAAAGGATGTTGAATTTGAAGTTGGTGATTGAGTTTATAGAAATTATCTCCATGGAAAGGTGTTATTCGATTTGAAAAAAGAGACAAGTTGAGTCCCAATATATAGGTTCATACAAAGTTATAGAACACATTGGTTTGGTTGCTTATAGTAGGAATTACCGTTTGAACTTTCCCAAATCCATGATGTAGTTCATATTTGTAAGCCTTAATAGTATGTATCTGATTCTTCCCATGTTTTGGAATCTCAACCCAATGAATTGAGAGAAAACATTACCTATGGAGAGAAACCAATATGAATTCTTGATTAAAAAGACCACATCCTTCGAAATAAGACTCCATTTCGAGAAAGTTCTTTGGAGAAACTATACAATATAGGAATCCACCTGGGAACTTGAAAATCTAATGTGCACCAAGTATTCAAAACTTTTACAGTTAGGTCAGTAAATTTCATGGACAACTTTTTTTATGGGTAGAATTGTGAGATCCAATTTTTTTTTTGTAGAATTCAAAATTACATAAATTACTTTTACATATATTTATTTTTTTAATTAGGTTTTTCCTCACAATTTATATTTACATATTGTTATTTTTAAATTAATTCTTGGAGAATAAAGTGTTTTCCATTTAGAATAAATAATACTAACATAAGTTGTTTAGTGTATGGTTAATTTGGTAATTTATATGGTTTTAATATAATTAATATTTTTTATTAAAAAAAGAGAGAAAAAGAGGGGTGTAAGCTTGGCCATGTGTGGCCATTTCTTCGTAAGAAGAAAAAAAAGGCCTTCCGACCATTAGAGAAAGAAAAGAAAATAAAAAATGAAGAAAGCAATCAAAAATCACTCGCGTGTTGGGTTTTATAGCATTTTTTCATCCATCTTCACTCATTTTCTACCGTTTGTAGCATTTGAGATACCAAATTAAATCAATTTTCTTATTTATAATTTGCCCTTTTTAATACTTGTTAGGAGAATCTCAATTTCAATTCGAACTTAATCAAGTTCTAAACAGCGAAATTAAACATATTCTCCTTCTTTGTGTGAATCTTTTAGGAAACAAATAAATAGAGCTTAAAATCAAACATGCACAAAATCAACACAACCAATTTACGTGGAAAAACCTTCCCGGTATAGGAAGGAATAAACCACGGCACTCCTCTCCAAAACTTCCACTATCAAGAAAAAATTGTACAACAGTTCTCTCTAGGTAAAACTAGAGGCAAAAAATCAACAACATCATCAAGAATACACTTCTTAGAAACTAACAATTATTTCAAGAAAATTGAGAAATCTAACCCAATTCGTAGTCACTGTTCACTGCTCAGAATTTCTCAAACCGGTGAGCCAAATCCAAATCCCACCGCACAGATGAAACAGTCTTGAGTCTTGAACCTTCCTGCAACATTTCAACTTAATCGGACCACAAACAACCTTCGATCGGACCACTTGATGAAGACTGGCTGGAGAGGGAAAACTGCTCTCTTTTCTGCTAGCTGCTACCTTTGCTGCTACAATTCTGAAAATCTTTACATAATACACACTCATCAAACCCTAAATAGGTTTATTAATGAAACAATGAAATTACACAATTTCCCTCTTTTTACTCCATGGGCTTCATTTGGGCTCCTCCAAATAAGAGGAAAACCCAACAAATCTCCCCATGGGCTTTGATTATCGCAGAATAACACATATTTCTGCTACTTGAAACCAAGTTCTCTCAAGAACTGTTTCATGCTCAACAACTCCTTACAGACTTCCGTTGCTGCAATAAACTCTACCTCTGCTGTAGAAAGTGCAACACACTTTTTCAATCTTGATTGCCAAGAAACTGCTCCACTAGAGAAAGTAATTAGATAACCTGAAGTAGACTTACGAGAATCTTCATCTCTTGCCAAATCTGAATCAGTGTATCCAACTAACATTGGTTTTCCACTTCCAAAGCTAAGTGTCAAATTGGAAGTACCTCGAAGATATCTCATAATCCGCTTTACTGCATCCCAATGTTCTCTTCCTGGATTCGAAAGAAAACGACTAACAACTCCAACTGCATGAGCTATGTCTGGCCTCGTACACACCATTGCATACATTTAGCTTCCTACTACTGAGGCATATGGAACCTTTTCCATATCTTCCTTCTCTTTATCTGTTGAAGGGCCTTGACTCGATCTCAACTTAAAGTGATTAGATAAAGGAGAAGAAACCACTTTAGCTTTATCCATATGAAACCTTTCAAGTACCTTATTGATGTACCGTTCCTGTGACATGTACAACTTATTTCTTTTCTTGTCTCGAAAAATTCGAATACCAAGAATTTGTTTTGCTGGTCCCAAGTCCTTCATGGAAAAGGACTTACTCAACTACTTCTTCAAATTATCAATCCTTGAAGAATTTCTACCAACAATCAACATGTCATCAACATAGAGCAATAAAATGATAAAATCATCATCAGAGATTTTTGCACAAAAACACAATGATCAGAAGTAGTCTTCTTGTAACCATGCTCCCCCATAACTGACTCAAACTTCTTATATCATTGTCTAGGTGCTTGCTTCAACCCGTAGAGGCTTTTCTTTAACCGACATACGTAATCCTCTTTTCCTTTAACCTTAAAACCCTCTGGATGCTCCATATAAATCTCTTCCTCCAACTCACCATGAATAAAGGCAGTTTTCACATCCATTTGCTCAATTTCTAAATCCAAGCTTACTGCTAGACCTAGAACAACACGTATGGAAGACATCTTCACAACAGGAGAGAAAATATCATCAAAATCAATACCTTTTCTCTGACTGAATCCCTTGACGACCAGTCTAGCTTTGTATCGTGGTTATGAGATGTGTTCTTCTTGTTTCACCCTGTAGACCCACTTGTTCTTCAAAGCTCTCTTACCCTTAGGCAACTTTACCATCTCAAACGTGTGATTGTCATACAGTGATTGCATCTCATCTTCCATAGCACCAACCCAATGTGCTCTATTTCCATCTTCCATCGCTTTTGCATAACATTGAGATTCTCCCTCATCTATCAATAACACATACTCATCTGTATCATACCGTATGGAAGGACGTCGGTCTCTGGTAGACCTCCTGGGTGGAATTTTGGTTCTGGAAATTGATCAGTAGTCTGGTGATCTGTTTCAGCTTGCATATCTACATCATTTAAACCCTGTTGGTCATCTTGAACATTTTGTTCCATCTGTACTGATAAAGGAACCGGATCTAGGTCAATCAAATAATCGCTATACTGATGGACTCCTTTTTCTATCTTCTCAACATCTTGTATAGTTTGATCTTCTATAAACACAACATCACGACTCCTTACAGGTTTCTTCTCAACTGGATCATAAAATCTGTAGCCAAATTCATCCAGACCATAACCAATAAAGATACACTGTCGTGTCTTCACATCGAGCTTAGATCTCTCATCTTTTGGTATATGCACAAATGCCTTACAACCAAAAACACGAAGATGATCATAAGAAACATCTTTTCCAGTCCAAACTCTGTTTGGTACATCAAAATGAAGAAGAACACATGGTGTGAGATTAAGAACATGTACAACTATATTCAAAACCTCACCCCAGAAATATCTTGGCAACTCAGCCTGCGAAAGAAGACATCTTACTCTTTCAACCAATATCCTATTCATTCTCTCAACCAACCCATTTAACTGAGGAGTCTTGGGATGTGTCTTTTGATGTCGAATGCCCTGATGCCTACAGTACTCATCAAAAGGACCTGAATACTCTCCCCCATTATCTGTTCTGATGCACTGCAATTTCTTCCCAGTTTATCTCTCAACTAAGGCTTGAAACTGTTTAAACACATCTAATACTTGATCTTTGCTCTTCAAAGTGTACACCCATAACTTTCTTGAACAATCATCTATGAAGGTCATAAAATAACTGGCACCATCCAAAGTTTTTGTCTTCTTAGGACCACATACATCTGAATGTACCAAATCAAGTATGTATTGTTTTCTTGAATGAGGGGAACTCTTGAAAGAAACTCTATTTTGCTTCCCTGCCGAACAATGAGTACATCTTCTTAAACAAACATCATTCATTCTAGAAAAAAGATTATTTTTAGTCAATACTGCCAAACCTTTCTCACTCATATGAGCAAGTCTCTTATGCCATAATTTTGATGTGAGCTCATCTATCACAACATTAATAATGCATTTAAAGAGTCTCCCCTGCAGTATATACAAACTGGAATGCTTGTTCCCACGAGAAACAACCATAGCACCTTTAGTAAGTTTCCATTGACCATTACTAAAGGTATTGCAATATCCTTCATCATCAAGTTTACCTGCATAGATCAAGTTCAAACGAATTTCAGGAATATGCTTTACCCCTCTAAGAAGTAGCCTCATGCCATTATTCATCTCCAAACACACATCTCCAATACCAATGACTTTAACCAAGCCATCATTACCCAACTTCACTGTCCCAAAGTCACCTACTGTATAGGATGTAAAGAAGTCCTCTCAAGACGTAGCATGAATGGAGGCTCCACTATCAATAACCCAACTGATCTCATGACATGCAACATTGACAACATCTTCATTATAAACAACAAGAAAGTCTTCTGAACTAGCGGTGGCAACTCGATAATTTTCCTTGCCAACATCATCCTCTTGTTCTTTGTCTT